>CM023203.3:15466346-16776531 GCA_004115045.4 Sinella curviseta
TATTACAAATATTAATTGAATTCAGGTCTGGAGCAAACCAAATGTCTCCCACAGCTGGTCGGAAACGATTTTCCACAACGTAACATACATAGGAAATCAGAAGCAAGACACTTTGATAGGACATACAATGCGGCACTTAAGGAACCATTTCACAATACTTGCACGATCAGAGAAATTACAATCAAATTACACCCCAATGGGGTCACCATACATACCAAGTCAGGAAGGACAACAAACTATTCCACAGTTTGACCCTACTGCACAATATATAACAGGTTTATATGTGCACGACACGCTGGAAATATTTAGTCGATATATAACACAAGAGACCTGGCAAGATCGTGAAAACAATTTTGGAAGTCTAAACAAATGGCACAGTGTCACTAACAGTGTCCCATACACAACTGAAGCTCCAAGGCCATCATATTCCAGCGACTCTGCAACAAGCATATCTGGAACCGGCTTCACTACCCCACCAACTCCACTGTCGTCCAGTCCTGATTTTACACAAACTATACCTTTGTTTACAATCACCACGCCACCGTCGTCTGAAGAACGTACTGTTCCATTTGTGTCCGTGCCAACCGAGTCGCATCCGGCGTTCACTGATTCTATTCCAACAGGGTCATTAGGAAGTACGGAATCGACTGGAACTGGCTCGATTCCAACTGGCACTTTAGAAACAGGCTCATATACAAGTGGGTCACATACACCACAGTCGACACCACCAACTGGATTGCTGACCCCAGCATCCTCTACCAGCGAATATCCACCGGCTAGCACTTTGCCTCCGACCGGCTCCCAGACTACAGGGTATAATCCCAGCGGCACTTTGTTGACACAATCCGTGCCAACTGGCTCAATTCCAGTGGAATCTCTGACTTCAGAAACCACATTGACGGATTATGTTAATACAGCATCCATGACGACGGAGTCTTTGACGACCGATTTTTTCCCAACCGGTACTTTGCCATTTGGATACTCGTCTACTGGCACTATACCTAGCGTCTCCATGACCGACGAGTCCACATCTGGCGGCTCATTCGCAACATCAGACGAAATTCCCGAGGGAAGTACTCAAGTTAGAGGAAGCATACCAATTAGTGGAAGTGAGCAGCCAACGTCATTGTCGTCACAAGAAACAACTTTGCCGGCCACTTACATGTCAACACCACCAGGAGCCGTACACACGACTGTTGTCCCACTGCCGTCGAGGTCGAGTGACGTGATCACTGTAACCCAAGCGACACCACTGTTCGGGTCAACAAATACATATTCCCCTACATTTTCTCCTTCCATGTATGTAACACCGCCACTAACCGGGTTCACCATCTCCGGCAGTGTCCCATACACAAGTAAAGCTCCAAGGTCATCATATTCCAGTGACTCTGCAACAAGCATATCTGGAACCGGCTTCACTACCCCACCAACTCCACTGTCGTCCAGTCCTGATTTTACACAAACTATACCTTTGTTTACAATCACCACGCCACCGTCGTCTGAAGAACGTACTGTGCCATTTGTGTCCGTGCCAACCGAGTCGCATCCGGCGTTCACTGATTCTATTCCAACAGGGTCATTAGGAAGTACGGAATCGACTGGAACTGGCTCGATTCCAACTGGCACTTTAGAAACAGGCTCATATACAAGTGGGTCACATACACCACAGTCGACACCACCAACTGGATCGCTGACCCCAGCATCCTCTACCAGCGAATATCCACCGGCTAGCACTTTGCCTCCGACCGGCTCCCAGACTACAGGGTATAATCCCAGCGGCACTTTGTTGACACAATCCGTGCCAACTGGCTCAATTCCAGTGGAATCTCTGACTTCAGAAACCACATTGACGGATTATGTAAATACAGCATCGATGACGACGGAGTCTTTGACGACCGATTTTTTCCCAACCGGTACTTTGCCATTTGGATACTCGTCTACTGGCACGATACCTAGCGTCTCCATGACCGACGAGTCCACATCTGGAGGCTCATTCGCAACATCAGACGAAATTCCCGAGGGAAGTACTCAAGTTAGAGGAAGCATACCAATTAGTGGAAGTGAGCAGCCAACGTCATTGTCGCCACAAGAAACAACTTTGCCGGCCACTTACATGTCAACACCACCAGGAACCGTACACACGACTGTTGTCCCACTGCCGTCGAGGTCGAGTGACGTGATCACTGTAACCCAAGCGACACCACTGTTCGGGTCAACAAATACATATTCCCCTACATTTTCTCCTTCCATGTATGTAACACCGCCACCAACCGGGTTCACCATCTCCGGCAGTGTCGCATACACAAGTAAAGCTCCAAGGCCATCATATTCCAGCGACTCTGCAACAAGCATATCTGGAACCGGCTTCACTACCCCACCAACTCCACTGTTCGGGTCAACAAATACATATTGCCCTACATGTTCTCCTTCCATGTATGTAACACCGCCACCAACCGGGTTCACCATCTCCGGCAGTGTCCCATACACAAGTAAAGCTCCAAGGCCATCATATTCCAGCGACTCTGCAACAAGCATATCTGGAACCGGCTTCACTACCCCACCAACTCCACTGTCGTCCATTCCTGATTTAACACAAACTATACCTTTGTTTACAATCACGACGCCACCGTCGTCTGAAGAAGGTACTGTGCCATTTGTGTCCGTGCCAACCGAGTCACGACCGGCGTTCAGTGCTTCTATTCCAACTGGGTCATTTGGAAGTACGGACACGCCTGGAACTGGCTCGATTCCAACTGGAATTTTAGAAACAGGCTCATATCCAAGTGGGTCACATACAGTACAGTCGACACCACCAACTGGATCGCTGACCCCAGCATCTTCTCCAAGCGAATCTCCACCGGCTAGTAGTTTGCCTATGGCCGGCTCCGACACTACAGGGTATAATCCCAGCGGCACTTTGTTTACACAGTCCGTGCCAACTGGCTCAATTTCGGAGGAATCTCGGACTTCAGAAACCACATTTTCTGATTATGTTAATACAGGATCGATGACGACGGAATCTTTGACGACCGATTTGTTCCCAACTGGTACTTTGCCAGTTGGATACTCGTCCACTGGCACTATACCTAGCGTCTCCATGACCGACGAGTCCACATCTGGCGGCTCATTCGCAACATCAGACGAAATTCCCGAGGGAAGTACTCAAGTTAGAGGAAGCATGCCAATTAGCGGAAGTGAACAGCCAACGTCATTATCGTCACAAGAGACAACTTTCCCGGCCACTTATATGTCAACACCACCAGGAGCCGTACACACGACTGTTGTACCACTGCCGTCGAGATCGATTGACGTGATCACTGTAACCCAAGCGACACCACTGTTCGGGTCAACAAATACATATTCCCCTACATTTTCTCCTTCCATGTATGTAACACCGCCACCAACCGGGTTCACCATCTCCGGCAGTGTCCCATACACAAGTAAAGCTCCAAGGCCATCATATTCCAGCGACTCTGCAACAGGCATATCTGGAACCGGCTTCACTACCCCACCAACTCCACTGTCGTCCAATCCTGA
The DNA here is from genome assembly GCA_004115045.4 of Sinella curviseta. Lineage (NCBI taxonomy): Eukaryota > Metazoa > Arthropoda > Collembola > Entomobryomorpha > Entomobryidae > Sinella > Sinella curviseta. The sequence continues at coordinate 15,469,884 of CM023203.3, forward strand.
TTTTACACAAACTATACCTTTGTTTACAATCACCACGCCACCGTCGTCTGAAGAACGTACTGTGCCATTTGTGTCCGTGCCAACCGAGTCGCATCCGGCGTTCACTGATTCTATTCCAACAGGGTCATTAGGAAGTACGGAATCGACTGGAACTGGCTCGATTCCAACTGGCACTTTAGAAACAGGCTCATATACAAGTGGGTCACATACACCACAGTCGACACCACCAACTGGATCGCTGACCCCAGCATCCTCTACCAGCGAATCTCCACCGGCAAGTAGTTTGCCTCCGACCGGCTCCCAGACTACAGGGTATAATCCCAGCGGCACTTTGTTTACACACTCCGTGCCAACTGGCTCAATTCCAGTGGAATCTCTGACTTCAGAAACCACATTGTCGGATTACGTTAATACAGCATCGATGACGACGGAGTCTTTGACGACCGATTTTTTCCCTACCGGTACTTTGCCATTTGGATACTCGTCTACTGGCACTATACCTAGCGTCTCCATGACCGACGAGTCCACATCTGGCGGCTCATTCGCAACATCAGACGAAATTCCCGAGGGAAGTACTCAAGTTAGAGGAAGCATACCAATTAGTGGAACTGAGCAGCCAACGTCATTGTCGTCACAAGAAACAACTTTGCCGGCCACTTACATGTCAACACCACCAGGAGCCGTACACACGACTGTTGTCCCACTGCCGTCGAGGTCGAGTGACGTGATCACTGTAACCCAAGCGACACCACTGTTCGGGTCAACAAATACATATTGCCCCACATTTTCTCCTTCCATGTATGTAACGCCGCCACCAACCGGGTTCACCATCTCTGGCAGTGTCCCATACACAACTGAAGCTCCAAGGCCATCATATTCCATCGACTCTGCAACAGGCAAATCGGGAAGCGGCTTCACTACCCCACCAACTCCACTGTCGTCCAGTCCTGATTTTACACAAACTATACCTTTGTTTACAATCACCACGCCACCGTCGTCTGAAGAACGTACTGTGCCATTTGTGTCCGTGCCAACCGAGTCGCATCCGGCGTTCACTGATTCTATTCCAACAGGGTCATTAGGAAGTACGGAATCGACTGGAACTGGCTCGATTCCAACTGGCACTTTAGAAACAGGCTCATATACAAGTGGGTCACATACACCACAGTCGACACCACCAACTGGATCGCTGACCCCAGCATCCTCTACCAGTGAATATCCACCGGCTAGCACTTTGCCTCCGACCGGCTCCCAGACTACAGGGTATAATCCCAGCGGCACTTTGTTTACACACTCCGTGCCAACTGGCTCAATTCCAGTGGAATCTCTGACTTCAGAAACCACATTGTCGGATTACGTTAATACAGCATCGATGACGACGGAGTCTTTGACGACCGATTTTTTCCCTACCGGTACTTTGCCATTTGGATACTCGTCTACTGGCACTATACCTAGCGTCTCCATGACCGACGAGTCCACATCTGGCGGCTCATTCGCAACATCAGACGAAATTCCCGAGGGAAGTACTCAAGTTAGAGGAAGCATACCAATTAGTGGAACTGAGCAGCCAACGTCATTGTCGTCACAAGAAACAACTTTGCCGGCCACTTACATGTCAACACCACCAGGAGCCGTACACACGACTGTTGTCCCACTGCCGTCGAGGTCGAGTGACGTGATCACTGTAACCCAAGCAACACCACTGTTCGGGTCAACAAATACATATTGCCCCACATTTTCTCCTTCCATGTATGTAACGCCGCCACCAACCGGGTTCACCATCTCTGGCAGTGTCCCATACACAACTGAAGCTCCAAGGCCATCATATTCCATCGACTCTGCAACAGGCAAATCGGGAAGCGGCTTCACTACCCCACCAACTCCACTGTCGTCCAGTCCTGATTTTACACAAACTATACCTTTGTTTACAATCACCACGCCACCGTCGTCTGAAGAACGTACTGTGCCATTTGTGTCCGTGCCAACCGAGTCGCATCCGGCGTTCACTGATTCTATTCCAACAGGGTCATTAGGAAGTACGGAATCGACTGGAACTGGCTCGATTCCAACTGGCACTTTAGAAACAGGCTCATATACAAGTGGGTCACATACACCACAGTCGACACCACCAACTGGATCGCTGACCCCAGCATCCTCTACCAGTGAATATCCACCGGCTAGCACTTTGCCTCCGACCGGCTCCCAGACTACAGGGTATAATCCCAGCGGCACTTTGTTTACACACTCCGTGCCAACTGGCTCAATTCCAGTGGAATCTCTGACTTCAGAAACCACATTGTCGGATTACGTTAATACAGCATCGATGACGACGGAGTCTTTGACGACCGATTTTTTCCCTACCGGTACTTTGCCATTTGGATACTCGTCTACTGGCACTATACCTAGCGTCTCCATGACCGACGAGTCCACATCTGGCGGCTCATTCGCAACATCAGACGAAATTCCCGAGGGAAGTACTCAAGTTAGAGGAAGCATACCAATTAGTGGAACTGAGCAGCCAACGTCATTGTCGTCACAAGAAACAACTTTGCCGGCCACTTACATGTCAACACCACCAGGAGCCGTACACACGACTGTTGTCCCACTGCCGTCGAGGTCGAGTGACGTGATCACTGTAACCCAAGCAACACCACTGTTCGGGTCAACAAATACATATTGCCCCACATTTTCTCCTTCCATGTATGTAACGCCGCCACCAACCGGGTTCACCATCTCTGGCAGTGTCCCATACACAACTGAAGCTCCAAGGCCATCATATTCCATCGACTCTGCAACAGGCAAATCGGGAAGCGGCTTCACTACCCCACCAACTCCACTGTCGTCCAGTCCTGATTTTACACAAACTATACCTTTGTTTACAATCACCACGCCACCGTCGTCTGAAGAACGTACTGTGCCATTTGTGTCCGTGCCAACCGAGTCGCATCCGGCGTTCACTGATTCTATTCCAACAGGGTCATTAGGAAGTACGGAATCGACTGGAACTGGCTCGATTCCAACTGGCACTTTAGAAACAGGCTCATATACAAGTGGGTCACATACACCACAGTCGACACCACCAACTGGATCGCTGACCCCAGCATCCTCTACCAGTGAATATCCACCGGCTAGCACTTTGCCTCCGACCGGCTCCCAGACTACAGGGTATAATCCCAGCGGCACTTTGTTTACACACTCCGTGCCAACTGGCTCAATTCCAGTGGAATCTCTGACTTCAGAAACCACATTGTCGGATTACGTTAATACAGCATCGATGACGACGGAGTCTTTGACGACCGATTTTTTCCCTACCGGTACTTTGCCATTTGGATACTCGTCTACTGGCACTATACCTAGCGTCTCCATGACCGACGAGTCCACATCTGGCGGCTCATTCGCAACATCAGACGAAATTCCCGAGGGAAGTACTCAAGTTAGAGGAAGCATACCAATTAGTGGAACTGAGCAGCCAACGTCATTGTCGTCACAAGAAACAACTTTGCCGGCCACTTACATGTCAACACCACCAGGAGCCGTACACACGACTGTTGTCCCACTGCCGTCGAGGTCGAGTGACGTGATCACTGTAACCCAAGCAACACCACTGTTCGGGTCAACAAATACATATTGCCCCACATTTTCTCCTTCCATGTATGTAACGCCGCCACCAACCGGGTTCACCATCTCTGGCAGTGTCCCATACACAACTGAAGCTCCAAGGCCATCATATTCCATCGACTCTGCAACAGGCAAATCGGGAAGCGGCTTCACTACCCCACCAACTCCACTGTCGTCCAGTCCTGATTTTACACAAACTATACCTTTGTTTACAATCACCACGCCACCGTCGTCTGAAGAACGTACTGTGCCATTTGTGTCCGTGCCAACCGAGTCGCATCCGGCGTTCACTGATTCTATTCCAACAGGGTCATTAGGAAGTACGGAATCGACTGGAACTGGCTCGATTCCAACTGGCACTTTAGAAACAGGCTCATATACAAGTGGGTCACATACACCACAGTCGACACCACCAACTGGATCGCTGACCCCAGCATCCTCTACCAGTGAATATCCACCGGCTAGCACTTTGCCTCCGACCGGCTCCCAGACTACAGGGTATAATCCCAGCGGCACTTTGTTTACACACTCCGTGCCAACTGGCTCAATTCCAGTGGAATCTCTGACTTCAGAAACCACATTGTCGGATTACGTTAATACAGCATCGATGACGACGGAGTCTTTGACGACCGATTTTTTCCCTACCGGTACTTTGCCATTTGGATACTCGTCTACTGGCACTATACCTAGCGTCTCCATGACCGACGAGTCCACATCTGGCGGCTCATTCGCAACATCAGACGAAATTCCCGAGGGAAGTACTCAAGTTAGAGGAAGCATACCAATTAGTGGAACTGAGCAGCCAACGTCATTGTCGTCACAAGAAACAACTTTGCCGGCCACTTACATGTCAACACCACCAGGAGCCGTACACACGACTGTTGTCCCACTGCCGTCGAGGTCGAGTGACGTGATCACTGTAACCCAAGCGACACCACTGTTCGGGTCAACAAATACATATTGCCCCACATTTTCTCCTTCCATGTATGTAACGCCGCCACCAACCGGGTTCACCATCTCTGGCAGTGTCCCATACACAACTGAAGCTCCAAGGCCATCATATTCCATCGACTCTGCAACAGGCAAATCGGGAAGCGGCTTCACTACCCCACCAACTCCACTGTCGTCCAGTCCTGATTTTACACAAACTATACCTTTGTTTACAATCACCACGCCACCGTCGTCTGAAGAACGTACTGTGCCATTTGTGTCCGTGCCAACCGAGTCGCATCCGGCGTTCACTGATTCTATTCCAACAGGGTCATTAGGAAGTACGGAATCGACTGGAACTGGCTCGATTCCAACTGGCACTTTAGAAACAGGCTCATATACAAGTGGGTCACATACACCACAGTCGACACCACCAACTGGATCGCTGACCCCAGCATCCTCTACCAGTGAATATCCACCGGCTAGCACTTTGCCTCCGACCGGCTCCCAGACTACAGGGTATAATCCCAGCGGCACTTTGTTTACACACTCCGTGCCAACTGGCTCAATTCCAGTGGAATCTCTGACTTCAGAAACCACATTGTCGGATTACGTTAATACAGCATCGATGACGACGGAGTCTTTGACGACCGATTTTTTCCCTACCGGTACTTTGCCATTTGGATACTCGTCTACTGGCACTATACCTAGCGTCTCCATGACCGACGAGTCCACATCTGGCGGCTCATTCGCAACATCAGACGAAATTCCCGAGGGAAGTACTCAAGTTAGAGGAAGCATACCAATTAGTGGAACTGAGCAGCCAACGTCATTGTCGTCACAAGAAACAACTTTGCCGGCCACTTACATGTCAACACCACCAGGAGCCGTACACACGACTGTTGTCCCACTGCCGTCGAGGTCGAGTGACGTGATCACTGTAACCCAAGCGACACCACTGTTCGGGTCAACAAATACATATTGCCCCACATTTTCTCCTTCCATGTATGTAACGCCGCCACCAACCGGGTTCACCATCTCTGGCAGTGTCCCATACACAACTGAAGCTCCAAGGCCATCATATTCCATCGACTCTGCAACAGGCAAATCGGGAAGCGGCTTCACTACCCCACCAACTCCACTGTCGTCCAGTCCTGATTTTACACAAACTATACCTTTGTTTACAATCACCACGCCACCGTCGTCTGAAGAACGTACTGTGCCATTTGTGTCCGTGCCAACCGAGTCGCATCCGGCGTTCACTGATTCTATTCCAACAGGGTCATTAGGAAGTACGGAATCGACTGGAACTGGCTCGATTCCAACTGGCACTTTAGAAACAGGCTCATATACAAGTGGGTCACATACACCACAGTCGACACCACCAACTGGATCGCTGACCCCAGCATCCTCTACCAGTGAATATCCACCGGCTAGCACTTTGCCTCCGACCGGCTCCCAGACTACAGGGTATAATCCCAGCGGCACTTTGTTTACACACTCCGTGCCAACTGGCTCAATTCCAGTGGAATCTCTGACTTCAGAAACCACATTGTCGGATTACGTTAATACAGCATCGATGACGACGGAGTCTTTGACGACCGATTTTTTCCCTACCGGTACTTTGCCATTTGGATACTCGTCTACTGGCACTATACCTAGCGTCTCCATGACCGACGAGTCCACATCTGGCGGCTCATTCGCAACATCAGACGAAATTCCCGAGGGAAGTACTCAAGTTAGAGGAAGCATACCAATTAGTGGAACTGAGCAGCCAACGTCATTGTCGTCACAAGAAACAACTTTGCCGGCCACTTACATGTCAACACCACCAGGAGCCGTACACACGACTGTTGTCCCACTGCCGTCGAGGTCGAGTGACGTGATCACTGTAACCCAAGCGACACCACTGTTCGGGTCAACAAATACATATTGCCCCACATTTTCTCCTTCCATGTATGTAACGCCGCCACCAACCGGGTTCACCATCTCTGGCAGTGTCCCATACACAACTGAAGCTCCAAGGCCATCATATTCCATCGACTCTGCAACAGGCAAATCGGGAAGCGGCTTCACTACCCCACCAACTCCACTGTCGTCCAGTCCTGATTTTACACAAACTATACCTTTGTTTACAATCACCACGCCACCGTCGTCTGAAGAACGTACTGTGCCATTTGTGTCCGTGCCAACCGAGTCGCATCCGGCGTTCACTGATTCTATTCCAACAGGGTCATTAGGAAGTACGGAATCGACTGGAACTGGCTCGATTCCAACTGGCACTTTAGAAACAGGCTCATATACAAGTGGGTCACATACACCACAGTCGACACCACCAACTGGATCGCTGACCCCAGCATCCTCTACCAGTGAATATCCACCGGCTAGCACTTTGCCTCCGACCGGCTCCCAGACTACAGGGTATAATCCCAGCGGCACTTTGTTTACACACTCCGTGCCAACTGGCTCAATTCCAGTGGAATCTCTGACTTCAGAAACCACATTGTCGGATTACGTTAATACAGCATCGATGACGACGGAGTCTTTGACGACCGATTTTTTCCCTACCGGTACTTTGCCATTTGGATACTCGTCTACTGGCACTATACCTAGCGTCTCCATGACCGACGAGTCCACATCTGGCGGCTCATTCGCAACATCAGACGAAATTCCCGAGGGAAGTACTCAAGTTAGAGGAAGCATACCAATTAGTGGAACTGAGCAGCCAACGTCATTGTCGTCACAAGAAACAACTTTGCCGGCCACTTACATGTCAACACCACCAGGAGCCGTACACACGACTGTTGTCCCACTGCCGTCGAGGTCGAGTGACGTGATCACTGTAACCCAAGCGACACCACTGTTCGGGTCAACAAATACATATTGCCCCACATTTTCTCCTTCCATGTATGTAACGCCGCCACCAACCGGGTTCACCATCTCTGGCAGTGTCCCATACACAACTGAAGCTCCAAGGCCATCATATTCCATCGACTCTGCAACAGGCAAATCGGGAAGCGGCTTCACTACCCCACCAACTCCACTGTCGTCCAGTCCTGATTTTACACAAACTATACCTTTGTTTACAATCACCACGCCACCGTCGTCTGAAGAACGTACTGTGCCATTTGTGTCCGTGCCAACCGAGTCGCATCCGGCGTTCACTGATTCTATTCCAACAGGGTCATTAGGAAGTACGGAATCGACTGGAACTGGCTCGATTCCAACTGGCACTTTAGAAACAGGCTCATATACAAGTGGGTCACATACACCACAGTCGACACCACCAACTGGATCGCTGACCCCAGCATCCTCTACCAGTGAATATCCACCGGCTAGCACTTTGCCTCCGACCGGCTCCCAGACTACAGGGTATAATCCCAGCGGCACTTTGTTTACACACTCCGTGCCAACTGGCTCAATTCCAGTGGAATCTCTGACTTCAGAAACCACATTGTCGGATTACGTTAATACAGCATCGATGACGACGGAGTCTTTGACGACCGATTTTTTCCCTACCGGTACTTTGCCATTTGGATACTCGTCTACTGGCACTATACCTAGCGTCTCCATGACCGACGAGTCCACATCTGGCGGCTCATTCGCAACATCAGACGAAATTCCCGAGGGAAGTACTCAAGTTAGAGGAAGCATACCAATTAGTGGAACTGAGCAGCCAACGTCATTGTCGTCACAAGAAACAACTTTGCCGGCCACTTACATGTCAACACCACCAGGAGCCGTACACACGACTGTTGTCCCACTGCCGTCGAGGTCGAGTGACGTGATCACTGTAACCCAAGCGACACCACTGTTCGGGTCAACAAATACATATTGCCCCACATTTTCTCCTTCCATGTATGTAACGCCGCCACCAACCGGGTTCACCATCTCTGGCAGTGTCCCATACACAACTGAAGCTCCAAGGCCATCATATTCCATCGACTCTGCAACAGGCAAATCGGGAAGCGGCTTCACTACCCCACCAACTCCACTGTCGTCCAGTCCTGATTTTACACAAACTATACCTTTGTTTACAATCACCACGCCACCGTCGTCTGAAGAACGTACTGTGCCATTTGTGTCCGTGCCAACCGAGTCGCATCCGGCGTTCACTGATTCTATTCCAACAGGGTCATTAGGAAGTACGGAATCGACTGGAACTGGCTCGATTCCAACTGGCACTTTAGAAACAGGCTCATATACAAGTGGGTCACATACACCACAGTCGACACCACCAACTGGATCGCTGACCCCAGCATCCTCTACCAGTGAATATCCACCGGCTAGCACTTTGCCTCCGACCGGCTCCCAGACTACAGGGTATAATCCCAGCGGCACTTTGTTTACACACTCCGTGCCAACTGGCTCAATTCCAGTGGAATCTCGGACTTCAGAAACCACATTTTCTGATTACGTTAATACAGGATCGATGACGACGGAATCTTTGACGACCGATTTGTTCCCAACTGGTACTTTGCCAGTTGGATACTCGTCCACTGGCACTATACCTAGCGTCTCCATGACCGACGAGTCCACATCTGGCGGCTCATTCGCAACATCAGACGAAATTCCCGAGGGAAGTACTCAAGTTAGAGGAAGCATGCCAATTAGCGGAAGTGAACAGCCAACGTCATTATCGTCACAAGAGACAACTTTCCCGGCCACTTATATGTCAACACCACCAGGAGCCGTACACACGACTGTTGTACCACTGCCGTCGAGATCGATTGACGTGATCACCGTAACCCAAACGACACCACTGCTCGGGGCATCAAATACGTATTCCCCTACGTTTTCTCCTTCCATGTATGTAACGCCGCCTCCGACCAGGTTCACCATCTCCAGCAGTATCCCATACACAACTGAAGCTCCAAGGCCATCATATTCCAGCGGCTCACCAACAAGCATATCTGGAAGCGGCTTCACTACCCCACCAACACCACGGTCGTCCATTCCTGATTTAACACAAACTATACCTTTGTTTACAATCACGACGCCACCGTCGTCTGAAGAAGGTACTGTGCCATTTGTGTCCGTGCCAACCGAGTCACGACCGGCGTTCAGTGCTTCTATTCCAACTGGTCCATTTGGAAGTACGGACACGCCTGGAACTGGCTCGATTCCAACTGGCACTTTAGAAACAGGCTCATATACAAGTGGGTCACATACACCACAGTCGACACCACCAACTGGATCGCTGACCCCAGCATCCTCTACCAGTGAATATCCACCGGCTAGCACTTTGCCTCCGACCGGCTCCCAGACTACAGGGTATAATCCCAGCGGCACTTTGTTTACACACTCCGTGCCAACTGGCTCAATTCCAGTGGAATCTCTGACTTCAGAAACCACATTGTCGGATTACGTTAATACAGCATCGATGACGACGGAGTCTTTGACGACCGATTTTTTCCCTACCGGTACTTTGCCATTTGGATACTCGTCTACTGGCACTATACCTAGCGTCTCCATGACCGACGAGTCCACATCTGGCGGCTCATTCGCAACATCAGACGAAATTCCCGAGGGAAGTACTCAAGTTAGAGGAAGCATACCAATTAGTGGAACTGAGCAGCCAACGTCATTGTCGTCACAAGAAACAACTTTGCCGGCCACTTACATGTCAACACCACCAGGAGCCGTACACACGACTGTTGTCCCACTGCCGTCGAGGTCGAGTGACGTGATCACTGTAACCCAAGCGACACCACTGTTCGGGTCAACAAATACATATTGCCCCACATTTTCTCCTTCCATGTATGTAACGCCGCCACCAACCGGGTTCACCATCTCTGGCAGTGTCCCATACACAACTGAAGCTCCAAGGCCATCATATTCCATCGACTCTGCAACAGGCAAATCGGGAAGCGGCTTCACTACCCCACCAACTCCACTGTCGTCCAGTCCTGATTTTACACAAACTATACCTTTGTTTACAATCACCACGCCACCGTCGTCTGAAGAACGTACTGTGCCATTTGTGTCCGTGCCAACCGAGTCGCATCCGGCGTTCACTGATTCTATTCCAACAGGGTCATTAGGAAGTACGGAATCGACTGGAACTGGCTCGATTCCAACTGGCACTTTAGAAACAGGCTCATATACAAGTGGGTCACATACACCACAGTCGACACCACCAACTGGATCGCTGACCCCAGCATCCTCTACCAGTGAATATCCACCGGCTAGCACTTTGCCTCCGACCGGCTCCCAGACTACAGGGTATAATCCCAGCGGCACTTTGTTTACACACTCCGTGCCAACTGGCTCAATTCCAGTGGAATCTCTGACTTCAGAAACCACATTGTCGGATTACGTTAATACAGCATCGATGACGACGGAGTCTTTGACGACCGATTTTTTCCCTACCGGTACTTTGCCATTTGGATACTCGTCTACTGGCACTATACCTAGCGTCTCCATGACCGACGAGTCCACATCTGGCGGCTCATTCGCAACATCAGACGAAATTCCCGAGGGAAGTACTCAAGTTAGAGGAAGCATACCAATTAGTGGAACTGAGCAGCCAACGTCATTGTCGTCACAAGAAACAACTTTGCCGGCCACTTACATGTCAACACCACCAGGAGCCGTACACACGACTGTTGTCCCACTGCCGTCGAGGTCGAGTGACGTGATCACTGTAACCCAAGCGACACCACTGTTCGGGTCAACAAATACATATTCCCCTACATTTTCTCCTTCCATGTATGTAACACCGCCACCAACCGGGTTCACCATCTCCGGCAGTGTCCCATACACAACTGAAGCTCCAAGGCCATCATATTCCAGCGACTCTGCAACAGGCAAATCGGGAACCGGCTTCACTACCCCACCAACTCCACTGTCGTCCAATCCTGATTTTACACAAACTATACCTTTGTTTACAATCACCACGCCACCGTCGTCTGAAGAACGTACTGTGCCATTTGTGTCCGTGCCAACCGAGTCGCATCCGGCGTTCACTGATTCTATTCCAACAGGGTCATTAGGAAGTACGGAATCGACTGGAACTGGCTCGATTCCAACTGGCACTTTAGAAACAGGCTCATATACAAGTGGGTCACATACACCACAGTCGACACCACCAACTGGATCGCTGACCCCAGCATCCTCTACCAGCGAATATCCACCGGCTAGCACTTTGCCTCCGACCGGCTCCCAGACTACAGGGTATAATCCCAGCGGCACTTTGTTTACACACTCCGTGCCAACTGGCTCAATTCCAGTGGAATCTCTGACTTCAGAAACCACATTGTCGGATTACGTTAATACAGCATCGATGACGACGGAGTCTTTGACGACCGATTTTTTCCCTACCGGTACTTTGCCATTTGGATACTCGTCTACTGGCACTATACCTAGCGTCTCCATGACCGACGAGTCCACATCTGGCGGCTCATTCGCAACATCAGACGAAATTCCCGAGGGAAGTACTCAAGTTAGAGGAAGCATACCAATTAGTGGAACTGAGCAGCCAACGTCATTGTCGTCACAAGAAACAACTTTGCCGGCCACTTACATGTCAACACCACCAGGAGCCGTACACACGACTGTTGTCCCACTGCCGTCGAGGTCGAGTGACGTGATCACTGTAACCCAAGCGACACCACTGTTCGGGTCAACAAATACATATTCCCCTACATTTTCTCCTTCCATGTATGTAACACCGCCACCAACCGGGTTCACCATCTCCGGCAGTGTCCCATACACAACTGAAGCTCCAAGGCCATCATATTCCATCGACTCTGCAACAGGCAAATCGGGAAGCGGCTTCACTACCCCACCAACTCCACTGTCGTCCAGTCCTGATTTTACACAAACTATACCTTTGTTTACAATCACCACGCCACCGTCGTCTGAAGAACGTACTGTGCCATTTGTGTCCGTGCCAACCGAGTCGCATCCGGCGTTCACTGATTCTATTCCAACAGGGTCATTAGGAAGTACGGAATCGACTGGAACTGGCTCGATTCCAACTGGCACTTTAGAAACAGGCTCATATACAAGTGGGTCACATACACCACAGTCGACACCACCAACTGGATCGCTGACCCCAGCATCCTCTACCAGCGAATATCCACCGGCTAGCACTTTGCCTCCGACCGGCTCCCAGACTACAGGGTATAATCCCAGCGGCACTTTGTTTACACACTCCGTGCCAACTGGCTCAATTCCAGTGGAATCTCTGACTTCAGAAACCACATTGTCGGATTACGTTAATACAGCATCGATGACGACGGAGTCTTTGACGACCGATTTTTTCCCTACCGGTACTTTGCCATTTGGATACTCGTCTACTGGCACTATACCTAGCGTCTCCATGACCGACGAGTCCACATCTGGCGGCTCATTCGCAACATCAGACGAAATTCCCGAGGGAAGTACTCAAGTTAGAGGAAGCATACCAATTAGTGGAACTGAGCAGCCAACGTCATTGTCGTCACAAGAAACAACTTTGCCGGCCACTTACATGTCAACACCACCAGGAGCCGTACACACGACTGTTGTCCCACTGCCGTCGAGGTCGAGTGACGTGATCACTGTAACCCAAGCGACACCACTGTTCGGGTCAACAAATACATATTCCCCTACATTTTCTCCTTCCATGTATGTAACACCGCCACCAACCGGGTTCACCATCTCCGGCAGTGTCCCATACACAAGTAAAGCTCCAAGGCCATCATATTCCATCGACTCTGCAACAGGCAAATCGGGAAGCGGCTTCACTACCCCACCAACTCCACTGTCGTCCAGTCCTGATTTTACACAAACTATACCTTTGTTTACAATCACCACGCCACCGTCGTCTGAAGAACGTACTGTGCCATTTGTGTCCGTGCCAACCGAGTCGCATCCGGCGTTCACTGATTCTATTCCAACAGGGTCATTAGGAAGTACGGAATCGACTGGAACTGGCTCGATTCCAACTGGCACTTTAGAAACAGGCTCATATACAAGTGGGTCACATACACCACAGTCGACACCACCAACTGGATCGCTGACCCCAGCATCCTCTACCAGTGAATATCCACCGGCTAGCACTTTGCCTCCGACCGGCTCCCAGACTACAGGGTATAATCCCAGCGGCACTTTGTTTACACACTCCGTGCCAACTGGCTCAATTCCAGTGGAATCTCTGACTTCAGAAACCACATTGTCGGATTACGTTAATACAGCATCGATGACGACGGAGTCTTTGACGACCGATTTTTTCCCTACCGGTACTTTGCCATTTGGATACTCGTCTACTGGCACTATACCTAGCGTCTCCATGACCGACGAGTCCACATCTGGCGGCTCATTTGCAACATCAGACGAAATTCCCGAGAGAAGTACTCAAGTTAGAGGAAGTATACCAATTAGTGGAAGTGAGCAGCCACCGTCATTGTCGTCACAAGAAACAACTTTGCCGGCCACTTACATGTCAACACCACCAGGAGCCGTACACACGACTGTTGTCCCACTGCCGTCGAGGTCGAGTGACGTGATCACTGTAACCCAAGCGACACCACTGTTCGGGTCAACAAATACATATTCCCCTACATTTTCTCCTTCCATGTATGTAACGCCGCCACCAACCGGGTTCACCATCTCCGCCAGTGTCCCATACACAACTGAAGCTCCAAGGCCATCATATTCCTTCGACTCTGCAACAGGCAAATCGGGAAGCGGCTTCACTACCCCACCAACTCCACTGTCGTCCAGTCCTGATTTTACACAAAGTGTGCTATTATTTACGTCATCTACCCGATTCTCTATTAAGTATTCCAAACCGTATATGTCGGCTTCAATCAGCTTCAGCACATTCCCTTCAGTTTTTGCCACTCCTACGTGTAGGTTGGTGTGTCAAATGGTGTGTTCTTGAGCTGGGTTATATGCGCTCGCTGTTATGATTTTGTATGAATAAATTATATTTAGCATTAGTTTCCATTTCCCGAGTTCATTAGTACATAAATGATAAATTAATCACATTGACCGTTTAATTATCACGTCGCCTTTTTGGAAAATGTTCATATTTTTGCGCAGACTGTCTAATCTATGATGGTTCTCTCAAGTAAGTTGTTGTTGTTTTAAATTCCACAATATGTGCTGGATTATGCAATTATTTGCAACATAATTGTATTGCTTAAATTTGTTGCATTTTGTCTGAAACGTCAACTTCCAAACACCAATTTGCACTAAGGCACCGAGAAGAGGCTATGGTATGTTAAGTTTTCAAAACCGTTATAACTTCTTGTTATGAAGTAATGATAAGCATCATTTCCTATATTACCCGAATTGAGAGCTTGTCAGTTGTTTCAACTTGACGTTGCCGAAAGTGAACAAATATCTCACTAATACCAAAAAAATATTATTTTAAAAACTTTCATTTCTCATAATTTTCTACGGGGGTCACCTAAAAATTTGGTATTTTGGATGTGGACGCTTCATGCTAAATCTGTTAAATGGTTGCATTTGAATTTTCGAGCATCTAGCGGTTTGATGGCATGCATGGGGAGCGGTACATATATACATAGGACGGTACTAATAGCAATTACGGAAACGTGTTAACTGAATTAGAAATGGCATCATATCATTTATGCTTATTGCTGTACAAAATACCCCATTGGAGTTATCCCCATGATAGATACAAGAAAATTGGTGCATCAGTTTCAACGACGGATACACCCTCAAGTGTATCAAGTCAAGATGTGTTTACTGCGTCTTTGGTATAAGGGATTTCGATAATTCAGTTAAATGATTGGCTATATTGTTTTCTTCAGTAACATGGGCCTAATATGCGAAAATCTTTGCCCAATAATGTTCAGTGGTGTACTGTGTACCAGTAGTTTTTTTATTTGGGGCAATATGCTACTAGTATCTTCCATTTCAACAACATTCACATTTTGATTAGTACATTTATTTGTTCAAGAACGTCTGACTTGGCAATAATCGTTAGCTCTGACTGACAACGTTTACCCTATCAATTAGTCCAATCCGAAGACATTCTGCACAGTAGGATAATGGCATGCAAAATAACGTAATTTTTCACGTAGAAAGGTGAACCACGCGTCTGCATCGTATCCACGGCGAAATAACTCCACTCGCTTCAAGGCGGGAAGGAAATTCCAGACGCATTTTACAATTCGATTTTCCAACAGCCGCCGGTTATAACCGCCGGTTTTACTTGGTTCCATCCAGCTAGTGCCTTCCAAGTTTAAGTTGTAAAGTGATAAAACTCCAAGGGACGTAAGTGATGACAGCATCCTGATCAGTTTGAAGATGCTTCTTATTAACACAACTCATTTTAGGATGTATTTGGAGTGAAAGATATGGAGAAGGCTGCAGCATTTTATAATATACTATTTACCAAAGCCGACGTATTGCCTGTGCTAATCAAGGCGTTAATTGCTTCTAAACAAACTGGTGTGCTAAGTGATTTACAGGATTGGTACTACAAGCCAAAGTTTTCAAAACTCTCTACCCAATTACTAAGCTTAATAAGTAACCCTCTGCCAAAGTGCATCATAGTTTCCACTGTAGACTCCGCCCTATCTCGTCAAAACTTTGTTGATGTTTTTTGTAAGATTCCTTACAAATGGTGCGAGCAATGTTATGAAAGTGAAAATAAGGAGTTAACCATAGACGTGATTGAAAGAAATACAATTAGCGTTGTTACTGCAAATTCGATTTCTTTGGAAATTATAAATAACAGCGTTCAGAATAAATCGTCAACTTTCATTTTAACAGAGACAGCATACGATAATATCGTACAGTTTCAAAGTGAGTGTGATTTTGACATAGAGATAATAAAACACGAATTTTCATTTCATCATTTGTGGGGGGAGTATCAGGAAAAACTCCTAAGCAGCAATGTAAAGTTACACCAGAATGGTAAGGACATTGTTCTAAAAGACCTTATTTCACCCAACGAAGAAAAAGTGAGAAAATATTTGATAGGCAATCTTTTAGCAGAAATTATCAGCGGCGTTCAGGCTAACGGCATCACGCCAATCATATTTTCTGGCACGTTACCTAGTCTTCATTCTGGTTATATTGCACAGCAATTGTTCCGACACAATGTAGTCAGCACGAGTTCAAATATATTCCAAGAGAATGAGAAGGACATATTTGTCTTCTCCGGCATAGAGCGTCATGAACTAACTGCTATCGTAAATGCTCGTACAGATTCATCAACCATAGCAGTGTCGAACAAAAATGTGAGCGTCAAATATATTATATTAGATCAGAGGATTCACTATGAAATGATATGCCAGAAAGTTCGTGTTCCAGTTCACTGGCTCCGATATTCCAGGGATGGCAATTACTTTGTGTGGGAAATGTCAAGCAAGGACATTTCTCTCATTCAAAAACACATGCGTCGAGAATATCAGACTTGCTGCGAGAAGGATATACTTGAGGAAGCATGCAGGACCGAATATACGGGCACATCTAAAAGTCAATCAACGTGGGTATTTTCGGGTTCACCAGGAACCGGGAAAACGATTATAATGACCAGGCTTTGCAATAAGCTAACACAAGTCAGTTCACATTCCATTATTGTGTACTTGAAGGCTTCAGACCTGGCTGATGTCTTTGCCGTGACCGATGATGTTAGTTGGTCCAAGTCAAAAATTATCAAACAAATCTCAATGTTGATATCGAGTGGAAAATTTGGCCGCAAGTTTGTAAAGTACATTCTAACCACTGATACTTTATATCGAGTTCACATCATGATTGACGCTTTCGACGAATTACCAGATAGTGAAATCTCCAAAACCATTGACTTGTTAATGTTCATGAATGAACAATTTCGCAACATCAGACTTTGGATAGCCACACGTCACCATTACTGTTCAATACTAGAAAAATCGTTTTGCACCATTTCGTTCCAAATTCAGTTATTCACCCATGACCAACAGGTTGAATTTCTAACACATAATTGGGGTAACTCCTCTTGCTTGGAGCCATCGGATTTTCAGGTGTACGCGAAAGAACTTTTAAAAAACTTGGAGAAAGTGCTGAGCAACAATAGTGATCATATTGCAGCAACACCGTTGTATTGTCAATTGTTGGCAGACATGTGGAAAGATAAAGCAATCTTTCAGTCAGATCCGAACAATCGTCTTAGCAATACCGTCCTGATTCATGTCGACATAGACTCTCTAACCGACTTATATAAAAAGACTGTAAAGATGAAAATGAATCAATTTCTTGCTCGAGCTAACGCTAAGGTTAGTCATAAGCGTATTCTGAAATGGCATACTTTCTATGCCGTCAAGTTAATGTTCCCCAATTTGGCAACTGAGTTAGTAGCAGAGGTTAACACTGAAGATATTTCAAAACACATTATACTTCAGATTGGCTTGGTTGAAGAAACCAATGGACGCGAAGCGCAATTTCGTTTTCTGCATCACACGTTTCCGGAATATTTCGTTGCACAGTTTATTTTTAGTCGATTCAGAAAAGGTCAGAATGATGAAAAATTTATGAAATTTATTTTTTCCGAAATTCTACAAACACAGGAACAAAACATTTACTTGAGATCGTTAAAGCTTTCATACAACTGCCCAATATACATAAGGCAAAATATTTGCTGCTTTTTGAACTCCTTAGTTGCAGGAAACTTACATTTTTGTCCATCCACGTCAAAAATTGCTTTCGAGACACTTACCTCAGCAATCTATGCTTCTACTTTTCACAACTTTGAGAACCTATTAGAATTTTTCTTGAATTTAAGAGAATTTACTCAGTGCACTGAAAGATCGTTTAGTTGGAGCAAATTACTGTTTGTGGCGTTTCACCGAGGCAGCGCAAATACTTTAGAGTACATCATCCGGATAGTAAAGCAAAACCAAAGTATCTCTTTGACTGATGTTATCATAACGAGAGGAGAAACTAAGGACCCTATTCGATCCTTTTCTATTGACATTAGTTTACTTCATGTGGCTGTCGATAGAGGTAGCTACGACGCCGTCGAGATTTTGTTGCTAAATGGGTACAAAGAAAAAGTAATTTGTTGTGATGATTCCGTCCGATGTTTGCTGCACATCTGCTTAGAAAACTCCCATTTTGACAGCGCATTCGTAATTGAGCAAAAAATACAAATAATAAAAGCATTGGTGAAAGTGAACAAGTCTTTGTTAACGGAACAAGATCCATCCGACATCTCATCAGGAAGCAAAATCGGACCACCGCCATTGTTTTGCTTTCACGCTAGTGTCAATCTACTTAAAACTTTAATCGACCTGGGAGCAGATCTAACATTGGTCTTCACCTGGCAGCAATGAACGGCAAATTGGAATGGCTACAGTATTTCATTTCACATAAATCATGTATCAATGCTAGAGACAGAAACGGCGTTACTCCATTACATTATGCAGCACGATTTAATAAAATTGAGGCAGTGAAATTACTAGCGGAGAATGGGGCTGCAGTTAATACAAAGGACAATGCAACAATGACATCAATTCAGTACGCGTTGACTCCACAATCAAACTTTATCAGCCCATACGAAACGATTAAATTTCTTCACATGAATGGCGCATCTTTGGTCGTATTGACACCTGACGGCGAGACATTGCTTCACCTAGCGGCCAAGGTCAAATGTTCAGCTAGTGTCAAATATCTTTTGTATCAGGGGCTTGCAGTCAACAAATTAGACAAGATGATGGAAACGCCGTTGCACAAATGCCTCGAAAATCATTCGAGTGACATTGACCCGAGTGGAACGCTAGAAATCCTTCTGAAGAATAGGGCAACGGTCCATGCAAAAAACTTGAATGGGGATACCCCAGCCATGAAACAACTTACGTCAGAATATTGCCAGCTCAACATGAAGACGTTCCTACCTTTGGAAAGCTACGGCGCTATCCAACAGGAATATGTGGCAAGGAGATGCTTAGAACACATGGTTAAGATGACACATGGAGATGACCATGTCAATCCGAGGACCTATGACAACTCATATGGTATGCAATAATTATAACACCATATTAATGCATACTTCAAATGTATTTATGAGCGAGAATGTACACTATAGTTACAGCTAACCATTTTTAATTTACATTTTACTTTTTCTAAATTTTCAATGTTAGCGTCGCATGAAGAGTACACGTCGTTTCTCAAGAGGCTCTTTGATAAAGTCGGAAATTTGAATGGAAGGGTTGAAAACAGTAAGACCTTGTTACATGTAAGTACATCCACCGACGCCTCCAGGATACTTACGGAACATGGTCCGGGAGTCAATGAGTTGGACGATGACGGAAATACACCATTGCATTATGCCATTTCGGATATAAAGTTAACCAAACTTCTCTTAGAGTGTGGATCAAATGCAAAACAACGCAATCAAAAGGCGGAGTCCCCACTGCTGTATTGCTTGAAGTGGAAGTATAATGCTATTTCATTATCCGAACTTAGTATGTTGGTGAAACATGGGGCCCTGACAACACCTGAAACGGCAACATTGAGTTTATATCTCATTGTCACTGCAGACTCAAATGAGCTTAATGAAATGGAATACACAAATTTAGCCGACGCTTGTGTTAGTGCTGGAGCAGACCTGGATTACAAAATGGACATGGGTGATAATCTACTGGAAGAGGCAGCGTGTGTGGAAAATTTACGTGGAGTTTCGTTTCTGCTGAAGAAGGGTGCAAATGCCAAGCCAATTAAGCTTTCGAAGGTGATGGGCGAATGCTTCATATCGTACGGTGATGGACACTATGACATTGTTTGTGAGTGTGAAAGGTCATTCCGTGATTGTAGAAGTGTAGTCGAGTTACTTGTAAGACACGGCGCTCAGATTTAGTAAATAGTCTTAAAAATTAATCATTAGGTTTCTGAAAATTACATGGCTTCAATGAGCTAAATCCTCTACAATTTAATGATAGTACCAAACTGTAAAATAATATATGCTATGATGACATAACTGTGTAGAATTTACGTATTTGAAATAAACAATGTATCACAATATTTACATAGTTTAACGATGCATATGATATATATACTTAAGCAACACATTTTCGTATTAAACATTTCCGCAACTAATGTATGCAAATTGTGACCCATTCACCGTCAAATTTATCCGGTTTAAGTTTTAGTTATTAATCTTGTACACGATTATTACTGACTCATAAACGCTGGACATATATAGTAAGCTAGTACTATATTCTCTGCCAACGAGTTATTTCATATATACCTTTACAAATTCGAAAAATCCGTAATAAAGTTGTCATGTTTTCAACCTGCCCAGTTTAACCATTGTGGTGTGTACAGAGTTTTTTGCATATGTTATTTGATCGACAATCGAAGTATGAAGTAGCCTCCAGCTCGACGATTTTCATATACAATTGGTTTTAAACCGCTAATTGAACCAAACGATTTGCATCCGATCTTACAAGGGAACGTTGTCAGGTGAAGGAAGCGTATAGACAAACGAGAATATGCACCGGAATCAGCTTTTTCTGCTGATTCAGAAAACATAAACATTCGTCTGCGGAAATGAATTTCAGTGGGTTTCCGGAGGCGACTTATATTGACAGAATTTGTAAAACCACTGTACGACGCAACATAAGATTTCGAGCATCAAATTCAAACGAAATTCCCTACTAACTTATATAAATTGGAGAATAGGGAAATAGAATTAAATATTTCGAATCCAGAACAGAATCATATCATGTGATAAGTAATTAGTTCTACGGCAGCAACATTTCCTTTCACAATCATTCCATAGTACACGCAGATTCCCGCATATATTTCTGCACACGATATGCTCCCACATTTTAATATTTTCCTTCCGTGGTTAACACCATCTACTTTTAGAAATCAGAATCGCTGCGGTTATGAAATATGAAGTTAAGCCTCTTTAGTGAATGCAATGTACATATTATATGAACAAACCATGAGCAAAGTATACCTATTTTACATATTAGGCTTAAGATACATTTCACTGCACAGCAGTTTTGATAAACAAATTGATTTGTTTCTGTAAAATAATGTGATTTGATGTGACGCCAACCTCAATTTTGATATGATGCGTGTATTATATTTGCTAATGTAGATTAATATATCTCTATATATTTTTCATGTGCTTGACGTTGTGACGACTGCATATAATTCTAATTGCGCTCATCTTATAAATTCGGTACACATTTAAGTACTATCTTAAATAATATTACCTCTGCCAAGTGTGTCGTTCCTAGTTGACATCTCGATTTATTTATTTTATTCATTCCTTAAACATATCTTAAGTACCACATAATCATATTTATGTACGTAACCACATCCGTTTGGCATCAAACAAAGCGTGCCAGCAAATGGTGGCACAAGTAACCATAGTTATAAAATGTCTTTTCAACAAAATCATTTGCGTTTAGTAAATATTTTGCTGGGCATTGGATTCTTAGAAATTATTAAAACATTTGAATGCAGTCCTAAACTGGCAGGTAACCTAAAACCCGGGTATTCGCATATATCGCTCAATTTTTGTATCCATCCTCTACTAAAACTATACAAGAGATAAATAACAATAAGAATTAGCAATTGCATTAGGCATGCCACACCTAGTGCCGACTTTAATTTTACTGGACTCGGTATATTAAACGCATTTGCCAGCTCTGTCCAGTCCGTTTTCTCCTGTGCCAGCTTCATGTGATTATTTATCTTATTAAATTGAGGTCCTATTCCGGCAATCCTTGTCCGTTCATACTGGTTGTACAAGCTCCTTGACAACGGACCCCAGGTCACATAACCGAACCTTAGAACGGGGTACGCGTCCTGGGGAATTGCAATATGTCCACATATGAACTCACCTTTAATCAGAGCATGTCTAGCAATTTCAAGTATATTCGTTAGTTCCAAGTTGGCAATCCTCCCAATACTTAGTATTTTCTCACTAGCCATTTGTTGAACAAGTTGATCCATCCGGGAACCGTTTACACCAAATGATTTAGAAAATAAATCAGTAAATGATGAGGCTCCAAACGCTTTTGCTAGCAGTACCTTCTGGCCGTCAGAAAATATATCTATGACACGCTTTAATGCAACTTTGTTTTGTAGCTTTATTCTGAAATTTCGTTTATTTAGTTCCCGTAACGTACTGGGATTGTCTGCCGTTGAATTTTCCGACGAGTACTCGGCATCGTATATGCACGACAGAAAGAGAATTGCTATCAAGTAAAATGTTAGCGGAACTCCTTTGTGAGCTAGCATGGTATCGTGATTGAAGAATAGCCAAAGTAAATCCACAGCTCTATTTACATCTTTATAGAAAGCGGTATATAGAAGAATACTGAGTCCTAGATACATCCAAACGTTCCAGTGAAATATTGTAGCAAACACGTAATAATCTCGGTAGAGCGTATCCCCCTTTTTGGTGCAGTAGATTACCTTGGCATTGTACTGAACCGTGTAGGCCAAACGGGAGCGAGTAACAAAATGTTGATTTGGAATCTGTCCGGTAAACACCACGGTCGCCTTTATATTTAGGCATTGATCTGCTTCTTCGTCGTAGTCTTCCGGATAGTCCAACGAAATATTTAGATTATAAGCTACGAGAAACATTGCTACCGTCTTGCCTCTGTTTTGAGAGGGCAACTTTTTATAGAAAGTTTGTCGGGGCCCAATCAAAAATGACGTGTCTTCAACATTTCCCTCAATTAGGACGTCATTGTACCAGGTAGATCTGCAAATTAGATTCATGCCATAAGCATTTCCGTTTGCTGTGTTGAATTCGCCTTGGAGTTAGCTCAGGGATACCGGTGACTTGTATACTATTTTGGGTATTGTGGCTGGACAGTGGCGGCAGTGAACTGAATACTGACCACCAACTGTGAAATAAACTATTGTTGCTGCGGATATTCGCTTTTCTTTTAGATGCTCCTCTAATTCCTTTTCCAAATTGGTGGAAACAAAATATGTAGCATACTCCGAACTACCGTAGCCTGATTGGTCAATTACACTTATTGTCGAGTTGGCCAGTACATTGCACCATAAGTTATTCCGGTATCTCTGTTGGAATTGGAGATATCCGTCGCGTAAGGATACGTTCAAATTATTTTGCTCCAAGTCTTCCACATTAAATCCGAATTTAAAATTTTCGAGGTGATGTATGGTCCATGTGTTGCTGCTGTACAACGTAAAATTTTCCATGACGGATGCATTTCGTTCCTTGATATATGTAGAAGTGTATCCGTTTGCGGGTGTATTTCCGCAAACGATGTGAATTGTACAGTTTTCGAAAGGTTGTAGCCGTATGAATGGCAATAGAAAGTACAAATGCATAATGATTGCGGATTTATTAGGCAACGCTTCTTCGCGACGTTGGGGTCAATCGCGAAAGTTGAGAGATGTTTTGCGTAAAATATGTATGTTCTCTATAAAGTTCAAAATGTATCTATATTCTCAGAAATATGCTTGTAATTTGTAATGGAGAATTGAGTCGAGGAAACAATCACCGTTTCTGAATAATCTGTCGGAAGTGGTTTCCTAAAGTTAACATGAGTGTCGGGGAATTATTGAGGGTTGGGGTAATTTGGGGATCGCTAAATCCTGTCCAAGATACCACCGCTGGAATTTGGGCAGTTGGTGTGCTGATGCACGCCTCCTTTCTCTTTTATGTGTTAGATGCAAGCCTCATGGCTCGCACGCTCTCATGTAGTTTTTCAAGAGGAGCACAACAACAGCATCGCCTATACCACCGCTCCCCGTCCCCGATCCTCACACTCTTCTCCAGAACTTTGTCGTGTAGCAAGCAAGCTCGTGGAGCTTGCACATTAAATATACTTTTGTCTCTTCGGCCCGTTGGCCATTAAAGTTTAATTGTCATTTAGTTAAGTCGTCAGTCTTTTGTCTGTATAATAAATTGGGTTATTGGTTAAATGTCAAATTGTCCGTGTCAAAACGCATATTATTTAATGTCACGTATCCCGCGATCCGAACCAATTTCTGTGTAAAGTTAGGTGCATTTGGCGAGCTCATGAGATCACAGTTACTGATCATCATCGAGCACTGCTAACTTCGGCGAAAACGCTCAATTCCCAACATTACTGGCGAACCTGCCAGGATACGTGGCAGTTAATTAACAATTTTAAGTGACAGTTTTGGTGCCACCTTGTCATGTCAGGCAAGGATGATAAAGTTAAAGTGGTCGTCACTGCTGCGGGCAGTGACGACGAAACAAGCCAAGCCGTGGATCCATCCTCCCTGACCGTGCAGGAGCACGTTAGGAAGTTGAGTCAGACAGACGACCAGAAAGGAGACGCCAAGATTGTGATCAAGACTGATCCAGCAACAGCCAGAAAGATGACCAAGGGGACGTTAGACTACAACGTCCTTGTCACCGCCAAGCTGGACGTACTCAACGACGCCGTCGAGCGCCTGAAGAAGGAGCTTCGTCGAGATCCTGTGGAGGAGGATAACCTCAACTATGCGTGGGCTTACTACTCTCTCCAGCACAAGGGCTTTGAAGACGCTGGCAAGAAGCTGATGGACCAGTACTTGAAGGAGAGGGATGTGGAATACGCGGTGCAGCTAGAGAAGGATGTGGGAAAACACGCCATGGACCGGATAAGGTTGGAGCACCTCTACAACAAGGAGATCGCTCCATTTCAAATGGCGTCCACTTCATCGTCCTCTTCCCCCGCCCCAGTTGACAGCAGCATAAGGATGTTGCTACCAAAACGTGAGCTTCCACAGTTTTCCGGTGACGTGAGGGAGTGGTTGTCCTTCATGGCGTCATTTGGTGAGATTGATCGGGATAGGAACTTGTCCCAGATAGACAAGTTCCACTTCCTCATCCAGTCAACACGAGAAGGGTCCGCAGCAAGAAAGCTCCTCAAGAGTTTCCCATTTTCGGCGGGAAACTACGCCAAAGCCCTACAGAGTCTGAAGGAGCGTTTTGGGAGGAACAACGTGTTGGTGAAGGTCTACGTGCGAGACCTCCTCCAGTTGGTGATCGAAGCGTCGTCCGGGAAGACCCTGGACTTTGGAGACCTCGTCACCACCATAACGTCCCAGATACGGAATCTCGAGACGCTCGGCGTCACTCAAGATAAGTGTGCTCAAGTTCTCTACCCCGTGGTAGAATCCTGTGTCCCTCCAGACGTCCTTCAGGCATGGCAACGCAGCGCACTCTTTAAAGAAGAGCTTGAAGAGCTCATCAAGTTCCTCCAGGCGGAGGTAAACAGCTACACGGAGCGATCGCTCGCTCAATTCCAGCTCAACGACAACGGAAGTAATGGGGGTAGCAAACCCTCCAACAAGAAGATAAGTAATGGCGGTGTTGGTGGCGGAGGGGACGTAGCGACGTCCTCCTCCTTGATCAACGCCAATAACGGCGGCGGCGGACAAAGAAGGAAGGGCAAAGGCAACAGGCCTCCGTGTGTTTTCTGCGAGAAAACACACTCTCCAGTCGCGTGTGAAGCAGCGCTGGGGATGAGTCTCTCCGAGAAGAGGGAGATCCTGCGCAGCAAGAAATGCTGCTTTTGTTGCCTCCGTCCAGCCCAGCATTTTGCACAGGAGTGCAGAGCAGAGGTGAGTTGTGGTGTCTGCCACAACAAACACCACGCCGTCATGTGTCCAGTCCTCCGAGGTGCAGGGGATAAGGTGTCCTCATCAGCTTCTGAGCATCCCGAGAAGAGTTCCGGCCAAGTTCCTGTTCCTGACAGCAAGCCCACCACCAGCATGACCAATGGAGTCGAGTCCAGAGAGGTTCCACTCCAGACTTTGTTGGTAGCGGTCCATGGAACCAATGGTAAGATGCGAACGGTGAGGGCACTGTTCGACCTCGGATCCCAGACCTCCTACGTGCTGTCCAGCCTTGCCGAACAGCTCCAGTGTCGCACGGTGGGAGAAGAAGAGGTGGTTCATCAGCTGTTTGGTGGAGCTACGACAAAGCCACAAAAACATAAAATCGTTAAATGCTTTGTGTCTGACAAGCACGGTCGAAATAACTGTAATTTCGACTGCTCCACAACTGACCAGATCGCAGGGAACATTGTGTCGCCGCCTCCAGGTCCTTGGATTGAAGACTACAGACGTGAGGGGATCACGTTTGACGACATCAGCAGTAGTGGTTCCAGCCCAGTCGCCTTGTTGATAGGCAACGATGTCGCAGCCCGCCTTTACACGGGGAGAATCCGCCACCTTAACTACGGTCCGTCCGCCATGGAGACGTGTTGGGGGTGGGTCCTGTGCGGGAAGCTGCCGTCCAGGAGGAAGGAGATCCCGAAGACGATGCTGGTGACCAATCTGCTCCAGTTCCAAGGGAACCCGTTATCCGCTTTGTGGGACCTGGAGAGCATCGGCATCCATGACCCTGTGGAGACAAAAAAGAAAGAAGAGTTAGCTCTGGCCACACAACAGCACTTTGAGAAGACTGTTGTGCAACTCACCGACGGCAGATATCAGGTCTGCCTTCCCTGGATCGTTGGAGCGAAGGAGAACCTCCCCTCCAACTTCTTTATCGCAAGTCGGCGGTTAAAGAACCTGACCAAAGGTCTCCAGGAGAAAGGCCACCTGGCCAAGTACAACGACTTGTTTCAGCAGTGGGAGAAGGGCGGGATGATTGAGGATGTGCCGCCTGCTCAGCCCAGTGACAAGGCTCACTATCTTCCTCACCATGCTGTCGTGAAGGCAACCAGTTCCACCACCCCAATCCGTCCAGTCTTTGACGGTTCCAGCAAGGCAGCGGGAAAGCTGTCACTCAACGACTGTTTGGACAAGGGTCCGAATACGCTGGAGCTCATCTTCCCGATCCACCTCCGTTTCCGGCTGAAGAAGATTGGGATGCTGGCTGATGTCAAGAAGGCATTCCAGCAAATTAGCGTGGTTCCAGATGACCGAGACTTCCTCAGGTTCCTGTGGTGGGATGACCTTTCCTGCAAGAAAGAGAAGATCTTTCGCCACTGTCGAGTGGTGTTTGGGGTTACGAGCAGTCCTTACCTTTTGGGCGCAACGATGCGTCATCACCTTGAAAAGGCGACAGGGAAGGATGCCGCCATTGCTAAGCAACTCCTCCTCTCGACGTATGTGGACAACGCCATCCTGAGCGTGGATTCAGTGGAGGAGGCAAAACAGTTCCAGACGACCGCCACATCCCTCCTCCTCCCAGCCCAGTTTGATTTG
Organism: Sinella curviseta; assembly: GCA_004115045.4. NCBI lineage: Eukaryota > Metazoa > Arthropoda > Collembola > Entomobryomorpha > Entomobryidae > Sinella > Sinella curviseta. The sequence goes on from CM023203.3 coordinate 15,497,547, forward strand.
AGAGGGTGGGAGTTTGGTCCTCGCGAAGACGACACGTGGCTGTGTTGGGTCTCCTGTGGAACGTGAAGGAAGACGAGTTAGCGTTGGACGTGTCCAAAGTCTCCACCAGAGTCGACGTGGAGCCGACACTGCGTCATGTACTAAGCTTAGTACACGCAATCTTTGACCCAATGGGCTATGCGAGCCCTTTCACCATAGTGGGGAAGCTGCTTCTCCGTCGCTGCCACGATGCAAAGTGTGGTATGGATAGCACACTGGCTCCTGACTTGAAGGACGATGTTCTGAAGTGGGCGGCCCAAATCCCACTTCTGTCAAAATTAAGGATCCCTCGTCACGTTTGTTTCGGCGAGGAGGGAGCACAGTACAGCCTCCATGTACTGTGTGACGCATCATCATCCGCAACAGCAGCCGCAGTGTTTTTGAGACGTGAGGAGACAGTGGACGACGTGAAAATTTTCTTAGTGGCGTCAAAGTCTCGTGTTGCCCCAAAGAAAAAGGCAACAATCCCCAGGCTGGAGCTGATTGCTTGTGTGATAGCAGCGAGGCTGCTATACACCGTTCGAAAAGCTGTTGGATGTCCGGAGCTGCCTGTGACCTGTTGGTCAGACTCCTCCACAGCCCTGGCTTGGATCCGTGGAGCGGGTCCTTGGGTCGTTTTTGTGCACAACTGTGTGGAAAAGGTGAGGGCCGTGACGAGTGTTGCGTCCTGGAGGCATATCCCTGGTAAGCATAATGTTGCCGACCTCCCGTCCCGCGGCTGCTCTGCCAAAAAGTTGCTGGAATCCAGATGGTGGGAGGGACCCGAGTGGCTGTGCCTTCCTCCGCACCAGTGGCCAACTAATGAAGAAATCCCCGATGAGGAACTCGTCGACAAGGAACGGAAGAAGACGGTCACAGTTGCAACTGTGACCTCCAGTGGTCATCCCATGCAGCAGTTTCTCCGTCTGTCCCAGTATCCCCGAATCCTGAAGGCTGTAGCAAGATGGCTGCGCCTGAAAAACAAATTAAAAATCAAGTCAACTCGACATCAAGATGGCAAGGAAGATTGCCAATACAAAAATAAAAATGAAGATTGCGGTGGTGACTTGACCGCGGAAGAGCTGAAGGAGGCAGAAGTTTATCTGCTCCTCTTTGTGCAGCAGGAGCTGCACCAGAATCCACAATCCCTCAAGAGACTTCGCCCTTTTATTGATGAAAGGGGCATCATGAGAACCCGAACCCGGCTGACTGGTCAAGAAGACGAAGACTTCCTGTGCCCCATCCTGCTGCCCGACCGAAACGAGTTTGTTGTCCGCCTTATACGGTGGGAACACGAGGCCAACTGTCACGTTGGTGTGTCGACTCTTTTGGGGATCCTGCGTCAACGCTTTTGGGTGGTTAACGGGAGGCGCACAGTCCGTGGCGTCCTTTCCAAGTGCTGGATCTGCCGGCGTTTCACCACTCGAAGGAGCACTGCAGCTGAAGCTCCCCTTCCGAAATCTAGGACGAGTTTGGGGGCTCCATTCCAGGTCACGGGCCTTGATGCAGCGGGCCCACTCATCCTCCGTGGCGGTGAAAAGGTATGGATTATCCTCTTTACCAGTGCCACCTATCGTGCTGTCCACCTCGAGTTGGTTGACACGTTGTCAGCCGACGGGTTCATCAGGGCCCTCCGTAAATTTGTCGCTCGCCGTGGTCGTCCGGAGGTGGTCTACTCGGACAACGCGTGCGGGTTCGTCGCTGCCAACAAGTCCCTCCAAAAAGCGAACTGGAAGCAGGTACGGGAGTACGCTGCCGTATCCCGAATTCAGTGGCGCTTCAACCCTCCAGTTGCACCGTGGTGGGGAGGGTGGTGGGAGCGCCTCATTGGGCTTGCCAAGCAGCTCCTCCGGCGGATCCTGGGGAAGAAGGTGGTTCACCGTGGGGAACTCGAGTTGTTGTTAGTGGAAGTGGAGAAGTGCCTGAACAACAGGCCGTTGACATATTCCTCCGAGAACGTGGAAGACCCGCTGCCCCGCTGAAGAACTTTGTCGTGTAGCAAGCAAGCTCGTGGAGCTTGCACATTAAATATACTTTTGTCTCTTCGGCCCGTTGGCCATTAAAGTTTAATTGTCATTTAGTTAAGTCGTCAGTCTTTTGTCTGTATAATAAATTGGGTTATTGGTTAAATGTCAAATTGTCCGTGTCAAAACGCATATTATTTAATGTCACGTATACCGCGATCCGCACCAATTTCTGTGTAAAGTTAGGTGCATTTGGCGAGCTCATGAGATCACAGTTACTGATCATCATCGAGCACTGCTAACTTCGGCGAAAACGCTCAATTCCCAACAATGAGTATAATACCAGTTTCTGGATAGTGAGTATACTACCTCACTTCACGTAGCTAGAACACGTGGCAACCGAAGCAGAAAAAAATTCCGCTACTTCTGAGACAATTTCGTGTTGTCAGGTAATCAGTCAATTAGCTGATTGTTCACTAAACAAAAGAGGCGGACCCTGCTTACTACCTGAATAGTCGACCATATAGCGAAATGTATAGGATGTAATAACATAAAGTATGGTATAGCTATATAGGCTATATCGTACACTTAAACTTTAGCCTAATAAAATGAAATGAGATTTAGTATTATATATTGATTACTACCGTGAACAAGCCTACCTTTATGTGTTAGGCATACATTTTTTACTTGTGTGTCGCACAGATGAATAATTAATGTATTTGATTTCAAGTATCCAAAAAATGATTAAGAGTGGTTGGATTATCTGAACTAGATGCAACTTTTGTTTGAATATATGGTTATGTTGACAATTGGTTGCGTAGTTATGAATATGGCTATGTATATAGAAAATAAATTGGTAACTTGGGGAAATACTGTGTAGTCTAAAATCCGTTGCGACCAATCCTCAGATACCCATTGCAGATATTATTAAGCAGATGTGATGCCACAATCAGTGATGATATTTACCACTTGTCGGAAAAGCGTAACGGTGGTTGAGACAGTCATAAAACAGGTTCCAAATCAAATGTTCAAAGTCTGCCAGGAGAGCCAGTTTTTCTTAAAATTCGTGTCGCTGGTTATGTGCCAGGAAAGATGGAAGCTGAGACCCAAATCGTAAACTTCTGCATGTATGTCGACAACCCTAATCGGGAAATAACAATCAGTTCCAATCCACCTCGACTTACAAAAAGCTTGATCGCTCTGTTCATAAAGTCAATTGGGTACAAGAATACAAGGGACGACATCGATAAACAAATGATTAATGCTCCCAATCAGAAGGTAAGCACATGGAACCATTAGGGTTGCATAGATAAACTTGGTGGTTGGAATAGCCATCTGACGCAAGCACTCATTGAAAAGCATAATCCAGAATTTCCAGCGATTTCCAACGACTCAAGTTTATATAATACAAGGTTCAAAAGTTATCATTATACATGATGTTGCGGTTGCAGCATAAAACATTTTATTTGTTTGCATTGCATCTTGTTACAATGTGAATACTGCTGATTTTTGTACAAGTTTAATGCAACCAACAGTACATCACGCCGATCCAGAACTGCACATTGAATAAATTATCAACACGTAATATTATCGATTTACAATTGAAAACCGGTAGTTCCCCAAACGTATGCATGTATTGAGTTGAAACATATACTATTAATCAAATGTTATAAAATACGATGATTTCATTTAAGTGAAGTATGTTACTCTAAAAAACCTACATTTGAATAAAACTGGACTACACGACAATCTTGAATATACTATCATAAGCAACATTTGCTGATACGGATGAGAACTAGTTAAATTCATGAATATGTTAAGGGAGAAAAAAATCATATGCATTTAGAACGTTTCTTTTATGCTAGGTCAGTATATAAATTATTATCACATTAGAACATAATCACATATGTGCAAGCAGTATAAGAAATTCAAACTAGCAACGAGGAGCTAACTTTTGAATCCATCCTCCGTTCAAGCCATACCAGAACAACATTGTCAGAAATATCTGCACTTGCATTAAGCAGGGCACCCCCATCGTCGACTTGCATTTTACTGGATTCGTGTAAATTAAACGCATTGGTCATGTTGAATAGATTGTCAACGAAATCGTTTGCGTTTAAAAAAGGTTTTTCTGTGGGTAGTAGTCTTGGACATTATTATAATATTTGAGTACAATCCAAAATTAGCAAAACATGTATGAACTTTGTACTTGCATCCTCCGCATTCTTTCATCAACTTTTCTACCCATCCTCTACTAAAGCTATACAAGACAAGAATGACAATCAGAATCATTACTTGCATTAGGCACGCCACCCCTAAAGCCGACTTTAACTTTACAGGCTTCGGTATACTAAACGCATTTGACAGCTCAGTCCAATCAGTTTTGTCTTCAACTAGCCTCATGTGAACAATCATCTTATTGAACTGGGTCCCTATTCCTGCCATCTCTGTCCGTTCGTACTGATTATACAATTCTCTTGATAGCGGTCCCCACGTGATATAACCAAATCTTAGAATGGGATATACATGCTGTGGAATTATAATATGTCCACATATATATTTTCCATTAATCAGTGCATGTTCAGCACTCACAAGTATGTTTGTAAGTTCCAGACTGGTAATCGTTCCAAATGCTAGTGCCTTATCATTTGCCATTTGCTGAACGAGTATGTCCAACTGTGTAGTGTTTAGACCAAATGATTTCGAAAATACATCATCAAATGACGAGGCTCCAAACGCTTTTGCTAACTGGACCCGATGGTAGGCAGAGAATAAGCTTTTCGTTTGATTCAACGTCCTCTCGTCGATGAGCTTTACTTTGAAATCACGTTTCGTTAGTTCCTGCAGCGAGTTGGGATTATCTGCCGTCAAATTTTCTGATGAATATTCGGCGTCATATATACAGGAGAGAAACAGAACTGCCATCATGTAAAATGCCAATTGGGTGTCCTTCTGTGGAAGCATGGTATGATGATTAAAAAATAGCCAAACTAAATCCACAGCTTTATTTACATTTCTATAGAATATTGTAAGCAGGAATATGCTGAGTACAAGATACATCCACACGTTTGCGTGAAATATGGTGACAAATACATAAAAGTCCCTGTATACCGTGTCCTCCGTGTTGGTACAGTACATCACATTTGCATTGTACTGATTCGTAAAGGCCAAACGGGAGCGAGTAACCAAATGCTGAGTTGGTATCTGCCCAGTAAACACCACAGTAGACATTATATTAAGACATTGATCTCTCTCTTCGTCATAATCGTCTGGGTATTCCAACGAAATGTTTAAAGTGTACGCCACAAGAAACATGGAAACCGTCTTGCCCCTTGTTTGAGGGGACAATCTTTTGTAGAACGTCTGTCGGGGACCCGTCAAAAATGATGTATCGTTAACGTCTCCAGAAATTAGCATATCGTTGTACCAGGTAGATCTGCAAATCAGATTGACGCCGTATCCCTGTCCGTTCGCTTTGTTGAATTCGCTTTGCAAGTAGTTCAGCGAAATTGGTGATTTGTGAATTACTTTCGACATTGTGGCTGGACAGTGACGGCAAAAGACTGAATATTGACCGTCACCAGAGAAATAAACAAGTGTTGCTGTGAATATTCCGATTTCCTTCAGAGGATCCAATAAATCCTCTTCCAATTCGCTGGGTATAAAATATGTAGCATACATCGAGCTACCGTACCCGGATTTATCAATTCCAGTCAATGTCGCATTTGCCGACATATTCGTAAGAAGGAATACATTGCACCATATGTTATTGCGGTATCTTTGTCGGAATTGTAGGTATCCGTCTCGTAGAGATATGTGCAAATTATTTTGCTCCAATTCTTCTATTTCGAATCCAAATTTCAATTTGTCAAGACGATGTAATGTCCAAGTGTTTGAAATGTACAAGTTTTGATTTTCCTGTCCGTTTTTATCTTCTTCTCTAAAGTATTTAGAAACGTATTCGCTTGTAGATGTGTCTCCAAAGATGGCATGAATGGTGCAGTTTTCAAAAGGTTGAAGCTGAATCAACGGAAACAAAAAGAACAAATGCATCATGTCAGAATATGATGATGGTGATGACGATGATATTTTATTGATGATTTGGTAAAGCGAGTATGTTTAATAACGTTTTTTGTTAAATATTTCAATATTCAATGTGGTTCTAAATGTGGACAAATACAAATATCAATTTGAAGTTGTCGAGCGATGAAGCGAAGAAACAATCAACGTTGTGGAATAGTTTTGTCGGAAATGATGGCTTGATGATGAAATACGTATTCCTGAACATCGGACCATTGTGAGGTATACTTCCTCGTTTTGATAAAGTAAGCTTAGCAACCGAATCACATTACCTGTTTGGAAAATTCTTGTGCTTTAGGTGATCATTCCATTAGCTGATTATTAAGCCCGTACATGCAAATAGACAATTCACGTTGCCGACTATTTAGTGAAATGTATATGATTTATTTGTGTGGTGAGTAGTATAAGTTTTGACAATTTGTCGTACATGAGTCTCATAAGATAAAATGATCAAATTGTTTTTATATTGATTAATACAATTAACTACCCTGGCATTATATATTATGCATAGACGACTTGCGTGTTTACTGGATACACTAATAATTCATCTTCGACTTCAACTACCCGGCAAATGTTGAAAGGAGCTTAATTTGAACTGAATTAGATACAACTTTTGGGGAAATGTAGAGAAATTGGATTTGCACTAAAAAGGTAAAACTGATTTATACGAGTCATACGTTTTGTCTGATCGTATGCTGCTGGAAAACAATAAAACGTGGTAGAGTTTCGACAATGCTACTTATTATTGATATATTTTTAAGAAATGGAATAAGCTATTAGATTTCTTAAATATGTACCCGTTAACCAAATCAACACTTATAATCTCCAGATTATCATTCTAAACTTTTAAGAAAATGTGACGAAGTCACACCGTCATGACAAAGAAGCTTCAAAACCATATGTTCAACGTTTGACATGACATCAAATTTCTCTGAAAATTCTTGTCACTGGTTATGCGCCATGAATGAAGGAAGCTGCGCCCCAAGTCAGAGACTTCCGCTGACGTGCTGACGACTCTAAAAATATATGGATTTATTTGTACAAAATATGACAATGAATTTGATGATATATTTTCTCTTCAGGAATGTTGTGATGAAGTTCGATTTAACTCACAAAAAATTGTTGATGAATCCAATCGGATAGATGAGAATACCCGGAAGGTCATCAAAAAATACATGATTCATGCTGCGAATGCGAACGTGAGTACATGGCACCACCAAATATCGATTAGCATAATTATTTGTGCCATTTCGTGGTATGTCCGTGAAAATGTGCAGGTGTCGCATATTTAGACTAAATGGTTCAGAACGACGATGGACGAGATTTTTTTTTCTTTTTATTGTGAACCGTTGAATATTTACTAAAGACATAAATTGTATATGAAGCTTATATGGCATACAGTTCGGTTTGTGCGACGCAATTGATTCTATTACAGATCCGACTTCGGCGCAGTTGGAAACGACCATACTGTGTTGTGGTATTAATGCATCCTTGGTGGATTCATTGACGTGGAAGGCTTATTTCTCGAAACTCAAAATGAAAAGCGTAATAACAACAGCCATTACCTGTAATGAATTGAAATGAATCAATGGCCAATGGAAACATGATATTCGTAATCGCCATCTCATATGCCTTCTTAGAAATAAATTTAACCTGAACAGAAAATACGTAGTCAAATTTGAACAAACCACCTGCACCAATTCCAACCGGTTGTGAGTCCTATTCTTTGACAATCATCAGCAGCTTATATTCTTGAAATTCAGTTGGAACAGCATCTCGCCGAATACGCACAGATTCCCGATTACATTCCATCTGACAAAGGGAATGCGTCACTGTTAGATATGTAAAATTTCAATAGTAAACCTAATTAATATACACATCAAATTCAAACACCTTTCTGTACACTTCTGCGGAGAGTAACTGCATTAGGTAAAGAATGTAGTCATGAACGCTTCGGCGATGACATCATAAAGATTTCCGACCGTTATCATGTTGTTAATTTGAAAGTAGTGATGTCCAAGCCAACTCAGGAATGCAAGTCCCCATGTCTCATTCATGGTGTTCGATAGATTAACGAGATTTCTCAACTTTGTCAGAATAGTATCCATATCATTTAACGGATACATAGTCGCCTCTACACATAGCTCAAAATATTTGGTGGCCGTCCACATCAATAACGGAAATCCGCCAAGAAAAAAAGTCTCCACGGATATATGTAGAAAGTAGTACGATACTCTGAGGACAAAGCCGATACAAAAGAATACATAATTTGCCATTCCTGTAGAGACTGTATTTTCTGGCGATGTACAAAAGCGCCTCATTGTTTCGTTGGTAACGACGTAAACAAAATCCACCGGGGGTAAAAATAAATGTGCTGGGTGACGAATGAAAAAGGCATGAAATCCAATTATGGCAGTTACTATCACGAAGAGAAGAACAAAGTATATCCAACCACATGACTTTCAGTATCAGACTTTAGCCGCGGCACGTCTTGTGACAGGTGTTTCAAATATATCAGAATTGGAGATTAAACTGAAGATGTTCTTAATAGAATCGGATCCAGCTTCCAAGGTGCGCAGAAAGAGCAAAACTTGCAACATTTTAGCGGTATGCTGAACAGCGTGGAAATATGATATTGCAGTGGGATTCACACCGATCGTCATTTTGTGGGACATGCACTTTAGGAGATTTGGAAGGGCCGTCAGTAGTCGGAATACCGTTGGAAGCAGTATTAATAAAATATGGATTATCTAAATTTAGAAAACGCATTGGTTTCATATTGCTGGTAGTAGTAAAACAGCTCAGGAATTTAACAGAATATCTAGTCGCTCGTTTTAATACTGAAGTCCTTGAATGCCATTCCTGGATCTTCTTGTCTCAAACGATTTTGTAGGGAACCAACCCAGAGTAGTTGGTAAGCTGGAAATGGAAATGCAGGAAAGTGTAATTTCCTTGACCCATATTTGTTGTTGTTGTTTGGTACTTTGTACGAGTCTGACCGTGTGAAGATGCTTCAAAGTATGTATATCGCCTTAAAATGCTAGAGAACTTCCTAGTCGTCTTTAGTAGAGGCGCTATTATCCCAGGAATGATATTTTGTACACATTTGACAAGCCATTTGTTGTGATATTCTTAATTTATTGTCCGTAAAATAACAAACAACAAACTAGCGACTACAATGTTGTTTCATTATGAAAATGGATATCCACTATAACTAAATTAACAAATAAGTGTATGACGCATATATTTGAAATACTTCAAGAAGATCCGCTTAAAAAATTAAATTACGCTGCGTAAACATAGAACCGAATTACACCAAACCATAGCTTCCTCGGGACAAATATTTGGTGTTGCTAGACCAACGTTATTTGCTTCCTGCCCATGAAAGAAAATTAATTGTAAATTTTGTAGTTTCTGCATATGTACAATTTGCTTCGTGCAATTAAAGACAATTTTTGGGAGTGGTTGTTATTGCCGATGATCATTACTTCCCTGTCGTATAGACTATATGCAAAATTCGCCAGTGCAATTCCTTACAATAGGGTTATTTACGGAAATAATGTTTGCCTTTTGTCATTTGATCAATGCATGTAGTTTATTTTTGTTTTTCCATTCCAATTATTCCCATGTTTTAGCATTAGAAACAATAAGACTACAATATCGCTTTAGCGCTCCGTACTTGTATTTGAAAAGTCAAAGGACGTAACCAAATGCTGATCGTGACTCGTGAAATATAATCCGTTGCATATTATGGAATATCTCTCATTCATGTTTGCCATTTCCATTTTTCCGAATGCACTATTTCTCGAAACTCACGATGAACAACGTTATAACTATTGCCATTACCTGGAACCAAGATGCATTTAGTTCAATAAATTCGAATTAACTTAAACGATTTGCGTCTACTTAAGCATTTTAAGCATGTATTACCTGTGCCGAAAACGAATAATCAAACTTGAACAATCCGGCAGCTCCAATGCCAATAGGTTTCGAGTCCAATTCTTTTACTACCATCTCCAGTTTACGTTTCCTTATTTCAAATGCGTTAGCAGTATCTCTATTCCACAACAAGATGTTCTGATTATATTCCGCCAGTATCCACGACTTGAAGTTATCCATCTTTCAAAACAAGTTTGTTAATTCGATTGATGTAAATAGATCAACATTCACATTGTGTACAATATTCGCTATAACAACCTTTCTGTACACCTCTGCCGAGAGTAAAAGCGCAATTGTAAAACATGTCATCAGGAAGGCTTCGGCAGCGACGTCATATATATTTCCGCGAGTTATCACGTCGTTAATTAGGAACACAATTCGCAAGCAGTGGTGTGCAAACCAAGCCAAAGAGGCAAGTCCCCACTTTCGATTCATGACATTGCAAAGGTTCACTAGATTTCTGTATTTTACCAGAATATTCTCCATTTGATTCGCCCCATTTCCACACTCCTCGCTGTAAAACAGCTCAAAATATTTTACCAAAGTCCACATTAATAACGGAAATGTGCCCATGAAAAATGCTTGTATGACAACATGTACCAAGTGATACAAAACTCGGAAAAGAAGGCCGACACCAAAGAATAAATAATACGCCATGCATGATGAGCTCGCATATTCGGGTGGAAAAAAGGAGCGCTCGCTGAAATCAGTAGCTACTGCGGAAATGAAATCCGAGACAGACAAAAATGGATCCCCGGGGCCGCGATAGTGGATAAAGAAGGTATAAAATCCGAATATGACGGTGACGGCTCCATATAGGAGAGTCAAGTATGCCCAGCCACAACACTTATAGTATCTAGCTTTAGATGATGGGTCACTAAGTATATCGGAACCGGAAATATAATTGACTATATGCTTAACGGAATCTGAGCCAGTTGTTAATGTACGAAGGAACATACCGACTTGAAGTAAATTGGCAATTTGTTGGATAGCGCTAAAATATGTTTTTGCTGTGGGCCCAACACCTGTCGTATTCTTATTGGATATGTATTGAAGAAGGTTAGGTATATCCGTTAGTAGTCGGAATAACGTTGGGAGAAGTATTAATAATTTATGAACGATCTGCAACGAAATGACGATGATAAATGTAACCAAACCCGTTTTTTGTAGCTGAAATTAATGCAATATATCTGAATGTATATTTACTCTTCTCCATATTGACGTTTTTAGAGTCCATTCTTTCGCCTTTTTGTCCCAAACCACCTTGTACGGAATTAGTCCACAGTAGTAGGCAAATTGGAAATGGAAATGCAGGAATGTGAAGTCTTCTAGTGACATGCTGTCTAGTGCTTCCAATGGACTATCTACCTGCGAAAAGATATATTGTGTAGTTGAGGAAGATTTAAAATTTAAAAATGGGCTACCGTTTCGTGTTTTCCAACTAATTTAGTAAATGATTTCACTCAAGTTTGTAAAATATTTGATTAGGTAAGTGAAATTGTGTTATGAATGATTCGGTTATTATAAAAACTAATACGAAATATCATTATATTAACACATTATGGCAATTTTATTTGATCACGAAAAATACATTTCATTATTATTTGTTTGGCCGTCCCATATAGGATAAATGAATTAGTCCTATGACGTACATTTTTTGTCAAAAACATTTTACATACATTGTACCCATTAATTGATTAAATGAAATCATAAAGTGAAGTCATCACAGCATCATAGATTAAAAAGACACAACAATTAGACCTGTCCATCAGCACCTTCGCCGCTGCTCTTCTTCTGCGAATCCTTCCTCGCTCCTCCAACACCTACCGCTGCCATCTCACCTCCGCCCGACGCCTCCAACTCCCCGTTCCTCCGGTGACAGTCCACATGCCGTCTAAAATTGTCCGATCAAAAATCTTCCGAGGACAAGCGGGACATTGCGTCGCTTGACAACCGCACCTTGCCCACCAACCTTCTTGATTTTTTTAGGATGAACCACCTCATCATCCTCCTCACGTCCCCGCTTATTATCCTTGGCTTTTGGAACCCGGGTCTCCAGACCATCTCCGCTGTCCCTCGCCATCCCCTCTTCCATGTTCGTCTTCGACATGATTTCCCTCCGCTCCTCGGCGGTCTTGTGGCTGTACAAGATGTGGCGTTTCAATGTAGACGCGTTTCCGCGCACGCTCTTTCCACAAATGTCGCAGGTTTGATGGACAGGCCCTCCATCTTTGGTGCAGGATCTCGTTGAAGTATCACTGGAGGAGGACTCGGTGGTGTGTGCCTTTTTCTTGTGCAAATTGCGCGCGTGATTGAGAGCAATTTTTTGAGGGCAGTGGGGACACTTGTGACTTGATTGTGAGGTGGGGGTGGTGGATGCCGCCTTTGATTTTGTTCCCGGTCCTGCAAAAACATGAATTACTGTAAAGTTAATTACCTAAATCGCTATAGGTATTTATTAATTAAACAATCCGGTGCTCAATTCATAAACTTACCGAGTTTCGTAGCTGAAGGAGAGGTCGTGTTGTCACTCACAGTCTGGACCTTCAAGAAAGCGGTACAGGTGGCGACGTCATAGGTAGATGCCCCAATTGGCTTCCCGATTTTGGAGCCTCCAGACACTTCACTCCCGGTTTTCTTGGGGGAGCAGCGGTGGCAGCTGATGATGAGGGTCCTTATCTTATTGAACTGACTATGAGTCCCTATTCCTGAAATATCTGTCTGTTCGTACTGATTGTACAATTCTCTTGACAGCGGTTCCTAAATAATATAACCAAATCTTACAATTACTATGGGATACTCATGCTGTGGAATTATAATATGTCCACATATATATTTTCTATCAATAAAGTTATATTTAGCACTCACAAGTATGTTTGTAAGTTCCAGACTGGTAATCGTTTCAAATGCCAGTGCCTTATGATTTGCTGAACGAGCTTTGCTAATGATGCCAATTAACTTTTACATATTCCCATATTCACGTAGTTGTAAGTAACTTGATAGAACATATTTAAAACCAACCTGAGTTCAACCAATTTAGATATTTTAAATCTGTGGAAGTATTTTATACTGTTTCGGCATACTTTATTGTAAACGAGTTAATTGGCCTCAATTTGATCTGTTGATAGCATAAATCGGATGAATAATTTCGGAGGAGTAGCGATTTTTTCGAGACCCGAAATTGCCATTTGTCAGCACGAAGGACGATGGCGCGGAATTTGACCATACAGAACCTTTTGCATTGTTGATCATGAGGCTTAACTAAATCGGATACAACTTGGGTATTAAAATAGGAGAAATATCATAAATGATTTGCTGAAATGTGTTATTTTTCTATTTATACTAAAAATATAAATCAGGTAAATACGAATTATAATTTTAACTGAGAAGAAAACGATAAAAAGAAAATGAAATGTGGTATTGTTTCCACAATGTTCATTGGAAAATGTATAGTATTTAGTATTTCATATTAATATTTGTTCCTAACATTGATATAATTACGTATATAGCAAACATTAAATTAGTGTATTTTTTCAAGTATATTCTCATATTTGCAATTATGTCATATCATGTATATTGTTGTGGTTGATTCGACCTAACAGGAATTTATAATGCATGCATTATTAGAGCATTATCATTAATATGGTTATTTGTTTTAGGAATGACAAATATTAGTGAATGTTCCTAATGCTTATCCCACAACCAAATCGACGCATCCAAGAAGCAGTTATCGATTGGCATCTTTTTATGGAAACGTGACAACGCAATCAGTGATGAAATTTGCTACTTGCTGGAAAAACGTAACGGTGGTTGATACAGTCATGAAAAAGAAGCTTCCAAACCAAATGTTCAACGTCTGACAGGACAGCAAATTTCTCTGAAAATTCCTGTCACTGGTCATGCGCCATGAGTGAAGGAAACTGAGACCCAAATCCGAAACTTCTGCTGACATGCTGACAATCCTGATAAAATGGATCGAATTATTTCACACACAACGTGGGAACACAGTAGAGGGTATATTAGCATAAAACAATAATTAGTATTCCACTTTTGCTCACAAAAATGCCTTGATCGCTCCGTTGATGAATCCAATCTGATACGTAAGGATACCGGGGAAGTCATCAAAAAATAAATGATTCATGCTGCGAATGAGAACGTAAGCACAAGGAACCATTGCTGTTGCATAAATAAACTTGGTTGTCGGGATAGCCAACTGACGCATGCATTCATTGAAGAGCCTGTTCAACATTTCCAGTGTCTTGTAGATCTTCATAGCATTTTCGGGAGTCCGAATGCCATTGCTCGTGTAATCGCTCTCGTTCCCATGGCTATGGATTTGCAAATGTCGAAACGTTAATGAGTTTCATAAAATATCATATGGCATAAAATATAAGTAATCTTACTGTATTTCCAGAAGCCAAAATCGCACTGTATTTGTGTGAGCCATCACGGTCCATGCCACGAGAAGATTGTAGGTTATAATTTGCCCACACATGAGCAGTTGATGCAGCGCTCCGGGTATCAACCAGTACCACGGTTTTGGATAAATGAGTGAGAAAATGTATTGTGTCAGAAATGGCTTTCGAATAAACAGGCTCACATTGGCTACCACGAGTGCGGTTTGAAAACGAAAAAACAGAGCATTGACAAGTAGTTCTCCTCTGTATTCATAACCGTCAAGGTGGATCAGGAATGTTTCAACATATGCTTCGTTCAGTCGCAGCATTTTGTTAATATATTTCCGAATCTAGTGACAATAACAAATAAAAAAATAATATTACATTAAAATATTCTTCGTTGCTGTATGTACGATTGATGCCTTTAACTCATACCTGATCGGCATAGAAATAGATGCCGACATTTTTTGCAACGTTGTAAATGTTCCATAGGAGACCAAAACAGCTCATGAAAGCCTTTCGGTTTGTGACGTTCTCAGATTGGAAATTCCAGTAAAATACACGAAATTGAAAAGTGGCAAGTAGTATACTTTGAATAGTTGTAAAGATCAACATCGACGTGTATATCTTTCTGACATATTTACCACGTCTTTCAATTGCGCACTTACTGCTATTCCAAGACCATGGAAGGAGCAGAAAAAAAACTTCCCAGCCATATGACTTCCCGCAGTCTCTGCATAGTCCTGTCATTCAGGAAATGACGCGGAGGCATTTCATTCCCTGACCGTCTTGAACTCCCTTCCCTAGTTGCGACATATGTGTCAACAACTTCAACTATGTTCCCGCTATGAAAGCGTCTGTCTCGTGTTAGCTTCATCGCAGACGGCACAGTTGACGATTTGCGATGTTGAGCCACTTGGGCAGAAGACATTCTAAGCACAACATGTTCACGTGATTGTATGGAAAATGTATCGTATTCAACATTTGTAATGTCTGCCCTCTCGCCAGTTCGGAAATAGATCCGGTCGGGAAATGACGATGGACCACGCGCCTTTATTCAGTTAAAAAATATATGCATTACAATATGCTCAAGATAATTGGATTACATGTGAAACCTTACTTTTGCCCAAATCCGTGTTGGCCTCTTCTTCAACGTCCCTGCCTGTTGCATTTTGGACAGTAGAATAGTTGCCGTTCATAGAACCACGATATTAGCTAAAGTGAATCTAGAGGGCACGGCATTTTTCAAGAATAGCCTCTGGTTTGCTGACTACTGAGTAAAGTTAAGTTGGCTTGAATGTCAGCTCATTGTACTTTCATTTAAATTGTATTGAATAGTTAATACATATTTTCCGTGTGACACTGTTCTGTTGTCGTTGTTTTTCAGTTAATATTCAAATGCTTTTTGTGATTGCGTAAGCTTGTAAATTATCCCCGCATGACAATTCGGACCCTTCAAGTGTATATGCAACATCAAGAATAATTTATTTTACTGCGTTATACTTTAACAATATCTCTTTGTCTTACTAACCTTACAATTTCTCTGGAATTTGATAATACCACTGCTCAAAATTCAAGTAAAGACTTTGCAGGCAAAGTATTTCTAAACTATTTATAAAATTGAATCAACCAACCGTTACGTAAGAGTGCATTTTTTTCGATATGTTGTGTTCATTTAAAATATTAGTAGCTGTACTTTGCCCTTGTCCAAGCATAATTGATTGGAATGAAAAGTCCGTCCGCTTGCGTGACTACCGTTGATAGATGAATAAAGTTATTTTTATCCCACTGCCATGAATCTACAAAGTTGAAAGTCATAAAATATTCCCTTCTTTCGTCTTATTATGGGCGTACATGAGTTGCTCTATATTGAGCTCAGACAAAATTATATATTTAGACTCGCTTCACAAGGAATCAACATATCCAAAATAGTGTTATATGCAACTTAGCCTTCAATCATTTGTTCCATTTTAAAAGTGTTTTGGAAAGAGGGAACTTAAGAACAGCTAAGTTTCATAACAGTATTCCCATAAATCTAATATATGTTTACCGACATTTAAACCATCCACCGGCCCCGATTTAATTATTTAACGTATTAACATTACAGCATGTGGATTTTTTTACCTAACTCGACTTTATGTAACACATAAATTATATGTTTTTAGAACTGAGCAACGTCTTTTTAAAAGTTGACATTGTCTCAAGGTTCCCCAAGTAGATGTGAAGGAATTATGATTGTGTATGCTGGACTTATTTACTTTTTAAAGGCAGGTAACCAATCAATCTCAGCAGCAACACTTGCTCGTATTGATATGGATACGTGGCATGCCTACCAGTTGCAATAAGTTTATACACTAAGCTCCGCACTGACAAAATAATCTATCAACACGGTACATTGTCGATTTACAATTGCAAACATCTCCAAATTGGCATTTGTTTCTTAGACAACAATCAAAATCGATGCTTGCATTGAGTTGAAGCTTGCACAATGTTTGGACTGTAATAAAATGCAATGATATCGTTTACTCGAAGTTATGACATTTAAACTAAATTTGAATACATGACTATGCGATACGTCAATCTTACATACATTATCAATAGCAACATGTGTTGACACGGATGGCAATTGGGATGGGTTGTGTTGGAAAATATATCAAGGGCAGCTCATGTATATTTTAAAATGTTTGTTTTATGGTTAGTCGTTTGAGAAATTATTGTCGCATTGAAATATAACCCAAATGTGCCAGCAGTTTAAGAAATGCGTATTCGCATCGGTCACCCAACTTTTGAAACCGTCTTTTGTTCAAACTACACAATACATAGCCAATCCAAACAAGTTGTGGTACATTGCAAGCAATTTCAATACTTGCATCATGCAGGCTACCCCCAAAGCCGACTTGAGTATAACTGCAGTCGGTGTACAAAACGCATTTGACACTAATGTGTGATGGGTTACTCGATGTTTTAGAAAACCAACAAATGTGACTTTTCCCCAAAGCCAACATGATGACGATCACATTACCGTCAGTGATTACTGCGAATTCATGATTTATAAAGTTATTTATAACCAAATCTGTATGCTTTTAAATTTTGAAGAGAAATTAATTATACACTTTTAGTGACGATTTTCACTTTTACTGGAATTATAACGCCGTGGGTATACCTTTCAAGATAACTTGAATTTTCACATTGCATTCGAGTTAATTATATCCAAAGTTGCAACCTATGAATATGAAATTATATAATTATAAGTTGTCAATGGAGTACATTCCACCACAGGGGTTTGTTCGTAAAGTATTCCTCTGGTGGCTTCTTACCATTAGGCTGGAAATTTTCATTTCTCGAAACTTAAAATGAAAAGGGTAATAACTACAGCCATTACCTGCAACGAAATGAAATGAATCAATTGTCAATGTAAAGATGGTATACCTAATCGCTATATCATATACTTGCTTCAAATTATGTTTAACCTGAGCAGAAAACACGTAATCAAATTTGAACAAGCCGCCAGCTCCAATGCCAACCGGTTGTGAGTCCAACTCCTTGACAATCATCAGCAGTTTATATTCTGGAAACTGTGATGACATAGAATCTTGCCGCCTACGCACCGCTTCTCTATTGCATTCAGCTAACAGCCATGACTTGAAATTATCCATCTTTGACAAAAACATTTTTTTAAATTTGTGCAGTTAGGTTAAAGTCAGTACTAATTTGCACGGATTTTCAATACCTTCCTGTACACCTCTCCCGAGAGTAACTGCGTTACGGTAAAGAATATCGTCATGAATGCTTCCGTAATGACATCATAAAGATTTCCACCCGTTATCACGTTGTTAATTTGGAAAACAATACGCAAGTAGTGATGTCCTAGCCAACTCAGGAATGCAAGTCCCCACATATCATTCATGGCGTTGGAAAGATCCACGAGATTTCTAAATTTTGTCAAGATGGTATCCATGCTATTCAGTGGAATCTTAGTATCCTCTATATACAGCTCAAAATATTTTGTGGCCTTCCACATCAATAATGGAAATCCGCCGAGAAAGAAGCTCTCCATGGCAATATGTAACATGTAATAGGATACTCTGAGAACAAAACCGATACAAAAGAATACGATATTAACCATGCCTGAAGAGATGCTATTTTCTTGTGATGTACAAAGGCGCTTCCTTGTTTCATTGCTAACGACCGAAACGAAATCCGTCGGAGGTAAAAATAAGTGTCCTGGGTGACGAATAAAAAATGCATGGAACCCGAGTAATGCGGTCACTATTACGAAGAGAATAACGAAGTATACCCAACCGCATAAGGTCCAGTATCTGGCTTTCCCTGCTGCAGATTTTGTTGCTCGTGTTTCAAATATATCAGTGCTGGAGATTAAACTGAAAATTTTCTTCATAAAATCGGGTCCAGTCTCCAAGCAGCGCAGAAAGAGACCAACTTGTAGCATTTTGGCAATATGCTGAACAGCGTGGAAATATGTTTTTGCGGTAGGGCTGATGCCAGTCGCCTTCTTGTGTGACATATATTTAAGGATATTTGGTACGTCAGTCAATAAACGGAATACGGTGGGTAGAAATATTAATAAAATATGGATTATCTGAAATTAGAAACGCCCATGGGTTTATTATTATGGGTAATAGCACACTTGCTTTGTAATTTGTGAAAATGTCGACTCACTCGTTTCAGTACTGAAGTTCTCGCCTGCCATTCCTTGATCTTGTTGTTCCATACGATTATGTAAGGAACCAACCCAAAATAGTTGGCAAACTGGAAATGGAAATGCAGGAAAGTGTAATTTCTTTGGTCCATGTTGTCTTGGAGTTTGGTGCTTTGTAATACGAGTCTGACCGTATTAAGACGCTTCATAGTTTTATATCGCACTAGAATACGAAAGCCTGTCTTATTAGTCATCCAGATTAGGCGCTGATATCCTAAATATGATATTTGATACACACTTGATAAGGCATTTATAGTCAAATGCTTAGTTTATTGTCCGTGAAGGGATAAACAACAAACAAGCGAGTAGAATGTTCTTTCATTATGACAATAGAAATCCACTATACTAAATTAACAAATATGAGCGCTTGACGCACCACATATTTATAGAAACCTACTCCATTAAAAAAATTAAATTAAGTTGCGCAAATATAGATCCGGAATACACCGAAGCATTGAAACTTCAGAAGAAATAGTTACAAATGCTAGACATAGATTATATACTTCCTGTCCATGAAAAAGGTATGTACATATTTGTCGAATTTTACCTATTCAATCATTTCTGCTAACATATTCCAGCTCCCAGTAACATTATCCCATATTATATAGAATTTGTTTGGTGCACATAAGAACAAGTATATGGGAGTGGTTGATTTTGCCATTAAGACATTACTTCCTTATGTAACAGAATATATGCGAAATTTCCCAATACATTTTCTTACAGCACCGTTATAAAATGAAATAACGTTTGACTTAAGTCCGTCGACCAATGAATGTACGCACTTGCCCATGTTTTTGTTTTAGAAACAAAAAAACTCTTCATTATTGCTTTTGCACTGCACACTTGAAACGTGTTTATAGTTTGTACATAAAAGTAGCATACAGTTACAGGGTGGCTCGGTGTTCGAAAAAATGGTAACCATTTTAACAAGTCACTCATTGAGCGACATTGGATCAATGTGCATGATTGGACTTACGTTTTGCATGGTTTAATACACTAATGCATTATTATTAATGGAGTTCCTACGAACCGTATATTATGAACATCTCTTGTTTACCCTCGCAATTTCCCATTATCCGAATCGGCTCATTTTTCGAAACTCACTATGAACAAGGTGATAACTATTGCCATAACCTGAAACGGATTTGACTTTATTTAATTAATTACAACTAATATGTATCTACTTGAGGATTAACTCACTGTTTTTTCGCATATATTACCTGTGCCGAAAACGAATAGTCAAATTTGAACAAGCCGGCCGCTCCAATGCCAACCAGTTTCGAATCCAATTCTTTCACTATCATCTCAAGTTTCCTTTCCCTTATCTCAAATGCGGCAACAGTATCTCTCTGACATATCCCGGCATTCTGATTGTATTCAGCTAGTATCCACGATTTGAAGTTATCCATCTCTCAAACAAATTTAGTAATTTGATTAAAGCAAATGGATCAACATCTACATTTTTTGCAACACTCACTTGACCTACCTTTCTGTACACCTCTGCAGAGAGTAACTGCGCAATTGTAAAGCACGTCATAAGAAGCGCTTCGGCAGCGACATCGTACACATTCCCGCGAGTTACGACGTCGTTAATTAGGAAAACAATTCGCAGATAATGATGTGCCAGCCAAAATAAGAAGGCAGTTCCCCACTTTTGATTCATGGCATTGGAAAGGTTGACTAGATTTCTAAACTTTATTATAATGCTCTCCATTCGATGTTCCCCGTTCCCATTTTCCTTGTCGTATAATAGCTCAAAATATTTTACCGATGTCCACATTAAGAGCGGAAATGTGCCCATGAAAAATGTTTGCATTGCGATATGCACCAAGTGATACGAAACTCGTACAAGGAGTCCGATGAAAAAGAATAAGGAATTCGCCATTTCTGTTGAGCTGGCATATTCAGGCGGGAGAAAAAGGCGTTCGCTGAAATCAGTTGATACGGCGGAAATGAAATCCAAGAGGGACAAAAATGGCTCCCCGGGATAGTGGATGAAGAAGGTATAGAATCCGAATATGACCGTCACTGTTGCGTAGAGGACAATCAAAAATGTCCATCCGCAATACTTGTGGTATAAAGTTTTATGTGCTGGGACATTAAGTATGTCAGATCCGGAAATGTTATTAAATATGTGCCTAACGGAATCAGACCCAGACGCCAAGGTACGAAGAAAGAGCCCAATTTGTAGCAGATTAGCAATATGTTGAATAGCAATAAAATATGTTCTAGCCGTCGTGGGGCCGACTCTTGTCATTTTATTGTATGACTTGTATTGAAAGAGGTTGGGTATATCCGTCACAAGTCGGAATATAGTTGGGAGAAGTATTAGTAATATATGAAGGATCTGAAATGTATAGAAATCCGTTTATTTTTGTGATTTAAGGAAATGCAGTAATGCCTTATCTGAATATCTTCGTATAGTTTTACTCTTCTCAATATCGACGTTCTTAGATTCCATTCTGTCGTCTTCCGGTCCCAAACCACTTTGTAAGGAATTAGACCTAAATAGCAGGCAAACTGGAAATGAAAATGCAGGAATGTGTAGATTACTTGTGCCATGCTGATTGCATTGGGTAAATATGAAATAAAATTTTTAAATGGGCCAGCGCTTCTGGTTCCCCAACTAGTTTAGTAAACGCTTTCACTCAAGTTAATACTTCATTATGGTAAGTGGAATTTTGTTGTGAGTGCGTCAGTTATAAAAATGAATATGAAACATGTTTCATCATATTAACACATTAAAAGCAAGTTTATTTGACCATCATAATACATTATTATTTGTGTTTGACCGTCCCTTACGATAAATGAATTAGTCATGTGACATACATTTTTTGTACAAAAACATTTTACATTCATTGTACCCATTAATTGATTAAATGAAATCATAAAGTGAAGTCATCACAACATCATAGATTTAAAAGACAACAATTAAACATGTCCATCAAGACCTTCGCCGCTGCTCTTCTTCTGCGAATCCTTCCTCTCTCCTCCAGCACCTTCGGCTGCCATCTCACCTCCGCCCGACGCCTCCAACTCCCCGTTCCTCCGGTGACAGTCCACATGCCGTCTAAAATTGTCCGCTCCAAAAATCATCCGAGGACATGCGGGACATTGGCGTCGCTTGACAACAACACCTGGCCCACCAACCTTCTTGGTTTTCTTAGGATGAACCACCTCATCATCCTCCTCACGTCCCCTCTTTTTGTCGTTGGCTTTTGGAACCCGGGTATCCAGATCCTTGTCGGTGTCCCCCGTCATCTCCTCTTTCCTGGCCATCTTCAACCTGATGTCCCTGCGCTGTTCCGCTGTCTTGTGGCTGTAGAAGATGTGGCGTCTCAATGCGCA
Organism: Sinella curviseta; assembly: GCA_004115045.4. NCBI lineage: Eukaryota > Metazoa > Arthropoda > Collembola > Entomobryomorpha > Entomobryidae > Sinella > Sinella curviseta. The sequence goes on from CM023203.3 coordinate 15,520,013, forward strand.
CGCGTTGCCGCGCACGGTCTTCCCACAAATGTTGCAGCTTTGGTTGAGTGGACCCCCATCTTTGGCGCAGGATGCCGTTGGATCATCACTGGAGGAGGACTCGTTGGAGTGAGCCTGTTTCTTGTGGAGATTGAGTGCGTGATTGAGAACAAATCTTTGGGGGCAGTGGGGACACTTGAGACTGGTCTTAGGGGTGGATGCCGCCTTTGATTTGGCGTCCGGCCCTGCAAAAACAAATTATTTTTAGTTAGTTAAGTCATTAGTTACTAATTAATTAAATAAGCCGGAGCTCAATTCATAAATTTACCGAGTTTCACAGCTGAGGCAGAGGTCGCTTTGTCACTCTCCGTCTCCACCTTCAAAAAAGCGGTACAGCTGGCGACGTCATAGGTAAATGCCCCAATTGGCTTCCCTATTTTCACCTCACTTCCGGTTTTCTTGGGGGGAGAAACGGTGGAAGCCAATGATGAGGAGCCAGGTTGGTTGGCGTTCTTCACACTTGGCGCCCGAGTATCAAGCACAGCAGCTGTTCCAGTGTCGCCGGCACCGTTCGAAGGAGTTTCTGGAACTTCAACTTGAGCAGCGTTGGGATTCTGCTGAAGGACTTGAGGAAGAGGTGGCGGCAGCAACGCAAGGTTCTCATTGGTGATCGCTGGTGACGCGGTGGTAACAGCTGCTGGACTAGCTTCCGGGTTGGCGGCGGTGGAGGAACCGGGTGACCTGACTTCCGGTTCCTCCTGTTGCTTGATGCTCAAGTAATTTGGAGGAGTGGTCACTTGACCACATCGAGAACCCATCGCCTCCCACAGTTTCATGGAGTGAACTGCAACAAAAAATAAAGTTAATTAGCTCAGTTAATCAAATTATTATCATAGTGACGCCAAAAGATTAAAGGTTTTAATTAAACTATTGAACTAACCATAAACTAAATGCCTCCGAAATCGGGTAGCGACTCCACTCCCTCCCTCTCCCCCACTCGAAATCCCAAGATGCTGCCGAGCGGCATCAATCTCGAACGCCACTCGGCGCAGTTTAGTCTTCCGCTCCTCGATAACCTCCAGCGCCTTCGAGATAACCTTGTCATTCTCCATGATGACCTGAGCGTCGTCAAAGCACACACCACACAGGTCAAACTGGTCGCCTTTAATGACTTCCTGAGGATCATACCGGAAGTGGCAAGCCAGGACCTCAAGCATTCGCGTCTTTTCCGCGGGCGTCAGCAAATTCTTGGAGGGGTCCACGGGTGCCGTACAGATAACGCAAGACGACGCTGAAGCTGCAGACGCCATTACGATGATTATGATAATTACGCACAAAAATTATAATTAACCACTTAAATTGCTAAACTAAATCCCTCCCCTTGTTCACCAGTTCGTTAAAAACGGAGCCTGGAATCACTGCGATGAAGACTAATCAAATTAAACTGAGGTGCCTACTAAGGGAGCTTATCTGACAGCACCGTGATCAGTCATTAAGGTATTATAAAAAAAATTACTTGAGGTGTTTAGGGCTAATCAATGTCAGTTGTTGGCAAACCTGTCCTTCGCGCTTCGTTTACACAAGCAAGTTGCAATGAGCCGAGTGAAGAAAAACAAACAAACAAGCAGATTGAATGAAACGGAATGCGAGTCCAATCTCCTCGCATCTGTTCCACGCGAACCGCCAGGATTGGGAAATGGAGGGAATTGGGAGCTCAGTCTCTCGCGTTGCTTGTTAGAGAAAAAATTTATTTGGCCCTGTAAAATCATCAGTTTGGTGGCAAATGATCATACAAATTTTTCTACAACAAATTAATTAAATCTTCAATTTTGTTTGAAAAAATGATTTAAAAAATACGGATCAAGGTTAACTCGCCGAGTATTGGGAACATGTTGCAGGAATTAAATAATTATTGACAAAACACTACACAATTTTCCAGCCAATAATAATTAATTAGTTAGCAAAAAAAATCTCCGAGAAATATTTGACGATAAATATTACCAACAAATGCATGATTTATTGCGGATGAAAATAATATATGACTTAGGGAAATGTATACTAATCTTATAGCTTGCAAACAAAAATATGATAGGGCGGTCAATAATCTCATATTGCCCCCAGCGTTTCTCTTAAATGCACATATTGTGGAATTAATTTATTAGCAGGATTCAACGGAGCTATAAATGCATTTAAGTTACTGTGGAACATTTCAAGGCGTAGAGAGGCTGGAGAGTAGAAAACGGGAGAAAGCATTGTTTTCAGCATTTACATTCACTCACCTCATTCATGGTATACGTCAAGCCAGCACTAGTTGAAGTAACATTACATTATAGCAGTTAAATTGATTTAATATCTACGTGGAGAAAGCGAATCGAGTTAAAGCAGCAACGGCAAAGTAGTATCGGTCCGCATGCAACAGCATTACAAGCAGAAACCGTCTAAACTTCTGCTTTCACCGGTTGCTTCGCGAATCCTGATTTTATGATATGATAGCTGCGAGGTTTTCCAAAAGGCACCTCAAGTCAACGAATCTAAAACGCAACTTTGCTGCTGGAACTTGTTCAGAATTGGAAACCAGTTATACGGGGAGCGTACTCCGCAATAAGCTTCCTTTTTCAAAAAGCGACCAAATGGAAGTTACAGCTTTGTATGTGATGCTTGTCATCGGTGAAAGCAGCTTGAGAGTTGGAAAGGCAATGTTCAGCCTTAAAACGGGAAACAATCGCTAAACTAACCATAACCGTTAGAGAAAACGAAGCATTCTTGAAATATGGGCATTGTGTAAAGTGGAATGACAAGGAAGTGTTTCGAGGAAGAAACGCCAAGTTGCAACATTACTCGAGGAGGAAAAAGGGACAGTTTTGGAAAACGGTGTAGGCGGGTATTGTACTCCGAAGAAGGATGTCCTTCTCCTCCAAAAATGAAAGCAGCGTTTGGTGTTGTCAGTAGTAGGCAGCAAGAGTGAAAGCAGCGGTGAAAATGTAGATACCTAGAGAGAAGAGAAAGCTGACGTGAGCTATTGGGTCTACTTAGTCTACTATAATAATAATATGGGGAATGGTTTTCAAATTTTGCCCAACGAGGGTATTTTGAGATGTTGTGTTATATTATTATTTTACTTTTATATAATCATGTTTACTTGAATCCAAATAGTTTTATTGATTTCTCTGACAGGTGGTATTATCAAACTGGTAACACTTCTAGAATTTCGAATACGAGATTTAATTGCTTCACTAGGAACTGCCCACTAATACAAAGTAGCAGCAAGAAGGATGTAAATTAATGATTCTGCCATGCATTCGCCCAGTTTGATTTAAGTTACACTTAAATAACTTGAACCGTTTAAATTTTGGGGTTACTCCTTGAATACTCCGTGACATAAAGCAAGACAGTTTCGAGTTCCCACATGCAGAAGGCTTGGACAATAGAAAAGTCGTCATTTAAATAGAAGATATGGATTTATCGAATTGGCAGGTACGGAACTTAGAGTAAACAAAATTAAGGAGTTGACGAACCAAAAAAGGAACGACTGCATTTTCCGCAGAATATTAAGCACCGTGTAGGATCCCTCCCATCACATGTCAGAATGACTACAGCAAAAATGGAAGTTTAAGGTGCAGTTGGAAGGATAAATCCGACGAGCAAACAACCAAAAGCCTTGCAGGCATTAACAACAGTAGTTTAATCATCATTTTTTTCAAAGATGCTGAGCGCGTATTTAAAATTTCTTGGTGTTCTGTGCCGCACTTCAGAACTTCTGGGTGGCGTCATTGTTCAATGGGACAAAGGCTCCTCCCGTTTGGAAAAGTGCAAAGATTTTACCACGAAGGAGGCACAGTTGCATCGTAAAAGAAAAATGCATGCATTTCTAATCAGTCTAATGATAATTCAAGGAATCTATCATTTCAAATTTGAACCATCCGACGACAGGGAATTGCTAAGTAAGGCATTATTCAGCTTCGCCGTAGTCTGCAATTTTACTGGAATTTACTACGTTAGGACATGCTACAAGAATGCAGATATTCTGTGTACATACGTCAATGGTATCTTGGATTATCCCAAAACGTACCCTTCTCCTTTGAGTCGAAGTGTGAACAACATGACACGCGTTAACGTCATCCTAGCTTACCTGCTATACGTTGGAATGTGGTTGGGGCCATTTGGCTATTTGTACGTTTTCCACTGGAGGAATCCGTGCAAACCTGGAATAATCGGATATTGGATTTACCCGAGTGCTCTAATATTTGGATTCCAATGTTCCGAAATTTTTTTCTACCGGTTGCCCTGAAGTACTTGACGAGATTCGCTTTGTTTCTTTTGAATCATTGGATGTGGGCGTTTGGGATCAACGTTGGTGCAATCGTTTGTTCCCTTGTCATGATCCTCTGCACCACAACGCGGCGGGAATATCTGGAAATGTAAACTACTATTGTATTCGAAATTGGAAAATCTTTTACACTAGTTTATAATAACTCCTTTTTATGTAGGTATCTTACTGCTTGCAAAGAGCGTGGAAGGAAACTGACAGCAGAGGAAATCATAGTGCGATACAGAACCCTTCAGATTCTTGCATGCTTAATGAACGAGCTTTTACATTCCGTCCTAATTGCTGTGATTATTACCGCGATTTCCATGCAATCCGTAACACTTACTCTGCTCACAAGAACAACGTGGACACGTGCCAACTTATTGCAAATTGCATTTCTCCTCGACATGTGTACAACATGTGTCCTCATATCCTTGGTGCTTATCGGAGGCATGTCTCAAGTTTACTCGCAGTCCGTACATAATTTCACAGAGCTGAAGCACCACATTCACAACAGTTTACGAGTCAGCAGGAAAGATGCATTAATACTTCGTAAATTTTATAATGGGAGCGCAAATGTGAGGGTGCGATTTGGGTCTCTCAATTTCATGGACACGTTGACGCCTTTAAAATGCATTCACTTTGCTAATGATGTCACGGCACAGATGCTTCTTGTATCTAAGCGGAATTAGTGATAATATTTATATAGAATGATAATTCATACCTATTAACTAAACAATCCTTTAGATAGACTTTTAACCCGATTACCTGTTCTGCAACTTCATTATGCTCACCTAGACCAGGCTCTCTAATAGTTAAAAACACTTTTCTTGAATAATTGAAGCTATACCGATCCAATACAAACTTGTTCATTTCCTGCTACTAGATTCCCAATTGGTTTGACTATTTTTCAGTGGGTTTGGAGAAAGTGAAAATATGCAATTAAAAATTGATGATAAGGTTGTATGTTTCCGTGGTACGACCACACTCTATCCAAGTAGCTTGAAATCATATATCATTCAAGCATAACCCATACTATGTGGATTCAATAGAATGTAAGCAATGTATCCGACTTGAATGTGTTATTGATTTTATTTCTGTTGCTCTTGAAAATGTTGGCAGTGGATGAAAAATGACGTTATGACTTTTTAATAATTTGGGTAGGATCGGATGTGTAACATGCATGCATTTTATCTGTGAAATCATCTATTTTTGGAAATACAATGCGTGGCCTTGGGACTCTGCAGACCATTCCTATCATACAGGAATGTGATTGTGCGATTTGGGTTGGTCAATGCTATCGAAAAGTTGACGCCATTGAGCTGCATTTGCTTCTCTATTGACGTCGCAGTGCAACACATGCTTTTTGTTTTAAAGCGGAATTAGTAATTCCGATATGTGAATGTGCGTAATGACCGGGCAGAAATACTGAAGCGGTTCACCATAAGATAACGTCAGCAGTTAATAATCTGCATTTTGCAATATCACCAAAAAATATAATGAAACGTCAGTTATTACTGAAACTTGATAACGAATGCGGTAGTCAGGAAATGTATGTGTAATTACAGTGTGCGTCTTGATAAAAAGCAATTCACATTTGACGTCAGACACTGACTATCCAAGCACAGTTTTTGTCCAAATTTTTGTCCATTATTCGCAAGTCACAACTGCAGTAAATCACATAACTTAAAAGAAAAGAATCAGGCATCTGAACCGTATCAATAAGCCATGAAATTCCACTTGCTGTTAAACCATGCAATTTTCTTCACCTTCCTGATTCCATCTTCAATGTCAACAATACTTTTTCAGGGAAGTGAAAATGCACAGGACCAACACATTCCGCAAAGTTTTCCAGAGAGCACTGTACGATGTGGTGGCATTATAGACGGCCGAGTTTCTGGCGGTGTATCCTACAAGCCGTTTGAAGCTTTCGAGCCAAATGAGCGGTGTGTTTGGACAATTCGAGCACCCAACGCCACCGGCTACTATGTGAAAACTAACAGTTTGGGATTGGAGGGCAGCGTCATCCTAACGGCTATTGTCTGGGGTGAAATGAGCCATACCGTTGCGTAAGCAATTAGCAATTTATTTCAATTCATTCGTAGAAAAAATATCTATAACTACGTAATAAATTTACAGTATTAGCGGCACAAGGCAGACCATTGACCACGCCTACGGTCTTCTCATTACTTTCCACACCGGTCCAGCCTCAAACAAGCATAATCTTCGGGGCTTCTCCTTGGAATATGAATCGTTTACATCGGGCTCTCCTCCGACGGCCTATGCCGCAACTGATGTGATTACTTCTGCAGAAACTGGAGTAATAAATCATCCCGACAACGCGGAATTCTATGAGCAGAATGAAGTGTCTAGTTTCGTATTTGCTCCATTTAATAATTACTACAATGATTCTATGAACACTGAGATAGTTTATATTCGGGACGGGAGGGATATTAACTGCAATATGGATAATATCCTAGTTTTCATGTTTGACATGTATGGGGAAAATGGGAAGCAGTGGGTGCAGGTGGGAAGGTAATGATATATTTTATTAACAGATATATGAGACTAGTAGTGGCAAAACAAATTATGCACTGTTTTATTGGATTCGGTTTGTAACAGTATCTGTGGAGCTATGGAGAGCGAGCTAATACAACATCGAGATATAATCTTAATGAGGTTCACTTCTGGATATGGTGTTGGAACTGGGTTCCATTTTGCTTACACACACTGTGCAAAATGATTGTCAGATAACCTGACTAAGCAATGATCCGACGGAAATCGTGACCGGAAATTAAATCCAAATGCTAAAGAAAAATGGGGGAAATGACTGTAACCTGCTAATCTATTTATCAATGTTATCATATATTCAACTTTATTGGTTTAATTATTCCGCTCTCTAGTTAAAACTCAAAATAATAATTACATGTAACCAGATCCAAAATCAAGCCAAATGTCATAAGTACATATCAACAGAATGCAATTGGCGACCATCTATCCACGTAGGTACATACTTATTTTTTATATAATTCTAGTCCGAAATTTTGAATTTAAAACTGGAATCCATTTACTGGAAGAAGTCACGCTATCTGATGATCATATCCACATACACATGTATCTACAAATTATCCACATCGTTTATGTTACAAGAAGTAAAAACTGGTTTTTATTTATCTTCCGCTCCATCCGCCACCCTTTCAGTTTCATCGCTTTCACTAGGTTCCTCATTTCCACTCTCCGTGACCACATTGTTCAAAGTTTCCTTATTATCCACTTCGTGACCTTCTGCTTGAGCAAGCTGTTTGACTCGCTGAAATTCCTGCATTATCTCTGTGATAAGCGCAGCGTACATATTCAGCAAGACCATGAATGTAATTCCAATATACAAGCCAATAAAAACGGCAGCGGCAGAACGATCTCCACAAGTTGCCGGAAGGCCGGCCTCAACGTCTTCAATGTCGCATTCGTCCTCGTTTCCCAGTCCTTCATACAGCGCATCTATTCCCGGAAAGCCATATTGCAGCCCCAGAGTTCCGAACGCGTTTCCAAACGTCCTGAAATTTAGTTGCTCGTTGAGCCCTCCCTTCAACAACACATTGTCAAAAAGATACATTCCCAAAAGTGAAAACGCCCACATGACCACCAACTGGAGTTGGATGAGATTCCATAACGCAGACTTGGCATTGCCAACCGCAGACATGAAACACTTGACCGTTTCAGAGCCGCACCTCTTTCCCAGGAGAAGGCGGAATATTCTCATGACACGGAGCATCCTAAGGAGCGTCGGGCTAAGCAGATACATTTCTACAATATCCGACAAAACCATTCCGGCTATTCCCAATACGACGACAAGCATGTCCAGAATGTTCCAGCCGCTTTTGAAGTACGATGGTCCCCAAGCTACTAGTTTGATTATCATTTCAGGCGTGTAGACAAGAAACAAAACTCCACATGACCAGTAATCTAATATTGTATCATATATTTCACGTTGCAGGTAATGATCCACGGACATGACGATAAGATCCATGATGATAACAGCCATTATCACCGCATCAAAATAAAAATTTGTTACAAACTTGTAGATGGAGTGACGCCATTTCGGATTTTCTGGTGCGGGAATGGTTTCATCTTCAAGGGCAATCCAAGTTGCTTCAGATATATTTTTCAGTTTCCGTTTGGAATACTCTTGACCTTGGGCCAAGGTCAGTACAATGTCACATCCGCCGTTTTTGCGGTATTTTGAAAAGATGTACGAAAATAGGATTCCTAGCGCTCCCAGTCCTCCGGTGAGAATGAAGAGGATAAAGTACAGTAGCCAGACCTTTGTGTGATCTTTAATTCGGGCCATATCAATTTCGGTGGCGTCATAGGCGTCGTTCATGATTCCGATCCAGCCCATTCTGGAGGAGAGGAATAGCATGTTAACGAAGCCGGTTTCGGCGTAGTCAAAGTTGAAGACTGAATGTTCCCATGTGTTGTTTCCAGCTAGGCACTGGGGTTTATCAAGTCGGAGTTCCTCTCCGGTGTCAGGTTCAATGCACTAAAAATAAGATAATTTAAGCATTAGATAATACCATAAATATAGTGTAAACATTTATCTACGATATTGTATATTACAAATTTGTTTTTGGAATGAAATGAGTATTACCTTGTAAAATAGTCCAGCCAACCGATGGACCGCAAAAGTGTCAAACATGAGCCAAATAAAGAAAACGGCAAGAATCACTTCCCAAATTTGCTTCAATTGGTTTACGATAACCCTAAAAGGCGCCTACAAATAAATTTTACATTGATGCCATTAATCACATGCAAGGCCGAAATAGTTTTAAAATATACTGTCTTACCTTCAGATAAGCCAGTCTGGAAATAAGCATCAGAGGACGGAATGATCTCAAATAAAACATTCCCAGCCGAAACGGGCCGGTGACGGAAAATTGGTAGATGGTCAAATTGAGAATATTTTCCTGCGCATTTAAAAAGTTCACAATATATCAAACAAATTTGTAAATAGCATGCATACAATTGAGTCTGGACTCGTTTCAGAATAAGTTATGCATACCACAACAAGCAGATAATCAAACAGGGTCCCTCGGCTGAAAAGCGACTCTCGAATTCCGTGAGCCACAATGTCCACGATGATAAATACGAGGAACGCGACAGTGAAAAGGACCTCGATAATGAATAATCCCATTTGCTTGCTTTCTCCACTGATCCTGTCCTCCAGAGCCTAAAAAATCAAAAGAATCAAGCCAAACATGCTACACTGCGAAAAATATAATTGCACATTTAATTAGTAAACTATTAGAATGATTACTAACCATTGCCAACGATGCCACCATAATGATCCCGACGCTTGCCAACTTGTACACGAAATGATCCGTCAAATCCTGTAAATTCTTTCTCATTCCGCTTGCGGCATTTGCGGTCTTTTGCTCATCCGGCTTGACTGTATCATTTTCTCCATTCGCTTCCTTTTCAGTTACAACAGCCTCCTTTTCTGTTGTTGGAAGTTTATCGAAACTGTCCTTCCTTTTTGTGAGTACCTTCAAAGGAGCAACAAGTTTTGCGACAATGCACTTTAACCCCTTCCTTGAAAGGTCATTATTATTCAGCTCCCCAACTGCAGTGTGGACAATCCCAACTAGCAGATAGCTTATAAGAAGGCCACCACAAAGATTAGCGCCCAAGTAAAATTGGAATCCGCGTGTTCCCGCGTACAGCATGGTATCCCAAAGTGTCTCAATCCATTCCGCAATCTGAATTCGAACTACCATTCGAAATGAGTGCCAGAAATCTATAAAGGTCCATCTGGGAATATCCTCTGCAGTAAAATTTGCCCTTCCTGAAGAAAGGGAAAGTTATGAGAGAAAATAGTGAAGTTTGTAAGATGGTTTGTTTGGATATTTAATTCATTGGATCCATGCTAGCGATAATTTCACCTTGGAAATTGTACATTTCAAGACGGCCCAGTTCGAAAGGTGCAATGACGACAAAAAATCCGAGAATAATTGCAGTATACAGAACCCATCCCCAGAGATTTTTCAGGGTTTTCCGGTACACCGTAAATATCAGCGTCAGGGAGGGCCAATATTGTACCAGTTTCAAGAATCTGATCGGCTACAAAATTTAGAAATGCTTACATAAGTACCCTGGCATCCGCATATACTTTAAAGCACTAAAAGTTAGATTTTCGGGCCGTATAAAATAATTTCCATACAGCGTTTTGACTTCCAGTGAGCTGAAATATTTGCGGTACAAAAACACACAGTATAAAAAAGTCGAGCAGATTCCATCCATCTTTAAAATATTTGTTGGGTCCCAACGCCACCAATTTCAGGACGAATTCTCCAGCGTACACCGTGAACGAAATCTATAAAACAAACAAACATATTATTGTTGATATTCCAGATATTGTTCCCCACACGCGAAAATTTTAAAATACGATTGGTGACGATAACGTACGTAAGGAATAAAGGTGGCGCAAAAATAACGGTAATTTTCACCCCCATAATATTCAGGATGAAGGTAACAAGTGATTCCAAAAATGTCAGCAAGTATCACGAAAATGAGCAAATATCTTGTCGACTCGCGGTTTATAAGAGAAAGCAAAGTGCTTCTGGTTCCTTCTAATTCATCATTTGCGCCAAGGTCACCGTTGGCGACATCTTCGTTTCTGGGATCCTCGTCATTTTCGCGTTTAATATCTTGTGAATACAGTTCACCCAGAATGGAGAAAAATAGACAGCCCATTGGGAACGTAAGGACGAAAAATATTGCCCAGAAGTACATCAAGTGCCATGGTCCATTTGCGGCAACCATTTGACTGTAAATTGCCTCGGTATAGTCCTCACTGGCTATTCGAAGGACGGAGAGTAGGCTCCACATGAAATCGTCAAAACTGGTGTATCCGTGATCAGGATTTTGGCCGAAGCCTTGAATGCAGGTATAGTTTTCTGGACATATGCTTCAAATTTGCAAAAATAATACACATATGTTATATGTACGCATATGGTCAGCACTTGAATTCTATTCCAGGTCAAGGTCAAATATTAATTTTGATGATTATGGGAAAAAATATATGTACCCAGATCCAGTAGAGTTTCCACATATTGCAGCATCATGGCCGTCAGGACTGTACCAATTTTCCCTTAACTGGTTATGTTCTAACCAGGATTGATCCGTAATTTCGGTGTCGTCTGGTATGTTTTTTATGCATTTTTGCGTAAGAGTTCCCATGTAAATTTGCAATCCAAGTATGGAAAAGAACCCGATAAATATGCACAGCAGGAGCAGAAGAGCGCCTAGGTGTTTAACCGCTTTAACAGAGGTTCTGAAGGATTTTCGAATTTCTAAAATTTCAGCACAGTTAAGGTTCAACTAGTCAAATGAATCGAATCATGTGCAAATGATTAATAATTTTATAATGGGTGCTTACGTGGAATCAGAGGAACAAACTTGAAAATGAAGACCCACAGGTTAGCCCTTCTAACCAAAAGGAATGAGTCGCCTTGGAAGAATCTAAGTAGAGGAATAGAAATTGGTAAATAATTATAATTAATAAAACTAAGCATAAAGTGTGTAAAATTTGCTTTCAAATTATATTTACCCTCTGAAAATTACAAACGCATCCAGCCAAATCCACGGATCTCTAACTGCCGTAAACTCATCGCCAATTAATCCCCGAGCAATCAGTTTCACAACAAATTCAACGCAATAGACGGCCAAACAAACGAAACTAAAAAATAAAATATTGTCATCAAGGTTTAATGTCAATTATTAATTATTACATTTATTTCACCACTAGGATTAGTTATTTGTTGCAAATTACAACTTACTTAACAATGTACATTGCATTCAAAAACCACGTCCGATGTCCCCAAGTATTGTAATCAATGCTGCCCAGGATTTCATAACTCTGAGTTCTTATAAGGGCAACGATGTGGGTAAGCAGTGTGGCGACTATGAAAGCCGAAAAGAGCCAATGCGTTTCCAGAAAAATTGCAAACTTCCTCAACCCGTTTTTCGGAGGCAAGCTGACATAGTTTCCGGAATTGTAAGAGTAGCGGTGTATGGTTCCCCACCGTCCCATTGCCACAAAAGTCTGTAAAAATACTCATTGCTGTCATTTCCAATAGCTAATATCACATGGACAATCAAGTATATTTAAATTGAGTACAACATTTTATCCTTACTTGCTTGTCAGGATAATAGGGATCAATTTCTTCCAGTGGAGTGCATGGCTTTGCTTCCAGGAGAAAGCGAGCCCTAAGTCGCTTGGGTAAAATCGTACCATTCTCGTACTTGGGGTCAGGAGACTTTGAATTGCATGTTTGACCTTGTACACTTGTTTCGTTTAGCGGTTTGAAGAGGGGCTCGTGGATCCCAACCGTTTCCTCGCCTTCCTCCATGACGCCGTTATATATTCTCAATTTGAAATTAAAATTGCTGCACTTATTTTTTTCCGAAACGAGATACAATGTTTGGTATTTCTAGTAACTTGATTGCTTCTAATTAAGTGTTTGCAAAAATGTTAAATAGCTAGTAAACAGTCCAGTTTATACTTGAGTCAATTTCTATTTTTACTCTTCTTAGAAGCGGCGTGGGTAAGCAAACAAGTAAACAACCTCACAACAACAGCATCTAATCCATGACCACCACACTCACTTTCAACTTTTTTACTGATTTTGTTTACTGTTTCAGCATATTGCATAATATCTTGTTAGCTGTATACCTATTTTTCAAAGCCTTGCCGAAAAACCACTTACACGACACATGAAACAACAACAATTTTCCTTCAGTCTGCCCGTAAACTGAAGCGACGCCAGATATATTTTTTTCTGGAGTGTCTGTGTCAAACAAACATGTTATGAGCAACAAGTTTCACTATACTGCACTCTCTCTGCAATAAAAAAAGGAGGCTTGGCAGCTTGAAATCCGCTTTTTGCTGCTGTTGATCCTGCTGGCACGCAAATGTTTATACGAAAATACCAACAAGCCTCACTCAGGTTACATTTGAGTAGCATCATCACCAGCGAAAAATATATATACAATATAAAATAATAATAGGTTTATTGGTTTCCTTTCAGCCTTTTCACGTTTTCGTTGTTACTCAAAAACGCATCTGGTTATAATATGTAGGGTAGCCAGAGGCTATGGATAGGGAGAGCAGTGGAGCAGAAAAAAATATGTATTTCGCTTTGAAATAATGTGCAGCAGCAGCAGCGTCGTCGGTTTTACTTTCTGTGCCACTCTACTTGTTGCTTTGAAAAATTTATACTGTCACTGTCAAATGCCACTTTATATATATATCCATAAAGGTCAAACCAAAAACATTGCCAGTGAAGCTATATAGATATCCATCCATGTAATTTGTTTTTTTGCTGCTACCAGATATTTGGTTTGGTTTGAAAATGAAATATCTGGCAGCGTGGAATGGAATTAGTGGATAGGTAATTGTATGAGATTGCGTGTTCTGCTTTTATATGGTCAATTTTTTTGTTCCGGTCATCCTTTTTCTATTGTGCCCTATTTTCCGTCACGCTATCCATGGTAGCTTTAAATTATGTTTTCGGGTAAGCTTGCCTCATAATATGCGGATTGAATACGATTGTAAAAAAAGTAATATTTCGCTTGCACTTGTTATTGATTTTATTTGCGTAGCTTTTGGATATGTTTGGAATGGAATGCAAATGTCATGATGACTCATTTTGAGTAATGCAAACATGTATGTAGATTACAATATTTAAAAACATAAAAAGAAACTATATCGCATGGCATGAATGTCGAGTGAAGATTAATTACAGGATTTAAACGATCAAAATTATACACAATTATACTGGATTTATGCTTTCAGTAATTTAATAATTTTTGCCGGCGTTATGTAATTTTCGTGACAAATTTAATTCTAGAAGCGCAATAATATAACGTTATTAAATAAAAATCTGTAATTATTTTTTGACATTATCTTTTCCTATCCACCTTCTTCAGTATCGTTATCGGAATCGCTATCAAATTTAACAAACTCCCCGTTGTTCCTCGTTGTTGTCGTTTCAGCCGTCGGCCTACTTTCCGGTTTCACCTCCTCCAAAATCTCCCCCTTCCCATTGTCTCCATCGCCACCACAAATTACCTCGTCTCTGCTCGTTTCACTATCAATCTGCGCAATGATTTCCGTTATGAGCACAGCGTACATGTTCAGCAGAACCCAGAACGTCATGCCAGCATACAAGCCTATATAAAACACTGCAGTAGTTTTATTGCCACAAGTTCCTTTCTCGACATCACAGTCCTCCGTGTTTGACAAGCTCACGTATAACCCATCCAGACAAGGAAATCCTAGCAATAAGGCAAGCGTAGCAAATGCACTTGGAACGGTTCTAAAGTTGACGTAATCATCAACAGCCCATGTTTCCTTCAAATTTCCGAACAGATACATTCCCAAAATTGAAAATGTCCACATGATTGTTGCCTGAAGAAGCAGTAAATTTCCTAACGCATGTCTGGCGCTGATGACAGCTCCGATAAAATGCTTTGCCGTTTTTGATCCCCACTTGTCCGCGAGTAGTAATCGGAATATTCTGAGAATACGCAGCATTCTTAACAGACTTGAGCTTACAAAATATTTCGCAGAGACTTCGGATAAGAGAAAGTCGGCAATTCCGGAAATGACAATGATCATATCCAAAACGTTCCAGCCGGACCGGAAGTAATTTGGTCCCCACGCAACAATTTTCAGAATCATTTCAGCCGTGTACAAGCTCAGTGTTAGGAATAAGTGGAACATGACCATGGTAAATGAAGGATTGGCCTCGTAGTGGTCAAGAGACAGGCAAAAGTTATCAATAAAGATGACAAGCATTACAAATGCATCAAACTTCCAGTTTGTCACGAAGCGGTATAGTGAGCGACGGCAGGAATTTTGAGGCTCAGGTATCCACTCGTCCTCTAAGGTAATCCATGATTTATTTGCGACATGCTTCATCTGAGCTTCTGTGTACTCTGTAGCCTGTTTTTCGGTGAGTATGAGACTGTAGCCTCGGTCCTGCTGAAATTTGTTGAAAACGTAAGCAAAGAGGATTCCCATAGCTCCAACGCCCCCAGTGAGAAGGAAGAGAATGAAGTATATGAGCCACATGTTGTTCACATCCTTTTCGGGTGAGAGTCCGCTGGAGGTGGCGTCCGAGCCGCCGTTGATGATGGACACCCAGCCCATTCTGGAGACGAGGAAAACCATGTTGACGAATCCGTCTGCGGCGTTGTCAAAGTGAAACTCGGCGTTCTCCCAGGTGTAGTTTTGCCGAAGGCATTCTGTGCGGTTCAGTTTCATTGGCTTGTCAATTGCCGAGTCAACGCACTGTACATTTAAAGCAATAGTTTAGCGTCTCAAAACTGTACCCAATTATTAATTAAGCTAATTATATTGATTACCTTGTGGTATAGACCAGCGAGCCAATGAACCGCAAAAGTATCAAAAATAAGCCAAATGAACCAAATGGCCAGAATCGTCTCCCAGATAATTTTCAACTGATACTTCAGCCCTTCATATGGGGCTTTCAGACAGGCTACTCTAGAAATGAGCATAAATGGCCTGAAGGACCGAATCCATAACAAGCTAACCAGAAAGCCGCTCGTTAAAGAGTATTGATGAATAGACAAGTTCAAAATATTTTCCTGCAAATTTAAAAATATAAAGAATTTTTCCATTCCAAGATCAACATGTAATATATATTTACAAATTCTTTGGCATTATTTAGATTAGCTTACAAAAACAATCAGTGCATCCAATAACCAACCCCGGCTCATCAAGCATTCACCCAAGCCATACGACAACAACTCAAACACAGCGACCAGGAAGAATGAAATTGTGAACAGGATTTCAATTATTAATGCTGCAGTGGGTTTACTGCCTCCACTTTCGTTTGTTTCCATTGTCTGGGAAAATGTTTTTAAAAAATATGACATAATTTTTTTAACTGATTTCCTTTTTGATAGCTTTCAAAATTCTTACCATCGTCACCGACGCAATAATAATTAACGCGACACAAGCCGCATTGTACGCCCAATGATCCGCAAAATCCTGCATTCTTTTCCTCAAATGCCCCGTCTGCTGATTATGATCATCTGCACCCATCGCCAGCGTCCCGAATCCATTCCGTTTTGTTCCCCCTGACAACCTTATCCTCTCTGGCAAGCAGTCCACGGCCTTACGGAATACAAGCCTTAATCCCTTTTCCATTTGAGGGTCATAATTATTTTGGAGTTCCCCAACGCAAGCATAAGCCACGCCGCACATAACAAAACTGATAAGCAGAGCGCCACAGAGATTCACCGCCAAATAATATACAAATGTTATGGAGCCTGCAAATGGCAATATTTCCCACAGCGTTTCAATCCATTCCGCAATCTGCATTCTAACGACGAGTCGGAATGAGCGCCAAAAGTCGACAAAACTCCAGCGAGGAATGTCATCCATGTTTATGTTCCGCCCAAGATCGGGATGTCGCTCGTATTGACCGAGCTCAAATGGGGTGATGAACACGAGGAAAGCGAAAACTATGCAGGAGTACAGGATCCATCCCCAGAGGGATTTTATAGTTTTGTAGTAGATTGCAAATATCATGCGGAGGCTGGGCCAATATTGGACCAATTTCAAGAGGCAGATGACCTATGTATACAAAATACCTTATTAGTTACCTAGATGCTTTTTATAATTAAGTTAATTAGCATTTTAATTGGATTACGTCAATATAATGAGCCGACTCGTGAATAATTTCGAGAAAGCACTGAGCCAAAATCACAAAATCCAAAATGTTCCACCCATTCAGGAAATATCCCAGTGGCCCGGCACAAATTATTTTGGCAAGAAACTCCACCGTGTAAACTAAAAGGACAATCTGTAAAATATAAACGCCGAGAATGATATTCATTCCTTCAATTACTTTAATATTTCCTTCATGCTGTATGATTGTCACGACTTACATATGGAATGACGACCTCATACATCCAAGAATCAAACCCATTATCATCAATCCCATCGTAATAAGACGCAATGGCAAATATGTCCATCAAAATGACGCAAATCAATATATTCCGAGTCCACTCGTGATATATCAAATTATGGAATCTTCTTCGGATTCCTGTCAAGTTTTCTCCAGAAATTTCCTCGTCGCCGGTAGTATCCCTGATTGTTATCACCTCTCCAGGTGTACCGCCTGCAAGGCCATTCAGCTCTTCACTCTCACCTTCTCCTGTGTCATTTGACTTTCCAGTGAAAAAGCTTCCAAGAATGGCGAAAAATATGCAGCCCATTGGATAGGTAATGAAGAAAAATATGAGGACGAAAAAGACCATGTTCCATGGCCCGTTTCGGGAAAGCACTTGTCGGTAAATTTCCTCCGTGAAATCCTCAGCGGCAATCCGGATGACGGAGAGGAGACTCCAGAAAATGTTGTCAAAATTTGTGTAGCCGTCGTCGGGATTCTTGCCGTAGCCCTGAAGACAAATATAATCCTCTGGACACATTCTAAATAAAGATTGCGGTTTGTAAATAAACAAGTATTATTGCATATTTGAGTGCTGGATAAAATTTTCTTTTTGTACTTGGTTCCTGTGGCATTTCCGCATCCCATGTGAAGATCAATGTACCAATTGGTCACGTTGTGATTGTGAGCGTTCCATAGCTCATCAGTGATTTCTAGTCCAGTGGGAAATTTCTTGATGCAAATTTGAGATAACGTTCCCATGTAAAATTGGCAGCCTAGCAGGGCAAAAAACCAAAGGACGAGTACGTTGAGAAACACCATGCCGGTCAGATTTTTTACGGCTCGTAGTGAAATTCGACCGGCTTGCACGATACCTAAGTTTAAAGTAAATAATTAACTTTTCAATTGGATCCTTTATTCTCATTGGTTATGCCGTTTTATCTTTTCTTAAATGATTTTACTTGGAACGAGGGGGACAATTTTAAAGATCCTTATCCACACAGCAGCCTGTCGTGTTAGTATCAACGGGTCACGTGGGATGAATCTATGATTCATTTAGTTCAAGTTATTAATTTTGTAAATTAATTGTTTGAAATTAAAACTTTCATAACAGTTTGTTACCCGGTTAAAATGACCAAAATGTCAAGCCATGTCCAAGGATCCTGACAGCTGCTAAAGGAGCTCCCGAACACTCCACGAGCCAACAACTTTACAAGTAATTCAAGGCAGTAAATGGCCATACATACGTCACTAAGCAAAATGAAAGAATCTAAATAAGAAAATTAATACTTTGAATTTATTTGCAATTTGTCATGTGAATAATACTCACTTGACGGTATACATTGCATCCACCATGCTGCTCTTTTCTGATGGTCCCCCAATTTCCCTTGAAATCTCATAACTCTGTGTGGTTATCAGCGCAAATGCATTCACAAGCACAGTGGCAACAATGAAGCCGGAAAATATCCAGTTTGTCTGTAAATATATTGCAAGCCTTCTAAGTGTATTGCTTGGGTCGAGCGTGCCGTGATTTCTGGAGTTGGCTGAAAATCTCTGAATGGTTCCCCATCTCCCAATGACGACAAATGTCTACCAAAATCATAACATTAATAATTCTCCCATTCATTCAAAAAAAAATAAAAAAAAAGTTTATTCAGCTTACATGTTTTCCATTGTAGTAAGGATCAATTTCTTCTAGCGGAACGCAAGGACTGGCTTCCTGCAAAAGCTGAGCCCGGTACTGAGTTGGCAGTACTTGTCCATCTCTGAATCTCGGATTTGGCAAATTGGTAACATCATTTGGTTCACGTACGCTAGCCCCGTTTAAAGGTTTAAACAGTTTCCTCGGAAACGGTAAATTGTCGTCTCTTTCCTCCATAACGCTTATATTGTTTATATTTTAAAATTAACTATCCCACAAAAATTGTCATCCGTGAACTTAGATTGTATAACTTACAACACAGCAACCTAGCTCACTCCGCAAGCCGCACACTATCTTTTGAGAAACAACTCGAACAACAAGATAAGCGTTTATCAATAACTTGGGTAGATACAAAAAATTTGGATTATCCTCCCATATTTCGCAACAACTCATGGAACTTGGACACAGCAGAGTTCACAGATACCAAATGCACATGTTCTCATAATACAACTTTGTAGCGTACTGGACAGTGGTCAGTAATATTAATATTTTGTATACGCTCTTGTCCTGCATACATTTTGGACAGGCTGCTTCTTGTCATGCCGCTCCCTATAATTAGCTCCATCCAACAATCCATATGAATGGATCTGAAATCACTTTTTCAATTTTGTTCAATGAAACAGCAAAATGTTTTTTTGAGCTGTTGGCCAAAATACAGAAATTAGTATGCTAAATGGTCATTTCATGACTCTCTCTCTTGCTCTGTATATTTTTAGTGCCATGTGCGCTGAAAATGGTAAACTTGTTTTTTGTGTTGCTCAGAGTCCAATTTCAGCTCAAGCTATAAGCAGAACACAAGATATGTTGATATTAATGGAAATGATTTTATTACTCGGATACTCGCAACAATTTTTTAACAAGATTAATGGTTTATCTCAGAGAGCGAGTGTCAAATGGAGCTTGTTATTTTTTGCGGCTTGCATTGCCTATATGCTTGAATGGCGTCGTGTGTCCTGTTGGTCGTCGCTGGAAGCGGAGCAAAAAAATTATGATGCTTTTGCCATCTCTCTCGCTCTCTCTGTTTCTGTTTTTGGTTGAATTTGCATTATGGCTTGTTTTGTCAAAAATAGCCTCTAGTTTCAGGCATCGCATATATAGGCATGTTATTACCTTGTTACTACTACTAATGCAACCAATACATTAGCATATTAGGTGGCTAAGGTCAAACGAAAGACGATGCTTGTTATTGATACGTGAATAGGTACTGAGCAGCAGCAAAGACTTTCATTATGGCAAATGTTGTTCTTTTCTCGCTGGAGATTGTGTGTCAGTAATGAAAGCATGAAAGCGATGAGGATGCAGAAGTGATGTAATTTGTTTGCAATGATACATATTTTTTTTAATTCGGCATTTTGACGGGATATCCTTTAATCGCGTTTCGTGCATATAGTCGACGGAGCAAGGATCAACATTAGTCATGCTTGAAATAATATGAATTTCAACTACAATTTTTACAATGCTCTTATGCTATTATTATTGGTGTAGTGGTAGGTCATGGAAATCAATTATTTTTTCATTAAATCAGGTTATTTCGCCTAGATTCCCACATGATAGCTCATGTATTATATACTTGCTTTAATCGCATTTAAGTATGTATAAAAATCAGCATTACTTAAAACCAATTGACTTATTTTATGCCATCTTACTTTAAATACAACTTCAGAACAATTAAATGTGAAATGTTAAAGCGTCCAATAAATTGTTCGTCAGTAATAAAATAAAAAATCACATTTTCGTTTCAATGCATAAAGTTTAACACAAGTTTAGACGCCCATTAGAACCAAATTTACAGCCAGGTTTATCCCGAAATCAAAAAACACAAATGGAGTCTCACTTTGGAAAAAGTTTCCAGCGCCGAATTGCACCTTGAGAATAGGAAAGCTTGTCCAGTACCTCCATGTCAGTTTACTGACCAGGCCACCATGCCGAATAAATCTGACCAGGCCTCCATCGCAACAGCTATCCATGATTTGTACACTGGTTACATACACTTTTGCTGCGGCTTGGAACACGAACAGCATAATGTATGAGCAAATAAACAGATAATTTGCAAACAGGGAAAATGTTATGAGTTCAAGTTGGTTCATTCTGGAAATCAACAGGTATGCGGTGAAAGCAAAGCAGGTGGGAATGAGCAGAACCCAGCCCAGGACAAATGTTCGCTTGTGAATAGCATTGTATAGTAAGCAGAGTAGCTGGATTTCTCGAAATGTTTTCGCAAGTGACGAGAATCCTTCCTTAACGGGAGAGGTTTGTACTTTTCTGAAAAAAAGGAATTAAAATAAAATTAGTCAAAAATTTGTGATGGACGTAGAACTTAAGCTGTTTGTTATTTGACATGTTTACCTCTGAAACACATCAAATGTGAAGTGAAGGCAAAACGTGGGAATGAGAATATTGAGGTTCATGTTGATCAAGGCCAGATTACTGGCTACTCTCCAGGTGACGTAATGAAATGCAGCTGAAACTAAACGGCACGCAATTTTTGCTGATAGAGCGATAGCTATGGTAACATAGCTTTTATCTCCAACTTCCAAAGATGTTGCATTCTCCAGGAAACTGGTCACAAAAGTCGGCAGGAGACTCCACGGCGCAAATGGCATTACCAAGGCACTAGCCGCAAAGAGGAAACTATTTGCAGATGTAGCCAGGCGCAAAATTGGAACTGATTTGTGAAGTCGTCTCTGTCCGTTCAATAGCAACTTGTAATAATTCCGATCTACAAAAGTAGACGAATATAAATATTGATAAAATTTGTGAAATCTAATTTACGCGATTTAAACTATTGACTTTTGAATTCGTCTCTTACCGTCATCGCTCTGAACATGGCGACGGCCAAACAGCTCCAAATTATTCCAAAATTGAGCAAGCTCCTCTGCCTTCATTTTATAAATTGCCGAGTATACTCCAAAATAGCCAAAAACCCACATCTTCCAAATGTCAAGCGTCCTGTCAAGAACAGACTGGCTCTCCATTAGAAACCGATATAAGGCACAGATGACAACCATTGCCTGGCATAGGACGCACCAAAGCCATTGACTTGAGCAGTACTTTTTACTTGATTCAAATTCTACTCTCGAGTCAAAGTAGACGTTTCCATCCCGTTGTTTTGCCATTTTTTCATGTGGTCTAAATGGGCTCGAGAAGGGATAAAAATTAAACTTTTCGAGCAGCTTGAACGAGATACGAATCTCGTTCCAAAATCCTGAAACTAGAAGCATTTTGATTTTTTGAGGGTTTCAGTAGCAATATTTCTGTAAGTTGGTCAATTTTTGCGTGAAAGTCAATCAGTTTGACAAGACAAATTTTGTCTAGTTTATTTTGCCACGTGTGCCGACAAGTTCAAGAAAGTTTATGAAAAAAGTTTCACCGATCCAGCCTTATATATAGCGAGAAAGTTGGGCTGCAAAAGAAAACTATTTTCTCAACTCGTTTCGTCGTAAGCCATGCACTATCAATTACAAGAAATTGAAGGTAGGACACATGTTGTAAGTTGAAGTAAAAATAACAGGTGTAGGTATCAAAACTGTATAAATTTCTTATTCAAATTACAGGACATGTAAACATAATAAGAGCGTTTACTTGTGGTACAAGCCACTAGAATCCATTAGTGCTAAACGCAGTTTTCACGTGACTGGAAGCAAGCGCATTTATCGACTTAATGAAACAAAGTGGTGATTTATTACCGGTAGTTACGAATCCCAAATAACAACAAAAACATTTGCTTTTTTCGCATCACGCCACCTTTTTCTCCATCATGCGGTACACTTGTAATGATTGACGTTCTAATTATAATCCACATGAAAACATTACTTACAAGTTTGTAAACATTTTACTGTATACACTTTCGCGAAGTTCACCGCCACTTTTTGTTACTTGACATGGGCGAACAATCAAACTTACTTTCACTCGATTGAAACGTGATTTCGACCTATATTCTTGCAAATTTCGTTCAAGCTTCCCGATGCACATTTGTATTCACTCAGTCCAGATAAATTATGCACGTAATTGCTTAATGATGCTTTTCTTTTAATTGTTATCATTTATTATTTATGGGAGCTCCATTGTGTATATTGCGAGAGCCCAGATCAGTTACCAACAGCGTGATCTACAACACGTTTTGGTAAAACTAATTAGAAAGTGCGCGGAAGGGATATTCACATTAATCTATTGATCCTTGAGACTTTTCCATTACGGCCCCAACGAAGAAATGTAATCCATAAACTTGAATTCCATTCCATATTGCATTTTTCTTTCGTAACATCCAATAGAATAACCAAGCTTTCCAGTATTTGTGTCTAGTACCCTGGTGTTTTAGCGACTCCGTTTTTAAATAGAAAATCCTGGACAAGTGTTCACTCTAATTTGAATACAGATTGCAATTTTCTAAATTGATAGCTCTATTCACCTACTTGATCCCCATTTCATTACGCTAAGCACACACTTTCATTTGTTTGTCTGCATGAAACAATGACAGTGCATTTTGATCACAGATACATTCAAGCGACTTAACGATATAGCAAAACAGTTGGACACATAATACATGATACACGTAAAGATGGATTAGTGTTGACAAGGGACGGACATACGGACTGAGTCCTAAATAGGTAATTCATGCTTCTACATAAGCGAAAAAATTTGTATGCAAATTAAACTCACTCGGAACAAGAAATAACATGGAAAAGCTGTCAGTTAGCGTAATGCAATTAACCACAATCACTTCCAGCCATTCCAGTCTCACATGCTCTAATCAATATGAAATTAAAACACTTAATGGGCCAACGCCTCCGAAATAGCTCCGGATTGCTTGGTGGTTTTCGTTGTCTGTAATTAGGAACGGGACTAGTCACGCCATCGTTTCCCCTTGTACTCAACCTCTAAGAGAATGTTTACTATTGTCATTGAGCTTATGCTTTCACCGTTTGACAACATGGAAATCAATGTCAATCGTTATTTGTTGACGCTTTGGAATTGTGTTTGATGATGCATCCATGCTTTTTACACGTGCATCGGACAATAATTTATTTTTAAGAATGGATGGGTATGTTGAGACGAATAAATATTTATCTGTCAATGGGTTTCACGTGACGATTTCGCTGTGGGTTGGATATAGCGTATTGATCTGCAGCAATAACGTTTACATTAACGGGACGATTTTCACGTGTAGTCCTCGTGATACATTATGCCATTTTCAATGAAAAACGAATTTGCTAAGTTTAGCATGATCGCAATTTCTTTAACTTCATTTAAGTCAAATACTCATTCATTTCTGACAATTACAAAGTTAAAACATTTGTCCTGTATCTATTTGGGCACGCCCATTTTCTCCTCGTGGAGCAAAGAAATGACAACGAATGCAATTTCGGTACCTATTATTCTGATTTTACATTTGCAAAGTTGTATCTAATTGGTTAAATATTTCATTTCTGAAAATTGAGATCCCTTAATTATGCTCACTTCGTACACACGTGAATTTTGCCGGATGTTCTGATGTGTATTATTTCCATCGGATCTTTGTGTGTTGCATATATTTATTATGACAGTTCAAATGAGCTGAACATTTCGCATCGTTTTACGGGATCCTTTTATCACCCTACAATAATTCCAATGTTGGTTGTTATAACCAATCGTAAATATGGTTTCACCGCTCATTATACCGTATACCTCTATTACATTGTCTTTAGCACTTGTCACGAAACGGATTTCGGCCAAACAGAACAATTCGACTACCAAAATTCATTATGCCGCTTCACGAAGATACAAAATGCGGTGACTAATTACTCGATAAGAATACTAAAATTCTTATTGTTGTATACATAGTGTTGATTTTGTCAATTAACTGAAAGTGGTACTGAGTAGCCCCAACACGGTGGGATCATCCAACGCTCCTTACTCTCTTAATAAGGTAAGGTGGAACACCCTTTATCAAGCCACATTTCAGAATGCTTGTAACACGATTCTTCTTTGCAATATCAACAATACCCATTGTGGCATTCTATATTTTCAGATTTTGACAAATATTTTACGTAACCACACATCATGGGTGTTCTGATAGTGCCGTATGGTCGCATTACGTTAAGTCTATATAAGTAAAAAATATAATGTACTTATATATTTCTGCATCTAAAGATTTTATTAACATATTCCTTGATTAGTTACCAAATATCAATTAAAACAATTAAATTATTCAATTACTACAATTTTTCTAAACTGAAGAAGCTGGCCATCAAATAAAATGGGATTCGACCTTTAAGGTCAATATTAGTGTTTATAATGCTACCGTTGTAATATACACATGTCTTCATGCAGTAGGCAGTTGTACTGATATCCCAGATCTGTGACGTAGGCTAGCTTACTCGTCTATATTTCAATATTGATAATTGGTGCTTTTTTGTGCGGGATATGGCATTCAACATGATTTTGAAATGCTCATTGAGTTTACATGCAAGATCTTAGATATTGAGGAAATTTTCGGACATCCAATTTTACTTTGAAGTACTTTCAACAGCCTTTGTTTGACCCTGCGCAAATGGGACATTGTGTTCGCGCACCACTTTCGAATTATCAAAGTACATTCTGTGATGAAACAGGTTAGGGACGCACATATTCCCACAAAGAGGACGCAAAATATTACAAATACATTCCCGCTCATATTTGCCTTAGCCACCGTACTAACGCCAGTATTACTGAATGTACTACCATTTCTATTTCTGGCTGCAGGTATCAATCTCAGACGCCACTCCATTATCCCAGATGTTTGCATGTGTTTTGATCTTTGAATCAGGTAAGGTGGAACAGCTCCCCTCAGCGCAAAAGCCAAGTATAGTTTGTAGTATGATTCCTTATTTCCCACATGAACAACTTCATGTTCAGATTTCTCCCTTTCCAGATTTTGTGCAAATTCGGTGCACATATAGCCTGGAAGAACGAGCGCCGTATTATTGCATGAGCTTAAATGTTTGTAAAGCAACCTGTCCTCTTGCTCCCGGTAAACATTTTCAAATGGCGTCCTGTCAAAGTCCAGGAATCGATTCTCTTCAGCCAACCCAACTGCCACTTTAAGTGCAGAGATGAAAACATTCTTCAATATTGTGACGACATCACGATGCAATGCGGTCCGTTCCCATACGATCGATGCATTTTGTTCAATTGAAAAACCAGTTCGAAGGAAGTGTTCATTTCGAGAGACGTCTTCAAATGTACCAACTTCAGATACAGCTATTGCCGCTGGATACATTCCGAATGCTTCATGTTGACGCATTTTCCATGGTCTGTCAATAGACGCTTCAGAGAAACCTCCCTCAAAGAAGGTAATGTCGGACGTCCTTGTGTGAATTGTAAAGTTTTCCGCAACTAATTGCTCAAAGCGGTTATACAATAGTGGCTTCCTTGGAAGGATCATGTTGTAGACGTTGTCGTTTCTCCACGCATTGCTTAGGACGACAGAAGCTAATGCAAATATTGTTCCGACTAGCTTTTCGGACATGTTGCCACCGAGCGTTTTAATATCTGCTTGCTCAAGATATATTCTAAGTATTGATTCTATGAACTTTACGACAGAATACCTTTTGTAATTTACATTGAATCTTGCAAGTGATAAAAATATGGCGAAAGCTGAAATGACAATAAATAGCCAGACGTACTCATCAAACACGTTGTACAATTCTTCAAATGATAGCCCGATTAATTTTTTCTTTGCACAGTAAACAAACTTCAATCTGTTTGGCTCATTCTCAACAAATATTCCGTACTCAAGTACACTTTCGCCCACCGACGCAAACATTTCGAAACGAATTTCATCTGTGGATTGGCTATACATTTCGCCGTGTTTTTGTAGAATTTGACCATTCTCACAAATGTGTTGTGTGTCCACTCGAAATGAGTAATTTCCGAAAATGTCCAGCCAAATGTTTACCAACTGACTTGCCTGCACATCTATAACTTCTGTATAATATGAAGAACGACTACGAAGATTCCTGCTGCATTTCCAGATACGACGATTAAACATTTCAACAATTTTGAAATGCTCGTATGGTACCGACGGGGAAATTCCAATTTTCAGTGTATCTCCGTTCTTTGGAAGGGAATATTTTATCAATCGATTTACAGACTTCATAGTTTCTTCATTTACTTGGGTTGATTTAAAACCACAGAGGATACACACTACTCGTGTGATCCCATCAGCACTAGAAACACTTAAGATTACATCTTGGGTAGCTTGTGGTATTCCAGGGGTCGGATTGGGACCAAATGGATGATATATCCAAAGCATTTTTTGTTCCAGTTTTCTGTCCGAAATATCGTGCAGTAGTAGATGAATCCTGGGAACCGATGAAGGCAATGCATCTTTGTAATTTTTTGCTACAAGTTTGCGCCTGAATGTTTTTGGATAAGGTAAAAAGTTTTTCACTGAAGGAATGGTCACAAAGTCGGGCACATATGTAGAAATGTGCACATCACAATTCCAGGGCTTTGATTTTGACGAGAAGATTATACTCTCTAGTTCGGCATAGCAACCATCCTGGGTATATGCATCTATGTTGCACTGATAATACAGAAAATTGCTTGAATTGGGCCTGACAGTTGTCAGCTCCATCTGTACCCACTCGAAGTAAAGATAATAGGTGTTGTTAATGAAATTATACGTTTTGCGTTGGAATATACCCGGTGAAAGTCTCCTTAGCAGAATCGGATATTCACGTATGCCTTCGAGATCCAGTCCTCTGTAATTGTCGACGAGTATCAAACATGATTGATTGCCAAATATGCTAATGTATTTCTCAATATTAAGAGAGAGTTCCGGCAAATTTGGAGCTTCCGCTTTCGATTCTCTGCAAACCTCAGTTAAAACCGCATTTGGGAGAACGTTCCTATCTGCAAATATGTGAGGATGATTACAAAAAATTTCCAAGGATGTAGGCAGTAGCTGGCCTGTTATCCCTTCTTGAAGGAGTATTATGTTTAGTATTAATTTACGTGAACTGAAAATATGCAATATGCCGAAAATGCTTGACATTTTGAATGCAGAAATTCGAAGATGTGAAACGGATTAGCAAAATATCACTTTCTATCTGCACCGCTTGCTAGCTGCAAGTTTGACCTGGCCTGACCGTTTGACGTTTACGTATACCTCATCACTACTTTGATAATTTGTCCTTCAAACCACCATATGTTGTAGGCAAGCGGATGAATCATGCTAATACGCTATAGTCTAATTATCTGTCATATTAAAACAAGCTTAATCGATAAACATCGATTTCATTTTTTCGTGCCGGAACGACTTATATGAAAGGATAGTACAACTTTAACGCTGGCATTTATCGTGCCCTTATAGTATGTAATTTATTTATTTTTCAGCACGTGTACGCTTGCATTGTAAAACGTGCTTTAACAGATCACTAAAACATAACTTTATTTGTAGTTGAAATAAATGCTGCTATGTTTGCAAATGTATCCTAAAAGATGGCCAAATGCGGGATGCAGCCATCCTGAATGTTTCTATTACAACAGATGAAAAGTGACGTAGGATTAGCTTTGGGAATGATTTCGGCTTTTCAGTTACACTTTCTACCACATCACGATTCTCTCTTCGATTGCAGAGGCATATCATGTTCCTACAATAATTTTGTATCAATGGAAGACATTCCACAAGAAAGCAATTCATTGCGAGAAATAAACCTACCAGAAATACTGTAAATACAACAAATATATTTCCGCTCAGCTTGGCTGTCGACACCTGGTTATCCCTATTTATAGAATCTTGATACTTCCGAGTCAATATCAAGCTCAACCGCCAATTTATTATCCCAGCCGACTGAATATCTTTTGCTCTCTGAATCACAAATGGCGGAACAAATCCTCTTAACTCAAACGCAAAATAGGGTGTATAGTACGACTCTTTCAGTTCAACGTGAACAATTTGATTGTGACTCAAGCGAGCACGCACATCATGGGCCACCTTGGAACACATGTATCCTGGCAACACAAGCGCGGCATTCTGACATTCACGCAAATGTTTATCAAGCAGAAGCGCTTCCTTTTCTAAGTACATATTTTGATATGTCGTCTTATTCAATTTCCATTTCATTTTTATCCAATTCTCTCCATACAGCATTTTCGACATGTTAATTCCAGAATAGAAAACATTTCTCAGAATTGAAACCGTACCTGGATGCAGCGTTGTATTTTGATATATCGCTGACTTTAAGGTGGAGTTAATAATGTGATGTCCTAGGCGATTCTGGGTTTGATATATAACTGCGTATTCATTTCCCTGGACTTCAGAAACTGCTATCGTGGAGGGCGTCGGACCGTGCACATCATGCTTGTTCATTTGCCAGTCATTCAAAAATGAACTCTTCCGAACACGACTAAAGTCGAAGCGAACATTAGATGTTCTTGTGTGAATCGAAAAGTTTTGTGTAACCAGTTCCTCTAGTTTGTGGTACAGAATGGACTTTCTTGGAAGTATCATGTTGTATACGTTGTCGTTTTTCCAAGCGTTGCTCAAGACAATTGCCGTTAGCGCCAAACTTGCACCCACCAATCTTCCCGCCATGTACCTTGGAAACATGTCCAGATCCGTCTGCTCTAGATAGGTCCTTACGATTGATTCGACAACATTTGGTAGAGCAAATCTGTGTGAACGTTGCTCCATTCTTGTAGTGGTAACGAGTACGACCGCACACGAAATGACGACGAAAAGCCAAACAGAGCCGTCAAATATGTTATATAATTCCTCAAATGGGAGTCTATTAAGCTTTACATTTCCGCAGTAAACGAATG
Organism: Sinella curviseta; assembly: GCA_004115045.4. Taxonomy (NCBI): domain Eukaryota; kingdom Metazoa; phylum Arthropoda; class Collembola; order Entomobryomorpha; family Entomobryidae; genus Sinella; species Sinella curviseta. The sequence continues at coordinate 15,549,765 of CM023203.3, forward strand.
TCAAACTGTTGTACTTATCCTGGGCAAAATATCTAAATTCATGGGGTCGTTCTTGTATAAATAGCAATGGTCGGAAGCTCATTAAACTGCCAGATGGTACATTTTGCCTGCCATTAAGCATAACAACTTGCCCATATACACATTCCCGTTGTTTGTCCAACCGATATGTGAAATTCCCGAACGTGAATTGCCAAATATGTATCAATTCGTCCGCTTGTTGATCGGCAATTTGCCCTCGTCGGCCAGAAAACTTATTTCCAGCAGTGTCACAATTTTCACTTAAGCGATTGTTAAACGCCTGAAGTATTTTATTACTTGAATATACATTGAAGATTTTTATGTTCAACAATGTTCCAAACTTTGGAGAGATGTAGGTTGCCAGTTCCCGTATAGATTTCAAGTAAGTTTCAGAAATCGGAAATGACTGGAGGAGGCACAAAATGCAATTTGCTGTTGCGGTGTCGTTTTCAACAGAAATACTTATAAATAATTCGTGTGATGCTCCAGGGCTGGCGACAGGAGAACTGTGTGAAAAATCCCAACGAAGCCAAGTTAATTTTTCCTGAAGTTTTGTGTCCAAAATGGAGTGAAACCCGAGGTGAATTCCGGGAACAGATGACGGCAACGCGTCCTGGTATGTTTTAGTGACAAGCTCATGGGAAAATATTTTGGGATATGGTATATACCGTTTACTGACTTTGTAGGCTATGTAGTCGGGAATATATGTGGATATATGCACCTCACAATTCCACGGTCTCGTTTTCGATGAAAAGAGCATGCTTTCCATTTCAGTGTTGCAGCCTCTTTTGGAGTACAGCTGTGAGTGGCATTGCGGATTAATAAATTCACTAAAATTTGTAGTAAAGCCGGTTGTCTCAAAAGGTGCCCACATTGTATTTGCTGAGTAGACATACTTTGGATCCGACTTTGGCCTACTTTTAAGATAAACACCAGTTTGTAGTCGTCTGAGTAGAATAGGATATTTTAGTTTGTTTTCTATGTTTAGTCCATTGTAATTGTCAATGAGCGTTAGACAGAACTGTTCACCAAATATATTTACATACCTTTCTACATTTGAGGTGATAGTGGTAGCCGCAGGTTGTTTGCGGAACTCTCTACAAGTACCTTTTAGACGCTCGTCAAATTTAACAGGCCTATCTATTAACGAATTGGGATGATTGCAAAAGTATTCCAGACTTACAAACTTCAGCTGATAGGCGGATGCTTTGAAGAGATGGCTCAAAATAATATGAAAATATATTGCGGAAACATAAAATCCATTGAAATATTTTGTAACGTTCAACATTTTGCTGTATGAATTTTGGCAACGATGCCGAATCTGAAGATGAACTGCCTGAATGTGTTGTAGTTTGTTGACGCTCCGATATTTAAAGCTACTGTAGGTATATACTTCCGTTGTAGGGACTTCAGTGAGACTAATCGATAGGAAAGCTATCCTCCCAACAACATAAGCAGCGTATACAATTTCTCAAATCGATAGAGATAGTTTAAGCAGGGAAAGTGCTAGAGACACTTGAACAACAGGAAATTAATGTCGCACGTGGAATAGTAAACCCATATGAATTACAATAATACTCCGCTGCGCAAAAGCCATGTAACTTCGGTCTATTATGAAAGGATTATTTCCTACATCTTCAATTAGTACTAATTCTACAATGATATATGTTGAGTAATTTGGAAATACTGTTTGAAGTTGTACAAATGGATGCGTATTTAAAGTGTCCATAGTCCAACAAATATAGAATTTATTCAAAACAAAAATTTAAATATCATTTGCAAAAATGTACAGTCACTTTAATTGGTACCATGCTATTGATAACAAGATTTGATACTACCAGTAGGATTTGATAATTTGCGTTTCTTCACGCATTTTATTCTATATAGCAAACGCGTTAGTACTCATTCCTATGACACTAGTTAATATTTTACCACACAATTATTTTACCGCATAAATCGAAGCTAATAATGTTCCTACCAAAAACGTCTTGAAATCGACAATTATATCTCCGCTCATACTCGCTGTGTGCTCCAACGATCCAAGAGAAGTGCCATTTCTGGGATATAATTTTTGTATCCACGTAGCACATGGGCTAAAAGTATTACGCCGCCATTTTAAACTATTTTGAGTCAGTCTATCATTCTCCAAGCAGTAATAGTCTAGTGTCCATTGCCTTATATTCTTAAGCAAGTCACAAACCAATTATTCAATAGCCTTCTCAAGTTGGAAGTTCGCAATGTTTTGGCACAAAATATTCCTAGCATCTTAATGAATTCCGCAATGAAACAAATTACAGAGAAACATATTCCGACAAAAAATGCAAAGAATATAACAGATATATTTCCCTTCATACTGGATTTAGAGAATGAACTGCTGCCGTCAGAATTACTGTCCATATAACTTGTTGCTGAAATCAGTCTCAAACGCCACTCCAAAATGCCTGACGTTTGCACAGCCTTTGCCTTTTGTAACAAGTAGGGTGGCACAGCTCCTTTCAAGGCAAAAACCAACAAGAGTTTGTAGTAGGATTCCTCCCTTCCAACATGAACAATCTCATTTTGTGCTTTCCCTCTTTTCAAAGTTTGTGCAAATTGTGAGCACATATATCCCGGAAGAACAAGTGCCGTATTGTTGCATGCGCCTAGGTGACTGTGAAGCAATTTCTCTTCTTCCCTCCAGAAAAAAAATTTTCATGCGTCGTTCTATCAAAGTCCTGAAACCGATTTGCTTTTTTCAATTCAATGGCTACTTTAATCGCTTCAACAAAAACCCGTTTCAAAATTGTTGGTACGCCAGGATGCAACGAGGTTCGTTCCCGTACTATGGACGATTGTCGATCTACTTGAAATCCAGTTCGGAAAAACTGTTCGTTTCGTGACACGTCCTCGAACGTCCCGACTTCCGAATAAGTCATTACTGATGGGTACTCGCCAAAGGCTTCATGTTGTCGCATTTCCCACACCCCGTCAATAGATTTGTTCGATATGCCACCCTCGAAGAAAGAGAGCGAAGATGTTCTTGGGTAGATTGAAAAGTTTTGCCCCACCAGTTGTTCGAATCGGTTCAATAAAATCGGCTTCCTGGGAAGGATCATATTGTAGACGTTGTCGTTTCTCCATGCATTGCTTAGCACAATTGATGCAAGCGCAAAAGTAGTTCCAGTAACCTTTCCTGATGCGTGTCTCCCGAGTGTATTTAAATCGGCTTGTTCAAGATAGATCCTTAATATCTCCTCGATAAACTTTATGGCCGAGTGTCGACAGGAATTTCCTTCTATTCGTGAAATTGACACAAACATGACAACTGCGGAAATGAAAACGAAGAGCCAGACGTAGGCATCAAACACATTGTACAACTCCTCAAACGACAATCCGCTCAATTTTCTCTTTCCACAGTAAACAAACTTTAAGCTATTCGGTTCATTCTCAACAAAAAATCCGTACTCGAGCACATTTTGTCCTACCCATGCAGTCATTTCGAAACGAATTTCATCTGCGGACGAGGCGAAGCCGTTACCATGACTTTTGCCAACTTGTCCGTTTGTGCACACATGCTTACTGTTCATTCGAAACGTATAATTCTGAAAAATATTAAGCCAAATATGTACCAATTCTTCCGCCTGCTTTTCTATCACGTCCACGTGGTCACTCGACCTATCTTGAAAACCAGAGGGACATTTTCGTAGGCGGCGGTTAAACAGTTCAACAATTTTGAAATGCTCGTATGATACGTGAGCTGGAATCCCTATTCTGAGAACAGTATCCTTCTTTGGAAAAGTATGCGTTGTCAATGTGTGTAATGATTTCATTTTCGCCTTTGATATATAAGAAGATGTGAAATTGCATAGGACACACCACACCCGTATATATTTTCCGGGACACGAAACACTTAAAATAATATCTTGCGAAGCATGTGGTTTTATGGTAGATGACGAAAAATAACTAAATGGATCATATAACCAGACTATTTTTTGGTCAAGTTTTGCATCCGAGTTGTCGTGAAGAAGCAGATGAATTCTGGGTACGGATGAGGGTAGCGCATCTCTGTAATTTTTTTCCACAAGCTTATGCCGAAATATTTTCGAGTAGCGTGAATGGTTTTGAATGGGATAAAATGTAACATAGTTGGGGACGTATGCAGACATGTGTACTTGGCAGTTCCATGGTTTTGATTTTGAGGAAAAGATTATGCTCTCTATTTCGGCATAGCAGCCGTCCAAAGAGTCCGCTTGTTCTGTGCATGGGTAGTAGAGATGCTGGCTTGAGTTTGCTTTTGTTCGGTTTTCGGTTAGCTCAACAGGGACCCATTGTGAGTAGAGATAGTAAGTTTCGTTAATCGGATTCAAGGTTCTGTGAATCGAGATACCAGTCTTGAGTCTTCTAATTAGAGTAGGGTATTTGGGAGAACTATCTAGATTGAGTCCTCTGTAGTTGTCGATAAGTATTAGGCATGATTGCGCCCCAAATACATCAATGTATGCGTCCAGATCCGAGACAAATTCTTTTGAGTGGGACTCAGCTTCATAGTCTAGACAGGCTCCAATTAAGGCTTGATTGGGTACGACGTGCTTATCCGTAGATATTTTGGAATGTTTACAAAAGTCGTCCAAGGACGTAAACTGTTGCTGTTCAGTCAGCACTGCATTGAGCATGACGATGAAAGCAATATGAATAAAATGTGTTATTGGTAAATTTGACTTTTCAAATTGTGTGAAAGATTCCATGGTTATGACTGTTTGCCAAACGATATTTTCAAAAGTGTGAAATGAATCCTTCAAGCTACACAACCATTGAGCTAGGAATGTAACCTGCAGAAATATTTAATCTAATAGCTTCCTGTTATATTTGCCAAGAAAGTGTATGCTTTATTGCGGAGAATCCGTCCTGATAGCTAATATATAACATAGCTAGGGAAACTACTCGCCGATACGTTGAAGGGCTACCGTCTAACTCCAAGTTTTAAATAGGAGCAGCTGATCGATAAGCATCGATTTTGACATTCCGTGACAACTTTCTCTTAATCACTGAAACTACCATCAAATATTTAGTTGATGATTATGGTTTGTAATATAACAGTGCTAATGCTTACTTCTGTAATATTAAAATTACCAACGTTGTTCCTGTACTTGTGCCTTTGGAAAATAAATTGTCTTGGAAATATCAATTTAAACTATAATGCCTAGAGAATAAGGAAAGACTAAAGATTAGCATGTATGGAAATTAAGCTAGGGTGATGGGACAGTACCAATTGAGAATGCCACTCGGCTACATTGTTTCCATTTGTATATTGCTATATGTTCTGTGTGGTATGGGGAGTAGAGATGACAATCATGATGGGAAATGTTAACCAACAAAACAGTTTTAAGTAAACACCGGCTCAATTTTAAAGATCATGATTTATGACATCTTATTGTAGAATCATTGTTTCAGATGATGATTCACGGTCATTATCACCGGTGACGATATTTCGAAAAATGCAATGATTAGCACTTCCGTCTGACTATGCATTGATTTCGGAAGGTTTGCTAAATATCACAAATATGGATTTGAGTACTCGAATATATTACTCTAAACAATTATATTAGTGCATAATATTCAGTAGTAAACCAAATGACAATTTTTTGAACCTTCAGGATTTTATTGATATTTCAAAATGCATAGTTTATTCCTATGAACAGCAACATTGTAAGGGTTCGTATGAACTAGTAAGGTGTAAACCTTGAATACATAACTACCGGAAATGTGATGTATGCCCAATTGACAATCGAAATGCACATTTGACCAATTTCAATATGACTTATAAGCTCAAATTGAATCTCTCGTTGGATTTGCACAATAAAACATTTTCAGGTCGGAGACCCCTCCCCCTTCCAGACGCCACCCTGGCGACAGGGAAATGATTTGACCCATAGTGCTTTGACAAAAAATGATTGTCTTGAACTCCTCTATCGATTTGTACAATAACATGTTGACCCCACAGCCCCTGACACGCCGACCTCCCTACTTCCGGTCATTGACGAGGTACATGGCTGAAAATCAATAGGGATCGTGTCCTTGGGCCAAGGTACCTCTAAGCCAAATTTGAGCCAAATCGGTCAACGTGGAGGGAAGTTAGAGTGTTCACGGACAGACAGACAGACAGACAGACAGACAAACAGATCAATCGCTATAACTACCTTAAAGCATTTCATGCTTCCGGTAGTTAATAATTGAACATTTTGACTTCACATATATAAATAAATCATTACAGTTTTAGATATTTTATAGCAAGTACTTATGTATCTACATACATTGATATATATTTATATGTATATTAATTTATTCGCACGAGAGTCTTAATTGTCTTAATTTACAGTAGCAAATGCTAGTGTCATGTTAGTTTACTTTTACTAAAATATGTTTAACTGTTAGCGTTTCTAGCGTAATTATCATTTGTGAATATATTATCTTTATTCCAAATCACATTTGCTAGCCATCGCGTTAATATAGTTAACTAATAATCCGTTTTATCACTCATTATTTTTGACTATTTCAACAACCATAGTACTGACTCTTCTCACACTTGGTAATTTTTTCTCCTCGTACTTTCCAACTGTCAGAACATATTCTCCTGTTGCACAGAGGACTGCTGAAAATATTCCAACCAGGAACGTACTGAAGATGACAAAGACGTTTCCACTCATATTCGCTGTTGATTCTGAAGAGCCGCGAGAACTCTCATTTCTGGAACTTGGCAATGATATTAATCCTAATCGCCACTCCATGATCCTGGATGCTTGGAAATCCTTCACCCTTTGAATCAGATAGGGTGGAACAGCCCCATTCAAGTTTAAAACTTGAGACAATTGATAGTAGGATTCCTCCTTTCCTACATGTGCAATTTCGTTTGACTTCTTTTCAATTTCCAAATTACGTGCAAAGTTTTTACACATATGACCTGGTAGCAATAGAGCTGTATTGTTGCAGGATTTTAAATGTGTGTAAAGCAAACCTTCCTCTTGTTCCCAGTACAATTTCTTAAATCTTCCTTTGTTGATTTCCCTAAACTCTCCACGTTTAATCATCTCATTCTTCACGTTACAAGCGGAAATGAAAACATTCTTCAGTACTGAAAGGGTTCCGGGATGAATTGATGTGTACTTTCAAATCATTGAGACGTTACGTTCCTCGTAGATTCCCGTCCGGTGATAATACTCAGTATCTGAAAAATCCTCTAGGGTGCGAATCTCCGAATGAGAAGAAATCGACGTCCTCGGTCCACGCATTTCGTGTTGTCTTGTTGTCCATGCTTCCGCCATGGCTTTGCCTGACACGCCTCGTTCGAAGAACATTAGAGACCCAGTTCTCACGTGTATCGAAAAATTTTCTCTTGTCAATTCCTCAAATCTATCGAATAGTATCGGCTTCCTTGGGAGTATCATGTTGTAAACGTTATCGTTTCTCCAAGCGTTACTAATAACAACAGAAGCCAGTGCAAACGTGGTTCCGATCAACTTTCCAGATGAATGCCCGCTTAATGTGCGTATGTCTGCCTGCTCCAAGTAAATTCGTATTACTTCCTCATGAATGAAATGAATTTTGCGGCCGACTGTTTTTGGGAACTTTGTTCAATTCGCCGTATTGGGACGAAGATACAAACTGCTGAAATGAAAATGAAAAGCCATACGTACTTATCAAATACATTGTATAGTTCGTCAAAAGAGAAAGGGGTTAGTTTTCGGCTTCCGCAATAGACAAATTTCAATGTGTTTAATTTGTCATCCAACTTGAATCGATACTCTAGTGCACTATGTCCAACCGTCATCGACATCTTGAAACGAATTTGATTTGCACGGATTTCGTAACTGTACCCTTGGCTTTGAAGAATGTTGCCATTTGAGCAGACATTGTCATCATCAATTCGAAACGTGTAATTAGCAAATATATCAAGCCAAATTGTCGCCAATACATCTGCCTGTTATTCCTCTATATCTGAGTGAGATCTGGTTACCATGTTGCCTCTCTCACTCTGGCATTTTCTCAGGCGACGCTTAAATGTTTTCACAACCTTAAAGAACTCAACTGTTGCTGGAATCGATATGTCAAGCACCGACCCAGGCTCAGGAAACACTAATCTTGTCATCCCACCTATAGATTTCAAAGCGACGACTGATATTGCAGTAGCTGTATAATTGCATAGAATACACCAAGCTCTTATATTTGTAAATGAATCACAAGCTGTGAGTATGACGTCATGTGTAGCATCTGGGCTGTTGGTAACAGAGTAATGTGTTAATGGCTCATACAGCCAAACTATTTTCTGCTTTAGTTTCGTTTCCGATTTTGAATGAATCACTAAATGGATCCTTGGGACGGATGATGGTAATGCGTCTCTATAAATTTTAGTGACCAGCTGATGTCTAAATATGGTCGGATAATGTAGATATATTTGTATCGGCTTGAAGGATATGAAGTCAGGCAGATGAACGGAAATGTGCACCTGACAAAACCAGGGCCTTGATTTTGAGGACAACAATACGCTTTCAATTTCACTGTAGCAACCTTGTTTGAAGCTATCAGTTGGTTTGCAAGGATGGTAAAGATAGCCTGATGAGTTTTGGCGCCCTTGAGTTAATTCCATGGGAACCAAGCGCACTTTTACTGAATGAATATCTTCCGTGGGATGGAAGTGGTATCCTAGGTAGATTCCAGGTGTCAGCCGCCGTAGTAGAATTGGATGTGATAGTTTACCGACAACAGTTATTCCGTTATAATTGTCAATCAGAACTAGGCATTTTTGTTTAGCAAAAGTTGTAACATATTTTTCTAAATTAATGTCGAGGTTACTTATTCCATTGCCTCGTTTCATTACTTGGCATGTTTGAAGGAATGCTACGTTCGGATGGATCCGTTTATTGGTAAATCCTTCGAGATATTTGCAAAACGTTTCTAGCAACGTTAATTTTGTTTGCATTGCGCATGCAAAGTCAAGTAAAGCAAATATGGAGATGAAGGACATGGAACACACTTTCTGGCGTATATCTATACCTGCCATTCTTTGGATTTACGGATTCAAAAATGATGTTTGAAATATGACGATAACAAGCCGTTATCTTACTGTCTAATTACTGCTGTCTCTGTGAGTGTAACCCGAAGAGTGAAATAAAATGATTTCTTTAGTATTCAATATATAACCCGTGTGGATATTTCGGAACGATACACCTGAACCCGCCAAAATACTGTTATGATGGTTAGCTGCTACATACAAACCAACGCTGGAACAGGTAGCCACTGCCGGAGTTATATTTGTTGTAAACTTTATTTCTGGAAATAATATTCGATACGCCATATAAGCTCAACGAACGGGTTTTTCCGTTTTGAACATGGATACGTGACGAAAGATATCCCGTGAAAGTGTATCTATTTATGAATTCTATTTATCTGTTATGTTTGGAAACCATTTGGATATTGGATATTGGACGTTACATCACGAATCACAATTAATTGGGAACCGAAATAACTTCCATGCTGACTAATCCTACGAGGTGGATGGCTCACTTAAGGAAATGATTAGCAGGCGTTTTAAATATGGTATTTAAATATAAACTATCTCTGCATAACTTTCAGTTTATTAATGAGTAAGTGCGATATTATACTTTTTGGTAGCTTTTCATCATCATCATCATCAAAGGACCATTTTATGCAAATATGGCAGACTTGAAACTAATTGAAGTCAACGTGAAAAATATTTAACTCGTCACTTAAAGAATTAAATTTATTAACCGCATATGTGTTATGTTGCAATTCAACTGCACTTACCCAACATGAAACTGTTTTGTACATTTTGCCACTAATATGTTACAAGAAAACGAAAGCTTTTACCAAACATTTCTCGACAGCCATGAAAACATTTGCCGTTCTTTGCAGACCCAATATTTTCCAATGGTGCCGCAAAAATATGACCCGCGAGTCCCATCGCCACAATCTGCATCCGATTCACAAATGCAGCTATCCACAAGAGCGCAATGTTTTGCATAAGAATCCACTGACGTTGTCCTGTATCCAAATCTCAGTCTTCTGCCAAAGTCATTCATGAAAACGCCGTTCGGATCAAATTTCTCCATGTAGCCAATAAAGTTTCTCAACTTTGAAAACGCCTTCAGCAGAATTGGCTGTTGTGTATACAATGCTCCATTCTTGCCCCAATGTGGGCGTCCATCGTGTTGGCTAACCTATTTTTAGATTTCAAAAAATTTATTTCACACAATTTTAAATAATCTTCAAACGTATGTGTGTATTATTTACCAGAGCTTGCATAATGGCTTGACTTGACGATAAACCTAGCATCGGTTCCCTGAATCTGTCCCTTCTTGGAACAAGAACCCATTCAATTGCTGCTGAGGGACGGCCACTGTTTAGTGTTAGGAGACCATCGGAGGCCGACAGGAACCTAATATATACTCCAAACAACGGGAACTCCATTGGATTCTCCCTCAAAATATTACTGATCGTACGTATAGCTCCGGGAAGCTCCGTTAACGGAATAATGGCAGAAAACTCGAAAGTAAACACAGAGGCGTTGCCATGACTCCAAGTACACTCGGTACATTTGTTAGTCGACATCCGGTGGCAATAACCAACCGCAGGCGAACAAAATGTATTTCCATTCTCCGTGTACATAGGGATTCTTCCAGGAATAGTGCGGTACAGGGAAAGTTTGTTGTATGTCTCCAATGCAAAGTATCCCAAACGGCTTCTTAATTCCTGTAATATTTCCATTGCGCTACTGAACATTGCTGCAGTGGGACGTGATGCCTCTGGAATAAATTGAATCTTACAATTTCCCTGACTTGAAACGGCAACGCGATTTCCCACGGATACAATAACTTGTTTGGTATTTGGGAACCAAAAGAATTGCAGCCGCTCACTGGACTCGGCAAGTCGCAATATCTCTTGAAACTGAAATAGTATTCTGTCGGTCTGTGAGTAGTGCTGCATCTGTAATTTGAACTGGGGAATGGTCGTGAATGAAACTTCATAAACTATGCCCAAAAGACCAAAATTTGCTCGGAAAGCACTGATCACTTCTGGATCCGTAGTATTAACAACATTTCCCAATCCATCCACAAAGACGACGCGTACTATTTGATCCGACAAGGATGCCGGATGTCGGAAACTTGTGCCATGAACACCAATGGCGATCGCACCTCCAACTGTAATGTCTTCATATGTTGGAATTCCGTAAACGGTGCGCCCTAATTTGTGAAGGCGCCTTAATAAATGTCCCACTTTTGCTCCTGCTCCAACTGTGGCTTTCTTAGAAATTGGATCATACCTGAAATGTTTTATGGCATGCATTTGAACCGGAATTCCTTCTGTACAAATTATATCCGTTGCCGAATGAAGACTTCCTAAAGGTTTTAATGTTGTGTTGCTGTTCAGGGCGGATCGAACAATATTTTGGAGATGTAGCAACGTCGTTGGATGTACTGGATAATATGAGGCGTTGCATCTCACTCCTTGTTGAAATGACGAGTATGTAAAGCCAGTGAGGGAGGTACTAGAATTTATTTTCAAGAGTAGTAATGACATGTGCATTTAATCAAACACGATACAAATTTAAAAATAATGTCAATTAGTAGAATACCCGGTTCCTTCAGTAATTATTAGCACGTTGACGATATCTAGAAATATCGCGACAAGAAGACCAAATGAGTGTGCTCGTTTGTTGATGCCCATGTCATTACCGGTAGCTTGTACAATTTTTTGAGAAAGCTCCAACGCAATATTATGTATGATTATTAGACCACAAATGCGCACATATTACATTGCAACTCGTATTTCACGACTGAACCTTTTAAACTGAAATGGTAATGGATTTTTATCGACCTCTATCCCGGAATCACATTCTCTGGACCACTGGATTCTCGAGTTCACGTAACATATATTTTTATGGTTCTTTGGTTTCAGAAGAAATACATGTTTGAGAGTTTAATACAAACTTACAACGCATTGTTGCCAGGTATTATCGGGTTTAATGATGCCTATACCCGAGATGTGGCTTTATGATAGAAATAATACGGAACGCCAGATTGCGTATTTTAATGGATTTTGGTTAGAGTGCTCTCTTTTTGTAAATACGTGTGGGAAAATTACCACGGGTCAGTTATATAATAAAGAGATTGATATCTCGCCTGTTAAACATAGCATGCTTTGATACTGTGCCCACATTAGTACCTATAATCTGACTTTGAGGCAACATTTAAGTCAGAGTATGACAAAAACGATGGTCCCATGATACAAAATTCTATAATTAAATCGATATTCTTAGCATGTATTCAATATCCGCAATAAGATAGTTTCAAATGACATGCAGTCACAATAGTGGTAGGTTCAGAAAATAATAAAGGTAAAGTAAACGGGTAAATTTTAATGTTCAGAAAGCAGATCAGTTATCATGAAACTAATTGTAAATAGTATCTCTGTAATCTCTATTCACATGAATAATATTGTAGCCCAACCATTGGAAATACCTACCCACAATAAAGTAAAGTCAATCCATGTGATAGCCCAATGCGTACTCTTTAGAAGTGGTACTCTTAAGCATGAGTTTAAGAAAACATTCATGGATTACGTTTGACATATCTATTTTCCTTCCAGAAATAAATACCAAACACACGTGTAACTATATCCAAGTATCAGACCACAGAGGTAGCAAAATTGATTATATCGGCATACCATAAATGTTAACCACCTCTCATCTATGCATTGAATTTGGTGGTGTGCATATATATAAAGCACTTCGAAAATCATACAACATACACTATACCAAACACTGTCGTGAGCAGGACAGATATAATGCGTATTTCTTATACTACAAGCTAATGACAAGATTTACATTCAATGACAAAGTGTACAAAAACAAGCTGACTTTCACAATTTTCAATTTGCTGCTTGCATATTTCTTCCAGATTACTGGCAATTACTTCAATTTGATTATCATTGTCATTGCTGCAGCTTGCAATGAACAATTGGGCGCCACCACGATCCGGTTAACGTTAAATCACTTAAAGATTTCTACCTATTACCATTGAATATTTACATTTTGTTCGTTTCTGCCACTTGTGTATAGAACTAACATTAAGTCAGGAAATTGTTCGTCCTGCCCCATTATGACATTATTTATATATCTAATGATAAAGTTTTTAAAAAACTACTTAACATTTTGAAATAGGATTTAGAGTTATGCACTGAATCAAATTTAGTTTGGATAATAGAATTGGTTATGTGGATTACATTTATCATAGCAATATCCCCTTGAATGATTGAAATATCCAGTTCGTATAATCCTATAAAGTTGGCCGACAACTCGGACACCAAAATTAAATACGCTTGTTATAACTTGAAGTATAACCTTTTTTTCTCATTCGTCGTGAAAGCTTATACAAAATTGGAAAAATTATATTCGATTTATAATATGCTCTTACATTGTCGTGATGAGAATATAAAACATATTTCCCCCACTTCAACCCAACGACAAGATGTTAATTTGCTGATAAATTGTATATAAGCCAGTTGACATTTTATATAAATTGGAATTTATAAACTCTCAGTTAGATCTAAATTCGGTTTCCGTAATTACTAGCTTCCCCCACATTTCGTTTCCCATGTTTACACTCGCTGTTTGATCCGTCATTCTTACGCTACGTGATCAATTCCACTTATAATTTTACAATGTCAACCACGCTTGCCTGGAAGGCGTGCCAATTGAAGGAGACCCTTTACCAATACATCTTATACCCATATCCCGTTCGTTTCGACATCTATAAAGAAAAATTCGTTTCCGAGCCGAACAAGCGTAAACTCATCCCGTTCTATTTGTCATTCCTTGTACAAGGTACAATGATACTTTGCTCTCTCGCCCTTGTGATAAAATCCATTTTCGAGCCAAGGTCATTGCAACTTTATCTGCTTCTAATCAGTATCCTCCTGATTCTTACTATTTCCCTGTGCTTGGTTCTCAATGTCATAGTCATAGCTTACTGCGCAGACCTTGTCACCAGCTTGTTCCATCTATTTCGGTTTAGCAGAAGGATTAGAGGCCCCCCAGATGCAATGATTAGGCACATGGAGAAAGGATTTGGACTCAAGTATTTGATATGTCGAGGTACGAGTATTCCTTATAGAGTTTTCAATAATGTCGTCTGCTAATACAGACTTAATAAAAATGAAATGAAAATTACATGTAGAACTTGGGAAGATTACGGGAACGGCCAGAAGCGCTCCACTTGATTTTAATGGACTACTGATGAACGGACTTGTAGTTATTTTATTCCTTTGCGGGATGTGCGTTGGACCACTTGGCACTTGCAGAGGCTTAAATCGCATGTACCATGTATTAAAGGATATATATTTTTCATTAGTAGAGAGTCCACTAGTCACTTTCTTGATATATGTCGCAGCTCAATGGTGTCTTATGGAAACGGAACAAAGCTTCAGTACGGTTCTATTACAAACCATGTTAATATTCAACGTTTACGCAGACTGTATAATTCGAATGAGCAAAATGCATCCCGGGCCACACTCAATGTCATGGTACATCCATCTTCGATGCGTTGCTCAGATTGGAGAAACGCCAGTGAAATATGTTGCTGGTACGTTGGTATTTTTTTGGTTTTTCGATTGCCGTTTCGATTAATATTGCAGTGGTTAAATGCTTGCATATATTTCCGTTAGATATTTACATGCCATTGTTAGGCATCGCCTATGCATTGTATATTGTAGTTTATGAAAGTCTGCCGCTGGCAGTAAGGTGTAATGAGTTAAGCAATCGGTTGCTAAAATATGGATGGGGGAGGGCTCGAAAAATCAATGTGGACGATATCCGAATGGACGATAATGGATTTAGGACAATGATGGACATGAAAATTTGGAGACAAACGTTGAAGTCACAGAGACCCATAACGTTTTACTATGGGCTTGCCGTGTTTGAGAAGGAGACCAAGACCAATTTTTATACTAAAATTGTTGAATACTCCATTAATATTTTGCTGCTTGTAAACTGATTTTAAAAGTTGCTGGCAACGTAGCATCTTTTACATGATACTGATAGCCATCGCATGTGTGACCTACATTGTTATACACAAGAGCCTTCCTTTGGCGGTTGGTTGTAATGATATCAGTAAAAGGGTGACAAATTCTGGATGGGTGATTGCGAATATTTCCTCGGACGATTTTCTTATGGACGGAGGTGAGGGCAAGACGCAGAAGGAAATGAAAGTTTGGAGAGTCGCTACCGGCGCAGAGACCCATTATGTTCTGATGTGGCATTGCAGCCTTAAAATGACTTTAAATATGGATTGCAACGAAATATAAATTGAGTAGTTTAGGGCTCAATTTAGACAAATAAGGTATGTATTGACGTCAGCCTATTAATAAAATTTCTCACAATCTTTTCTTTAAAATCCTCGTAGCTTACACCATTTCTCTTACAGACTCGGTAGCTTTTAATAGTGCCGCAATAATAGGATCCCATGCTACCGTCTCCACAATCATTGTCATTTCGACAAACACAGCTATCTATAAGAGCGCAGTGCTTTACATAAGTATCCAGTGAAGTTTTGCTGGAACCGAATCTCAGTCTTCTTCCGAAATCATTTAGGAAGACGCCGTGCGGATCATACTTTTCCATGAAGCTGATAAATCGTCCAAGTTGCGGATATTTCGCTAGCATTGCCGACTGCTGTGTATAGTAGGCTCCGTTTTTGCCCCAATGTGGCCGTCCACTATGCTTCGTTACCTATATTAAAAATATCATATTTACTATTTGTTAACTTACATGTGCAATCATTTCTTAAAAATGTTAAAAATATTTTCACCAAGACTTGCATCATGGCTTGACTAGTAGATAATCCCAACATCGGCTTCCTAAATCTATCCCTTCTCGGGACCAAAACCCATTCAATTGCCACAGACGGTCTTCCACTGTTTAGGGACAATAGACCATCAGACGCCGACAGAAATCTGAAAAATATTCCAGTCAGTGGAAACTCCATAGGATATTCCTCCAGAATATCTCTCATCGTATTTACAGCTCCACTGAACTCTGCTAACGGAATGATTGCAGCAAACTCGAAATTGTACAAGGACTCATTTCCGTGACCCCAAGGACACGCGTGACATCTGTTTGCACACATTTTGTGGCTGTAGCCAACTGCCGGCTGACACAGCGTGCTTCCGTCCTCGGTGAAAATTGGGGTTCTTCCTGGCATGTTCTGATACAATGATCTGATGTTGAATTCCTGAAGTGAAAAATATCCCAAATGATCCCTTCCCCGTTGCATGGATTCTAGAGCACGGCTACTTGATTTGGAAAGGGCTCTAGATGACTCCGGAATGAAATGCGTTTCACCGTTTCCTTTAGTCGATATGGGAACAACATTTCCAACAGACAACACAATTTTGTGTGAGGTTGGGAACCAGAAAAACTGAAAACGGTCACTGGACCATGCCAGCCGTAATATCTTGTCACTTTCCAATAGAACACGATCCGACAGGGGATAATTTCGAATACGTAATTTGTACTGGGGAATAGTGCTCACGGTCACTTCATAAATTATTCCCAACAATCCCAGATGAGTCCGAAATGCTTTCAACATTTCTGGCGTGGTGACATTTCTCACGTTACCCAGCCCATCAACAACCACAAGGGCCACAATCTGGTCTGACAGCGATGCTGGATTTCTGAGACTAGTTCCATGAGCGCCTGTTCCAATTGTGCCTCCAACCGTAACATCCTCGTATGCTGGAATGCCATGAATGGTGCGACCATTTTTGTGCAAAAATTTCAACAATTTTCCCACAGTCGCTCCCGCACCAACAGTGACTTGTTTTGTGGCTGGATTGTACTTCATGTGCTTTATGGCGTCTAGGTTAACAGGAGCGCCATCGGTGCAAATTATATCAGTTGCGGAATGCAGGTGACCAATGGCCTTTAAATTTGACTTGATTTCACGAGCAATATTAACAATGTGTTGGAGATCGGATAAGCTTTTCGGATATACTGGCTTTTGTGACGCGCGACAAATCACACCGTGTTGATATGAATAATATGTAAAATGGGATTGCGAGGAGCTGCAAAAATTTGTTCACAGATAAATGTATTTATTTTGTTATATTGACCATTTCCGAAATTTTATGATTAAATATGTGATAGCTTACTTTGCTCTGTTGTGTCCTGCCGTCATGACAATAAACAAAGGCGCCACAAGAAAGTGGAGCGCACATTTTGTAACAATTCCGTGCATAGTTTGTATTCAAATATGTTACCGCGGCATTGTAGTTTTCATTGAAACGCTTTGAAAGCACCCTAAGTACTGAATACTGACCTGCCTCATACAGCGTAATGATGTATAGCTGTTTTCTGAAACGGCATTATTATTAACTTTGTTGGTTCGTTCTTGCTGAATTTATAGTCCGTTTCAAACAAGCCATTTCATGAGTTTATACTGACTAGGTACGATATCACAGCAGATAATTTTGGTATAACACCAGATCGCATATTTATCGGAACCACAAAATTCACTTTGGTGATTGTAATGCCAGAGTCAAATTAGCATGACGAATGGGTCGATAAAAAATCTGATAAAAGAATGAGCAGCACGAAACAAGAAACATTGGCCGCAGGATTCTCCCGTACAATGGTATGTTTGAGCTACCATGACGGTACTAATGTGAACATATGCAGTAAAAATGATGAAAAGACGGGTTGAAAATTGAAACCATCTGCGTGTGCAGTAACACTACGTAAATGTGACGTACATCATAGGTCAGAGAAAGATGGTCAAGTATGTCAGATACGGACGGATTCTGTTTTAACAGTCAACAGCCACTACATAAAATACTAATGCATAGTCTACTGCGTGTAAGAAACACATTTTAAAAAACGTCTACACATATTCCTGTTGCAGTACTACCTATTTGATGAATTTATAAAATACAGTAGTTTATGACCTCAATAACAATCGGTATTATGTTTATCCATATGCCTTTCTACGGTTATTATCCAACTGTGACGAGGCAAATATGCGACTATCCATTTTCACGGTAATATGAGAAGCCGATCCAAACCAAGAAATGTTTGTGACGCTGCAATAATACAAAGTGCAGATTTGCTAGCAAAATGCAGACAGTATAATTGTATCATTTTTTGCTGCTTGCGTTTGTACGTGGATTATGTAATCTTTGTTATCTTTGTTTGTAACCATTATCACTGCTATGTTGGCGTAGTAAAAACCGTTCCAAAAAACTACAATAAAGCCTCATGTTTTTAATTACAATGCATGACGTAAAACTTTCCAAATACTGGATGCGATAAGGAGTGGATATTCATGTAGGATGTAAACAAGTTTATTGGAATATGTTCTACGCAAATGTTTGAAACAAAATAAAAAGTAAGCACTCCCTCTCTGTCGCATTCACTGTCATTTAATTAACTGAATGCAAGTTCAGAAAAAAAAATAACAGTCACCCTTTCAGGGACGCAATTAATTGCTGTATAGCCCTTCCTCGAAAACCCTCGTAGTCATTGGTATTCTCCTTGCAAACGCGATAGTTTTCGATAGCTCCGCAGTGATACGACCCATAGGTCCCGTCCCCACAATCCTGGTCAGTATTGCAAATGCAGTTATCAACGAGAGCACAATGTTTAGCGTATGAATCCATTGACGTTCTGGTGTTCCCAAATCTCAGTCTTCGGCCAAAGTCATTAAGGAAAATTCCATGTGGATCCATGTTCTCCATGTGGCTTATAAAATTTCTTAAATGGGGATATCTCTGCAGAAGTAGCTGCTGTTGTGTAAATGCCAGACCATTTTTGCCCCAGTGAGGTCTGCCATTATGCTTCGTTATCTATTCCAGAAATATAGACTCTTGAAATGTCATAAAATATATGCACTTGTAATTAATGGCCTATTAGAATTAGTTACTAAAGCTTGTGAAATGGCTTGTGATGCTGCCAGGCCCAGCATTGGCTTCCGGAATATATCCTTTCTCGGGACCAGAACCCAATCCACAGCCACGCTCTGACGACCACTGTTCGGTGTCAGCAGACCACTTGACGCCGTCAGAAACCTGAAAAATATTCCTGACAGCGGAAACTCCATCGGGTGTTCTCTCAGAATATCTCTTATCGTATTTATGGCTCCATGAAACTCTTCCAATGGAATCACTGTTGACATGTCAAAGTCGTATGTTGAGTAATTTCCATGAGTCCATGCGCATTCGGAACACTTGTTTGCCGACATTCGATGACTGTAGCCAATGGCTGGGTCACATAGTGTGCTTCCGTCTTCGGTAAAAATTGGGGATTTGCCCGGAATATTCTGGTATAGCGAGAGCATCATTACATTTTCTAACGCAAAATAAGCTAAATGGTTTCTGTCTTTCTGGATATCTTCCAACGCCACTGAAAATGAAGCTGCTAGAGCACGGGATGATTCCGAAATGAAGCAAGTTCTGCAGTTTCCCTTCCGTGACATTGGAACAGGATTTCCCACTGACAGGACTAGTTGCTTGGCACTAGGAAACCAGAAAAATTTAAAACGGTGATTGGAAGACGCAAGCCGTATTATCCGGTCTTTTTCCCACAAGACATTTTCAGATACCGGGTAATTTCGGATGTGCAGTTTATACTGGGGGACAGTGGAAATGGTAATTTCGTAGATTATTCCCAAAAGTCCAAGATGTGCCCGGAAACCGTGTAGAGTCTCGGCATCCGTAATGTTTCTCACATTGCCCAAACCGTCAACAACTACAACACCTATAAGTTGCTCTGACAAGGATGTCGGGTGCCGGAAACTAGTCCCATGAGCTCCGGTTCCCAGTACACCTCCAACTGTAATGTCTCCATACGTTGGAATGCCATGAATTGTACGACCATTTCTGTGGAGGTATTCTAGAAAATTTTCCATAGTCAATCCAGCCCCTACTGTCGCAAGTTTTGTCGCTGGGTCGTATTTGAAATGGTTTATAGCGTTCATGAACACCGGAATGCCATCCGTGCAAATTATATCGGTTGTGGAATATAGGTGTCCAAGAGCCTTTAATGTTGAATTTGTCCTTAGAGCATACTGGACAATATACTGAATGTCTTGCAGCGCTTTCGGATAGGATGAGTGATGATTGTGGTGACATATCACGCCCTTTTGATAAGAGGAATATGTGAATGCACTGGTAGGAAGGTGTTTAAAAAAATATTTCGTTAAGGGTTTTCTTGCGAAAGCTTTGTCGTGGATTTAATCGATTAAATAAATGTGTTTCAAATTTTACCCGGTGCCATGAACTGCGCATTCAATAATGTCGTTGTTGAGGGCCGAAAATAATCCAATAAAAGTAATACAGATTTTTGCGAATAGTTTACAGTACATCTTTAATTACAATTTGACATAAAAAATATTCCAAGATTTTTAATGAAATTTATGCTCTGTAATTCCAGACATAAAGTTTAATACTGGCAAAAGTACTGCTCGGAGTTTGAGATGACGATATTTTATGTAAACTCCTGGTATTCCCACTAACCCCATACATACCTACCTAACATTACTTTTACCAATTGTGTAATTTTTCGGTGACGTGCGGAGCATATATGCCGCCTTCAACATGTTTGCCTCGTTCAACCTTATCACAGCTTTATCCAAGATTCTATCGCCATAACTTTGCAAAGATAAAATAAAACAAGGTTTCAAAGAGTTGAATAAGTTGAAATAATGTTCCAGATCAAGCCAAGTATTAAGATAACTTTGTTTTAGAGCTGACGTGAGAAACGTGTCCAGAGTCTCCAGAGCGCATTACACATACCTACCTCTCTGAACATTGTAGCTGGCACAATTACAAGTTAGCATTTCCACAGTAGTTAGGATAAATCTGATTGATTTATCAATCACGATCAGAGAGAAGGCTTGGATTCACAGAGGGTTATGTGCGTGCGTATTGAGCGTTATAATTGATCTATGCATTATACCCAATAATTATAATCGTCAATTGCACTAGCTACGGAAACTGCCGTGGCAAAAAATATGCCTTCCTTCCAGAGTTGTTTCCGAATTTCATATAATTTTCATTTCATGATCATGCTGCTATATACTCTTCATTATGGAGAAGTTTTGGTAGTGTACCAATTACTACCTACCCTCTGTTCTGAAAACTATTGAATAAGTTGATTAGTTTATCAAGTGATTAAAATCACATGATTCCCAAACAAAGCTTACGAATCGTAAGTTACGATACGATATACGATAAACTGCTTTTTTCATAGCTGGACTGGCAGCAACAAAGTGAAGTTTCTACCTAAAAAACAAGAAAAGAATCTCGTGGGCACGAGTTAAGGGAACCTTCACTCAACACGTTATGGAATTATAACATATCGACAAGCTCTCATTGGTCTAGGGAGTCCACATTTAACATTAAAGTGATCTAGCTATTATTTCAGGCCTACCGTTCCTAGCCATTACGATGCCGCCGTGACGCGTGCACGTTCCCCTTCAGCCGACCATCATCACCAACAGCTGACGTATGAGCGAAATGCACGGAAATATTTTCCCAAACAAGCTGTTATTCCTTTTCTCTGCTTTTCTCTGAGGTGCTCACGTTTTTTATATTTCTTCTTTAATTTTAATTAACTGATTAATTGACCAGGGTGGATTTAATGGTTCTTGGTAAATTAGCTCTTTAAATAATGGGGTCTACTCTATTCACAGTTAGCACGCGACAGCAAAGCCGGCTGAATTTGCTGACAAAATGCTTTACATTGTCGACCGTCACATCATCATCTTCGTTAATTGAGTCGTTTGCAGTTAGTCCTTTTCAGTCATGGCAACAATTAAAGTTTGCGAGATTGTGCAGTAGTTATAGTGTTCGTGGTGATAAATGTACATTGCTTCCAATAGTTAATCATCAGTGGTTAGTAAACGCAACAGCAACGGTGCCTTTGAGGAGGAGATGTAGTCATTTGGAGGAAAGGAGAAGCAGGGTCCCTTTCGAGCAATTAAACTTAATTGCGACGAGGGGGATTACAACTTCATGTGTGGTTCAGTTAGCTAGAAAGGTAACTATGTTTTATTTAACTGTCGTTACCATTTTAATTATGATTTAATGATTTCACGGTACAGGTTTATGTGGTTTTTAATTAGTTGGTTTAATTGTTGTTTTAATTAGGACGGTGATGACGAGTCTGGTGGCCGAGGGGATAAGGTTCTACGCGTCAAGCTGAAGGCGCAGCGTCTGGACGCTGTTCTGAAAGCTGGCCTCGGATTATCCCGAAAGTAGGTTAATAAATTAAATTACAAACTTATCTTTAAAAGGTTTTGTCGTTAAGTTAATTATTCTTTGAGTTGAATTTAATTGTTTTCTTTTGTCTGTAATTTTGTAGTAAAGTGGAGAAGGCAGTTTACGACGACCGCGTCCGTGTCAACGGCGAGCGCCCCCAGAAGAAGAGCCAAACGGTTTACGAAGGCGACGAGATCGACGTGGTGCGGGGCTACAATGACCTCAACCCCGACAGCTTCATTGACGTGTCTCGCGTCGAGATCGTCAAGCTCACCGACTCCGCCGCCAACGAAGACTCCGACTCTGGCAGTGATTCGGACGCCGAGGACTTCAAAATCCCCGCCGTCCTCCGACGTTCCAAACAACTCACAATTAAAAATTACACTCCTCGCCCATGGAAAGGCAGCCGCCAAGACTAAACTAAATTATAAACTAGAAACTTAAAAAATAATAAATTAAAATTGATAACATTAATGGCTCTTCCAATTTTAATTTAATTTCAAGCGCCAATGGTCAAAACGCTTCGGAAGGTTCCCCTGCTCACCGTCATCAAAAACTGACCACAACTCACCGCCCTTACCCTGTACCCCATGCTTATCAAGCACAACGGCCTGCAGGAATCCTCAAATCTTCTCATATACTCCCTATCCCTCCGGCTCCTCCCGCTCCCTCCATATACCCTCCAAGATCGGAGTACCCGTTTACACCTCTCGTGAAACAGCCCCGCCAAACTCAGCATAATTAGCACAGTCCCTCCCGAGATTATCAGAAAGGCAAGTAAGATAAGCCTGCAAAACAGGTTGAGATCCTGCAGGTGCTTCAGAAGCGTATAGTTTGCACCGACAATCCCCTGAATCAAGATAACCTGACCAGGGACTAGGGTGACGCCATAGTATTTACAAAAGTACATGAAACTTATTTCCAGGGCGCGGTACTGGACAACGAGCACCTTCAGATTTTTTCGGAGGCGTCGTCTGGTTTCGTAGTAGTAATTATGGAGACAATTTCCTCCACCCTCCACTATTCGAAACTCGTTGGAAAGCGTGTAGGAGAGATATAAATAGCTAATTATGTAATTCGTCATGTTCGTGCAAGCGGTTAGATTTGACATTGAGAATTGTAGCCATAGGAGACCATTTAAGAGATAAATAATCCATTTAATTATTGTAGGGAACGTTTCCTCCAAATTATTGTAAGATAGGAGGGAGTAGATGTAAACTGGAGTGGACGGATACAACAAGTAGTGGAGGAGGAGGATGAGGACGGTTGAAGAGCCAGAGTAAATGGAGGCGAGTGTGAATCGGTCAAGCAGTTTTTGGCGACTTTTGAGCTTCCGGTTGCCTTTGAGCATGTAGGTTCGCTCGAATTTTGTGAAATGTGCCATCTGGGAGTTGATGGCGTCGCAGAATTCCGATGGGTGCAGGTAGTAAGGCGAGCAGGAGAAGATGACGAAGAAGGCGGCGACGAACATGACGTAAAGCAGGGCTTCCTCGTCCCAGTGAATGATTTTGAGTGCTCGGGAGTCCCCATGGGGGGAAGCGGTATCCAGGCTCCATTTTAATTTGAGGAGAAAGTGAACCCCGAAAAATAGGCAGTGGGATGACATGGAAATTAGATTAAGAAAATATCGGCGTTTTGAGTCGGGGGAAATGTAGAATTTGTGGCTGGAATTGTTCCAAAGTATTGGAGAGCCGCCCACGTAGAATGTAAACTTGGAAATCAAGGAGAGTAGTTTAAATTGGAAGAAACTGTACATGTTTTAGTTTATTTGAAGATTGCTGCAGTAAGAGTTAAAGGTTAGCAGGCTAATGACTTGAGTTTGGATTTCCCGAGAAATAAAATTAAATCTAGGTACAACTTTTTTTTGCAAATTGCTCCCTCTGTACTACAATTAACAATTATAGGTTATCTGTCGATAAATACGGAAAATATTGATAATTTTGCATCGGGGCAATGTGATACTTATGCAACTTGTTGTTAAGTTGACAAGAAATGTAATATTTTTGGAAACTTAAATTGCTAGTTATTGTTTTTCGTCAAGTTCAGATTCGGACTACTGCTAACTTTTCTAGTTATCTAAAACCGCAATTTAATACATATTTTTCAGGTAATTTTCCAAATAATCGGTATATGCGTAGCTGATAAGATAAACATCAATTGTATTTTTCGGATAATATGTTGTTTTTATTATTCCACATTGAACACAAATTTCATGCATTTACAAATAATACATACACCAAAGCTACAAAAAACATATATTTTTTGCAGTATTTTTATTGCAAATGCTTCCGATATAAAGTTAATTAATTGACATTTAAAACCATATTACTAGTTATTGGGGCAATCGGACACATCTTCCTTTAAAAATCAGGTACGGGGCACTGTGAGAAAGCGAATGACGGAAACTTGCGTATAAAATGAATTGCGTCACACATTAATAAATAACAAATTTTTTCAACTATACCATGAACACATGCATACGTATACAATGACTTGTAAACTATGTTCCCGTGGAAAGTATTTAAAGTACGGAAACGGGCGATATATAATTCCATAATATGTCAAGCTTGCGGATATTTGCTCATAATGTGACTGTGGAATAATAATTTCGCAAAATGCCTTACAATGGAGGTGTAAATTAATATATTTTCGGATCATTCCCATTCGCCCTTTTTAACTTTCAGTTTATGTCTGTTGTCATCATATATTTTTAGACGTGAACTGCTTTCTGCCATCCGATATCGTCCATGACTCTCGTTATTTATGCAGATGTTTGTGTTATTTTGATTGAAGGATAACATTCCTTCCCAAATAATGCGATGCATAAATTAACTTGGCAGAATAAAACATTGCACATAATAGTTCATATAGAATATTATCCTCTAGTAAAAAAAACAGAAATCGGGAGAAATCTACTGGCAATTGGCAGTTCTAGCGTAATATGTATAACAATTCGTCAACGTTACGACATGTTTATTATAGACAATCTATGTAAAATAGTACGGTTATGTGGATTGTGGTATGCAGATGGTTGGAGATATGCTTAATTGCGCATTGAACTCAATGCGGACGAGTAGTTAATGCATTATTAACGGAGCTCAACCATGTACAAAACCATACTATGTAATCATGTTTAAATGTATTTTGCTTCGGAAAATAGCAAACCCATATCAGTCTTTTTGTAAGGCAACCTTATAACATATCATGACAAAGTGGGGTTCAGGTCGGCCGAAAAAATGTCGCTTACAGTACTCCTATTCCAAGAAATTCTAAAAATTCAGGGAATCTCGAAACGACAAAGATTGCGAAAAAATAGTGGCCTGATTTCCATTTACAGATACATAGCCGACGGAGCAGCATTTACACCGTATCAATGGGAACCAGTTTCAAACCAATTCATTCTAAAGTCATATTCCAGTCGATATATTGTCATTGTTTTATTGCTTGAGCTAAGTCTCTGTCTCTGTTCATTTCTCTCCGTATTCTTGTCAGTTAACAAGAAGCCTGAAAATGCGATCATGCACATATTCTGGGGCCTGGCCTATCTCAGTTTCTGCTATGTCATATATTTCCATTACAAGTCGTGCGAAAATTTGTGCCATTTTCTCAACGCTGCTTTAAACTCCAACAAGGAGGCATTAATTGTTTCAAAAGAAAATACAAATTCTTCGCATCTGTCATTATTCGCAATATTTTGCACGGTTTTGCGTTGGTCAGCCCTAAGCGTGGGAACGACGTCTGCAATTATTGCAGTTGTAGCGCCAAACTCGGGCTTCAATCCATTTGAAATTTTAGATGATTTCTTAGGCACGACATTAGATAAATATTATTCGGTTTCCCTATTAGTATATAGGTTAATACAATTCTCGGTAATTTGGTCTGGCCAAAACTTCTTTTTTCCTGTTGCGCACGTTTTGGTAATAGCGAACATGTTTTTCGCGTTTATGTTTCTTAGGGATTCTCTTCGGGATTTGCTTTTAAGGTAAGTTTTAAAAAAATAATTTAAAAAAATCATTAAAATCCCGGATTCTCACATGTCGGGACATGGAAGAATATCCATGTCTGGATCTTCAATAAAAATGAAATTTGTTACTTTTTTCGTTTATTTCTTAAATATTTTTTTTGCAGATCCGAGCTACTTGAATATTGCCATGAATACAGAAAGCTACAAATTTTTGCCACATATTTAAATTCATTCCAGGCAAAATCAATGATGAATTTTGTCGTTCTGTTTATAGCGTTTATAAGTATAGCCAGTTTTTATCTATTCGTCCAGTTCAGCAGCCAAGATGAAACTTTAGTTCTGGCCCTCTTCTTTCTACTTCTCCTTATCGACATCATTTTAATTAATTTCGTCGTTCTCGGATACGCCGCAAAGGTGCACTCAACGTCAATCAGCGTCAAGGAGACGGTCTTTAAAAATTGTTTAATTTCTTTGCCCGCGGCGGAAATTACAAATATTGGCAAAAATTCAACGGCGCGCCGAGACAAAACGTTTTTGAGGAAACACTTGAAATCTTGGTCGCGGCTCAAAATACACTTTTTTGCGGGAAACTATTTTGAAAATACGACGCCGCCAAATATACAGCAATTTTGCATTGGGTGTACGATCAATTTGCTGCTTATTAAATAATTAAATAATGGCACCAAACAAACTAAGGATTTTTCATTTTTAAGTAAAGATGACTTGAAATGGGAAAACATTGTATGGGGCATCCTGAGAATTTTTTGTTAACTTTAAGACAATTATTAATTAAAATAGAAACAATTTAAGTTGGCTTTTCTGTACATTTTATTTCAAAGTTAATGTTAAAATGACACGATAACAATTTACTAATTTAACTATTTACAAAGTTATTAAATGCTGGAGATATAAAACTAATTTACTACTGGCCATTCTGAAACTAGAATTCACTAGGCTACATGCAAAATTATTATTGGACCCGAGTTTGAGGATAATTATAATTATTACTATTATATACACAAGTCATCATTTTGTCTAAATTACACAGTTACGTATTCTCTAAAATAATAAATGCATTCATTAACTTATTTTTTTTGTACCATTTTCAACTTTCGTAAAAACAAATTATTTAAACAGATCATTTCCAAATCTCCAAAACTTTTCATTAAAAATGCAAAAAAATCTGGATATAAAATAAACTGAGGATATCTTTTTTCAAAAGCCATTACTAATAAATATTTTTAAATGTAATTAATTACTTTTTAAATCCTAACATCAATTTCATGGGTATAATTTCACTCGTTTCTCAATAATTAACTATTGTACTTAGTGTAGCGAATCACCATGATCCGGCGTAACGATTACATGTTCACTTTAACTGTCGTCAGGATAACCATTAGCCAGCTGACCTCCAAAATGGTATCCATACGGCTGACTTTGATAACCGTCATCCTCCTCCATCCCATCCGCCTCCTGTTGGATGCTAGCCGCAGTCTCCTCCAGGGGATCCACCTCCTCCATCTCTGTGTAAAGTAACTTAGGTACATATCCATTTTCCGCCTCCTCCCTCTCCACCTCCAGAGACATCGAACCTGAGTCATTGACCTTGACCCCCGGTCCGACCTGACACTTGTGCTTCTTGTGCTTGTACAAGCTGGTATCCTGCGCAAAGGTCGCCCCGCACCCATCACACCGATACCGAAGCCTCTTGTCAAACGAAAACGGGGGTAACTCAATCCTTCCCAGCGCCTCCGGACTGGTCAACCGCTGGAGCTCCAAGATCTTCTCCCTCATTCTGTCCTGGTGCTCCATAAACAGATGATATCTCAGCGAGTACTGGTTTGTGTAGCTTTTCCGACAAAAATTGCACAAGATTTCCGGATTCCCGTCGCCAATCGTTTTGCGCTGGGGCGCGTCCAGCAGCTCCACCTGGAACGCGTGGGCACAGTAAGTCTTGAAAGTTTCGGGTGTCACGGTGTCCAACTTGGCGTCGCTGAAAAAGGCTTCCACGTGATGATGGATTTGGTGACGATGAAATCCTTTGTGAGTGCTGACGGTCATTGGAGGCGTGCAGAGGTGACACGTGAAGGATCCTCCGGTTGGGGAGGAGTAGGGAATTTTGAACTTTTTCGGAGGGGGCCCTTGCTTGGTGGGAGGTGACGGGAGGGTTGGGGTTTGAAGGTAGAGGTGGGGATGAGCTCGACGCTTGTGCTGACTTAGGGCGATACGGGAACCGAAGTAGAACGAGCAGAGGTCGCACCTCCAGTTTTGATTTTCCGGAGGGGCTGAGGAGTGCTTTTTGGACTTCATTTTGGAGGGATGGGGATCGCGGACGCTGCGAACGGCACTAATGGTTATATCGCCGATGGTGATGGAGGGCTCCTCCCGTTTTGGAATGAGTTGTTGTATCTTCTTCGTCACCTTTGGCGTCACAGTGTCCAGGCGTTTCTTACCTGAAAATGCGTAATTTGAACAAAATGTCAAATTAAACTACTCCACTATCTATTTTAATTAACTCCTAACAATTGAATTTCATAATTAATTTTAAAAAATATGTTATTTCCTACACTTCATCCTTATCTCCTCCCTCATCACTCCCAATATATTCCCCTCCGCATCCAAAGCCGCTGTTCTTGTTCGAGATCCTTGGATCCTCCTCGCATCCTCCTCCTTCACCTCCAAACGTCCCACAACATTCAGGAGAACCCCATCCATCTTCATTTGTAGCCGTTCCAGTTCTCGGTAAAGGTCCGCCCATTTCTCCATCAATCCACCGCAGCTTGCACAGAGATTCACCTCCAATCTACCTCCATCCACTTCCATACCACCTCCCAAATTACTCATCAGTGATTCGCCGTCACCACCGCCGCTACTGTGGCTCAAAACAGTTTGCAAGTTGATGTTGAGAAAACCGCAAATCTGTCGCATACAGAATCCACCTCCCTTTCCATTTCCACCTCCACTAGGATCACTGATTAATTGCTTATTTCCAGTTTTAATTGAGCAGTTAGCACTTCCAACTTCACTTTTAATTAAACCGGTCGGACTTAGGCACAGAAAACAAGGCAATTCTAATCCTCCTCCACCCGCATTCCTGCCGGCAACAAAAACGCCACCCTTCTTGTTTTTTATCATTTTTAAAAATTCAAAATTAACCACAATTACTATGGATAAATAACAGTTAAAATGTTAATTGGTGTTCTAGTAGAAAAGATTTGTTAACTATAATTAATTAAAAATCCACTGGCAACTAGGATGCGAGCAGAATTTTTTTTAGAGTCGAGTGAACTGAGCAACAGCTGAAGGGTGAGAGCACGAGCTCGAGCAGCTGCGGTGCAAGGCAGCCGCTTACGCAAGCGGAACGTCGAAATCAAAACTGCAAGTTAGCCGCCGACCTTCTTAAATTAACTAACAATTATAATTAATTCATAATCATAACAACATTTAATTAGTATATACATTTATTTATTTAATTAGTCACCTGCTTTGTTCAGTTACAGTGCGGTATTTAAAGGCGTTAAGTCATGTTTACAAAAATCTCTATGGTTACAAAACGTAATTAATCGTTAATTATATTAAGTAATCGCTTATAGCAAAAAATAATAATAGTAATACTTGTTTTGTAATTAATTAAGTAACTGGGCTAGACCCAGGAGTAGTTTATAGATACAGACTAGACTATAAAGAGATTAGATTTTTGTAATAAGGAACACAGGAATGATAAATACAATATTTAATTATTAGCTAAGTGCTAAATTGCTTAAGAATTTAATTTAATTGAAGATGATTTCTTGGTGGTTAAAGTTAAAGTGCTTCAGGGGTCGAGCAGCTCCTCAAGAAAGCGGACAGCGTAGGGGGCGCGCCTGGTGTTCATTTTATAGCCATTCGTCTGCCGGAGCTTCCTCATTTCAGCCCGAACGCTCCTTAACTGAAAATTCAGTAACAAAAAATATATAACAGGTTAATTAATTACAATAAAGTAATTGCTAGGTACCAGAAAAAAATATATATAGAGAATTAATTATGCTTACAAATCGTTCATCAAACTCCTGCAAGCGCTTAAGCTGACGGCGACGCCATTTCGCCACATTTATCTCGTCTACAATTACCACGTCATCATCCTCCTCCTCCAAGACCTCCTCCTCTTGTCCAACGTCGCGCTGCACCTCCAAGACCTCCTCCTCGTCCCCAACGTTGTCCTCCAACTCCAAGACCTCCTCCTCTTCCCCAACGTCGCCCATCACATCCAAACCGTCCGCGTCTGCAATCTCGGCGTCCACGTCCTCTGGACCCTTCTGCTGCTCACCGTTTTCGAAGTAACGATATCCGATGAGCTCCGGATAACTTGGGTCAAACTCCTCACCATCCTCCTCCTCATGCTCCTCATCAGCGCCAAGAACCTCCTCCTTGAGCGTCATGATCTCCCCTACTTCTACCTCCGAGTAAAGCTCCTCCCCAGACATGGCAGCGTCGTCGCCTCCAAAAAGATCACATCCTCCAGAGGTTATCGGGGTTGGAGGGAATGCGACTTCAGAAGTCCAACAACCTTGATCCTGATTGGTTGTTGCGGAAGGACGAGCTGGAGTTCGACGGCGGCGTTGGGGATGAACACCTGTGTCAGGTCCTGTTGCAGTTCCAGAGGAAGTCCCTCCTCCAGAGCCTGGAACCTTGGGAATGAGGAGCACTCTGTGCACTGGTCTGATTTGCTCAAACTTGCTTAAAAATACGCCAACCTAAGTTAACAAACAAAAAATGTAAATCTTCAAGCAGTTAACTTTACGCTCATGAAAATAATTAATTACAACGATTTAACTGATAATTAGAGTTTTAATTACGGGTTCAGATAGCTCGGCCGTCCATCCAGGTTTACCTCTCATAACCGCGTTACTAGTCCGGATGAGAACGCCGTCCACAGGGCCCAGCTGTAGAAAATAAAAATAATTAATCAAACCAACAATTAATTACTAAGTTAAAGTAGTTGGCTTATTTCCTCGTTAAAGTGCAAAAATACTACGTTCTCCAGTTAATAAACGACCAAATAAGTAAATTAACATAAACTTTAATTAACTACCTTGATTCCTCCGCAACTTTCCAGGAACTGGCTCCAGGTGACCTCCAGATTGGTCACGGTCCCACTAAAATTTCCAGGTGCCGGGATAAGACCGAACCTTCCAACTACATTGATAACAACCATGACGACAACTAATGATTTTAACTAGCAAAACTAAAGACATTAACTAACTATGGAAGGTCCATTAAATTAATCATCCTGGAGGAATGACTTTTTTGTTGATTGTGTGCCGCCTTCTCGTCTCTCGAGACTGACTTGACTGGACAGCGAGCTATATGGAGAATTTGAAATTATTTGATACGCGCCGCTAGATTTGGGGCACGTTGAGACTGGGTGCATGACTGGTTTGGAACATATACATGTTGCGGTTAGCTATTGTAAGGTTGATGATAAGAAATAAGGAGCTTTATCATCACTATCACTAGTAAAGATAAGTTATCAATTAATGAACTAAGTTAAATTAACTAGCTGGATTGATAGATGTTAATTAATTACAATAACAATTTGTTATTATCAGATAATTAATACTTTACCGATTTGAATTGTATTTATTTTTGAATGAACAATTAAACGGAAGATAACAATAGTTAAGGGAAGTCATAATATAATTATTCATGTAATATTGGGTTTTATTGGGAAAACATTTCACGATAGTTTAACAATTTGTATGGAAATAATTAAATTAACAATACACTTTGAAAGATTAAAAAAGCTAGCTAGCATGTAATTATAATTACAGACAGGTCACTCGTCGAACAGTTCCTGGAGCAAATAGGCGAGCATAGGCGCCTCCCCCGTGAACGCGTCCCACTCCCCCTTCCGCTTCTCCTCCCGAACCTCCTCCCGAGCCTTAGCCAACTAACCAGAGAAATATAATTGAAGTTAATTAATATGAGTTAACTCTACCAACAAGATTAATTGCACATTAAAATAATTATTTCTTGTGATGTAATAAACAAAGAGGAACCTACGAAATCGTTTTCCATGGCTTTAAACTTCTCTAGCGCCTCCGGCTTCAAATTCTCAAAGGGCACCCCGTGACGCTGAAGATAACCCTGGACGGCAGATTCGCCGGACGCCAGGCTGCTCACGTCGTCATCATCATCCTCGACATCCTCCCACTCTGATTCATCTCCTGCATCCTCTGCCTCCACCTTATCCATCTTTACGGCTTCCAACTTGACCAGTACTTCTTCCTCGTCGTCCTCCTCCATATCCTCCCACTCCACCTCTTCCTCCTCCACCCCCAACTCATCCTCCTCCTCACTGCCCGCATAGAGGTCATCTAAAGTCCCGCCTACCCCATCTTCCTTCTCGAAGTACCCATCTTCTTCATCCTCCTTCAGATCCTCCTGCTCCCCCTTGATATCTCTAACCGTTCGTGGATCCTCCAACCCTCCACGTCCCCCGGGGACCTGGACCTCGTTTGCCAGAGATCGAACGCGAGTGATTCGAGGAACCACCTCCTCGGCGTCCAGTCCCCCGCTCCGAGTTGCAACCCCACGTGAGGGGCCGGCCATTGGCCCTCCGGCTACAGAAACGCCACCTCCGGAGGCAGTTGACAAGACGATACTGGGTCGGGCTCGGGACTGTCGATAAATGGCGGGGACCGTACGGGTATGCAACCCTCCACCTCCATCCATCGTTTTGGTACGAGGGACCGTAGCGACTGGAACCCTTTTAGGACCTGCTGCAGGTGCTGGAGACTCCCCTTCCTTTCGCTGCATCAGACGAACTGTGTGAAGAGGTGCTATTTTATCAAACTTGCTCAGGAACTCGCGAATCTACAAACCAAAAAATATATATATTAAAACTTTAGACTAGTTTTTACAGTAAACAATCGAGTCATCGAGATAAATATTATTTAAACAAAATTGGGCTTAATTAATTAATTAAAATAATTAGTTAGTTTTTATGTAGTACCGGCTCGTCGAGCTCTGCAGACCAGCCTGGGCGACGACGATGAGACGCTTTGGACATCACCAGGTCTAGGGTCCGAATGTAAAATCCATCTCTAGAATCCAACTGGACAATTAAAAATAAGTAATCACCAATTAATTAATTAACTACACAATACATCAAACTTATACCAATGTTTAATTATCTAACTGCGCTTCTTACCGTTAATCCAAAACCCTCCAAAAATTCGGACCAGGTCCTCTCCAAGTTGGCCACTTCCTCAGAGAGGAGGCGGGGGCCAATGATGGAGGATGGGCCCTTGATTCGAATCCTGACCATTTTTCTCAATCGCTACAACTGATAATATTTAATTGCCTTTGTAATTACTCACTCTACAAACCAATTAAATAAAATTAACTTTCTACTCAACTCGACTAACTGACAAGATAAATTGCCTGCGGTCGTCTTCCAACCAACTCGAACGAGCAGCCGTCTTTCTGTTGACAGCGAGAATGTTGCCGCCATGTGCGTTTAAATTTACACGCAGTCTTGAAGGATTGTCTCGTAATGCCCCGAAAACATACTTTGCCATGTAAAGTAAGTAGCTGCCAAAAAAGTAATGCAAAAAAGGGAACTTACAATTTTGCAAAGTATTTTTTGTTGTCACATTTCTCGAAATACCCCATTTTTAGAAAACCTGGACTGATTGTCGCAATGTACCCCAAAGTGATATTAGGAAACCCCGTGCCCCGTTTTAGACTCACCAATATTGAATATAATACATATTATTGTTAACAAAGCAACTTATGAAATAGTTATGAAGTATCGCATTTTACAAATACCATCAATAATAAATACACTTCTTTCTAACAATAAATTTTAATAATAATAATAATAACTTTAATAATAATAAATTTAGTAACAATAATTCTAATCGCAATTCTAATAATAATTTTCATAATAATAGTTTTAATAATAACGGTAATTTTAATAATAATAACAATAGTAGCTTTATTAATAGCAAAAATTTGAATAGTTATTTTATTAACAACATTTTAGTAAAAATAATAATAATAATTTTACTAACTTTATTAATAGAGAAAATTTTACTAATTATTTTATTTATAATAATTTTATAGATAATCATTTTCTGTGTGTGGATGTTGATTGTCAGACAAAATCCATCCATTATCTGGTGAATTTGGCTCTTTGCGGGACAGTGTGTATGATCATATCATCATGCCCTAAAATTGGTGACGACAATTTTAAGGCTGCGATACTTCCGTCTACCGATAAGCTTCAACTTGAAGCCTTCAATATTCATCGGATGCAATGCTACTTCTACATGTATAAATGTTGCCAACGTTTGTTACGTATATGTAACCCTTTGAAACATCCAGCAGTCGCATTTCGCCAAAAAATCTCACAACACCCCAAAAGCTGGTCTGGCATGTAATATCACCTCCTTCCTTATAGTGGACGGACCAGCACAAAGAATGACTTTTGCTAAAGTTGCCAGCGTTTGGAAAATATTATCTTCAAATTTTAAAAAACAGTGGAAAAACAGTGTTTTGGAGTCTCTTGCAATTATTTGAGAGCATACCCCATTCAACAATACTTCGATTATCCTAATGAGCTTCATTTATGTTCACCGGAGATGTACATCTCGTAATCTTGTTTAGTACGAATGAAATATAGTCATGAGTTTACACATCTGAAAATTACTGCCCATAAACTTAACCAATGTATCCGGAAAAACAAAAACATAAAAACAAGTTTCTTTCATTTCAGTTCTTTCATACATTTCAATTGGTAATCATTCCGCAATCATAAAAAATTGATGATGCTTACCAGAAGAAAATAAAACAAGATTATTATACTTTTTGTTAGCACACTGTTTGGATATTTTGAATGAAAATGTTATTAGTGTTGTAAATGGTGTATAAAACTGTTCACTGATGCTCAATTTGGAGCACAATATTCTCACACCTTTGCAAGCGACGATACGCATATCTGAAAGTCAACTTTTTGTTTCTTAAGAAATAGTTTTATCTTTCAAAGAAATGGAGATCTCAACAGCGCGAGACATAAGATATCCTGAACAAGATATTGACCAGGAGCAGCGACAAACGCTGCTGGAGATATTTCCGGTGGAGGTAAGCGGAAATATTTTGTTTAAATACATTATCTGAAATATTGGCAAATAGTCTTTGACACATACATGAGTATGGAATCGGTTAACTTTAGATATGGGTCAAAATCCTTGACAACATTACCGACCCAAACGCCATCCTAAACTGCGCGGAAGCCTCTCAATTTTTTGGCGATTTGCTCGAAGACAAAAGAAATCTCTACATATTTCCTCGGGTAACCAAGCAACACAGAGAAATTTGTACACCAAATATTTCCAGCGTAATTACCTTTCCTTAATTTGTTAAGGTGCTCGAGATTCTTATCCGTAATGGCTTCATACACCGCTCCAATTCCGAAATTATGTATAGAAGCCGGCTAGTCTGTAAAAGCTGGCGGCAGGCCGTTCACAATTTCTACGAAAACGCTTCACATCAAATAGATCACCGCTTCGAGAAATTTCAAAGGGATCCAGTCATGACATTAATTTGCGAAACGGGTCTTCATCTCCACAAAATGAACGTTTGTAGCTTGACGCAAAAGATCTTAAGCCATACATCCAGTCTTCAAGTTAACACAAATTCATTTCCAAGTCGATATATTTTCATTAACGAGTCAAATCGACACATGAGCCGTAAATATCATGACCATTCCAGTACCAATGACCATTCCAGTACCAATGACCATCGCAAGTTGACCGAAACGCTTCTGAAAATATACGGTCACCATTTCCTATTTGCCCGGATTGCCACGGACGACCACATGACGCTAATGGACTGTTACGAATTGATCATGAAATATGTTGAGCTAATGCCGAGTCTGAAGGCGCTCTACATTCATTGTCCAACTAATCTGAACATGAGGCAACAAAGTAGCACACCGTTGCCCCCATTTCCATCAGTCGGGAACCTGGAAATGTTAAGTATGGAAATGGCGCCAAACTGCGTAACAAATCAAATACTAAGCGCTAATAAATCCCTGAATACTTTCATTATTCCTGTTAACCGGCCCGAGGGAATAGATGACTTATCAACGCTGTTGGATCTGACGCCGTTAAAGAATCCCGAGATTCTGGATATTCCCATTAGATTTTACAAGGAGCTGTGGGATATACCTGACCATTGGAAACTAAGCGTCCTCAAGTTGGACTTTGGGAACTGCTGCAATTTTTTGAAGTGGTCGGTTATATTTAGAAAAGTGTCGTGTTACAAGGAAACCTTAACCGAACTATATTTGAGGTTACCGCGAGCGGTTAGACGGAAAGACCAGGAAAGCATTTTTGAGCACTGCTCGAGACATGGCTATCTTGATCTTCCTAATGTTAAGACATGTCAAATCGTCACAGCCAATTGTTGCTCATTAAACTTCCTCATGGAACTAAAATCCCTGGAGTTTCTGTATATCAACTTCGGATATAACATGATTCAGGATCCTCCTTCGGGGATTGATGGCACCAAGGAAGCGATGAATTATACGGCTCTGTTGAAGGGACATTGTTGTCGGATTGTGAACCTTAGCATTTGGCAAGTACTGCCCAGATTGAAACAAATTCAGATTCGGTTGGATGCAATCGGAAAAATTCAAATCTACAAACGTGGACAATGATACAATTTGAATAAAATCCATCTATGGTTACATGCGATGAATATTAAGGAAAATTTTACAACTTATTTCTTTGCTTCATTTTCGTTCAGCAGGATTGAAATATACACATTTTTCTTATAAATACGTTTACTTAAACTTTGTAAATAAATATTAACGTTTAGACCACAATTTCAACTGCTTCCATTCATTAAGTTTATTGTAATATGGACGCATTCCATAATAACGACGTGTTATCTACTCAGTAAAGATTGCTTTGAAAACGTCTGCACAAATGTTAAAAAAATAAAAACGCGAGCTATGCTAGAGGCAATGGCCGTTGATATGGGCAAGATAACGACAGCCAATTTATTTTATTTTATGACTCCATTATTTTGGAAATGATGCCATCACGCAATTTATTACAGCTTCGAAATTTTCCAGTGAGTAGTTTTCTGGATTTTATTTCTTACTTTAGTAGAGCTCAGTCACTAATCGTCAATTATTGTAAAAGATAGCAAATATCTCGCAATGCAAAGAATCCAATTGAGAAAACACTTAGAAAATAAAAGTACGTGGAAAATTTTCTTTGATACACAAATTTCAACACATATTTTATTTTCTAATGCATCCATTGTGGGCAATTGGTTTTCATTGTACCTACAATAAAGATGAGTGTATCGCATTCATATGTTATTATATTGACTACACAAGATGACGCGTTTTGAATCGTTAGCTGCGATTTTGATGAATGAACTTCTCTCATCGGCAATATCCTGAACGAGGAATTTTTTCAAAACATATGTGTATCCCGGCCTTGAACCGATGGATGTATTGCAACGACATCAGAAGATATATGGGAATCTCACTAAACCTGGTAAAATTATTTTCCTATTGTAACAAAAGAAAATGTTGTAAAGGCATATATTATCCACCTTCTCACATAATAACGAATCTGACCAACAAAATTTTGGATGCAGCAAATACTGATAATTATATTGCACCGTAAAAATAATACAACAAAAGCGCTCCGGAAAATAGGTCAAGTTGTTGTAACACTTCCAACAATATTCAGTATGCCTCTTAGCCTTTCAGTTGTCTTGCTCACACTTCCTGCTAAACGTAAAATCGTAATTGCTGTTCATGCCGTTTTACGTTCTTGTTGTTTGTTGCTTTGAGTGGAGCAGTTATGGGAAAAGAATTAATTTGTACCATCATAGTGTTAACATTTTGCAATGTTTTGTACGAAAACACGAAATGCTTAAGTAGGTAAAGGATGCATAAATATCTAGGCATGCGCAATCCTTTTAGCATTCATTCTCTAAGCTCTTCATCCATCAACACCCTATTCAGAAACGATTTTTTCGACTTTCGAAATGGCGACACGGGCTGCCGGTGGCTGGAGACAAGCCGCAGAGGAAATTAAGCAGCACGAGAGAAGGACGCTGCTAGAAATATTTCCGACCGAGGTAAGCCAACATTCCGTAGACATGAATGTCGAAACTAGAGTTGAAGGTGGTTAAAACTGTTTTAAACAATTCATCTTTTTTTAAAGATATGGCTCAAAATTATGGATATTGACGACGCACAAGACATGGTAAACCTGACCAACGCTTCCCCCTGTTTCTGTGATTTGCTAGAAGACAAAAGGAATGTGTACATTTTTCCACAGGTAATCAACAAAGTGAAATCTATTGAATTTCAATTTCAACTACAAAACACTTAGTTAGGTAACTCATATGAATGATATCGAGAAATAGGTGCTCCAAATACTTATCACTAATGGCTACATCCACGACTCCAACTCTCAAATCGTACTTAAATGCCGGCTAGTCTGCAAGACTTGGCGCAATGCCGTGCACAGTTTCTATCAAAATGCGACGCATAATGTAGAACTCCGTCTCGAGAATTTTTTCAGAGACCCAGAGATAGACTTAATTTGCAAAACGGGCATTCACCTCAACAAATGGAACGTTGAGTTCCTAACAGAACAAATGCTAAGCCAGGCGGGATCCCAAAATCCATTGCCCAGTCCATTCCTTAACATCAACTATATTGAAACATTCCTCCGTTTGAGAAATATTAGCTACCCAGCTGCCGATGCTTTACGCAACAGTACGGAACGTTTTCTGCAAGTATTTGGGCGCCACATTCTCCACGCCAAGATTCTAACGGAAGGCCACTTGACGCGTTCGGAATGGTACGAAACGGTTTGCACATATGTCGATCATTTGCCAAACTTGAAGACGCTTTATATTTACTATCCGTTACTTCTGGACATGGGCGAGCAAAAGGATACGACATTACCCGCCTTTCCGACATTGCCCAATTTGAAAATGATTAGTGTGCAAAATTCGCCAAATTCTGTGACTAATGCCATCTTGAGCGCAAATGGTTCCGTCCATACTTTCATTGTTCCGATGAGAAGACGCACGGCGCCACAGGACCTGACGCCATTAAAGAATCCACAGACTATTGCCACTCCGATTCACAAGTACAAGGAGCTACAGGATTTACCTGAAACATGGAACCTAAAAGCACTCAAGTTGTTTTTTGATGACGGTTATGCATTTGTGAAGTGGTCGGCAATATTTTCAAAATTGTCCTGCTACAAGGAAACATTAACCGAGCTTTATTTAAGAATGCCTCGCGCAGTCACTAGGGAAGATGAGAACAGCATTTTGGAGTCGCTATGTTCCAGGTGTACATATCTGGATCTTCCGAAGGTCAAGAAATGTCAATTTGTCACATCCAATTTCTGTTCATTGGACTTTCTCCTGGGATTAAAATCCCTGGAGTGTTTGTATTTAAGTTTAAGGTACGAAATGACAAAGGATCCACCATTGGATTGGGATGCGTCCAGAGAAGCCATCAAATTCAATCAGGTGTGGGATGGAAATTCCTATCGCCTGATGGACTCTAATATTTGGGAAGTACTGGAAAATCTTAAAACGGTTGAGATTTGGGTCAGGGGAAGCAGAAAAATGCAGACGTTTAAACGTAGATAATGGTTCCAGTGGCAACCATGCTGCAAAATCGTAACATGTTTTTTAATTGATTTAGTTTGCGTGTAAATTAGCTATACAATTAACCCGATTGACCAATTCATCTATGAATGAATCCAAGGCGCTACCGAAATAAAAAATAAATGAATGAGTGAAATATGCCATAATTTTACTGTTGTTACATTTCGAATTATACCCATTCGTCTATAATGTTGATCATTCATATCTTCATATATTGACATAAACAGTTATTACACCTGTGAATAAAATTTTACGAGCTTGTAGTTTTTGAGAATTGGATATCGCAATATATTGCCACGCATAAACATTCTCCATAAAAATGATGCTAGTTCCATTCTAAGTGTTGAAACTAGTTCTTCTTTCATTTGCAACTCATATCAATTCTCTAAAAAATATTTTCGTCATTCCCATCTTGATTTTGTAAGCATTTATTGCATTATTTTGCATTAAAACAAGACAATTGTATGTGTAAAAGATGTACGTATGAAAAGCTATCTATCGACAACATATTTCGCGGTCATTCACAAAACCCTTGATTCGTTCTCAAACATTTTAGAAACGGCCGTCCGCTTAGAAACTACAAATTGGTACCACGTTGTGAAATGGAGACGAAAGAAACCAGTGACCTGACACGAAGTTCCGAAGACATTGAGATCAAAGAGCGAATGACTTTATTACAATCATTTCCGGTTGAGGTAACCCCACTACATTTTCCTAATATCAGATATGTCATATGACCATTCCGCTTGACTTGACGCCACTGGAAAGTCCTGAAACCATTTACATTCTCATGCGATATTATTTACGGCTACAAGATTTACCCGTCAGCTGGCGACTTAGAGCAA
Organism: Sinella curviseta; assembly: GCA_004115045.4. Taxonomy (NCBI): domain Eukaryota; kingdom Metazoa; phylum Arthropoda; class Collembola; order Entomobryomorpha; family Entomobryidae; genus Sinella; species Sinella curviseta. The sequence continues at coordinate 15,590,601 of CM023203.3, forward strand.
TTAGGTTAGATTTCTATGCCAGTGACAAATATTTAAAATGGTCGGCAATATGTAGGAAATTTGCCAGTTACAAGGCATCATTAACCAAATTATAATTAAGGGTGCCTCGCGCGGTTATCGAGGAAGATAGGCGGAGCATCGTTTTCACGTCATGTTCGAAACTCGACCTTCTTTACCTTCATAATGTCAAGATATGCCAAATTGTCCCATCCAAGTTTTGCAACTTTCTCCAGGAATTAAAGTCCCTTGAGTGTATGTATTTAAGCATGAGATACATCATGATTCCGGATCCAGCGGAAGATTGGGATCTGGCCAAGGAAGTAGTCAATTTAGTTATTTGGGGGACGGAAATTCTGATGGCGTCTTGAAGTTCCACATTTGGGAATTAATGCCAACCCTGAATGAAATTCATGTTTTCTCGAAACAGATGGGAAGACTGTGACGTACAGACGCCCAAATTGTTAAGTTAATGTGCTTTAATTCTTTTGTATTATTTTTTGTAAAAATTGCTGGAAAAAGTTTTTTTTTCAATTGAAATTGCTGGATAGGTTAAAAGTAAATATAACATTGGCGGTTGTGAAATATATTAAAAAGCGCTTTGTACGAAATAATCACTTCACTTTCATTTAACAAGCTTGAGTTACACACTTCATTAAAACGATTCATGATAACGAGAATCATTCTGGATTACCCCGTAAATATTTATTGGCTTGTTTTTCCACATTCAGTGCTCAGCCTCGCTTTATTACCAGTGTATGTCATTACGGCAGTTACAGCGCTCACGCCATGGAACCCATTCATATATTTTGCTCTTTCAAAAATAAATTACAAAAGATTCCGTGGCCAGTTTTGAGAGTAAAATAAAATTCAGGGCTATTATTGCTCACTTACGATAATTATGTACCTAAATCTCTTTCCCCGGTACCATATATTATATAGCCATACATTTCTGACTGCTTTCGTAAATGCCGAAGGAAATAACGTAAATGAATGTCAACATATAAATAAATTGAACTGGCGCATTTTGTTGTTAATGGTAATGTGTAGCATTCATATAATGAATGGGTATATGCGCAATGGCCATACAAATAAATTACAAATAAACATGTTTTGAGGAATAGCTAGGTGCGCTGAAGGAGAGTCCACAAAAAAATATTAGTCACTTTTAAGCTTGTTAACCAATAAGACGGCCATAAAAATGCTCATTCATATATTGTGGACTATTCCAGCAATGAATGATGTATCTTTACAATGGCGCTAGAAATTTATGACCGACCAAAGTTTTACTGCGTCAGTAATATGAGGAAAAGTGTTTAAAAATATACACTCCAATTTTAAAGTTAGTTCCATTCATTAAAGGAGTATTTATTATTTTACAAAAACGGGTTTGTGATAAGTACAAAAATATCATTACGAAAATATAATTAGTTAATCAGATTGTTAATTGAAACACAGTTGGTTAAAAATTATCAAAATGATAAAAAACCATCAACGTCACGCTACACTACTTCCTCGTACAGCTTGTGTGCGCATAATACTTTCGTACATACAACTCCGTACAGTACTGACGTCAGAAATGTTATCGCCTGAAAACAATACAAAAAGGTTGATAAGCCCACGTTATTTTCCACTCTTGCATATCAGTCCAATTGAATTATGCTCAAGTTTGTAATTATATTTTTTGTATTACTCACCGCAGCACTCATTTTCAACTTGTACTTTTGACACTCTTCCTTGTCAGCAAAATTGTGCTGACACACCTGCCTGTCAATCTCGTAGGCAGCGAACGCGATAAAGATGGCTGATATGAGAAGGAGTACAGAGAAGATGAAGTGGAATCCGAAATTCTGTAAAAAATATAAAACATATTTCCTTACAATTTCTACGCCATCGGTTTAATTTTTTTTAATTACACAATTTTTATAACCATTTATGTCATTTCTTACCACAGCCTTGAAAATTTTGTTGTATTCCACATCTTCTCTGATCACACATGGAATGAGCAAAACCAACAATCCAAATGCAGCTATCCAGCAACATTGCCATTGAAACCGTTCCATCCAGAGCACAGGAGCCATATCCTTATATTCGGCAATATTTTCGGTTGACGGTGCTCCGGTATCGTCGGAAATACCCGGGAATTGTGTGGTATCCTGATTTACTTGAAAAACTGCTACCGGCGGACGAGTTCGTAGAGTGGTGGGACCTGTGGGTTCCGACGGCGAGCCAGTGTCTGTGGCACCGCTCACCGTTGTTGTTGGCGTTTCAAATTTCTCTGCGGTGCCATCCCTACACCTCGAATTGTATTCTGAGAGAAAATAGGCGTTTGATCCTAACGTTGCTGCTATTATACATGATACCTATACAACGAACAAATTAATTTATTCAAGCATTTTCAAGCATCAACTTTTGGAACTAAGTTGAATATGTTGTATGGCTTACCAAAGCAGCTATCTTCAAAAGTCCAACTATACTTACTAAATGTGCCAAATTCATTTTGATAAATTTTTAGTTGAAATGCTACTTTCAATTTTTAGAATTAAAAATTTTAGAAACAAAAATTGGTTTATCCGATTGAATTGTAGGTGTTAAGTTGAGAAAGGGAGATTTTGTACTGATTTGAAATCCTCGGTGTAATAAATACCTAGTGGTATGAATCGGGTGACTAAATTGGCTTGGGTGAATGGAATGTTATCAGAATCTTATCATTTGAACATGAGTACATTGGCAATAGCGTGCGGTAGGTACATATAATGTAAAGTGTTCGTTGGTCGGTGACATTGGCATTGATGTAAGTCAATACGGAATTAGTCACCAAATCAATTAGCGTGATTGACGATACAGCAATGACGTGCGTCTGAAAGCACTTATCTAAAATAAACAGGTAGAATGCTGTCGGAGACACGGGAATGCTCTCACCCTTGAACTTGGAGATAGGTAAAGCATTATTCATTTTGTGGAAACTGGCAAAAGTATTGTGACTCATGTCATGTGAAGTAATTTTTGATGCCCAAACGCTATAAAGTACATTGTCGTCGCATGGGTTCATCTTTACATTCATTTCTCACTTCTTTGGTACGACTGCACTTGTTCTGGGTTTGGAGTGTTCGCGTCATGACGACTTGCAAAAACAAATGATTCATTTTTAATAACATTACATAATCGCCACGCAACTTCTTGTTCATTAGGATATTAAAACTAATATACTCATTTAGTTGACAATTACCTCTTGGCTTAATTCACTCCATCAAATTTGATAATATCAAGTTGTCTCATGAGTTTAATTGGAAGCGTGTTTATTTTAGGCTTGTACTTGTTCTTATGCTGTCAACTATTTATTTAGCCTTTAATTGTTGAAATCATTATGAAGTTTTTTATGAAAAAAAAACAAATTATGCTATCGTCCAACCTTTTAATTTATAAAAAAAATGTACCCGGTATAACAACTAGTTTTGTAGTAATAGGTCTCCAAATGCACCCAGGACCTTGTGGTAATATTTTGTCCAAAAACAATGAAGGTGATTGATAACATAAATACTGTCGGCAATAAAATACACGTTTTCGGAATGAAGCAAAACCACCAAAAGCTGTTGCCCAATGACGTATTACGTAGAGCCATCATTTCACACGGAAATCATGATTGTCATGAAATTCAAAAACGTGTGAATACGCAACAAAGGACACCTGAAAAGTGTTACTTTCTTGAATTCTACTTTACTTTCATTTACTACTTGGGTTTAACTCCATATAAAATTCTTTCGGACTCCGACTTCGAGAGACGCAAATGGACAACAAAAGCTTCTGTGTCACGATGGGTCAGTGCATTTAATCTTTAGTCTAGTCACGCCAAATAACTCATACACTATAGCTTGTAACCATTCTAAATACATTTCAGATACTATTCGACTTGTTGATTTTGGTCCCTACAACATTCAGGCAAATTATTGCACTACCAACCCTGTTGGAAATGGTCACAGCTAAGAAAAACAGTGTATCAGGCTTGACCGCAAAGACGTATTTCCACGTAATACAGAAAATGGTAAATTCTCTGCAAGTCTTCTCATTTCTATGGGCCCTAACTTCCGGCGCTACTTCAATCCAAAATTTACTAAATTACGTATCCAACTCCGACATTTTCACCGTGCCAAATGGTCAAGCAAGAAAGTATAAGCTGTGTGCAACAATATATTTGGTCACGCTGTTCTTCACCTGCTTGGTCATCTTTGCTTTCTACACATTCTTTGCGCATGCTCCAGGAGAGCCGATACTTTCACCTGAGCAATTTTTCTCAACATCTGTTTCCAATCTGAGGATGCGCTTTTCCCTGCCAAAAGAAATTTCTATTGACCCTTCAAATTATGTCAATTGTATTTTGTTTGGCGTGGAAATCCTGGTACGAATTTCATACCACTTGGTCTACATTTCCATTGAAACGTTTTTTCTTGGAATCTTCCCTGTCTCAATATGGATAGCTACGAAATACTTTGAACTGTTTGTGGAGGCATCATGCCAGGGATCGGCCGCAGCACTTATCGATACAAATCATGCCGTTTGGAAGAGATACAAACAATTGCGGGACTTTTCTGACAAAATGAATGAGATTTGGGGATTGGCCTCAGTGTGGTGGCTGGGTAATCATTGTATTCGGATGGTGTTTCAGCTAAATGATTTGATAAGCAGAGCAAACATTTACGATGTGGTGGCAGAAGGGGTGGTAATGTTTTATTTGAACACGACACAGCTAATTTCTGGAGATGTTTACAGAAAGGTATGGCCAGAAGCACATGAAATAAATATACTATTTGTAACATTTAAAAAAACTGTGGCTTATGGAATCAGTAATTTTTATATTTTCTGAACAGATGGATAATTTCAAATCATGGCTTCTGCGTGAAAGCTTTCAAGAAACGGACGCATGTACGGGTATATGTAGTGGCCAACAGTTTCAGCGGCTGATGATAATAAAGGAGCTGGAGTCTAGGCCAGTTGGCATTGGTGCACCAGGGTTGTATAAGTTTGACTACCCATTTCAGGCACAGGTAACGTTTTTGCATTTAAGGCAAAATTAATGATGCCACGGGTTTGTTAAATTTGGATGTTCCTTTGTGTTCCATTGGCTTTATTTCAGGTTCTTGCTGTTATCATCACTGTGTTCATTGTCAGCTTCGAGAAATGAGCCATTAAAAACTATTTCCAAAATAACAACGATCAGTACTATAACATTAAATTTGGTTTCAAATGGTACAAAAAAGAATCATACAGTCTTTTCGTAATATTATGAGAAACTATTTAGAACCAATGTAATCAAATTAAATTGGTTTGTTTGTCAGCACGGCCCCTCCACAATTACAAATACTTACCTAATTAAATTCCGTCCCCGTCATATTCCCGTTTTGTCAATATACTAAATATGATGGAATTATTGCTAGGAGGTCATGCCATTACAACAATATAAGTTATTACATTCAATTTATCCACGTCTCCACAATATTATTGAAGCTAGTTTCCAATACTCCAAGTAAACCACCGATTATAATATTTCTCTTATCACAGCGATCCAATCATATATCCATCTAATATCGAGATCTGATTTAAAAATGGTGAAAGTGGAACATGTCAAGTCAAATAAATTGGTGGCATCTGGAGAAAGACATCATTATCAACAGTGGGCTAGAGGTGCTGGTACTACTTCCTACCTACAATTCTACCTTAGATTTACATATTGTATAAGGACGACGCCATATAAAGTAGTATGGAACCCCCAAAATGGAAGATGGGAGGTAGTAAAGTCCAGATGTCAACAGGTGAGTATAGAAGATGCTCCATCTAAATGAAAACACTCAAATAGCTCTCATACATATGCCATGGCAAAACGTGGTTCATTGAATTGAATTTCAGATCATCAATTTCGTCCTGATATTGGCACCGATGACATTCTACCAAATTACAAGCATTCCTCAACATGTTGAGTTCCTTTCGGAGAAAAAGGAAAGCATGGTTGGACTGACTGCCAACAACTACTTCAAGCTTATCGAAAGACTTGTAAACAATGTTCAACTTGCGCTATTTCTCTTCAAATTAACAACGGGTTCCTCGGGGATTGAGCGTTTATTAAACTGTATCTCCGTCAGTAATATTTTTGAACCCTCTAGAATCTGTGGCAATAGAAGACAGGAGGGCCAAAAATGCAAAATATTTGCAGACGCATATTTGTCTTGTTTGTACATTGCCTTTGCAGTAATGTTTATATCTTATTTTTGTCGCACTCCGGGATATCCGGCGCTTTCGTTTGAAGAGAGTATTGTGGCCCTGATAGACGACAGCCGCAAACGATTCTTCTTGTCGGACAAATCATATGGACCTGCAGTTAAGGGCGCTTTGCTCGCATTTGCAATTTTATTTCGGTTTGCACATGCTCTTGTATTTGTATCGCTGGAGGTATTTTTTCTTGGTGTGCTGCCATTGTCCATGTGGATTTCGGTAAAGTACTTTGAATTGTTTATTGCGGAAATTTGGGAGAATCGGGGAAATGGTGGGCTACGTAATTCCAGTCAAGATATTTTCGCTAGATACCAGGAGCTAAGGGATTTTTCGGATCACGTAAATGAAATCTTTGGGCTAGCGTCATTGGCTTGGCTGGGCTTCCACTATGTGCGACTGGTATTTCAGGTGAATGATATGATCAACAGAGGAAGTGTGACTGATTTACTGGCTGAGGGCTGCATGCTAACTTGCTTTACAATTGTTCATTTCCTTTCTGGGGAGGTGTATAGAAAGGCAAGTGACCGCAAAATGTAAATTGACAAAATCGTGCAGTATATTGAGGAATATATTTTAAAATAACGCCAGAGGAGTACGTCATGTCAGAGAACTATGTGACTGTAACGAGGTGATATGCCCCATGGTCGGATGAGAGACAAGTGCCGTTTTTCCGGGAATTTTTTTACATGAAAAAATTCCGATAGTAAATAATAAGGCGTGTCTCATAATTGCATGCTTTATTTTATTTAATAATAATTAATCTCTAAAACATGTCCAAATCGACTGAAAATCGGTATTTAAACGTAATTTAACATGTGGATTACTAATACAGTGCTTATTTAACTAAATGTTACACTAATTAAGTTAATTACAATGATATTTAATTAATAATTAATCAAGTTAGTCATTTAGTTAAATAAGCACTGTATTAATATTCTACATGTTAAATTACGTTTAATTACCGATTTTCAGTCGATCTGGACATGTTTTGGAGCTTAATTATTATTAAATATAATTACAATTAATTTAATTAGTGTAACATTTAGTTAAATAAGCACTGTATTAGTAATCCACATGTTAAATTACGTTTAAATACCGATTTTCAGTCGATTTGGACATGTTTTAGAGATTAATTATTATTAAATAAAATAAAGCATGCAATTATGAGACACGCCTTATTATTTACTATCGGAATTTTTTCATGTAAAAAAATTCCCGGAAAAACGGCACTTGTCTCTCATCCGACCATGGGGCATATCACCTCGTTACAGTCACATAGTTCTCTGACATGACGTACTCCTCTGAATAACGCGTATCTTGTGGACTAACAGATGGACAATTTCAAGTCATGGCTACTTAGTGAGCATCTTCGGGAAAGCGGACTAAAGCCGCACTACACTGATGGGCAGCACGATAACCAACTATTGCTGTTCATCAAGGAATTAGAGTCGAAACCGATTGGGATTGGCGCTGCAGGAATATACAAATTTGATTATGCATTTGCAGCACAGGTAATATATTTTAATAATTTGAATAAATGGTACAGAGTGAAAATGTTGGGTACATGGGTCAAAATATTTATATTGCAGATGTTTGCCATTTCCATAACCCTGTTTCTTGTTAGTTTCGAGAAATAGATATAGCAACAAAGAGAAGCATATAGATGAGAATGTTATTGGTTTTGTTTAACATTCATTTTTACTGTATGCATTAATAAAGATATGCACAAATAATAACCTTAAATTATTCATATTACGATTTAGGTGCTCCATTTAATTGTTTTCATGCGAGATACATGCCGACATGTATGGCATTTTATAGCATTCCTTGCTTCCAAGCCATCAGCATTATATTTGTACTGGCGGGTCGAGTTAGGCAAGCAATTGCACAGAAACTGTTTACCAGAATCATAAAACTGTTCAAGTAAATATCAAATATTTGACGGCGCTGCATGTAAAAACGAATTAAATTCAAAGTATGTAGACTAGCGTACCATCGAACGATTTTAATGCCAATGACGTGAAATACAAATAAATGATTTCTTACAAAAAGTGCAGAAACAAAAGTTTGTTAGCACAAATACCAAGTCCATTTAGCTAATGAGTTACACAAACTTGAAACATTCAAATATGGGCCACATATTTTCCAAAGACTGCATTGACGTAATCCCAATTTCTCTTTTTGACCGTATGACCTATATTCCATTTTTCTCATCATATAACTGTGACATGGAGAATATAAAGCATCTGAATAACTATTCCGGCTGTGGAATGAGAATTAATCAGGACAATGGTGAAAAATCTTGGAGCAAAATGCTGCAAAGGGACTATACAGCAATCATTATGCTTTCCACGGAAACCAAAAACGAAAGTATCGTAACACGGGGAGAAGTGACTCGAGAAAGCTGTTCGTTTCTTGAGCTCTACTTTAAATTTGTACACTACTTGGGACTAGTTCCGTACAAACTAGTTTGGAATAGAGGCAGCAGATGTTGGATAGCCCGGAAATCTATATTACGATGGGTAGGTAAAATCTTCCTTAATTATATTTTTTATATAATCCACTTAATAAACAATTCGGAATTGTTAATGGCAATCTGAATACTGGCCTCATTAATTGTTACTAATTTCAGATTTTGCACGTCACCTTAATACTAATCCCAACAATACTTCATCAAATTATCGAATTACCCGCATTGCTTGATTACGTCAGTACTAAGAAACAAAGCAAATCTGGGCTCACAGCAAAAGCGTACTTCTACTTAGTTAAGCGAATCGGAAACAATTTTCAAATAGGGTTATTTGTTTGGATGCTGACGACTGGATCGAAGGCAGTCGAAAGTTTATTCAATTACATATCTGCCACAGATATATTCACCATCCCAAAATTGGGAAAGGCTAGAAAATCTAGACTATTTCTAAACATATATCTAGCTCTGATTTTCATTACATGTTCCTGTACGTTCATATACAACGCATTTTACGGACCGGCTTCGGATGTACAATTCATATCGATAAAGATAAATGAAGCACGAAATGATTCCATAAATTATTACGATTTTTTTGTATTCATCGTCGAAATCGTACATCGCATTTCCTACCAGGTTGTGCATCATTCAATGGAAATATTGTTTCTTGGAATTTTACCTGTCTCCTTATGGACGGCTGTGAAACACTTTGAAATATTTGTGGAGGATTCAAACTGTCTGGAATGCTTAGAATTGTTATTGGATTCGAATCATCCGGTTTGGACAAGGTATCGCCAACTGCGCACCTTTTCGGAGAAGGTGAATAAACTGTGGGGACTGACCTGCTTCGCTTGTCTGTTCCATCAATACATTCGGCTCATCTTTCAACTGAACGATTTGGTCAGCCGGGGAGGTATTTACGATATTGCAGCTGAAGCGTGTATAATGACTTACTTTTGCGTTATGCAGTTACTTTCCGGAGAAGCGTACAGAACGGTAAGTGAAAACGGAAGACATTTTTATTTGTTTAAGTACTACACTTAAACAAATATATTTAACTGCGATGCATTTGTTGAGCAGATGGATAATTTCAAGTCAAGGTTGCTTTGCGGCAGGCTTACGGAATTCAAGTTTAATGTAAATGCAGCAAACCGAAAGGAACTGAATCTTCTAATGGCTATAAAGGAGTTGGAATCGAAACCTGTTGGACTTGGCACAGCAGGGCTGTACAAGTTTGATTATGCATTTCAGGCACAGGTGAAGTTCAAAGCACGAATAAAGTTATTTTTCACATTGTCAAATATCTTGTTCACCTGATTACAAATACAACCGTTATATTCCAGGTAATTGCTGTTTCCATCACATTGTTTGTCGTCAGCTTTGACATATAAGCATCAACCGTGGAAACTTCCAAAATATCGACAACCGTGTACTCTTATTATCACGAGGTTATGTTAACAGAACAAATTACATCAATTTATTCCAATGGACATGTCCATGTCTATAAACAATGTTTATATAAAGGTGCATATAATTAAGAAAATGAAACTGTCAGTACGAAATAGAGATAACCAGTGCAAAAATTTGTATGTAATTGAACATAAGTAATTTTATGTGGTATAATTAATTGTCAAAGCTAACAAGGAATAAGGTTATGGTCACAGCAAGCATCTAAATAAAACCAATAAAAGAAAGTGAATTCATTTAAATATTGCATGTACTTCAGGCAGCACTGTTGAAAGCATTTAATGCTAAAGCGAAGATATGTTGTCATGGTACCTGTGCAATAAATGGGAAGTCAAGTTTGTACAATCCGGGTGCCCCAATGCCAACAGGTTTAGATTCCAGTTCTCTTTGAAACAGAAGTAGTTGTGAGTCTTCGCCAGCGAACACACAATTTGGCTCAAGTCCTGTTTTTCGTAGGTGCTCGCTCAACATCCGCGACTTAAATCGGTCCATCTACGTAGTAAATTACATTTCAAGTAAATTCTCTAACCGGTGTCAAACAGATGCAATGGTCCTCTAAGCATTTACCTTCCTGTACACATCTCCAGAGAGCAAATGCGCTACGGCAAAGAACATCATCGCAACAAAATTTACCAACAAGTCATACCAAGTTCCAGTATTTATCAACTTGTTCACCTGAAATATCAAGCGGACATAATGGTAGCATAGCCAAGACAACGAAGTTGTCCCAAAAATTTCATTCATTTGATCAGAAAAGTCCCTCAGCTGCTGATACTTTGCAAAGATGACACATCTAGATTTACTGGTAACCTGATTCATTCCCATATTGGCAACGGACAGTTGGAAATACTTCACTGCCAACCACATAGAGACTGGGAGTACACCAAGGAATAATACCTCTAGAAATATGGAAACTAGTGAATAAGTAACGCGGAGAATTATCGCAATTCCAAATAGAACATAATTGCTGATATTGGATGTAGACTTAATGTCAGCTTCCATCGACAAGAACCAGAAGCGCCTCCTGGCATCTGCAATCAGTATCGCTGCCAACTCATCGGCGGAAAGTGTGGAATATCCTGGAGTGTGTACGAAATAGGCCACAGTCTTGAACAGGATCGAGATGCAAATTAAACCCAAGTATACGTCAGCACATCGCTTGTAACTTCTAGCCCGTCCGCTCAGATCGTCACCGGAGAGCAATTGGGTGAATAGGTCCGTGTTGGAAATGTAGTTCAGCAAACGGAGTTGGGATTGAGATCCTGTTGCCATCGCGACGAGAAATAATACAAATTGGACATTGTTAAGAAGCCGCTCTAAAACTCGGAAATATGTATGAGCATTTAGTCCGCCCGGACTATTCCTCCTGCTGACAATGTAATCAAGATGCTGCGGAAGGTTTGTGAGTTGATGAAAGGCGATTGGAATTAATATCAAGAGGACATGGGTTATCTGAAAATGAATAACTTTCCGGGTTACAAGAAATTCTTTCGAGGAAATTGACTTTGGATGGGTTACTAACCGCATGGAATTTACATTTCGTTGCGATCCACATCCTGCTTCCTTTGTCCATTTTAATCTTATACGGGATCAACCTTACATGGTTCGCCAACGCGAAGTAGATCTCTAGATACGTCATACTTCCATTTCGCCTATATCGACTTTGTTGATGATGGCTTTCTATCCATGTTTGGATTTTCGTTGATACGTGACCCTTAGGTCCATCCATTTTTACGGCTTTTGGTCCGAAGTGGTATTGTATTTTGGTGAGGAATTGGTTGTGTGAAACACGAATAATGTCTCACATTAACAACTATTAAATTAATGATATTTTGTTAGTAAGAAATTAAATTGAAGGTGTTCCGCACTTCTTACATAACTTGAACAAATAAAATACGATCATATCTTTAATGACAAAACGAAGGGTTGACCTCTTTCAATCAATTATTCCATACTTTATTAATTATTTAATTATAAATTTTCTTAATGGACGATTTCAAATTTCTCTCTGCACTTTATTCGATTTGAAGGTGTATTCTTGTGCTGCACATAATATTAGCGGGTCTAGGCCCTTTACCCGGGAACCATTTATCCCGGGAGGGTCCTTTTGCCCGGGAGCCATTTTGCCCGGGAGACCTTTTGCCCGGGAGCCCTTTTGCCCGGGATACACTTTTCCCTGGAGACAGTTATCCCGGTAGGCCCTTTCCCCGGAGAACATTTATCCCGGGAGATAGATTAAAGAATGAAAGGGTGTGACATAAGAGATACAGTAATTACACAAATATTCTATTTGTTTTTTTTCACTTGACTATAATATTTAAAATTTGTATACATAATCTAACACATTTAAACTCGTTTTTTCATTTTCTTATAAATCGCATCTTAAAAATTCTATAATAAATATTTTTTTGTCCGAGTATATCACATACTATATCACATATTCACAAATATATTTAGTTTTCTCGTATATATTTGGTACATTGTCAATTGATTGTTTTAAAAGTAGTCTAGTTTATCATTGTCTAAAATTATGTATTCACATCATATTTATAAAAAATTCTCAAAACGTATAAAATAACACCAGTAATTTCAAAAACATATAAAGGTCATATAAAGGCACTTCTCCTTTCTTCTTTCTACGCAGCACCAAATGTTTTGACTTTCTCCAGGAGTGTCTAACATATACCTATAACCACCATGGATAAGGTGATCTGTTACCCCTTGTACTCTTAACAAATTCTAGCGGCACTGCGAAATAGTAGGTTATCAAAAATGGAAATAATTTCAAATTGGATTTTCAGTCAAACTATCAAAACACGAAATCTCAGAAATATGAACTGGTGAGACAACAACTACAGCAACTGGGAGTCAAGGAAGTAATGAAACCTACTGCGGTTTAATTGTTAGTGGAAAATTAAAATTTAACAGCATTTCATTACATTGGAGCTTAAGTCATTACATTGGGCCCCAATCGGGTCGGGCATATTTACCCGTGTACCCGCGGGTACGGGCGGGTACCCGTCACGAAAAAAATGTCAAAATTTTGTCGATTTTAGCGGGAAATTCTGTAAATTTACCCGCTTTGATTCAAATAAACGTTAAATTTTAACTAACAATTGACTATATCTGAGAATTTAGGCACCAAAATGTAATGGAAAAGGCCCTTTCGTCACATTTTTGTTTGTTTTTGGTTAAAATTTAACGTTTTCATTTATATAAATCATGTATTATACATGAATTTCTTGATTGCGGGTACCCGCAGGCGGGTACGGTATGAGCCGATGCGGGTACGGGCCGGGTACGGGTACAGTTTTTTGAGGCTATGCCCGACTCTACATTGCGGCTTAAGTCATTACACTAGAGCTGAAGTCGTTAATTTGGAGCTTAAGTTATAATATTTAAGCTTAACTAATGTATGCTGACTAACCATGTAAAACTTGGGAAATACAATGTTTACAATGTATGAAGTTAATTACTTCAGTTGTTAATATTCAAACATATTGTGAAAATATTGTGTATTCGGATTGGAAGACCAGTCCTACAATTTAGTCAACACTACATTAAATGCCGTGATATATATTACAATATGCATATGTATAATGTATTTGCCAGTATTAAAGTATTAACTTTATAGCATGTATCAATATGATGTCATATACTACACATGTCTCCCGGGATAAATGTTCTCCGGGGAAAGGGCCTACCGGGATAACTGTCTCCAGGGAAAAGTGTATCCCGGGCAAAAGGGCTCCCGGGCAAAAGGTCTCCCGGGCAAAAGGTCTCCCGGGCAAAATGGCTCCCGGGCAAAAGGACCCTCCCGGGATAAATGGTTCCCGGGTAAAGGGCCGGTAACGAATATTAGCACGGCATCACATTATCTTCTTCATAAATTAACTAATTAGTTAATCAGATATTTTCCAACTGAATTTCATGGCTATTTCTCGAAACTCAAGATAAACAATGTTATGATGATTGCCAGCATCTGTAAAAAGTCAAGAATTTAAATATCTGGACAGTGCAAATATTAATTAAATTTATGATGAATAAATGCTCTTGCCTGCGCGGTAAATGCATAGTCAAATTTGTATAATCCGGCTGCTGCAATTCCAACCGCCTTCGATTCCAATTCCTTGACAATCAGCCCAAGCTGTGAAGAATGTCCCAAATGGTTACAATATTTGGCTTCTGATTCACGAATTTGTTCTCGTAGTAACCATGCTTTGAAATTGTCCATCTGTAAATTAATTGGCATACGATTCCCCTGTCGTCATGGTAACTGATTAAAGGATAATATATCTTTAACTTGCATTTACCATTCTGTACACCTCTCCGGAAAGAATATGCACTGTCGTAAAGTAGATTATTGTGAATATCTCAGTCACAACGATGTAAGCAGTTCCATGACTTATGGCATCGTTCACCTGAAATACAAAGTGCATGTAGTGGTAACACAGCCAAGCCAATGATGTGAGTCCCCACGTTTGATTAACCAGATCCGAAAATTCTCGAAGGTGCTCATATTTGTTGACCATAATTTCTCTAGAATTTTGGAAAGTATAGTTTGGCTGTTGACAAATGTCCTCAATTGACTTTTCGAAATGCTTAACTGAAATCCACATGGTAACTGGCAAGATGCCCAGAAATAGTACTTCCATTGATAGATTTATAAAGCAGAAAGAAAGTCGTTGGAGAACAGCCAATCCACAGAGCAAAATATTATCTAAAGTAACTTCAGGGCTCTTAGCTGGCAAGAATATTCGCTTTCTTGTCTCGGCAATTAAAGTAGTCGCAAATTGCTCCGGAGACCACATGAAACCTTCTCGACTCTGAATAAAAAATGTAAGGAACATGATGGTAATTGTAGTGTATATGATGATTAAGTAAACGCCGGCAAACCATTTGCTGAATCCCATGTTACACCGTTGACCAGGACAAGTATCATTTCTGTATGTACGGTTCAGCAGCTGTTCTACCAATCTGGAACCAAATGTTAGCTTTCCAAGGTAGAGCCCGAGCTGAAGGTTGTTGATAATTCGCTGTAAGATGTAGAAATATGTCTTTGCGGTCAGCCCGCCATCGCTGCCCCGCTTTTCGGAAATCAAGAGATAGATATGTGGGACCTCACTAAGCTGCTGGACGATAATGGGAGCTAATATCAGGAAGAAATTTACCACCTGGAAAGAATACAGAATGTAAAACAAAATTTTACGATGCAGTTCAAATTCAGCAATCTAATTTCGGTACTTTATATACATACCTGCTGATATAAAGGTCTTGTTACTATCCATTTACAAGTCTCCACATTCCATGTAATTTTATACGGGATTATTTTTATACAACTTATGCATGTAAAGTAAAACTCGAAAGCTGTGTAATTGTTATGAATATTACTGCTGGCCTCAATATTTATGTGCTCAGTGGACTGTTTCAATTTGCGGAAGATGTCCTGGTTAAAAGTAGGGGACTTTTGTGGATTTACTTGAGACACTTGGGTCGTTTCTGGAACGTATTCTTTATCGGGGTCGGGAAACTCTTCCCTGTACTCCAGCACCTTCATTCCTTTATACTAGTGGGATCGGAGAAGGTTTGCCTAAAATGGCTCAAAAGAACATTCAGCGATACGATATCCAAGAGAGTTACAATTGTTATAACACTTGTGTAAAAAAGTGCAATCTAACGCAATAAAATGTTTCAAATATCACAAAACATGCTTTCAAAAATTGTCCCAATGTTCACGTGCTTGCAAAACCCGTAAATGTAATTTATTTATCTGGGTGCGACCATTTTATATCAGCCACTCAGCCAACTAAATAATTTCGGGCGGGTGAATAAATTAAGTTATGCTTTTGCATGTTGGTGTGAGTAGATGGAAGATATTTAATTTAATCCTGGTCTGTGTAAATTTATTTAATTCCGTTAACCAAATTCATGCAAAACTAAGAATAAACTACGCCAAATTTTTTATATTTCAAAATGGGGCAAATGGAAATGCTAAACCTGCCATCAACCAAAAGTAAAATTTTTGCACGTGAACCCATTCAAATGGGTCAACCTAGTAGTTTGTATTTTTATATCTTTTATAGGCTCAATTACTGCTTGAAGTTGGTGCCCTATAAGATTAGCTGGTGCGGGGAAAGTAAGCGATGGGTTACAAAGGAATCAATATTTCAAAAGGTAATGGTCTATATATTATGGTCCTACATTTTGTATAACTGCTGACATGGTTCACATTTAGATATGCATATATTTTTGTACATATTGCAACTATATTTATAAGATTAACGAATTTTAGATAGCACACTGGGCACTGATTTTGATTCCAATCGCTTTCCAACAAGGAACAGAACTTCTCCAACTGCATGAATATATCACCCCGAAGAAATCAAGTACGAGTGGTCTTACGGCAAGGTCATATTTCCACGTTATTATGCGATCGGTACACAGCTTACAATTCGCTCGATTCCTCTGGAATCTTACGACGGGATCCAAATCACTAGAAAATCTACTAAACTTCATATACAGCACATATCTATTCCGTACACCAAATTCCTGCACCGTAAAATCTAAAGCTGAATTTCGCAAATGTTTTGCCATCGTTTATTTAGTCTTCCTTTATGTCGTTGTACCAGTCATGTTTGCCATATTTTTCACGCATGATCCCGGACAACAAATTCTGTCCCCAGAAGAATTCGCCACCACTTTAATAAGCAAAACAAGAAAGCAAGTTTACTGGACCACATCTTTACCAAAATCTTACGACAGCTTGGAACTCGAAGACTGGGTTTTATTTGCAGTTGGAGTCCTACTCAGATTTTCATACTGTCTGACGGGCACATTCCTGGAAATATTTTTCCTTGGCGTGTTGCCGATAGTTATGTGGACTGCGACAACATATTTTGAGGTTCGTGTACAAGAAATCCGGCAATGCCCCCGTTATAGCTTTGAAGATTCCCGGCAGACGATTTTGGAAGCGTATCAGCAACTAAAACAGTTTTCTGACCTGCTAAATCAATCTTGGGGAGTGACCTCGTTGACCTGGCTCTGCTTTCACTACTTGCACCTGGTATTCCAGCTTAACGACCTAATGACTCATGGCGTCATTTACGACAAGCTGGCCGAATTGTTCATTTATGTAGCCTTCACCATGACCCATATTCTTTCCGGAGAAGTTTACAGGAAGGTTAGTTTTAAAACCCCAAAGTATGTCGCAAAAATAATTAATTGATATTAATTTTCGCAAAACTTTACGAAAAGGTTGACAAATTTAAATCCTGGCTACTGACTGAGCACCTTCGACAAGTTGGATTCAAAACTAATGGATCATCTTCTAGTCAGGAATCACAATTAATGCTGTTTATTAAGGAACTGGAGTCAAAGCCGGTGGGTATCGGAGCGTCTGGCTTGTATACACTTGATTACGGGTTTACTGCTCAGGTAATTATCTTATATTCATTTATGTATATGTTATGATAATTGGTAATGGTTAATTAAGTATGAAGTAATATTGAGTTTATGTATTCCAGATGCTGGCAGTCATCATTACCTTATTCATTTTGAGCTTTGAGAATATTGAGCGTTAAAGTTAATTTAGTTCCTGAATTTTAAGAATTATTAATTTTTTGTTGGGGCATAGTGAGAAAATTACATTTAAAATCAGTCGTACTAACCAACTGGTAATTTGAGTAAAGTTAAACTTAATTCATTTTAATGAAACTCTAAATTAACTTGTCGGCCTCTGTGACGTCGCCAGCAAAAAATCAACACAACCAGAATTTTATTTTTCGTCAGCTGAGGTTTCCTATGGGCTTACACGTCAAGACGACAACAATCAATTAAACATTATTATTGTTTTTTTTTTGTAAATTGTTAAAATATTTAATTTGTGAATATCAACATCAACAAAAAGAAAGTGAATACCATGTCAAGGTGGTGGTGGCAGCGTTTTGGAGGACTTGGAGTCCTGCGGTGCCTCCTGCGTCACTTGTGCTTTTGTCGAGTGTTGGTGTTCCCAACAGCTTTGATGGTGTCACTCGGCCTATATTTCATTCTTCAGGAGAGGTCACCGCTTCCGAACACCATCTTATCACCCGGATCTGATAAGGAGCCCATCGCCAAACCTGTAGACAACCAGACCATTTCCATACAAGATCCCTGCAAAATCTACGGATGGAAGCTGAGGTCATCGGGATCGGAGCTCCCAAGTGTCATCGACGTCATCCTCCTCACCAATCAACTCGACCTGCTGGAAATCCGCCTCCGGGAGCTGTACGACACCGTCGACCTCTTCGTTATCTTCGAAGCGGACCGGACATTCGCCGGACAAGTCAAGGATCTCCACTTCCGGATGCACTCGAAGCGGTTTGCATGGGCGGCACAGAAAATTGAGTATTTTGTCATGTACGCTGGCAGCACCTTCAAATCATCAGGTCCCGGCTTCTACCCCGCAAATAAGGTGGCGTTGGAAGGATTCATCACGCGGGTCGTCCGGGATACAGTGGTCCCCAGGGAAGGTCATCTGATCCTCTCTATGGAGGCCAGCCATGTTCCTCAAGCGACCTTTGTGAAACTGCTGAAAAGATGCGAGGGGTATCCTCGGGAGCTCCACCTCCAGTTCCAGACCTACATCTACTCCTTCGAGTTCCCGACCAGAGGAGTTACCTGGATCCCCTACGTGACCGCTTACGATCCCACCTTCGAGTTCCGCCTAAGCGCTAGGAAAAGGGTTCAGAAATTGAAGGGCCAGGATTTGGGATGGTTTTGTGCCTACTGCTTCCGGCGACTTGCCGACTTCCAGTTCGAAATAGAGCCGGTGTCCAGGAGTAGCTTCTTCCCCCCGGACGACAGTTACCGGGATCGGGAGGAGATCCAGAAGCGGATTTGCGAGGGGGTGGACGTCTATCAGCTCCCGTGGAACGCGTACGCTATCATACACAACTTGTGGCACACGGGCGGAGTTGTCAAGAAAAAGGGGGAGGTGGTTCCGTCCGAGTGGCTGAGGAGAAATGGGGACAGGTTCCCGTATTTACTTCCGGGGGGATGCGTTCGAGAGGACTCTCCAGCTTCCACTCGCTCCAGTCCAAAAATTATTAATTGAGTAAAGTGACAACTTAGTTTTTTATGATTTTTCCATTTCTCAAACAAAATGTACGTCTTATTTTCGTAAACTGATAATAAATAATTAATGTATTGTGGAAATTAAGTGTTTACAAAAATTGGATGAGCGATTATTTGTTAGTTGGGGTTTCTGGAGACATCCAATTAAATAAAATATATACATTTTTTGTATTCGAACTATCTGCATATCTACTCTGAAGTAATTAATTATCAGTCATTAACTACCGGAAGTGGAAGCATGACATGCTTTTAAGGTATTTTATCTTTTCTAATCCTCTCGCTCGATAGGAAATTATAAACTGCCTCTTTTTTACAAGGCAACTAATTTTTGTACCTTAAAAAAATCTTCACTTGAGTATTTGTTATCAATCAAAAATACATAATAAAATTAAATTACTACTTTCTCATGAAGAATTTTTGTGGTTAGGTTGTGTGGTGATGTCTAAGCTCAAATGAATGGCTAGTCAAACTAAGGCAGAATTCTTGCATAATTATGTAATTATTTATCGTTTGTCATTTAAAATACCACTTTTTGCTTGCATTTTAAATTTTTTGTCGTAAGACTTTTTTGATTACAAATAGACTAATGGCATTCATTTCTGAACGCCGAATATTGTATGTATTCTCTTTGGGTAATAGTCGCCAACATACCAGATGGACGAAGCGCAGTTTTAAAAATCTAATTGATTGGTATATCATACCACGACCAAGTTAGTTAACTAATGACTTTAATCTTCCAATCCGCTTTTCTTATCTACCTTTCAAAATTTATCTTCTCCGTCTTGCTAGCATTACTCAATTTTTAGACCGTACCTCAACTTCACACAGAACGAATGCGTTTATCTTCACACTTTCCAACGCCTATAGAATATGATCTGGGGTAATCTGATATATGTTGCCCTTTATCATAATATAAAAATTACTACATTATTTCACAGAGCCAAAGCATAATGGCCTAATGGAGTCACTCGGACTGCATATTGGCCTGTTAATAAAATGTAGCACTGACAATCCTTGCATCATTTCTGCCGAAATAGTTGCTGACCGATGAAAAAGGCTAAACATGTCAGGTAGCAAGCAGCCTCTGTTAACTTTGTCTTGCTTGCAGTTTTAGTATTTATAGACAATAAAAGATTGAAGTCTCACATTGCATATTACTGGACCAGGTTTACGGGTTTCATTGGAGGCGATGACAGTGGAGTGCATGGTGGGCAAATATTTGCCCAAAACCTATTTTTTAAAGCAGCTTTATGCTATGTGATTGATACAGAAATAATTTTAATACCGTATTTATAAATACGTACACCCTTGATTGTCATTAAGATTCATATAAATCGGCGACGTAAAGTGAAGGATTGGTTAATTTACGAACCTCTATTTGCCTTTCAAATGACATGCATTTCATAGTAATTGTAATCACAAAATGGGTGTATTAATCTTTTATTACAGTACACATATTAGTACATATTTTGGGTAGCCCTGGTAGTACAAATTTATTATTGCATTAAGTGGCTATTAAAAGGATTGACATTTTCAGAATATAATCTTCTCGTGGTACCATGTACAGTTCATCAATGTTAATTAATCAGTGCCCAAGTGGTAAAGTGTAGAAGGAAGTTACGCTCCTTCTTATATCGCAATATATTCAATCAGGCTGAGCTGAAAGCGAGAACAACACTAATGGACCACCGCAAAATAAATTATTCAATAGAATGTTTCGAGCTTTTGCTGATATGGATCGTTGTATGCGAAGTGCTTGCATTTGCTTGTATTCGCATTCAGAGTTGAGATGACCCGAGTTGACGGAAGCGGGCTTCATTTGCCACTTTCACCAGTTTGGCTACTGAGGAATGTGCTTAAAATGTTTCTGTAAGAAGAAGGCTGCACGCATTCGCCGAGCCGACTTAAGGTAATGCTTAAATGCCCTGCTGTTGGTTGCGGGCAGGCATGGCTAAACCCGCGGGTTTGGACCAAAATATATATAACTCTATGATCCCATATACCCCTATAGTACCTTGTTTTAACCCATAAAACCCAGCCAACAAGGTGCTAAGTGGGTCCATTTAAACCCGGGTAAAAACGGGTTCACCCAGCCCGCAATAGAACCCGAAGCCATGCCTGGTTGCGGGTTTTCGGTTTTGTAGTTGTGGGGATCGTATTACTTGTTGGTTGGGTAATTCGAAGTCATAGTAACTTGCAAATGCTGATGGTTGGCGTCTAAGGCTACTTCACACAATGTACTACATTCATATTCCAGTACCTGTAGAAGATGAAACGTCAAGGAAGCAGAAGGACGAAAATGCGGTTTAAATATATTGGTCACCAATAATTGGTGGGAAGCAGTGTTAGAGGATAACGTGTTAGCGACGTTTAACATTTCGACAAGCATTGAACAAA
This sequence comes from Sinella curviseta, assembly GCA_004115045.4. NCBI lineage: Eukaryota > Metazoa > Arthropoda > Collembola > Entomobryomorpha > Entomobryidae > Sinella > Sinella curviseta. The sequence goes on from CM023203.3 coordinate 15,612,307, forward strand.
CTCGCGATAAAGGTCTTATGCTTGTTGTGCATAACCTCAGCTCTTAATGTCAACTTCTGGCATGAAATACAGGTCCATGAGCATTATGGTGAAAGCCACTTAAAGATAATCAAATAATCAGTTTGAGTAATAATTTATATTTTTATCGCAAATATCTACCTTAAATATGACAAACGAGAAACAGAGTGTGCAAATGAATATGCTAGAAGAGAATACCTAGTCATTTGCGTACATTTTGTTACATTTCGACTCATAGTGTTTCATGATACATGTATGTGCAGGCGTGATACATACCGTTATTAAGAAGTGCTCTCCCATTCAATATATATTTATATATTGTTAACTGGTTGTTGTTCAGTCAAGTGGATTATAAGATACGTGCAGAAAAATAACGAATAAAAGGATGATAATGTGGTTTCTAAGAGTCTTGCTGATTTTTCAAGCACAAGTTTTGAATATATTCACGCTTCCATTTCAATCAAAGACGGGCTGTTTCATTGGCGCCATTTCCTCAGAAAACATTAGTAATACGAGCAACGAGGACTATATCTCGTCACTTCAAATCTCATTGCCAATACCGCAAAAGCTTATCAATACTTGGATATATTATTCCATCCAAAAACTAGACCTTTCGTACACGACGGACGAAACAACGGACGACATGGAACTAAATGCGACAATGAATCAAAAATATCTTCGTTTTGCATCTAAACTCCAAGACGGAAACTGCATTGTCTTCTTGGTATTCTCGGAGACAATCGAGGAAATGGAGACCGCAATTTATCGATCCGGATACGGAACTTCATCCCATGCCGTGTTCTTCGTCGCCGTAGAATCAACGACATTTTCGTCGAATCCGCTCATAGACGACATTACGGCTCGACTGTTTACCGATGAAACACTTGACGGTCCCTTCTTTACAAATATTGTGGTATTTACAGCGAGTGTTGAAATCAATTCGACTCTCGGAATTATTTGCTATGTTTGCAACACTTCAAATCAGGATGCTATTCTGAAAGTACAAGAAACCGATATCGGAAATCTGACCAAGATCGCCTTCAACCAGAACAAGGATGGACGTGGAAGAAAGCAGCCGATAGGTCATTTCCTAGGCTCCAATCATGCCCACTTCACGGACTGTCTCAGTGTTTCTGATTCCGTCGAGAATAGAAATCGCTACTACCAATCATTTTCCAAGTGCCGTCGCCAATTTCCTGGCCTATCGCCTCTTAGCCGATATATGAACGTCACGTTTGTCTCCGGAATGTACGGCATGTCAAACGATGAATATCTTGCGTCTCGCTGGTGGCTACGTATCGACTGGTGGCTGCATACTCTCCAGTTGCCCAGCGACCGAGCCTTCTCCCGCGAACAGATCGTTAGATATCAAAACTCCAAAAATAATGTGGTTGCCTGTATCTGCTCTGATGCCCTGTCATATCTCAATTTCAATATAATGGAGACAATTCGTACTGATTTATTGGCATGCGTTTTTGCGGTAGTCGTGATTTTTTGTGCAATGTACAACAGTACACGTAGAGGCTGCGACATATTTTGGTTGTTTCTTGGAAGCACGCCTACCCTTCGTCATTCAAGAAAGGTTATTGGAGTTTCATTAATTTGCATCACAGCCGTGTCCACGTTCTGGCAGGCAGATATCTCCGCCGATAATATGCGACTCCGCGAATTCCCGTCGGGAGACACGTTTCATCAACAAGGATTTCGAATTTGTACCCTGCTGTCCGCTTTTAAGCTTTTGGCTGCAATTGGTGGCAAAAAATTCTTGGATACGGTAACAGGTGGCAAACCGGTTGAAGAGGTGATCTATGATGAGGAGAGCGATCCGCTAATGTATTCAAGCATTAGCTATTTTGTTCACAAGATTGCAAATGAGAAACTCCTAAGTTTGGTTCTTACTTGGCGGGCCCTCGAGAAACATGTTTGGGACAGAGAGATTCTGATAAGGAATGAGTTTATTTGCAAATCTATTGACTATAACCAAGTGATGAAATTGGATCTGGGGTTAAGTCTACGAACGTGGGGAAATCCGATGGGAAATTCGCTTCTGAGACGGTGGACCGAAGGAGGTTTCATGACACGACTTGGACAATTTGGACAGGAGCAAAATGTATTCAGAAATGTTTCTGTAAGACGACTGGATGGTTTCGCCAATGCTAAACCGATACGGATTGAAAGTCCGGTCGGATGTGCGTTTGCGGTTGTTGTCGCCATGAATTTCTCATTGCTTGTTTTGCTGGGATTCCGAAGTTACAAGGACTTGAAGTGGCTAGTGAGCAATTGTAGCATGTGTAAGGTCGACTGTCAAGCTAATGTCAGTGGAGTACGTGGTCGCAACATATTTGTGCATATTTTTCAGATAGCAGTATTAAGGATAGCTGAAAATGTTTCATAGTCATTATTAAGTTCAAAGTTGTAAGAGTGGCAACCAATTTGTATGTTCATTATCACTTTTACGACTTTATTAACTAATATTAAGCGTAGATCATTCTACAAGCATGATCCGTCCAATGGAAAAAATACATTTAAATTTGGTTTTTCTCAATATTAAAAATGTTGGAAAATACATTAAGTAGGTAGTCTACTAAAGACATACATTCCCATCATGCGGGCAATCAGTCTCTGCAGAGGATAACGTGTGGATAGCTGCTGGATAAAGTGATTTTCGACGAAGAAAAAGATCCGCTCATGGATTCCAGCATGTCATATTTCGTTAGGAAGATAGCAAAGGAGAAATGTTTGGGAATGCTGAGTGGCTGGCGAGTGCTCGAGAATGATATGTGGAAATCAGAGATTCTGGTGCATGACACATTTGTTTGTAAGATGGTTGATTATAGCAAGGTCATGAATGTGAATTTGATGGTCAGCGTAAAAACGTGGGGTAATCAGGTAGCGTATGACGTTATTAGGAATGGACGGAAGCAGGTTTCGCTTCGCACTTCCTGCAGTTTGGGCAATTGGGTAATATACTTAAAAATTTGTCTGTGATGAGGCTGGATGGATTTGCCAAGGCGAGTCCGGTACAATTAAAATGCCCGGCTGAGTGCGCCTTTGCGGTTTTGGTTGCGATCGGCACTGTATTACTAGTGGGATGGATAGCTCGAAATTACCGGAATTTCGTAATGTTTATTGGGACGGGTTGGGTCAAAATTAAAAATGTTCTGAAACAAACCAAAATAATGAGGACGTCTTTGATCCGTACAATTTTTGGGAAAAGAATGCTTGTGCAGCAAATGTAAACATTAAATTCCAAATATGCTAGATTTCATTAGAACATATCCTCAAAGATTGTATATTGAGCTTGTGGTACAAACGTATTGGTTGTTAAATAACTAAATGATTATTAAAGTGATGTAGATTTTGTGAAACACTGTTGAAATTTTCCGCTTGGAGTACCCTGCATTGTCCATCCTGCCATCACCATAATCAATTAATTATCAGAATTTTAATGTTCGTGTTGCTGAGGTGTAAAGAAAGTAATATTCCATTTTAACGTTGCTATGTATTTAACTAACCTAAGCTGAATTAAATAAATACATTACTTGATTCAGGTAAACTAAATACTTCAGGGAGACACTTCCATTTTTCGGTTGCATAGATTGTAGTTTACGATGAGCTAGTATATGTCAGCGTTTCAACATTTTAAATAGAGGAGGATAGATATTCACGAAAAGGTATTTTAAAACGAAGTAGTTTTAAATACGACCTTCACAATTTACTTAAATATATCTATTGGATCTAACATTCACATACGTAGCAATTTTCAAGCCAATTGCACAAAGTCGCATTACATACATGTGTATTTGCATAATATTTTAGCAATTTAAAAAAACTTTACGGAAATGGCAGTTAATCATATTTCGTGGATACCATTTGTGACACTATTTGATATGTACTGGCTCCTTCCATTTCACTTTGATAACGATTGTTTCGTTGGAATCCTGACTTCCCAAAACTGCACTAGCATATCCCACAAAAGGTACATTGAGTCACTGCCAAAACACTTACAAACTTCAAAAAACACACCTTCAACTACCACATTATGGCTACATTATAGAAATTGATAAGTTGGACTGTATGATTGGTACTGAGGAGACTGTGACAAACGAGGAGTTCCATCCGACGCTCAAGTTAAAATATCTCCGCTTTGCACCAAAACTCATCAAAGGGAATTGCATTGCCTTCTTGGTGTTCTCGGGGACACTCGAAGATACAACTGCTGCAGTATACCAATCAGGGTACGGCTCTTCGTCTTACGCCGCATTTTTCGTTGCCGTGGAAGCCGTATCTACTCTTAATTCACCTCTTATCCGCGATATATTAGTTCCGTTATACACAGATGAAAATCTGGACGGACCGTTCTGCTCACCCATAATATTTTTCACACACGCTGCAGCCAAGAAAAAGCGAACAGGAATGCTATGCTATGCTTGCGAAAATGGAAAACTATCTATTCATGAAATCGACCAAGAAGCAAACTTTGAAAATCTGATAGCCTTCTCCTTAAACCTGAACAAAAATGGTCACGGCCGGAAACTGTCTTTGGGCCATTTCTTTGGATTCGCCCACGAGCACTATATCAGCTGCTTACAGCAGTCCTATTCTCTTCAGGCCAGAAACCAGTTCTATGCATCATTTCTAACCTGTCCCCGTGAATTTCCATATATAGCACTCATTACCGACTATCTCAATATCATATTTGTTTCTGGTTTGTATGGCATATCGCCCGAGGAGGGCTCGGCATCCATTTGGTGGCTTACAAGAAACATGTGGTTTCATCTCCTCGACGCGAGCAAGCAAAATGCATTTTCCAGGGAGGAATATATCACATACGCCCAAATGAACAACAATTTGATTGCGTGTCTCGAGGCAAAGTCCCACTCCTACCTCAACTTTAATATCATGTCCTCGATTCCCTGGGATTTTCTTCTTTGCTCCATTTCCATAGTAACAGTATTCGGTGTCCTGTACAATAACGTGAGGAAAGGATATGATCTGTTTTGGTTATTTCTGGGCATGTCGCCCACATTTGCGCACTCTCCTCGAATTGTCGGAATGTCAGTCCTTTGCATAACCTGTGTATCCTTGTACTGACAAGCAGGCATTTCCTCAGATACCATGCGGCTTCAAGAATTTCCGACCGGGACGATGCTCCACCAGCACGGATTCCGGGTTTGCCTAAAAATGTCAGTGTTTAAAATTTACTTCCATCTTGTTGGCAATCATTCTGCAGGGGGGATCACGGATGGAAGGTCGTTGGAAGAGGTGTTCTATGATGATGACCAGGATCCGCTAATATATTCCAGCTTGTCCTATTTCGTAACCAAAATAGGCACGGAGAGACTTTTGGGAGTGACTTTCAATTGGTGAGTGCTGGAGAATGATATCTGGAAATCGGAGATTCTGGTTAACGACAAGTTTGTTTGCAAAATGATTGATTATGGCAAGGTAATGAAGGTAAATCTGAAGGTGGGTTTACAGACTTGGGGCCATCCGGTGGCGTATCTATCCCGGTTTGAAAATATCAGCCGGCCTGAACATGTCTAAAATACATTCGCTTGTAAGACGTAATAAAAATGTAAACGAGTCTGTGGCTCACAAGATATTTGTGGAAACAGGATTCGTAAAATAAATGTAAATATTATTAAACAAATATTTATTAAACTAGTAAGGTGTAACCTTTAATATATAACTACCGGAAGACTAAAACATGCCAAAATCACAAATTGGGTATGTATTTTACTATTATACCACGTTATCGAACCTCAAATTGAACATCCTGATCGATTTGTGAAATAAAAAAATTTTCCACCTGGTGACCCCTCCACTTCGACCCCCCACCCACCCGCCATTTTATCGATTTGACCCATGGTCCCATGACAGAAAATGATCGTCTTGAACTCCTCTATCGATATATACAATAAAAAAATTTGACGCATTTGTAAACCCCAGCACCCCCCACTTCGACCCCCCTACTTCCGGCCAGTGACGACGGACATGGCTGAAAATCAATAGGTGTCGTGTCCTTGTGCCAAGGTACCTCTATGCCAAATTTGAACCAAATCGGTCAACGTGGAGGAAAGCTAGAGTGCGCACAGACAGACAGACAGACAGACAGACAGACAGACAGACAAACAGATCAATCGCTATAACTACCTTTCAAGCATTTCATGCTTCCGGTAGTTAATAAATCATTTTAATTTTCAGATTTATTGGTAATTTACTTTAGCCATCAAAACATAATTTATTGGCTTAATTTTTAGTTATTTTTCAGGAACTAATTTAAGAGGTCGTTGTTCCTTATTCTCACCATCATCAATACTCTTACCATTCTTGCAATACATATTGTTAATTTTGGTGACGTCTCCATTGCTCATTCCCTTTCGTTGACCAAGCGTCCTGGCTTTGGGGAGGGCAACTATGGTAGCCTTTCCGTTTTTGCTAAATGCCTTGTCGCTGTAGTGCATCACGCTACCGTAATCATAACCGACTCCAAAACTGGATACAGTTTTGTCATCGTACTTTTTAAACTGACGCTCAAGTCCGGGTTTTACGTTTTCCAAAATGATCTTGACATGCTTGTCCCGGTCGCTGCGGCTCTGCTCGTGCATAAATCCAATGACATGCATGAGCTCGTGGATGAATGTTCCGAGCTGCTTACAGGCACTTGGCAAGGAAACGTCTTGCTTTCCACCCGAGCGACCAGCGCTGGTGTAGCAGCCTGACCCGGTCATGATGTGAATGTAAGCTACCTCGGTTTTGCGGGGTGTGAACTTTATGCAGGTTTTTGCAGAAATTTCTTTCATGGCGTCAGTCAGCATTTTCCGGAGGTCAGCAGCTGAAAAAATGGAATATAAATTGAAATAAAATATACGGCGAAAATTTAAATTTTGGAATGGTGAAGTGTATTACGGTATTTGGCGTCAATTTGGTACGGAATGGTTGCCTTGGGCCAACGGTATCTTTCGTCACGGATGCCATTTCTGGTACGCGGGGCCAACAGGGACGGCGAAATGCTCACAATGTCGCCCTCGATAAAGTCCCCGACTTCCTCCGGATTTTGAGCTAAGCCTGCAATATATTTAATTGGAAGAAATGTAAATAAGAAACGTATGTATACATAAATGCCAACAATACTTAATGCCAGAAATGCATAAACGTACCACTTACCTGCTCCAATCTGTAGCGCCACAAATGCTACCAAATACATGATAATTGTAAGGAAATAGTTGCAGGACAGAAATAAGAAAAAATTAATCAATATGTTTTCCTTTTTTGCGGAGAAAATGATTTTTCGAATATCAGGCGAAATGGGCTCTGAAACCTGATCTGTGCCAACAAGAATTTATATATCTGTCGGCGATGTGTTTGCGCAAGTTCTTGAGAGTGGCTTCAAAACAAATTTTCCTTGAAATGCGTGCTATGGAATAAATTGCGAGTGCGATTTTATATAAGTGACGCTAATATAATCACATTATATAATGATCTCGCATTTCAAGCGGAATGTTGATATGTATTTTTTGGTTATGTGGGTAATGGACATTGAATGCGCTAACACAGAACGAAGAACTTGAAACAAATACTGATTGCGTAATTAATGACATATTAAATAAAAACTTTCCTGGACTTGTCAGCTGAAGTAAAAAACAATAGGAATTCAACTGGTTTACAGACAATTGAATGTGGTGTTTAGCATTTAAAAATGACATATCATTTTTAAAATAATGTGCATTGACAACTTGACTGATGGACAATTATTATTATTTTTGGAATTTATAAATTGTTTTGCTAATATTGCTATTTGTACGGCACTAATTGCTGCGTCATGGAAAATTTAGGCAATGTGTAAAAAGTTATGTTACAATGTCCATGACAGCCGAATCCACCTGATACTTCCAGCATTGAATTGAATTGTATGTCTTAATATGATTTTAAGATACCTATATTCAATTTTATCTGATAAAAATAAGATTCATAAATCCTTTCCGTAAACTGGAACGTGGTAAGTAACTGTTCTAGCAGTCATTTCATTCAATTTTACAAGCCTATGACCACGGCTAAGAGTTAAAAATATTCGAATGCATTTGGGAATGTAAATTATTCTGGAGAACGCTATAACTGTAATTAAGCAGTACCTACTGATTTCAGGCTAATTTACTTTTACATAAGGTAACTATTTATTTGCTATTTACTTCCTCATTAGTAATAATTGCCGTATATGTACAAGGCGATAGTTTTAAATACACATTTACAGAATCATGCAATAATTTGAAGCTTATCGGTGCTCAATTTATCACAGCAGAGCATCCTTAGTCCAAACTTCTGACTTTTTTGCAGTACATGTTATTGATTTTTACAACGTCGCCTTTGCTCATTCCCCGCCTTTGTCCCAAAATTCCTAATAATTTTGGTACCAGCGGAACAATCGTATCCTTTCCGTTTTTGCTAAAGGCCTTTTCGTCATAGTGCATCACGCTGTCAAAGTCATACTCGACCCCAAAAGGAGAAACCACTTTGGCGTCGTACTTTCTAAAATTCCCCTCCTGTCCAGGCCAAACATTTTCCAAATGTACCCTCACGAATTTGTCACGGTCGCTTCGACTCTGCTCGTGAAGAAATCCGATGGCATGCATGAGCTCATGAATAAATGTTCCAATCTCCTTGCAATAAGTTGGCAGAGAAATGTCTTGCTTTCCCCCAATTCTCCCCACGAAACTGGAACAGCCGTTTCCAGACATGATATGAATGTAGTTTGCTTGAGTGGTTCGAGGAGTGAATTTTACGCACGTTTTTGACTCAATTTCATGCATGGCTTGGAGGATCATTTCGTGGAGATCGGCACCTGTAATACCGTTAAGTATAAATGTTTTATGCTGCAAATTTCAGAAACTTTATTTTTTTGAATCAGAAACTAGAAGATTTCTTACGATAATCTTTTTCGATTGTGTATGGAATGACGGCATCCTTCCAGCGATATCGTTCGTCACGGAGGCCATTTCGTGAGCCGGTAATAAGTAGGGATGGAGATATGCGCACAATGTCGCCTTCCAGGTAGCCACCCATTTCCTCGGGATTTTGAGCTAAGCAGGGAACATGATTTTAGAAAATTATACATACCTATACAGTTCAATTGTATTATTACATTTGCTTACCAGTTCCGAAACGGAAGGCTTCAAAAACAAATAGAAACACTGAAATGCTCCTACCTATACTGACCTTCATATTTACAGAGTATTACGCAACGGCACAATTATTTCGCTTACAAGAAAATGTGGATCGTCTTGGGTGAGGCCAAATACACATGTGGACTCGCTATGCAATCCAGAATCCTTCACACTTTATATACCAGTTTGCTAATGTTACTAATGGATCCTATTGAGAAACATTTTTGTTTGCGAAGATGTGTCACGGAATAAATTATTATGGATGTACTCACAAAACTCTTGCTGATATTGCGCATTTTCTACAGAAACATAATAACAATATCACATTTTAAAGCAAATCACTGACATGGTACGCACGTGCAGGAGTGAAGATGGACGAGTTGGTACTGGAACGAAGCAGAATATAGCCGACTTGCTGACAGATTAAGACAAATCAATCAATGGTATTTGTATTGAGTTATTTTCTTGGGAACGGATTGTATGTTTGCTGCTGACTTGAACACCATGGTTTAAATGGGGAATTATTGAGCGGCGCTATGCGACAGGTGTTTTGATGATTATATTGTAATTGTTTTAAAAAATGAATATCACTGTCAGATTGGCTAGACGGTTGTTATGATTTGTTTTTCGGGGTATACTCGTGCAGACAAGTGATCTTGTAGGTAATGTTGCTGCTCCATGAATGCTTTAGCGTTTTCAGTGCTGACATTGACATTCATATGGTGTTTCAAACAATTAATTAGTCGAGGTTCGAGGCACACATAATATCATCAAGTAAGAATAGATAATCTTTAATGGTATACCAAGAGCACTCGGCATTTACCATATGTGTATTATTTACAATTTACAATGTGAGATGACTATCAAGTCGTGCATTCTAAGGTTATGCATAAATGTTGAATGTTGCCAACATAGCGTCAAATAGATAGCTTCAACAACATGTTTTATGATTGTACTCAGTAAACTATTATCGTGATTAATTAAATGGTAAAAACTGTTTGCTTTCTCTGAACAATTCACATTCGAATATGTTGCATGACAGCTTATTTTTCAAAATTCGAGGTTTCCATTTGAAAGGAATACTGATGTAAATGTTTTACGTCACCGGAATTTTAAATTCATGATCACAATGAAAGTAAAAGAAATTATCCACTTCATTCTTTCAGAGGATTTTTACACCTGAAGTGTATGCTCGGATTACAATTAATCCATCAAAATCCCAATATGTACGTTTCACCTCTTACAGAATTTTGTTGTATGCATTTTTCATAATTCAAAATGTTACAAGTGTTTGCAGCAATCTCAAGTATTCTTAAATTCAATGAATGAAAGAATATCTAGTACAACAGCACTACAACATCTTCGCCTTCATCACATTCGCAATTTGGTAAGTAGCGACTTGTGTGATGAACAACTGAAATGCTTTCATAAAATGTATTAAATACCATTTGTAAAAAATGTATTGACGTATTCAGTTTTAATTGTAATATAAATTTTTATTACTGAAGGATGAAGTTCTTTCTAAATTATTACCTAAGTGTCACATTCCAACACTTCGACATCCGCCATAGGAAGGCTTAAACTTTGTACTGATTCGCTAGAAACAGTCATCAATCTATCACAAAACATCATTTTTAGTAATTCCGTTCAGCCAAAATCTAATACCATTTCCTCAAAATGAAATATTCGTCGCCCTGCTTGGGATTATATCATGCACTACTATGCATTGCGCATGATTTAATTCCAACAGTAAACGCCGACAAACGCCCTCCGCACAAGTGGCCGGGGACCGACCCTGCCCCCACTGGGTTGTCCATAATAAATATCGTATTCTTGCAGATGTTTCAGGATTGCATATTTCTCGCTCCTCCGCTCTTCAATAACGATTTCGAGCAGGGCACCATTCCCAGCGAAATTGTTCATAAATGCGGCCTGCTCTCCAATATTGAGGACGGTCTTGACTGCCAAATATTTTATTATAGACATCAATATCATGATATCGTTGCACCTGTAATTCATCGACGCCTTTCAAACCGCTGCAACGTTTTGGTTCCACTGATTATGGGCAAACGGATTACGGGCTCAATCATGCGGCTTATGGCACATGCAAATGGTAACAAGCATCAAGAAAATGTTTTGGATTTTGTGCTAGTTCCGTGGACGCCAACCCTAGGCAAATATAGTATTTACCAACATCATTCTGTGCAAATCCCGGCTAGCTCGGCGATATTTCTTTTACTTGGTGCCTCTAACCTGGAAATGTTTTGTCAGTCCTGTTCCGTTGGAGATTATTTTGGACCCCGGAAAGTTTGGCAGGATCGGTCAGGATACGCACTATATCAAGTGGGAATTGGTCTAAACCTGTATACCCTATTCGAACATGGTCAACTCTCCGTAACGGAAATAAAGAATACCTGGAATTTTCATCACAAAGATATTGCGGTATACAACTATATGTGGGGAAGTTTCAACAAGCTTCAGGAAACTTTGCCTAGCTGGAAAAAACCAAAGATTTGCAGCAAAATAAAACCCGAGATTCGAAGTTATCTGAAATATCTTAACGAGAGCGGACTACCAGATCAAATAATATTGCCAGGCCAATTTTGCTTATATGCCGATATACTAGATCGTGCCAACTTCACAGGTGGACAAAAACATACGAGCCAGTTGGAAGAACTTGATCCCAAACTGCCCCTACTAAGGCTGCCATTGTATTCAGAATTTGAGGAAGGTGAGATCAATTCTGTAGGCGCATCCATAGAGGGATTTCGGTATGCGGTATATTCGAAATTAAAAAACCTACGATTTACAAACAGTGTGCTCGAGTTAACAAATCCGTTCACTTTGAATGTCTGGATAGGCTATCTTGTAATATTGGCCATGAGTATAGTTTCCATTAAACTTATGTCCAAAGAACTTGTGCATTTCAAGTTACTTGCAGTCTCTGTAGAGCAGGCTATCAACTTAGATAAAAAGAGTTTGAGGTCTCACTCTTGCATGATGTTGCTGACATTCTGGACAATTTGGATAATTCCGTTGCGTCAATGCTACTCTGGTTCACTGTATGCATTTCTAGCCAAAGAAGTAGAGCAACAAGTTAGGGAAACTTTGTCGGAAATTCTAAGCGACAACAGCGATAGATACAGCATGTTTGTAAGCTCAGAAGAGTCTTCAGATTTCCTGAGGCATTCCGATTCAAATAATCCCACAAACGGGATAGAATCCAAATTCATTTCAAAACTGGCCCAAACGACAAGAATATTTTCTGGTAGGGACCTGAAATATTTGATATGGAAGGGGAAGGAACGGCTAGGTCACATCAAGGATACAATTGTCGTCCTTAAGCATAGTCAAGGAAATAACAGATGGAAACTGAGCATTTGGACTGCGCTGGACAGAAGTCATTCCTACGTTCAGGTACAAGTACCAAAAACCTGGGTTTTGCCAAAAGGTTGGGGGTATGTCGGCGGCGACAACTTTTTCAAGGAGTTCTTTGCCAGGGATTTGTCCGGATTGATAACGGCAGGGATACGGCAATGGTGGGAAAACAGGAATACGCATTTCATCAGAATGGCATACTTGAGAGACGACAACATTTGCAATGTTATCGATACGAATAGCGTTAAAGAAGGGAAAATGGATGTTGGTTGTCTGGGAGAGGTAAGGATGCAAGGCGCAGATCTAGCTAAACTGAGTGCCGCCATGATGCTGTACTGTTTTTGTATTTTGGTGAGCTCTTTCCAGTTTTTGCGGGAAGTTACCAAATTGAATTTGGCACGGAGGCATACACAAAAAAATGTTGTTGAGTAGAAGCACTAGCTATAATATATTGTAAAATGAAAAAACTTCAAACACATAATTTAGAAAATTTTAAATTTATTATGCTGGATATGTGTTAAAAATAACGCACAGGAGTAGTTAAATAAAAATGATAATGTAGTATATACAAGACATATTATTGCAATACTGCTAGATTCAAACGATGCTAAACTTTATGAGCTTGTCACTACAAACAAATAAATATAAGCCACTTATATGCAACCACGTTTTGTATTCACCATACTTAGCGCACTATTTGCTGCATAACTGATATTAGACATGCGAAACCATGTTTTACTGAAACAAGTCAATCCAGATGCCCTAGCAATTGTGACGTTGGTCAACAGGGAATAAGAATCGCATGATAACAAGCATGATTATGGTTTTCATGTAACTTTTTTACTTCATTAGCAAGAGTGCATTTACCCTGGCAAACACGCCGACTGTTTTAATCAGCTAGCTATCATGTTAGCCGTTATAATGACCGATTCATGTGTAACGTATCTATAATGGGCGTGTTTGCATTAAGATAATTAGTTTCCTGTACATGGCACATAAATGTGCCATAAATGGCGTATGTTTATTCTCTTTCATAATTGAAAGTGCAAAACATTATCAATTAACGAGTAACAAAGAGTAATTTGGTATCGGCGTCTAATCAGTTTGCAAATTAAGACCAAGCCTTTGCAAACTTTTTTTTGCAAAGCTACCATTACTGATATAATATGCAATGGGGCAATTTGAGTGTCCGAACTGCTTAGGTAGAGAAACAAAGCATTCTATTGACGCTGATAACGTGGAAAGTGGTTCCAATATTTCAGATACATTTTCATGCAATAAAAGCCTTTCCTGGGAAGCCAATCACAAAACAGTTACAAGAGACGCAGCTAGCTTTCCCTTATTTTCGTTCTACTTTAAAATCTGCTACTATTTGCAGCTGGTTCCATTTAGAGTTGTGTGGGATCGAGAAAAAAATATATGGGTTACAAAGAAATCAACTTTCAAATGGGTAAAATTTCCGATTTCCAACATAGTTACCTACCAAATAAATTTTAATATTTCCGTATTTGTTTACGACTTTCAGGTTATCCATGTAGTTCTGATATTGGTTCCGATAGCCTTCCAGCAACTAACGGAACTCCCACAACTATTTGCATTAATCTGTCACAAGAGAACAAGCGAAGGAGGTCTCACCGCAAAAACATATTTTCACATTTTGCAGAGGCTCGTAAATAATTTTCAACTCGTTCCGTTCCTCTGGAATATGAGCAAGGGTGCTGATTTTCTGTCGAAATTGCTGAATTTTGTCGGCAGCAACGATTTGTTTTCTACGCCCAGCACAATAAGTGCGCGGAACAATCTCAGATTCTGGAAATACTGTGCATTTTTATACTTCGGCATTCTTTATTGCGCATCAGCTTCCATGCTCATTTTTTATATCGTTCAGAATCCAGGAGATCGAAGGAAATCACACGATGAAATATTTCCCGCATTAATTAACGAAACCAGGAAACAATTATTCCTGCCATTAGTAAATAATGACGGCAGAAACCTATTTACTTTCATTAACTGCGTCTTTATTGGTGCTGCGATTCTGCGGAGAGGTGCATACATGCTTGTAGTTTTCTCACTGGAAGTGTTTTTCCTTGGCATTTTCCCAATCTCAATGCGGATTGCAGTTAAATATTTTGAAATGTTCACTCATGAGGCACAAGCACATGACGAGCCAGGAAATATTAATATACTTTTGGGAAAGTACCAACAGTTACGTGACTTTTCTGACCTGCTAACTGAAACGTGGGGAGTAGCTTCTTTAGGCTGGCTGTGCTTTCACTACATTCGCTTGGTATTTCAGGTGAACGACTTGATAAACGTGGGTAATAATGTGGATATCATTGCGGAAGCACTTATGATTTTCAGCTTTACATTAGTTCATGTGCTGTCAGGAGACGTATATAGAAAGGTAAATGTGTTCAGAATATTTTCGAAATATTTAGTTTCGTTATTTTAAGTTTTTATATAATCATTTTGCTAACTTTAATAGATGGACAATTTCAAAACCCGATTGCTACGGCAACATCTCCGTTCCGTCGTATCTGAAGAAAATGGTACGACAGATGCAAAAATGTTGCTTGTCGTCAAGGATTTGGAGTCACGAGCGGTCGGTATCGGGGCCTCCGGCCTTTATCACTTTGACTTCTCATTTTCAGCACAGGTATTATCAATACGTCCTTTATCGGCATCATATATATTACAAACAAACAAAAACTGCATATCAGAATCACTGAAATATATTTTTGAATGATCTAGATGCTGGCCGTTGTAATAACTTTGTTCATCGTGAGTTTTGAGAAATAGCTGGATCGCAACAACCTGATCTGTTTGTGGGGCTATACCGCTATCCATTCTACATTTGTATGTAACTAATGCTAAGTTTATTAACTACCGGAAGCATGAAATGCTTGAAAGGTAGTTATAGCGATTGATCTGTTTGTCTGTCTGTCTGTCCGTCCGTCCGTCTGTCTGTCTGTCTGTCCGTAAACACTCTAACTTCCCTCCACGTTGACCGATTTGACTCAAATTTGGCATAGAGGTACCTTGGCCCATGGCCACGCTCCCTATTGATTTTCAGCCATCTATCTCATCATTGACCGGAAGGAGGGGGGTCGACGTCTTTGGGGTGGTGGGGGTGACAAAATTGTCAAAAAATTTTATTGCATGAAGGGATAGAGGGGTGCAAGACGAACATTTTTTGTCAACGCACCATGGGTCAAATCGGTGACCTGGCGGTGGGAGGGGCCCCCGAATGTATAGGGGTAAAAAATGTTATTGCATAAATCAGTGGATATGGTCAATTTGAATTTATTTGACGTAGCATAATGGTCAAATAAGTATAAAATTAGTTAGTTTGGCATGCACGATTCTTCCGGTAGTTATATATTAAAGGTTACACCTTACTAGTTTAGACTTGAAAGCTATTCAGGACCTTTAATAAAGTAAATTATGTACTTAGGAAAAACATCTCCCATGTTGATAAAACCGTTTTTTACATTTGCTCAAGTAACTCATGCACAATGATAGAGGATGCCCGATGGTGCGTCGCCGTGCAGCATATATACATCCTATTCGCTTTCCCTGAAATGAGATAGGAAACACTTGTTTACGTTTATGCATCAATAAATGTTGCTATCGCATGACAAAACGTAACGAATCACAAGCAGTAATTTCCTAACGCTACTCGGATAATCAATGCACCACTGGAATGAATTTTCCGAATCACGCAAACAGGACGTCAATGTACATTGCCACACATAGCAATATTGTTTCGACATCCCATTTTACTCATTCGTCAAGAATTTATTATTTTTGCTTGTTGGTGACTACCAGATTATTGGACTGTCAACTTACAAGCATGACCGCAATATTCCTTTCCATTGTTCAAACGAAGAGAAAAATTGTCAAATTGAACGTTTATCATGACATCGTTAATTGGTTGTGATACTTGAAATAAGTCAATAAGAATTACGTGTATTACTACTGCGTTCGAACATACGTGCTTTAGCTGCTAAAAAGCTTTTTCTATGGTGCTATAATTTGCAATGTTGTAAACGTTGTTGGAATACATGGTATCCTTAAGTTCAGTGAAAATGGAAACGTCAATCATTATGGCATTACTATTTATGTGAAGCATAACTTACAATTTTCCAGAAGGGAAAATGAAATGACAATATATTCAGTTAAGTGCCAACAAATGCCTTAAGTACCGTTTGCTGAGCAAAACCAATTGAAGCATTTAAAAAATAATATATAGGAAATGTATCGCATATGCGAAAATGTTATGTCGTATTCATGTTCAAAATAATCAATCACATTGCTCAAAGTTGAAGGGTAGGTCTATCATTTCAAAAGTGTCATCTTTCAGATCTTGAATATACGCGTAGAATAATTTATAAATACCCTCGTACAAAGTCAATCGTTCACTCGCTCGCCACCAATGCTCCATAACATGTCGCCTTAATTAGTTACGCTCGGAAATTAAATAATATGTTTCCTTAAAAAATGAAGTTTTCGCTTCGTAGTGTGCTATTGTTTGACCCACTGCCATTCCTTGTCCATAATTTAATTTTCGCTACGAATGCAAGAGAAGGCCATTCACACAATCCCAAAATACCCGACATGATGTCTACAGTGGTCCCAATAATAAATAGTACACTTTTCCAACTATTTAAGGGTTGTATATTTTTCATTGAACAACTCCCCAATGGCGATAATGAGTGGGATACCATTCCATTCGAAATAGTTCATAAATGCAGCATACGCTCAAATATTGGGGACGGTCTTGACTGCCAGATATTTTATTATACGTATCTATATACAGCCATCAAGAAGCCCGTATTCCATCGAAGGCTTTCAAATCAGTGCAACGTGTTGGTTCCACTGATTCTGAGTGAATGGATTACTTACTCGATCATGTCGATCCTACCATATATAAATATCGACGCAAGCAATTACATGGATTTTGTTCTAGTTCCTTCGCCGTCAAAGCGAGGCATATTTAGTATTTATGAATATTATTATGCTTTAATGCCGGCCACCTCTGCTGTATTTCTTTTACTTGGCGTGGCAGATAATGAAGCCAGTACGCTGGAAATGTTTTGCCAGTCTTGCGTCAATGAAGAATACTCTGGATCTAGTAGAATTAAGCGGAATCGGCCAGGATACCCAATGTATCAAGTGGGAGTTGGAATAAATTTGTTCAACAAACTCAGAATGAGTCAGCTGTCCTTAGCGAAAATCAAAAGCATTTGGAATGTCCATCATAAAAATGTCGCAGCTTACAACTATTATGGAGATAACGTATACCATCGGCAAAACGAATCAAATAGTTGGACAAATCCAAAGATTTGCAACAAAATAAAACCAGAAATACGAAGCTACCTGGAATTCGTGAACGAGGGATGGGGGCAAAATCGCGCCATATTCCCCGGCCAATTTTGTTTGTATGCCGACATACTGGATCACGCAAATTTCACAGATGGACGACAACACTTGACGCATTCCGAACTAATTGGATCAAGCCTCCCCTTGTTGAGACTACCATCGTATTTGGAGGTTAGAAAAGTTGGGAAACACATGGTGGGTTCATCTGTAGAAGGATTCAGGTATGCAATATATACGAAATTTAGAAACCAACGGCAAACATATAGCTTGCTGGAATTGACACATCCTTTCATTTGCATCGTCTGGGTAAATTATCTGGTAGTACTGATGCTGAGCATATGATTGTTGATGATTGCGTCCAAGGAATTTGTGCATTTCAAATTACTGGCAATGTCGGTAGAGCAGTCTATTAATTGGCAAGATAAGAGTTTTAGGGCTAAAGCTTGCATGAATTTGTTGACATTCTGGCTAATATGGGTTATACCCTTGCGGCAATGCTACTCAGGCACGCTGTATGCATTTCTGGCCAAAGAGGTAGTACCAAAAGTTCCAGATAATTTGCGTGAAATTGTGAATGGCAGCAGCGACTGGTATAGTATGTTCGTAAGCTCAGAGGAAGCTAAACAGTTTCTTCGGCTCTCTGGCACTGAGTCGTCGGAAGGTGGAGTAGATTCCGAATTCATTTCAAAACTTGCCAAAACTACACGTATATTCTATGATTCTGACTTGAAATATCTGATGCCGGAAGGAAGGGAAACGCTGGGTGGCATTAGGGACACCATTGCAGTTCTTAAGCACAGTCTGAGCGGCATTGGGAGGAAGACGAACATTTGGACTGCGCTGAACAGGAGTCGTTCCTACGTTCCGGTAATGGTTAAGCAAGCCTGGGTTTTGTCAAAACGTTGGGGATATGTTAGCGGAAATAACTTCTTCAAGAAATTCTTTGTCGAGGGTATGTCCAGAATTACATCCGGTGGGATTCAGCAATGGTGGGAGAGCAGGAATAAGGATATCGTAAGAATGGAGTTCCTGAGAGCCGAGAATATTTGCAACGTCATTAATTCGAATAGTGCTGAAGAAGGGAAAATAGATGTTGGTTGCATGGAGGACGAAAGCATTCAAGGTGCAGACATGACTAAATTGAGAGCTGCTCTGATGCTGTATTGCTTTTGTATTCTGACGAGTTGCCTTCAGTTTTATCATGAATTTACCCAGCGCAATTTGATACAGATGCTTACCAACAAACATTTAGTCATTTAGGACCACTTTATAGATATTACGAGGAAATATAGTTTATATAACACTTATTGTTGCACTATTATTCGAATTAAAGTATTCTAAAATTGATAAACCTCAAATACAAAATATATCAGTACACAAAATAATGTAAACATCAATTGTAATTGTTGTCAGAATTCAATTGCGGAATGTGTTTGTGGCATATTATATTTAAAATGCTAATAATATATCTATAAACATTAAGGAATATTGTGAGTTGTATATTGGGCGTGTATTGTAAGTACAACGCTAGTTAGCTAATGATTATGTTGTACGTATAAACATTTAACGCCTTATATGCTGCAGTTGTATGCAAATGTTAAGCGATATGAAGTTGTAAATGAAAAAATATAGAATAAAGAATATGAATGAAAATGTCGAGATGAAAATAATGCATCATTTGTTCTTCGCATGCTTCAAGTATGAAGCTTGTATTATATTAACATTTCTTTATTATCGCATATTGTCATTTAGTTTGCCAGTGTATGGTTGTACTTTTGTATCCTCCAATTATAATATAAGAACTGTAAATGCAATTTTAATTTATAACTTAGTTTTAAGAAAATATTATATCTTGCATTTTCATTTACTGCTTTGTTTGCTCTACTTTCTCCAGCACACGCCTCATCCCAGAATCATCATATGTTTAAGACTTTGACTTCCTGTACAAGCCATTTATCCTGGAAAGCGGATACCTATACCTATACGTTGCGTGTGTGGCACGAATTGAATATACTCGTAAAAAATTTTTAACGGAAGAGAGACAGACTGTGGAGCCACGTTGCGTAATAGAGTGCCAATAACTAGAAGTGAAATACTTCTAATTATTCGGAACTCTAAGTGAACGGCATAAGCACATATGCGTTTATTAACTGAGTCTTTATTGGTGCCGCGATTCTGCGGAGAGGTGCATACATTATTGTAGTTTTCTCACTGGAAATGTTTTTCCTCGGCATTTTTCCAATCTCGATGTGGGTGGCGTAAAATAATTTTAACTGTTCATTCATGAGTCACAAGGGAATGAGGGGCCATCAAGTATTAATATAATTTGGGAAAGTATCAACAGATACGTGACTTTTCTGACCTGCTAACTGAAACGTGGTGAGTGGACTCTTTGGGATGGCTGTGTTTTCACTACATTCGCTTAGTATTTCAAGTGAACGACTTGGTTAACGTTGGTAACAATGTGGATATCATTGCGGGAACACTTATGAATCATAAGTTATGATTGTCAACTTTACCATAGTTCACTTGCTCTCAGGAGACGTATACAGAAAGATATGTTCCGAATTTTTTTGGACTTTTTTGTTTCGTAATTTTAAGATTTGATATATAATATTTCGTTAACATTAAAAGCTGGACAATTTCAAAGACCGATTACTGCGGCAACATCTCGTTTCCATCGTATCCGAAGAAACTGGTATGGAAGATACAAAAAAGTTGCTTGTTGTTAAGGAATTGGAGTCACGAGTTGTCGGTATCGGGACTGCGGGCCTTTACCACTTTTATTTCTCATTTTTAGCATAAGTATTCAGCACCTACTTTATCGACATCGTCATTTTCATAACAAAGAGAATATGCATATACCAATCATTGAAATATATTTTTTGCATGATGGAGATGGTTGCCATTGTAGTAACTTTGTTCATCGTGTGTTTTGAGAAATAGCTGGACCACAACGACCTCCACTGTGCGGCTATACCGCTATCCATTGTATATAATTGATTTTAAGATTTGTAGCGCTGAAAGCTATTTAGCACCTTTACTATAGTTTATAGTGTACTTTTAAAAGTCAATTTTCACTTTCATAAGACCATTTTGTTACACTTGCTCATGCACATTATAATAGAGATGCCCGACGTTGGGCATCCTATTCATCACAATGGTGTATAAACATCCCATTCATTTTCCCTGAAATGAGATACGACACACTTTCGTTACGTTAATGCATCAATAAATATTGCTTTCGCATGCCAAAACCTTACGAATGACGAGTAGTAATTTGTTAATTTTAGTCGCATCATCAATGCCATTTCCATTGGCATGTTAGGAAAGATAACATATACGTACGTGTGTTGATACGAATGCGTGCTCTAATAATGGGAATCAAGCTTATTATACGATGCCGGCAGTTGCTGCGTGTTAAAAGCATGCGAACTCGGAAGCAATACAAAATAGACGTATATAATAACCTAACATACTGTCCATTTCCATATATCACTGGAGTGTAAATCGCTGGAGTAGTCAAACAATATGTAAATGTACATTGTTACGCATCAATAATTTCTGTAATATTACATTTTACCCATTCCTCAAGATTTTGTTCATTTTGTGTGCTGGTCATTAGAAATTAATTCATATTTTAACAAAATTATTGTTTGATTTAGGGGAAAAAATTGATTGTTTGTTTGCTGAATCCATAGAATAAGTAATCTAAAATGTCAAGGATAAAATGAAGAATATTGCATTGTCAAGTTCGAGGTTTGCATTTGAAACAAACACTCATAATAGCGTGCACATCACTGTCAATTTAATGGCATGATCAAAATATTCCTTGCTCAGTCCAATGGACAGATTTTCAAATTGCACCTTTTATACGTCGGGATTAAATTGACTGATCCACTTGAATTTTGTCACTTCGAACTGCGACTAAGTCTTAAGCGTTTAAATATTTAAAATTTAGCTACAAAAATATGTTCTACGCCGTAATGTCGCAAATGTTTGTTATAAATTTGATATTCTTCAAATCTGTGAAAAAGAAAACGTCAGTCACCACAACGCAACAAAAGCCATTATAATTAATCTAAAACATTGAATTTTCGAGAAGCGGAATTGAAAAAGGACAAAATACTCAATTTATTGTCATCGAACCTTTTAAGCGCCGATTAGCGAGCAAACCATTTGAAGCGGTTTTTATCAAGCGCAGTAAATGCCGTATATTCAAGCATTAACTTCGAATTCATATTCAAAATAACCAATCACATTGCTTAAAGTTGAAGGGCAAGTTCATCATTTCAAGTGTATCACCTTTCACGTCATTTAATATGCGCCGTGGAATAATTTAGGCTTACCCTTATACAAAGTCAAATCTTCACTCGCTCGTCACCAATGTTCCAGAACATATCGCCTTTCTTTGTTACACTCGTACAAAATTAATACGTTTCCGTAAAATGAAGTATTCGGTTCAAAGTTTGCTATTATTTGATGCTTTAACATTCCTCGTGAATAATTTACTTTCCGATACAAATGCAATAGAAAGCCATTCACCCGACACGATGCCCATTGGAATGTCACTAATAAATATTACTTTTCTCCATCTGTTTAGGGATTGTATATTTTTTGTTCCAACAATCATCAACGCTGAGGTTGAACAAGGTACCATTGCAAGCGAAATAATTGACAAGTGCGCCAGACCCTCAAATAGTGGGGCCGTTTTTGACTGCCAGATATTGTATCATAGATATGAGAATGAAGCTGCCGTTGTGCCTGCAGTCCATCGGCGGCTTTCAAACCGCTGCAACGTTTTGGTTCCACCAATCATGGTCAATGGTAGGTGGATTACTGCCCCGATCATGTGGCATCTGGCAAATATTGGAAAAGATCATCAGAATGTTATGGATTTTGCCCTAGTTCCTTCCCTACCATTACCAACGCTAGGAAAATATAGTATTTACCACAATCATTTTGTACCTATCCCTGCTAGCTCTGCGGTATTTCTTTTGCTTCGCGCCACTGATAACGGAGCCACTTAACTGGAAATGTTTTGCCAGCCATGTTCCGTGGGAGAATACTCTGGACCGCGGAAAATCAGACAATTTCGATCAGGGTTCGCATGGTACCAAGTTGGAGTTGGGATGAACTTGTTCAGCCGATTCAAAATGAGTCAACTCACCTTAACAAAAATCAAAAGCATTTGGAATGTCTATCATAAAAATATTGCAGTTTACAACTATATCTGGAGGAACATTGACCAGCCGCATAAGGCATCAACTGGTTTGAAAATGCCAAAGATTTGCAACAAGATATTACCAGAAATACGAAGCTACCTAAAATTCCTAAGCAAGAATGGAGCGGCAAATCACGTCATTTTACCAGGGCAATTTTGTTTGTATGCTGATATACTAAATCGTGCCAATTTCACAGGTGGAGGAAAAGTGTCTGCCAATTCGGAGGCACTTGACTCAACGTTGCCGCTACTCAAGCTACCTATGTACACTGAAGTTGAGGAAGGTAAGATAAACTCCGTTGGCTCGTCCGTCCAGGGATTCAGGTATGCAATATATTCAAAAATACGAAGTCTGCAAATAACAAACAGCGTGTTGGAATTGACAAAACCACTCTCATGGATAGTGTGGCTAAGCTATGTTGTATTATTAGCAGTAACCATAGCTTGGCTGAAAATTGTGTCCCAGGAATTCATGCATTTCAAATTACTTGCAATCTCAGTAGAGCAGGCCATTAGTTTCCACAAGAAAAGTCTTAGGTCTAAAGCATGCATGGTTGTGCTGACATTCTGGATAATTTGGGTAATCCCATTGCGTGAAGGTTACTCTGGCAGTCTGTACGCATTCCTGGCGAAAGATGTGGTACCAGAAATTCAAGACAGTTTGCCTGAAATTCTGAACGGCACCGGCGACTGGTATAGCATGTTTGTAAGCTCAGAGGAAGCAAAAGACTTCCTACGGCAGTCCGGCACCGATACGCTGGAAGGTGGGCTAGAGTCCGAATTCATTTCAAAACTTGCCAAATCTACACGAATATTGTATAATTCCGATTTGAAACATTTGATGCGAAAAGGTCACGAAAAGCTAGGACATATTAGGAATACAATTGTGGTGCTTAAGCACAGTCAGGGCAATTATAGGTGGAATCCAAGCATTTGGACTGCATTGGACAGGAGCCGGTCCTATAGACAGGTTAGTGTAAAGAAAACCTGGGTTTTGCCAAAAACTTGGGGATACGTTGGCGGAAATAACTTTTTCCAGGAATTCTTCGCCCAGGATTTGTCCGGATTGATAACGGCTGGCATCAGGCATTGGTGGGAAAGCAGGAATAAACATTTCATTAGAATGATGTTCCTCAAATCAGATAAGATTTGTAATGCTATTAACCCGAGAAGTGTTAAGGATGGGAAGGTTGAAATTGGCTGCCTGGAAGAGGAAAGCATGCAGGGTGCTGACCTGACTAAACTGAGTGCCGCTCTGATGCTCTTTGGCTTCTGCATTTTGGCGAGTTGTCTTCAGTTTTACCGGGAAGTAACAAAACTTAATCTGGCACAGAGACGTGCAGCAATAAAATAATTGTTTAGGATTTGTTTGCAAATAAAATTAACTATATTACATGTAGCACTTATTATTGCAGTAGTATAAGAAATTGTGGATACTAAAATATATGAACTTATCTGTTCTGCCCATTTGCGTATAATATTTCGATAAGATATTTCGAACTTATGTATTATAATATTTTGTTAAAATATGGAGTTTTTCTTTGTTGCTTTCTTTTCTCCATAATATGATAATTAATTTTCTTTTCCAAGAAAGCAATGATTGTTTAAAATATCCTATTTGTACATATTATGTAAACCTACTTCCGGGGAAATAGGAAGTAACTAATTAGTTAAATGTTGCTTATCTCTTCATGAAAGTTTATGAAGAAATTTCTTTTGTTTCTAGAATATCCAATTCTATTTTTAGAATGATTGTTAAATTTTTCGACATTCGCCCCGGAAGTCAGAGAGGTATAAATAGCGAGCGCACATTAGTAATCTCATTCTCATTTCAGTTTTACGGTCTGAACTGGAAACAGCTCAGACTAAGAAGTGGCTTGTGCCGTCAACTGCAAGTCACTTGTTTGATTAATAAAGTCATAGTCGCTAGTTCCTATTAACTTAGGTATTTTTGGGCTTTATTTTTCATAAATTGCATCCCGGACGTTATTCCCGTTAAGAAATTGACATTGGGATTCCGGAAGTTATCTCAGATGAGAATCTGGTCCTTCATACTTTTATGTTCTCAGAGTTTAACGACGCTAACGGTTTTTCTCTGAGCTATCGAAAGGTGAGAACATAATTGGTCCTTCGAGTCACTCAACCCGACGTGGGGACACAGTTAGGACCTGAAGAGGTCACTTGAGGTCATCAGCCTGCTGTGAAGGACAAGACGTCACTTTTCTGAAGCCTGGAATCCAGAATGGACACGGGGGAAAAGGACGAGAAACAGCAGGACCTGCGTCGTAGTAGCCGAATCAATCTTGGGAAGTCACCAAGCCGCTTTGGAAATCCGTTGGGACCTTCCAGCAGTTTTTTCACAAGCACAACCATAAAAGCCGCCGATGGGACGCCCATGAAGAGGACCACCATGGCTGTTCCTCTGTCAGCTGTTGTTAAGAAAAATACAGAGGACGGCAAATCAATTACCTCTCATGGGTCTGGTCAATCCCTGGTGGACTTGCTTGACGAAGAAATTGCCAAACTGGAAAAAACGGTCAACTCCAAGGTGGACCTGTTGCAGTCGCTTGTGAAAATGAGGGACGAGCAAAAGGAAGCTGTGCAGGCGGAGATAGAGGCAGACCAGAAATTGTCGGACTATGAAGACGACGACGCAGGAGCCGAAGAGATTCGGCTGGCGATGGAGTATCTGAAAGCTGATCCCATTTTTTCAGAAGACGAAGAGGAAGGCCGGGAAGAGAAGGAGCAGTTTCACGGGAAGTATACCCCACCAAGTGCAATTAACGTTAGCACTCGGGGTCACTACTTCGAAACCCCACTCAACCCGGGTCAAGGAAGGAGGTCTTCAATGAGGCCAAGAGATCCACCGCCGCCTCCACCGAAGTTTGGAGGAGCGGTGAAGAAAGAAACGGCTGATCCCACAGAAGCGGGTGAAGCAAAAAAGAAGTCAGTTGGCATGTTCGCTGGAAACTGGAATAATCCTTCACAAGCAGAGAAAGGAGGATTTCCAGAAGAACGCCATGAAGCCGCCTCTGGAGGAGGAAAGTCCTTTGGAGGTAGCAGCAGCATATATGGTGGGAAAACTGGCGCGGGATCAATAAGACGACCCCTCCCTCCGCAGCCAAGTACTAGTGTAGATGACCTGGCAGGAGCACTGATCAATGCCCTGCAACTCCAGAACAGAAGAACAGAACAGTTTGTTGCTCGTCAAAGTTCCAGCAGTTCCCTACCGCAGTTCTCGGGGAACCCGCTGGAATGGCCACTGTTCTACCACCACTTTAACCAGTCAACACAGGATTGTGGTTTCAGCCCGCAGCAGAACATGGCAAGACTGGAAAAGGCGTTACGGGGGGAAGCCAGAATTACTGTACGATCTCTGATGATCGTACCCACCAACACTCAAGCAGTAATGCAGCGCCTGGAGCAGCGTTTTGGACGCCCGGAAATCGTGATTCAATCGCTGGTGGAGATAGCAAGGAAAACCCCATCCCTGAAGGAGGGGAAGCTATCATCCATACTTGATTATTCAAACGCTGTGAATAATCTCGTGACGACTGTGGAAACACTCCAGGAACCCAGTTACCTGGAAAATCCTCAATTACTCCAGGAGCTGGTGGACAAGCTGCCTGACGTGTTCAAGATCCAATGGGGCATGACGGCGGTGAAGAACAGAGGTCGTGGAAACTTGAAGAAATTTGCGGAGTGGATCGATACCATGTCTGACGCAGCCAGCATGGTTACTGTTCCGAAGGTCAGCTTCCGTGAGTCAAAGCGAGAAGAAAATCTACATGCTGCAGCGGAGGAGCCTCCAAGTAGACCACCACGTACCTGCCACTGTTGCGGAAAAGAGGGTCACAATGTCATGGACTGTGACCAGTTCCGGAAAAAGACACTCCAAGAGAGACGGGACCTTGTGAAGGAGAAGAATCTTTGCTTCAGATGTATGCGGTCGGGTCACAGCGTCAAAATCTGTAGATCCAAGGTCACCTGCAACAAAGACGGATGTGGAAGGAGGCACCATTCTTTACTCCACGATCCTGAGCAGGGGTCCAAGAAAGAAGCAAAGGAGGAGAAGATCAAGGATCTGAATGCCACCATAGAATCCTTGTCCAGTTCCACGTTATTACGCATTTTATGTGTAACGTTGTATGGTCCAGCAGGCAAGTTAACTGTCAATGCCTTGCTGGACGAAGGCTCCACCGTCACTCTGATGTCGGCTGATGTGGCCAAGAAACTGGGACTGTCTGGAGGTGTGGATCCACTACGCATCAAGTGGACCAATGGTACTTCGCAAGAAGACAATTCCTCCAGGAAAGTGGACTGCTTCATTGGACCGGTAGGTGCAAAAGAAAAATTTAAAATGAAGAGGATAAGGACCGTGCGCAATCTTACGCTGCCAAACCAGAGGACCGACCTGGAGGACGTTATCAAAAAGTATCCGCATCTCCAGAAGACTAAGTTCAAGTACTTACCTGGAGAGAAGCCCGTAATCCTCATTGGTCAGCCACACATTAAATTCACTGTGGCGAGACAAGTTATAGAAGACGATGACGACTCCCCCATCCTAACCCACACAAAATTAGGATGGGTAATGCACGGTCCTAGCAGAGAAGACGGAGGCGATGAAGCAACGTTCTCCTGCATTCATGAGAGCGACGATGATATCCTCCACAACCTGGTGAAGGAGTCGTTTGCACTTGAGAGTCTGGGGGTGGCACCTTTGGCGGCAGCAAGATCTCGAGAAGATAAACTGGCAGAAGACAAGATGAAGCAGGTTACCAGAAAAGTTGATGAGCGCTGGGAGACCGGTTTGCTGTGGAGAAAGGAGCCTGTGATCCTGCCAAGTAGCCGAGCTGTTGCTGAGAAGAGGCTGAGGAGCATAGAGAGAAAGCTTGCCAGAAATGATGATATCCGACAGCAGTATCATGACAGGATTCATCATTATCTGGAGAAGGGCTATGCTCGGAAGCTGACCACAGAAGAATTGGCAGCGAAGTCGGATGTGGAATGGTTCCTGCCACATTTCGACACCAGACATCCCAACAAGCCGGCCAAAATCCGAATTGTGTTTGATGCTGCCAGCCGCTCAAATGGAGTAAGTCTGAATGACTACTTGCTCACTGGACCTGACTTGTTGGTGTCGCTGCCTGGAATCTTGGTCAAGTTCCGGCAGAAGAAGATAGCCATCAGTGGAGACATTACAGAAATGTTTCACCAAGTGCGGATTCGCAAAGAAGACTGTCCAGCTCAGAGGTTCCTGTGGCGAGAAGGAGGAGAAGAAGAGGCATCCGTGTTCCAGTTAGAAGTCATGATGTTCGGCTCTGTGTGTTCTCCATACTGTGCTCAATATGCAAAAAACGCTAACGCAATTGAGTATCAGATGGAGTTCCCAGAAGCCGCCGAAGCCATTACCAAATTCCATTATATGGACGACTGGCTCCAATCTGTGGACACCGAACAAGAAGCCTTCAAACTTGTTCGTGATGTCACTGAAGTACACAGACGTGGAGGAATGGAAATTGGCAAGTGGATTTCCAATTCCAAGAAGTTGCTGGAAGATGTCAAGGGGAACACGGAGCCAAGTCAGACCAAAGATCTGGCGGAGTGGTCTGAAGTGCAAACAGAACGAGCCCTGGGTTTGCACTGGATACCGGAAGAAGACTGCTTCACCTTCCGGGTAAACCTCAAAAGAGCTGGAGAAGGAATTGCCACTGGAGAGAAGATACCGACAAAACGAGAAGTTTTGAGGCTCATCATGCTGGTCTGGGATCCGTTGGGGTTTATCGGGCACTACCTGGTCAAAGCAAAAATCTTGATGCAGGAGGTCTGGAAGTCCAAAATTGGATGGGACGACGAGATACCTTCATCCATGCTGAAGAAGTGGACAAAATGGATCCGGCAGCTACCCCAACTGGCAGAGATAAGGATTCCCAGATGCTACTCTCCTATCTGTGGAACAGCAAAACATGTGTCGCTGCATATTTTCTCAGACAGCAGTGAAGCCGCCGGATGTTGCCTGAGCTATTTACGAGTATCTGATGAATATGACGAAGTCACGGTGTCATTCATCATGTCCAGATCCAGGGTCGCTCCAGTGAAACCATGCTCCATTCCAAGACTGGAGCTGAACGCAGCACTACTCGCCTCCAGGATGGGAAAATTCATCCTCTCGGAGCTGGAGATCAAAGTACACAAAGTGTACTACTGGACAGATTCCATGACGGTGCTGCGCTGGATCAGGAATGAAGCAAGAAGATTTAACACGTTTGTCGCTGGAAGGGTTGGTGAACTCCAGGAAAATTCCGAAGTCAGTCAATGGAATTGGGTTCCAACCGCAGAAAATCCAGCTGACGATGGCACGAGGGAAGGCAAGAGTGACTTGAGCCCAGAGTCACGGTGGTGGAATGGACCTGAATTTTTGGTGAAAGAAGCTGATTGCTGGCCTGTGGAGACTTCTCAAGTCAAATTTGAAGTCGACGAGGACCTTGAGCTGCGTAAGCAATTTGTCGCAGTCGTTGTTGAGGTGCCGAAGTTTAGCTTGCCTGACCTGGGAAGATTCTCAAAATTTCCCAGGATTGTACGTGCCACAGCTTGGATACTGAAATTTATCCAGCTGAAGATAAAGAAGAAAGCAGGCCATTTGGATACAGACAAAGCAAAGCTTTTGCTGTTCCGGAGGAGTCAGTGGGAATCATGGCCAGATGAGATGCAGCTCCTGTCCGATGGAAGAACAGTTCCGAAGTCCAGCGCGTTATTTACTCTTTCTCCAGTACTGGATGAGAAAGGTGTGCTGAGGATGAAATCCAGGTTGACCGGGGCTGATGAGAATTTAAAGTTTCCAATAATTCTCCATCCGAAAAATGGACTGACGTTGCTGCTAATCAGACACCACCATGAAAAATTTGGCCATGCTGGAGAGGATCTCATTCGAAATGAGCTGAGGCAGACGTGCTGGATACCTAACCTGAGAGCTGCTGTAAGGAAGGTCAACCGGGCATGTATAATATGCAGAAAGAAAAGGATCCAGCCACAACCTCCAGAGATGGGTGCACTGCCAGACTTCCGTGTCCAGCCACAACCCAGAGCATTTTGGATTTGTGGCATGGATTATTTTGGGCCCATGGAAGTAACGATTGGGAGACGGCATGAGAAGCGGTACGGGGTTCTATTTACCTGCATGAACACCCGGGCAGTGCATCTGGAGATTGCTCACTCTCTTACAACGGACAGTTGTATAATGGCCATAAGAAGGATGATAAGCAGACGGGGCCAGCCATGTCAAATGTTCAGTGACAACGGCACCAACCTGAGGGGAGCAGAAAAGGAACTTCGCAAAGCATTGACGGAGCTGGACCAAGATACGCTGAAGTCAGAATGTTCCAGCAAAGGAATAATCTGGAACTTCATTCCCCCTGCTGCAGCTCATATGGGGGGAAGTTGGGAAAGACTGGTGCGCTCCGTAAAAACTGCGCTATCAGTCATCCTCAAGTCCAGAGCTCCAAAGGAAGAAGTCCTGGAGACCGTTTTTGCAGAAGCGGAGGCGATCGTCAATAGTCGTCCTCTCACTGATGTTCCTGTGGATGTGGAGTCACCCGAAGCTCTGACTCCATTCCATTTCCTCATTGGAACGTCCAGTACCAGCCGGCCACCTGGAAAATTTGAAGGAAAGGAGATCTGCTTGCGAAAGCAATGGAGAATAGCCCAAGCGTTAGGCGACCAATTCTGGAAACGCTGGGTTCGAGAGTACCTACCGACCCTCCAGAGAAGAGCAAAGTGGCACGGAAGCAGACCGTCATTGGCAGTGGGCGACATTGTTGTGGTACTGGACGAAAGCCTGAAGCGAAACACGTGGCCATTGGGGGTCATCATTCATGTTTTTCCAGGGAATGATGGCGTGGTCCGGGTAGCAGAAGTCAAGACCACAACCGGTATTTACCGAAGACCTGTAACCAAGCTCGGGAAGCTGGACGTTCGGAAGGCAGAACCGCAAGATTAAGTTGTGGTCACAACGGGGGGAAGTTATGTTCTGCCCATTTGCGTATAATATTTCGATAAGATATTTCGAACTTATGTATTATAATATTTTGTTAAAATATGGAGTTTTTCTTTGTTGCTTTCTTTTCTCCATAATATGATAATTAATTTTCTTTTCCAAGAAAGCAATGATTGTTTAAAATATCCTATTTGTACATATTATGTAAACCTACTTCCGGGGAAATAGGAAGTAACTAATTAGTTAAATGTTGCTTATCTCTTCATGAAAGTTTATGAAGAAATTTCTTTTGTTTCTAGAATATCCAATTCTATTTTTAGAATGATTGTTAAATTTTTCGACATTCGCCCCGGAAGTCAGAGAGGTATAAATAGCGAGCGCACATTAGTAATCTCATTCTCATTTCAGTTTTACGGTCTGAACTGGAAACAGCTCAGACTAAGAAGTGGCTTGTGCCGTCAACTGCAAGTCACTTGTTTGATTAATAAAGTCATAGTCGCTAGTTCCTATTAACTTAGGTATTTTTGGGCTTTATTTTTCATAAATTGCATCCCGGACGTTATTCCCGTTAAGAAATTGACATTGGGATTCCGGAAGTTATCTCAGATGAGAATCTGGTCCTTCATACTTTTATGTTCTCAGAGTTTAACGACGCTAACGGTTTTTCTCTGAGCTATCGAAAGGTGAGAACATTATCAATATAGAAAACTAATGTAAACATCAATTGTAATTGATTTCTGAATACAGTTACATTACGTACTCTTAGAATGTAATATTGAAAATTTGAATAATATTATGTATATGTAGGTATAGTGAGTTGTAAATTCATCATGTGTAGTCAAAACGTGTTGGCATATTGTTTAGCCAATATTTATGTTGGGGACATAGTTAACACCATATATATTACGGTAATAAGTAAATGATGCTTATTGTGAACCTGTAAATACCAAATCTAGAATAAAGAAATATGTAGCTGGAATGCCATTGTTTGTAGTATGTCAAAATTTATATAATTTATCAATCGCTCTGCATGTAAATTTAGTCTGCCTCTCGGCATGCATCAGAACTTGACTTATCAAGTATTCAATTGCATGGCGCAAAACAAACTAAAGTAATCAGCCATTTGAGCACATCCTTGGTACGGAATCTTTCTACTGTCTACTTTCTGTATTGGCTTACTGGTATGGCGATTGAGATTTGTGGCGTGTTCGACGCGTATGGACCGTAAATCGATACAAGAGAGTATCAGGTTCACCCCTTTACAAGTAAATCCGGAAAGAATATTACAAAGCTGCATTAGGAATTGAACAAGTTGGGGGATGATAAATTAGCGTTGTTTTTATTTTTAGAACATACAATAAACAACGGCAGCATATGTGTCGCTTGATAACACATTGTGTCCCGTTTGCGTATGATATACATATTTCTTTTAGTCATTTATGCTTCTTTTTATATTAATTCTATAGTCAAGTATTTCTCTTATGTAATCTCAAATAAGCTATTTAGTTTGCATCCTACATTATCTATGTTTTCCTACTATATATAACGAATATAATGTAGCACAGGTAGCACACATTTTCTAACTAGTTCGTAGTTATTGGTAGTATTAATACTAACGATCTATAGTATAGATTATCATTGATATGTGTGAAGATATGGATAATTATTTTGTCCAAATACATGTCCAAGCTACACCTAAATGAGAGAAATTAAGTTGGGAAACCTGTGAGATAGAACAGCGTATATCCATTCTGTGTAGCCAACATGCGTTGAAATTAAATTATTTGAAAAATTTCTTACAATGTAACTATTTGGAGAAACGTCGCCGCTGCAAATGTCAAACTTTTATTGTTTTAACGAAGGATTATCAGCACAAATGATATGCATGTGAGCCAATAAAGTTCGTGAATATTCATGGCGAGATCTCGTATTCAAGTATTCGAAAAGTACAAATACAGGGAGATAATTAGCAGGCATTCTCGAACTGGTTCAATCAGGAAACATAAGTGACGTAAAAATCAACATAAGCTAACAAGGTGTTGCAAAATTTATGGCCATTCTGAAGAAAATGGAATACTAGTTTTTGCATCTAATTCGTTCCCATGACGTGTCTCTGATTTTCTTGGACGTTGTTGCGGGAATCAGGGCTGCAGTTACCCAATGACAAAATTTTAGTATGAACATATACCCACGTTGGGTGACGATGAAATGTTTTGCTTAAAAGGAACGGTCAAGATTTGCTTTTCTGTTTGAAAGAGGTGGGATTAGACTGGGATTATTGTTTAAGAAGTGTGATGCTGAAAAAGTTTTATATTCTGACTGGGAAGTATACGGATTTTGAGAATAGTGAACAGCAGGAACTTACAACAGTTTGGGCTTGGTCATCTCACAGAGGAATTTCTATTGAGGATCTATTGAAAAATTGAGGTAATTACAGGGCTATAGTGCAATCAGGATAGTAGGGGTTTCGTCGATGCTACTTTGTATTACTGGTACAATATAACGTTTTATTGCATTTTGCATCAAGTGCGTTCAGCATGGATGGGAATAGGTAATGGAATTTGTTTGCTTTACTGAATGAAGTGATTATGGCATAGTTCAGTACAATGATAGGAGAAGAAACTAAACCAGTCAAAATCTGAATGTGTGTTGCGTGTTAATGCTTAGGGATTATGTGACCTTTCATGGATTATGCTATTTTTAGAAATCCTTTATGAGTTGGGAGTGGCTATAAATACGTTCAACTCTTGTAGGGTTAAATCATAAAAGCGTTGTATTGTGTTTCACTTCAAGAGGTAATAAATGTACAATGACAGTTCTTTTGGCAGGACTGCATTCAGTTTTATTTCTCACAATGTTCACAAGTTGGTATTTTATAAAGACACAAGGAGCAATTTGTTTCTAATCTGATTCCATTTGTTTCAATACATGCATTGTACTGCACCATAAATCATCAACCTCAAATTGTACAATGATACGTTTACATAGTTTGCACTTACATAGATGTGCCTTAAAATGAAAAGCTGAACAACATTATTTGACGGCAGAAATGTACATGGACACAATAGCATCAGATAATCTTGTCGTTGATTTCTTAACATTTCCATTCAACTCGAGTCCAGCTCTACAATGCACACAACAAACAAAATCGAATTCTTGCATTTCACAATAATTACTAGACACTATTCATTATAAGAGAAGCTACAATGAACACTGATGAAAAAGTTTGCTTGATGCATCTTCATATATGGTGACGTCACGAAATCGTTCATCCCGTGTACGTTCCTTCGTCCAAGGTCCTAATTTGGTAATCACGAGTTAGCTTGAGTCAGCAAAAATAGAGAAATTTTCATGATAAAAACCGAGCAGACTGTGAGAATTAATGCGAAAAACATGTCAATTACAACTAAATGGTGCTATATCACCGAACCCTAAGATTGGCAGTGTTGAGTGAACGAAATATTCTTCAGTATAATTAATCAGTGCATGCAGTCCGATGGAGGGTGACGCTCAATATTCCCAGGAATGCAATTTTAAAGAATGATATATTAGAAACATTATTTTGATCATGAAATGTATGTATTGTACGTTAATTTACCGATTCCAAACGGTATGGTTGGGTTAGTCAGCCGAACAACATCGAAACGACTTGTATATTACCTCTTATTAACGACAATTCCATTTCGCACCAGTCCATCGTTGAGCAAGACTGAAAAGTGTTCTGGAACTGGTTTGTTTCCAGAGGATAAACACAAATTTAGTGTTGCATCCATATCAAGGTCACCTAAACAATGCTGTAGTTGACATAACCTTTCAGAAACTCTTCTTGACTGGTTTGGAATACATCAATGTTTCTCGCGTTGGATTGGAGAAACATGAACGAAACTTGCTGCAATCATACACGCTCCAGAAAGGAATAAGCAGCCCGATAACATTGTGTGCAGACAACATGATATATATATATATATGGAAATTCCAAATGAATGTTTTTGCCAATGTAACATTAGAAATCAGATTAGACGTTCCAGTCAAAAGCAGTTTCCCCTTTAATTACATCGTAATAATAATACATTTGTTACTTTAGCTGTGTGAATTCGAAACTAACGAGTTTCTCATACGATGAAATACAGTTCTGATAAGTTGTAACTTCGTTGGAATTTAATTTGCAATGCTCTCTATCAAGACCACGAATCATGATGCCTAGAATGGATAAGGTGTGAAACATACTTATAATTAACAACAGAAATGTGCAGCAAATTTAATTACTGATAGCATACCTACATGTTTTCAAATGACTTCGAATCATATTCAAAAGTACACAGATTGAAACAAGTTTCAAGCATTCTCTCGACGACACGGAACTTCAACAAATGACCTTGTAATAACTCACCCAGTAATTCCATGTCAATTTGCATCTCCCGATATAGGAAAATATGACGCAGTAATCACTTGATATGCCGTCTGCACAAGGATCTGAGTTTGTATTGACAGATGCGCCGTAAATTTACGCAGTCACTAAGCCAGCCACAATAATAACCAGTAAAATGAAAATCAGTATGCGCCGCTTTGTTCTGTGTCCTTGTCTTGTGTCACCTTCACACCTCTACAGCCTTGTATCATTTATCACCGTCACATTAACTCTACACTACTGCTCAGTATTGCTGTATGCTTTCCACGTGCCCAAAAAATGGATTCAATTTAATAACGAAACAGTAATTTAAATGTTGTTAATACAACATTTTATATGCATTGACTTAACCTTACTTGGTATCTGAGTGAGCTATATGGCAAGTTAGAGATAAAAAACATCCTTTTTCCTCGTTCAGCATAGCAACCGCAAAACATATCCCATCAATCAATTTGACCTTGTACAATTCCACGACACGCCGTATATCTCTCTTTGATCGCTACAAACCAGATAAAAAATGTCTATTATCTCTGAAGCTCACAAGTTTAGTGAACAATTTCGCTTGACACTTTCGTGTGAACATGCAACATTTGGCCAATTACGGCTTCGAACTATATGGCACGAGGCTGACATACTTCAGATAGCTGCATATTGAATTCAAATGCAACATTTACATCTAAACCAGAGTTTATAAGGTTTCCAGATTCGAATGACTCATACGACAAGTCTTATATTTCCCCTTACAATTTTTGCCGGTTATTAAAACCAGTAATTTCATAACGACCGTTGCATGCTGATTGGAGTTTAAAGATTGTCCATTATTGCATCATCCAGGATTACGTATACTTTTCCAGAGTTAGTCACGCGGTTACGTAATTACCAAATTACGTAAAACAGGTTTCTCAGGCACAATTGCATACGGTTCGTCGAGTACTTCCAATTTTTTATGCAATGCATTTTCCTGCCAAATCCAATTTACAAAAAAAATTATATGGATTTTCTGGAGGAAAAGCTGTCGACACATTTTATGTCTCGCCACACGGTTTTAAAAAATAACCTCACATTCGATTACGTGTGTTAGACATCCAGACACAATTAGATTGGCTTAAATTAGGCATTAAATATTGGTCTGTTTGAGAAGTTATTCGATTTCGTAATAATAAGCGAGTAGGAAACCATACAAAAAAAGCAGAAAACAAGTTGCGCAATCAGGATTACGCAACACTTAATTTGCAGAAAGCAGAGTTTTATTACGCCGCGCTATACAATTATCTTGTATGAGCTCTGTGGGAACCAAGTGCCATTAGAAAAAAACAGCCACTTTTATTCCAAAAACATGTCAATAAACTGATATATGAAAATAGTGAATGGCGTCGTAGTAAATAAAACCTTTTATCAGATTTGTTGCAAATGATTCAACAAATGTATGCTCCAGAAACTGGTTTTTCAGGCTTGTAAATTGTAGTAAGCATTTTTTTATTATTCTATGTTTTTATATATTAATTCATAAAAAAATTGTAATCGCTTCTTATTCAACATTAATGCATAACAATGTTTTTAAATTACATAACAGATTATATATTAAATGATTATGTATATTACGGCATAAACTTATATGTTCAAAAGTGGTCGCTTTTGAAGAAATTCTTTGAATTCTTTGAAATTGGTCGTTAATTTTGGTCCATGCCGACATATCCACCTTGTACACCATTTCATCAGTAGACCATTTCCAGCCGAATGCACACCATTGCGTGCGCAAAAAAAACCGTAACCGTTTGCCTTTCCTGAAGCCAACTTTTCCGATCAAAATCCAGCTTTTTTCTTCATTCCATTCCAAAACATATTTTAATCCTTCGAGATGACAGAAAATTTCCACGCAACTTTGATTTATGATATCCGCTTAAACTTGAGATGAACTTTTTCCACGTGCCTGTCCCGGGTCGACTTGCGGTTAAAGCTGACCGCACACATTTGGCATTTGAACGGCCTGTCTTTCGTATGAATGATTTGATGGCGCTCCAGGTCCCGCATGCTCGAAAAGGGCCACTGGCAAATGTCGCAGGCAAAGGGTCGCAAATCCCGGTGGAAATACTGGAGATGGATTCCCAGCGCGGATTTTTCGGAATACTCCTCCTGGCAATACTTACACTTGTGGATTCTGCCCTTCTTTTCTGCAAACGTTTCAAATAAATTACACAAAAACAATTACAAATTACAATTAAAACCGACAATCAATGAAAATCTTAATTAACTTTCAAGAAATAATTTGTTACCTTTTGGACTTTTCATCTTAATTGACTTTTCCGGACTGGTCAGTCCGACCTCAGTATTCTCCTTTTCCACCAATCTCGCCAACTCCATCTCCTCCAACTCATCCTCCTCCGCGATAACCTGCACTTTCCTCCTCTTCTTCTTCTTCTTGATCACCTCCCGGACCACATCCTTTTCCACCTCCTTCTCCAAATTGAGTCCCTCAATCTGTCTTTCAAGAAGGTTATCCTTTGGT
Organism: Sinella curviseta; assembly: GCA_004115045.4. NCBI lineage: Eukaryota > Metazoa > Arthropoda > Collembola > Entomobryomorpha > Entomobryidae > Sinella > Sinella curviseta. Next base: position 15,650,380 of record CM023203.3, read on the forward strand.
GTCTCCTCCATATCCTCCTCCACTGTAACTGGACTCGCTGGTCGACTCCTCACAACGACCCCCTCCACAATTTCCTCCACGGTCCAGTCCTTGGGCGCCTTCTCTGTCGTGCACTGTCCGCAACCCAGCTCCGCCCTTATCACGCACTCCATGCAGCTAACGTGACCGCACTCTGAGTACGCCACCTTCTGACAGTTCACATCTCCAAACAGACTCTGACATTCCGGACAGTACTCCTCCCCATCCGGTGTCTCCTCCGGGGTCAACCTTATCCTTACCCCGTGCACGTTATCCATATGGCGCTCCAGACTGAATCTGCGGTTAAACGCCTTGGCGTCGCACATAGTGCAGCTATACGGCCTATCCTGACTATGCGTCCGGAGATGGGCCACCAGATGCTTCCGGCGTGCAAACGGCCACTGGCATTCCGAACAAACGTGAGGTCGCTTTTCTGCATGGGCCTTTTGGAGGTGGCCTCCAAGCTCCTCCCGGTTTTCAACTGTCATTTCGCAATAGGGGCAAACGGCCGCTTTCTTTTGACTCGGCTTGTTCACGGCCGCCTCCGAATTTCGGGGCTTCTTGAGATGCATTATTCTCACATGACGCTCCAGACTGTACTTCCGGTTGAACGTGGCGTCACACTGCTTGCACTTGTGGGGGCGGTCAATGGTGTGAGTTATTCGGTGAATATTTAATTTGTTCTTTTGGGCAAAGCTCCAGCCACACAGGTCGCAGTGATACGGCCGCTTATCGGAATGATCCTCACGTAAGTGGTTACTAAGGCGCGTCTTCCCGATGAAGACCTTGGCGCAGTGGCTGCAAGTGTACTTGTTTTCGGACGAGCCGTTGACCTTGTTGGAGTTGTGAGCTCGGCGGGGCTTCCTGCGGCGTTTCCGTTTTGGAGGGGAGGGTAACTCCAACATATATTCTGAGAAGCTGACGTCATCATGATTTTCGGTTTCCATGTTCTGAAGCTCGTCGCCATAGTCGTTATCTTGATTATCTGGTGATGTGGCAGGTCCGGAATAGTGGACAATGGGCGTGTAGTCGTCGTCAATGAAGGAAATGGGGATGGGGACAGGAATTGGTGTTTCTTCCGGTTGCTGACCTTCGGCCTGATTGATAACCGGGGTCACCTGGCGACTCAACTTGTGAGGACTAGTAAGGGCCTCCCACAGCTTATCATGTTTTGTGCTGGGCACTGATTGCTTGGATCGCTTCGGACTTTTGGACTTGTCCTGCATTACCCCATGAATGTTTTCCAGATGTTTCACGAGCGTGTACTTCCGGTTGAAGGCGCCGTCGCACTGGTCGCACTTGAAGGGTCTCTCGTTGCTGTGGCTGAGCTTGTGTTGGTCCAGTTTCCGTTGGGACTCGAAGGGCCAGTCGCAGACGTCGCATGGATAAGGCCGAATGTCCCAATGCTCTTGTGTAAGATGACGGGCCAGGGAGCGTTTGTCGATGAAACCGCTGACGGAGCAGAGATGACATGACACGTTTCCAAATCCTGTGATAACCAACCATTAAATATGTGATAACCTTGAAATAAATAATTAATTAACCTAAATTAATTAAGTTTTACCTGTCATTGTAGAATCTCCCATGTCGCCACCACACTGACTCCTCCTCCGCTTTCTAAGAGATCTCGGAGCATCTTCCTCGACTAAGCTATCCGAAGGCGGAATGACTGCAGGTTCCAGGTCTGGCAGGTGCTGAACGTCCTCCGGAGTTGGAGGCGGCGTCACCACAACACAAGAGGATTCACACACGTTATCATTATCACTTATTGGAAGAGTTAGCTGAGTTTTGTTGAAGTTATCCAGATTTTCTTGATGCTGCGTTACTGAAATTGATGTCGAAGGTTCCTCGCTTACAGGTGCCCGAAAAACGATGTCGTTGTCGTTATCTTCATCGTCGGATAGCAGGTCTATCACAGGAATGTCGTCGTCGTCATCCGAAAGCTCGATTAATGGAATGTTGGTCTGATTGCTAGTTTCCTCCTCCTCCATCTCCACTCCATCCTCGTATTCTTCATCTTCCTCCACATCCTCTTCCTCCTCATCCTCAAGCTCGTAAGTTGGGGGCTCATTGGCGCACTCCAGAACCGGAAGCGCTGATAAGGACAGTCTTTGAATCTCGGGAAAATCGTCCTCCTCCTCGCCGCACTTTGTGAGAACTGAAGAAAGTATCAAAACTTGAGGTCTACCTCCACCTGAACTCCTACCGGAAATCTCCTCCCGTTCTACTGGAGGAGGAGGTGGCGGCGCACTAATCACTTGAGGACGACCTTCGTCTCGCTCCGCCCCAACACAAGATCCACATCCCGCCCTCATTTCAAACAAACACTGTAAACACGCCACATGTCCGCAAACATCAAAACACGCCCTTCTCCTATCCCCCGAATCGAACTCCAGACGACACTGACCGCACCGGATCTCCTCCTCCGGAGGGATCGCCGGAGGCAACAGCTTAATCTTCCTCCCTCCTTTGATAAGATATCTGACCATTTTGACTTGAAATTACGTTGAACCCGGAAAACAAACTACAAAAATACACAAACACATACAGAATTAATTATTTGACTTTTAATCAGTTTTCAGCAACATTTTTCCTTAATTGTCCATTATTGTCAATTCGCCACACATGACTGACACGTCAGCCATAATTTCACACCCAACTTGCGTAACAAATATAAATGGTTTATTGTAATTTGGAGAATATTACGCCATATGCCCAACTTACATTAGTTTGGCTGCTGATAAGCCAGCAAAGCCGCAAGGATAATTATTTCTGGGCTGGGCTCAGTATTAAGCCTCAGTGGAAAAAGTTATAATGGCTCTTCAGTTGATATTAGCATTAGTTAATATTATTTGCTCAACTCGTTCACACTCACACAAATACAGACCGTGACTGACGTAATCACCCTTGTCGCTTATTTGCTAAATATGTATATATGTGATAACAAGGCTAACTAACTTTTAACTATATCCCCATTTAAGTTGAGAACACCATGTGACTGGATATCACAACAGGATGATGTGGCGTTTTACACACAAAAGTCGTGTTAGCACTTTTGGCTTAAGGGTTTTGTAACCACACACAAATCACACAATGTTCAAATTCCAAATAATCTCTCTGCATATATCCTTGGAACGTAAATATAATACGGTTTTGAGTTATAAGGAATTATAACACACGAAACTACTATGTTGAAACTATTGAAACTTGTATGCGCTCATAGTTAAAATATTCCATGCAATGAACGTAAAAATGAAGGCAACATACAGACACACGGAATACTTAATGGGCTTGTTGTATATTTTATCATCATCAGCTGCCGTCACTATATTCTACACGGTTTTTCTCGTACAAAATGCTGATGATTTCTATTCTATTCTGTGCTGAGCTCATATAGAGAAATAAAAGGTTTCAACGTAGTTTTAACGTATCTCTTATTATTACTCACAAAAGAGAACAGAACAGAAAAAATGTTATTTTTCAACAAACACGACGTCGTATCCTTTTTTACTGCTGCTGAACACATTCAGCACACAAGTCATTATTATCGTCATCCTGCTTTGCAAATGGTATATCGTCGCGTCGTGGTATTTTCCAGAATGAAAAACTTGTAAGAGTTGAGCGTATTCAATGATATTCCTCTCCGCTGTGTGTCCCTATTCAGTTCAGAGAACTGCAATTCAGAATAGAGCAATGCCGCTATAGTGAATGCAGCGTGTTTTGCGTGTATTATTGAAGGAAAAATGTGGTTTCCACGGGGCTATGTTAAACATATGCTCTATAACATGCCCATATGGTTTACATGGTTCCCTGGATTATATAAGGAAACTGACACTGATGATGATCATGGTGATTTGGGTCTTAGGCAGATAACAAGAAAGGTAAGATATCTATAGCATATACGGCAAAATGAAATTATTTCCCATGTAAAATAAGCAACACTGAAACAGAGAAATAGACAAATCTGACTCGATACGACATACACGGTTTTACTTGGGTTACATGTTATTCTATTTCATCTGCTGGGCAGGCAGAGAGAAGGAGAAAAAATATTTTCCTATAGTAATAATCGCTGTTGAGCTTAGAGGCAAATTGCTTGAGTTGGGTTAGAAAATGCTGCAAATGGTTTTGCTTTGGTAACGTGGTAGTCTTGGATACGTTGGAATCGAAGCAGGCAAAATGCTGCGTGGCGTGATATGTGACGTGTGGGTTTCAGGGCGACGACACACACATGAACAAAACAGCTTTGCACTCATATGGGCATTTTCATGTAAGAGGTGTATTGGGAATTTGAGCTGAAAGCATGCAAGCGATATAGCGTATAAGGGTATTAGAGGAAAATAATTGGTTAGCATTTCTATTCGCTCTCTGACAGAAAGATATATGTTTGTATAGTTAGAAGAGTCCAGAAACAAAAAAAATGGAATATAATTGTAGCTACTCAGCCAGAGTTACTGGTCTCGTGCTTCTGAATAAGTAAGAATTACGATGTAGCATATTAGCTAGCTACATGGTAACAGTTTTTCTGGTATATGCAACAAACATTAAAGCGGGCTGACTGACTAGTTTTTTAGATGGATTCTTATACATTTTTTTGTTGGAAAAAAATGTTGCACCTGTAATAAAAACTGAAAGGCAGGCAAAGCACGCAAACAGAAAAATAGAATTTCGTTCAATATTCATGTACAAAAATAAGCGAGAAGTTTCTTTCGTAAAATTTGTTTGGTTAAATGTATGGAGCCACTCTGGTTGGCTGGTTTAGTCGATGAACAAAAATGAAACGCAGAAAAGGAGAAGTTGGGCAATCAAAAAAGGTTAGGGATCTGTCCAAACGGGTTTTGTCTCTAAAGCAAACTGATGCAAACACGTAGCTGAAACGTTTACAAATGAATTCGATTTATTGTCCCCTGGTGATCATTTTATGAACCAGGAAGCATACATTTACATTTCGGACACGATTGATTTTGGACAAACTTTTCTACTATGCGACGTCAAAAACAGACAGACAGCCAAACAGGATGCGTTTCAGGACAAAACCTGATTTTGCAAACACTAAAGCAACCGCAAAAGCTTTTAGTAGCCTGTTGTGCCAAATTAACGATGGCGAGTACAAAAGTTATTATTTTTTATATCGTCATCCTGTTGGCTCAACTTTCAGCTCTTCTCAGAGTTTTTGAGCTCATGTTGTTGGCCACAAACTTCCTTCTTCATTCATTTGCACTGATTTTGCTGTTGTTGCTGCAGGAACGGATTGTACAAGCCGATTAGGCAGAAATTTCATCATCCTTGTATGCGAGCTTGATATTGACGACGCAAGAAAAACAAGTGTTTGTTGTAACCATTTATATGGAACATGCTGGAACGAATGGAAATGACTGACGTATAGGCTGAAACAGTGTCTGTTTTATCAGGAGTTGTAACAAACCAAGGCAATGCTACAAAAATATGATACAACCAAAACTACGCTGCTGCTGCTAACACCACCACCATTCGCGTGATTAGTAATGATTGAGGACAAGGAGAGATAAAAATAAGGCTGAAATTATTAATTTGTCATGCGGCAGCAATGTCGTGCCATGCACAAATATATGACTGATGCTGCAAATATTTGTAATAAATGAGGATAATAAAATAAATTTGTGTTTCATTAGCAACTGGAGTTTGAGTAAAGTACATTGAATGGATGGACGGGGTGACGCGAGAAATTTTGGCTGACGACACCAGCCAGAGTTCAACAACAGAAGCTTAGATGCACAAGTGTGATTACGTTAATGAACATGTGCATGCATTCTCATGGTAAATTGGACTGTTTGATATTCCAAAGTGCGGCGGAGTACAGACGTTAACGGAGTAATTTGAATGAGCACAATGGCGATTCTGAGTACTAATTATACAATGGGGTTATGACGACAGGCACGAATAATTAGCTTGAAAAATTAGAACATACGTTTCACGGAATAATTTTGGGCACACGATTTCCATCAAATTTGTTGGGTAGTTTGTTCTAATGAAACTAGATGGTACAAACATTCCGAAAATGATCATATTGCAATTCCAGATTCTGGAATTTTAAGGCCATAATCCAAAATTCCAACAAAGTTTGCCAATAACCTGTCTGGTCAAGTATGCCTATTGTCTCATTTTGTCAAATTCCACCTTTTTGTCCAAACAGGTAAAACGTGATTTCAGATACTGCGCATTTGAGCGTACATGTATGTGCCCAATGTTTTTTATGATTGTAATTGCCTCGTCGTCTCATATCTCAAATCAAACAATTTTCTGCCGAGCACTGATAACGTCAACAGAATTTCCTTGTTACGAAACAACCCTGTAAATTTATTGATACTCAGAAGCCTTCCAATAAAATATTTCCCCGTGGCGCCATGTCATATCTGTCAACAGTCTACATTTTTAATTCTGGCCATATATTTGTGTACCTACTGAAAATGCAAACATTGCTTAACTGTACTCATGTAGCAACAACGGGAAATATTGTTGTTGGTTATAAAACGATCCGTTGCTCTCTCGGTTGGATGTTTGCCCTAGTTAATATTTATTGGACAGATTTTTGACAGAAGCGCCTGATTGTGCATATGGAGAAATATAATAAATGACATTCCGTTCTGTTTGTCGATGAGCCATATATTCAACGTGTGAGTTTTTATCCAGCAAACAACGAAGCCAGGAGATAAAGAAACCCACGCCAATTACTTGCTGCGGTTTTAGGAAAGTAATTAGACATAGTCAGTAAATAGTTGTATGTATGTTGCTCTGACAGCTTGGAATACTTTTGTAACGGACGCAATTAGAGGATAAGCTAACTAAGTGGTCGGTCGATTGCGATATCAATTAACGTGCATATTATCTGTTGATAACTGTTGCCAGGTTGGGAAATGATTGACACTTGCTGTGCATACGTTGATATGGAACAAAGCCGAAATGACAGTTATATGCAGTCAACTGATCACCGTCCGTCTCGTAAACAAAAATAACAAAAACACATTAAACGCTATTTTATATTTCAAATCTGAATACCTTAAAAAGTTGAGCGATGTGGTCTGGATCGATGCGAAAATAATTCGACGATGCAAGCTAAATCACGATACTTCGACGATGCGATGCACATTAGCTAGACAAGACATAACGTATTGCAGGATTAAAAAAATGAAAAAGGCCGGAAATCAATGCTGACGCAAAATGTCTGGTACAACTTATTTCACTTCGACACTTTTCTAGATAGTGTCGGTTGTTGAATATTTTCACGGTTCGTTACTCGACTAAACTGAGCAGAAATTATAATGTACCGGTCACCAATAAAATACTGCTATCACAGTTGTACGGGCAACTTTTACTACGCTGAACCCACTTGCCAAGCTTACTGCTGAAGAATAAGCATTCTTTCGTCAAGGTGACTGGCCCAAACTTTTTTCTCGAAGCAGCGGGATTCCCCAGAGAATATTGACGAGTTGTAGCGCTGAATAATCTATGATCACTACTAAAACCGATTTTTCACTTAGGCAGTTATAATACGATGAAATTGAGATTTGGCCCTTACAAAGAAATTGAAGTTAGAAACGCGACCGAAAAATGGTTGCTTTAATTGTTTATCATCACGGTACAAAATGACTGCTCAAAACAGCCAGCAGCACAAAAAATGTTTACTCCAATTTCAACAAAACACGTTTGCAATCTGAGCCCAAAAAAATATACAAGAGAAATTTATGCGCTCGTGTGATGCCATAATAAAATGATATGTGTCACTGTCTCTCTCTGGCAGTCTATTATGTGGTGTACGTGGCAGTAGTAGTCACAGTCAAGCAAAGCAAGGTTGAATTTACGTGGAAGTTGTTTATGGATATTTAAATAACTTTTGTTCGACTCATTTTACGAAATCAATTTTCTTTCAAGGACAACAGCGACCATGTGATGACGCAATCAGTGCTCATCTAATAGTTAGGTGGAAATACAAAAGCTTTGAGTTAGACATTGCACATATGTGAGAGTAGAATCTATTTGGTTACATGAAGTCGTGAATATTCTTTTTAAATATGCATTTTTACTCGGCTTTTGTTTTTTGTGTGAAAAGCTGGCTCATTTATTAACCAAAAAGCGCCTGATTAAAACATAAAGCGAATGGTGCCTGCGTTTAAGAAGTTTGTATAATGGCGTGGTAGGTACATTTCCCGAATGACCATATTCTCAATTGTAGGTAATTTGCCATCGGTTTCCGGAATTATAACTTACCACTCTGAATGAAATTTAAATGAGTATTTGATTCGTACATTACGTCCTTTTCGGTCAAATCATAATTTGAGGTAACCTGAGATAACTGCATTTGTTCATATTGCAAGGCAGTAAATAGCATATGGAACATTAACATGAGCACAAAGTCCTGAAACCATGCACCAATAAAAAATGGACGCTACTTTTAATAAATATTAGACGCTGCTTGAATTGCGCCTTATTATGGTGTAGTAGACGAATATGTAAGAGGGTGATTATATATGTAAATATAAAACCTCGTTATATGGTTTATTTTTTAGATTATATATGTTTGCACGTGGAGAAAACAACTTCAGTTTTTATGAGACAATAGGTTAGCATAAGGCAAACTGTAGACTAAAACATTATTACTTATTGCTAAGGATATTCGCATCGATATTGTCTTAATCATTGGCTAGCTTAGGTAACATGAATAAACTATATGGTGGAATGGATTACATAAATTTACAAAACGACCAAAATAACTATTCTTATGTACTCAAAATATATTAATTTTTTCCACTATTGATGGAGGAATAATGTTGCCGTCGCCAAAAATTGACACCATAAAGGAAACATCTTCATTTTCGGAGAAATGTTTACTGAATCGAATAATATATCTTGACACGAGCATCAATTTATATTACCCTAATTAATTGTAGTAAATTATGACGCTTTATATGTATCGTGCAGATAAGATAAATGCGCCTATCTTGTCGACATAAGCCGAATTTTATGGATGTGAGAAAATATATGTATTCGGGTGTAGAGGACAGCATTTGACCTTATTTTGTTGGGTTTTGGTCGCTCCAGCAGGAAACAAGGCATCAATATTGACAGTTGAAGTTTTACTGCGATACAGATTAAACCGCATTATATAGGTTACCGGTGAATGTTTGTGTTTGCTTAATTATCCGTGTTGAAATTTTAATATTCACTGGAGGCTTTGTGATTTATGATTGGTCGTGGCTCTTAGAGTTATAGTGATTCATGTACCAACTTGCTTGTATCATGCCAGTGAGATTAAATTGCTTAGCAGCATCAATGGCCATCGCCGTGGCGACTTCGCGATGTGTTATTGCCTAATGGCTTGTCATTCTGTCCTGATGGGTTAAATATTTGCCCGGCTTAAAGATTAATAATTATTTAGTTTTGCAACCTGTCAATGCTTAAGGTTCTAAATATTATTTGTCCTTTAATTGCAACATCATCATGGTTAATGAAATTATGAATATACTTCCAGCTAACTTGAAAATAATTTATATTTACTAATATACTGGATTAGTCACATTATCTCAAATATCTTGAAGGATATTCCATATTATAAACTTCAGATAATGTATGGTTTAAACAACTGATACAACAGCCAAAACATGCGACAAAAATGTTGTAATTTGATTTGGTCTAGTACCTTAAAATATTATTAAAATTTGGACGTGATATTATTTCCTATGTGCGACGCTAATGCAATTACAGATAATGTAAAGACAACATCCGCAGAACTACGAAATATTCGACTGTACGAGTTTCTACTGTATCATATAGACATGATGTGATCACATAGGTAGTATACTTTGATTCCTAAAAGTAACTTAGTACATACTGTTCTGTACACTTGTATCACCTAATTCATTCACGGAAATATGGAAATCACAAGGTTTTAACTTTTTTACAGCGCCATACAGAAATCTGATTCGATAGCCCACCCGCAATCTACGTTAGCACAATAGTAAATGCAAAAATATCCATACGCTTTTACGTTGAATCAATAATCCTGTCGCCCTCAAACTTTGGGCTGCTGTCATTTATTATACCTGTATGATATATTGATGGTTGGTAAAACTATAATAACCATTCAGCTTCAACACTGGCAACTTTCCACGTCAACCTGTCATTTGCTGATATATTGAAGCTCTCCTGAAGATAAGATATTCCATACTATTCACAACGTCCTTTTATAAATTTTTAAAGTATAAGTTCAAGAGATATATATAATTATAAATATCTCTTACGAAAAGCTCCTAGCAACTTTTCAAGAATTGGTGACATACTCCAATAAATTAGTGACGAATGGACTATTGGAAACAGCAGCTTAATAGTTTTGCTCAAAATGCTTAATTCTGTTACGGTCCTATGAATCACCGCACAATGTCACAAATGAATATGGAATGTCACCGTATCGCTTTTAGATTACGTTCAAAAGCTTAACCTACACTCTTTAAAAACATTGTCGTTTCCTCAGCATTACCTGCCACCAATCTGACGTTGCATTTTGAAACTCTATGTAAGGCCGGTCGAGGAAATGAATTTTATGCTAACAAAAGGATTACTAGCTAACAGCAGATCCCCTTCTCACCCCCCTAACTACTATTTGGAGTAGATGTGACGTCAAGAAAGCAACCCCCTTAAATTTACCACACCGACCGCTATGGAAACTATTTTTTAAATCTTAAGAACCGAACTTACATGAATTTCCGATCAGAGCAAACCACGCACTTGTTGGCAGAACCACTTGACTTGTGGTATGCAGAAGCTGGGCTCAGCAGCAAATACTTGGTGACAACATAAATGACTCAGAAGTAAAGAAGATAGGAGATGTAAGCAGAAAACGAGTTATGACGCTTTGCAAGCTTTTATGAACCAGTTTTTCCGTGAAATTACCAAGTATCAAAATCAATGTGCACTCACCCTTCTCGGAAAACGCCTTACTCAGAAAAATCACAGCACATTTGAATTTCTTGGTAATATCGCCCGTTTCACTGTAGCTCTGTCAAAGTTAAAGACGATTTATCGCAGTTTATCTGCAAAACTGTGCCATGGGTTCAATAAGATATTTTAACGCACTAGTTTGGTACTCGTTTCTTTCTAAATGTAACTGAAATACTACACTCACGGATTTTTCTACACACGCGCAGTGTATGACAGTATGAATTTCTACTGATTACCTCAAATGCTTTCGGCTGATAGTTCAGTGATCCCCATCTCATCAGGCTTTGTACTATTTGATAGCCGTCGTCTGAAGCACAACTGAAATGCACCTGAAGTGTATGCAGTTTTTCAGGTATGTTGGATTGACGTATTAGCTAAACCACCTGTCGACGCTTTTTGATGTTCAAATTCAATCCGTTAATGGCCACCTACACCAATAATTGTACATTTTTTACAATGATACAATTGGTCAAAAATTTCATAGGATGTTTGCCTGGTGCAAATCTCAAGCTCTCATTCAGCTCCGCTTGACGTCAACAAGACACTTGGACTTTGTACCCGTGATAAGCATGTGATTAATTTTAATTTCGAGGTGAGTAATCATTTCCAAGTAATATCTTGTCGCATACAAGGTCTAATCGTTTGGACTTCTTGCCATGATTATTGCTGTGTTTGCATTTAGCACAGTTGCCATTAGTTACCTAGTGCAAAGATGCAGATGCCAATCGGCCACTTGTGAAAATCTTACAAAGTGAATTTGGGCATAAGTAGTCTACGTATTTGCTTAGTAAACTGAAGCAACGCTGATTGGCGGCATGTTGCTCAGACCGTATTTATTTACCCTTTCGTTTCATTTCGTCAGAAAAAAATTACATACTGAAAGGACCAGTCACGCGAAAACAATATTTTTGTCGTTTCAGAACGACTAATCACAATGTGTGTCAATGACGTCATCCCAGAAGTAAACAGGCAATTATGTCATCAAAGTATTACGCAAGCGCTTGCTAATGAGCTCTAATGAAATGACGTAGGTATGCGTAATTATAAAGGCAGACCAGAACTAACTTGAAGACAGGTACGTGGTACCTAAAGCTTATTTGATTGCTCGCATACTGCTCGTGGATACAAGCAGACAAAGAAGAATGACTGCACATTTTAATGTTTTAAATCGGAGTCGGCACCTCTATGAAATGAATGCCGTCGTATTTTGCTAAATACAACATTGAGCTACTAGGCAAATATAAATACATATAGAATCGATTGTTCGTAAAATAAAATTTGAATATTTTTTGCACCAATGGGTTTTATTGTAGTCAATTAATTTGAAGAGTTTCTAGTAAATACTTACAAGAAGATATCGATACCGTATGGTTGAAATAAATTATATGGTTTATTAAATGCTGACAATTCATAAATATTACACTTAAATTATAAAACGGTAGCTTGACGCCGCAACATTGACCATCTTTTATAAAACTTTTCTATACATCCAGCAATCTCACCTAGCTTCCAGTCTTCATGACATCCACTGAAGTCTTTAAAATACTTTTCAGTCAAACTTTCCATATGTGGATGCTCTGGCGTAATTCTTGCCAATACAAAGAAGAACAGAAACACCATTTGGGGATACATTTCAATAAAATACCGGTAGTACTTCTCCCTACTGAACACATTATCAGTCCCTTCCTCACTAAAAATATTTTCTATCACGCCATCTGCGAAATGCTCAGGATTGTGTGAATTTTCCCTAATAAATTTTAATAAATGAAATACAGAGTAGCCGTTATACTTATCGCCCCGTTTAGCGTCGCATTTCGACCTCAGGAGGGATTCTTCAATATCCATTTGCCAGTTCCAGGGACGCTCGACTTGAATAGAGTTTCGGGAATTTCTCATTCTTTCGCGATAAAAATGTGCCACGGCATAGTCGACACAGTGATGAACTGTCCTAATTTCTTTTGAAAATGACTCGTCACTGCTGCATTCGCCTTCACCCAAATAGGCCCACACGGAAACCGTGTCCAGAATGTCATTGAAGAATTCCACCGTTTTCTCTTGTGACTTCTCCCAAAGATAGGGATGTGCCCTGCACTGCTTAATTGTTGGTCGTTTAGATGGCCCCTTCTGCATCGTCCACATTGCCAGGTGCCACGCGGACGGCGAACCATTCGCAAAATATTTCATTTCTCCATCATCCGGAGTAACCTTGTCGTCCTTTATGTTGACCAGTAATTTTTCTTTCAATTGAAACGGATGCTTCTGGTAATACAGGCTGTAGTAGAAAACCAGCCCAAACGAAAATATATCCATGGCTTTGGTGTTGAAAAATTCTTCCTCGTCGTCAAGGGCACGCAGTGCCATCCAGATTTTTGTTCCGTGGCCATAGGAAATAGTTCCTTATGACTTGGACATCTGGCGACTCATCCCAAAATCTCCCAGTTTTGCTATACGTTGTCCAGTAGACTCATTTTCAAATATTAACACGTTTTGAGGTTTGATGTCCCTGTGAACAATGTTGTTGTCGTGGATATATTCCAACCCGATAGCAACGTGTTGTAGATAAATTTGAAATGTTTGAATGTCTTTTGAATGCTTGCTATAGGATAGCTCTTCTTCTAGGGAGAACTTTGCCAGTTCCATGGCAATGTAGAGTATACGACTAGGCTTATCGCATATATCAATCGTACCTAAGGCGTAGTCATAAAATGTGACCAGGTGTTTTGAGCCGGGGTGGTTACTGGTACCGATTTTGTTCCAGATTTCCAGTTCATTCAAATCGTCGTCTGAAAAATATATTCAATTTTGCAAAGTTATATTCAGAAGGGGGAAATAATTGTAACTTGGATTTGTAGTTCATTTGTGCTTACCATCGTCCCAATAGACTAGCTTCACGGCAGACTTTCTCTCGGGCATCTTGTGATATCCCTTAAACACGCCATAGCAACTGGCCCCTCTTCCGATTAAATGACTCTGACCAAAGAAGTAAAATATTTGGGAGTTTGGCACTTGGGTCGGCTCAGTGGCTTCTTTCTTGAGTCGCTCGATAAGCGGCGGTGGGTTTGGCGGTGGACCGATGAAACCTTGGATAGCCACAGGCTTCTCGTCTTCACTCATGATTATTCCTACATGTGTTTTGAAAAATGTAAATACTGTTTTCACAAAATTTCCTCTTCTCTGTATATTTCAGTAAACCTGACAGAAATGCTTAGCATACTTTCAAGCATATTTGCAAATACACAATTATTGTTGCAATATTACCTTTGACTCGTGCTCGTATTAAGATTCAATCAACAAGAATATAATGTTTAGAATATACCTTGTCCCGGCTCGAAATGATGTTGTGTTCTCGAACTCGCAGATGTACATTACGCCTCATACTGTTTTGGATTGAGTCAGTCAGATGTTTTTAATAAGTGGTTTGGATACACGATATAGTTCAATGTATAATATGTTGCCTTTTTGCACTATACTACTAATCAACATGTTATTGCAAAAAAAACTTGTTCTCGCTTTCAGTGGTATGCTTCACTATCAAGATGATGTGCATGAGCAACGCTGTGCTGAAAATAGATAGAGCAGATTCTGGCTGAATCACTCACGCGAGCCAGAACTGTGACCTTGAGATCATTTTATTTAGGTACGTCAGCGCTGTGCTTACCAGCTTCTTCGCTCTTTCGGCGAAATACAAGTACGATGACATATAACTGGAATTGGATAAACTTTTTAATGCTGTGCTGAATGAATGCTATATTTACGTGGAAAAGAGATGAATAAATGATTAATTTGTAGCCCGTACAACGATTCATTTTGTATGACCCATCAGTATTCATGAATTCGTATGAAGCTTACCAGGTAACTATTCAAAATTGTGCAATATGTAACCTAATTGACCTTACGATACTTTTAGCATTTATTTGTAAATCAATAGTTTAATAAATAATTTGAAACTAAAACGTCAGTATGTTTATAATTTACAACCGTGTGTGAGCAAGTTTACATCCGCTTTGTATTCATATCCTTAAACAGTTTCCTAAGCACCTTGTAACCGTCTCATGATTCCATTTCGCATGACAACCAGCAAACTCTTCAAAATACTTGTTCCCCAAATTGTTCAAATATGGAATATCTGGATATATTCTTACCAAACTGAAGAAAACAGAAGTGGTAGTTCCAGAAGCTTTGTCATGTAATAATTGGCATACGTAACTGCGCTAAACTTTCTTTTTGCTTCTTCATGTAAAAACAAATTTTTATCGTCAACGTCCTGTATTACCAAATCCGTAGGATTATTCGTCATATCTGTAAGTTTAGCAATGACATTATAGAAAACCATTTTACCGTCTCCCCGTTTCTCCTATAACTTTTAGCGTATCGTTCTGTTTTACAGTTCATTTTCGCTTTCCTCGTCATTCGTGCCAACGCAAGTCTTTTCTAAATGTCCGGGTAATTTACGGCTCAGTCCGAAATCGCCCAATTTTTGAATGTTTTCTACGGTAGTATAGTTCTGAAAGATTAGAGTATTTTGTGGGCTGGATGTCCCTATGAACAATGTTTTTGTCGTGGAGATATTCCAGTTCCGCGGCTACATTTTTGGTAGCCAATAAATTTAGGAAGAGTTTCGGAAAACATGCAATGGTAAACTAGTTTCTCCTCCAGACTGAAGAATGCAAGTTCCATGGCGATATAAAACATTGGACACCACCATCACCATTTAGAAAGCTTTCGGCGTAACAATGGTAAATAAAAATGAACCATATACTTGGAACCAGGATGATCGCTGGAACGTGCCTTTTGCAAAATCGCTAGCTTGTTGATGTGTAAGTGGCCAACGGGTTATCTGGATTCGATGTTTTATTAGTTTTTGAATGATTAGGCAATGACTGAAGAGAATTATACATAAACTACTTGTACTCTATTAAGAAGCACGTTGATGATTGATGCATGGGATGGCAGTGTGGGACCCATAAAATTTTCATGAAGTAAATGACTATTTGTTAGATCGTGGCGCCAATTATTTTGCACTCCCAATGCCGTGATCGCGCATTTCGTGATCATTTCAAATGCAGTATTCTATTTTTAGTATTACAATTTTTTAATTATTTTAATTTGCTATTATTTCACATATCCATGAATGAAATGAAAGTATATGAATATTGTTGGTTTGTCGGAATACATTAAAATGATATATTTATATATGCAGATATTTACTATCATCCTCGTGTGATGTCCTTAAACATTTTCTCGATGCAGTCAGTCACCATCCCATGATCCCACTTGTCATGACTGTCAGAAAATCCTTTAAAATACTTTTGTTCCAAACCCTTCAAATTCGGAAAATCTGGCGATATTCTCGCCAAACAGAAGAAAAGCAAAAGATGCATTTCCGGAAACCTCTTCATAAAATAACTGGAATACTTCAGACTACTGAATTTAGATTTATCTTCTGCTCCCTCCTCGCAAAAGAGAAATTTATCCTCAACTGCATCTATCACCAAATCCTCTGGGTTATTCTTGACGTCGACAATAAATTTGAGCAATGGCATGACGCAGAAGCCATTGTACCGTCGTCCTTTTTCCTCCAGAGATTTTAGTGTGTCGCCCAGCTCGCCAATTTCCCGATGCCAGTTCCAGACGCCACATTCCCGAACTGCGGGATCACGCGAGTTTCTCGTTTTATACAAATAATGGCTTACGACGCCGTAGTCAACGGAACAACGTAGACAATTCTTTTTCCTAGCTCTAGTTCCGTTTCCGTATCCTCATCAAAATGACCAACCCAAGTGGCCTCTAAAACGTCCTCGAAAAATTCGAGGGTTTTCGCTTCCCCATTTTCCCAGAGAAAGGGATGCGCCCTACATTGCCCTATTGTCGGCCTCCGACTGGGGTCCTTGTGCAACATCCACCAAACCAAATGTCCAGCGGGTGGGGAAATGAGACTAATAAATTTAATCTGGAGCTCGCGCGGAGTCACATCTTCCCTTTTGATATTCACCAGCAGTTTCCCGACATGGTCAAAAGCGTGCCTCCGATCATTTATGGTGTAGAAAAGGACGAGACCGAATGAAAATATGTCCATTGCTTTCGTGTTGAAAAATTCTTCTTCTTCGTCAAGTGCCCTGAGGGCTTCAGGCGACATCCAAATTAGCGTACCTTTCCCGAACGATATTGTACCCTCCGTCCTCGACATTTCGCGGCACAGCCCAAAGTCTGCCAATTTGGCAATGCTCGCACCACTAGTCTCGTTTTCAAAGATAAGAATATTTTGAGGCTTAATGTCCCCATGAACAATATTTTGGTCGTGTAGGTACTCCAACCCAGCGGAAATATTTTTCAGGTAGCCAATCAATTTTCCAACGGGTTTTGTCAACATGCCTTTGTAAACCAGTTCCTCTTCTAGGCTGCATGTAGCAAGTTCCATGGCGATGTAAATCATTGGACTGGGTTTGTCGCCGTTTAGAACGGTTCCGACCGCACATTCGTACAAATTGACCAGATACTTGGATCCAGGATGTTCCTTGGAACGTGTCCTTTCAAAAACCTCAAGTTCGGTGATGTGCGAATCTATCAAAAAATGTATGCCATCAAAATATTAATTGGAACATTCCGACCCGTAATAATATATTTTTAGGTAGTGGCAAGTGTACCATCGTTCCAGGAGATCAGCTTCACTGCAGCCCTCCTTTCCGGTACTCGGTGATATCCTTTGAAAACACCGTAGCAATATGCTCCTCTTCCGAGTAGATGACTTTGTCCAAAATAGTAGTATATTTCGCAACGTGGCACATGGGTTGGTTCAGTCGCCTCCTTTTTGAGTCGCTCAATTAGCGGCGGCGGGGTTGGTAAATCTCCGAGACCTTTCGCATAGGGATTCCAAACAAATGGTTTAGCGTCCTTGCTCATTGTTTTCGCTTTGCTAGGTGTAAACTGCCCTTTTGGAACTATTGGGATACACGTAGATGTATAGTCAACTATTTGAAGCTTGATTAATTAAACATTTGAAATTTATGTAGTGGGAGAGTTTGTTAATGAAAATATGAGCATCAACTTTTATGTATGGTCAAGTGAGCTCAGAAATGCTGAAATAATCAGATAAGGGAATGTTGTGATTACGATGCTATCACATAATTTAATATACTCAATGAGAGTAGATAAGATATATGGTGTGCATCTACGGCAAAAATAGTATGGACAGCGGAGTAAAACCTGGTTAAAATTTATCTCCAATTGCTAGTTTAGTCGTTCAATAACCATTACATGACACGGCTTAGCGATAAATGAAGCATGATAAAATATCCGCGTAAGCCATTTTGTGCGCTTCAACAAAGATATTAACATCAGCGTTTTCAGCCAGCCATCCAGCCAGCCATCAGCCAAATGGGATTATGATATACTGTTCTTGACATCGGGTCCAGCGCTAATCCAGACAAAATTGCTTCCTTTAGATTTTCCCTCGAGTATACACCTCATAGAATTGGTGTACCTTTGAGCAACGTCCAGTTTATGCGATGCCACTCCACATTAGCTACAGAAAACGTACAGCTACAGGAAGTAGTTGTCTCCAGTTACCTTGCGGTTCTTACTACATGATTGTGTATTGTACATACGTATTGAAAATACAGTAGTCGGAAGCAAAGCGCTGCGTATTTCTGTATTTGGCTTTAAGACAGTTGTGTGACATATGCGGCATCAATGGGATCAACGATACGCATTTTCACATCCCCGCAATATACTTAGAATTACTTGCAATTTACTTGCAAGTAGTCAGTTCCTAGTGCGATCCACTCAAAATTCAATGTCAATCTCAGTGCTTATGTAGATGCGGCTGAAACATTGCTTTGATTTGCTCCAACGGATGCATCTTACATTAGCGTCCTCAAGCTCATCCAGCTGGATGATTTTTATAAGTAGGTTTTGTAAACGTTACCATGCAATGTATTATCCACCAAAATGTTTCACTGCTCTGGTAGCTAATCAACACCGTATTGAAAAAAGCTTCCTCTAGCTGGCAATACTGACTTTCATATAATACTCGTACATCACAAGAACTATGTCCTTGAGAATTACACTGCGTACTTGCTGTTTCGCTATTTCATGGAAACAATTGTGATGTCATTAAAACAGAAATAAGATAAATAAATGATTAGAACGAGTATTTAGTTCAGTCGTATGATTTAGTAATGGGACGATGCCGTAATCATTGCTCATCAACCTGCATGAATTTTCATGAATAGTTTATGGACCAAAAAGTATAGAATATTTGACAACGTATTTAATGTTCATTTATTCGAATGAGCGTAATGTCAAATCGTACGCGAAATAAAAAATCGCACAGAAATATTGTTTTATAATTAGCGATGGCATTGGGAACTAAGCAGCCCGTTTAAAATCCATGAACATTTTTTCCATACTCCTTGTCACCATTCCATGATTCCAGTACTCATGACAACATATGAATTCTCTAAAGTACTTTTCCTCCAAATGTTTCAAATGTGGAAAATCTGGTGACACTCTCGCCAAATTGAAGAAAAATAACAGCGCCATTTCAGGAAATCTGTCCAAGAAATATCTTGCATACTTTACCGTGCTTAATTTTCCATCCGACCCATCCTCAAAAAATAGATTCTTGTCAAGGTCATCCATCACCAAATCCGAAGGATTTTTCCGAATATCTGTAATGAACTTCAGCAACGGCATAAGAGTGTAGCCGTTATATGACCTTCCCATTTTCTCTAACGACCGCAGTGTAGGCTGCAGTTCACTTATTTCACTCGGCCAGTTCCAGTCCCCACGATCCAGCACTGCCGGATTCATAGAATTTCTCATTTGGAAGCAATAATGACTTTCAACGCCAAAGCCAGCGCAACGATGAACAAGTCTCTTGTTCTTCTGCAATTCAGTTTCCGAGTCTTCGTCGTATTGACCAACCCAAGTGGCGTCTAAAATATCCGAGAAAAACGCTAATGTTTTTGCTTCCTCATTATCCCAGAGAAACGGATGGGCCCTGCACTGCTTTATTGTAGGCCTACGTCCGGGATCTTTCTGCAGCATCCACCAAATCAAGTGTGCAGCGGATGGAGAAATCTTTTCAATGTATTTAAATTGCATTTCGTCTGGGGTCACATTCTCCCTTTTGATATTGAGCAGCAACTTGCCGAGATGATTGAAAGCGTGTCTCCGATCATTTAGAGTGTAGAATGCGACCAATCCGAAGGAAAATATGTCCATTGCTTTCGTGTTAAAAAATTCCTCTTCTTCGTCAGATGCCCTGAGAGCTTCTGGCGACATCCAGATTTGTGTGCCTTTTCCGTAAGATATTGTTCCGTCCGTGCGTGACATTTCTCGGCTTAGACTGAAGTCGGCGAGTTTTGCAATGGTTTCCCCGGTGAACCCCGCCTCGAATATTAGAATGTTTTGAGGCTTAATGTCCCGGTGCACAATGTTTTGGTCGTGCAGGTATTCCAAGCCGGAGGAAATGTTTTTTAGGTAGCTAATATATTTCGGGTAATTTTTGTGAGAGTCCTTGTCGTATACTAGTTCGTCTTCCAGGCTACATTTGGCAAGCTCCATAGCAATGTAGATCATTGGAGCAGGCATATCTCCATTTAAAACTGTTCCCATTGCGCATTCGTAAAAGTTGACTAGGTACTTTGAGCCAGGATGATCCTGGGAAAGAGTTTTTGCAAAAATCTCCAGCTCGGTGATAATAGAATCTGTAATAATTTGGCATAAAATATTAAAGACATACTTTATTGTGATTAATAAGTAGTTTGCAAATCAAGAATATTTACCATCATCCCATGAAATTAGTTTTACTGCAGCCTTCCGTTCAGGCACTCTGTGATATCCTTTGAATACTCCATAGCAACTGGATCCCCGTCCAATCAAATGGCTCTGTCCAAAATAGTAATATATTTCCGAGCGTGGCACACGAGTTGGTTCGGTGGCTTCCTTTTTAAGCCGCTCAATCAGTGGGGGTGGGGTCGGTAAAGGACCGATAAGACCTGTGACCGGATTCCACACCGGTCTTGGTTCTTCACTCATTTTTGATATTGTTGAGTTCACATTATACTTTTACTTATTATTGTTATTATTACTGATTGATCACATACTCGTAGCAAAACAGGTGTAGTTTAGGTATTTTACTATTAACAAATTGCTTTCAAAAATAGATTACCGTTGCAGAAACAAAGAGAGAGAGATGATGCAATTGATGTGTGTGTGAGCTCACTCACTGACTCAATGTATCAGATGATCAGATGTGATTCTTGTTTCATCATTTGGTTTTAATGCATGCAACATAATAATATGAGCAAAGTTTGTGGCTATGCACCACAAAGAGTAACAGTAGTAGTGAGTCATCACTGCACCAGTGAGAGTGGATGCTGAAATTGAAACTGGTCGTGCTTAGCTGACTATGTACTTGTCCCAAAGGAGTGCAGCGTAAAAACAGGAACAAGCGTATCAGTAGCTTTCTCAGTATACGAAATAGACGCTTGTTCTTTTATGAATGACTATAATCATTGTCCTAATGCATAATGCATCAATACTTTGGTACGAAATAAACATATTTATGCATTTTGTACGAGTTTACGCTACATAATATTAATATGATTATCAGCTTTCTCGGAGCTCTATTAACGGTACTCATATTAGAAACAAAATCTATTCAATTACAAAATTTTAGACACCAAAACACAAGTTAAATAATAATTTACCATTTGGTTTTTAAATTAAAAATAATTTGATGAAAAGTATCAAATGAAATAATAATTGACAAAAACTCTGGACATTGAAAGTATGACGAGTACATTATTGCAGGCTAGGAATTATTTGGTTGGCTACGATTATTGAGAAGCAATTAATGTTGTTCTGTGATCCCGACAAAAGTGACGTAATATGACTCACCCCTTCCATAATGAGAGAGGTCATAATTGTGGCCTTGTTATCATTATATATAGGTAGAAATATATGGCATGCTATTCGACTTATTTCGTCGAAGCAAGTACGACGAAACCAAAATAAGATTGAGTACTATTGAAGCTTACTTGTGCACCTTTTGACATGAGAACGTTTACCAGGAAATGTGATGTTATCTCTTACTTGGTAGACGGCATCACGATTAGCGGATATCATGATTTACCAATGTCAATGCAAATCAGTGAAGCTTACGTAAATGTGCTTTACTTCATTTATGATTAGATTAGATTTTTCCACAACTCTTATTGTATCATTTAAATAGGTAGATTCTGTCCAATAGTTTAGTAGCTCTCATGTTTGAACATCTTTTCGATACATCTACTCACAATCCTACGATTCCATTTATCATAACCACCAACACAAGTTTTCATAAAACTGATAAAGCTCAAGCATCTTTTCGTCCCTGTTGTCCCACAAAAACGGTTGCTGCCGGCGCTGCTGAATACTTGGCCTTTTCACCGGATCCTTTTGCAGCGTTAAGGTGCTGAGCCGCGTTAGAACCTCCGGCACGATACTTCATTGGATATTCATCTGAATTTATTAGTTCGTCTTTGACGTTGACCAGTAGTTTTTCATTTCGCGCGAAAGGGTCCTTTTGGTCATGTAGGGTGCAACAAGTCCAAGAGAATATACGTTAATTGACTTATCGTTAGTGCTGAGAAATATCTCCTCGTTATCCAGAGCTAGTAATGCTTCCGGTGCCATCCACGTTTGAGTTTGAGTTTGAGCAAATTGAGTACAATTAATTACTCACTGATTAATTAATACAGATTAATTACGGTTACTCAATTTGTGTACTAAAATTCATTAATTTCTAGCGTCTTTACTCACCTCATCAAGGAAAAATACAATTATATTCAACATTTTATTCATTTTTCATCCAGCTGAAGGTGCTCATAAATAGCTATGAATAAATGTTATATAACTCATGCATACACGCATTTTAATTAGTTTAATTATTTCATCTTATCTCTTTGTTCGACTTCCCGAAGCATCTTCTCGATGCATCTGGTGACGATCCCATGATTCCATTTTTCTTGGCATTCAACAAACCCTTTAAAATATTTGTCCTCCAATTCCTTCAAATGGGGATACTCTGCCGATATTCTGGTCAACGTGAAGAATAAAAGTAAAGACAATTCTGGAAACTTGCTCGTAAAGTATCTCATGAACTTGATGCGACAAAATTGTCCCTGCGTTCCATCCTTGGCAAATAACCTTTCCACAACCCCGTCGGCCATATCGTCAGGATTCCGGCCTTGGTCCACGATAAATTTTACCAGCGGCAGCACACGAAACCCGTTATACTCCCTCTCCGATTTTAGTCGAACAAGCTGTGCATCTATATCATCTTGCCAGTTCCAGGAACAACGGTTCAAAACAGCGGTAAATAACGATTTTCGAAGCTCCGCCCTATAGTGACCAGCAACACCATGGTCTACGCCAAAATGCACCATGGAATAGACTTTTGACATTGGGTCATCATAGTCTCCGTCATCCCCAAAGTTACCAGCCCTTACATGTTCGATAATGTCTGTAAAAAATTCCAATGTTCTCCCTTCCTCATTCTCCCAGCAATATGGATGCTGTCTGCACTGTTGAATGGATGGCCTTCCGGTCGGATCTTTCTGCAGCATCCACCAAACCAAATGATTAGCAGAGGGTGATCTGCTTAAAACATATTTCATTATCCCTTCTTCTGGAGTCACATTCTCGTCCTTAATGTTCACCCGTAATTTTCCGTTCATGTCGAATGGATGACGACGGAAGGATAAAGTGTAGTGGACAACCAGTCCGAACGAGAATATGTCCATTGCCTTGGTATTGAGAAATTCTTCCTCTTCATCAATTGCATGAAGTGCTTCAGGAGACATCCAAATTTCCGTTCCGTTCCCATAGGAAATTGTTCCCTCTGAATGTGATAAGTGACGACATAGTCCCATGTCGCCCAGTTTTGCCACACTTTCTCCAGTGGTTCCGTTCTCGAAGATGAGAATATTTTGCGGTTTGATGTCTCTGTGAACAATGTTGTGTTCGTGAAGATATTCAAGCCCGCAGCAAATGTTTTTGAGGAAGCCGTGAAATTTCGGTAAATTTGTGTAATAATCTTCGCCATATAATACTTCGTCGTCGAGATTGCATTTGGCCAGTTCCATGGCGACGTGTATCATGGGGCTGGGTATATCCCCATTTAAAACCGTTCCAATCGCATACTCGTACAAACGGACCAAGTGTTTCGAGCCCGGGTGGTCACTGTACTTTGAATTCTCCATAATTTCAAGTTCCTTAGTAACGGAATCTGTAAAGCATTTAGGAGATTAGTTTTGAAATTTGTAAACGTGCCACAATCAAAAAACAACATGACTAAAAATTACCACCAGTCCAGGGTATAAGCTTGACTGCTGATTTGCGTTCAGGTATCTTGTGATATCCCTTAAAAACTCCGTAGCAATTTCCTCCCCTTCCTATTAAATGACTTTGGCCAAAGTAGTAAAATATTTGCGACCCGGCAACTTGCGTTGGCTCCGTTGCTTCCTTTTTGAGACGCTCTATTAGCGGAGGTGGAGCTGGACTGGGGTCAATTGTCAGTCCAGAGTATACTGGTTTGTCCTTGTTTTCTTCACTCATCTTCTCGTTCTATTACCTTAAGGTATTTTCCAACAATAAATTATAAAGGATTATAAGATAATAATTTCCTGTTAATTCAATATATGCTTTCTTATTACTTGGGCTTGGAATATTTTCAGTTTTTGCGTTTGGAAATTTTCCTCTACAATTTTCTCCAGTATTGCTGCATGAGTCACATTAATGGTATTGTCCCATGACTGAAGGATAATACATGTTATCGTGAAAAGTGGAAAATAAGCACTGGCAGAAATGCATTTTGAGTGGTGAAGTAAAAATGCAAAACTGTTTTTAGCACAGAAGGCAGAGTCAGATAAGACAAGCAAATAAGCTCTCCGTTTCGAATCAAAACGTTGAATCGGTGCTTATGTACTGGATTCTGATTCACTGTGAGAATATATATATAAATAAAGTATCTAAATTATTGCTGATGGGATGATTCATGATAACGATCATAGTGATGGCTCTGGACATGGGTACGGTTACTATGCACTCACGTAATATGCAAAGTGTATATGAAGAAGGTCAAAATTGCTTGAATTACCAACGCAGCAAGGAACTAATTATAATTTTTTAATATTTATGATGAGTAATGGACAGTGCATGTGTGTTAATAGATTTATGTAGGATAATATGACGATACTGACGTTTTATTCCAAATATGGTCTCGGCTTATATTAATAGCGTTATGGCTATCATCATAGTATTTTATTACATGTTTCCTAATTGGAACATTTTAGTAATCCTTTCAGTCTCAATTAAATTGTAATTCCCTTTTCTTTAAGACTGCTAGCCAGTCGTTCCAAACATTTTTCAACTACACCATGATTCCAGTTCTCGTGGCAACCTGAAAACTCAGTAAAATACTTCTCCTCCAAACTCCGTAAATGTGTATATTGTGACGATATTCTGGCCAAGGCAAAGAACACCAGAAGGGTCGTGTACGGGTACATGTCCAGAAAATATTTTGCATATTTCAGGCGACTAAACTTTCCCTCGTCCGAAAATAGCCTGTCCACGACGCCGTCGAACATCCACTGGGGCTCTTTTTTCTTGTCCCTGATAAACCGTAACAACCCAAACACTGAGCACGCATTATATCCATTGATATGATATTTTGTAGATATTGACTCCAACAGCTCCTGGTCCATTTCCGACTTCCAGTTCCAGCCAAGCTCCCTTATGCGCTTAATGGGTGATGATTTTACAACGTTTTTAAAGTGTTCCGAAATTGCGTAATCAGAGCAGCGTAGGATCCACAGAACAGATGGGTCGTCTGGACAATCATCGTCGTCCGGCATTACTGCTTCAAGAACATCTGAAAAGAATTGTAAACTTTTTTCTTCTGGATTTTCCCAAAAATAGGGATGCGATCTGCACTGATGTATGGTCGGCCTTCGACTCGGCTCCTTTTGCATCATCCACCAAAACAAATGCGCAGCGGATGAAGAGCCCTGCGCCACATACTTCATGTTGTAATAATCTGGCATGAAATTCTCGTCCTTGATATTCACCAGCAGCTTTTCATTTCGCTCAAAGGGATGCCTCTGGAAATATAACGTATAATACGCAACAATCCCAAATGAAAATATGTCCATTGCCTTTGTATTCAGAAATACTTCCTCTTCGTCCAGTGCGCGGAGTGCTTCCGGTGGCATCCATATTTTGGTTCCTTGGCCCATTGATGTTGACCCTTCCGTTCTGGAAAGCAATCTACACAGACCGTAATCACCCAACTTGGCAATTCGTTCACCCGGAGTTTCTGTTTCGAATAGGAGGATATTTTGTGGCTTGATGTCGCGGTGAACTATGTTGTTGTCGTGAAGAAATTCGAGTCCCGCGGAAATATTTTTGATGAATTTTTGATACTCGGGCAAGTCCCTGTTGTAATTTGTGGTGTAGGTTAGTTCGTGATCCAGGCTGAATATTGCCAATTCCATACAAATGAAGAGCATTTTCACGGGATAATCGCCATTTTGAACGGTGGCCACGACGTATTCGTATATGCTGACTACGTATTTGGAGTTGGGATGTGGGTTGGAGCTGATGTGATTCCAAACGTCCAACTCATTTGTGCTCATGTCTGAAAATAAATTGTTGAATGATTACGGTTCATAATTTTTAAATGTGTTAATTTTTTAAAATTTGCAATTTAAAATGTTATTTTTACCTTTATCCCAGTAGACTAGCTTCACGGCAGCTTTCTTTTCCGGATCTCCATGGTAGCCCCGAAATACTCCGTGACAGTTTCCTCCTGTTCCAAGTAAATGACTTTGGCCATAATAATAAAATATGTTTGAGCCAGGAACGTGCGTTGGCTCCGTGGCTTCCTTTCTCAGCCTTTCAATTAGCGGGGGCGGATAGTCCGGCTTTGGTAGACAGATCGGATTCGGAATTGGGAAAATATTAAAATTCTCGTCAGTCATAATTGCACCGGATTACGACAAACTGCGTACTCGTCTGAAACAAAAGAATATTGAATCAGCTTTTAAATATTTATATTTTTTGGACAAATGTTTAGTCGTTTTATACGTACCAAAATTTCAAAAATATGTTATTTAATTTATTTGCACTTGTTTAATTTAATATAAGGCTTCAGAGCAAACATTTCACTGACTCGGCATTGCACTCTGCCAGATGATGACAACTCTCGCTCGCACTGAAAATATCACTCTCGTCCTTTCTCATTATCATGAAACACACGCAATATGAGAAACCGATACTGCGACAGAGCAGAACTATTTGCTATGGCATAACTGGTAATACAAAAAGTTGTTTTTGACTGCCTGCAACAAAATGAGCTGAATTGGATAACCTATCACATCACAAAGCCACTCTAGGTGTAAAAACAACATCTGAAGTGGTCTCGTACCAAAAAACCTGCATGAGAACCAAACCACAGCCAAATGCTTGCAACTTAATCATAGGGTCCAATGTACAAAACTGGTCTACGGCGTACAACGGAGCAAAACGAGTGAATTCCAAGAAATCTGCTCTCATGATCTCACTATCCATCCTCATCCAGACTGTTTTGGTATACCGCAGCAGCAGTCGATCTCACTCAGCTCACGGATATACCTATAAGCTTGCCTAAATTATATGTCCTCATACTTCATTGGTACAGATGCAACAAGTAGCTGCAAAATAGAGAAGCTCATAACAGAGCAGCAGAAACCAAGCCCGTAACATGAATCTGTTCACAAAACTTATAATACCATATTTATTGTTTGCTTATTCCTGCTTGCTTGCTTGCTGCTTATACCCAGAATCCATTCACAGCATATATTTTTTTACTTGGTACAAAAGCTGATCTCACATCTGTTTTTCTGATCTGCTTCCAATACCTATAGAAATACGTTTCTGTTCGTTGAGCATAATGAATAATCTGGAATGTATTACAT
The DNA here is from genome assembly GCA_004115045.4 of Sinella curviseta. Lineage (NCBI taxonomy): Eukaryota > Metazoa > Arthropoda > Collembola > Entomobryomorpha > Entomobryidae > Sinella > Sinella curviseta. Next base: position 15,678,372 of record CM023203.3, read on the forward strand.
GATATCATACCACTTCAATACCCAGATCATCTGACAGAAGAGAGCTTCAAAGATCTAGTCATTTTATTGTTTGTCTGATTATGAACTTGACAATATAAATTTTTATATCTGTGATAATTAAGTGGATTTAGTGTTTGTTTGAAGTGCTTTAACTGATAATTATGGAAGATCAAAACAACAATGCTGCTGCAGTTCAAAGGCCGATCCTGGCTTTACCACCACCAACAGTTCCGCCACAGCTAATTGAGCGTTTGAGAAACGAGGCCACTGAACCCTCACAAGTTCCTGGATCTCAAATCTGGTTCTATTTCGGACAAAGCCATGTGATAGGGACGGGTGGAAATTGCTACGGGGTTTTTAAGGGTTATCATCAGGTGCCAGAGAAGAAAGCGGCTGTCAAGTTAATTGAATGGCACGAAGGAGGTGAATTTAATCATTTAAAAAATGCGGTGTTTTCAATTTTCAATTAATATTTTAAATTATTATTTTGTATTATGACTTTCAAGAAACAAGTACGAACGAATTGGAAATTTGGAATGAACTACGCTCAAGTGAACACCCTGGTTCAAAATACATAGTTGAGATATACGAATACCGTCTCGGAAGCATTATGGTTGGTGATACCCGTAAAGCCATGTTATTCATTTGCATGGAGCTAGCGACCCGCTCCCTAGAACAGGAAACGGAATACGCAACAAATTACTCCCACAATTTACCAAAATTTCACAATTATCTCAAGAATGTATTCTTCGGTCTACAATTTCTCCATGACAACAGCATAATTCATCGTGACATTAAACCTCAGAATGTGCTCATATTTGTAAACGAAAATACTGGAGAATCCGTCGCAAAACTAAGCGACTTTGGTTTAAGTCGAATGCTATCGCAATCCCAGGGATCCATTTCGTACGGTCAAGGAACCGAAATTTGGATGTCGCCAGAGCAACTCATAGCATATCAAAATGACGAGGAATTCTTCAATACGAAAGCAATGGACATATTTTCACTTGGTCTTGTCTCATATTACGTGTTATCGCGTCGGAGTCACGCATTTAACCAGGACGGAAAATTGTTGGTGAATATCAGAGACGATAAAATTACTCCCGATTTCCGGGACACGAAATATATCCCTCATTCCGACTCGGCTGAGCATTTACTTTGGTGGATGCTGAAAAAGGATCCAACTAGGCGACCAACCATTCATCAGTGCAGAGCTCATCCGTACATGTGGGAAAATTTGGAGGAAAGGATGTTAAATTTTTACTACGACATTGAACACTATCTATATCCATACAATGAGGAGGAAGTGAACGAAGCAAAGAGAAAGGCGTATCACGAAATTGCTGAAGGCGTGTCACATGCAGTTACACGATTTTTTGATTTGAGACAGTACCGCTCCAGACTTTCTTTTGAGAATGGAACTAATTGGAACTGGGAAGCCAAATTAGATAATATTTTGACTCTGCCGAGATCTGATGCCAAGACAATTCCCAAATGGAACGGATTTTCGGCGCATTCTTTAGTTCATTTTATTAACGCGAAAGTGAAGAATCCGGAAACATTTTATGAAGGTGCTGTTGCAAGGTTCTTTAGTGAAGATGGGACTGATGAAAGTTTTAGCAGGGCTAAGTTTGCCGACTATTTTATACGAAAGTGGCCCGAAATGCATTTCATGTTTTTCTTTGTGTTTGCGAGGATCACGCCACAGTATCCGCATTTACAGCAGTTTGAGGATAAATACTTTAAAGTGTTTGTGGGTCAGTATGACTATTGGAATCATGGGTTAATTACTGGATGTTTGGAAAGGTTGAGCAAAAGGATGAATGTACTATAAACTATAAATACGTCCTTCGAAATTAAGTGTTAATAGGTATGTATATGTAGGTAACTGTTAACTCGTGATTTGGTGACAAGTGATTCATCTACCTGAATTGTCACTAAACCGTGATCCAGTTTTAACATATTTTAGTGACTGTTTATTCATATGTCGTACTCAAATCATTTGAATAAAAATATCCTTCTACATATATGTAATACCCAGTGTGCTTGAATTTCATTGTATTCTTATTCTTCCTGCTATAAGTGCATATACTCTGTTAAATATCACATCAACATTTGCTCTTCATTAACTTAAGTCAAGCTGGGAGTAATATTCATCACATGATGTCCTAAAAGCAACTTTATATCAATTATCGTTTCGTTGTTACTTTTCTTGACGCATATTATACATCAGAAACGATCATATAACTATATGATCTTACCTCTAAATGAAAGCCTACTACAACTATTGAGGTTTACAAAAAGGAACCAATGTTTATGCAAGTAGGTTAACAGTTTCCGCCTTGTTGCATGCTTTGCATATTGGTTGTAACTGCAATTCCGGTAATCAGGTTTTGGTGCAGTTAATAAAAACATAACCGCGTTAAGTGCACACATTATAAGCATTTATTAATGTTGTCATGTTTATGGAATTTATCCCTGGATTAGTTTTTATTTTTCATGTGAAAGAAGTTTATGGTATAAGAATGTCCGGTATCCAAAAAACTGGGACATACCATCCATTAAATAGCGTTGTCGCCTTTGAATACTTCCATTTTGCCGAAACGACAGGAAATATAAAAAATTATTGCGTCGCAATATATTTCAGATGTGAACTTAAAAGAGCAAGACTGAGCATTCTATGCAATCACTTGTTCATTAACCTAAATTACTGATACTAGCCAGTTCCAGATGGCATACTAAAGTACGGGCAACGTCGTTTTTAAATCATTAGTGGATAAGAATTAATATTTCCGGCGTTACGATGAACCCGTCGGATATAATAAACTCGGGTAATTATTCCATCCATTCATCAGTTGATTTCACTCCACTATGGAATAAAATACAGAAAATACGTCATCTCCCTTAGCACACGGGCTTTAAAATGTATATCAGAAACGTTCTTGTAGGCTACCTTTTACTGGCTAACTTAGCATTCTCTGAACCAACTTACCGAATGGTCGACTCAACGTTAGTTGCCACCCTAAAATCCAGAAAATACTCCAACGTATTTGTAAAGTTTGAAGGTGGAAACAGGCCAGAAATTCCAAACAACCAACGAGCTCATTTCAAAACCAGATCCCAGCGAATATCCCATCTCGTAACCAACCTGAGGTCATTATCATATTTGAGCCAACAAAATACTCTGAATCTTCTGCAAAACCATTCCCGAGCACTAAATTCTACCGTCACGTACAAACAGATCTGGGCCACTAACGAATTAATCGTGAGCGGAGCCAACGCCAAGCTCGTCGATCTGCTCGCAAGTGTTCCGGATGTCACTGAAATTAGGGAGGAACGTATGATAACTCTGGAGGCGATATCGTTTAACAAACAAACAAGCCAAACCAGTCAATCCAACGCCAGAGCAATCAAATGGAACATTGAGAAGATTGAAGCCAATATCACATGTGAATTACCTTGTGGTAACAGAGGACAAGGTGTCGTTGTGGCAAATATCGACACCGGGGTCAGAAGTACTCACGAAGCGCTTCGTTATAATTTCCGACAGGACTATGGATGGTTCGATCCTTTCAGGTTAGAAATATGCACATAAAACAAGCAAAGTGACAATAGCAAATCCGTAAATCAAAAGTGAAATCGAAATTAAACACTGCTGATCCTTATCTGTCGTTCTGAGGTACCATATGATGACGCCGGTCACGGGACACATGCAATGGGCTAATTGGCAGGATCGCATGGCATTGGTGTTGCACCTGGTGCAGAATGTATAGCATGCAGGGCTTGTGGCTTTCCTTGCGTCGGGTGCGAACTTGTTTGCTCCGAAATGGCATTAAGGGAATACTGCAATGTTATCTATCTATATACTTAATACAAATTGGATTTTTTCTTTGTGATTCCTAAAACTTTTTAGTTTCAAGTCGCAGAAAGACGCTCAAGGTATCGTTTTGAAGCTAAGATGATGGAGAAGTGCAATGGGTGTATCGCAATTTGAAATTAAAATCCGTTCACTGCCAATTTTGAGGTCAAAGGTCAAAAACTTAAAATTGCATTCCTTTCGTACGTCAACTAGAAATATAATGCATCATTAGTGCCCCAATGAGTGCAGACATTTCAACGACCAAGTTGCCACTAATAACCGAATTTTAAAACGTTAACGGTTTTTGAAGAATGTTGGTGAAATTATGGAAGAAACTGTTTGTAAATTTACTCTTTTTTGTATTGCGCTGAAAATTGGATCCCAGATAGATTTTGATGCGCAGAATCAGTGTCCGCCATTTTTATCAATTACCATTGTTTGTGGCGCCCTCTAGAAGATAAAACAGCGGGAAATCTTTTGATGTCAGCATTAAATAAAAAATAGGTAGTTGGTACAATTAAACACGCTGATTAACATGACGACACCCGTTTTCAAACATACTGATTGTGGCGCACCCAAAAATTAAAAAAGGCGGAAAACGTTTTTTCATTCGAATTGGCTAAAAAATTGACAGTTGGTGCTATCCAGCACGCTGATTAACACAGTGAAATTTGTTTAAGCCAAAAATGAGCAACAATTTTTTTTGCAATTCCGCGTGTGAGTTTATATTTTATTGACATGTTCTTCTTTACAATAAAGTTATCACATGGAGCCCTATATATGGAAGTACATGTATGTACATTTACTTTACATGTATATTAACAGAATAGACGTTCACGCTCTCTAAATCTATACCAGCGTCCCTATTTAAGGACAGGTTGCTAGTTGTGATGATTATGATTTGCCAGGCTCCTGGACAGGACGCAATGTCGGCAGTGTCAACAGGCGACTACGACTTGATGAGTGGTACGAGCATGCCCGCATGTTGCCGGAGTGGTGGCGTTACTCCTTGCCCAAAATCAGAATCTAGGATTTGCTCAAGTGAAGAAAATTTTGGAGCAAAATGGTGACAGAAGTAGCTTGGTGAACACGGGCAAAACTTGCGACGGAATACCATCAACACACTTTCCCAATAACCAATACGTAAGGGGATAATTACAAATTCATATGAAATGATAGGTTTAAATTGACATACAGAGCGAATTACTTTTATGGCCGTGATCACATTTTATGGATTTACGTGTACGTGTAAACGCCGGGAGAGCGCTTGTTGCGTTGGACGGAGGGGACAAGTGTAAGAGTACTTGTCAGTACCTCAAATTATGTCAGAGTAAAACTAATGTGAAATGCAATCTTTGTAACTGGGCAGCCTACAAAATCGGAATGAAGTTCTGCAACGTGTTAGCCCTACCATTATTCCCGTATCGCAATTAGAAGCACTCACGTACATTTCTCTACTCGTTATCAATTTACTGTTTACCTTTCCTTTATGACCATCAATTCAGTTGCATCCTTGTAAAATGAATGCAATTTTAATGTATGAAATACTAATCACTAATAAAATAACAATGCATTCATATTTCATATAGTAAAATAATTTGCAACTAATGTTGAACATCATTGGCCATGTGACGATGACATGATGAACTTTTATGGTTCTAATAACAACCATATTCCGATATCTCCATTCCGACTTTGCAACGCGATATCTCTTATATTTATGAATGTATCAGATGGTGTGTTCCAATGATTATGTTGACAATTATTGAATATATCAATCTCTTTTCATTAGATTATCTAATAATGTTCATACATATCATGCCAACTGACTCTGAATAGTCGGCACGTTATGCGCCACGTTATCAAAAAAAAGTCATTCATTATCACACGCAAAGCAGGTCTGAGTCTCAATCAGTATAATAATTTACCAAGGTTATCAGGTAGATTATTATGACATCTCAGTGAGATCCATGTGATTCATTTTGCTCATGATCGTCAGTACCGTACTACGCTTTTCCCTGGCGCAAAACTTTAACCAGGAATGAAATTGGTTTAGATCGAACGCTGAAAAGATGAAGAAGCATTTAATTATAATTATGATCATACCTGCCCTACTTGCACGTACGTGTAGCTTACCTAACGTTTCTACAATTATATAATTTGGCTTTATTTATGTTAAATAAAATTATTTACCAAAATGTAATAATTTTGTACTTTTTAAGCAGTTAACATACATTCCTTTCAGAGTGGAAGCCATTATCATTTCAGTGCACATCTTGTGAGGCTAGTGAATAATTATTCCAACTGGCTAAAGGAAAACAATTTTGACCCATCGCCTCCATCCCCACCAACGGATATATTTGTTTTGGATGCTGGTGCGAATCAAAATATATACCTGCGTTGTGATATAAGGTATATCGTCACCTTAATCAATCGTCAACTGCTAATAATGCTAACGGAATATTAGAGTAATCTGTTGTTTGTGTCCTTGTGTCGGTAGCAATATATTTGTAAAGGGACTTTCAGATGCTCTCGATCCATATGTGGCAGCATTTACGTATTTCGATGAGTACGCCTTTCTCATTCAGAGGACAGTGTTTTCAAGACATGAGTTTAAAGGTAATCTCATTTTTTTTAAACAGCATTTTTAAGCAATTGATATAAGCTAATTACTTGGTTTTGTTTTTTAGGACAATTGAATTGTTCTGGCGCCATAAAGGCATATATGGATCGACCAGAGTTGGGACAGAAGGATCTGCCGTTTAAAGGACAGGGACAGTTCTCCGTTTCCATGAATGACTCAACAGAGCACCTCGGAGTCGAGAATGTCGGAGTGAGCGAAGATTATAAACTGGATATGAATCATAGTTGGCCAGTGTACCTGATGTGGGGTAACATGGGCACTACCAATATTAGTGCTGAGTGGGACGAGGAGAAAATCAACGGAAAATATATTGGATATGTGCAGGATGTATTTGCGTACTTGTTCAAGCAGTACTACCTTGCATTCAATGATAAGTACATGATCCCATCTGCTAAACTGTTGGAAAAATTCTTGCGGGATAATTTACAGGTATGGTTTGCTTTAATTGCCAAATTTTAATACATATTGGAATAACAAATGAATTTTTTATAAATATTCCTAGAATTTGAGTTTAGCGGATATCATGCCACCCGAAGACTTGCCCCCAACTTATTCCCCTACATCAAGTAGCACAACAATCAAACCGCCAACAAATACACCTATATCCTCGACGGCAACGTCTTCTGAGAAAACGTCGTCGTCTCTGACTACTTCTCAGACGAATACAACTCCAAGTGAAGCATCGAAACTGGACTTTGCGGTGATCACTCTCACTTGTTCAGTACTACTTTTAAGTTTTGACTTTAATTGGATTGCTGGATACTTGACCGCCTGACTGATGTTTCGTAATGCCGTTACTAAATTCACGAAAAATTACCAGTACAAAATTTGTAACTTGCCGTGAAAAGAATAATAATATGCAAAAAAATATGTTGCACGTTGAAAAAACTGACTCAGTTTTCCAGAATTGAAAGGACCTTACAACCTGCTTATGGGATCTGGGCCACAGGCGGACAGTTACGAAGTGGGTATCAATCAAAAGCTTGTAGTTAGTAGAGCAAAAGTCTTGCTGGGCACTAGTCGCTAAACGCTTGCGCAAGTGCACTTTTGGGTGGTCTAAGATGCCATTTATATACATGCAAATCCATGGTGCATAAATACAAATTTTGTCGTACCATCCGTTTCTGATCACGGACAGTTAAGAGTTTACCCTCGATGGAGAGCTACTAAGGTAGCGAGTAAACTGCACTGTTGCACGAGTACACATATTGCTGCGCATGGCCGTGGTGTACGGACACATTGCTGCATGTCACACAAGGCAAGTTTGTAGAAGGCGATATAATGCCTATAGTGAAAGGTAATACCAAGCCTATAGTAAGAGGCTATACTAAGCATATAGTCAAGGGTAATACCAAGCCTGTAGTAAAAGGTAATACTAAACAAGTCTGTGGCCCACCCGCATGAAAAAGTTGTAAGGTCCTTTGGATTCTCTGCGACAACTTTTCCCACCTTTATCCTGGAAATAGCAATCAAAATGACGTACTATTGGTATGTGCTCTTTTTGTATGAATCCGTACCATTTGACACTAACATTCGTTGGTCTGAGCGAGTAATGTCGCTTGAATCATTTTATTTTTTGATATACGTATGCATTCTACGCTCATGTCTGTTAACAGTGGCATATATTTCTCACCCGTTCAAGAGAAAACTATTGTAAACACATTCGAGATTAGTATGAGCAAATACATTTTATTTTATTCCCGGTGTGTAGGTTGTTGGTATAGGCAAGTGTCTGTAAACACATGCATACACCAAGAAGTCACGATTGGCAAACTACAGGAAACAATTTTAATTGCGTCATAGTGGCCGTCTACAAAAAAACTCATTTATATTTTATGACTATTTGATGATTAGGATTTATGAAAAAATTCCGAGTCAATATTAAATGCGATTCTGACGTTGAAACTCGTCGCTATCATAGCGCTGGACTTCTAAAAAATCGTTATTGAATGAATTTACTGAATTGATGAATCTCTTGTCATTGCGTTATGCAACACGGATTATGCCAACTGGATGTGACAAATCGGAACGGTATGCACGGACTTATCAAAGAAATAAAAATCATATATATTCGTTATCACTCTTCCATGGGTCTGTGTTTACACCAGCGTATGTTACCAAGGTTATCAGTGAGATTATAACGACATGTCAGATATACATAAGTGACTCATTTGGCATATGGTCGTCAGTCGTAGCACTACTTTCTCTGTCGCAAAATATTATAATTAAAAATTTCCGTTTACAACAAATACCTAAAGCATGAGAGCATATATTATTGTAATTGGGATTGTACCTGCTCTACTTGCAGGTAAGTGTAATTTGACAGCTTGCCTAAAATTTCTGCAATTTCTAATCGTTCATCTATTTATTTTAAATTAAATGAATGCTAGGAATTACTCATTTTTTGCACTTTTTATACAGTCAACGCGCTTGCACTTCAGGACGGAAGCGATCAACATTTCATCGCATATCTTGTGACGGTGATGAACAACTATTCAAGTTGGCTGAAGGAAAACAATTTTGATCCATCGCCTCCATCCCCACCAACGGATATATTTGTTTTGGATGCCGGTGCGAATCAAAATATATACCTTCATTGTGACATAAGGTACGGACTCATTGTGCTCATTAGATAAACTATCGGGAATGCTAAATGTATCAGTACCAATGAAATGATAATTTGTTCCTGCAGTTCCGTAACCGTAAGAGGACATTCGAATACATTAAATACCTCTATTACCGCATATTCGCGCTTTGACTGGAACGGTTTTGATGTTGAAAGGAAAATCTCAACGAAAATAGAGTTTCATGGTAACCCATATTGCAAAATCTTATGTTCTAGCTGCTTGTATCAATTATTATTTCTCTTTCTTTTCTTAGGAAACTTGAATTGTTCCGGCGCCATAAAAGCATATTTGGATGGACCAGAGCTGGGAGAGGACGATCTGCCGTTTAGTGGAATGGGACGTTTTATCGTTTCAATGAATGGTTATATTGATCAGCTGGGATACGTGAATATTGGGGTGGACTCAGATTTTAAACTGGATATGAGTCATAGTTGGCCATTTTATGCACCGGGGGGTACAGTTAGCAGTACTAACATCAGCGCTGAATGGAACGAGGAACGAATAGGGAAGAAATATATTGGATATGTTCAGAGAACATTCTCGTATATGTTCAAGAGTCACTACCTTGCATTCAGTGAAGATTACATGATACCACCTGCTAAACTCTTGGAAGTATTTTTGCGTGGACATGTACAAGTAGGTGCTATTTTAATTCCAAAATTGTAATTCTTTTTTGAGCAACCCGGCTTGATATTTTATTTTATATATATTTTATAAAAATGTTTAGGATTTGGACTTGAACACTATCATGCCGCCCGAAAATTTACCATCCAGTTATTCGCCAACTTCAAGTAGCACAACCATCAAACCGTCAACAAGTACGGCAGTATCCTCAACCAGGCCGTCTTCTGAGATAACGACGTCTTCTTCTGAGGATACGACGCCCTCAACTACGTCGCGACCAAGTACAACTCCAAGTTCTGCTTCGACACAGGATTTTGCGGTGAGCTGCCTATTTTTTTCTGTTCTGGCTTTACGTTATGATTTCAATTTAGTTGCTTAAAACTCAGTTGCCAAAGTAATTGTTGGGAAAATAAACCCGGAAAATAAAATTACTATTGTTGATTTGATGATCTCAAGTGATCTCCAGTAGAAAGTGTAGCTTATCTTACAAACAATAAATTGTAAATGTTCTAACAGTTCTTTCATTAAAGCAAATGATTATGATTGGAGACGATTAATAGACTTATTCCATTATCCTGCACATCTTGCTCATTTCACGCAGAGGCTCTGCCTGCAAATTTCCCGTTTCTATATTAACTTTTGTCTTGAGACAAAAAAATTGCTGGACTCTTTTTAGTTTTGGAACATGTTGTGGCATCAATGATACTTCGGGATTGTCCATTCCAAAAACCCCAAGTAAGCCAACGTAAAGTTTAATCCGTGACGTTTATGGTTATTTCCCATTTATGTTATAGGTCATATTCGTGCACATGGTTATGGCACTACATAAAGTCAAATGTGATAATATGTTATAAGCGCTTATCAGTACAATTACATTGCTACAACGGGTGTTATATCTGTCAATTCGTACCGCACTGTTGCTCGCTAGGCTTATACGAGTCAGAGATACGTGGGATTATCACGTCAGTTGTGAATAAATTATGTACATATTAGGTTTATATACTAAATTGGCCTGTGGCTTTAATTACTGCATTTACATACCTTGTGGTGTAATTCCCAAGATGTGATGACAATAAGTTCCGGAGTTTCCAGAAAAGAGCAAAAACTTTCCAAAATAATACCACCTTTAAACCTTTGTATTAATGTGTACACATAAACTACATTTCCTGCATAAATCATTTCTCACTGTAAATCCGAGCTGCTATAAAAAGTCTGCATAATTGCTTTCAAGTCATCAGTTTCATTTCCACCGCTCTCTAAGACGCATCCCAAAAAGTAATCCAATCCAAAATTACCTTGAGTATATAACCGACTCACATACCCAAATACAGCCATGAACGTCAGATTTGCTATACTGGGCTGCCTTCTTCTGGCAACAGTAGCCCTTTCCGTCCCAACTACCAAAAAAGTTGAATCAAATTTAGTCAAGTCCCTAAACTCCAAAACATTTGCCAACATAATTGTCAAGTTCCAAAACGGAAACAAGCTAGCCATTCAAAGCACCCAACGATTTAGATCACAATCCCGACCCCAACAAATAAACTATCTAGTTTCCAGCCTCAAGTCACTATCCGATTCCAGCCAACAAAATGTTCTGGATCTGCTCGAAACACGATCCCGAGCATTTGGTTTCGCTTCACCCATGACCTACCAACAGCTCTGGGCTACAAACGAGTTGTACGTAAAAGGAGCAGACGCCAAACTCATCAGTCTTCTCTCCAGCCTACCGGAAGTCGAAGAAATCCGAGAGGAGCGAATCGTTCAATTAGAACAGTTACCAGTTCACACGGATACCCAGTATGCCAGCGAAACCCTGGAATGGGGCATTGAGAAAATCGAGGCAACGCAAGCATGGAATATGTCAGGGGGAAACGATGGAGAAGGCGTCATTGTTGCCAATATTGATACTGGGGTTAGAGCAACCCATGAAGCACTCAAGAATAACTACCGAGGAGAATACGGGTGGTTCGATGGCTACAGGTAAGGAAATTATAAACGCCAATAATAATATCATAGTTTTTAAGTGACTAACATTGAATGCATATTTAATTCTTACAGCGGCTTAGAACTTCCAATTGACGAAGGAGGTCACGGAACACATACAATGGGAACAATTGCTGGTGCTGGAGGGATTGGCGTGGCGCCTGGTGCTAAATGGATGGCGTGCAGGGCGTGCGGTAGCCGTACTTGTTCCGAATCCGGATTGAAATCATGTGGCCAATGGATATTATGCCCAACGCTCCCGAATGGCGAGTCACCGGATTGTACGAAAGCCCCTCAACTGGTTTCAAATTCCTGGGGTAATGACATACACACTAATATTCAATTCAATTAAATATCATTAACAATTATTCAAGTAACACATGATTCTTTAATGAACTCTAGGCGGTGGACAAGGCGACGACTGGTACAACGGAATAATCGAGGCATGGAAAGCCGCAAACATCATCCCAGTATTTTCCAACGGCAACGCTGGTCCATCCTGTGGAACCGCCAATTCACCTGGAGACCAGGACGTGATTGCGGTAGGAGCTACTACCGTTGCTGATGACATTTGGGTATCCAGTTCTGTGGGACCTTCCAAATCTGGAGTGATCAAGCCAGATATTTCAGTAAGATACTAATCCATGTTCTAAACAAATTACAAATGTGAAAATAATTGAATTGATATAATAATATATTACCTGTCAAATAGGCTCCTGGACATCAAGTACGATCTGCCGGACACTCAAGCGACACACATTACTTTGTCACATCTGGAACCAGCATGGCCTGTCCACATGTATCTGGAGTTGTCGCCTTACTTCTTTCCAAGAATCCCAACTTGACCTATTCTCAAGTGAAGGACATTTTGGAGCAGAGTGCAGACCGCGAGATACTGGTTGACACGGGAAAGACATGTGGTGGAATAGTTTCAACGCAGTTCCCCAATAACCAATACGTAAGTAGTGAAACATGCTGGAATTGCATTATTTGAAGCGTATATGCTTTTTGGATTTATGATATGATTTAAAATGCAACATATTCGTCTTCCAGGGTCATGGACGTCTAAACGCCAGAAAGGCTCTAGCAGCAGTGAACGTCCTTCAATAATACGCTGTAAATAATTCACTTCATTGTAAATAAATCATGTATATACTTGTTTATTTGTTCATTAAATTATAACAGAAATTGATTAAAATTATAATTCAAATTCCAATATTTAAGAATATTTGAATTAATTGTTGTCATTTGGTGATACAATTTGGAAAGGTCTTTCGCCAATCATTTCGTTAGATTTCAGATTGTAATGGAATCACTTGATCGCTAAGCTAGAACTTATTCTAGTTTATAATGCATCAAATAAATTTGTACCACTAATACCAGTGACGCCTTCAAGCTTGAGTTCTTTTAGCAGTCACTTTATACACCTTGGTAACAGTCCATCATTCCAACTATCACGAGATCCCGAAAATCCGATAAAGTATTTTTGTCCCAGCATTTCAAGATGCGGAAACTCCCAACATACTTTTGCCAATGTAAAGAAAAATACCAGTGACAATTCTGGAAACTTTCTCATAAAGTATCTGGCATACTTTATCCGACAAAATTGTCCGTCCTCATGGAACAGTTCCTCCACAATTCCATCTATGGAAATCTCGTGATCTTTCTCTGTGTCCATGATAAACTTCAACAATGAAATGGTAGAATATCCATTATACAAAATCCGTTTTTCCGCCGCAGACCGAAGTAACAGGTCGTCAATGTCCCGTTCCCAGTTCCAGTCTCCCCGATTGAGCACCGCGGAATTGCGAGAGTTACTCAATTTATGAATGTAATGGCTTGCAACGCCATAGTCCACGCCGCGACGCACGATCCTTTTGACCTTCTCATCTGCTGTTTCGGTATCCTCATTGAATGGGACCACCCACAAGGCATCCAGAATGTCCGAGAAAAATTGCAACGTTTTTTCTTCTTCATCTCGCCACATAAATGGACGGGCCATGCACTGCTGAATGGTTGGTCTTTGGTTCGGATCCTTTTTCAGCATCCACCAAATCAAATGCTGAGCTGTGCTAGACCCGTTTGCAACTTTCGTCATTTGGTATTCATCTGGAGTAACGTTTTCGTTTTTGATGTTGACCAACAATTTGCCATTCATGTCAAAAGGATGGTGCCGTAAGTGGAGACTGTAGTAGGTGACGAGTCCCAATGAAAATACATCCATTGCTTTGGTATTGAGAAAGGTTTCCTCGTCGTCTAATGCCCGGAGTGCTTCCGGAGACATCCAAACCCTTGTGCCTTTCCCGTAGGATGTTGTGCCGTCAGTTCTGGACATTTCCCGGCTGAGTCCAAAGTCACCCAATTTCGCTATACTTTCGCCTGCGCTCTCGTTTTCAAAAACCAAAACATTTTGTGGCTTTATATCTCGGTGAAGTGTGTTGTTCTCGTGGAGATATTCCAGGCCGGTGGAAATGTCCTTTATGTAGCTTACGAATATTGACAGCTTTTCGGTGTAGATGTTGGTGTAAATTAGTTCTTCTTCGAGATTGCGCGTTGCCATTTCCATGGCGACGTATATCATTGGCATGGGCTTGTCACCGTTGAAAACTGTTCCTGTGGCGATCTCGTACAAATTGACCAGATACTTTGAGGTGGTGTCGGCGGGTCGACGCAGCTTATCCATAATGTCCAACTCGGTCGTTACGAAATCTTAATAAGATTTTTAAATATGTGTTAGTTGGAGAGTAAAATTACTTCATAATATATTTTGGATAATCAAATATTTACCGTCGTTCCGAGTAATAAGCTTAACAGCGGCTTTCCTCTCCGGTACTCCATGATAACCTTCGAATACTCCGTAGCAGCCAGCTCCTCTTCCAATTACATGACTTTGCCCAAAGAAGTAGTAAATTTCCGACCGTGGGACATGGGTTGGTTCGGTGGCTTCTTTCTTGAGGCGCTCGATAAGCGGTGGTGGGGTCGCAATGTCTTTAATTACTGATACTACAGGCTTGCTTACAGTTTCACCATTATCACTCATTGTCAATTCTATTTCTAGTAATTTGTTTACCCTCCAAGAAACTTTAACATTATTTTAGCGAATGTACCCATGTAATATTTTGTTTTCCTGTAAGAATTGTTGTTGTAGTAAAAACTGTGTTTTTGAATAAAGTGAGAGAATACGTTGTGGTACGTGAACTAAGATATCCATTATCAGACATGATAACAGCATCATTGGCAACCAAGCGACAAATAAGCATTATAGGATGTCTTATCCGTACAAACCAACCATTATAACATTGTCCCGGACTTGAACTTGCAGTGCATAATGTCAAAATATGTTATCAGTAATATTGGGATTTGTTATCATCATTAATGCATATGAGTATATAATCACTTTATTTGCATCCATCCCACACTCCCTACATCAGTATATTGTTGAAGATAAGATGTCCATTTACATATACGCTCGTACGGTAATATGTATTGTTGTAATTTGTTCAGCTTGTACATATATACAAGTGATTTGTTTGCATCTTAATCTTTGGAATTATTAAAATATGTAATTAAGTTACCTCTGGAACCAATTATTTTGCCAGCGGAGGTCAGATGTTTGCAATGAAATTTTTCACAACTTAAAAGAACTAAGAGTCTCGGCAAATGTCACATCGCCGGCATTTGTTAATGCTAACCTTGATGGAAATAGTCATGATGTTTCCAGTCCAATCATGTTCATTAATTTAGGAATGCATGTGTTTCGGCATTTGCAAAGAAAAGCAATCAAGATCAGGTCTACCGTATACAATTGCAAATATGTGCATATAGTATTCAAGCACATTTCAAACCAATTGCCTAGTATTATCTTGTAATAATTTTGCTCGCCTGCTTCTACAGTACAATACGGATTGTTTGGCATGTTCAGAAGATTTTGCTAGGTACTTGTTGTACTTTAAATATACATGTTCCTTAGTTAACATCTCATTAAATACCAGGCATACGGTGCATCAAGTCTGATTTGCGTCACGTTATTTTAAAATCAAGTGGCACATACTATTATTGATTAGATAGTTTTACGCAAATATTTAATAAGCACCTTTGAAGTTTCTCAGTTATTACATAACTATTAGTGCTGTCAAAATTACATTACAAGATGTAATAAAATTACAAGATGTTACCCAAAGTCTGGATAAATCAGTGCGACAAAGAGAAGTTATGCTGTAGCACACTAATAGTTACTGTAATCATATTGATGTTATTTGCTATCAGTTACAAATTAAAACACAAATCATGTTTCATTGGCACCCAGTTTGATAACAAGAAATATCTGTTCATAGCTCTCGGTATATATATTTTGCTCACAGTGCCGCCCACATTCATTTACAAAATCCATCTCCTTGAACTTTCATTTGGCTTGAAACTATACTGTACCATGATGAAGTATACTGTACTTGTATCTTTGCAGTTACTACTCATTCTGGAGGGTGAGCTAATTTTTATACAAAGTATACTCTTTCTTGTGATAAATAAGCTGAATATAGCAATTACACATAGGTCATGGGCTTAGCTTTCCACTTGGAGGCGATGAGGACTTTGCAAGATTTCTGATGACACACATGCTCAGTTATCCAAGTTGGCTTACCGAGAAAAACCTAGATCCTTCTCCACCGTCACCGGAGAAATTTATTTTGGATGCTGGGGAACACAACCAAATATACCTGCGATGCGAATTAAGGTAAAAATATAATATCATACGTAACCAAATGGCAGGGTATATATTTCTGTTATAATTAAAGGTCATCAGCTGAATAATGTTTGCATACATCCAGCAATGTAGTTACCAGCGGGATTAGGGATTCCCTAACAGACAATTTCACAACCTACTCGGAGTTCAATTCATATCACATTTTTGGCGTTTGGAGACATGGACTACCCGCATTCGACTTTCGTGGTACTTTCTCGTCTACCATATTTCCATCTATGAATCATTGAAATACTCACACATATCCTTTACATTACAGGCGACTTAATATGTTCCGGAGCAATCAAGGCTGAGCGTTTTCCTGAACTGGGTGAAAACGACCTTCCATTTGCCGGAAAAGGCAATTTTTCCATTTCCCTCAACAACTCAGAGGAAACATTTTCTTTCGAGAATGTTGGGGTCACGCCCGAATATAGACTGGACTTCACACACAGTTGGGTTCGGTATTGGATCGCTCCAGATTTGGAAAATCTTCGGCTGACTATCGACTGGGATGAAGAACTAATTTACACCAAATATGCTAAAGCATTTGAGGACATGTTCATATTTTTGTTCCGAATGGAATATCTCTACCTTTACCGCATGGATAATTTTTTACCGTCAGGGCTGCTTGTTGGGAGATTTCTTAGAGAAACATTGGAAGTGAGCTAACACATAATTATACATTATCGGATTTTATAAATCACAACTATTGATGATTTGGTATCATCTTCAGGGTATTCCATTGGAAAATATAATGCCGCGTGAAAACCTGCCGTCGACCTACTCGCCCTCACCAAGTACCAGTGACCCCTACGTGCCTCCGGAATCTAGCCCGACCATACCGTCAACTACTTCTCGATATACCGTTACAACAACAACATCGACATCATCATCACCTTCAACTGATGCGGTGACAGACGATGTAACTCTGCCCTCCACTAATCAAGATAGTACCACTAAAAGTGCCGGCGAACAATTATGTTTTGGAACATGGATAATTCTATCGACAATAGTGTTGTTTATTTTACAAAATTGTGTTGGCCATATAGCTTCAAAATAATATCCTATTAATAGACAGATCCTGTAGTATTTCGATATTATTTTACCGATTAATAAACTGTATGATTTTGAACCATCTGAGTCCGTCAGAGATACACGAATATGTTCTGTTACTACTGAATACTTTGACACGGCATTAATGATATGTATGGGGAATTATATTTGCCAAATATTTTTTTGGGGAATCTCCATTTCTGGTTCTCAGGTAATCACGAATGACTTCTAAGATGAAATAAACCGTAAGCGAGTTTTCCCTTGATACGTTGTGACGCGGAGGGATATTCCCAATTGCCGGATTACCTTGCCACCTATAACATTTATCATTTGGCTTATGCATGCATGTTTAATAATGCTTTACCTAGTATATTAACAAATATGGCAATGAGACAAGTCTTATCAGCAATTGCTGCGTAGCGGTCTGGAAATTTTGCTTATCAGTCCACGTCAATAATTCGTGATAATGCGGCGATCAGAATTAATGTCAAGTTTAAAAAGTGCAACAGATTAACACCATCCCATGTTTTTTGTATTGACCTACCTAACCAGGATTTTTTGGCTTATGATTTCGTCATAAAAGCGGTGGAGTTTCCATAAATCAAATGCAAATTTTCCGCATCAATACAGCAAATTAAATTAATACATCCAAATACCATCTCCACATTAATTCTCACTGGAGTTCAGTTGCGATCTGACTATAAAAACCCGGCCCAACTTTCTTTCCAATCATCACTTCCATTTATTTAATCACCTAGTTA
Source organism: Sinella curviseta (assembly GCA_004115045.4). Lineage (NCBI taxonomy): Eukaryota > Metazoa > Arthropoda > Collembola > Entomobryomorpha > Entomobryidae > Sinella > Sinella curviseta. The sequence goes on from CM023203.3 coordinate 15,696,664, forward strand.
CAATCATATCAAAAGCTCATAGCTTGCCAAGTCCCTTATCCACGGAATTCAAAATCCAATTCAAAATGAATTTTTGTAAAGTAATCTGTAGTTGCCTGTTACTGGCAGTACTGGTGGCGGCTGTGCCAACACCCACGAAAATAGAACCAAAATTGACCACTTCAATGCAATCCCAAAATTCCGTAAACATTTTTGTCAAGTTTCAAGGAGGAAATGGACATGCCATTCGTAGTACAGAGCGACTCCGTTTCGGAACACGATCCCAAAAAATAAGACACCTTGTCCACGGTCTCAAGTCACTTTCCGAGTCCAGTCAGCAAAATGCACTGAGCTTACTTGAAAGTCGTTCTCGAGCATTTGGGTCTACCGTCAGCTACAAACAAATCTGGGCTACTAACGAGTTATACGTGAAAGGAGCCGACGCAAAATTGGTGACCATTTTGGCCAGTCTTCCGGAAGTAGCTGAAATCCGGGAGGAGCGCTTGGTTCATTTGGGACAATTGCCAGTGCGCCAGGAGCACCGCATTGCTAACTCAACAGTGGAATGGGGAGTTGAAATAATTGAAGCTACTGGGGCTTGGCAAATGCCTGGCGGAAACAATGGACATGGAGTCGTCGTCGCAAACATTGATTCTGGAGTAAGGGCAACCCACGAGGCACTCCGAAACAACTTCCGGGGTAGCTATGGGTGGTACGATCCTGATACGTAAGTGTGTATATGTTGATGTAGCACGTTTTTATGAAATTACAATACATTTTATTTAATTGGTTGGTATTTAATTTTAGAAACTCGGAAGTGCCCGTTGACGACAGTGGTCACGGAACCCATGCCATGGGATCCATGGCAGGCACCGGTGGGATTGGAGTAGCACCCGGATCTCAATGGATTGCCTGCAAGGCCTGTGGAGAGATGTTCTGCTCTGAAGCTGCCTTGAAGGCTTGTGGTCAATGGGTGCTCTGCCCTACACTCCCAAACGGAGACGCTGAAAATTGCACCAAAGCACCGCAAGTAGTTTCCAACTCTTGGGGTAAATGCCACATGCCGCTATTGAAACATCTAAACAGTTTATTTAGAAATGTATCATGCTAACTTTGTATTTGGCATTGTTTTAAATAGGAGGCGCACCAGGATCTGCCTGGTACAATGGAATTATCGACGCCTGGAAGGCTGCTGGAATCATTCCGATATTCGCTATTGGAAACGCCGGTCCAAACTGTGGAACAGCCAGCTCTCCCGGAGATCAAGATGTGATTGCTGCTGGAGCTACGACCGTTGCTGATGACATTTGGAGATACAGTTCCGTTGGTCCTTCTGTCGCTGGCGTGATCAAGCCCGACATTTCTGTAAGAACAATGTGACATTTTTATACGATAATTTTTATGTCCAATTAAGTCATATGTGGTAACTCAAATTTTCAACATAAGAATAATATTCTTTATATTTGCTAAACAGGCACCGGGACATGATATTCGGTCCGCAGGACACAATAACGATACCGAGTACTATGTCACTTCCGGCACTAGCATGGCTTGCCCTCACGTTTCTGGAGTTGTCGCCTTACTTCTTTCAAAAAATCCTAATCTGACATATGCTCAAGTGAAACAAATTTTGGAGGAGAGTGCGGACCGAGATGTTTTGGTGGACACGGGCAAAACTTGTGGTGGAATAGCATCAACCACGTTTCCCAACAATCAATACGTAAGGATGTCAAGTCATGATACGCCATAAATTATGCACTCATACCATAATTCCTTGCACCGGGTAATTGCATAACTTTTGGCTTTCATTAATTTTTACAGGGTCATGGCCGTTTAAACGCAAGGAAGGCTCTTGCTGCATTGGACAGTCTTCATTAGATACTAACCTGTGAATGTAAAAATTATGTAACATTGCATTGCCGTATTTATTGAAATTGTAAATAAATCATGTATATAATAATTTATTTCACAAATCATAAGTGTCGTCATAATTATATGCTCCGTCTTACTTCTTGGTTTACCTTTATGATGTTCCGATAACATGTATAACTGACGTATTCAGGAACGTTAATGTGAAGTTATCAGATCAAATCTGCACCCCGTATCAATTTTGATAACAACCGTATCCGATCATTGTGATTAAATGAAAACACAATTTGTGGGGGAAAGCAAGTACAGCAGTTACATATCAGACCACAGCAATCCATACGCTTCTTTCTGTCATAAATTAACGACTGAAAGTTGAATTGAAAATGGCGTAACGTGACCGAGGTTGACCCCGCGCGCACCAATAACAACAATCTGTAGTTCCACTGGCTGTTTGAAAGGTGTTAGGAACAAAGTGATTTATATTTTGAAATTTGTGCCAAATTTGGTATCAAATGCTGACTGGCAGCATCCGAATGTTAGTATGTTTAAAATCATGTAGAATGTATTCCAATATTGATTGATATTGTAAATAAAACTTGTACATAGTAATTAATTTCCTTGGGCGTAAGAACGTTTTTCCATTGAATAAACATTACACATATTCCTTTTTGCACAAGATATCACGCCTACATAGCTATGCGCATATGTAAAATTTGATTACATATTTTTGTCACCATTTCTTCAGTAGCTCTTGCATGCGGCATCATTACACATATCCCAACTCGTTTACAAAGCCATAATCATGCTCACCCAAACAAAGAAGAGTTTCTGTGTTTACTCAATAAGAGTTACATTTTTATACTTGCTATCAGGCTGACTCACTCGCAGTATATCAGTAGACACATTTTATTCACCAGTTCTATGCCAGCGTCGTAATTCTCGTTGCAATGATATGCTCCAGCATGCTTTTGCATCTATCTCCACGATACTTAGCTGAATATGTTTGTGTTTTGAGACTGACTCATTCACCGGTCTTGCTGTACCATTCATTCATTCAAAAAACTACTTGGCCGTGGTAACAAACAGCTAACAAGTAAGAACACACACAGCTGTCTATTCTCTAACAAGAACAACTTGTAAACACAAATTATTGAGAAAAAAACTGGCAAAAATATTCACCTATATTTGATTAGTTCTGGAATATGTCATAACGCAAGTGTGTAGCTCCTAGTCACACGTAAGATTTGGATTTCAAGAGATCTTGGCACATAGATTTTCGAGTGCACAAGTGTAATTGTGCTTATTTGTACCTTATTTTCCAGCAGTAAGCCAAAAAATGAACAGAGAAGCTGAGGAACATCATCAAACAGATACTCCCATTCCCATTCTACTTCTTCCCAAGCCCCCCGCACCTCCACCTCTGATAGAGCGGCTTAAAAATGAAGCCACAGAAGCCTCCCAGGTACCGGGCTCACAAATATTTTACTACTTTGGTCAAAGTCATTTGATTGGAAGGGGAGCCAGCTCAATGGTATTTCGGGGATATCATCGGACGCCAGAAAAAGTAGCGGCCGTAAAATTAGTCACGAATAATGGTAAATTGCGACTAGCCTTCTCTACAAATTGTTAATTTGTTAAATGCACATATTATAATTCATGGCCTCACACTAAATGAGTACCTATTATTACAGACATTGACACGAATGAACTGGAAGTGTGGCATAAACTCCGTTCGTCTGATCATCCCGGCTCAAAGTATCTGGTGACCTTCTACGAGTGTGCACTTGCTGACAACGTGCTTTACATTTGCATGGAAATGGCGGACTGTAACCTTGCTGAGGAAATTAGCTACAAGCGTGTTTTATTTCCCAATAAGTTTGTCCAAATCGCCGGCTACCTGACAAATATAGCTGCAGGACTGCAGCATCTCCACGACAACAATATAGTCCATAGGGACATAAAGCCTCAAAATATTTTTATATTTCAAAATACAATTACGGGAAAAAGAGTGGCGAAACTGGGTGACTTTGGGCTGAGCCGGTTACTATCTAAAGCTGAAGGCTCTGTCTCCTTCGGCAAAGGGACACTGATATGGATGTCACCAGAAGCACTCAAGAGCCTTGACGAGGAGGAGGAGTTTGTGAATACCAAAGCGATGGATATATTTTCGTTTGGATTGGTATGCTACTACACCATCACATATCAGGATCATCCTTTCGAGGAAAATGAGAAGTTGCTGGTGAATATCAAGGACGAATTTAAGAAGCCGAAAACACACTCGTACCTAACAGATATTCGATGTGTATCCGCAGAGCACCTAATTACATGGATGCTCGAGAAGGATCCCAGACGTAGACCTACTATTAGCCAGTGTAGGGCCCATCCCTTTTTATGGGAGAATGAGGAGGAGAAATATTTGGAATTCATTTGCGACTTATCTCGCGCAATTAATACCGAACCAAACAGTAGAGACGATCAAATTATTACTGCAGTTGGAAAAGCCGTATATGGCCATTTTCAGAACAGAATGAACAATTCGACTGCTTCCCACAAACGAGGAAATCCTTGGAACTGGCATCATGACTTGGATTCTATTCTCAGGCCAAAATACCCAGATACGCAAATTGGTGGACATAACGGCTACTCAGCGTTGTCCCTTATAGAATTTGTGGAGTTTAAGCTGAATAATCAGGTAACTTTGAGGGAAGGTGCCGTGGAGAAGCTGTTCAGCGCGGAAGGCGAATGCTCAAATGGTGGTTTCAGTCGGAACCGTTTTGCAAGGTATTTTATGGATCTGTTTCCGGAAATGTTGGTCATGTTTTTCTTCACATTGGCAAGAGTAGCGCCACAGTGCTCAGCCCTGAAAGAAATGGAGGAGAAATATTTTAAGGAATTTGTAGGTTGTCAGGATTACTGGAACCATGGGGTAGTAAGCGGATGTCTTAAAAGGCTATTTATAAAATTGGAACGTAATCACATATTACTTGAATGAATTCTCTCAAAATAAATAAAATATCAAACATCGATATAGTAAGTGAAAACGAAATGTTGTACCATTTTTAATTTCATAATACGGCTTGTTGTTTCACGAAGCACAAAATACATCAAAACATGCTTTTGGTGATAATTTATCATCAAACATTTCTATGAAAACTAAATATTTAGTCTTTGGATGAGAAATTAGTGTTGTGCTTAAGGAATAATGATTCTTTCATATAAAGATATGATGTTTGTGGCAAAATTATCTATTTTTAGAACCTGTATTCCATAGGAAAGCAGATAAAAGATGATAAAGCAGTTTGGCTATTCTTTTCTAGCAATTAAATTATATATTAGTGTGTCGTGAAAATTTAAGATTGTGCTTTTGCGATGCATTCAAAAAATCTGACAATGTCTTGACAATTTACACTAATAAATGGCCAAAAGTGCAATTCAAGACCAAGAGAAAGATACACTAGTGACGTTGTGATTTCAATTGTTTTGTCTATCAAGTGCAGTAATTCTAGCTAAATTCTGGACGGAAAGTGACAGTAAGCATTAGCCAATTCTGTCCATTAATGCTACACTATAGTTAAACTTTTAAAGAAAGTTTTGATGATAAATTAATACTAAAGTGATGATTTTTTGGGCAGAATAAAATGTTCTCTTTGCAATATTGTTATCGTCAGGGTTGAACTGCAAATGCTTGTAAAATGCAGACAAAAATTGCAAAAAAAAAATAAGTTGTGCCGAAACCCGGGATCGAACCAGGGACCTTTAGATCTTCAGTCTAACGCTCTCCCAACTGAGCTATTTCGGCACAGGATGAGTAAGCTCTGGAGATGACGCGCACTGGGCAGCCAGTAGGTAAAAATTAATCTTATGTGTGTAGTTTGTACGCTGATTGGAATTCTGCTCACAAGTGTGCATATCGTTGGGCCAGTCAAGCTAATAATAATTTTCTGAAATTATTAATGTGACAATGATTTTGAGCTAATTTTCAAATTTCTACATACTTTGTTACATGCAATGAAAATTCGTGTACATTTGTACTGGCCTGGAAAACTTACAATGATATTCATCAGTATTCCAATCAAACTAATCTGTATGCAGTGGTCTCATTAAAAACTGATTCAACGTTCAACATTGGAAGCTGACTAAAGACTATGAGTGAATGGTCATTTGTACTGATACGTTCACCACGTAACAACACGAACGCTGCCGAAAGATTTTTGTATTCGTCGTCATCATCTCTCCTCGCCCAAGCACTTTGCTTGAAGCACAATTAAGTTGTTGTAAATGATTTGAACAACACACTGAGCTGGTCAGTGCAATGTTTTTGTGTTAATCTCATTTTGTAGCACACAATGTACGCGTTATCATTTCACTTGTTAATGTCCTAAGAAGATTCTTATCCCAAATATACATGCCATCATCGCGTCAGGATTTATGTACATATGTATGTCTACGTCATTTCCTGTACACTGTTTGCTTTACCCAAATGCTCAATATATTATTATGTGCACATAATATTGCAGAATAATTTGTAGTTATATAAGGTTATGTCGTATATCTAGGACATTAGCTGCTGGATAAGCTCAGAACAAAAAGTACCTTTCTCATCATTAGGTTTATATTAACCTCCTACAAAAATATCTAAAACCATCAACTAAAAATATTATTTTGGTCCATCCAACAGTTTTAAATATATTCCAAAAGTAAAATTTGGTATTCGATAAAATGTGTAATCTTGTGCTTTATTATTTACAAAAATTGTGAATCTATAATGAGCACATAACAACAACTTCCTTGAGTAACGGGAAAGATGGAAAAACCTATCTTACTTCTTCCAAAACCGGATGCTCCGCCGCCACTTATAGAGCGCCTGAAAAAGGAAAAACCCAGACCGTTCCAGGTTGGAAGTTCGGAAATATATTTCTACGATAATGAGAGTACTCTGATTGGCCGTGGTGCGAGTTCTGCTGTGTTTCGGGGATACTATGGAGATTCGGAGAACAAATGTGCTGTGAAGAAGGTCAATTATTGCGGTAGGTTGATTACCAATATTGATGCAGCTCTTTCAGAACCAGAATTATTTATATTTTTTACTTTACAACTTTCTATTACGTGTTACAGTTCTAGATACAAACGAGTTGGAAATATGGCAAAATCTCCGTCACCGCGACCACCCGGGAAAGTCAAGCGTCATTTCATTCTACGAATGTGTCGTGACCAAGGACAGTCTTTACATTGCAATGGAACTCGCCAAATGCAATCTCAAGCAGGAGTTAATCTACAATACTCTTCTTCATGAGGACAATCCAAAAATATGCCGCTTTCTCCGGAACGTTTTCTCCGGCTTGCAATATCTACACGACAACGACATAATTCATCGGGACATCAAACCCCACAACATTTTCATCTTTGAAAATGCAGTCAACGGGGAACTCACAGCAAAACTGGGAGATCTAGGCTTAAGTCGGATGTTGTCAAAACCGGAAGGGTCCGTATCATTTGCGAACGGAACGCTAAAATGGATGCCTCCGGAAGCACTGAGGTCTCTAGACAACGAGGAAGAATTTATCAATACAAAAGCCATGGATATATTTTCCTTGGGACTGGTCGCCTATTACAGCCTCTGTTTTCGGAGACACCCGTTCTGGAAGGACGGGAAGTTCCTGAAAAATATGAAGGACGAAAACGTGACTCCAGAAGAGATTCACATGGCGGATATGCCTAACACCCTTTCCGGCAAGCATTTGATTTTATGGATGCTGCAAAAGGATCCGTCTCGGAGACCCAACGTCCAGCAGTGCATAGCGCATCCATTTCTCTGGAATAATGCGGAAGAAAAAACTCTGGAATTTTTTTCCGATGTTTTGAGCGCGTTAAATTCCAAAACAAGCAATGATGAGCTACAATTCACTTATAATCTCGTATATAGATCTATCGACATTGGAATCACTCGTCATTACTTTACGAAATTACACAAGTCTCGTCTTTCCCATGTACGGAATCGGGGTAGTTGGAATTGGCACTGGGAAATCGAAAAGTTGCTGCTCAATTCCACGTCACCTGACTCAGTTCAGAAAAGGTACAATGGATGGTCGTTTTTGTCGCTGGTGCAATTTATTACGGACAAAGTGAAAACTCCAGAGTATATGGAGGAAGATATGGTAGCGCAATTGTTTCAAGGGGAAGGGAGGTTTAGTCGGGTCAAGTTTGTACAATACTTTACCAAAAGATTTCCTGAAATGTCCTTTCTGCTTTTGTTTACACTAGCGCGAATTTCGTCTCAGTGTAGTCATTTGGGAATGGTAGAGGAAAAATACTTGCAAGAATTTATTGGTTGTCATGAGTACTGGGATCATGGAGAGGTTGAACTCTGCTTGAATGGGGTTTTTATGGAAATTGCGCATGAAATGCGCCGACCGGAATAGTTTTCACGCATTTATAAAAACCAAATAATATTACAACAAATTTTCTTGTAAATGCACAGCTAATCATTTAGTTTAATGTGTATCTTAAAATCACGTGCAAAGAATATTAATTTAGTGTAGATACTTATAATAAGGCTGTTGTTGACTTATTACCAGACTGAAGGCAAATAATAAAATATGTTATGACGCTCGTCGATACCTAAAATGAAATTTTGTAAAAAATACATGTACAATAAAGATAAATTGAAAATAAATCTATTCTATAGGTCTCTCGTAATGTAATATTAAGCTGACTTACATTCCATAGAACCGAATATGTCACCGTAAATATGTTTGCACCCCGCACTCCAACAACATTATTTTGAAGTTCTTCCTTCACAACATTAAGTTGGTCAACTGGAACATGCAGTCGGTTTTCATCTATTGAAAGCCAACGATTTATGACCTGAAACTGTTAACAAAATATATTTTCATAATTCCATATGTTCGGCAATTTAATTCAAAACTTTATACATAAAAACTTACCTGTCGACAGATATCAGCAGCAGCAACAAATGCAAGCAATGAAGCTGCCATGAATATCAAAAGTCGTATGCGATACAACCACATCGCCTCCTCGATAACTGTATCCAGCGCAATGGACTGGAATAGTATCGTGTCCGTTAGGTACAGAAAGGTCATGACCCCGAACGGCTTGTTAACCAGTTGAAATAATTCACGAAGCGACTTGTACGTCTTGTAAATTTCTCGCCATCGAAGTCGAGAGACATCTGGGTTCAGTATGACATTCCAGGATAATGACATATCTAGCTCAATGTCGTTTGCGAACGAATGGGTTACTACCCACAAGTTTATAACCGTTAGCAGTAAGGACAAATCAGCAATGTAACCCACTACTTGACTGGAATAAAATTGAATAAAAATGTAAGCAAACGTAAATTATTTTTTAAATGCCATATATTATCTATGTACCTATTTGTACGTCCAAGTCCGACAAGAACTGTTAACGGAAAATCCAGCCAAGTCAAATCATCTTGTTTTACGGTTTCAAAACTCTGGTTTGCACTAATCAGAAAGAATGAATATCTGCCAAGTGACGCCAAGTTTCGATTCCATATTGAAAGGTCCCAGGTTGAAATCGGTGAAATAATGAACACCGTGACAACCTGGTACAAAGCAAACAGGATACAAAAGATGCAGAATATTCCAGTGAAAGTTTTACTCTGAATCTAGAAAGTAGAAATGTGACAGTGATTACTTTGGTACAGATTTTAATCTAAAATGTTATGTGAATATTACCTTGCTTTTGCTTTGTGGCAAATACCGATCCCTAACAGAAAAATTAACAATGTCCAGATAATCTTGGGGATGGATCCAAAATCTATAGTAAGCTGAAAGCTGAAAAGACACTGACACAATATGTGAAACTATTCGGAAGTGTATCTGCGGACTATGAAATAAGTCCTTCTGGATCAAGTCGAAAATAAGAAGTCGAAAGTCCGATATCCTAACTAGAAATCCAAGAGCGTTGAGGAAGCAGGATACAAATCGATGAAAAATGTTGGATTTGATCACATATTCCCCCGAATCGTTTTCAATGATTTTAAATGGTGTGTAGTAGACAAAGTAGGAAATCCTTAAGTATGTTATCAGGTAATTTGAAAACCTGCAAGTTCCTTTCTTTGTCAATGCATAGCAGCCTACTCCACTATTTAGTGCCACCTCATTTTTCAAGGAATTCAGTGGCATTTGAATCACAAAATGAGATTTCTCTTGGATAATGCTTATGGCCATGACAGGAAGCTTAGCTATATGCCGTCCTACACAAAACAGTATTCTAGGAGGCAACGGGAGTGAAAATATTACGAAATGCCACGACAATCGTCACTCTCTTGCATCAAAACTTTCTCAATGTTATAAGGTCGCACGTTTATGTGCAGCAGCTCCACGTTTGCTAAAATTATTTTAATTTTGCTAAGTATTGCAGTGAAACCACTTGACCATATAAGGAAAAGCTATTTGTATGTACTTCAGACACACCTACTTTCATGCAGATGTAACTGAAATGATGTTAAAATAATTTCAAATTCTTATCGCTACAATGAGTAAACTACTTACTTTCACATTGCTAATATACCTTAACTGCAAACATGTACAGGTTGTGCAGCACAACTTTGGGGTGAGACACGCCTTGTAGATTAAGTTGTCGTTATTGTAATGACTAATATTTTTATTTTCGTTAAAGAGGATGGGCGCTTAATTGAAATCTAATTTCAAACGTTTACTACGGACACTAGCTATATAAAATAAATAATATTATTAATAGGTGCCTATCGAGAGTTATGTTAAACTGCTGCTTCCAGTCAACATCAATTATGTATCTCATCCAAAATTTGCAAACTTAATCTATTCCCTTTTAAATGTGGAAATGGTAGCAAACACGGTAACATGTATGCAGTACGCTTTCTCGAAACTGATCGATACCTAGATCATTGTGGTTGACTTTTGACGAGTTTGTAAGCATATAATAAAGTACGTGATGACACTTGTCGAAACCTAAATCGCAAACAAATTACCATTATGAATTATTCTACAAAATTAAAAGCCGTTAAATGCATTTCGAATTATTTATGACGCACATTCCACAACACTGTATATGTTATGGTGAAAATGTTTCCGCCTCGTAATCCAACCATGTTGCTTTGCAGCTCACCCTTCACAAAATTCATTTCATCAACGGGTACATGTTTCCTGTTTTCATCCACCGAAAGCCATCGATTTATTGCTTGCAACTATGGAACAATTATATACAAACGAAATTCTAACATGATCAGTCGTGGTAAATTTAAATTACATTAATATGTCATTTTTGTTAGTACCTGTCTGCAAGCATCAGCAGAAATCAGAAATGTAGCAAACGAAGCTCCCATGTAAATTAACAACCTCATCATATCGGTTACAGACGTCTGGACAATGATCATGTCCAAGGCGACAGACTGAAAAAATATTGTGTTTGTCAGATAGAGAACTATCATAGTTCCAAATGGCTTGTTCAGCAATTGACAAAGCTCCCGCAATATTCTGTATGACTTATAGATATCTTTCCATGTTAGACGACGACGCTCAGGATCATCTTTCTCATGTGATATTAAATCCGAATCAATTTCCAAGGCACATGAATAAGTCAGCGCCCAAATATTTAGTGCTGTTAGCAGCAGCGATAAATCGCACATGCATCCAACTATTTGGCTAGAAGCTCAAATCAAAATTATATTTAAATTGCATTCGACGATAATTGGGTTCTAGTTTGTTCAATGGAGCATTTTACCTGTTTATTCTTCCAATTGTGACAAATGTCGTCAATACGGTATCCAGAACAGTTAAATTTGTAGCACCTTGCGATGGGTTATTTGACAGAAAAAACGTGAATCTTCCAATGCCATTGTAATATGGGTACCACAAATCCACTTTCCAAATTGATGAGGGATCATCAGTTATCGTAAGTAGTATTGAATGTAAGGCGAAGATGACGAAAACGATGCAGAATATAACGGTAAATTTCCGGCCTTGAATCTAAAGTATATATACCAAAAGTCATGAAAATAATGCTTCGTTAGAATAAATTAAAAATATGTTATTTACAACAATCACTAGCTTTTACAATGGTAATAGTCGACTTTCCCTTCGGCAATGCATTTTGATGTCGTTCAACAAACTGAAGTATGTCCAGGAAGTCTAGAGCATGGAACCAAAACCGATTCAACGCAACTACATGAAACCCCATCAAACTAATTTTAGCCACAATACGGAAATTTGTTTCAGGGCTGTGGTGTAAGGTTTCGTTTTTCATTTCAATGAAAAACATTCTTAAATCCGTGATTTTCACAAGAAATCCAAAGATGTTTAGCAGCGTGGCTACAGCAATCTGCAAAATGCTGCGTTTTATTACATATTCTCCGCAATACCCTCTCACAATCTTAAAGGGGCAATAGCAGAGATAATATATGAAACTGAAGTAGACAACAAGGTAATTGGCAAAACACGGGGGCTGTAAATTTATTTGAGTTGGCTCAAGTATTCCTGGCGTCATCATTGTTTTTTCTGCTTTGGAAATTTTGGCTCTCTTTACTCTTATGCGTCTTATGTTTCCTCTGATTAAATTAAGCATGACAAAAAATGCTTAAAAGTAACGACCTTGTGGATTTCTAGCCATATTTAAAATGATGCCATTACCTTCCAATATAAGTTGGCTAAACTGTTTGGGCTGCAATTTGCTAGTTTCTATTTTATTGAAATTAAAGCACTTAGCTTGATTGGATTATCCAATATCCAAAATGATGTTTGAGCCCGGTATCCATCAAGTTTTTAATTTTTCGGCGTATATATCATTATCATCAATTTTGAGTTTCGATTGTTCATTGAATTTGTTCCTTGCCGTTCACAATACTGAAACAGCTTGTCTTTATCGAATCCATTACACGATCCAAACCGTGGACATTTTATACCCAGCAACATGTCTTGCTTTGAGAGACCTTGGCAAATCGTTTTTATTTGTGGCTTTACAGGCTCGGAAATTGCGGAAGACATGGGTGTGTTTTGTCTCTCTTGTGGAAACGGCACAAAAGTAAAAGTTACTGAAATATTATTTTTTCGAGCCATTAAATATAATGTGTTTGTTTGTTTTGCGATATTCGAGTTCTTGTTTCAACAGTATTTGTATTTTCACTGAGGAACCTTCAGCGGGATGTTTTTACGATCACAGCGCGAGACATTATAATTCACACGAAGTATTTATTGACTTTGCAAATTGGCTATTTAATATTGTGGCATACGATACCGTAAATCAATCTCTATTCATATCATGGCCATTTCCATACTGGACAAATATTTTGTGCATACTTTTTTGTCCGAGTAATTTGCTTGACATTGACGAAATTGCTAATTCCGCACCGACTATAAAAATAATGGAATTATTTGCTTTGTACTAACTCCAAACGAAATAATCTTTCATGGCACAAAATCTTTCAAATAGCGATAACACAAATATCGGCCGCTACTCGATTTTTAAAGCATGGGCCATCCATATTAAGTCAAATTGCAACTGTATTATTGTAACGGCAAAATTGATATTTACATCATGATGCCATCCGCCGATAATTTTGCAATGCCCGACGTCATGCTATGGTTACGTAAACTGTAAATTGTTTTAAACGTTGTCAAATTTGACTGGACGTTTTCGGTCGGCCTTTTCAAGTCTCTGTAATTTAGTATACTGCGACTAAATCAAGGGTAACTTTTACGCAAATGCATGCAAGCCTTGATGGCCGTCCGGATAGCTGCAAGGCTATAACCTACTCTAAATCGTGATAGATTAACGACAATGTTACAACCAGTGAAATCGGGAAAACGCCGCAAATACAAAGCAATTTATTATATTATGCATCCGTTTCTAGCATCAAATGCACCAGAGCTGTCGTGACAAAAATGTCAGGAGCTTATCGGAACTGGATTCTGGAAGCCAATCAGTTGGCTTCCGACTACTCCTGTTTTACACAATTTCCGTTTCGTTGGAATGCGTCAACCGCGACTCTGACTCCGTCGGCTCGACATCATCTCAACAGCTTTATGTTGGTCTCTATTGTAGGTACGGGGATAGTATTTGGTAGCGCTTGTGCTGCCGTTCCCATCGTGTCCATGTTCCAACCTTCCACGAAAATTCATTTGGATGACGTTTTATTCAGCTTGTTTGTGTGTCCAATGGTGTTCCTGTTAGGAAGTCTTAATTACGTTTTCCTCAATCATGGCGAAGATATGGCAACATTTGCTAATACAATTCGGTCTCTCTCCCAAAATAGTCGATACATGGATCAACTGGCCATTAACTCAATGGCGGAATTAACTAAAGCAGGTGAGTAAGCAAATTTTCAAGTATGTTTATGAAATGGCTCACGACATGTATTTTTGTTTGTTTTTAGTTATGAGGCCGTCAGATATAGGCTTACTCGACGGACTACTCATCCTACTCTGCTGGGCCTTCCACACGGCACCATTTTGGTTTCTGTTAATTGTCTATTTTGAAGTGGATCCCGTCAGCATCTTAGCGATTGCTTTGTTTCCCAACATATTTCACTACGACAGTCTCATTAACTACTCCTTTAAACTTGCAATTTCGGCCGTGTGGGTGATCATGATATTCGAGGCATCCAGAACCATGCGCATGACTTTTGTTCTCATGGTGCAATGTTTGGCGGATATTCGGGAAAATCTGAAAGCACAGCTTTGCTCTTTTCGAGGAAAATGGAATGTGCCCCGTCAAATGTTTCAACGCTACCAAAGACTATATTTGGCTTCAAAACATTCCAGTGAAGCAACTTCCGCAATTGCCGGTCTTTTCATGGGAGTTGGACTGCTAATGCAAATGCTTTGCTGGTCATTTCTCGTCACAGGGCTGTTTCAGTCGGTTTTCATATTGTGCATAATTTTGGTGATATTGGCAGGATGTATGCTATCGCTTCTTGTCGCGCTGCCTTATGCAGTATTTTGTCACGAGTTTAGTAGCTATATTCTAAGAAAAATGCGGCAGAGGATGGAAACGTTGTTTGGGCTTCGTGGAATGGGACCAGTAGTTAGAGAACTGCAAGCATTGAGGCCAATTTCCTTTCACGTGTTTTCGATGCTCAGGCTGGACAAGGAGTCACAAATATTGTATGGGGAAACAGTCATTATTTACACACTAAACCTAATCGTCATTCTGAAGGGAAGTCGTTAAACTTATCTCACATAACAGTTAGGTACTATATGTGTACTTAAGTGTAAATTAAATTCTTCAAATATCGCCGGATAAGCTGGACTTGGACATGGATATTTCCGCCGATTTCAAATATAAATGCTGCATTACAAAACCAACTCGACTCCAAAGCTACAACTTTATCCAACACAAACACGAATCAGGAGGGGATTGAAAATCGTTGCATCAACAGAACATAATTATGCTTACTCTGCACATGCCATAATTCCGTGGCTACCAATAATATAATTGTATTCCATAATCATGCTGAAAATCATAAAAGAAACGGACGCCAAAACTGGTTTCAGTTTTCTTAATTTGTCGGTTTGAGGAACAGCTCATTGGAGCATAAACAATAAAGACGTAAATACTAGCTTATCTTGGCTAGTTTCCGTCACGTTGCATACTACTTCCTTTGAAAGGAATTTGTTTTTCATCTCAATTGCAGTGCAACAAACGGCATCTGAATTTGTCTTGAAGCGAGGAACATAATATTGAGAAACTGTTTTCATTTGATTTCATGTGCAACAGAAGCGACTGTATACATGAGTTGACCCGATAGCGAATTGCATTCTCATTGCTATGCAGATTGACGTTGGCTGAGTTGGGAACTAGACCACTTGTTCAGGTAATCACATAAAACATTCCAGAGTGTACTAAAGAGTAGTCACTTTGTCGTTGGATGTAACGTTGCTTTATCAAAACCACAGCTTAGAACGCATAAACGTAGTACAAAGTAGTAGAGTTTAAAATTCTAACATGAGTATAGTACCAACGTATCGTCCTAGTCTATATGAAGTCATACGTTGATTTGTGTAAAAGCAATCAGCCGATATTAGATCAGTATAACTTTGAATATTCCAAAATGCGGCGTGGGTTTATAGTAACTTTTGTTTTCTTATTAGTGGCAGCAATGTCTGAGCGTTGCATATCAAACGTAACATTTTGGTCTGCAAGAAATGCCAAAAACTAATTTATTTACTAATCTATTTAAAACGTCGTGTTCAATATTTATCTCTTGGCCGCTACATTTCAGGCATGGCATGACGTTAGGCCCGGAATATTCCATAAAACAACGAGTACCAAGGCGCTCTTTACTGTAAACACTTCTAATCACAAAATTAATTAGCGCAAAGGAAAATAATGATACAATCGTAAGATTTGGATTAGTAGTACAATTCGTAAGCTACCATCAATGTAGGGCAGCATATTTATAGTCACAGAAGACTATGACGCATTCCTGTAACCTTCAATTTTTTTATCATTTGCTAATCATTACTGACAGCGTTTTAACTTGAATCCTAAAGATACCAGCACTTTGCTGACTAACCGTTAAATATCCGCAGTAACAATTCCACGGTCCTTGATCCACAAAGCATTTGCGATAAAGATTGGGAAATTCACACAACATCCCAGAACTCGAAACTAATTTATCGTAAGGAGTTAGAGGTGGCTCACAATACACAAATCTGTCCAAATATGGACGCGGTATTGCTTCCACGTGTACTAACTTGTTATTGTTTGAGTAAAATATGATATATGGAATGTTTCTCACCTTCTGAAGGATACGCGTATGTCACCTTAATAGAATGAGCCAATCCATGTGCTGGAATTTTTCAATTATTAGTAAGAGGATTGTAACGCCTTGCACTGGTCAGAGTAAATTTATACCTGGATTTATACAAAGGCAATTCCTCTTTGTTCGCAAATTTATTAATTTTCATTGCTTGTCCACGTCATGTACACATTTTTTCTCTCGTGTTCCATAGATATTCCACGTCGTGTTTAAACAACAACATACATTTTCCAACAGCTGCGCTCAGAATGCCAAAAATGCTGTCGGACCACATTCGTTTCTTTCGATTGCTCTTACGTATTGCAGGAAGCCTCAAAAGCATACTCGTTCAATGGGATCCAGTGAACCAAAAAGTTGTCCCGATTACACCCCTACAAAAATCGTACGAAATTCTCCAAGCAAAATGCTTTCTCCACAGACTTTTGGTTGTCATCTTTGCCCTTCAAGGCTTCTACACGCAAAACATATACCAAGATGCCAAGCCCAACAGAACGCTGACCATCGATTTCAATCAGTACGATCGGCTAATTTACGGATTTGCGATCGTTTACCTGACCATAAGCCATATCCATATCAACGACTGCAGACTGGAATGGGCCAAGCTGAGTCCCTACCTGAACGGAGTTCTGGACTTTCCAAAGCATTTCCAAATGACCAGCAATCGCAAGCGACCGCTCATTGAGAAAGTCAACATTATCTTCACATATGACCTTGTTATCGCAATCATTGCCATTCCGATTCTGTTCGTATATGGATTACATTGGTTTGAGCCCTGCAAGCCGTCGCTTCTTGGATTCTGGCTAATTAATGAATGTCGCCCTGGCAGAGAATCGTACTGGCTGTTGGACGGATTGATGAAGATCGCCATTCTGGTAATCAATCATTGGATATGGGCTTTTGCGTCGCATATTGCTCTATTTGTAACCGGTGGAATATTGAATCTCTGCACCATCAGCACCCGAGAATTTCTGGAAACATTTCGGTCAATATCGGTATCAAATCAGATTCCTTACGAGGAAACTGCAGTGATCTACAGAAATATTCAAATACTGGGAACAATGATGAACGAAATTCTACAGAATGGCTTGATGACCCAAACAATGATGGCTTGTATTCTGGTACATACGTTCTGCGCCACGGCAGCAATTCGGACGCCGTCCGATGAAAATGGAATGATCCCAAATGCCATGTTTGCAATAGTCGTGATTGCGGCAATCCTAACAATGTTAATCACGTTGGGTGGAATGGCCGGTGTCTACACGGATTCTCTTCAAATATTTCTCAAACTAAGGAAACGTCTGGATGCGAAATGCAATGGGAATGCGAATGACAGAAAAGAACTAAAGTGGAAACGAAGATTCTACAAATCTTGCAGTCCGATAAAGATCATGTTTGGAACCGTAAATTGGGTTGACCGACTGACCCCTTTGAACTGCATTGATTTCGCAAATGGTCTAACCGTTCAGTTTTTATTGGTGCAGGGTGCGCCGATCAACTTCTGAATGTCATAAATATGTTTACTTTCAACTTTAGATTTGTAGAGTTATATTTAGATTTAAATAGTTAGCTAAAAATATACACTTATAGAGTAGTTAGTAGAGCTACACGTCAACAATGAAAACTTATTAGTCGACCCTACTCCTATTTCGTATATCCTAAATAAGTTACATTTAGAAATAACTACGATTGATTGAATATACTTTGAATATTGCTTAAATTTAGCATGCGTTCCCACCAACTTTATGTTTTGACATATTAACTACTAATTTTGGTGGAAGTAACCATTATGAACTATGGAAACTTCAATATTTAATTGAACTGCCTTATTTATCCAGCTATTTAATGTGTATGCGTACAATCAGCTAAGGTTAACAAATGCTAGAGTATAAAGAAATGGCATTCTATTAAATGTATTAAAAGTTTGGAAACTAATTAGCAATATTCAATTACATTTTCTTATCATATTTATCATCACTCAATTAAAAATGAAATCGGCTTACCATTAGCATGAACGCCGTTAACTATTATGAGGATGTTTGTGATTCACCTAATTGTAAGTAAGGCTCGAACCGTGCCTCGAGCAACTCCCTTATGAAACTTAAGTACACTTACCCTTCCAATCACAAACTGCTTACCGTAACAAAACAAAATGGGTTTACACGATCGTAGAAACTTGCTCACAAACTTATTCTCAAGGGACGATCCCCAATTATTTCTCTTCCACGACATCATCGTTTTGTTTCCTCCCACATAAAACTGGCATCCCATTTGTAGCACAAACGTCCACGCTCCAAATCCCCAAATGTCCCCTACCAGCATCGGCGCTATAGTTATAGCAGAAAGTTTTTGCCAGTATCCGGTAATAACAAAGGTCAAATATGTCAAGGCTTTAATAAAAAGTGCGTTCAAAACCACCAAAAATATACCAAAGTTGCAGCAATTTAGACCAATGTCATGCAAAATTTGAATCGACCTGTAGACCAATCTGATATTCTTACAAGTGCGCAGGGACTTATCGCTAATGTACGTAGCTCGACCTAATCGAAGTTGAAATATGATTATGTACGAAATATAGAAAGGATACGGCAAGAAGCAGCAGGCAATTGCTGAGACACCAGAACAAATCAATATTATCATATACACTTGAAATACAAACAGACAAATATAAGACAACAATGCGAGGAACTTGCTGCAGTATGTGGGAAGCAGTGCACCGAGGAAAATGGCTTCCCTCGGAAACAGTAGAACATATACACTTGCCAAAGCCGTCAGTGAAATGCAGCCAACTAGAAGCAATGTATCGGTTAAGTACAACATCATGTTGATGGTGCTCTTCTCCGGATTGAATTTCGTCATGAATTCACCTGTTCAAATAGTGAACAAAAGTAAGTATAAAGTTACTTGACAAAGCTTCATCATATTGTTCCATGCACACATTACCTCGGAAACGATGCAGGAACAATGTGAGGCCATTGAGAAAGTAGCAAGTGTCCACGTAGAAACAGAAGCCAATTGAGTTGATTACTACCAACACGAATAGCCCGATCCACCAGGAGAATGTGAGATGAAGGCTGTTTATGTCTCGGTAAAATTTACGCTTGACGACAATCGCTACAGCTGCGACAGTCCATGTAAGTATCAGAACAAAATTCCTTTGTAGTTTTGGTAAAACCTGGAGATTTACAGAAGCTTTGTAAGTTTCGACATCGAATTCCAAAGGAGAAGATCCGATTCTGCGGCAGAAGGTAAGAACTAGGGAAATTAATTTGCAAGTCCGTTTGCTGATCATTTTTGCTATCACGACTTGAACTGCATGACACGAGCGAAGGAGACAGTATGCTGTGCCCCTAGAACGCCAGTTGGATTTTTTGCTGCTCTTATAATTCGGCTTGGCGATGTCATGTAAGAAGGTTTTAATGACAATTTTTATCGCAATATCTAACTGTAGTTAATAATTCATATGATTTAAATAAGAACATATTAATAGATCCCGTGCAAAAGCATATGCTTTCCCAGTGCCACTGTCAAAAATGGAATTCAGTATGTCTGTTTTTAATTTGAAAAAAGCGAAGCTCACTTTAAATCGAATTTACTGTATAATATTCAATTTCCGCTTGAGTAATGGATAAATATAGGATATTATATATGTTAGAAATTTCTGGCTTCAATTTTTAGAGGTTGCTTATGCTTGCCCAAATGAAATAGGATGCTTATATAGGATTATCGGAATGGTTCATCAAAGCTCAAAAACAGTTTACCGAATAGCCCAAAATTAATTATTTCTATTACGCATCAACTTCCGTATTCATTCTTCAAGTAAAAGCATTTGCTGATCATTCGTTAGTTATTTAAACAATTATCGTCATTCTGGCTTTCTCATACATTCACAATCACTTTATAGTATAAAGTTAATACTATCACGATCATTTCGAAAACTAATGATGTCGCGTTAAGCTAACGTTAGCATATTAAAGTTGGACAGAAAAAAATATGCAGACAATTGTATTGTAGGTCGGAGATTCACAGCCGATTTCTAGATTCTTCGACAGCGATGCAAAAACAAATTAATTCTAGTGACGGTTGTCCATCCCATCAATCTCAATACAAATGCAGTAAACAAGATTGTGTACTTCACTAGATATTCATGACACGAAACTGGAAAATCGGTCATTTAAAATAATTTGAAAGCAACTAAATCTGGATTAGCCATCGAACGGAGAATTGTGAACATGATAAATGTCGATATTTGGTTCTGCGTTTCGGTAGGGAGAATAAATTAAGTAGACGAAGTTTTACATCAAATGACATAGTCGAGGTAGATGGGTATATTTATAGATTGAATAAACAATTTGCAAACATGCTTCTTCATGTAAACTTGTGTGTATACTGCAATACCGTCCTTTAGTATTTCATGCATAATCTATTCCCGACTACAGTTTCGTACGGCAATTATATTTTCCACAAAAAAAATGTACGTTCGAAATGCATACATGACAAGCAAAATGAAATATTACAAAATAGTTCGGGTATGATGGCAACAAAAAATATCATATGTCGTGGAAAGAAGATGAGATACAAATTCATCCAAATGACGCCACATGGCTAGCGTTCCGGCCACAAACAACAGCATGATGAAGTAAAGGTGTATGTTGAGTATGTGTTTGTCGGGATCAAATCTCTTCATATGGTTTTCTGAAATTATTTATGACTCCGCTCTTATGCACGAAACAAATCCTTATCTATACATATAAAGCATGCATGTCGCTTTTTTGGGCGCGAGCGAAATCGACAAGAGCTACATGCCCTCTACACCGATTTAATTTTGTGAAAATTTTTCAACTATTAAATCATTGATTTAAATAGTGAAAACAGTGAGAGTGGAAGGAAAGTGCACCGAAAACCAGGAATTAGCCTTAAAAACTGTAAAACTTCTACATACAAATACAATTTTGTGTAAGAAAGCGTTACTGTTAATATTCATATTGCTGACAGTGCTATCCGCATTGTTAATACAAAGTGTGTAATAGGTACGTGTACAGGAAATGTTTAACACTTATTAATTTAATTTATTTATTTATTTTACCACAATTCTCGTGCCCAGTGCTTGTCTCTCGTGTACTGCATTTCACGTATGACGTCACACGTGAGCCCAGAATCGCCCATGATGCTATAAATACTTCCTAACTAATTATGAATTGCGAAACCTTGGAGTCGAAAAACTAATTAGTACATGGTAATATATTTTGGACATCAGAATGCTGGCACGCAATCCTACAGTCACAAGTAATTATTTCCACTTGCTAGCCGTCACGTAAGACGCTTTGTAATAACATTTACAGTCTTAAATTCTAATGCTAACTAATTTTTAATTCGTATGACTTATATGAACGCATTTAGTGGATCCAACGTCAAGTTATAAGCATTTCCAATGCCAATGTTGGAAATTGAATTGAGTTTCAGCATATTGTATTGAATTTCATCATTAATATTTGAGCAATGGGTGGAACATAGGAAATGGAATATTACATGTTTTGAATTTCCGGCTTTAACTTTTATAACTTTCTCCGGCCTACAAAAGCTAAATACAAAAGTTGTATAGGACTAGTTCACGAAAGTTAAAAACATTTTTACCTAATTCCGCATATTGCAGTATTGTTATTACTTACTAACTTCCGCTATATTTATTGTACATGTGGTTGCATGCTGTAATTTTTCCATGCTTCTTTTGTTCTTTATACAACCACTTTCATTATGGTTTATCCATTCAAAATCACTTCATGCTATCATTATGATTTCAGAATCTTATGGTGATAGATAAAGCCACCTGCAATAGAATCTCTAGATTGGCGAAGCTATGCGAAATCAAAGCATACGCGCTGGAATATACGTGGAAGGAGACATTTGCCATTGATATTATAAAACGAGCCCACTTCATTTTTGTAACGGTTAGTCCTTCCCATAACGATTGTATATTGAATACAGGACGTTAGATATAAACGGCATATTGATGAGATAGATACGTAGTTACGGATAATACATGCAGTAGAATTATCACAAACTTGTCTTTTTCCATCATGCATGAAGCGTATCTAACTGCTTTGAAATGACCGTTACATTCGTGACTCAGCATTTTCATCCATATGAATCAATTATTCAGATGGATTAAACTACATTTTCAAACATCGTTGCGACATAGAGGCAGATAATTCCTCTAGTGCATTCAAATCATTTAAGTTTCTTAAAGGAATTTTATTTTGCCCAATTTGAGTCTAGTTGTTTAAGGAACATTTGTGTTCTTAATTCATGCAACGCGGACTGTTAGTTTCGTCTCAGATCACGCTATATATATTTCTTAATTTATTTACTACCTAACAAAACACGTACTGTGCCTCGGCTTACCCCTCGGTAAAAGTTAAGAACGCTCACCCTACCAACCACAAACTGTCTGCCGTAGCAAAACAGAATTGGTTTGCAAGATCTCAGAAACTTTCCCATCAACTTATTCTGCAGCTGAAAGCCCCAGTTGTGTCGCCTCCAAGACAACACCGTTTTATTACCCTGCACAAAAAACTGACAGCCCATTTGCAAAATGAATGTCCAAAAGCCCAGTGCAAACACGTCACCCAGTAGCATTGGCGCTTTGGTCATCAAAGAAAGACGCTCCCAATACCCAATCAGCACGAAACTCAAATAGACAGACGTCACCAAAAATATTGCATTCAGTACGACCAGATACAAGCCGAAACAGCAACTTCTTAGCGCGCTCTCATGTAAAATTTGAATCGATCTGTAAATACGCCTGATACTTTCAGCAGATCGAATTGAATCATCGCTAATATATGAACGTCTCCCTAGCTTTATTTGAAATATGAGAATGTACGGAATATAGAAGCAGTATGCCAATATGCAGCATCCAAGTGCAGCCAAGCCAGAGAAAATGCTTAGGATCAAGTACATTTGAAATAAATACAATGTCAGCAGGGTTGCAAAGTTGCAGTAGGACTCTGGAAGTGTGGCAGCGAGAAATACCACTTGTCTAGGAAAGAAGATTAGATACAAATTCGTCAGTAATGCCAGACCCAGCATCGCTGTCAGAAACAGCAGCATCGTAAAGTATAGCAGCAAGTTGATAATGTGCTTCTCGGGATTGAATTTCTTCATATAGTCATCTGAGAATATTTAATACGGTGTCTGAATCTACAAACCATTCACACAACTTCAAATAAAAATAACATTTTCTTACCTTTCACATGAAGTAAAAGCGAAGTAACACCGTTCGCCACGGTACACATGTCCTGATGAAAGTAGGCGATGACTGAATACAAGACGGTTAAAAAGCGTCAAGCCAAGCCACCAGGATAGGGTCAAGTGAAACCGGTTAATGTCCCGGTTCAGCTTGTGCTTTGCAAGTGTGATTATTGATGCAGCCATCCAGAAAATGGACATGATCAATTTGTTCTTCAGAGTGGACGCGATCTTGGGATCCACGGACATTTGAAATGTGGTCGGGTTAAATATTATGGGATAGGATTTAAACCTATGGCAAGCTGAAAGTACCGAGACAAAAAGATTGCAAATACGCTTGCTATACATGGTTGCTGAGCATAAGAGCTGGCAGAGTTCCAGATAAATTTGGCGATATATCGGACCAAACAGAAGTTCCAGATGGTGCTCTTTACTGCTGCGTTGTCCATTTAAAATCGTTTGCCTCTTCAACTTTAATGTAAAAGCTGAAAGTAAAATATTTTTTTAAGCTGGGAGGGGCAGGACCTGACTTCAATAAAATAATCCAGCTTATACTTACGAATATTCGTAAAACTAGAGCTCGTTTTTTAAAAAATCACTATTTTTTTATTTGTTATTTTATTCATTTTGCTATCATTATGCTATCTGTGATAGACAAGTCAAAACTAGGACGGGTGTAAACCCGAAATAAAAAACTACCGGAAACGTTTTGTGTGTGAAATTGAGACATTTGAATCTCCGTTCACCTTCCCTGACACTACTTTTCAATTTTTCGATGAATTTCCAAAATAATGTATTTTGACCCTTTCGTGAACCAGTGACCCGTGAGGGTCATGGAGCCACCACTCCGACGGTTGGCCGAATTGACCCATGGTGTCATGACGAAAAATGATCAGCTTAAAATTCCCTATCAGATAAGCGAATAAAAATTTTTACCCATAAGAAAGCATGGGGGACCTTACCCCCCACCATCCCCCTGGGGCTGGGGCCTGGAAGCCCAAAATCAATAGCGAACTTACATTTGCCCTAAGGTACCTTCATGCAAAATTTGAACCGAATCGGTCAACGTGGAGAGGAGTAATCGTGTTAACAGACACACAGACACACAGACACACAGACACACAGACACACAGACACACGGACACACAGACAAACAACTTAATCGCATTAACTACCTTTTAAGCATTTCATGCTTCCGGTAGTTAATAAGGCAGCTCACAAAATGTATCTTTGAAATATGTATGTATAAATAATGCACAATCGGAAAGACATGCTGATGTGCTTCATGTGATTTAAAAAAAACGACTAAACGTTTGAATATGATTTTATGCCGCAGAAATTCAGGAATCATATAAATGCTAGGTGACTCTTCTCAACCTGATTTAAATGTCAGGGAGAATATGATGGTAATTTATTTGAGCAAATCCTCTTAATTTACCAAATTATATTTCGCTAAGGTTTCCCCATATATTTATTGTAAATCTGCTTTTAAATCCGGGTACAGAAATGTTCGTAAAGATGAAAATTGTAGGAGCCCATGTTCGCCATTGTAATCCAAATTGCGCTCTTTCACTCGTTTGTTTGTAGTCCGAAAATACGGTTGCGAGTTTCAGGGTGGTTTGAAAGATCATGCTGCGTTGTTATAAATGTAACTAAAAACTTAAGCACACAGTAACCTAGGGAAAGCGAATTGGAATTTTTATAATCTACTTCGCGAATCAACAACGCTCGGACCGTACCCCGAGCAACTCCTCGGCAAAAGCTCAGCAGACGCTGTCGCCCAATAACAAACTGCCTTCCGTAACAAACCAGTATTGGTCTGCATGATCTGCGACTTGTCAAATAATGATATTTTAGAAGGTATGTGCATATGTAATTATGTAAATCATTTGCTTTCGTAAGAATGTTTCTAATGCTGAAAGCTTTAGTCATATAATACGCGTGCTTTTTTATTAAATTCAGTATTATATACTCAAATTGGACACAATGGATTTGACATAGCCTGATAGTATAACCTTTAGAATTATACATCCTTTTTTCATTAAAATATTTTACTGATGGTTCGTGTATAAACCATTTATTAGGATTCGAATAAAATTAGTTCGATTGGGCAAGTAATGTAGCTTCTTATGAAATTAGCATTATGTTTAGTTCAGGTGGATAACAAATTACCCTTCCAACTACCACATCATATTTGTGTTGTCTTTCGATAACATATATCATTTATTTAATGGTTAGCAACGCTCGAACAGTTCCACGAACAACTCCCAAACCAAACTTTATCACAGTCAATCTACCAATTATAAACTGGCTCCCGTAACAGATTAAAATGGGTCTGCAAGACTTGTGAAACTTGTGCATCAATCTGTTCTGCTCCTCAAATCCCCAGTTATGCTGCCTCCACGAAAACAAAGTTTTGTTCCCATTTACGTAAAACAGACATCCCACCTCCAAAATAAATGTCCACAACCCCATGCCAAAGACGTCTCCAATGAGCATTGTAACCTTGCCCATTCCCAACAGTACATCCCAGTAACCCAACAGCACAAAGCTCAAATATATAATTGTTATCATGCATATCGCATTAAAGAATACCAGATACTGCCCAAAGTAGCAGCCTCGAAATCCATATTCATGCAAGACTTGAATGCACCTGTAGTATAATCTTATATTAGCGCTGGAACGTAAGGAGTTGCTGCTGATGTAGTTACGTCGCCCTAAACGTAAATGATATATAAGGATGTATGGGATGTAAAAGCAATATGCCATTACGAGACATGCGAATATAGTTGCGCTGGAACAAAATACAAATATCAGATAACTCTGAATTAAGAATAGTGCAAGCAGAAGCGAAAAGCTGCAAAAGGATTCTGGAATTAACGCTCCGATAAAAATCAGTTCTCTTGGATACAAAATTAGAACAAAAGTTGCTGTTATAGCCACTCCTGCAAAGCCTATAATCAAAACAATTACGGTCGCATCCAGCAATAAATTAATCGTGCTCTTCTCCGCATCAAATCTAGCCATAAATTTTCCTGCAACAAAAAATGCCAAATTAATTTATTTTCAAATCAGAGTATTTATTATGTTTGGAGATTACCTACTTTGCATACGTTGTAACAAGGACGTCGTTAGGTTGACCCAAATACCAAAGTCTTTACATAAAAAGGTACAACCGGAATTGACCACCGTAACCAAAATGAGGCACATCCACCATGAGAATGCCAAATGGAAGTTGTTCAGATCTCCATTTATCTTGTGCTTGACCAGAATACCGATGCTTGCAATTGCCCATACAACGAGGAGAGTAAAGTTTAACTGAATTCTGGGAACAACATTTGAGTCCACTGTTAATTTGCAAGTTGATGGATTGAGTGCTAGTGGGAAGGATCCCAATTTCAGGCAAAATGTCGAAACGTAGGACGTCAGTTTAAAGTAGCGTGGGCTATGCATTTTGCAGCTAGGAGACCAATTGGCAAACTAGATATGGTAGAGAATGAAGTGGCAATGGGCAGTAAGATAAGCTGAAACAGTTCAACGTGGCAGAAGACGGAACTCTGTCAGTTTGAATTATATATATTTCATAGAATGGTCATCTAAAATAAGTTAAATTGATTGACGTCAGAATATCAAGCTAACTTGATATTTAAATTATTCAGCAGTGGAAAAACTGGAATGTTGTTCAAGTATTGCGATTGGTTAAACTATTTGATAAATTTATTAAATCCCGGAATACTGTAATCGATTATTGTTCCTCGCATTTTTGAAAGTGTCCTTTAAAGTTACCTACATATATGAACATTTAGAATATATTTTTCCGTTTTGGATGTTAGGGGTTTTACTTGCACAAGCAGCATTGTAATAGGAATCGAGACAGAACTCAGATGCTTTTACAGAGCAACATTGTGTCTGATACCATGTTATTCAGGAAATGTATTCTCTTATAGCTTTTTACTTGACCATATTTTAACATGAAATACATTTATTACCAGTGTCCAAGGTAACATTAGACCGTTTCATAGAATCGGCGTACATACTCCTCCAACTTTTCTCCGATTTTATTTTTAAAATCAATCCAAGAAAATTATTTTTGGTATAAATGCAGATATTTACATATGTACAATCATTATACATTAACTTTCCTACTTAATTGTTAGTAAAGCACGAAATGTACCTCGAACTACAGACCTGTAGAAATTCAACACACTCACCCGTCCAACAACAAACTGTCTCCCATAGCAAAACAATATTGGTTTGCAAGATCGCTGAAACTTGCGCATTAACCTATTTTGTTCCTGAAATCCCCAATTGTGTCGCTTCCACGACGATAAGGTTTTGATGCCCTCCACCCAAAACTGACATCCCATTTGTAAAATGAAAGTCCAAAATCCGAGTGACAAAATATCACCTACCAACATTGGCGCCTTGGTCATTCCAGCCAATGTCTCCCAATATCCCATCAGGACAAAGCTCAAGTAAACCGTTTCTGTCACGAATACCGCATTCACGACCACAAGATAGAGGCCTAAGCTACAACTTCGTAGCGCGCTCTCATGCAGAATCTGAATTGACCTATAAACTAATCTGATGTTTTCGCCTTGGCGCAACGAGTCATCGCTAATATACCATTTTCTACCGTGGCGGAGTTGAAATTTAACAATGTACGAAATGTAGAAACAATATGATATAATTAAGCATGCAAGGGAAGCGATGCTTGAAAAAATTACTAGGACGATGTAACTTTGAATGATGTAAATGGTAAGTAAAACCGGAAGGGTGCAATATAGTTCGGGAATAAGAGCACCTAGAAATATGACATGGCGCGGGTACAAAAGGAAGTACATGTTCACGGAAATTGTCAGGCCGACAAGGAAGGTCAGAATTGTGATGAGGCTTGTGTAAAGTAGAAGGTTGATCAAACTCTTATCCGGATCAAACTTTTGCATGAAGTTAGCTGTAAAACCCAAAAATACGAATTTGAATTTTGTTTCAAATGCAATTGGATTTTAAACGGAAATTGTGAATATTTGGCATACTGCGAATTCGAAGAAGCAATTGTAAGCATCCACTGGCAGTTGCATACGACTCTTGATGATAAAATCTGCAAAGGGAGTTCAACGTCACCAACAATAGTAGGCCAATCCAATATGATAACGATAGGTGAAAGTTGTTTAGGTCGTTGATTTGCCAGTGCTTGAAAACTATGACTGCAGCAATGAACGTCCAGAATATAAGCAATGCGAAATTCAGTTTCATATATGGCACTACGGAAGGATCTGTAGTCAGTTTACGTGTTGTCGGATTGAATACGAAGGGATATGATCTCAGTGTTTGGGAAATTCTTAAGACGGCGGAAATCAGTTTGCACCAACGTTTGCTAAACATTTTGCTAGAGAATTATGTACTAAGTAACTACTGCGATGAGAGAGAGATAACTAAACAACACATGTACAACTAGGTAAAAATTTCAGAATAATGTTCTTCATCGCTCTTCCAAGTAACTCGCAAATGTATGATCTGAATAAGCTTTAATCTATTTTTTATCCCAACATTAAATCTTAATTTGAATTTAGATATTTTGTCTTCCAATTTCCGTATTACCGTAATAAAATAGTTCCTATAATGGTTTATGAGAGCAATGTTTTTTTTATAATAAGCTTTTAAATTGAACGGAAAAGAACTTTGAGTTGATTACTCCAGGAACCAACTGGTGAATATTTCTGATAGTATACTGTCCGGCATGTCTGTCTTTCCTTCGACAAATCCTAAAAACCTCCACAATATGTCAATAATTATCCACGCACGCATATCGGGAAAGACTACATATCATAATTTTGGATACCGCAACTTGAGCCAGGCAGGTCTCGTGCTATGCATAAATCGCAAAACTATTATACAGTCAGCAACGACTGTAGTTTTAAATTATATTAGTTTTTCATTTCCGTCTTTATGGGAAATAATATAATCTCATTATATAGATCGAATTGGTAAGATACATGTCGCAAGTCTGACTTCAATTTGTGTTATCTTGGTCGTTCGTATCAGATGATTTAGCAAGTCGTTTAAAAAGAAATTATTTCCTATGCTATCTAACTTTTACTCAGCATATACACGTGCACAATTTTCTTCAGGAAACTAGCGACTTATGTATACAGCAGATGTGTTAGTATGATGATTAATATTGATGGGTTCCGAATTGTTTTTTTAATTGAGTGCCTTCTTTGACAGCCTGTGAGATGTGCTTTTTATATTATATTTTAATCTAGTATGAATCCATTTCACTGGATTTATATAATATTAATTACATTTTCTATATTAAGCTTTTCCATTAATGCTGTCAATTAATATTCATGAGAGTACTAACAAATGTTGGTATGGAAAATCATTTTTACATATACAAAATTGGTTTGCTGCTGCTGATGGGGTTAATTTTAATGAAGTAGCTTAATGAATGCGATCCCAAAACATAACTGGTTCTAAACCAATATATAAGAGTCAATCCGGACGACATTTATGAACCATGTCGACATGGTGCACTGTATGGCTTTAATGACAGATGCTAGATTTAATGAATTATTTTACACCACTATCGTATTCAAATATTAGATTATATACCCATTTGCAAAAATGCCATATTATCTTATGTTAATAGTTGATTTGAAACTAGTAATATTGGAGCATGTTATTTAATTGTAAGTAAGCACCGAAACGTGCCGCGACTAACACCCTTATAAAAATTAAGCACACTAACCCGCCCAACTACAAACTGCCTCCCGTAACAAACCAAAATTGGCTTGCAGGACCGAATCCACTTACTCATCAATTTCCTCTCTGAACGGCGTCCCCAATCATTTCTCCTCCAAGACATTATCATCCTATTCCCGTCCACAAACAACTGACAACCCATCTGCAAAACAAATGTCCAAAATCCCAGTCCACATATGTCTCCTATCAGTATAGGAATCTTTGTAACTTCCGAGAGCTGCTCCCAGTAGCCCATTAACATAAAGGCCAAATATATCAACTCTATCATCATCAGTGCGTGGAATGACAGAATATAAAGACCCCCGCACAGACCGCGAATTGCATTTTCGTGCAAGATTTGCATGGATCGGTACACAGTCCTTATATTTTCACTCGTTCCAAGCGACCTATTACTTTCATACGATGGACGACCCAAACGAATATGAAATTTGATGATGTACGCCAAATATGTACCATACGTTATGACGCAACATGCCAGCGCGGCTGCCACCGTGCAATTTACAGTCATAAGATAGCCATGGAATATATATACTGCCAGCATTACCGGAAACGTTTTAAACTTTTGTGGAATCAGGGCACCAAGAAATATTCCCTGGCTTGGATTGGAAAGCAAAAATAAAAGTGAGGAGATGCATAGGAAAGATGATCCAATTAGAATTAGAAGAAGACATATGTCCACCGTTTGGTTGATGTAGCTCCTATCCGGATTGAATCGGGGCATGAAATTGGCTGTTAATAAGAATATGCCAGATTTAATATTTCGCGCCATTAATTACTGTTAGTTTAGAAACCAGACTTTATACTTACATCGAAAACCAACCAAGAAAGCCGTAAACCCATTGAAGAATGTACAGGCATCCTCATGGAAATAGCAGCAAAAGGAATTCAACACGAGAAACAGAAACTGACCATTCCACCAGGTGAGAGTAAAATGGAAGCTGTTGATGTCGTTGTTCAGCTTATGCTGTAGAAGAATGCCTAATGAGCTTATTGACCAAACAAGGAGCAGTGAAAAGTTTAGCTGGAGATGGGGTACGACGTTCGGGTCCACCGAAAATTTGTAGGTGGTCTGATTGAAAGCTAGAGGAAATGACCGGACTGCTCGACAGCAGTTTAGAACGGAACAGATTAGCTTGCAGAATTTTTTGCTGTACATTTTTATTGATTTCGGTGAACGTTGAAATGGTGTCCGGTGAGCAATGTTTAAGTTTACGATGTCTGAAAGTTTAAAATAATTTTAAATTGTACATCTCATTATTTCTTCGACGTCGGCAGTTAGGTAAAACAGTTGTAACCAAATTACTTTAGACCGGTGGAGCCCTTTATGTACTTATGACGCATGCAGAGTTGATATAAGTGGAATTTTTTGATTAATTTTAAGGCTTTCCTAAGGCTGAAATGAAATTAGATTTTCTTGCAATAATCGAAACCCCAATCTGTAATTGAATATTAAATTAAAATGAATATTAGGATTAAAAAATAAAGGAGCCAAAAATCTTGGCCATCATCGAAATTAGCATCATTTATTGAAATTCTTTCTTGCTTAGTAATTCGTTCAGTTCTTAATTATTTCACGCGACATTTCACAACAGTTGTAAGTAAGGAATATCTTAGCATACAACATAATTGCTTGTGGCAACCGATATGTATACGCCAATGTTTCGAATCCTACATGTTTTCTCCACTTGCTGTTGTTTGCATTTGCTTAACAGATATATCCGAAAATTACGAGAGCGACTCCAGGAAAATGAGTTTTAATTAGATTCGACTTAACTTATGTGAACGTAATAATTTTGCTATGATGGAGAACGACGTCATTCCAAGTAATTATTATTCAACTTGATTCAGAAATGGAATTGAAATGAAAAGCAAGCTATCTTTAATTACAATCGCAGTTAACATTTAAAATAAAATTATATATTTTTTAATTCGCGTCAGTACATGTAAGCCACGAATAAATATGATTACGTGTATGTATAATGACTTTTTTTAAAGGTACAAAATGATTGACTTTTTTAAATCTTAGAGTTAAAGCGTTAATTGATTACAACTAATCGTTACTTTGGTGATGCTGACTCTATTTAATGGTGAGCAAAGCTCTAAATGTACCCCGAGATGCTCCCCTGCAGAAGTTAAGAACACTCAACCGGCCCACAACCATCTGTCTTCCATAACAAAACAGTATCGGTCTACAGGACTGCTGAAATTTTCCCATCATCTTGTTCTCCATACGCGATCCCCAATTGTGTCGTTTCCACGACAGGAGCGTCCTGTTCACACCAACATCAAGGCTACATCCCATCTGCAAAGTAAACGTCCAAAAGGCAAATCCACACACGTCTCCAAGCAACATTGGTGATTTAGTCATAACCGAAAGAAGTGGCCAGTAACCAATTAGAACAAACGAAATGTACACTACCGTCATCATAAAGAGTGCATTCACGACGACCAGATACAATCCCAAGCAGCAACCTCTCAGCCCATTCTCATGTAAAATTTGAATCGATCTGTAAATCAGGATGATGTTGTCAGCTAAACGCATTGACGCATCGCTAATATAAGAACGGCGCCCTATTCTGATTTGAAATATGAGGATATATGGAATGTAGACGCAATAGGTCAAAGTGCAAATTCCAAATGCCGCCAAACTGGAACCGATTAAGAGCACTATGTACATTTGAAGAATGTGTAGTGCAAGGATAACTGGAAGGATACAATATGACTCGGGAATCAGAGCAGCGAGGAATATCGCCTGCCGGGGATACAGAAGCAGAATTAGACTTAGCAAAATAAATAATCCATTAATTGCGAGTACTATTAACACGTGTGCAACATAAACTAGCCAGTTGACAGCGCTTTTGTCGGGATTGAATTTGCGCATAAAGTGGGCTGAAAAGAATAACAAACTTGGCCAATTATTATTCTCGATTTTTGAAACTGAATTATACATTCACTTGTGGATATACATAAGTGGCAATGAGTGAAAATTAGGTTACCCTGTATATATAGTAACAATTGAGTGACGCCATTGGCACTAGCACACAATTCCTGGTAGAAATATGTTGTAAAGGAATGCAGTACGAGAAACAGGACCAATGCAATCCACCAGGACATTGTCAGATGGAATCCGTTTACATCTCCAGCCATGTGTCGTTTCAAAAGAATACCAGAAGCTGCAATAGTCCATATAAAAACTAGTGAAAACTTTCGTTGTAGTTTCCTTGCGATGGCGTAATCGACTGACATTTTGAACGTAGTTGCATGGAATGTGAGAGGAGAGGACTGCAGCCAATGGCATGCCTTGAGAACGGTGGTAAAGATGTGACACAGCCGTTTGCTATACATTTTGATGATGGGAGATCTGACAGTTTGCAAAAGCTTTAGTACGCTTTACTTAACATGACACGTATTTATTTCATTTTAGGTGTTTGCGGGAGTTTTTACGACAGCTTGGACTAGACTGAAACCACGCCAGTTATGGAAAAGCTTCAAAAGTAAGGAACAAAAGGAAGTTATGGATGCTTCAATTGGAAAGAAAAATTACATTTACTCGGCTAATGAGACAAGCAAATTTAATTTTTAATATAAATTTTCTAATTTATACCGTAAGTTATCTATATAAGAGCTTGACATAATTGAAATGCTAAGCATAATATTTTGCTTAATTTTTACGTGCATTTTCACTAACTTTATTGGAGTGAAATATCCAAAGCTTGAATAATTTCGGTTAAATTTTAGACATATCTAAAAGTAACATCTTTAATTATATTGAGAATTGAATTTGTAGGTAGGTATGTTTAAAAATATACGTGCAATATATCATAAAACTACTTACTAATCTACTTTACGTGTACAATTTAAATACAAATTACACATTTTATTAGCAATTATTAGCAATTACACTGACTCGAAAGTGTAGAAATTGTATTCCATTATATTTTAACAAAGTTTTGTATCTTTATATAAACCAGCGCTGAAAACAAACCGTCAGCTAAACATTATATACCTTGCAGTTGATGCAAATCGCCTACCATGCCATTAATGCCGCAACAGTATTGTCCAGAACCGTGTTCATTATATCCACCGTCGTACTCCGCTTGGCCAAGAAGAATGGCCCCACGAGGAATCCAACAGTCCTCATAGCCTTCACCTGCATGTTCTCCACCCCGCTTGTCATTATCTTTGTATCCTTCTTCCAGAATCGTATCAGATTCTGCGAGTGAATCGTGGGCATTGCTGTTTGATGACAGAAGAAGAGTATCAGAGCCGTGACGAAAGCAATTGTGAAAGCTACCAGCAAGTATATGGGTAGCGCGAGTTCCCCACACATCCGAATCAGAAAGGAAGGTACAATTGAGTGCTCATATTTGCCGGCGTCATGCCGATGTACACTTGGTTGTGAAGAGAAAGCCGCTGCCGAAATACTAGCTTAACATTTGTTGCCACAAATATTGTTTCCATCCGTCCCGGTGCAATCTTTTGATGTCGACGACGTCGAAGATCTCCAACAGCATGTCTGAAGTTACCGGTCTTGAGGGCTGCCGTTGATGCCTGTATATTGTGAATCATTTTGTACAAAAAGTCTCGTTCTGGAACGCGTGTCCCACCCAACCGCATGCTCGTCTCCAAGTTTTCGTTGGTCCGCGTTTGAAATGCAGAGCTGCTTGTAAGCATTAGCAGAATTTGCGTGAGGCACGTGATGGCGCCGTACAAGATTCCAAATGTGAGAATGGCAGCTGCAAGCACTTTTTGCATGAGTGGTGGTAGATCCGGCAAGAAGTAGACCAGGGCCAATGTTGCTGGATCATATGAGCGAAGGAATGGAATCACAAGGCCCACAAGCGGAAAGAGCAGAAATCCATTTGACAGCCAATAACCCATTAGCTCTGGGAGATCTGGTGGACGATTCTAGATTGGCCATGGCCAGCCAAGATGCTCGACCCGAGCGAGACCGTATATTTCGTTCATGACATCTGTCAAATATCTGGTATCAGTTGTTGGCGAATCGATCATGTACCAGGATGCAAAGTACTGAAGGAATGTGGCAAGAGTATAGCACAGTGTCCCGATCTCTTCGATACTCCAGGCGACGCGTCCCTTAAATATGTAATACAAGCGGTATACAGGAACTATGCAGCCAATGAATTGGCCCACTAGCTTTTGAAAATGACACATCCACATTTTCCATGGCTTGTACTTCTTCTTTTTTGGATTGACAACGAATCCGGATTTTGCGGTATCGTAATGAATCGGTAACTACATGAACCGCTAGAGGATTAGTTGGACGATGTGCCTGGCCAAAGCCTTTCGCTGTCCATATCTTGTTGACGAATGTAGAGCTCGATGTGTAGAGTTACATATATCGGTTACCTAATTGGTTTCAGGGATTAACAACCCACATACGAATTATGTTTATCAGGACTGGTGCTATACTGACAGTCTTGGTCGGTGGGGATAATAAATAAATAAATACTATGTTTATAGTCGAACCGGTTAAGCTCATTTAAGTGCTTATCTACCACCGGGGACTCTTCTCACAGAGAAGGGACACTCTGCAAGGATCCTGGTAGTCGATAATTCGAGTTCCCTTTGATAGTCGTACTCCCCAGGATACCTTTCCCCGTACAGGCTGCAAGCAGCACACACCGAGCCGAGAAGGATTTTGGGGTGCCGGCACCGGGATTCGATCCCGAGACCAGTGGCCGTAAGTCAGGTTTGCTGCTCACTGCACCACCTTGCCTGGTCGGTGGGGAGTAGCCGTTGTATTTATTTCTGTCCGGACCAGAACTAATTTAGAGGTTAATTCAATCGAAAATAAATGAGCTCCCGACAAGATATTAGCGAAACTTAGTACCTACTGTCACTTAAGTAACGTAGTAATAAATGCTGGGAATACGTAAATGATATTTGATCTACTTTTGTAATCAAAACTGTCCAGGCTTGGCAACGGGTATATTATGCCCAGGTTAAAGCCCATTTACCCATTTACCCCGGTTACATCTGCAGGCAGAAACGTGTGCAGTTATATCGTATTTATACAAAAAGAAACGGAATGAAGTTAATGCTTTATCTGGAACGAAAAAAGGGTCAATTTTAAAAACAAATTTATTAAATTGAGCGATTCCACTAAAATACAAAGTAGTACTTGTAACACACACAAATTCATCACTTATTTATTTATATACTTCAGAAAATATTAAAAATCTAGACACAAATCTGAATTAGTGTTATATTCTTAAGTTGGCGATATTATTTTTTTAAAGAAAGTGAAAGGTAATAGATTGTCACGGCATCGACGGCATAATAAAACAGTACCTTGGCACATGTGAACATTGCTGAAAGCCAAACTGTGTATGCATCAAAAATGCATTTTTAGTCAAATTATTTAATAGTAAGCAAAGCTCTAAAAGTGCCCCTAGATGCTGCCCTGTAAAAATTAAGCACGCTTAAACGTCCAACAACAAACTGTCTCCCATAGCTAAACAAAATGGGCTTGCAGGACTTCAGAAATTTCCGCATTTCCTTATTTTGCATTCGGGATCCCCAGTTGGCTCGCTTCCACGACATTACCGTTTTATTCCCATCCACATAAAAGCTGCATCCCATTTGCAACAGAAACGTCCAAAACACAAACGCACCCACATCTGCCAGCAGCATTGGCGCTTTTGTCATTAGCGATAAATGTGGCCAGTAGCCTATCAGAACGAAGGAGATATAGACGACCGCCTTAATCATAATCGCATTCAACGCAACCAGATACAGACCCAAACGGCAACCTCTAAGCCCATTCTCGTGCAAAATCTGAATAGATCTATAAATCAAAATGATATTGGGTCCGGACCGCATCGACTCATCGCTAATGTAGGACCGCCGACCAATTCTAATTTGAAATATGAGGATGTATGAAATATATACGCAGTACGCCAATATGCAAATTGCAAATGCGGACACGCTTGAAGCAATGATGAATAGTATGTAAGTTTGAACAAGGTAAAGTGGCAGCAAAATTGGAAATGTGGAGTACGTCTCCGGAATTAGAGCAGCGAGGAATATCACCTCCCTCGGAAAGACTATCAGATACAAATTTACCAAAACTAGTAGTCCATTAATTGCGATTAGTACTGACAGGTCGGCAGCGTATAGCAGCCAGTTAACAATGCTTCTGTCTGGATCAAATTGTCGCAGGAAGTGGTCTGAAAAAATTAAAATGTTGAATACTGCTAACGTTCGATAAACAACTAGAATATTTTGAGGATATACGTAATTGTGTAAGCGTGTAAAATCTCTTACTCTGTATATAAAGCAAAAGCTCAGTGACGCCGTTGGCAACAGCACAAAATTCCTGGTACAAGTACGTTGTGAAGGACTGAAAAACCAGAAAAAAGACCAAGCCAATCCACCAGGACAGCGTTAGATGGAAGCTGTTTATGTCGCCAGCAAGTTTGTGCTTCCAGAGAATACCAATGGCAGCAATCGTCCACAAACATAACAGGCCAAACTTCCATTCCAGCTTCTTGGCGATCGAATAATCCACAGTTATTTGGAATGTTGTGGGATTAAACACGAACGGAGAAGAATGCAAATAATGGCACGCTTTGAGGACGATGCAGAAGATATTACACAGTCGTTTGCTGTACATCTTATCTCTTGCAAGTCTAATTGTTCGGTTAGAAATTTAGTGCGGTTGCAATATAACGGGCGAAAATGTACTTTTTATTGCGCTGCCAATTCCTATGAATATATACAAACTGTTTAGGATGGGAGCCACTTCAGACGATGTAAGAATTCAACTGTACTGGAAGGGCAATGAAATTGATTTAAAT
Source organism: Sinella curviseta (assembly GCA_004115045.4). Lineage (NCBI taxonomy): Eukaryota > Metazoa > Arthropoda > Collembola > Entomobryomorpha > Entomobryidae > Sinella > Sinella curviseta. The sequence continues at coordinate 15,735,127 of CM023203.3, forward strand.
TCGAAACGTCGGTTAAAATGTTGCACTGTAGCGTTTTGTTGGTCTATTTCTGCTATTAAAATTCAAATCGTGCTTAAAAATTCATGATTTATGAAACAGGGTTAAACTTCACGTCAACTGAAGTGAGCCAGCAGCAATGTCACAAGTATGGCATATTGAATCTAACTTTAAAAAATATCAAAAGCTTTTTTCTATATTGAAAATTCAATTTATTGGTAGGTAAAATGAGTTATGTATATGAAATTGAGTGGTAGTTATCATATAAGTGGTTATATAAAAACATTTCGAATGCTTAATTACTTTTTATAAAGCTCGATACTAGCAAACATAACTCATATAAATTATATTTCAATGTTACCAGCTAATTGTGTATTCTTCATAATATGTAATTCTATATGCTAGTAATTACGCAGTAGTCACCTAAAAGAAACTAAATAATGCTTGCAAAATATACACTAAATTCAAGCAATTACAGATTCGAGATTTAGATGACCAGTTTTACTGTACAGGATAACAAAAGTGCCTAATAAGCTACTTCTTAGTTAGCAAAGCTCGAAACGTTCCTCGAACAACAGCCCGACAAAAGTTCAGCACGCTCACTCGGCCAACAATAAACTGTCTCCCGTAACAAAACAACAGTGGCCTGCACGACCCAAGAAACTTGCGCATCAATTTATTCTGCTCCGGAAATCCCCAATTATGTCGCTTCCATGAGCTCACCGTCTTATTCCCCTCCACATTAAACTGACGTCCCATCTGCAAAATGAATATCCAAGCGCCAAGTCCCAGCACATCACCGAACAGCATGGGTGCCTTGGTCATTCCAGAAAGATTGCTCCAGTAGCCTATCAGGACGAAGCTAAGATACACCGTTGCCATCACGAACAGAGCGTTGAGTGCAACAAGATATTGTCCAATGCAGCAACTTCTCAGAATACCCTCATGCACCACCTGAATTGATCTGTAGATTAGCCTGATATTCTCGCCACTTCTCATAGGGTCATCGCTAATGTAATTGCAACGGCCCACTCTTAAATGAAATTTGAGGATATACGCGATATAGAAGCAGTACGATATTATAATGCAAATCAGTGTTGCAATGCCGGAGATCATCACTAGATTCAGGTAACCATGGGAAATTGAAATTATGAGCAGAATGGGAAAGAAGCGGTATGCTTTCGGAATTAATGCGCCGAGATATATAACGTCGCATGGGTAGATGAGAACGTATATGGTAATCGAAAAGGCAAACCCAAGTGCTCCTCCTAACAGTACAACAAGCAGGACGAAAAGCAAAAGGTTGACAATGTTTTTCTCCGGGTCAAAATTTGGCATGAAGTCCGCTACAAACAAGAAGTATTTGTTCTCAATTTATCAAATCGACAAATTATTGAACCGCATGTTTAAACGTGGAATATTTATAGTTACCTCGAATTCGACCGCTCAACTGAATGAATTGGTTAAAGCTGACACAAATATTTTGGTAGAAGAACGCGCATTGTGAGTTCAAAACTATCAAAACTAATAGCCCAATCCACCAAGCCAATGTCAAGTTCAAGTTGTTGAGATCGCTGACCAAGTAATACTTCAAGACTGTAATTTGCGCTGCAAGTATCCATAACACAAGTAGAGCAAAATTGAATTTCATATAGGGAACGACAGCTGGATCCACGGCGACTTTTAAAGTTTTTGGGTTGAATACAAGTGGATATGACCTAAGATATCTGGCGACACTTAGGACGGAGGAAACCAATTTGCACCAACGCTTGCTCAACATGTTGCTTCTCTTGGCTCGAGAAAAGATTGCTGAAGGTGACTTGTGGGCCTGTGCGTCATCTGAAAGGATGTGATGTTCTTTTCTATGTATTTTTATAAAAGCTTATATATGAACTGGTATAACGTATCAGGAGACCAAGATATTATTTTAATCTAGATTTTCATTCGATAGCAAAAAAATATATTTTAGAAAATTAAATATCAAGTCAAACAAGGTATGGAGCCACTAGCATTGCATGTGCATTTCAAATGGTATATTTTAATAGCGTATTATTTTTATCGTACTGTATTATCTTTTGCAATGTGGAGGCATTAGATTTAACTTTGAACATATCACTCATTATCCGTCCATCCTTTTACAACCTTTTCAATTTATAAGATTGCACAAAGGTTAGCAAAGTAATTTTAAGTTAATATTAGGGGATGTCGCGTTATGGTAAAACAACAGCTGCATTTTTATACTTTTATTTTCAGTTTTATTTTTTTCTAAATAGGTTTAGCGTTGCGAGCTATGTTGAACACTGACGTAATACTTATGAGAACAGAGCTGCACGATAATTTATTTAAATGGCTTTAAGCTTACATTGATTTGAATATTTAATGTAGCTTCATTTGCTGGTGAAACGGTATAGCTGGCATCAGTAAGGGAGGTCAAATATGATAGAGATTATTGATGACGTTCGTTGATAAGTCATATAATTTGCCTGTGTTATATGTAATTTATTTTTCTTCATTACCAATCACAGGTAATAAATTTACAAATCATTTACTTTATTGTTAGTAAGGCCCTGACAGTTCCTCGACAGAGTCCCCGAAGGAACTTAAGCACTGTCAACCTTCCAATTACAAACTTATTCACCTAACAAACGAGAATAGGCCTGCAAGATCTGCAAAACTTGCTCATTAATTTATTCTGCTTCAGAAATCCCCAGTCATGCCGTTTCCAAGAAGAAATGGTTTTATTGCCCGCCACACGAAGCTTGCATCCCATTTCCAAAACGAATATCCTACCTGCTAATCCCAAAATGTCTCCTACTAACATGGGTGCTTTGGTCATTCCCGATAGACGCTCCCAATATACCAATATAACAAAATTTACGTAAATGATTACAATCATAAGTAGAGCATTGACGATTATTATATATTCTCTACAACGCATGCTATGTAAGGCACTGTAATGAACCACCTGGATTGATCTGCAGACTCGGCCGATATTCTCGGTGGATCGCAATGTATTTTCGCTTGCATATCGTCTACGCCCTAATCTAGGCTGAAATGTTGAGATATACGCAATCTGAAAACAAACCTGTGAGCGGCGCTAAACTTGTCGGTACTTTTATTATTATTAGATAGATCTGGAACGCAGACGTCGCAAAATAAACAGGTAGGGTGAACATTTGCTTGGGAATTAAAGAACCGACAAATATGGCATGTCGCGGACAAATGAGAAGAAAGATGATAGCTGAAATGGCCAACCTGACATAACCGATTAAAATTATAACGCGAATTGTGTAAAGAAGAATGTTGACCAAACTTTTATCCGGATCGTATTTCGTCATGAAGTTAGCTACAAGATAAAAGCACATTTGTATAAACCAATTAAAATTCAAACTTTTTGTTTCAGTATTGAAGAATGAATGTTACCTCGAATTCGAAGAAATAATTGAATGCATCCGTTGGCAAATGTACAAGTGTCATGATAGAAGAAGGTGCACCAACATTCCAAGATGCTGATCAGTAATAGTCCGGTCCACCAACATAATGCGAGATGAAAATGGTTTTTGTCCTGATTTAGATTTCGTTTCCAAACAGTGACCAATCCGGCAATAGTAGTCATGAGCACCAATACAAAGTTTAGTTTCATGTTCGATACAATCGTACGTTCTATCGACATTTTGAATGTGTTTGGACCAAATATTACGGGAGAAGATCCGAGATTTCGGGAAAGGTTTTGTACGGTGCACATCAGCTTGCACCATCGTTTACTTAGCATGCTTTAATTAGCAATCATATAGCTGGTGTGCAAAAATATAGACATATGTTGAATACATTCAGTGAAAGATTATTCAATCTCTTATGGTTAAACTTTGGCCGTCGAATGAAAGTTGCGTGCCCTTGGCTGATGTCAGTGAAAACTTTTTGAATGCTTTCAATATCGATATTCAATAATAGCAATGCATTCAGGCCATCATATTAAGTATTTTTTAATATGGGACAATTCGATGGAATATATTCCAAACGGCCATGATCATAAGCGTATAAAACGTTTTATATCCTTATTTTTCATGTATAATTTGTTTTTAGCGTTTATGTACAATTTCAGCGCTAACTTGCTGCATTGAAATGTTATTTTTAAAAGTTTTCGGGTTGAATACAAGAGGATACGACCTAAGATATCTGGCGATACTTAGGACGGAGGACACTAATTTGCACCAACGCTTGCTCAACATGTTGCTTCTTTTGGCTCGAGAGTAGTTTGGCGAAGGTGACCTGTGGACTTGTGCGTCATCCGAATAAAAAGAAGCTTTTTTTCATTTTTCCCTAGTCTAATTTAAGCTGATTGTAATTCAAAACATCAGGCAACCAAGATACTATTTTTAATTTCGATTTTAATTCGATAGCAAAAGCATATATTAGAAAATTACATATTGAGTTGCACAAGATAAAATATGAACATTTCAAAGTGGTTTATTTAATATCATTTTATTTCTTATCGTACAGTTTGAAGTATCTTATTGGCAATAGAGTTGGAAGCATGGATACATTAAATTGTCCGTCCATCTCCATACAAAACTTTCAATATTTTAGCATTTCAGACGAATGTACTATGCAGTTTGTAGAAAAAAGGAAAGATATGCCAGATTATGGTGAATAACGGCTGCATTCGCATGTTCGTTTTAACTTTTGTTTTTCTTAACAAGACGTCAAGCTTATGAGAGCCGCTTTGTAATAATTTATTAAGATTTCGATTAATTCGATTAAGCTTTGATTATAGTTAGTTCAAGTAGCCCCAGGTGATTGCGAAACGTGAATGCTAGGAACAGAGGAAATCAAATTGTCCAGAACATACCACAACGATCTATGATGTTGTGTTTATTATTTGTTTTTTGATATTTGAATTCTGCGCCCCAACGTATCTTATATCGACAATAATAACTTTTGGGTGTACTCGAATGAACAAACAAATGCATATAGTTATAAATATCCTACTTAATCGTTAGCAAAGCTCTAACGGTTCCCCGACAAACTCCCCGAAGAAAGTTAAGAACAGTCAACCGTCCAATTACAAACTGCCTCCCGTAACAAAACAAAATGGGCCTACAAGACCTGCAAAATTTGCTCATTAACTTATTCTGCCCCACAAATCCCCAGTCGTGTCGTTTCCAAGACGAAATCGTTTTGTTTCCCTCCACACAAAGCTTACATCCCATTTCCAACACGAATACCCAGCCCCCTAATCCCCAAATATCACCAACCAGCATAGGAGCCTTGGTCATTCCAGCAAGTTGCTGCCAATATCCCAAAAGAACAAAATTTATGTAAATAACTGCAATCATCATTACCGCATTCACTGTCACAAGATATTCACCAAGTCGCATGCTACGTAACCCGCTGTCATGCATCATTTGTATTGATCTGTAAACCTGTCTGATATTCTCGCTAGTTCGCAAATTATTTTCGCTAGCGTAACGCGGACGACCTAGTCTGAGTTGAAATGTTACAAGGTACGAAATCTGAAAGCAATATGTGATTATAAAACAAGTTATCGGCGCCAAGCTGGTCAATACCTGTAGCATTATGTAGCTTTGGAATATTAACGTCGCTATATAGACAGGTAGGATGAAGAATTGTTCGGGAATTAAAGAACCTAGAAATACGGTATGTCGTGGGTAAAAGAGAAGAAACAAATTGGCCGAAAACATCAATCCAAAGAAGCCGATGAGTATGACGACAAGAAACGACTGGAGAAGAATGTTGACCATGCTTTTATCCGGGTCGTATTTTGGCATGTATTTTTCTGTAGTCAAAAAAGAAAATATTTTAATTCACATAACTAATCTAGCAAGTGAAATGCAAAATTTACCTCGAATTTGAAGAAAAAACTGAATGCAGCCGTTGGCGAATGTACAAGCTTCCTGGTAGAACACGGTGCACATTGATTCCAAAATGCTGATAAGTAATAGTCCGGTCCACCAGGATAATGTGAGATGAAAGTGGTTTTTGTCCTCACTTAGATTCCGTTTCCAAACAATGGCCAGTCCGGCAATAGTCCACATGAGTAAAAGTGCAAAGTTTAGTTTCATATTTGGCACAATGGTTGGATCAATCGACATTTTGTAAGTCTTTGGATTGAATATTATGGGATATGATCTGAGATTTCGTGAAAGAGTGTGTACGGTGTACATCAACTTGCACCAGCGTTTACTTAGCATGCTGAATACTGTAACTGTTGAGCAGTGGTGTAAAAGGATGTTTGTAGAATCGCTTCAATGTGAGCTTATTCAATGTACTTTGGCTAAAATTTGGTCGTCGAATGAATATAGTTTACCCTTGGTTGACTTTAAAGAAGAATGTTTGAACGCATTCGATATCGATTTTCAATACAAGTAATACCATCAAGCCAGTATTGTAGGGAATGCATGTTTATGACATATATGAAAATTCTCGGGAAAATGTTACGAATGGCGATGAAGATAATCTTAACAGGTTTTAATACATTTATTTTTCGTGCACAATTTATCCTCATTTTTTTTGCAGGTATGGAATAATGTGTGGAGATATTTTCAAATTATTTCCAAAACCTGATATGTTTCAGCAAAAGCCTAAGATTCCTATCTCAATGTAAGCTTTACAATTTTCAATGACTATTTTATCGAATTAAAAAAGTATCCAATGAAAAGTATTTGGAATAAGAAGTTGTAACAGGAATGCTTCCAATTCTGTCACAAAATAGGAGGATCGCTTGGTAAAAATTAACGCAAGCCAACAATTGTTGGAGCTCTAGTTTTTAGTTTGAGCACTAGTAGAGCACCCATGAGCGCATTTCGTTGAATTCTTTAAATATAAATATCAAAATTAAAATTGGATTTCCGGGTTAGTCAAATGGCTTACAAAATACCGCAATTGCTATAAATTACTTCTGAAACAAAATATTTTATCGACTAATGTTGGATAATTTGTATTTATATATAGCGAAAACAGTTTACACATCATCATTTATACCTGCATTATACTATTGGTATCATATATGGACATTAGGTATATGTCTGCATGTGTTTTAAACAAAACATCATTATATATTTTACGTGAACACAGCAGATACGCTGTACACCCAAATGCATCCCGAGACACATAAATGTGGTAGCATATACATAACGTATACATGCATACATGAACTATTATTCTAACTAAATATATAACTATATTATAATTATATTATTCTAACTATATAACTTATAATTATTCTAATAGTAAGTTACATAAAACCCAAAAATACCGTGATAGAATATATAGCGGATTTTACTAACATGAACGAATCAATCAATCAATGAATCATGAAACACGTCTGACTGTAACCCACATATTTACAATTTCGATACGAGTGCAGTGCTGCAGTTCCAAAATGATTTATCTAAGTTGTCATCAAGACTGCTACCGTGTTGTCCAACACAGTATTCATTATGTCCAGCGCCGTACTCCGCTTTGCCGAGAAGAATGGTCCCAAAAGAAACCCAAAACCTCTCATTGCTCTGACTTGCCGTTTCTCCACCGCACTTGTCATGATCCTTGTATTACCCTTCCAGAATTTTATTGTCCTTTGAGAGTTAATCGCCGGCATTGATGCATGATGACAGAAGAACAGTATCAGTGCCGTAACGAAGATCACGGTGAAGACGGCCAGCATGTAGATGGGTAGCTCGAGCTCTCCGTACATTCGAACGACGGCAAAGTTTGCCACCGTGAGTAGAGCCATCCCTGCAGTCGTCATGCATGGAATATACAACTGAACGCTCATGTTGGCTGATGTCATAGCTATGTAGAGCTGCCCATGAACGACTAGCCTCTGCCGAAATACTCTCTTGACATTTATATCAGATATTAGATTTCCAATCTTGACTGGTGCAATCCGAAGTTTTTGATTGCGCATCTTCCCAACAGCCCGACGAAATTTTGTGCCCTTGAATGCCGCAATTGATGATTGTAGATTTTTGACTAGCCTGAATAGTAAGTCGCGTTCTTGAGGGCGGGCCCTTCCCAACCGCATACTCAATTCCAGATTTTCTTTCGTCAACATTTCGTAGGCAGAGCAGCATGTGAGTATGAGCAGTAACTGAGTTAGGCAGATCATGGCGCCGTAGAATAACGCGAACGTCAAGATTTGAGCAGCAATCAACTTTTTCATTGTTGGAGGCAGTTCCGGAAAGAAGTAGCCAATAAACAATGTTACGGGATCGTATGGCCGCAAGAATGGAATCACCAATCCGATCAGAGGAAAGAGCACAAATCCAATCGACAGCCCATACCCAAACAGCTCAGGAGATTCCAATGGGCGATCTGAAATTGGCCATGGCCAACCAAGGTATTCAACTCCGGCGAGAGCGTATATTTCATTTGTGATATCTGCCACGTACTTGGTTTCCGTTGTGAGAGGATCTGCCGTGTACCAGGACGCAAAGTACTGAATGAGCATAGCAAGTGTGTAGCTGAGGGTACCGACTTCCTCGCTATTTGGTTTGACGTTTCCCTTCCATATGTAGTATAGGCGGAATACTGGAACCACCCCGGCGAAGAAGTGACCCACGAGCTTTTGAAAATTCCACATCCACATTTTCCACGGCTTGTGTTTCTTCATTTTTGGGTTGGGAAGGAAGGACAAAGTGGCTATGTCGTAATGAAACGGCAACTGCATAAAGCGCTGAAGGATTAGTTGCACGTTAATATGTGCCAGGCCAAACCCCGGGGCTGTCCCCATGCTGCAGCTTCAAGCGGATTTATATTCCGCACTTTTCAACGAGTATGCAAGTGCTTCCCAGATTGCACTCATACGAATATACTTAATCTATTTCCGTGCACCACTCTATTCACAGTAGTAAATTAAAACCAATTTCGGCGAAGCTTGTACGAAAGGGCAAGCAAGTTGAATTGAGTTGTCAGTATTTTTACTCACGTCAGACAAAAGTAGCATATATGTTAGGGAAGTGAACTAGTTCCATAATCATTCGAAACGGCTAAATATAAATTAGTGCCTACACTCATAATAATAGCAAGGTTTTATGTAAACTTAAATGCTAAAAATATTGACAGTATTTTTAAACTTCCTCATCATTTTGTGCATTAGTAGCTATAATACGAGTTATAACTTTGAAGCTTGCATACCCATTTTAGCTCATGTTTTACTTTAAGTAAGTTGGGATTTTGTGATGCAATATGGACGTAACATATAACTATACAGTTGTAAATGTATTGGTAATTCTAAAAATATTACCGCAGTTAATACAAGCACCAAGCTTTCTTATTTCTCTCCATACACACAAATGGTAATGCAATGGCTGAAAATATATTTCTCCACTGCTATTTACAACAAAAATCTATTTAATTGTTAGCAATGCCCGGACGGTTCCTCGAACAACTGTCTGATGAAACTTCAGCACGCTAACCCGTCCAACCACAAATTGCTTCCCATAGCAAAACATGATTGGTTTGCATGACCTCAAGAACTTGCCCATCATCTTGTTCTGAACCGGAAATCCCCAATTACTCCGTTTCCATGACAATAATGTTTTATTGCACTCCACATGAAATTGACATCCCATCTGTAAAACAAATGTCCAAAATCCCAAACCCAAAATATCGCCAATAACAAGAGGGGTTTTCGTCATGCCAGAAAGCTGTTTCCAGTATCCCATAAGAACAAAGCTGAGATATGCCACGGCCATGATGCATACTCCGTTAATTATTACGAGACAGTGGCCCAAACAGCAACCCCGCAAAGTGCCGTCGTGTAATACTTGAAGCGACCTGTAAATCAATCTAATGTTCTCGCCTTGCCGAAGCGACTCATTACTGATATACGAACGACGACCAAGTCGAAGTTCATATTGAAGAATGTAGGCAACATAAAAGGAATATGATATTACGTAACATGCCATAGAGGCAATACTTGTGAGGAGTACAAGAATTAAGTAACCATGAAAAATATAAAATAGTAGCAAAACAGGAAGTGTGCAATATTTATGGGGAATCAATGCAGCCAGGAATATTACATGACGAGGGTTGAAAAGAAGAAAGATATTTGCTGATATTGTCAATCCGGCAAAACCACCTACAGTTACGACCAGGCACATGTACAGCAAGTCGTTCACTATGCTTTTCTCGGGATCGAATCTGGGCATAAAATCGGCTGTAAATAAATGTAACACAACATTATTTAATATTTGAAAGCAAGAATGACGAGATATTTGCAAATTTTTAATTACCCCGAATGCGAAGAAGCAACTGAACAAATCCATTGACCATCGCGCAGCCTTCCTGGTAGAACAAGGTGGAGTTCGTGTGCACAATGACAAATAGTAATAGGCCCAACCACCAAGACAATGTCAAGTGGAAGTTGTCCACGTCGTTGTTTAGCTTGTGCTTCCAGACTATCCCCAACGCCGCAAATGTCCATACAAGAAGTAGGATACAAATGGCTTGCATAAACGGAACGATGGAATCGTCTACGGTCGTTTTTAGGCTTTCCGAATTAAATTCTAGAGGCTGGGATAGTATATTTCGGGAAATTGTCTGCACGGTGGATATCAATTTACACCAACGTTTGCTTAGCATTTTCCCAATTTTCAAAAATAATGGAAAGTAATATAACACAATCCGCGTCCAGTGGTTTGACTTGTCGGAAACTAAGAAACTGAAACAATGTAGTCCATATCACACGACTAAAATGCGGAAACTCGTTTGAACTGAATTTAATGCGATGCCAAGTGATGAAATCAGATACAATTTGAAATTGATGGCCAAGGCTTTACGAAATATTATTCCAAAAAACAATTTGATTTTAATCTCTAAGATATCTCGACTTTTATCGTAATTGCTTCCTTATTTTATAAGAGCCGATGTAATTTTATGTCATGGTAGATTTGATATTTATGTAATTCTGTTCATGTATTATACGTAAGTCGATACAGACAAAATAATTGAAAACCATAAGTCGAGATGGCGATTTCTTAGATTATATTGCACACAGAAACCAGAGTTTTCATATTTGTATAATGTATTTCAATACACATATATAATGTATTGATTTTTGATGCCGCAGGGTAAATATCAGCTTCCGTAAGATAAGAAAATTAGATTAAGAATAATTGACGAAAAAACTATTCCACATTCTGCCAAAAATCCTTGACGATTATCAAGCGATTAGTAGCTAGTTGATGAACATAATACGGAGGTTAAATCGTTAAGCATAATCAGTATTTATTGGAATCATTCATTATTCCGATATTGGACACGCAGATAGCGACTAACACAATTACATTTCATAAGCATATATGTTTCATTCATATTCTGCAGGAATCCGGTTTTTATTTGGATATATAGAGCAACAAGCTGATTAGCCATAGTCGTTCCAAATATGCGATAAATACCATTGCACAGAATGTTCAATGTTAATTGAACGAATCCTGAGTCCAATATGACAATCAATAGTGAAAGTAAATGCGTTTTATATTCACGGCCACGGTTCATATTTTAACGTCAACAAAAAACTCCAATTTGTGTTGTTCAGTTTGGACAAAAAATTATATATTTATGCAAAATTGAAATGTTGACCTTAACTGCATTTATAATCCACTAAGTAAACGTAATTGCTTGTGATGTCAGATATGGCAGTTCTGTAATAATATTCTGTTATATTTAGACTCCGTATGGACGTGTGTGAATGTTTGGAGCCCACCAGTTATGAACGTGATTTTTTAGCATTTCCGAGAAACCATGTAAGCCAAAATGTGAAAGTTGTTTCGAGTTTGAATAAAGATGGGAAAAAGATTAGTTTTGCGTTATTAAGTCTTTAATGTGGAAACTATTTTTCAAATATCAAATATTTAAACTGTTCTAAATTTATCATTATACCAAATTCCAATTCTATGCCTACATATATAATAGTTAGGTAGCCGAACTGTTAAATAGCTAATTACTTTATGGTTAGCAACGCCCGAAACGTTCCTCTACTCACAGCCCGGTAGAAATTCAACACACACACCCCACCAACCACAAACTGCTTTCCATAACAAAACAAGATGGGTTTACACGACCTAATAAATTTTCGAATCAACTTGTTCTGCTCCGAAAAGCCCCAATTATGTCTCCTCCAAGACAACAGCGTCTTATTCCCTTCCACGTAGAGCAAACATCCAACCTGTAGTATGAACGTCCAAACCCCCATTCCCAATATGTCTCCTGCCAACATGGGTGCCTTGGTCATTCCCGATAATTCCTCCCAGTAGCCCATCAGAACAAAACTAATATACGCCATTTCCACCACAAAAAGCGCATTGAGCGCCACAAGATACTGACCCAAGCAGGAGCCACGAAGCCCACTTTCATGCACTATCTGAATTGACCTGTAAATACATCTGACGTTGTAACCGTTTCGCATCGAAGCGACACTAATGTACCATTTGCGTCCCAGCCGGATTTGAAACTTGAGAATGTACGCAACGTAAAACGAGTAAGAGACTATCAGGCAACCAAATGCGGCAAGGCCGGAAAACATTACAAGAATTAGGTAAGCGTGAAAAAGATAAATTGTAGCCAATACTGGAAAGTTGCAATAATTTTCGGGAATCAGGGCGCCCATAAATATGATGTTGCGTGGATACATGAGAATGTAAAGGTTGGACGAAATAGCCAGTCCGGCAGTCGCACTTAGAATGGTTGCAAGACAAAAATGAAGGAGCGTGTTGACAGCGCTTCTCTCGGAATCAAATTTTGGCATGAACTCGCTTCGAATTCTAACAAGCCAAGGGATGAATCCATTTGTGAGATAGCACGTCTCGCGACAGAAAAACACGCAGTATGAATACAACACGACCACCAATAACAGTCCGCTCCACCAGCACAGCGTCAGGTGAAAGTTGTCGAGGTCTTCGTTTAGCTTGTGCTTCAAAACTATTGCTAAGGCCGCAATAATCCAAGAAATCAATAAGGCGAAGTTCAGTTCCGTGTATGGGATCATGTCGGGATTTACGGTTATTTTGTATGTAGCTGAGTTGAATTCGAGGGAGTAGGACTTGAGTCTTTTGGTAATGGCTAGGAGAAATGACAGCAATTTGTACCAAGATTTTCTGAGCATTTTTATCAATGTTTTCGCAGCCTGTTACCTGGTTGAAGTTGTCTTGAACTTACAACGTCGAATGAGCTGGAATATGCTCAAAGTACACGTATGTTAGTAATGAAGCTTAAGGTTAACTTAAATTCCATTACAGATATTTTTTAATTTAATTTTAACGTGTATCTCAGCGTTATATCGGGAAAATACTTTGGCGTGCAATAGTGGGTAAAGTTGAGCAAATTAGAAATTTCATATATGCTGGCTTTAACACGGATGGTTAGGACACTTTTGCTAACTCTCTCGAAAAATGTTTAAATTATATGGCAGCATTAGTATTTTGCAGTTTAAATACATTCTTAATCGTACAATATTTCCATTTCGCGGATGACCGAGAAAAACAAATACTGGTATATTTAATTCGACCATATGGATATAAGAAAGGGTTACTCAATTACACTAAAAAATATTCAAATCAGGCTCAGCAACACTTATACGCAGCATTAATGTGGTGTTTGACTATTTACTTAAAAGTTAACAAAGTACGAAACGTTCCTCTACTCACACACCGATAAAAATTCAACACACACACCCTCCCAACTACAAACTGCTTCCCATAACAAAACAGAATAGGTATACATGACCTGGTGAACTTGCGCATCAACTTATTCTGCTCCAAGTAGCCCCAATTATATTTTTTCCAAGACATCAACGTCTTATTCCCTTCCACATGGAGTAAACACCCCATCTGCAAAAGGAAGGTCCAAACTCCTATACCCAAAACATTCCCCGCCAGCATAGGAACCTTTGACATAAGGGACAGATGTTCCCAATAGCCAATCAACACGAATCCAATATAAGCCATTTCCATAACAAACAGGGCATTCAATAGAACAAGATATTGTCCCAAGCAGGAACCACGTAGGGAGCCTTCATGTACTACTTGAATTGACCTGTAAATAAATCTGACATTTTCATCTTTTCGCATTGTGTTGTCACTAATGTACCATTTTCGACCCATCCTGATTTGAAATTTTAGAAGATATGCTATGTAGAATGAGTAGGTTATTATAAAGCAGGCTGTGACGGCTAAAGTGGAACAAACCACCAGTAAAACGTAGCTGTGGAATAGGTAAATAGGAATTAAAATTATGAGGTTACAGTAATGTTCCGGAATTAGGGCACCTAGAAATATGACGTGGCGGGGGTTCAAGAAAAGATATAGGTTGGATGAAACCGCCAATCCAGCGATTCCAATTAGGACGACGATGAGTGAGATGTTGAGCAGCTTGTTGACACCGTTTCTCTCGGGATTAAATTTTGGCATGAAGGTAGCTATAGGAAAATAACTGAAATTACGTACTCATATATTTGCATTTGAATTGACAAAAATCAATCTGAATTACGAATACCTCGAATTCTAAGCAGCCACAAAATGAATCCGTTGACAAGAGAACACGTCTCGATATAGAAAAATACACAGTAGGAATACAAAACAAGTACAAGTATCAAACCGCCCCACCAACATAATGTCAAGTGGAAATTGTTGAGATCGTCGTCTAACCTGTGTCTCAAAACTACAACCAAACCTGCAAAAGTCCAAGCAATTAACAGTAAGAAATTTAGTTTCATGCGGGGTACAGTTTCCACGTTTACGGCCATTTTGTGCGTTTTTGGATTAAATTCGAGGGAATATGATCTCAGCCACATGTCGAATTGACCTGGCTAAATGGGACAATCATAGAGTTGTCTCACTGCCAAATGATGAGTTATTTTGGGCGGGAAGTTTAATCCATGGGAGAAAGAGATTGCCCAAAGGCTTTAAATTAAACTTCCCGCCCAAAATAACTCATCATTTGGCAGTGAGACGACTCTATGATTGTCCCATTTAGCCAGGTCAATTCGACATGTGATCTCAGCTTTTTTGTGATATATAAGAGGAAGGTTAGCAACTTGTACCACCGCTTGCTGAACATTTTGCTACGTTTTGTGTCGTCTGTTAGTTAGCACTCAATGAAAAGGAATGGCATCAGGGTCCTAGCATATCGCGTGAGATGTTCAAGTTCACTTTGCTGGCATTGAATTGGAATGGTATTTATAAATGGCCACTTGTTGTCGTTGATAAAATGCATGGGCTTACAGCCGGTTATTAATATTATCGGAGTTAATCATAACGATTTGCAAGGGACAATATTTGACAAGATGCGGATTGATGACTGGTTAAATGAAAATTAGTCCCTGTCAGAGTTTATTCTCCGGATATCCCCCGTTGCAACTTTTTGCACGTTTCTTTATCAACGAATCAAGTAGCAAATGTATGGCGGGCGTCTAGTTGAAATTACAAATATTTAATGGAAACTTATGACTATCAATGGACGAAATGTTAGATTTCTTGCACAATTCGTTCCAGGATATGATACATATTTGTATAAAATAATAAACGTGATCACGGGAAAATGGTATGGATAAATATTAGTCGATGGCACAAAGTAGCCTGCATTTGGATACTTTGAATGAATGTCATCAGTTGACTTTTGACAGCGTGTTATTTAGATAAGACCACGACAGCAATGCGAAATATTCACTGTTGGAAACAATTACCGTAAATAATGTTGGTATGGTTTGTACTAAATGTAGCCGATAATGGATGGGAGATGGGATCGAGACTTTAGAGCAATGTTGCAAATTAGTAATGGGTATAATTGGTGAGATAGAAGAGGTATGTATTTCCTTAGGTACTAAGAATCGGTAATGCGCCCACACAAAATCATGAACGGCATTCAGAATTTCAGAAGCAAGTTAAAAAATAATTGAGCTGGTTTAGTAATTTTAAGACTGACCGCACAATTACATTCCGTATAAGCATTTCTTTGAAATTACTCACTGCCTAAATTTTATTTTCCAAATCTCTGCTCGCATTTCGCATATTTAATGAACGAGTCGAGCAGCTCAATTGGGTGCAAATGATTAAGCTGAGGTAGCCAACTGAAAATAACAAAAACAAATTGCTTCTGTAAATTTGATTCATTTTCAAGATAATGGGGAATTAATGTTTCGCAACTTACTGTAGTTCAGTGAGTTTAATATGCCACGGCAAAAAGTCCAAGGTCGATCTAATATTTCCCAGGCTAATCAAAAGATCCGGCTCCGTAGTCATGGTTGCCACCTTGCTCTTTCCCAAATCCAAGTCCTTAAGCTCATTTCCTACAATGTCCAGCTTCTTTGATACTGTTGCCACGTCAACCTTTACCTTTTTCGGTTTCTCGTTTGATGATGAAGGTGGCTTGTCTTTCTCGGCCGCTTTGCGGTCTAGGTAAATGCTTTTTATGGCGTTTATTATCGCAGGCTTTCCGTCTTGTCGCGAAAATATGAAAATGTGGACGTATGGCTTATCTTCGTCAACTGTCGGGAAACAATAATTTCTTTAACGATAATTTAGCTAGAATTCCCAATTGTATTTAAAAATGATTACAACTTACATTTTTGGTCTTTATGACGCTTATCTCCAACATTATGAATTACAACTTTAGGATCGAGCGTCTCATCAAGTGTAAAATTCTGCTTATCGGTGCCATCAGATTTTGATAAGGCTCTCAACCTAGATACTTCCTTTTCGATAAGCAACTGTAGCTCGTCATGTTGCAGTTTCAGAATTCCTTTTAAAAATATGGTAAAAAGTCCAAGTCATATTTTGAACTATTTTTTCGCATGAATTACGGTTAGGAATTATTTTAAAATATTTACCGTAATAATCGTAAAAGCTAATCAGGGTAACGCCAGGTGCCATTGACAGCCAAGCCGCAACAGACGCGACTGCATTCAGATTCAGAACCTTTTTGGATATATCCCCAATGACGAATTCGTTTTCGTAATAAACTTCAGTTTCCTCTGCTTTTGCTTCCTTCGTTTCGTCGCCATCCTTATTTTCTTTGGTTGGAATGACGGCAATTTTCTTGACTCGGTTAATCGTCACAGGAACGGTGCCGCCGTATTGACAAGCTACAGCGACATGAGCCGGAATTTTGGGCAAATCTTTAATGATTGTCTGAAATCTTTCCAAGTCCTGCTTTTCGTTAGCAAAAACGCTTTTTATCCGTTTCACTATAAACCTGGCATAGTATACGGATCTGTTTGAAAGGTGATAAATTAGTAAAATGGAGAACCAAATGTAGTAGCCGATGCTCTTTTTTATTGAAGCAATGTCTCTGAATATGAGCCAATTGGCTACGAAAAATATGGCAAAGAATGCGACGAAGGATACAAGAAAGGACAACATTATGTCGCTATTTCAATATGTTTTTGGCGAAATGCCGGAGATGACTAGTACGCACGTACTTGGCTGTACGCACAAGAGCAAATAAAATACAAAAGAAAATGGCACACATTTTTGCTCATGTAGCTCTTTTGAAATAATGAGTAGATCAATTCAGAAAGTTCTAGAGAAACATTGCAAAAATCAGAAACCACATAATACGCATTTATGGTTTTGACAATACCCATTACCAAACAATGCAAGGTACAAGGTTATCCGTGATAGAGCTACTGCTCGAGATGCTGAAATTTGTGTGAACGTATGTATTTGGAATTGGAACTATGTATATAAAGTTGCCATTTTTGTCCAAGTCATGACTTTAGTGAAATACGAAACAAATAATCAATGCTAAATAATATTGTCACGACGTAATGGTAAATATTTACAGCATTTATTGAAAATATTACGTGATCATATGCTAATTTACAATTACCTGCATTGGATTCTCGTCTCATCATATTTACCTGGAATCAGATTGGAATTCAATTGGATTGATACTTGTACTATTTTTCATACCTACCTACACATTTCATCTGATCATTAAATAAATTATCGGGGTAAATTTGGTCAGTAGCTACTTGGAAGAATATTAACTAGTAGGAAGCCAAGAAGACGTAGGAACTGAATCGAGTTCCTGACCTTGTAATATAATTGTGATACACAGGTACAATGCAATATATGACTTGTGATGCCGCGTTATTATGCAATGAATGTTGTTGGTTTTGAGCATTCGCTGTGAATAACTTACGTAAATGGTAGCTAGTACTTACGACGTTCTCGCGTCTTGAAAAGAATACTAGTTTAAATATAGAATATTTTGCGCATTGATTTTGAAATTTGACACAGTTTTTTACTTCATTTTCTGACAAAATGTCGAGTGAAAAGTTCGGAAAAGTTTTTGTGTCAACTGAAAAGGCAGATTCGAATGAGCTAGCGGAACATGAATGGAAGGAGGTTCCATTCACCTGCTTTTCAAATTCTGACCTAATCTGGTATGGGCTAGATGGGGAGATAAATGGCAAGTTTCAAAAGTATCACGGTCACTCGTTCTCCTTGGGATTTAAAATCGGCCCGGATTCGGACGCAAAAAATTCCGAAGCATTTACCGGCAAACTTGACACGGGTTTTCGTATTGGAGATGTTGCAGTAGTACCTAAAATGGACCACGATATCGAGTATACCTTGGAGGAGATTCCTGATAATCCTACACTTAACAAGATAACAGAAGTGGACCATTTCGATAAGCTCTCAGCCTATTCGAGAAAGTCATCTTGTGGTGGTTATCATGGAAATGGGAAACTGCTGTATTACGTGTTACCCTGTGTTCTGTGCGACTCCCTAAAAAATGTGGAACTTCTCCAAAGTCTTCAGTTACCTCACAAGCAGTTATTGGACATGACGAAGGAGTTTACAGAATCCGTGATGGGCTTGGATGATGGTACGAACGGAAATTTTGGAAAGGCCATGGCGAGCCTTATGAGCGTTGTGACGCCTGCCATGTTAAGAAATGTCAAGTTGTCGCAGTTACGGTTACTCCAGACCAATTACGATCTAATGGGGAAGCTTGCTAAGGATATCCGCTCAAATGCTTTAGAAATTGTGGAACAAGATGAAACGAGAATAGAGCCATTTATTAAAGCAATGCTATCTACATTTCAGAAAGGTGGCTTTGAAAATTGTAAAGAATTTCAGGAAACGAAATTCTCTGAACATTCGGGAATTTCACAAGAAATTCATTATGGGGCAAGGGGATATCAAATCATTCTGGAAGCCGTAGCATTGGAAGCGAGGATATTTCTGGACGAGAATATTCGGGAGACATTTTTGTTCCAGAAGTTTGTCTACCATTTTTGCATGCAAATGGGGAAAATCCAGGATATATTTTCAGATAAAATTGAGCCAGAATCATTTCAAGCAATCATGAAAAGACTGACGCAAGAAGCGAATGATAATATGCATGAACTAGAAGTAATTTCTGATCTTCTGGTTAAGCTTCACCACAGTAATAACAAGGATGAAAACGAAGAAGATGCGATTATCTCGTATGTTCGTTTAGCAAAACAAGTAATTTGCGGTTTTGTTCAGTGGCAAACTCATCGTCATCCCAAATTGATTTTCGACTGCTACGTGAATAGCTCGACTCACCTTTAACAAAATAGCTATAATATAAGGATATTTCTTTTGTGTTCAATATTTTGAACCTGCAATCTCACTGTTACATTTCAAGCTCCATTTAAAAAATAAATAAACAACTCTTGATGAACAGCAGTTAATGACGCCTACCATATATTTGTAAATATATGCTGTTTAGTTTTTCAATTTTGTATCCTCATTTCCTATATAATACGTTCTAGTGTATTTATTGCACTATGCTATGTATAAACTACTAATACATTGCCAATAATAAATTTCCAATATAATTAAATTCCCACTAACGACGACATTTCAGATTGTTAATCTACATGGTCACATTTAATTCGAATCATTCGTCTTAAAAATCACACATTAAGTATACCCAATCGAATTCATGGCGTCAAAATAGGCCAACAATCTAAATGTCATCGAAATGACATATATCGTCAATCGTACATTACACATGACGACCATCATATTGATTCTAAATCTTGGCAACTTGCAAAATTGCACTCACATTTGGGCAACACACATTTCATACATGTTTCAAGGTCGTCTGAGAAATATGCAAGCTTTACAGGTATATCATATCGCTAGAAAGCCAAACACCATTGCAGATTGCAGGACACAACTTGTTTTCTTTTCACTGAACGGCTGATCGATGATAATGAGTTGTGTGAGCAGAGCACGTTTTCGTTATAGCGATTTTTGTCTTACGACCATCAAGACTTAATTACAAATGTGTGTACATTTAACATTGTTTGGTTAAATGACTTTGCTTAGTAACCATGGTGATTAGTGAAGTGAACGATACCATGTCGTCGTACTGTTTAAAGTGCTCAGTGTGCGGAGGTGAGTATGGTTCGAAATCGAAGTGGCACCGGCATTTGAGCACAGAGGAGCATCAGCTGTTGGCGAGGAGGGGGTGTCTGGAGGTGTGGGGGAAGGGGGAGAGGAAGTGCTGTCTGGTGATATACTCCACATTTCCTTTGAGAGGAGGGCCACAGGATGGAGGGAATGGAGGTGGTGACAGGATTATTGGATACTTTGGGAAGGCGCCGGGGACGTTCGTCACCGATTTTGTTTGGTGGGGGGACCGATGTAAAATTGGGGTTTTGCAGTTTGAAAGCAGGTGAGTTAATTAATGATTAAGTTAGTATATGCTTATTGCGATTCATTAAATGAATGTATGTTGTTTATCGTTAACTTTAATTAACTTTTATTAGGAAGAAGGTGAAACAGATTCTGAAGGGTTTATCCTGGTCGCCTGGGTCATCAGCGCAGATTCTGATTGGCGGGGACAAGGTGGAGGTGAAATCTGCCATGGATTTAGGAGAGGTTGAATGTATGATAATTACCTATTAATTAATTTGCTATTAGTATAGCAACTATAAAAAGTTTATTAGTTTGTTGCTCAATTTATTATTTTATGTTTATTTGACTTTTTTATTTTCTCTTTCTTCAGGGAGTGCCATTTTGCCAAGTGTAGATGGATGCGGGATTGACCTGCACCTTCCTCCAACCACCGCCATTTCAATTCCTCCCGTCATCAGGGCGCCGTTTATCAGTGAACCGGAAGGTACATCTGAACAAGCACCTGATCATCCACAAGTTTCCTCCACTGCCAAAGGAAGTACAATAACAACTAATAAGACCGTCTCCTCCTCCGTTCGAAAACGCCGCGTAGTGTCGCCACGTTCACTCCAGGAGGTACATGTTTCCTCCAAGAAGCACAGAACTGATGCCAACCTCCCTCAGAATAAAAACAGCGACTCCCCCTCAACATTTCAAGCCCAGCCCATTCCAACCTCAGAAACCACCTCATCACCCCCCGACTCCCTCCGCCACCAATTTTGGGCAATCAGCCGCTCCATCCGAATTCCGGACCAGGAGCACGCCTACACATTGAAGGTCCTACAGGCCTTGAGGACCCTCTTCCTCCAAGCCGACCCCACCGCCAATGTCTCCCTCTTTCGCAACCGCTTCCTCCAACTCAAAAGTCCCGACGCCGCCTCCAACGAGCTCCTCATCTTCGCATACAACGCCAGAGAACCCCCCGAGCATCCCCAAAGCTTTTCCTGGATTCGCGACGACGCCGTCCACAAAATCTTCAGCTCTCCCGAATCCCGCAAAACCTTCACCATTCTTGAATCGCTGGAGGACTCCAGTCGCTACGACCCCACAAATCTTCAGGTCGGCTGGAAAATTAAATTTCATCCTAATGGCGTCACGTTCCGGCTCATCTTCTTCAAACGCTTTATCGCTGAGGTTCAAATATGCCGCTTTGTTGAATATCTAATGACCTTTGACACTCGATGCCATCCTCTGATGACACTAGCTTATTACTGGACAGCGGTGAATCACGTCCGGTTCGGTGTGAACAATCCGACCAAAAAGAATACTCATCAGAACGTGCCGGAGCCGATAAGCCTGCAGTGGCTGTTGATAAGCTTTTTGTGTCAAAAAGGAATCCTCCCGACGCTACGGGAGATCCAGACGCGACCTCATGTTATCTTAAGGGACCGTTTGACCAAAATTGACCTCGGGTTTGACCCAGATCCGGAATTTGTCAGTGATTGGAAGTCCAGGAGGAACCATCCCTCCAGTATCCCTCCATGGAGTGAAGAGTTCTGTGTGGAGGTGGTGACAATTTTCCAGGAATTTCTGGAATTTTATGGAGGGCTTGTCGATGGAGGGAATTGGGTCCTGAATACACGTGACGGGGAGTTGATAAGCACCGATACGCTCTTATCTTGTGATCCCGACTGGAAAGCTAAAATGACGCCAGATGAAGTACAGAGTTTGAAGGCGCTCCAACTTCAAGATAAATCGAATGTGAAGATAAGCGATGCTTATCTAGCTGATGTGGTTAAAAGGGCGTCTAACTTTCGACAGAACTTTAATGAATGGAAGCTCTACATGGTGCATCCATTTGTGGTGACCTGGAAGATAAGCACATCAAAATACATTCAAAGTGCGCTGAATCTCATGAAAATTAGTGGAGGGCAACTAAAACGGTATTTGGATTTGCGTAGCGGGCGAAATGGGGTGGAGATGGCGAGGAAGCGATTTGGAGGATTGGATAAGGTGCTGACGGTGAATGTGCCGACCAGGATTCGAGTTTGTAGCATTTTCGAGTTGAGTAATGAGCTGGAACGGAATAAAAAATAATTAAGTATTTAACTAATTGTCAATTATTTTTTAACGATGATTTTATTTCCTTGTTAATTTTTACATAATTTATTTTGCACTCTGTAAATTTCCTAATATATGTAAGTAATAACTGTTAATTAAATAAATTATTTAATTATTGCAGTCTTCATGCATAATACTGGTACACATAATTAGTTATTAATTATTAACTGAGAGTTAGCTTTAGAAGCCGAGGGGATCCTCGTCCGGTACAATAATTTTCATGTCGCCTCCATCCAATGGATTGTTATCCTCTAATTTCATACTATTCTGTCCAACACGATTCCCTCCATGAAAAATCATAATTTCATCGGCTTCACCAACACCTCCTCCTAGTCCCTCCAAATCCCCATTAGGCACATTGTACTCGGTGGAAACTAGTTGCTGCGGGTCAAAGTCCATGCCCATTTCCTCCCCTGCCTGGTCGTTAAAGGTGCCGGTGACTTCATTGAAGCCAATTTGCTGAAAGTAGTCGTTTGGAGGGGCGCTGGTGGGATAATATTGGGAAGGAGGCAGTGGATGGGCTGGAGGGAATTGCCCCATTTGTGGAGGAGCTCGTACCCGCTTGCCCATGGAGTATGGCCGCTTGGGTCCGCGAAAGTCCTTCAGGAGCCCCGCCTCCCTCCTCGCCGGACAAAAGTAGTGTTTATGTCGAGATAAGCTTGGAGACGTTCCAAAGGGCCTACCACAGTCCCTGCATTGGAACCTGAGTGGATGCTTCGCGTCGGATCTCGGCTTTTCCAGGTGACGATGATAGACCTTCTTGATTCCACCCGTTCCCCCTCCAACTCTAGCAATTTGACTTGTTGAAGGATCCTGCTGATAAGGCGGCAGAGTTTCTTGGAGGAGAAGCTGATTATCGTATGGAGGAGCTGTAGATGTTAATGGCGTCAGTTTCGCCCTGATCTTTGTCGCCATCCGGTCGTAATGGTTTTCCACGAGATGCACCCAAATGGCTTGAATGGAGGCGTACGTTCTCGAACACATGCTGCAGCTGAACAAACCGCTATTGGAGGAATTGGAGTGAATATTCTCCTTTCTGAATACTTCAACAACTGTCTTCCTGAACTGGTCGACTTCTCCCCCAACGTCCCCCTCCAAACTAAAGTGCTCCGGTGGAAAGAATTGTTCGGGATGCCGAAATATGGCGTGCTCCTTCAATTTCCCCGAATCCGGGAATCTTTCGATGCACTTGGAACACTGGAACTGTGGCGTTGGAGAGATTGGAGAGGATTTTGTTTGGAGGTTCCGCAGGCGCTCGAGAAGCACCTGATAATGTGTGTGAAGCCAGTGGTTGTGGAGGTATCTCCGGTCCGTGAAACACTTGGCGCACTCGGAACAAGATAAGTCATTCTTATCGGTTGTGAAAATGCCGGTTTTTAAGAGCTGCTCGCAGAGGGGCTGAAAGCGGTGCTCTGGAGTGGAAGGGAGGCGAGCTTGGGCAAAGAGATGGGAGGAGTGGGCGGAAATTGCGTGGAACTTTAACTTGTTTTTAGCGCTGTAGGATTTGAAGCAGAGGGGACACTGGAAGCGGTTGTCGCTGGAGGGGTCCAGGTTGGGAGTTGGGAGGAACATGGCGCTGTAAAACTTGTTGCCTTTTGGAGGTCCTGTTGAATGTGGCGGTACTCGCTTCTGTTGATAGTGTGGAGGAAATGGTCCAGAGAAACGCTTAGGATCCCTCAGCAAACTCTTCGCCCAGAGATCCCCTTCCTCGAACTTCGACGATGAAGACAAGGTGACATAATCACCTTTACAATTAAAATAAAAACATGAGTTAATGAAAATACTTTAGTAAAGATTTGTGAATGTTTAGTTAATTAACTTAAATACTCACGACCACAAATGAAGTTCCTGGTTTCCACTAAAATAGAAACCCTCCCATTGTTCTCCTCTTCTCCATTTTGAGATCCTTTCTCCTCCAACTTGCTGCCCTTAATCATCCTCAGCATCTCCTCCCGTTGTCCCTCAAATCTGCTCTGTAGCTCCATCATCCTCCCGTAAATCCGCCTTAACTCCCGTACCCTCTCCCGGCATCCCCCACACAATCTGATCCCCCATTTTGACGGATTTCCCGAACAACTCAAATAGTTTACTAGTTTCTGGTTAGGAACCTGGAAGAGTGTCTTGAGGATGAATATCACCGTCGCCTCCTTGTCGATAAGCTTCCAAGATTTCCCTAACTGCTTATCATGATGAAGTTGATTATCTTCGTCCTCCTCCAAGGAGAAGGTTATGTCCACCACGTTTTGAGAGCAGCAAATGAGACAAGAGTCGGAATGCATCCTTATTTTTTTTTAAATCTCAACTCCAACTCTCACTGAACACAGATAACTGATGATTAATTAACAGCGAAATTGTGATGACATGTTGTGCAGAGCGCAGAGAGAAACAGAGAACTAAAAAACACAATTAGTTAATTGTATTTAAGTTCATGTTGCTCTTGAATGCGAGAAAAAGGGAAGGAAATGAAAACACGAGCGAGATGCCGGGAGCAAAGGATTCTCAGCTGTTTTTTTTACTCATGAGCAGCTCGAAAAGAAAAAGAATGCATACTTTTTTTAGATGGGGGCAACATGAGATAATTGAGCAATTAAAGTGACTAAATATTTAAAAAACATTATAAGGATTTTATTTACAAAATAGTCTTGAGTATTTAACAAAATTAATACGATATTGTAATGAATTAACTTAATTGTGAATTTTTTTCAGATGAACCATTTTAAATAGGGGCATTACGAGATAATTGCCGAGTAACTGTCTTATAAAAGTTAAACGAATAAAACACGCAATCGTTTTCGTAACGACGTGACATAATTAGTTAAATCGTTAATTCCTTTAATTTTTATTTTGATTCAATATAGATATATGTATACAAAAAACAAGTGAAAATGCTTATCAGTCTTTATTAGCCAGGTTTAGCACATAGGTAACTATTTAATTAGACGTCATTTCCCCGAAGGGAGACGGCTACTTAGTTCATAATCCCCATCCCCATCATAATCCAGGACAATAATTTTGACGTCCGCATCTCCTCCTTCTCCCATACAATTCTCATCTTCACCACCTCCCTCCATTCCTTCCCCACCTGGACAGCCGGAATGGTTGTACTCGCTCGCCGAGAAAAGCCCCTGGGGATTCACCTCCATTTCCTGGTCCTTTTGACCGTTGGCAATACCATGATAACCGTCCATGTCTTTACTAATGTCCTCTTCCTGTTGAACGCTTTGAACAGCCGGATGTGGGATACCAGAGGCGACGGGAGAGTTGTGCTGCTGCGGAGGCAGTTGGAACTGGACCGTCTCCAGATGTTGGATTTTGAGGGGCGCCGTTGACTTCTTCTTCCGCTTACTGGAATCCTTGACGACCTCGACGGCTGATAAGGGCGGATTTTGCTGGAGAATACGGAGGCGCTCCACAAGCACCTGATAGTGACTCACGAGCCAGTGATTGTGAAGATAGCGACGATCCCTGAAGACCTTCTTGGGACAAAGGGAACATGTCATGCTGCTGTCCCGCTTGCTGATGTCGTCCGGTGAAATGTCTTGTCGTAGAAGCTGGCGACAGAGTGAATGGAACTTATCTTCGGGGATGGATGATAAGCGCTCTTGTGCGAAGAGATGGGGGAGGTGGAATATTACGACGTGGTATTTTAATTTGACTGGGTGGCTGAAACTATTTTGGCACAGGGGGCACTCGGTACGGGACGGGAGGATGGAGAAGTCGTTGCGGACGCGGTGGAACATGGCGTTGTAAAAGCTGTTTGGGACGATGTTACGGGTCTTCTTGCTTGAAATTGGAAGCTTAAGATTAGCGTCCGGTTGATAAGGTACAGGAGGCATTGGTAACGATAAGGGTTGTGGTTGCTTTGCCGGGAGTAAACTTTGGGCATAGAGATCGACCTCGTTCATCTTATTCCTGGAGGGAGGCGTCGTGGAGGCATAGTTATCTAGAAGAGCAGTTAAAATAATTATTTAATCTTTCACAATATGTTGTCAATTTTAATTAAAATACTTAGTTAATTCTCAATTAACTGGCACTTACGAGCACAAATAAATTGTCTGGTTTCTTCAACGACAGCAGCGGCTTTAGCGACAGAGACGTCCTCCTTCCCTCCATCTCCAAAACACTTGTCGTCAGACACTTCCACCCCCTTTTTAATTCCTCCCTGGGCACTCATCCTAACCATCTTGAGCATCTCCTCCCGTTTCCCCTCAAATGTCCTCTGTAACCTTAGAATATTCTCATGGATTCCCCGCAGCTCCTTAACATTTTCCCCGCATCTCCAACACAATCTGATCCCCCACTCGGATGGATTTCCGGAAGACATCAAGTACGTTCCGAGCTTCTCTTTAGGGATCTGGAAGAGTGTCTTGAGAATGAATATCACTGTCGCCTCCTTATCGATAAGCTTCCGGGTGTTCCATAACAACTGCTCATCATCAGCGAGATTCATGCTTCCAATGTGAGCCGGCGTCAACTCCAAAACATTTTGGGAGCAGCAAATGAAACAGGAGTTTGAATGCATGATGCTTCACTTGACTGATTACAATTATTACATATAGCAGATGTAACAACAATTAATTAATTATAAAATTATTTATTGGAACCAAACTCGAGATTTAGATGTGTTGACAAGCGAGCGAGCAGAGTAAGCAGCGAGATGCCGGGATATGTGCAGAGAACTCAGCTGTCTTCTGTTTCTAGATACTTGAGTCCACTCTTATTATGGGGCTACTGGACACAAAATCAGGTGCCCGAAATGATCATTTATTTTCAGGCTAATGTTGTCAACACACATGTTTAATTATGATTATGAACTTAATGTTTGGAAAATAACATTTCTCACAATGCCCCAGTTTATTCATATAATTAATATTGATATGACAAGAGTTGCAATTAAAAAACGGGATGAAACGATTGAAACGGTTCAGTTTTCAACTAAAAAATATTTAGTTAACTTAATTTTTAATTACTTTAATAGTCCATCTGCTCCTCCTCCCAATCCGTCTTCAAACCAACAGACGACGACGCCGTGAGGGGATCATCCCATCTTCCGGCACCTCCAGTTTCACGGCGACGTTCATTTCCAAAGGATCATCCTCCTCCATCTCCTCTTGTCCACCTCCAACGGGACCACCTCCTGCGTTAAAATTCCTCCTGTCATCCTCCTCCACCACAATTCCCTCTCTTCGTCTCGACGCTGCTGCTGTTGGATATTTCGCCGGACGTCCCCTCCGTCTCCTTCCCGCCGCATGAGGATCCACAGGTCCGTTCGGGAACCTGAGCAAACCCGCATCCCTCCGCACCGGACAATGATGATTCCTGTGTCTCGATAAGCTCGGAGCGGTTCCAAACAGCGTTCCGCAATCCCGGCAGTTCATTGTGAGGGGATGCCTCGCGTTGGACCTCTTGCGTGGGTGATGACCCATGACCCCCAAGGGGCGTCCTCTTCCCCGAGGGGCCTGGAAGGGACTCGACCCCGGTCTCAGTTTCCACCTGAGTTTTGCCGCCATTTGGCCGTAATGTCCGTCCACGAGATGAACCCAGACGGCAGGAATGGAGAGATACATTTCCGAACACAAGGAGCAATTGAATAATAGTCCGTTGGATTGGACGTTCTCCTCCCGGAATACTTGGAGGCAACTGTGCTGGAAGTTGGAGGAAGATTCGATATGGCCGAATTGCTCAGGAGGAAAGAATTGATCGGGGTGACGGACGATAGCGTGTTCTTTGAGCTTTCCGGAATTTTGAAACTTTTCGGGGCAGTTGGAACACTGGAACTGTTGGGGTCCTGCTCCTCCTGATGATACTGGGGGTGTCCAGGGGGAGGAGGTGGAGGAGGGATGGCTGTGGCCTGGGAGATTCAAGGACCTGAGAAAGTTATCAGCGTCTTCCAGCGCTTGTTGTTGCTGATAAGATGGAGGGTATATGGATGGTGTAGATGATGAGTAGTTATCTGATATAAAATTTAAATTAAAGCCGATAATTTTTTAAATATTCAATTTAATTGTATATTATTAACTTGACATCATTTAAATATTGGTACTTACGTTCTCCACAAATAAATGCTCTAGCTTCTTTAAATACAGCACTCCTTCCGCCGCCTCCACTCTCCTCCCCCTCCACTTTCACCCCCATCCCCTCCTTAATTTTCCTCCTAGCCTCCTCCCGCTTCCCCTCAAACCTCCTCTGAAGTCCCACAATCTGCTCGTGAATCCCCCTCAGCTCATTGACCACCTCCCCGCATCCCCCGCACAATTTTACCCCCCACTCTGACGGATTTCCCCAACTCCCCAAATACTGTCCGAGCTTATCCCTTGGCACCTGGAAGAGTGTCTTGAGGACGAATATCACTGTAACTTCCTTGTCGATAAGTTTCCAGCTCTCATTTGACCGCTGACCCCGTTTATTATTTGTATTCTCCTCCTCCTCCGGAGGAGGATGATGGGTCAACTCCACCACGTCTGGGGAGCAGCAAATGAAACAACAATCTGAATGCATTATTTTAAAGAAGTGTAAACTTTTAATCAGTGTTGCAATTAATTAATAATTGTTGACGTAAAAAAAATACGAGTTGAAAAAAATGACAGAAGAGCGGAAAGTCAGCTGTCCCGCGTGAGCTGCCAGAGAGATGTGCTCTCGGATGGCGTGGACTGATGCCCACGAGGGATCCCGGTTTTGTTCATTCCCGGGTAATTAAATTAACAATTAGTAAACTAGAATGATCAACTGATTTAATGACAAAATAAATGCTTGCATGTGTCATAATGCCCCATAATCACTCTAAATTGGCAAAACAATTTCCTATTTTTTTCTAAAACACTTTTTTTATTTCCAGTTTTTATTTTCAAATTTTACAAAAAACTACATTTAAACATAATTTGTACTTTAAATTAAATGTATTGATACGATCAGTCTTTAGAACTAAACACTTTAGTTAATTATATTTAGTTCGATGTTTTAGTAGCTCAATTTCTCTATAAAAAATTATTGATCTACAATGCGAGAGGATCATCATCCGGCACAATGAATTTCAGATCTGCGTCTCCTCCATCTTCCTCCGGATTCTCCTGCTGGTCACCTCCATAAGGGTCACCGTTAAAACTGCCATGGTCGTCAGCATCCCCTCCCTCCATTTCGCCTCCATTTGGGAAACCGTACTGGGTGGACAGGAACTCGTGCGGATTCAAATCCAATCCTTGTTGCCCTTGTTCCAGACTTTCCACAAATTGACGATACTCAGCCGCATTTGTAGGGGTTCCATGTGCCCTGGTTGGAGGAAAGTATTGAGGTGCTCGGGAAGTTGAAGGGGATTGTCGAGGAGGATTTTTTATGCCTGTTGTCCGTCCCTCCGGATACTTCAAAAGTCCTTGTTCCCTCCGTACGGGACAGTAGCAGTTTTTGTGGCGGGATAAGCTTGTCGAAGTTCCAAACAGCTTTCCACAGTCTTCGCATTTCTTGGTCAGGGGATGTCTCGCGTTGCACTTTCGGCTTATCATGAGGCGACTTCCCCCTCCGTCACCTCCCGGTTTATTTTCAGAAGCTGCCACAGATGGCACAGGCGTTGGCTTCAGTTTAGTTCCAATTTTGGATACCATGCTGTTGTAGTGACCTTCGACAAGGTGCACCCAAACGGCTCGCACGGAGAGATACATTTCCGAACACATGGAACAGCTGAACAAGCCATTAGCTTCAGTCGCCTCAATGTTCTCCTCCCGGAATATAATGAGGCAGGTGTTCCTAAAGTTGGAGGGGATGCCTCCCTCCAAATCAAACTGCTCCGGAGGGAAGAATTGTTCGGGATGACTGACAATGGCATGCTCCTTCAGTTTCCCGGAGTTCGAAAACATGTCAGGGCAGTTGGAACACTGGAACTGCTGAAGTGGACTTGAAGGAGATACCAAAATGGAGGCGATGGAAGTAACCTTATTTTGCTGCAGGATCCTGAGACGTTCCACAAGCACCTGATAGTGACTGTGAAGCCAGTGGTTCTGAAGATAACGTCGGTCCGTGAATATCTTGGCGCACTGGGAACATGATAATCTGGACCTCTGCTTTGATAAGTCGTCAGGGGAAATTACCTCTGTTAATAGTTGATTGCAGAGTGATTGGAACCGGGCTTCTGGAGTGGATGATAAGCGCTCTTGGAGAAACAGGTCGGGGAGATGGGCCGCAATGCAGTGGAACTTGAACTTGTTCTTGGCACTGAACGACTTCCGGCAAACGGGAATGGGGCAGATGAAGCGGTGGGTGGAGGGGGACTCGTGGTGGAGCACGGGTTGAAATAGGTCGTTGTAGAATTTGTTGGCGATAAGGGGCGGCGCTCGATAACCTGGCCAGGTTCTGGTTAATGAGGATGACGTCGTCGAAGTCGAGCAGTAACCTACAGTTATTAAAATAATTATGGAGGGTAACCATCTCTAACAGTTAAAACATAACTAGTTTCAACAGTAATTTAGTTAAATGCTCACGGTCACAAATAAACTGCCTCGCCTCCTTGAACACATCAGATCTCCTCCCGGTCTCCTCGTCATTCTGCAAACAATCAGCCTCCTCCTCTTTCACTTTTGTATTCAAATCTGCACTCTTTTTGACAATCCCCGCCATTTCCTCCCGCTTCTCATCAAATCTCCTCTGCAACTCCACAATCTTCTGATAGATCTCCCTCAGCTCATTTAATTTTTCCCCGCATCCACCGCACAATTTTACCCCCCACTCGGACGGACTTCCGCAGCTCCCCAAATACTTTCCGAGCTTATCGGTAGGAACCTGGAAGAGTGTCTTGAGGATGAATATCACTGTTGCCTCCTTGTCGATAAGCTTCCAAGACTTTAGCTCTTCATGGTTATCTATATCCTCGTCCTCCTCCTCCAGCCCCTCCACTTTCGGTGGAAGATACTCCAACTCCGCCACTCTTGTTGAGCAGCAAATGAAACAAGAGCGATTTGCTAACCCCATTATATATATTTTTGAACCTTCAATGAAACTGATGAAAACTAATTATAATCACAGAGATTAATTAAACAATTAAAATATTTAACATCAAGAGGAGCAAAGGAAAGTTGATGCATGCGGCATTCGACAAAAAAAGCTCTCAGCTGTCTTCTGTTGTTTTTTGGCCCATGAACTGCCATCCACACACAAAAGCAGCTCTCACGCATCTCTCCCAAATTAAACGAACCATTAACTAAATTGGAAAGGAAGTCGTTTTAATTAACTATTGTTGTTGTTAAGTAAATTATGGATGGGACTGAAAGTGCTCGAGAAGGGGAGGTGGAGTCCGGATCCTGTATAATTTGTCGTGCTGCATTATCTCTTTCAAAGCCGGAGTGTTTCTCACGAACAACCAGAAGTGGAGGCGGGGGAGGAGTAGGTGCCAAGATTCGTGTCAATGGTGAAAGGGAAGATAAGGTGGAGTTTGACGAGAAGATAAGCGAGTTTCATCAAAAGTTGTTGGAGCAATGCAGAAGAAGGACAGCCGTTAAAAGAAAGGCGGGTGGTTATCCAGTTTGTTCTAGTTGCAATGCGCTTATCAGTAAATCGATCAAGTCCAAGGATGAGCTGGACGAGGTGGAGTGTCACGTGAGGTACCTGCAGAAAGGACTGCTCAAGGCGCTGGCCATGCTGGACCGGCAGTTGGACAGATTTTACAAGGACATGAAGGAGGTGCAGCGGGTGATCCAGGAAAGGACGACGGGAGATGACGTTGCAAAAAGTGCAATGGGAGGTGGCAACACTAGAGAGTTTCAGCAGATAATTTTAAATGGTAGGACGCAGGTCAAAGATTATTCAATAACTACTTTAATTTTTGATGTTAGTTGAAACACCAATTTAACCTATATGTATCTATTTTTCCTTTCTAGCGGTTACCCACCTCGAGATCTTTCGAGCGAACAGAACCGTCAACAAGTTAAAGATGAAATTAGCTCGGGAAGCGACGCCTCCAAATAATGTGGACACTGACGACGAGCCGGCTGCGCCAGAAGAAGTGGAGGTGGTCTCCCAAAATGTTGGAGGGATCCTTCCAAAAGTTGAATCCGACAACGACCTCCAAGAACTAGATGAGGGTGACAATGACAACTGGCAGCCTGACGATATGGATTCCTCGGCCACTTCAGAGGATGACGACGCCCCCTCCAAAAACGACGGAGGGAGCCCCACCTCCAAATCTAAAAAGAAAAGCTCCACTCCCCACATATCATTCGCCTCCCGCCCGCTCTCCCACTTCAAATCCACGCAGCGCTGCTACCTCCAAGTCAACGGCAAGCCTTCCCCCGCCCTCCTCCAGTTCACGGCCTCCATGTCCCCCTTCCGCGCCGGGGTGATCCAGCGGACCTTTAATAAAAGGAGCAAGACCCCGCGCCAAGGTCACGAGACATGTCCCCTGAACAATCACTGCGTTTCCTACAATCCAGACACGGACACCTTATCAGTCGACAACTCAGTCCCGATAACCATCAACGATAAGGATCAGGTGCTCGAGTGCACTTTGTGTCCGTACCGGAGCACAAATCCGGAGCGGACAAGTAACAAGGTCAACGCCGAGCGCAAGATACTCTATCATGTGCTCGGGGTCCACCTCGACGCCTTCAGATGTGACCTTTGCGACATTTCCCTCCAGGGATATCAACTCTACCAACTCCACATGAAAATGCATAAGGATGGCGGGGGACCCAATTGCGACCAGTGCGGTAGGAGTGTTTACTGCATGGCACAGATGGAGATTCATAAATGGAACGCGCACATGACGCCGGAGGAACGGGAGGAGGCGATTCGACAGGGGAAGGAGGATCCGACGTTAAGGAAGAAGAACATGTCGAGAGTTCACCAGTGTTCGAGATGTGGAAGGGGCTTCCGGAAGCCGTACGAGTTAAGGAATCATATGAGGACTCATGAAAGGAGGGATCAGGAGGAGGGGATGGAGGGATCGCTCATGTGTACCGAATGCGGCAAGGTTTTCAGGCAGCAACGGAATCTCACGGTGCATCAGAAATATAAGTGCGTGGGGAGGGAGGTGGGTGAGGGGAAGGGGGAGGAGACGATGGACCAATAATAAATGATTTTGTGAATTGAGGATATAACTACTTATTTTATTAAATCTTTAAATATTTTTAATACTTATAGTTTGTAACTAAGAAATAAATAAACAACATAACTGCTTATTACGTATAAAATATGTAACAAAAATAATTGTTGCCCGCTTGTTAACAAAATATTTAAAATACCATTAAATCACAGACCCTTCCACATATCCGGACATTCGTCATATCCCCTAACTTTGCGCATTAAGAATTTCATATTATTTCATCCCATTTTGAATAGTCCACAAAATAATATTTAATGACCTTTACTTTTTCGGGTATTTTACATGAGTGTTGCTGTATACACTTTTCCGGCTTTGTTGGAGCAACGGAAATATTTGCAATACCATTTTATGTTTTCCATAATTCAGACATTTAGAAACACAATAATCTGCACAGCTAGCGATAACTTTTCACACACAACTATATATTATAAATAGTTGCACAAAAGGATCATTAATATATTTAAAAGTGACAGAAATTGGAAACAGCAGTTCCTATGTAGCAAATGCTAACCACTCAAGGGATCATTCCCATTTCCAATCAGAATGTTCCATCTTTTCCTTATGGTTTCCAAAGTTGTTCCAAAAATACAAAATTTCCCTAGTCATATTCCAATTTATGTCATGTTGCGAAAGCATCAATTTACCCGACAATATGCCTATTGCGAAAAATATTTTGCGCATGAATATGACTGCAAAATATTATTCTTGTTTTGTGAATCTTAACTCTAGCATATATCTTTTCATTAGAACTCGGGATGTCAGTGTTGCGAACGCACTGTTTCAGGAAAAATCTGTTGCGTCATCAATAGGACTAATAAGGATTGCATTTGCCATCCTGCCATTGCATTCTCTGGAATACGTTGCTTGCCTCGGCACACTCGTCCTTGTCACAAATTACGATCCAATGGCGTCGCAATTTTTCGCGCTGGTTGACGGAAATCATGCATTGGTTGTAATTGTTTTGGGAATTCCAAAATCATATCAGGAGATGGATTCACTGGTCGGTCTTCTAGGTAGTCTGGTCATTTGCGGCGGCCTGTTTTCAAGCTATTTGGCAGTCGATAAGTTTGTCCGAGATGTAGAGGGCCAAGCCAAGTCACCAAATTCGTATTGGTCGTCCATGGAAATCTTAAGAAGGTCAATGAAATGGTACTGTAATTTGCAACTGTATTCGGGATTGGTAAATGATTGCTTTGGGAATAACTTGGTAGTCCCGTACAAATGCGTCATTGTATCATTCAGCATTGTTCAAGGTGCGGTAATACTTGACAATCACCTCAGAGCAGCTACTTCAACTGGTATGTTGATTGTAACCGGATACGTTGGGGTATGTTCCTACATCGCTATGGCGATTGGATATCGTCTACCTGGAAACGTGAACGAGGTAAGTGGACGGATTATAGCACTGTGGCGCAGAGCCTTGGCAAGTCAACCGTATGGAGCACGGGCCAGAAGCGAGCTTCAGAGACGGATTACAGCTACAAGAGATGTTCGGATTATGATTGGGAGCGTCAACTTTTACGAGAAACAAACAGCGTTAAATATTCTCAATTTTCTGGTAGATCAGACGGTTTCCCTAATTTTACTGATTTAGATTCAATGATAACTGCTGAGCGTGTATATGTAATCTAATTTTACGTGGCTGCGTGTTAATTGAATGCATGCAGTCCCATTGCATGTTTCGCTGTTTTCTCAACTCAACAATTTCTATCCAATTATTCTGGTCTCAATTGGCCATGCTTACGTATTTTCCAAATATTTCCTAAATATGGATTTTCATTTTACGTATATTGCAACATTCCATTTCCGCGCCATAATAATTGTCCAAGTGAACAACAGCTTGACTTGCAACATTCCATGAGTCAAAAAACCGACAGAAGAACACGGCGCTTCAATGTGTTGATGTAAACATGTATTTAATTAAACTCGAATTTATAGAAATGTATGGAAATGGTCAGGAATTGAGTTACATAGTCATAATATGTAATATCAGTTGCACAATAGGTTTCATAGAGAATCCGCATCACGATAGTGTCGGGTAATTATATTGCTTTATACATGCATGCATGCAGGACTCTGTTGCTAAATGTAGTGATGCTTCACCACATCTTCAATCAATGCTAACTATTTTCGTACAATTGAAAGTTTCGTCGCCAACATGGGTTTATAGTTAGCACCCATTACTGAATATGCAGAATAGATGTATGCTAATTATAATATTATTTAATAACTGCAAAAGCACATTCCAAAATCAATTTAAAACAATTGCTACAACGTACTCAAAGGATAAGGTGAAAATGATGGACCAATAATAGTAATTTTGTGAAGAGAGAATATACAATTATAATTATTTATTTTAATGGCTTGAATCTTTATATATTTTAATACTAAATTCCCAAATAGTCGTTGAGTAATAATAAAATCAATAAATAACATAGCAGCTTATTACGTAAAAAAATAGCTGACACAAATAAGTGTTGCCAGCGTGGCATCAAAAATATTTAAATTATATTCAACAACCACTTCAACATAATTGGAATGATATTAATAGAGTGAGCATCCTAAGCGTAACAAGCGCATTTCCTTGCAACTATACAAAATACTACCATACAAAATAATTAAAATGGGAATTATCGCCTAAATGGTTCTAAAC
The DNA here is from genome assembly GCA_004115045.4 of Sinella curviseta. Lineage (NCBI taxonomy): Eukaryota > Metazoa > Arthropoda > Collembola > Entomobryomorpha > Entomobryidae > Sinella > Sinella curviseta. Next base: position 15,771,602 of record CM023203.3, read on the forward strand.
AGGACGTCATCAACTGCGCTGCATTTTCAACATAAACAAGTCGACAAATATTTCACAAGTGAGAGGATATTACCTCTTCAACTATAATTGCAGGCGTTCATCCTTTTCCATTTCGAGTAAGGAAGTTGTTTAAAAAATGCCAAGCATTCCGTCCCATACTCGTGTACAATAAAAAGCGAAAGCATCAATCTACCCGACAATTCAAATCGGCGACAAGCATTTTGCGTATATTTATATGGCCAGTAAATACTGTTTGTGTTTTGAGGATCCTTGCATATGGGTTATGAACTGAACATGTCGTTATTTAATGACGTAAATGCGTTACGAGGGAGACTACTGGGGAGGAGACTGGTAAAAGTAAACGTGTAAAGATGGAATATAATGTTTCATTAATATGACATGACATACATTTCTACATGACATAATTGCCTTTCCCCAGCTGTTGTAACGGAAATACTAACGATCGCATTTCAAGCTTTCCAAGATTCTGGAATTTAACAACTATAAATAATAAACACAGAACCTTACATAAACTGCACATTATATTTAATTGCTCCACCAGTGTTGTGTACAATTCCTTAAACCAGTTGTGTGAGGTTTGATATAACTTGAAACATCAATTTTCCGCTGTAACTGCTCTACGCTTTTATCGTGTTTCGCAATTCGGCAAGGAAGTTGTTTCCAGAATAACGGCTTTCCTCGCCAAATTCATGTACAATATTGTAGAAATATGGACAATTTTGACCCAATCATATTTTACGAAACTCCAATTGGTTCTATATTCGAGTTGGAATGTTGTTGGCCATCGGAGCCTAACATCACATTTCGTTTGAATCTTGGGAAACAAATGCCAAACAATTTCTGACATGGAATATTTTTCCAAATTGCTTTTGAAATGGCCGCCAAAGAAGTTGCTGAATGTACAGCTGAAATTGTTGGAATTTTTTCACAAGAGTCTCAGTCCATTCGTTAGTAGTTCACCCGAGTCTAATCAGCTTATTGGAGACAGTAACAACCCGAAAATCCTTAAAGCCTTACGTGTCGCGCAATATATTAATCTAGCCTACCGTTCGTTCCAACTGTCCACTATCTACCTGAACATATTTCTTCGTCACCGTCATCAAACCCTAAATTACAACGAAATCATTATTACCTGTTCCCTCACAATATTATCCTTTTTCAGTCACGTTATATTTTCCTTTGTTCGACGAGAACATGCCTCGTTTGTCAATCTGGTGAACTCGTTGTATCAGGAGCCTAGAGTTGCCTCGTCAATTGAACTAAGGATTGTATTTGCAAGTCTGCCATTTGTTTCCGTGGGATACGTCGTTTGCCTCGGCACACTGCTCGTGTTCACAAATTTTGATCCCCTTGCGTCGCAATTTCTTGCACTATTTGACGGAAATAGCCCATTTACTGCCGCAGTTTTGGGAATTCCGCTCGTGTGCCTGGAAATATGGCTGGACTCTCTGGTTGGTATATTGGGTAATCTCGTGATTTCCGGCGGCATGTTCTCCAGCTACTTGGCACTAGACAAATTGGCCCGGGATGTAGAGCGCCGAGCGAAACCACAAAATCCGGGCTTACGGTCAAGGGACACTTTAAGAGGGTCGATGCAATCTTATCGCAAACTCCAATTGTATTCGGGATTGGTAAATGACTGCTTTGGGGATAGACTGGTGGTCCCATACAAATGCGTCATTGTACTATTCAGCATTGTGCAAGGTGCAGTAATTATTGACAGTCAACTCAGAGCAACAACTTCAACTGGAATGCTGATTGTAACGATATACGTCGTGCTATGTTCCTATATTGCTATGGCGATTGGATATTATCTACCCGGAAATGTGAACGAGACAAGTCGACGGATTATGGGACAGTGGCGAAGATTCTTGGCAAGTCAACCAAGCGGAGCATTGGCTCGAAATGAGTTTCGAAGACGGGTTTGGGCTACAAGAGATGTCCGGATTATGATCGGGAGCGTCAACTTTTATGAAAGGCAAACAGCATTGACCATACTTAACTTTCGAGTAGCGCAGACGGTCAACTTGGTTTTGCTCATTTAGATGCGATTTCCGTTACTAATTTATTAGGTTGATAATTACTTGCTAACTGCTACTACTAGTTTTTGTCTTAAAATATTTGCTAAATATGGGGTTCGGTATTATATTTTTTGTAGCATGCTTTCGGCGCCAAAGTAACGTCCCTATTCAGTAGAAACCAGAATTAGGATATTAATATTTTACTAAGAAACGCTCAGAGGGCCTGGCCCAATTGCAGGGTATTGATGGGGAAATATTAATTATTGAAATTGGTTTCCGGAAAGCTTTAATTTATAGCTAATCTAATGAATGTAGCGTGATTTGAAATATTCACAGGCGATATATTAATTTTTGTTACTGCAAATTAAACGGCTTATACTTTTGAAAATATTTTAAGTACAATATAGTATATAAGCCATTACAATATTTAATCAAAAGAATATATATGAAATTTAAATTAAGTGTTCATTGTTAAATACCTACTGTATGAATACTGAGTAAGTACATAGCTTAGCTACTGACGGTTGTAACGACCATCTCAAAATCGAAAATAAATAGCAGATTCGTATTCTCCATGGAAAATTGGCCTACAAATGATTTTTAAAAAATTGGGGTAAGTTGAAACAACGGAGTCATTGCCCTGTGAATTTACTTCCTCTCTCTACCCTTACGACTGGCTTGGTTCCGACCCTAGGGCAACGTTTTACTCGTAGGGATGTTAACCGATTAGACTGAAATTTGGCATAGACATTCTCTGAGCCTTCCTCTCGACTGTTCAGGAGCGATAAATTAAAAATATTCATTCTGGTCGTCGGAGCGGCAAGGGTCAAAAGGTGACTACCCCGACAAAAATTTCAAATGCTTGTATTTTCAAAACTATTAGACGCAGATACATGCCGTTTCGTTTTCTGAGCTTCTCCTTGAGAGGATGAAAGTTTGCCGTTGAGAAAACATACGACTATCTGGGTAACCCTAAATCAAAAAAAAATTCTAAGTCCGTTTTTAGAAAAAGTCATACAGATCGGGGGTGTTACATTTTAGAGACATGGTACTTCGTTAAAAATACTCCTGGTAGCACTAGCAATCCACCTGCATCGCTCAAAAGTGAATTTTTGAAACTTTTTGCATTTTTGACCTTTTGACCCCTCCCGTTACGACCCCTGTTTAAATTTCGAAAAAATCGTTCCTGAACAGTCTAGAGAATTTATACGGGAATGTTCGTGCCAAATTTCAGCCAGATCCGTCAAGTTACCTAGCCGTAAAACGTTGCCCTAGCGACCCTTGGGCTGCAAATTGCTGTCTCAAATTACTCCGTTGTTTCAACTTACCCCAATTTTTTAAAAATCATTTGTAGGCCAATTTTTCATGGAGAATACGAATCTGCTATTTATTTTTGATTTTGAGATGGTCGTTACAACCGTCAGTAGCTAAGCTATGTACTTACTCTACTATAAATTTTAACGGCACAAAATGCAGCATTTGTAAACTTTGGCTTTAATAAAATACTCTCCAATAAAATGTAAAATTTGACTTCATAACCTTGTTTCATATTTCAATATACATATATTTCCTTAGCAAAGAGTGAAACGTGGATACATCCGGCCTAAATTTGTATTTAAAAGTCCACGGATTGCATTCCCTTCATACCGAAGTAAGTGCGACCTTAGAGTACTTAAGTTCTAATGCTGTTAGGAGCATGGTTCGCGTAGAAAAGTTTGATATCGAACCAACCCATAGAAAGTAAATACCGCGCGAAACCCTTTCATTCATTAATTTTTTACTATCGTAAAAAACTTTTACGCTTTGAGTGTGGAGATAAGATTATATAGATTATGGGGCTGTACACCGTAGCTCCTTTATTATTATTTGCACCACCCACCCACCAATCATTAATGACCTTTAACGATCATATAACGTCGGAAGTAGCAATATACACAGTGCCATGTGTTTCGGCATCCACCTCTTATGTATCATAATTTATGCACGGCACCTTTAGCTCCCTCCTGTCGTCGTCTTCGTGTCCTTCTTTGTGTTCGAAGAGCTAAAGGTGCCGTGCATAAATTATGATACATAAGAGGTGGGTGCCGAAACACATGGCACTGTGTATATTGCTACTTCCGACGTTATATGGTCGTTAAAGGTCATTAATGATTGGTGGGTGGGTGGTGCAAATAATAATAAAGGAGCTGCGGTGTACAGCCCCATAATCTATATAATCTTATCTCCACACTCAAAGCGTAAAAGTTTTTTACGATAGTAAAAAATTAATGAATGAAAGGGGTTCGCGCGGTATTTACTTTCTATGGGTTGGTTCGATATCAAACTTTTCTACGCGAACCATGGTTAGGAGTAAGTGGAAAAGATTAGTGGACCATAAAATGAGTCGTAATATCTCATCATAGCAATTCTTGGCAAATCACCCAAGTGGACCTGATGACGACAGAAGAACTTGAACCGAGTGTCGACAACGGATTAAGGCTTCTAGAGACGTGCGCATCAAGACTGGTTTTCCGTCAGCTTTTATGAGAAACAAACTTCTTTAAATATACTTAATTTTATGGTAACGCATTCACTCAACTTGATTTTCCTGATTCAGATAATAGTGGAGCTAGAAATTAGCTAATAAACTAGAAGTTAATTTAATGTGTAAATGCTATGGACATGTCGACATGCTTCAGAATACAATTGTACCGGATTATTTAAAATTGTGTACAAATCCATAGAAATAAATTCCAGCCATTTACTTGGAAAAGAATACATTGTGGAATCGACATGTAACATGTCACGTGCTTGTTTATTCAATTTATTTCTCCTGCTAACCAATATTACATTAGCAATATATATATTTATGCATTTACTTTTGCTTGCTACGGTAGCCAACATTCTAGCGTTATTGACGGCAAAACAAGTATGCAGGCGGAATAAAATAGGATCAGTCTAGCTAGATTTATGACCCTCGTTGTTTTCTCTGGAAGAGAACCACTACATGGTCGTCAGTGTCCTGTACGTTTATCGAGTTGATCACAGTTTTCGGGTGCGCATCAGTTTTGAAAAACTCTTTTGTAGTCCTCATTGATTCTATTTTCTTTGCAATGGCAGCAAGAAATTTACCCCTCGGCTTGAATATATTTGGAACGCAGCCAAGTTTTTCTGAACTGCTTTCAACGAGTTCAGCCTCCTCCATTGTTAGTAATGGTGTCGTTCTACACTTTTAGACGGATGATGTTTCTGGAATCTGAAAATCTCTGTTCCGTTGCCCTCGGAAAAACGCTTTTAACTGTAAACGATTTTTATTCCATCCAATCCAGGACAATAGCGAAATAAATGCCACTGTAAAATACTTTTAAGCGAGGAAAACCGGGTTTGGATTAGAAATTTTTAAACGGTTGTAGGAATGAATACATTCATGTTTTGCTTAGACAAGTGATATTTAGCCAGAGGTGTTTAATTTAAACATGTCAACTGGAAAATAAATATAGATAATTATAAAGTATTTGCAACTGCAACCTTGAGTTGATACAGTTGATAAAAACGTTGCCAGATAACTGACAATTCAAACCATCCTTATTCATGTTTATCCTTTCGACATATTTCCCGTTGCAAATAGTATTTACGGAAAATGAACAACAAGAGCTGGAAAACAAGACTACACATTATGTTTTTTGTATTAGGGAGGGTTACTGCTGCATTGTTTAAGGAAAACAATTTTATTTTATTGTGTAAATAAATTTTATACTAAATATATTGCAATGAACGATCAATAAAAATATTACAAGCTGAATGAAGTGAAGTAAAGTTTTTTGTCAACGAAAAATCAGCAGAGCGTCGAAGCAACGCAAAACGACCAAATATAGATATTCTGCAGCAAGTTTCTTTCCAATTGGCATAAAATCTCCATACTTGACTCTAATTGGCAGTACCGATCTCACTTGCATTAGTAGTAGCCGATTTTTAAGTGTTCTCCTTTTTGCATATTGAATTTCAGCTCTCAGCCGATTAACCTTAACACAATAATTCAGTAATTCCACTGTACCGCAAAATATTGGCAAAAGAACGACACAGCCGACAAACGCAACCGCAAACAGACCCAGAAAGGATATGTAGACCGGCATAGAAATCTGGGATGGTGGTAACCTTAGGCAGACCCAACATGTCAAGACGCTGCCCCAAAACATTAAGCTTAGCGCAATAAAAGCAATTATTTGAAACCAGTCGAGTACTTTGGAGAACATGATTTGATAGAGTCGGTAAACAGTATAGAATTCTGACGCGTCACGAATTTCAACAATGAGGTGGAACATAACCGTATACAATCGATCCATTATGAGCGAAAAGTACAAAATCAAATAGAGAATTATTCGACCGCATTCCAACATGTTGAGAAAGTTGACAATGTAGCGCGCTAGCAATGCACCTGCAATATATCTTATATCCCGATATTCCGGCTCCGGGAGAATGTCTTCGAGAAAGTAGTATGTTCCGTCTAGGTCGCTGTAGATGGCAGCAATTAGGATGAGAAATGGAGATATGGCGAAACCCGGAATTAGAAATACAAGATATCCGGCGTCTTTGAGAGACAACTCGTTCCTCTCCGCCGGTTGACGGAAGTGTTCCCCTTCAAGATTACAACATTTCAAAAAGTGAGAGAGCCATTTTTTAATGTCGTTGCCATAACGATATGAGAAGTATTGTACTCACCGTTTGAAATTATATTGTTTACAAAACTGATATGCTGGCCACATGGACGCACTCCCGTTATGACTACAGTGATGAGTTCAGGTAATGCAACTGCGGATCCATAAAGGACGATTTTGTTTATTGGACCGAAATTGGGTATGGGGCTCCACAGGAAATGTTTAAGGAGAACGTAAATGCAAATTGTGGCGTAAAGTCCGACGATGGATAGAGCAATGCTATATGGAATAAGTTGCCGTAATGGTCGTAGTTCCAGTTGCGTAAAGTCCTTGTTCCACTTGAGTGGAATAGGCCACAAGTAGCAGTGGAGAATGCCGTCCAGCTTAAACGCCAAAATCTCATTTTTCCTTAGTGGCATATTTTTTGCGAATCGAGGGATTGTACTAGCCAAGACTTCAACAATAATGGACCAAACTAATGAAGGACAGGTTATGGATTGGTATGAGAAGACGTAGGATCACTGGGGACAATGCTGGCTTAATGTTAAATAATTTAACGGATATGTGCTGGCCATAACATGTAATCGATACTTCGGGCCTATTAAACTTGGTCGTAATGTAACCAGAGTTATATATGTTCCCGTTTTTAATTGTACTTTGCATTTTGAAATTGTTAATCAAGTTACAAAACGATTTTATATAATGAACAAATTCTTCTTATAGAACAGAAGACAATAAATTTCATAAATCAATTACTTACATATGCATTTTTATAGGAAATCCAATTTCAATTGGGTAAGTCAAATGAGGTGGGTATTGCAGCGGTCCTGTCCATTTATACTAACTTTCTTTATTCCCCTTTCTCATATATCCATAAAAATTAACAACATTCAGTATAATTTTGGTTTTAAATGGTTTCCGATTTTTAAGCATCTTCTGGAGTAGGTGGACAAGCTTTTTCCAGCTCCTCGATGTATTTCCGTACGCTGAACAGGAAGTAGCCACGAACAAATATGGCCAGTGCGAGAGGGCCGTATTTTTGGAATGGAAGATTTATCAGAATCCCGATAACAAAGTGGATTCGGGGAATACTGAGCCAGACGTTCGCCGTATTGAAAACCATTGCCGGATCCGCTCCCTAAATTGGTGTCAAAAACATGATGCCCTCAGCGTATTCTGCTAATTCCTGTAAACTATATAAGCAATCGCGTCTGAATTTTGTTGCCACCAGAAGCAATGAAGCTGACCAATAATACAGGGAAATGACGCAGATTGGAAATCCCAGTGACCATAGCAGCATCCAGCCGAACCGCAGCGTATCTAATTAAAGTTATTTTTTGAAGACATAATTTACATATTTTGCACCGAAGATACAAGTGATTTTTTTATTTAAAAAATCATGGAAATATTATTACCACCTTTGAGGAGGAGCCCATCTATCCTTCAGTATCATCACCGTTGCAACGATCCCGCAAAATACGCGAGCACAAAATATGGCCAGCACGATACGCACTAAAACGAATGACACTACAAATCAAGTACCGAGAAACTTGAAATTCCTGACAATTGGATGCTTTATATAAAAAATATAAAAGACGTCCAACTTTTACACTTATCCAATCCATGTAATCAATAATTCTGTTAGGCAAAATCAGTTAAAACTAGGACACATTTTTACTCCAGCATGAAAATGTATTGTTTTGGTGAAGCATTTTCAATTGCCGAAATTCGATACTTAAAGAAAGAGAAAACATAGCCCTTCAAGCTTTTCCGATAACGTAAACACAAAAGTGATTTGAAAGGCCATCGGGTTGAAAATGGAGAAAATAAAATAGCACGAGGAGCAACATGTTTTTGTTTCTGCTTAAGTATACATTCATGTAGATAATGATTATGACGATAATACAAGCGGTGACTGACGGGTGATGAGGTATGACGATAAACAATTACATTTACAACACTAAAATCCAGACACGAACGCCATATCCGTAGACAACTCCGTCCAAATAACTGTCAACGATACGGATAAGGATTAAGAACCATTTCGTGGTACCAAAGTACTCTTAGGAGCAAGTTTGGGGGATTAGTAGGCTATATCCATATACAGAGTACATGTGTTTCATGAAGCATCTTCAAATATACGAACAATTGATTATTTATAACATCAAATAAGGCGACTACAGCGTCAATCTATGTAGGACACCTGTGTTTCAGTGAGATGCTTATGATCCCAAAAGTACCTAGTTGGGACATCGAAAAGCAGAGCGGAGTATTTTGTTATAGAAAAGACTGTGGAGAATCCATTCTAAGAGCTCTTCCATTATCTTCTGTGCTATAATTTTAAGTCGATAAAAAGCCAACTGCAAATGAGTCTCGACGACGGATTAAAGCCAAATATAATGCGCGGATTATGTATGGCTCCGTAAACTTTAATGAAAAACAAATTGCAATAAATGGAACTGGAAACACTGTCTTTGGAAATGTCACCAAATTTTCTGAAATGATATGAGTCAGAGTTGCCCTCAATATGTGTGTTTTATTGAAATGAGAATTTGGAGTTTCGTTTCGGAATATTTCCAGGATAACACATTCATGTATATATATTTTTTAAATGGATTGGATCATGGTGCCATATATATCAATATTGATTTTGCGGTTCACATTTTGACATATGCTTTGTGGATAGTGTAAACGATACTCAACTTGAAAAAAACCTGTAAATAAGACAACTCAAAGGGATTGTCAAGATATAATTAAATCTTGGCGGTTCGAATAAATTACACCTTAATCAATAAAAACATGGAACTTACTTGCATATTAATGCATCCTGGAATCGAAATGTTTATTTTTCATCCCGATCAACATAAAAATGGAAATGTATACACTTACTCATTTAGGCTAGCTAGAATGGTAACCAAATAATACGGGAAACCAAATGGGAAACAAATAATGAGCCATAATATTTAAAATATTTTGAATTTAATACAGATAGATTTATTGCCCTCGTTTTGTTTTCTGGAAGAGAACAACTACTTGGTCATCAGTGTCCTGCAAGCTTAACATCTTTATCACAAATTTAATGCAAAGCATTCACATGTAAATGATTTTAATTCTATCCAATTGCAAGATAATATGAAGTCGAGTGAACGTGCCAAGTATATTATGCCGCTGAAAACAATGATTAAGTTGGAAGTATATAAATGCATGCTGGCTGGAATATTTGTCATGTTTTGGTTATGCAAGTGATATTTACTAAAAGGCGTTTTAGCCAAGCATGTAAATGAGAATTTAGATACGGAAGAATCTGAAATATTGGAAAGTACAACCTTTAGTTGATGGATTTGATATAACGTTGCCAATAAAATTGGCAATCCTAACCATCCTTTGTCATGTTTGTCATGTTGGCCAGTAATTATTATTATCAGATTCTTATTAAATTTTGATTACGGATAACAAGCAGTTTTAGTAATAAAGCCGATTTATGTACAATATCTTTGGAAGGGAGGGTTGATCCTATTAAGTTTGTGAATGCCCATAACAACTTGATATTTACAGCGCTTACTAGACTTTCAGTCAGTACTCGTTAGCCGTTAAAAATGTTCGGGCTTTAAGAATTTGCCGACCAGAAAAATGTAAATGCCAGCTCATTGCGATGGATGCTTGATCGATGCGTTAATCAGATATCATATTAAATTTCCTAACGACCTCAAGCATCAACTGGGTTTATGATGCAAACTGGAGCAAAACACTCAATACAAACTTTCGTATTTATTATAAATTAAATATTGATATACTTTGACACACTTCACGAATATATGATGACCGTAATAAATAATTACAAATGGAATAGTCATCGGGCAGAATGATATTAGTTGACTGCACCATACTAACGAAAAATTAACAGCGCATCGAAGGATCGCAAGACAACCAAATAAAGATATTCCGAAACAAGCGTCTTTCCAACCGGCATAAATTCCCCGTACTTGATTCTAATGGGCATAACAGATTTAACTTTCATTAGTAGTAACCGATTGCTGAAAGTTCTTTTCATTGAGTACTGTATTTCGGCCCGGAGACGATTCACCTTAACCGTGAAATCAAGTAGTTCCACTGTACCACAAAACATTGGCAAAAGAATCACATTACAAACCAAAGTCACTGCAAACAGACCCAAAAAGGAAACGTAGACCGGCATAGAAATCTGACATGGTGGTAGTTTAAGGCAGACCCAACAAGTCAAAACGCTGCCCCAAAACATTACGCTTAGAGCGATGAAGGCAATTATTTGAAACCAGTCTAATATTTTGGAGAACATGATTTGATAGAGCCGGTACACAGTATAGAATTCTGATGCGTCACAAATTTCTACAACGAGGTGGGACATTACTGTATACAGTCGATCCATTATGAGCGAAAAGTACAAAATCAAATATAGAATTATTCGGCCGCATTCCAACATGTTGAGAAAGTTGACAATGTAGCGTGCCACCAAAGCGCTTGTAATATATTCCATGCCACGGTATTCTGGGTCGGGTAGAATGTCTTCGAAAAAGTAGAATGTCGCGTCGAGGTCACTATATATGGCAGCAACTAGGATGAGAAATGGAGATATTGCGAAACCCGGAATTAAAAATACAAGAAATCCGGCGTCTTTGAGAGACAACTCGTTTCGCTGCCCCCGTGGACGGAAATTGTCACCTACCAGGATAACAACATATAAAATATGAGGCAGCCATTCGTGTATATGGTCGCCATAAACATACATCAGAAATATCGTACTCACAATTTGAAACCATATCGTTTACAAAGCTGATATGCTGGTCGCGTCGGCGCGTTCCTGTTATGACAACAGCGATGAGTTCAAGTAATGCACCAGCAGACCCGTACATGACAATGTTGTTTATCGGGCCGAAATTTGGTATAGGACTCCACAAGAAATGCTTTAGAAGCACGTATATGCAGAAACTGGCGTAAATTCCGACAATGAAAAGGGAAACGAAGTAGGGGAACAGCTGCCATGCTGGTCGCAATTCCAGCTTATTGAAGTCTTTGTTCCACTTAAGTGGAATGGGCCACAAGTAGCAGTGAAGGATTTTGTCCAGCTTAAACGCCAGAATCTCATTTCCCATTAGTGGCATTTTTCTTGCGAATTGAATGATTGCAAGGTTTAAAGATTTCAATATGTGCACCGAGCTAGAACAGTGTCGCAACTATTCTGAATGTTAATGGTGTTTAACGAAAAGTAAGATGACAAGTAGAAATCTCATCACAAGTTTAGTCTAATGGCAGATGTCGGATGAGTATATGTATACGTCGAAATGTTTAATCAATAGTTTCAGGATACGGAGTAAATCGCACTAGATTTCCTGGTTTGTATCAAGTTAGCGAAGGGTATTATATGACGAAGAATTAGTTGTAAGTTTGGAAAATAATTAACTTCAGGCAGTCAACTGACAAACCAATTGCTTGTTGATTGTTTAACCAAAACGATTTGCCGAGTTGAGTACGTTTTTAAGTGTGTACTAGGCAATGGGCATAATTTTCAATTTGCTGGCAGAAAAGTCGAGTGTCCCTTAATTGGCAATTACTGACAGTATACCAATTTCATCAACAGTTCCAATCAACTTCGTAATGCATTTGACCCCACATTTTAGTTGTTTTGTAATAATGTATTAAATCGGGATGAGATTCATGTTGTAATACTTGACCAGTTGCCAGCAATGCAATTTTGTTATGAGTTTGTAATACCTCGGACAGTAATGAAAATATGAATATGACCAGCACGGCGTTCCAATGCACGTATGAACAACTCTCTTAATTGAAAATGGTCAGAGAAAGTTGCCCAATAATCCCCGTCTTTCAGGAAACTCTCTCTACTTCGGTATTCTTGGGCCAAGAATCTTGGCAAAGTAGATTAATAAATTGAAGGGCGTACCATTTTACTTAAATTTAACTGCTCACTTTGGTTTATTAAGTTTTCTCATGTTGCCACAAAGGTTGACAGCTTTCAATTCAATTATTGGTTTGAAACGATTCGGAATTTTTAGGCATCTTCTCGAGTAGGTGGACAAGCTTCTTCCAGCTCCTCAATGTATTTTCTTACGCTAAACAGGAAGTAGCCCCGAACAAATATGGCCAGTGCAATGGGTCCGTACTTTTGGAAGGGAAGGTTTATCAGAATCCCGAGCACAAAGTAGATTCGGTGAAGACTGAGCCAGACGTGCGCCTTATCGACAACCATTGCCGGATCCGCTCCCTAAATTGGAATAAAAACACAAAACATTCAACGCATTCTGTTAATCTTTGTAATCTAAAATCATATAAAGCAATCAAGTGTGAGTTCACCAATTTCGTTGCCACAAGTAGCAATGAAGCAGACCAATAGTACAGGGATATCACACAGATAGGAAATCCCAATGACGATAACAACATCCAGAAGAACCACAACATATCTGATGAAAAAGTAATTTTATGGAGACATAATTTACAAATTTCGCACATAAGATAGAAAAGTTTTAAACTATTTGGAAATGTCATTACCACTTTTGTTAATGGTTTGAGGAGCCCAGTTATCCGTCAGTATCATTACTGTTGCAACGATCCCGCAAAATACACAGACGCAAAATATGGCCAGCACGATCCGCGATACACACTAAAATGAACGAAATCACAAAATAAGTGCATAACTATTTGAAATTGCTGACAATGTAATACTTTGTTAAAACTGCCCAGCCCTTAAAATTACCCAATCAATGTAGGCAATAATCCTGGCATTAGTTCTCCATTGAAAAGTGTCCATTTTTACGCTTCCAGAAAATCAAAACATAACGTTATTCTTGAATAGCAGCGCTTTAGTTAAATGAAGAATCGCCACTCTAGCAGCTGAGAAATATTTTTGACTTGGCAACATCTTCAATAACCAGCACACCTAGTTGTAACGCAACATGTAGGTGTGTTTTTTTCTGTGAAACGAAACATTTACAATTGCCGAAATTGCATAGCCCGAAAAAAATATCCCGTCAAGTTTTCCCGATAACGTAAACAAAAATAGATTTGACAGTCTATCATCAGAACCTTTTTTTCTGGCTTGAAAATAGACAAAGTGAAATAGCACGAGGAGCAACATGTTTTTGTTTCTGACGGAGCATGTACGAATATGAATAGATGATAATGACGATAAGGCAAGTGCTGACTGACGAGTGATGAGTAATTTGACGGTAAACATTTGTAATAATAGAACCGGTGAAATACTGGTCAGGAAAAAGTATACTATGCGGGTTTTGTAGATTATAATAAAAGTGTTACGTATTAAACTGGAAATCTAGCCAGAAAATATAATCTACAAATTACAAAGGCTTTTCTGGGCTTCATTTTGTGTAAAATTACAGACATCATGTACTAAGTTTTGTATCACATAATATTTTGGATAATTACATTCCAGAATGACAGGGCAATAAGTCACGTTCATTAACTTTAAACGCTTGTCCAGTTTAATGTCCTGCGCTACAAACTCAAACATTCTTGCCTTATTCCTCACAACCCTAAAAGCATATCTGCTTCATTATCAACACAAATGTCATGATGAGTGGAATGTGGAGACAAATGTGGAAAATTGAATCCTGTGCATTTCTCATAGCGTTTAGCCACACTGAGTAAACATGTGTTGTTGTTAGGGGCGGTGGAGCGGAATCGTTTACCACACACATATTGGCTTCCAGATTATTCCCGTGATTACAGTTCCATCTCGGCATCTTTCGTGTGACTTATACTGGTAGACGACTTGTCAACACTGTAACAACCTTCCGCAAATGTGACCGCACGGCGTGGAATTCCTTTTGACTTGTTAAGGCGAAAGTATTTATAACACTTACGGAGCATTCACAAAGCATATCACGGTAATTCCCCGTACAACCAGTAACGTCAGGTACATATATTTTGTGTCAATTTAAAGTGGCTTACTATTTTCTTTGTTTAGTTTATACAGGTGTATCTATACAGCGCTGTTATACACATCTTAATATATGATGCTCTTTCTCAAAAAGTTATGTCCTGTTTACATTTTCTGCCAAGAAAGGCAGAAACATAAAGATACCATGGCATGTGAATTCCTAATGAAATCACCTATTATACAGTATTCTCGTACAAAAAGCTGCAATTTGGCGTTAGAAAATTCAGTCAGTTTGCTCTCACACTGCTTGCCATGAACTTTGCTGTTGCACTTATTGTCAGTTAGCATTTACTACAATTTCTTGTCATGGAATTGAATAATTTTAGGTGGAGAGTGAGTGCTCGTATTGTTGTTTATATTGACTGGGTACTCCTAAATAGCTTAATAACTTGCCGGCAAGTTTGTTGAGAGGAATTCAGAAAATAATCTTCTTATTTAAAGTTGCTGTTTGTATCCCGGTTCGACATGATTTTTATTTGTGCTATGCTGCCATTCCAAAATTACGGAGCAACGGCACTGACCGCATCCGTTCGGGGCTACTTGATCTTTGGTGTTTGGAAATACATCAAAGAGCCGGAAGATAGCTGCTTTCCGTCACAAAAGAGAGAATTGAAAAAATGTAAAGCTTGCCATATTCATTTCCCGTTTATTGTGTACAACGTTCATAGGGTATAAGAGTTTGGCGCAATATGTTTGGATTAACCTTTCATGAGATGCTTACGATTTGTTTGTGTAATAAAAAAGAAAAAAAAACATATTACCATTGACGCTTGAAGTGGGATGTATTTGTAACAAAATGCTACTTTTCATGCTTGCGGGAAACGGTAAACAGAAATCCAAGTAGGCAAACCAAAATATCCACACATTTTCCAAACCCAGCAGCCCATAGGTAGATCTTTCCACTTGATCTGGGCATTGGCAAGCACACTCACATCACTTAATATATGCTTGAGAGTTTATGTTCTAGAAGAGGAAAACAAATATGTACATATATTTTTTTTTTGCAAAAGTGCAAACAGAAATATAAATCTCTGTGACGATCTTCGAATGACGGTCATTATGAATGCGTTTTATCTTGGATGTATTATCTCGGGTGTCTCAAAAGGCCGTATTGTCCGTTTCGAGAGCGAAACGTGCATGCTCTCTTACCATTTGTCATGTTGGTGGCACGGTCGTTCAATGCCCAGCTGAAAAGGGAGTTGCTCACCGAAATTGTTTTGTTATCCGAAGTCCATAATAAGATATAGTCGGGGAGGTAAATATGGGAAACTGAAATCACCTATGGACAGCGAAGACATTGAATTATATTGGTCCTACTGCAGAAATATATCAATGACCATTTAAAACATGGAGACATAAATTGCAACGTGTTATGTTAAAATGTTATATACACATAATATTGCAAATTAATGTCAATATTTCCTGACGATTTCAACGTTACTTACTATTAGCCATTACTATTCCACCGGTGGTTCCAGACATGAAGAATACATGTAGACGCTGGCTAGTGTTAAGCGTATGTATAAAATGCATCGATATCATTAGCAACTTTCAAAAATTCTCTTTCACCCATCCGAACGAGACAGAATGTTGGAATTTTTACAGCACACGCCGCTGCACAGTAATTACTGTCGAAATAATGATTCTATATTTTACGAAGGAAGTGAAATGCGAACTCATAATGCTATCCATCCGTGATGTTATTCGACAAGAACATCATGTAACGTGTATTGCATTGCCAGCATTACTGTTGAAGTTGTTGCTTGATCAACTTGCAAGTATATGACACGAAGAATACATATGACAAACCTTTTCGGTCAAGATCATACATCAGTGTATATAACCAAAGATTAACGGACTTTCTATATCTCTGCTCCAACTTCCGGTGATGCGCGTTGCGTGTTGTTATTTCCAGTTTTTTTGATATGGGTGTCACCACCAAGATTTCGGAAATGGATTGGCAGCAATTTCGGATTCGAGTGACGGAAAAGCGGAAAATGCTGAGACTAAATACCGCGTTAGTGGACGATGAACCTGTTGCTTTGTCGCTTGATGCTGTGCTCGGATCATTTATAATTTTACTACTCGGATTATTTCCAAGTGTTTTTGTGTTCGTTGCTGAATGCAACTCATGTTCTTGCAATTTAATATGCACTAAATGCATTAATCTTAATGAAAGTTAAGCTACTGTATATTTACTGGATGAGGGTGCGCGGAGGAATGGAGCTGAGCTATGGAGGAAGTATAATCAAAACTCAAAAGACGATCTTCAATTTCTTCTGAGCAATGCACATGAATTATCCTAGAACTTGTTAAATGGCATTCTGTTAATTCGCCAATGAAATCAATATGTTTTTTCGTTTTTTATTTCTGATCGTTCCAGTCATGGCTGACTCACACGATCTCGCCTTGTTTATTTTTTAGAGAATTTAAAAGAGACATTATCTGGAAAGCTTAGACATTATTTGTTTTAAACTTTTTATTTTAAGCAAACGATGAAAGTGCTGACAGAAGCCATATACATACCTAATATAGCCATTACCCGCTCATCTCAATTGTACATATAAGATGAACCATACCGCAAAGTACTTACATAAATAGAGTATATATTTATTCCACAGCAATTTATACTGTAACCATCGTCTTTAGCAAACATTGGTTGGGTATGATTTCAAATATAACTCAGTATGGAATGTTTGCGATATTCACGTCAAAGGCAGTTTAATAATTGCTTCGCATTTCATCAAACACATTAAATAAGCTGATGGATTTTACGACTACCATTTAATGCCATTAACTCACAAAAATGTATAAACCATTATATTGGTAGAGTAATTATTAATCGCCTTTCTCTGTAGCCAATAGCTTTCGGGAGAAAGCTAATATAGTTTTCTCAGAGTTTTGGGAAGTCTGGATCATAGGCAGGCAGAGGACCTTAGCATATTTTGGTAACGGGTCTGCAGAAGCTGCCCTTCTTCAAAAGCTGTTTCTATGAATTTGTGGTAACATTGAATATACATGAGGTTTCAACAAACTAGTGATTTTTAATGATTTTCAATTTTGAAGCGTCTTCCCGATTAAGCTGACACGTTCCTTCCAGTTCACCACTTTCTGAACGCTGAAGAGAATGTATCCACTTACAACTATGGCCAGTGCAAGAGGTCCTTACTTATCAGAGGGAGGATTTATCAGATTGCCAAGGACAATGCATCAATTATTTCAGAATTTAGTTTCAAAAATTGTACATTTACTCTGTCAGGTACCGACTTAAGAAAATGATATTGTTCCTGTATGAATATTATGCATATGATATATTCTTCAAGATGATCTAGTTTTGGCTTTATTCAAATTTGTTTGCATAATGGATTGCCATCCATAATGCATGTTGACATATAAACTTATTTCGCTGCATTTCATATAAAAGGGCCACCAGAACTGATCATGATCATCAGTTATACTTAACATTTTGAGCGACTTATTCCACTGAGACATTGCTTTTGAGCTACGCTCAGCAATCAACCCTCACTCTCTTGTTATTATAATATTTGAAACTCTACATAGATAGCATCACTACCAGTCCAGTTTAGTTCATGTATGTATAAATGTAATGTGCACCTGTAGTTCAATATTCATTACATACATATACATACATATTATATGATATAAGGTCGTGTCTAGATAAACAAGTTGCAGCTACTACTAGACAAAAAGATAGAAAAAACTTTATTGGTGCTCATAATCAATTATTCCGCACGTCGCGAACGAAAGCAGTTGGCTATAGGCAACTTGCACCATAGCATGCCAGCTGAACTGCTGTGGTATGAGGGTAGGCGCTCGCAAGCAAAATCAGCAACGATGCTGCTACTGTCTACATTCCTGAAATCAAGAATATGTACCTGTGCAAGTTCATAAAATTACGTTGACTCGATGCGAATACACGTGTATTGATTTGATATAAGAGGTGAATCACTTCGTCCGACTGAATGAATAACAAACGTTTTAGCTACTACGACTATCCAGACATACACTTTTACGTGGGGAGGATTCAATCGATATCATCATCGAGATGAGACACGTGCACAACAGAATTTCCAGACAAAACACGTAACCATTTTTAACAACCGTGTCCAAATGCATTTTGTGTCGTCAAGTTGATAGGGGAATGTTGGAGACTATTAAAAAGAGTTCCGTTGAGACTATAGTACACGGTAGTGCAGCCGCAGCCTCTCCCGAGTCAACACTTATTTAAGTATCAACTGCATAAATTCTCTACAATGTATACTTTGTATATATTGCTGCTCACGTTCTGCACATTAGCACAAGCAAGTGTGTCGAAAACAACGGCATCATCATCCATTTGTGAATCAGATGAATTTAAAGCGTTACAGAGAAGCATTCTAAGGGCCGGATCTACTCCAATCTCGGTCCATGAAGTTCTCGTACATTCATTTCAACCAGAATGCGATTTAGATTTACGAGATGTTGTATTCATGAAGTTCCTCAACTACCGGAAAAATATTGGGATCGCCTATTCAATGAGGTACAGCCAACCATATCGCTTGATCTTAACCCCACTTCACACAAATTTGCAGAGAAACGCGGACGTGTTTCTAACATTTGATCACCTGGGCTATCAGATTAAGACGGTATTTGTGTTTGCAACCCGCAATGCCGCCGACGTGAATCATGACGCGGTATTTAATATTTTCGATATACATCGACCGGCCCTTAAAATAATTATAGATCTCAAGTCGACATACAACAAAGTTTGCAGAGGCTACTGTCACCAGTTTGAGTATCAACACTTGAACGCGCTAAATATAATCCAACAGCCCGATGAATACCATAAGCACTTGTTCTGGTCCGGACATGGAAAACTTCTTGGTGTGCAGTTTGGCTTCGCGGGATGTGAATACAGATTCACCAAAGTAAAATCCGACAAGTATACAAAAGCATGTAAGGTTCTTGGGCTAAATAAGCCCTCAAAATGTTTTGGAGAATTCGGACTAATGTCAGCAATTGCCATAATGGAGACACACAATATTACTTTAACAATTGATCTACAAAAAATCCCACCTGATCGAAAGGGCCAATATTTGCTTATGGCAAGTCGTATGTTTTCGTATGGGAGGAGGGTGTCGGATTTTATTGCCATTAAGACAAATATGCATTACTCGAGATACGGACAAGCAATCCTGTGGTCATGTTCGGTAATAAACAAAGCGCCCCCTAAATTTGCATTTAATTATCGTATATGGACAGAGTCCTTTAGTTTCCAAATTTGGACTTGCATTGCACTTGTGATGCTGATTGTCCTATTTATTGCATCACGAATTTCAAAGCCTAGCAGGAACATTTCCGTATTGGCGGTGGACATTGTTGGAATATTCATTGGCAACTTTTGCTCGTATAAAACGCGTCGAGTGCTCGCCTTTTTACTCATAGAAATTATGGGATTGTTTGTGTGCATCTTTTATGGGAACGGAATAACCAGCATTATTACTGTACCCGACACTCCCAAAACGTTTCAAACAATTCGCGAAGCACTTGAAAGCGGGTACAAAATTATAGGATTCGGCGCTAACAAAGCATATATCCGGTCATTATTGACGAGTATATTTGAGAGAAAGGGAATCGGTCATTTATTTAACAAAAGTTTCGATTATAATGATCAAATGACAGTATATACAATTAACGAAGGACTACTTGTAAGACCCGGATTTAAGGAAAAGGTGGATTTTGACATTCGAAGAACCAAATCGGCTCTTGGTGGGCTCGACAAGGTAGCTTGCTTTTCAATTCCAGCAGTTCTGCGGGAGGCCATATATTTCTTTGAGGTATTTGCAATGAACGTACAATGGGTGACTACAACATTTTCAAGAATATTAGAAAGTGGACTCAAAGAACCATGGAACCTTTGGTCTAAAAGAGCAAAAAGTTATAGTTATAAGCTTGATCCAGTATTTCAGAAAGGAGAGCAAGAGATTGTTGTTCAAAATGATCAAATTAATTTTCAAAAAATGTCTGTCGTGTTCCTGCTTGTATGTATCCTCGCAATAATTAGTGTGCTGATATTTACCGCTGAACGCAAGTGGAAGGTAGCAAAAGTTGGCTCCTCACGATTTGCAATGAATACGCTGCGTCACAATATACACAAGTATATTTTTAAAAATATGTGCATCATCACTGTACTATGTACATGTGCATCCAAAAATGATGAAACAGAGGAGATTGGAGACCATCATGTAAACTGCACGGAGAAAATATTCACTGTCCGGCATCGTATAACCTCAAGTCGTTGATAATTATGATAGCCGTTTCTAATAAACTATTATTGATCACATGGACTGTTAAGTAGGTAGAGAGTAGCCACATAACACAACATTAACTTGGTATTGTAACCATTTATTTAAGCTGCGTCATCAAGTTCTATTACTTTAGTTGACTCTGTACATACTCTATCCATAAATTGAAGCATAATGATATTATTATGACTACGGAAATAAATAATGTTTATTAGCTTTAATTACATGACTATCAACTCGACGCACCCAAGATTTATTCAGTGATCCAGCATTCTCACATCGTTTTCATTTTGACGTTTATTTTAACAGGCATTCATTATCAGTGTTCACTCAGAAAGGGTTGCTTTTATTTTCACTTTGAACATCCATGAGTGATCAGATATGAAGATAAACAATTACATGTACTAATGGATCCAGGGGAAAAAATGGGCGGAGAAAAGTATTCCGGTCGTATTTTCTAGGTAACCAAAACAATAGATTATTCAGCGATAAAGTGGAAAAAAATATTTTCCGAAAATTGCAAGCCTTTCCATTTACATTCCATATAGTCATTAACAGATAACATACTATGTATTTTTTGTATAATTTATTGTGTGAATTATATTCATGAATGACAACAATAGATTACCTTCATTAACTTTAAAAGCTAGTCCAGTTCAATGTCCTGAGTTGCAATTGCTTGTGTCCTTGGCTTATCGGTCGCCCCAACAATCCTGGCCGCTTCTTCCGGGCAAAGATTAGTTATCATGTGAACAATGGAATCCTTACTGTCTTCAATGGCATGACGGCTTAGGATGCCAACTGTTGATCCTGCAACAACTTTGAACAAATGGGACATTATGTAGTTTCGAACGATTTTCTGACGGATGACATTATCCGTCATATTCAATGATAGTTGTATTCTCAATAAAGTAGGTACGTAGCACGGAGAGCAAAACTTGCTTATCTTGGCGATTGTTATTACTGTTACAGTGTCATCTGTAATTAGCCTGAACAACGTGACCTTTCCTTCCTGCCTGTCTCTTTTATACAGCGCGAGTGAAAAACCTACCAAATGAGAGCATTCTGGGTTACTTCCTGGGCATTTGACTTTACGGGGAAAACAGCTTGAGAGGGAGCATTCATAATGTATGCAACAACAAAACGCTGCCGTGTATGCGACATGTATGCCACGAAGAGTTTGGGGGGGGGGGGTAAAACAACTGATATTTCGTTACATTAGAACGCCAGCTACCTACGTATATATTGCTCTAAATCAAGGTACTTTACAATGAATTTGTTTAGTTTAGACAGGCATTTCTATATAGTACTGCCATAGACGGCTTCGTAATATATTATGCTCTTTGTCAGAAAGTTATGACCTGTTTACATGTTCTGTCAAAGAAAGGCGGAAACATAAAGAAATCATTACAGAATTATGATACATATCTGTGCATACGTAATAAACTCACCTGTACTATACAATTTTCACAAAAATGTGAAAATAGCGTCGTATTATTCAGTCAGTTTCTACTTGTACTCTGGTTGCCATGAATCTTGCTCTTACGCTCATTGTCAGTTAGCATTTGTCTACAATTTCTTGTCATGGAAATGAATAATTTTCGGTGGAGAGTGAGTGCTCGCATAGTGGCCTATATTGACTGGGTATTTCTAAATTGCATAATATTTTATCGGGAAGCTTCTTAAAATTGAATATTGGATTTGTTTTCTAAAAATTGTAGTTTGTGTCCCGTTTCGCCATGGTTTTCATTTGCGCAGTAGTCGTGCTTGGAGTCATTGCAACGGCGTTGATTCTTGCGGATTTGTGGATACCACGAAATACCAACAAAAATGGTAACCAATTTCATATGCTATATTTCACCTGCATAATATGAAATGATTTTTTGCGGTTCTGTCAATAATGTTTCATAGTTGTTTTAAAAAGTGTTAATAAACTTTTCCTCAATAAGATGTTCTCTGGATCGCTTGGATAATTCTGTCGTCAATGGGATTCCCGATTTGTGTAATTACTTTGTATTACTGGTCTGCGACTTTGCTACTGCAAGCCACAAAATTGGTAAACTCATCACAAACATATTTTGATGGACTGTGAGCTGAAAATTTCTCAATGTTAGAGAACTAATTTCATGTTTCAAATTTCCAATAGGGAGCCGATCCGGCAGCGGTAGTGGACAAGGCGAAAGTGTGGCTGAGTCTCAACATCATTTACTTCATGCTCGGAAACTTTATCATGTTGCCATTCCAAAACTACGGTGCAACAGCATTGACCGCATCCGTTCGGGGCTACTTGATCTTTGGCGTTCGGAAATACATCAAGGAGCTGGAAGAGAGCTGTTCTCCATCCCAAAAGGCTGACTAGAAAAAAAACTGTGAAACTTGGGCATGTTTAAATATTCCTGACAACATTCTCGGTATGATTCGCTATATTCAGAAGCGGATGTTGCAATATGTTTGACTCAGCATTTGATGACATGTTTACGATTTGTTGATGTAATAAAATATGGGAAACACTAAAGAATTACCATTTAGGCTAGAACTTTTGGGTTTATTTGCAGCAGTGTTATGTTTTACATGCTTGCGGAAAATGGTAAACAGAAATCTGAGTGTAGGTAATAAAAAAGTCTGCTGAAAATGAAACGCTAGTAGAAAAAAAACTTTTTCTTCGCAGTTGGAGCATGCTTTGGGAAAGCACTTCAGTTAATATTAACTTGTGGGCTTGTATTCTATCGTAGAAAAACAAATAGGTACATATAGTTTTTTCTCACAAAAGTGCAAATAGAAATACATATGAAAATATGCTGGCATGTACCCTCATTTGAAGTGGAAGGACAAACACATTTAGAAAAGCAATCAAAAGTAAAGGCACATGTTCTTGAATTACATAATTGCTGGCTTGGCCATACTCAATCAATTAACCCAAATTACACAGCTTGCTATCTGTGAGCTTCCCACCATCAAATAGTCTCCCGTCTAGCCGAAATTACCTATTGCGTGCTCAGGGCAGCCCCATGGCTACAATTGGGGTCCATGTGAGTACATTTTCTGTCACCAACTGTTTCGTTGTTGTGAATCAAAAAATAAATATACTTGTAGATAGGTACGTTTATAAATACACTTCATAAAATAGGACGATATCATTAAGATATAATCATTAACTTTGTTTACCTCCAAAACATGTGAAATCTGCAGGAACAAATTTGTCAACGGCGCGGTGTCCGACGCTGAACATATTTTCTTTCCGCCCTGTGTGGTCATGTATCCAAAAATTCCTCAATGTTCGCCACTTAATTACTCGGCGTTTAACCACATGAGACTGACTTAACATGTCACTTAATTGGAATCAAAACAAATTAATGGAAATACCGAAATTAATAGGTACACGACCCCCAAATAGCACGAAACAGCACCCCAAAGTTTTTTGTTAGGTAAACCATTCATTTCTTCTCCACGACCCTTACCATCATGTTGACTCCAAAGAGCTTCAAGACGCTGGCGTTCGCCACAAATCTGGGCTGGTATTCTGGAATCCTACCATATTCCTATAAGCCGGTCAAAGGAGAGCAGCGGGTTGTTTTTCAACCGACAAAATGTAGGACAAATCTGGTTCGAGTGACCTTCATTTTGAATACATTTTATCTCGGATTTATTGTGTTTCGAGTTTTTCAGAAGACAGTTTTGGGACAGGAGCCAGCTTCATTGGATTTTCTGGTTAAAATGGCGTATCTATTTTGCGCGTATTCCATACCTGTCGTTTTACAAATCAATACATTTTTGCACTGGGATGAAAGCGCACACTTTCTGGAGCAGTACATTGGATTCTTCAAAAGCGTTCAAGGTGAGATTAATTAATTTCCTCAAATGAAATTTTCTAAATGGCCGAGTAAGTTTAATATATTTTTTTAAATAGCAAATTTCTTACTGCCGACACAAAAAGGGGCAAAATGTGTCAAGTTCATGCGAGGAATGCTCTATATTGGAACCCTCATCACCGTTCAAAACTGCATCATAATTTTGAAGAAACCGTATCAGGATCACTTGCTCACCAGCGTACTAAATAATCCTAAGCAGGCTCCGTTCATCATCAAGCTCCCATTTCTCCTCTTGAGTTTCTGGATTTGGGCCAATACTTTTGTAATTGCCCACATTCCACAATATCAGACAATAATATTATTTGTAATGCATATTTTTAATTATCTTTTGTTATTTTGTTTTGATATTTCAGACAAACATTTGGGTATACGCCTTTCACCAATACAGCTACATAACTTGCGGCATATTTCTCGCCAAGGAACTGAAGTAAGCTTAATTACATGCACCAAACAACTTCCAAATTGTTAAGCAATTTTAATTTCAATAGCTAATTGTTTCCGTTCAAGCATTGAAGTAAAAAATCCGAGAACAAATGGAAGACTCCGAGCTCCCTCAACATCTGCAACCGTTCTCCGTTCCATGCACATACTTCACCGATTCTGGCAACTTAATTTCCAAATGTGGTTTTGCCCCACACATAAACTGGCAACAATGTGCTTGGCGACATCCGCCCTATACGGCGTCATCAAACTGAGCGGCCCCCGTTCCGTCATAATGGGCTTTGTGGCATTTCTCTGCTTTCTCTACCTCTGCACGCTCTTTTACAAGTTTGGTCAGTTTAACGAGACTATTGGGAAAACGCTGCGAAACTGGAAGTACTCGGCGAGCAGCACCAAGTACATGAAACGGTTTGTGGCTTCCGTGCCCGTACTGGGAATTCGTGTGGGAAACTTTTACAAAATTACGAGGACGACGGTCGTTACCGTTGTGTACACCATTATCAATAATACCATCACTTTATTTTTCGTTTAAACTTTTGCACAAAAACTTTTTTAACCTATTTGGTGCATGATAATACATTATTCATATTTACTAAACGTGTGTATGCTTTAGTGCTGTTTTGATAATATTTCTTGCTTTGTGTCCGTTCGTTTCAAAAACTACTTCACTTCGCCTTTGCGGCATCGTTTTGGAATGGCTGCACTTGCAGAATGATTATAAAATATGTGAGGACGGATCCCAGCACCTGACACAGAATTTCAAGACTCAAATAGTTTCACGATACCAGAATTTGCATCTGATGCTCAATAATTAAGCACTTACTGTAATGATAAATGGTCGATCGATTGTAAAATATTTTCCACCAGTTAGCACGATCCTCTGATTGTACATTACGCTTAAATTGTATGCCTAAAACATTAAAAAATATCTGTATTTTACTTGTCTGTATATGTATATACGGCGTAGTAGAAAAATTCCTACTATAGCCAATGGTAACTAATTGAGTGAGGTAATTATCATACCAAATATTTTCTATACACGCTTGCTTGGGGCGTCACGGGATGTCTCCGTAAAAACTCCAATCCGAGTGCCGCCTCCTCGCCAACAAACGCCCCATCTAATGACACGGTGAAGAAAAAGTAGACGTTTTGTACCAGGGTCATCAACGCTGACACAACGTCCAATGTCGTGTTATCCCCACTGGAAACGTGTCAAGTTAAATATTTAAAAGCGAACCAAATTCACGGTACAAATATTTGCACAGTTTGACATTAACAGCTTACCTGGTAGCAAACTCCTTGGAACCCGATTTCGACAACATGTACAACTCAAAGCACATATTTGGTAGCTGTGGAATAACAAACAATGCTAATAAGTCAAAGTCCAATTTATGAGATATTAATTAATTAAGACTGCACTCACCTGAATGGCGTAGTAGGATTGAAGTATAACCGCAAATATTTCGTCCGTCTGCTTCACCATTTTTAACAGTATCGTCATATCCCTCAGCAATAAAAAGCATTCTAATTTCTCCGAACTTTCATCCTCAATACTTCCTTCTGGTCTCTTTAAGAACTTGACCAATCGCGCATTCCAGACGCTAAAAAGTGTCCTCAGTAATCTGCACTTGAAGCAGAATATGAACAGAAATGCCCTGCTAGCGTATATGCAATAGATTATCAGACAAATCCCAAACAGCCTCAGTTTATGCTCATCTATCCCATCCTCTCGCAACTGGTCCGCATTCAAAAGCGGAAGTATGGTCAGAGTTCCAAATAACGTGGCTCCGTCCCTCACAAATCTAATGTTCCACCAGCTGTACGCAAAGTAGATGAGGACGAAAAAGAGGATGAAGGTGAGATTGGCGATGATTAGGAATCTGCGATGTTTTGAGATACTACCGATTTTCAGCTCTTCTGCGGCAACGTTGAAAAAGTTGAGAGCTCGAGCCACTTTTTTGCGCATTAGAAATAATGAGAAACTGCTGAGCGTGCTGTGGAGAAGGCAGCCCTGAACTAAAAGAAACATGACCAGATTGTTTCGGAATGTCTTCTTTTGGTTCTTTGCCCAGTCCGTATCGGGAAGTACTGCCCAGTCCAAAAAGAAATCGAAAAATCCCCGTGTACTCTGGATCATCACGAAAAAGATTAGAAGGGAAGTCAAGCCAAAATATATCCATGCCGGAGATCGCAATCTTGGATCATAATTTTGAACCCGGAGTCGGTTAAGTAATTTTGTAGAACGGTTATCGGGATCCACAGACTTCAAGATTAGTCGAAATGGCCATCGTCCCAAAACCATCAGAGTCAATCGCATGGGCAGATATGCTCTTGTGATAAGACCGGAATGATAGCCATTGTGTTTGTGAAGAAACTCTTCTTCAGTGTCGCTGGGAGAACTGGCCTTGCTTTTCTTTTTCACTATTTCGTTTGGCGTTCGTGGAGAAAATATGCGGTCGGAGGAGTCCTGTTCCGGATTTTGAAATCCACAGAGATTCTTCCAGAATGTGTAGAAGGACGCGCAGAGGGTTTTGGTAGGTTTCGGGGTTTCCGGTTTTGGAAATGGGATATCTTCACCCATGATGATTTTTGAGTAGCGTCGAAAATCTTTGTCTACTGTGACGGAAATTGAGGTGAGTTCGGAAGCGTACCAGTGCGGAAGGCTCATAATATTAAATACACACTCGCCTCTCAGAAAACTTTTGTCTCGCGTGCCTCGACACTTTTACACAAAGTGAAAGTTTGTTGGAAAATGTAGCAAGCGTATATATGCAGTTTTGTAATTACGTCTCAACTCAAAGGTATGGTCCAAAGCTCACTAATTAGTTTGGTCAAAGTCCATAAACTGAACTTTTGCACGGAAGGGGAAGATAGCGACGGATTACCGGTAAACATGACAATTAATTTCTCTTAAACAAACACGAGTAATTGGGCAAAC
The DNA here is from genome assembly GCA_004115045.4 of Sinella curviseta. Taxonomy (NCBI): domain Eukaryota; kingdom Metazoa; phylum Arthropoda; class Collembola; order Entomobryomorpha; family Entomobryidae; genus Sinella; species Sinella curviseta. Next base: position 15,799,779 of record CM023203.3, read on the forward strand.
TTACACGTGCAAAGACAAATAGTTGTAAATCTGAAATGACATGCTGGTTTGGCCTACATTATATTATATAAAGCGATTGCATTTCATATAAGCGCATATAAAACCTTGACCTATATTGCTCGATATGCGTTAAAATATTTTTCAATATACTAAACGAAATTTCCTACGTGCACGTTTCTCGACAATTAACACTAAAGCACTGAGAACTAGTCCAAATGGTAGTATCATTAAACATCCGAAGACCGCCTGAAACGACAACTTAATCGGACCATTATCTTTCTGTGACATGTTTAGTCCTAGAAGTTTTCTCCTTTCAGCGTTCCTATTCCTATACCCAGCCCAGTCCATCTCAATAATGTTCTTAATTAGCCCCGTGTTGTATGCACTGGAAATGACAAACTTGAGCCGATCCCGAAGAATGTCTCTCTTTCTAGTTATCCAGGACGCAGATAGAAAATAAACGCTGTCTGTTGAATATAGAAACGGATTGTGGTCATGCTTGCCAAGACTTTTGCTGATTCAGCGTCCGCTTAATGCTGGAAACTTCATCATCATCTCGTTCCATGCTTGAGTGAAGATGCCGGATTACGGACGGATTAGCAGGGTTTTTAAATATTTCACCAATAATCCCAACGAGAGCTTTCCTGGAGGCACCCCATCGGAAATTCTTAGACGGATTGATCAATTCGGTCAATGTTTGCGGGGGTGATGTACGACCAGGCGACACTATCCTAGCTTGAAGACTGCTTGTGTACGCAATGCTCAATACCAGACCACAAAGCAGCCACGAAAGATAAATAAATTTTGAGGTGTGCCCAGTCGGCTCGCTAATGCCTTGTCCTACGAGGTATGCCCAAAGATGGAAAATGTTGTCTGCTAATTCATCCGCCTGATTGAAGCCTGTGGCGGAAAGAGTACATTCGCTCAGAGAAAGCGCAATACCGGTTAGTACAAGAATTATGACAATCAATAGCCATACTATCGGGCTGAGTGCGGTGAGTATTACTTTCCAAGTGTACAGATGTCTCGGTTTCGCAGTGACAAATTTTACCGCAATGTATTCTATGTCGCCTGGAAAATCCACGTCACGATACCTCTCAGCAGTGTATCCCATCGATAGAGCTATGTCAGCTCTGTCGTAGAGCACGTCACCCATGCAGCCTGAGAGAAACAATACATTTAATAAAAGCTAAATATTTAAACTTAATTGTACATTTAATATTTGGTACCTTTACCTGACCAGGTGCCATTAGGTAGCAACGTTCCAGTGGACCCACCAGAGCAAGGATGTAGCACATAACTCAGATTATACTTTTCAACTACCGCGTTAAAAAGAATTGTGTGGAATCCGCGTTTATTTCTGTAACCAACCCCTTCCACGTGTTCCATTTCGTATCCGGCCATGTAATTAGTAGGACCCACAACGCGAATAGGAAATGTGTGGAGATTCCGAGTAAAATCTGGAAATAGGTGGTCAAGCGGAGCCGATGGGTCTCTAGGCAATTGTTGAAATTTTTCACTTTCCGAACAGTAGAAGCATGTAGTGGTTACCAGAAATTTGGTGCCGTCATGAGAGCCAATGGCTTGGGAAATTTCTGTAACCACTAAAAAGTGTTTGAAATGACGACTGAATGATGAAAAGTGAATACTGCTGGAAACTGTCGAGGATGTTGTTAGAAATAAATAGAAGTCCTCGTCCCGTCTAGTTACTTCATTGAAGCCGGAAGTGAGTTTGAGATTGAATGTGTTGAAGTAGACGCTGTCAACATTTTTTTCTACAACTGTGACGACCGATATGCTTATGCTGGTTAGTTTTTGTTGAAAAGGTTGTCTTGCTTTTATTTGATTCGGCTGAAAGATTTCCACGATTTGTAAAGGGCGAATAATTTGAATTGACATCATTTCCAGAATATATTTCACAAGATTCTGGTTTTGACAGTTGAGCTTCCCCAAGCTTTCCACAACCAATACGAGCGAAGATTCTTGCAAATGAGGAGAAATGACTGCACCAACAAATTCACTCCCACTTTCACAAAACTGGCTGCATTGAGCGGCATCACAAAGCATCATGATCATGTAGATGAGCGACCAACAATTATTTTTGAACATGTTTTCTCTAAGTGTCGTAAATCAATGTTATTCAGAGATGTGGGTCAAAAAGACAACAGCGAGAAACCCCTGTTATATAGACAACGTCGTTGATCAGTAAGAGCGGCTGTGAAGTTTAAAACACACAATGAAACAACGTGTTTATTCCTTGGCCATGGATTCCTTAATTAGCCCCACAATCATTATAATTGAATAATTTTGTAAGAGTTTCCCGTAATTAGTGTTACTCGCCAGTTGCCGTAGTTTTCTCCATTCTGGCGGAATGAGGTCATTTATAGTTTTCTTGCGTGCCTAAAATGGTCGTCGTTTGTTTAGAAAAAAATTGGAGTAGAAATACAACAAAGTATACATTATTACCAAGTCTCCAGAATAGCTTGGCTATACAGAACAGTACAACGTCATGTCATACCAATTGTTCAAGAAGTATTGAAAATAAGTAATAAAAAGTGCCACAGACCGATGACACATGTACTGTTATTTAGTAAATTCATGTGGTGGTACAAATGAATGCAATGTTGCAGTTCGATTATATAATGTCGCATGCAGGAGTATGATTGGTATCAGCTTCAATGTGTCCCAACAAGCCTATAGTGTAGGCATGCGTGAGTGGTACGAAATAAGTTGGTATTGTTATTAACGACGAATGATAACCGAAGACAAGAACTAAATTTTATTTTCCTCGCAAGCAATGTGTTAAAACAAAGGGAGCAATCAATCAACAGCAATTTTCCAAACAGTTTACGGAAAGTTGAAAATAAATCGTGCGTGATAAATTTTTGTGTCACTATACTCAAATAATGTTTCGATTTAAATTTCTTATGGTGCAGGGCTGGCGGCATAGCATAAGCTTTCGAACTCGATGTTTTCCAGGAGGCCATTATTACAGTTTTGTTTTTGCTTAAGATCGGCACGTAAGGTCAAGCGGACATTTTCAGGTAAGCACCTTAAAAGTTTGGAGAGATATTATATGTAAGTGCATTAGAGACAAAATAAAGTATTTTGATATTTCTACATGCTCAATTGCGTGTCGGATTCATTCCGCACATTCCATTCACCATGACACAGCTCTTCAATGCATGCACTATTTTGTCCACAAGCTTTATTTAATAAATGCGACTGCATATACCTTCTCTTTTTTGGGATCATGGTTTCCACGCAAGTGAAAAAATGGAAAGAGATAATCATTGTACTGTATATACTGATAATATTACGTGCTCATCCTTAACAAAGCGGATCTTTCTTACAATGATTAATGTATTATAACAATGTATCATTAAAATAATCAAATTATTTGATAATTATTAATGCATTTATTATAATGTGTAATGCGGTTAAACAATAGTATTTAGTTGCGGTTCTTAATTGACTCATTTAAACTTTTTCATTTCCTTTAGTATCAAATCGTAGACCAGTTTATCGGCGTCCTTTGCTCCGGTGAAGTCAACGTGATTGAAGTACTTGTGCTTGACCTTATGAACAGCCCTTAGTACACCTTTCGTGAACTTGCTCGCAGTGATGTTGACATCCTACATATTGCAGAACAAAATAATTACACGTTATAGAAACCGAATGTGCTATCCAGAGTCAGTATAACAAAGCATTAAAGAGGGATACGTTTGGTGGACCAAGGTTATCCTGCTCTCCATAGAAAAAGTAGGTTGGTGCCTTGATGTTTTTCAGATTGTATTCCGGCGCCGTTTTACTCTTGTAAATTTTGACATTTCCAACTGGACCGTAGTCGTATTTGGCAAAGTTGCAGTTGGTTCCTATCTGAGAGGAGTGGGCTAACGTCTTGATGGAAACGGTGTTTGGGAACTTTGCAAGCATATTGGGAAGCTCGGTCTACATTAAATGGTAGTCAATTGACTAATGGTATTACATTTTTTTTAATCAACCAGGTCATTTCAATGCATGCATTATGTTGAACTGAACTTACATTATTCATTTGTGGAGCGTCGTACCCAAATAACATAAAGATCAAGTTATCACAGACACCACATTTCGCTGCAGTCAGGTCACACGCGTCACCTGCTGACACTTTCAACAGCGTTCGGAATTGCTGCGCAGATTGTAGCTTCCCCTGAGCAGCAAGGTTGACAACTTGGTACTGTATTGGTCAAACAAATCTCCATTAAACATTGCAATTAAAATGAACTGATCATTGTGGTTTCAAAAACCTTAAACCCGTTACTTTAGCATCTGTGTTGAGAAGTGGAAATGCGAGTCTCTGCGGATTGTTGCAATGGCCCGTGTACGCAATAGGAGCCAACATAAACCCAGCCAGAATCTTTTTGTTCATTTCCGGAATCTCGGAAAGCGCCACAAAATATTGCGATGTTCCCAGGGAATGGCCCACGTAAAATATCTTTTTGTTCTTGCTTTCTTTGAGAATGGTATCAGTGACGGCGGGAATATCATACATTCCCATTTCATGCCAACTGTTTAAAAATCAGACTATTTTTTGGCCGCTTCAAAAATATTTTATTCCACAGTAAGCTAAATTAGTTTGCGTTTATTAAATACCTGAAGTTCCAATAAGGCAAATCTTTATTAGAATTATACTTTTTATGACCCGAAGAATAGGTTGTTCCACGAGCATTTCCTAGCCAAACCTCATACCCAGCATCAGCAAGTTTAAACGCTGAAAGTGTATCATTATTAATAGGAACGTTCATGAAATTTGGTTTCATATTTTTTTTCGAAAACATACTCACGCAAATTTCTGGTTCCTGGCTGAAAGTTCCAGCTGTTGGAAGCAGCTCCAAGGCCGTGCTGCAAAAATACGGCCTGTTTTCTTGCTCCCTTCTTACTTTTGACATTTGGCGATCCTGTTATCCGATAGACTTTCAGAATATAGCCGTCCTTTGTGGTGACATTGTATTCTTTGTACGGATAGCCATAAGTTTTGAAAACTTGGCCCTATGGGGAAAAATAGGAATTATTATTTTCTAATTTGACATTGAGGATGTAAAGTTGAAGTGAGAGATAAATGAATACCGTATCCTTATTTTGATCCGGATGACGCTGCGCAAGAGCTTTCTTTGTTTCTGCGTTGCAAGTTGAAAAGGGGGCAGAAAGCTGTGCTGCAGTAAGTGATGGAGGATTAGGAACGCATTTGGCAATTGTTGGGATTCCTTGGCCTCTCACTTGTTCATTCTGTTGTGTTATTAGGACGCAAATTATAATTGATAGCGAAATTCTAAAATTCATTTCGAACCACAAAGTGCGTCCAAATAATAATTGTATTGGTCCTGGTTAACTTGGAGATGTTTTCTATTTTTTCCAGGAAATTAACTATACGATCTCGTAGTGATTGGACATGCATGGCTTGTGCTATAGGATTATATATTGGAACTGTTGGCAAACAAATAGGAATTTATTTTAGTTTTTCCGGATACGTTGACGCAAGAATGTATTGTTATTTATAAAAACAAATTCACAATCGCAGATGCTGTAACTTTCCATAAGTGAATCTTGTTACATAATGCACGTGTAGATACATTACGTTGCGTGCTGGATTATGCAAATATGTCTGTTCGTTTATGGATTCGCATTATAGTCCATTATTCAATATGGATTATTGAATTGCCACATTTTCACGACAAGATAGTCATCTATACTGAATGCAACTTAAAAATAGAAACATTCCGTGATGCATTTTTTTCATGGCGTACTGCATAATCTGTAAGAATCTAAACTGCTGTAGGTCCACAAAACATTTTTAGCTGACTTTTACAAACATTTCATTTTTGTACATCCAGTGTACATATTGGTCAACTCTGTTTCCCTTTGGTATATGGCACTGGCTGTGGATGAACCCGTTCTATTATCATTGCATACAATGAATTGATGAAAGGGAAGAAATATGTACATCTATTTTGAAGTCATGCAATAAGATACCAAACACCAAATAATGGACCAGGAAAACTAATTTTATTTGTAATATGATAATATATCTAGATGAGTTACTAACGAGATAATGTAACAGCGTCTCAACTGAAAATTATAAGCCTTATCGTGAGAGATTTGTCATGCCGAATACTGAAGAATCAGTAAAAATTAAACTGCTGTAGGTCCACAAAGCATTATTGGTTGTTGTCATTCACAAATATTTTATTTATTTACATCCGAGTGCATGTTGATCAACCCTTTTTGCCTTTGCAATATGACACTGGCTGTGGATGAAGCTACTTAATTAACATTACATACGATGAATTGCTGAAAGGAAAGAAACGTTTACATATATGTTGAAGTCATGCAATTATGATACCTAAAACCAGAGAATGGAACAGGACTAATTTATTCATTTATAGTATGAATGATACAGTCTTCCGGTCACCTTTCTATTTTCGTATCATATCCTGAAATTCCAATGCTGGTGTTTAAACGTCAATTGCTGAACATGCTACACCGACAACAAGATTGGTTTTGCGAAGGTTATTACACTTAATGTATTTTAAAATAAATAAAATAATTATGGATGCTTTCAGCGGCAAATTCAAGAATACTTAGAAACAATCCGAGTAGTAAGATTATAAATGATCGAATCGCGTCATAAAGCGACAAAGCAACCAGTTGATCGTCCAGCATTGCGGTATTTAGCCTCAAATTGGCGCATTTCGGTTCCGCAGTTATTGGAAACGTCCACAACCCGATTTTCGCTACAGCTGTGGGCACTGGGCGTCCTCGTCATGAGCTACTTCTACATGGGTGACAACATCTCGGAGCTGACCGCTCCTAGCAAAGTTATTTACTTCAAGTCGTTTTCCGACATTATTTCAAGAAATTATGTACTGTAATCTGAAAGCGTGTCTTTGGACAATAAAACGTTTGACCACCTGTTTTACCACCGCCTTGAATCGTGTAAAAGCCGCGACGTTTCGGTAGGCGGCTGAATCCGTAGTTGTAGTAGAAATAGGGGCACCGTTTGGTCACATTCAACCGTCATGCTCCAAGTCGGCACTGCTGGAGTGGTCGGATACTGTGGAGGATTTGACGCAGCAAATGATTCCGAAGACTGAAAACAGGCGGAATGATGGCAAGCGTAAACTTATTTCCGCTAGCACTGAGCGACTTGTTCCGCATAACAGAGGATGGAGTTTTTGCTGCGATGGAGATGCTTGGATAAAGCAGCGTTTCAAGTCGTTGTGGTGGTCAGGGATATTTAATTTTTGGAAGGATTATACAAAGTGATATCGACAATCCAAATATAGACAAGAGTTCAAGGAAATGAAAGAACAAGTTGTCAAGGAATTAGATATGGTTTCACTTAGCTCTAATACAGTTGTCATCTTTATAGCGCTTGGATTGGGATTGCTGACTAGTTATGTAGTGTTCACAGTCAAAATTGGCGTTATTGAAAAAATCACAATTGTTGTTTTCTTTTGCTTAAGTTCTGCTCGCAATGTAAAGCTTTCCTTGGGACGTCGATGTTTGGAAACACGAAGGGAAATTGTACGGGTGCGGAGCAGAAAAATAATCATATAATTTGATGTATGATTATTAGCGTTTGGAGTCCTCATACTAACTGTAAGTATGCCATCTACGTATTCATTCGTGTTTATTATGTGTTCTAATGCGTGTCCGATTCAAACTGCACTTGTTATATTGACACGTTTTTTGACCAGAACCTTTATTTAATAAATGGGATTGGCTCGTTTCAATAAATGGAATATATTTACTGCACTATTTACAATGTTTGCGTGACCATGGTGACCACGAACGTAAAGCATAGGATGAGCAATAAATAATTTGATGTATGTGCATATAAAGTAACGTGATAATACTTAACCAAATGTATTGTTCTTATTAAAATGATTTATTTATTTGAGAATTATTAAAACGTTTAGCATACTAATTTGTGACCCCACTATGCGACAATTTTCAGTTGCATTTCTTAATTAACTGATTTAAACTTTTTCATTTCCTTTAGTACCAGATCGTATACAAGTATATCGGCGTCCTTTGCTCCTGTGAAATCAGCATGATTAAAGTACTCGTGCTCCACCTTATGAACAGCCCTTAGAACGCCTTTGGTGAACTTGCTCGCAGTGATGTTGACATCCTGCATATTTCAGAACAAAATCGTTACATATGTATGAAAACCGAACAAGCAATCCGAATTAGTATACCAAATCATTGGGTGTGCATACATTTGGTGGACCAAAGTTATCTTGCTCCCCATAGTAAAAGTACGTTGGTGCCTTAATGTTTTCCAGATTGTATTCCGGCGCCGTTTTACTCTGATACATTTTGATATTTCCAGCTGCTCCGTAATCGTACTTTGAAAATTTGCAATTGGTTCCGATCTGAGCCGAGTGCGCCATCGTTTTTATGGAAACGGTGTTCGGAAATTTTGCACGCATATTGGGAAGCTCGGTCTACATTAAAAGTTAAACAAGCAAAGTAAAATTAATGATTATCGATTTTTCTCGTTTCAATCTTAAATAAACATATGAGCCAATGTTAGTAGTAATTTGTGTTGCAACTTACATTGTTCATTTGTGGAGCATCGTAGCCAAATAGCATAAATATCCAGTTATCACAAACCCCACATTTCGCTGCAGTCAGGGCGCAAGCGTCTCCTGGTGATAATTTTAAATGCGTTAGAAATTGCTTCGCCGATTGTATTCGCCCCTGAGCTGCGAGGTTTACAAGTTGATACTGTTAAAGCAAAACTGATCTCCATATAGACGTGTCCATGAAAATAGAGCGAGTTATAGTGGACTAAAGATTGTGTAAATTTGAACCTTGTCATGGGTGTTGACGAGTGGAAATGCCTGTCTTTGCGGATTATTACAATGCCCCATGTACGCAATCGGAGCAAACATAAATCCGGCAAGAATCTTTTTGTTCATTTCCGGAATCTCTGATAGCGACACGAAGTACATCGTCGTGCCCATGGAATGACCCACGTAGAATATCTTTTTGTTTTTACTTTCTTTTAGTATCATACCCGTGACGGCTGGAAGATCATATATTCCCATTTCGTGCCAACTTTTTGGGATATCAGAACGTCAGCCAGATCCAATATCATGTCCATCACATTATGTTAATTTGTTTACTTTAAAAGTAATACCTAAAGTTCCAGTAAGGCAAATCCTTGCTGGAGTTGTACTGCTGATGGTCTGAGGAATAGGTTGTTCCACGAGAATTTCCTAACCAAACTTCATATCCCGCATCGGCTAGTTTAAATGCTGAAAATGTATCAGAATCAACATGAATGCATTGGTACTCCAAACTTTTAGTACGTGTGCTTTTTTTCGTTCTGCCGACGTAACACACTCACGCAAGTTTCTGCTCCCCGGCTGAAAGTTCCAGCAGTCTGATGCAGCTCCAAGTCCGTGTTGCAAAAGCACGGCCTGTTTCCTTCCGCCCTGTTTATGTTTGATATTTGGTGATCCCGTAATTCGGTACACTTTTAGAATGTAGCCGTCCTGTGTGGTGACATGATGCTCTTTGTACGGATAGCCATATGTTGTCAGTATTTGTCCCTAGTGGCAATAAAAATGCGAATTACAATTTTACTTCGACTTTCAACTGGTAAGCCACACGTGAAAGCGTGTATGTGTGCCTGAGAATGTATGTGTACATATACCGTATCTTTATTTTGGTCCGGATGCCGCTGTGCGAGAGCTTTCTTCGTTTCTTCGTCGCAAGTGGAGAAGGGAGGCGACAGCTGCGCTGCAGTAAGTGAAGGAGGATTGGGATCACATTTCGTAATTTTTCGGCCTCCTTGCTCTCTCAGTTGTCCAAACTCTTGAGTGGTAAGGACGACGCAAAATGAAATTGTTAGCCAATATTGAGGCACCATTTCCAACATCCAAATACTCCCAACTTGTGTTAGCCTAAGTTGACTTGGAGACATTAGCGAATTATTTCTAGTAATTTAATTGTACAATCCTGTCACGATCCTAATAAACGTTTTTGATTAACGAGGTGTAATAGATTGTGCTATTTGGCACTATAGTTTTATGGTGTAACTTGTGTTGAACAAATTATTTGGGTACATTGTGACGTATGAATGTTTTCTCATTTATCAAAACATATCCACAATAGCATATGGGCCATCACTTTTTTACGATTCAATAAACACTTGTACCATATATTGGCGTTGTCTATATCGATAACGCCGATAAAGCAAATTCCGAAGCCAGCATAATCCATATTAGTATAGAATTGCGGCATTTCATGGCACACGATACGGAATACGATGTCATCGCAATAGAATACATGTGATAGCTACCATTTTTTACGAGTGGTACAAGCATACGCGTATCGGAACTAGTGACACAAAATCATATGCAGTACATGTACAAAATACTTACCTAAATTGTACTTGTTATGACTCAACCAGTTGGTTGCTACATGAGCATTTCCTAACCAAATCCGCATTCTCAGTTAAAACGTTGAAAGAGTGTCGGTATTAATATGAATGTGGTTTGGATTTTCGTTTGCATAGGTATCTGTATTTACGGTGCAGTCAAAACGTAGTCACGCAAGTTTATGGTCCCCGGCTGAAATTTTTCAAAATATCTGAATAGAGAATATTCATTCTCTGGTGCGGTCAGGACGACGGAAAATTTTGGCAACCAATTTTCCAAGTTCAAGTTTTGCCTACATTGTAGGCTTTCCTTTTTACTGCCAACATCGGTCACCAAAATGTCAAACGCAATACCAAAGTAATCTGCAAATCCGTTACATAAAACTCATATGCTGCAATATAGTAGGCACTAAAATTATACATTTATATTTCAAGTCTTTAATTGCAGTCAGAAGAAACAGTTGATTCATTTTCCTATATCTACACTAATTCAAAATGCTTCCCTAATATTTGATGGAATTCCAAACCAGGTTACACAAGAGTTACAAAACGATTATTAAATATGCGACAAGATTGTAGTTTATTAAATGCCATAGTTGCTTTCTAGAATACAATTATACAAGGAACTCACGTCATCAAACATGCAACATGCAACCAACCTTTGTAAAGGAATTTGATTTGCCGAGCTTATGATTGAAAGAGAGGTCCAGAATTCCGCACACTTTCCGAAGTTAGTTATCGTTTGTGGTGACATTGCACTTTAAAATTTAGAACTTATGAACAAGTGATTATATGCCGTATCTTTATTTTGATCTGACTGCCGCTGTACAAGAACATTTCTCGTTTCTGCGTCGCAAGTGGAAAAGGGAGCCGGCAGCTGTGTCCCAGTACTTCAAGATGAATTATGACTGTTTATTTGTTTGTTTGTTAATTTTGGTGACTGCTTGAGTGCTTGCTTGCACAGACCTCTATACTAAAACTCAGCAGAGAAGTATCCAAAGTTCATGACAATGGCGCTCTTATAATTGTCAATTGGTTCACATTTCATGGGACATGTTTAAATAAGCTCATATATTTTTCAACTGCCATTTAATGTCATATATGCTCATTGTTCAATGGAAGCTGTCCTGGTACTAAAACTGTTCCTCAGAATGTGTCTCAACAATGATAGCTAATAGGAAATCCTACAAGTTACATTGCCGGAAAAATGCGCAAGCTTGCATTCATGTTGTCAGTTTTCCTTCTTTCCTTGAAACTGTTCATAAATAAATGGAGTTCACTTTACCAATGATGTTATCTCAACCCGTTTACACTAATCAGCAATTGATCACGTTACGGAAATGATGGCAGACTAAAATTTACAAAGCCATTCTTGAATCGGAACGTTTCTTGGCACCTTCATCGGCATCCGTCATTCGTGCTCTACAATAGGTGGAACTATGACGGGCTTAAGTACATTCCACTATGCATACCATTGACTGAGAACCCCTTTTTAAAATTTTGATATTTTTATTTCATAATGTTATATGTATGGCATTAAATATCACGTAACGGCGGAGGTGAATATATGACATGGAATTCGTTTTTAAACGGGCACTAAATTGAAATTCCACATGGTTAATTGTACACAGCTTAAAGACAGTTAATTGAATTTTGTTATCTCAACATGAATTTAATTTGGTTAGCCAACATTTACTTGGAAATTCGATCGAGTTTACGCAACCGCTGCATATATATTATTTTATAAACGCAACAAGAGTACAGCTTATTGAATACCGCAAACTGTTACCTTGAAGTCTAGTTACGCAAGGAATCTGTAAACAAATAAATAAAAAAAACTGTGCTAAGGAATTTGATTTACAGAGTCTATGTATTCATCACCAACTTGTTTTGCCTACCAAAGTTACGTCATCATAAATCCTAGCAAAAACAAATAAATTAAAAATTGTCGAATGCAATTCAGTAGCAAAGCAAACAAATCAAATGGAGACGCTCACCAACTGGAGTTGACATACCATTCGCCTTTCTGGTTTCATCAGATAATATTAATGGCTCTGATTTCTAGTGTAATATCACAAGCTTCAATTGTTGGATCTGTGGCGCACTGAACCATTTACAATGCAAATATTTAACATATCCGTCAAGACATTAGCCTGTCTAATAAAATGCGTCATCTTTCTGCAAGCTCACGTTCCATCTTTTGTTTCTTGCCAAAACATGAAGTGTGTCGAATATATCAACAGAGTGATTTCCACGCATTTGCATGATATGTCCGTCGTCCTGGCTATCAAAAACACAAACGACCAACTCCAATTGGACCAACTTCTAAACTTCAATCTAACCTTAACTTCTTCCGCTGTCCAATTGCTGAATATCATCACCGCTAATTATTCTTTAAATGAGAAAGTTGTTCCGAAACATGTCTCTGGAAGGAAGTCGGTTGTTACGGTGGTAGATCAACAAGTTGACGAAAACTACGTCAAGCAATTTTCTTTGAAAATTACTCAAGGGCACAATCAGCTAACGACAAGGGACAAAGATTTCTACATCTTCTTGGCCACTTCAGACTTCGTTTCAAACAGCATACTTTACTCGAATTTAGGCACTCATTTGAGATACGTCATTGTTGTAACCGAACATCTATCAGAAAGCATCAACACAACTCGTGTCCATCATGTATCTGTGAACTCGTTTTGCTTTCATTGCCCCGATACCGAGAAACTCAAAATAATTTCAAGGGAACCGGATACCCCCCTTTATCAAATCTTCCAGGATTTTACACGGAATTTTAACCAATTTCCACTACGTCTCATCGCTCCAACCAACTACCTTGGAGCACATGAAATGGAATACGTCACTGGTATTGGATACAGGAACAAGAGAGGCGTTCATTCCTTTGTGTTCAACGAGATGGTAGACAAGTATAATTTCAGTTACATTCTGAATCCGTGCTCCGTTGGCTCAACCGGAACGCTTCTGGAAAATGGCACTTGGACAGGTAAGCTCAGTTTGAATATTGATAACCCTGGCTAATAGTTTCTATACAGCTATTTTTTTCTCAAAATTTGCATAGGTTGCGTAGGAGACATACTTTACGAAAGGGCAGATATTTCTGTATCAGTGTGTTTCGATCAACATCGATATCCAGTGTTGGAATTTGCTGGTGACGTTCTGTATATGTATGTCAGTAAGATTTATCACTGGAAGGCCGCGTCCCATTTACACCTGGAAAGTAATCATTACGGCACTAAGTTTTTCCGTTTGGTTTATCATTTCGGCAGTTCTAATTGTCGTCAACCTGACACTTTCCATAAGTGAATTATCTCTGGGTGGACATTCGTCAACATCTGACCTGGGAAGAGGATTGGCACAGAATTTTTTCCAACTTTGGGCATATCTCATTGGCCAGGATATCGGTGAGCCGAAAGGATATACCCCAAAGTTTATTTATGTCATGTGGCTATTCTATGGACTGATCATCAGTACGGCATACACAAGCAGTCTTCAAGCAAAAATAGTTTCGCCCGGCCGAACGGATCCACCGCGAACAATGAGGGAACTAGTGAATCCTTCAAAACATTTCAAGTGGGGAGCTCCGAAACCTTTCATGTTCGGGGTCGTCGAAAAAATGCTAAAGCACTCCCACAATCCCACGGTAAGGAAATTGAATTCCGATATGAATATCGACGTTGAAACTGTTGGAAGCATCAACCGAACGCTGAACGAAGACTATGCCAGTTTCAATTTCGACGAGTCCTACCGATTCTATGCGACCGTGTTTGGGAAAAGTGGAGAGAATCCGCTTCTCTATTCAAAGGATGCTTTGCTATTTCTATCCAGTTCCTGGATAACACGGAAAAGAGAAATATATCGGAGTCGATTTCATTTTGTCATTTCCAGTTTTTATGACACGGGAGTCGTTCGGAAAATTTTGGATATAGATTGGTATCAATTTCGAATACGCGTTACGGACAAACGGAAAAGGTTGGGGCTTAATACATCGGTGATGGACGATGAACCCATTGCTTTGTCGCTGGATGCCGTGTTTGGGTCATTCATGATGCTGCTTCTTGGATTCTTTCCAAGTATTTTGTTATTCGCCGCAGAAAAAATATGTCACGCTTTTTAGTTTAGTATGCACTAAAGGATATCATCTTGGGAATAGTCATTCCTTTATTGCTGTCGCATGCTGAGCAAATGAAGCTTACATTTCTGAATTAAAATTTCTCTACAGACAACCTGTATTTCACCGAAAGTAATAATTGTTGAACGGCTTCATCCTTTGCAATTGCGATAGCAAAAACAAATACATCTCATGAATATTCGCGCATGATGCAAATGAATAAGTTATTTTTGAATGTCCTCAAAATATTGCTAAGCGTAACTACAGGGCTTTGGATTCTTACTGATTGCTTAGATGTGATTAGCTGTTCTGCAATGCTGAACTGGATCAGCTTTTTTAGTCACAATATGTGAATTCAATGATCTCGACTGAATAGTGTACCATTATTGTGAAGCCAAATATAAACCGGCACTTTTGTGTATTCAATCATGCAATGCACTGACAAGTGCCATTCGCTTGCAAAAAAATGATAGAAGGAAAGTTACATCAATTACGATTGTGATCTCATTGTTATGAATAATAATACATTAATAAATGAATGTATCCGGAAAAACTAAATGAACTATTAATTTGTTTATCACAAGCTGAATAATAAACCACGTTGCATCATTATTAAATATTATTATTCACAAATATATATTCGCGTCGCGATAAGGTTACACCGAGCTACAGAAACAAGCGCGGTTTTCATGCCTATTTATTCAGTTGGGTTGTTGACAAATTGAGTTACATTCATAATCGTCCGATTCACTGACACTTTCCTGAAGAACGGTGCATGGACAGGAAAAATCAAAACTATTAGTAGCTGTGCCCTGAGTTTTACTATTTAAGCTGATATTTGTTTCACAATTCAATGGCTGCGTTGGAAACAGACTTTACAAAAGAATATATTTTTCCTTATCGGTCGGGTACGATGATGAACGATATCTACTATTAGATTTTGCAAGAGACGTTGTGTGTGTTCCGGTAAAATTTATACCGGAAACGGATTTAAACAAACTTATTTGAGCTTTTTAGACATATATACGACATGTCAAGCGTCATTGATGAGTATTCCTTGTTTGTAATTTGTGAAGAGTACTGGAATTTTAATTTATAAATTGAAACCTTGTTTTCTCGGCATTACATGACGGCAACAGTAGATTGAGTTTTGCAAAAGTTATTACATTTAATGTATACTAACCTGAACAAAATTACAGAAAATTTCAGCAACGAATACAAAAGCACTTGGAAATAATCCGAGTAATAAAATTATGAATGATCCAAGCACTGCATTAAGCGACAAAGCAACAGGATCATCGTCCACTGAGGCGGTATTCAGCCTCAACTTTTTCCGCGTTTCCGTCACGCGAACCCGAAATTGATACCAATCCATAGCCCAAATCTTTTTGATGACGCCCATGTCATAAAAGCTGGAAATGACAAAATGTATCCTACTCCGATATATCTCCTTTTTCCGTGTTGTGAAGGAACTGGATACAAATAGCATGGCATCCGTTGAATAGAGAAACGGATTCACGCCATTTCCCCCAAATATTGTGGCATAGAATTTGTAGGACATGTCCCAGTTGAAACTGGCATACTCTTCATTCAGCGTTCTGTTTATGCTCCCCACAGTTTCAACATCGATATTCATCTTGGGGTACAATTTCCTGGTAGTGGGATTCTGAGAGAATTTAAACATTTTTTCTGCAACCCCAGTCATAAATGGTTTCGGAGCTCCCCATTTGTAGTGTTTCGAAGGATTCACAAGTTCCCTCATTGTACGCGGTGGATCAGTTAGGCCCGGCGAAACAATCTTTGCTTGCAGACTGCCCGTGTATGCTGTGCTGATGATTAGTCCGTAAAATAGCCAAATGACGTACACAAACTTTGATGAGTATCGTCTTGGCTCGCTGATATCCTGGCCAATGAGATATGCCCAAAGTTGGAAACAATTTCGCGACAATCCGATTCGCAGCTCAGATAGGACAGGATGTCCATCAAGAGATAATTCGCTTAGGGAAAGTGTCACAGTTACACAAACTAGAATTATTAAAATGAGCGACCAAACTGTCGGAGTCAATGCTGTAAGGATTACTTTCCAGGTGTACAGTGGACGTGGCCTTCCTGTTATAAATATTAGTGATACATGCAAAACGTTACCAGCAAACTCCAACACTGGAAATCGGTCTTCATCGTAACTCAAGGCTACAGATATATCAGCCCTGTCGTAAAGTATGTCTCCAACGCAACCTGAAAATGAACACGAGGTAATCAATTTAAAATGTACCATTAAAGTTACATATATTCATATTGATCTTACCTGTCCAAGTGCCGTTCCTGAGCAGTGTTCCGGTGCCTCCAACGGAGCAAGGATTCAGTATGTAACTGAAATTATACTTGTCTGCCATCGCATTGAACACAAAAACATGAACGCCCCTCTTGTTTCTGTATCCAACTCCCTGTACGTATTCCATTTCGTATACTCCAACGAAATTTGTTGGAGCGGCAAGACGAACTGGAAATTGGTTGAAATTGCTTGTAAAATCAATAAAGATCTGTTCAAATGCAAGAGCAGGATCATTTGGTATTTCTACCAATCTCTCGGAATCCAAACAATGAAAGCAAAACGAGTTTACAGATACATGATGATATCTGCTTGTATGGAGGCGTTCCGAAAGATTGTCCGTCACAACAAGGAAATATCTCAAGTAAGTACTTAAATTTGAGTAAAGTATGCTGTTTGAAACCGAATCGGAACTGGCCAAGAAAAAGTATATGTCCTTGTCCCTCGTTGTCAGCTCCATATGCCCTTCAGTAAGTTTTAAACAAAACTGGTGTATGTAGTTTTCCTCAACTTGTTCGTCTACCAGTGTGACAACAGATTTCCTTCCAGAGGCATATCTTGAAATAATTTTCTCCTTTATAGAATTATCCACGTTGGCGACTTCCAGCAATTGTATAGGAATGAAACTGGCCAAGGGGTTGAAATTTAGAAATTCGTCCAACTGGATACGCTTGTCTAATCGTAGGACTTGCATGTCCTTGACAGCCACGATTACGTACGTGTCAGCCAAATGCGTGGCGATCACTTTATTGATATACTCCACGCCGTTGCTGTCTTGGCAAGACGACAAATTTGGAACGTGAGCAAGCAGAAAAGTGACCCAGAAAAGCTAGCCAGTCTAACGTCTTGGAAGACATTTTAAAAATATTTCCGTTGTAAAATACTTTTTACTTAATTGTTTGGTAGATTGTAATTTTTTTTCACTTATTTAAGTGTAGTGGAATCCGCAATGACCAACATTAGCAAAACCATTCAAGTGGAAAGGGAGCGTAAACTAGGAGTAACTTGGTAAGTTGATCTTTATGGTTTGTTCGCGACTGAATGTATTTTACTTGCCTCGTTATGCTGCGATTTGTGTGGGTGCCTTTCGACGTACTGGCTTTTTCCTAGACAAGACGAGTCTCCCATGTAGGCGTTGCCTCGGCAAATGAAGTTGCTCAACACATATATTTTATTATTGATCATATAGGGTTCTTGTGTAAGTGGATTTCGTGGATGCAATTTTTGGTTTTCGATACCGTACCGAGTAGCCGCTTGTTGCATAAACGTTGTGTAACGGTTGTGTAAACTGGTTGAAAATTCCAGCTAAGTGTTAGCGAGTGATTTTTAATTCATGCGGAGATGGCAAGTTCAATTTTTTTTTCTATGCCCAAATGAAGCACGGCTTCTTGAATTAATAATGCTCCAATTTAGTGCCAGTTATTTTGCAGAAAAGGGAAGAGTTATGAACGGTATTTTGGTGGCATATTTCAGTCGAAAATGTTCATTTCTCAACTCTTACCAAACATTTCCACGGCTGTCCATTCATGTAAAGCTTACAACGTCATCTCTAATAACGGATGAATTCCAGGTCAAATTGTCATGAACATTTAGCAGTATATATAAGCCATGGAAACGTAATTCCGAAACTGAGACATGCAAACTGAAACAAGATTATTCAAGCCATGGCATGGCAATAATCTCAGAGGAAGACAACGCATTGGCTATTACCTGACACTGTCATCATCATGTAACGCTTTCGCAACGAGTTGAATTAAACCAGAATTGCGGTTACGTTTAGCATAGTGTAGAAAGCGGTTATACAATACTTGTCATTTGCTTTAGTTAATTGACCCGTTTAAACTTTTTCATTTCCCTTAGAACCAGATTGTAGACCAGTTCACTGGAGTCCTTTGCTCCTGTGAAGTCAACGTGATTGAAGTACTTGTTCTCCACCTTATGAACGGCCCTTATGCCGCCTTTGGTGAACTTGCTGGTAGTGATGTAAACGTCCTGCAAATTATATAACAAAATCATTACACATACATATATCAGTAACCAGAGTCAGAATTTCGATACATTTAATAGGCATTTGGAGGACCCAATGTATCTTGATCCGCATAGTAGGTAGGTGCCTTAATATTTTTCAGGTTGTATTCCGGTGCCTTTCTGCTCTTGTACACTTCGAAATTTGCTGCTGCACCGATGTCGTACTATGCAAAGTTGCAGCTGGATCCTATCTTCGTAGTTTTGATCGACACGGAATTGGGGAATTTTGCATACATATTCGAAAGCTCGGTCTACGTTAAAAGTTGGAGAAGTATCGAGTTGGTTCCTTTTTTTCTGGAATGATTGTTCTGCCATCATATATTTTAATGCGCGTATCAATTTGAATTGCTCATTTGTGGCACGTCGTATCCATACAGCGTAAAGATCAAGTTATCACAAACGTCGCATTTGGCTACACTCAGGTCACATGCCTCTTCTTCTGATAAATTGAACTGACTTCGGAATTGCCGCGAGTCGACCTGAGCAACATGGTTTACGACTTGATACTGTAAACGCAAAACTAATCTCTATAAAACACGGCCGTTAAAATTAAGAGAATTTTGTGGTGTCAAGTATATTTAGACACCTTAGCATGAGTGTTGGGAACTGCAGGTCTTCGCGGACTATTGCAGCACGAATCTTTTTGTTCATTTCCCGAATCTCTGAAAGCGATACAAAATAATACGTCATTCCCATGGAATGCCCTACGTAAACCTTTTTTCGTTGTTGTTTTCTTTCAGAATAGTATCCGTCACAGCGGGATGATCATATATTCCCATGCTGTGCCAGCTATTCAGAAACCAGTTCCAGTTTTTCTAGCCAGTTCCATAAATGTCACTGCTAACCAAATTATTTTGGTTCGTTAAATACCTAAAGTTCCAGTAAGGCAAATCTTACTTTGAATTGTACTTCTTGTGACCCGACGAGTAAGTCGTTCCCCGACCATTCCCTAACCAAACGTCATAGCCGGTCTCTGCCAGCTTAAATAATGAGAGTGTATAGGTTAATCGGAATCAATATAAACTTTATCGGACATCTATCGGTTCTTATTACGAGTTTCTCGACACACTCACACAAGTTTCTGGTACCCGGAAGAAAGTTGTAGCAGTCAGAAACAGATCAAAGGCCGTGCTGCAGAAGCACGGCCTGTTTATTTCTGCACTGTACGCATTTAACATTTGTTGCTCCCGGACTGCGGGAAACGTTCAGAATATAGCCGTACATTGTGTTGGCATTGTGCTCTTTGTACGAATTGCAATAGGGTTTGAGTGCTTGGTACATAGGACAATAACAAATTATACAGAGACAATTTTATTCATCCAAAAGAAATCATGACTTTGGTGCTAATTTTTCATCAAACTTTTATTTGAAAAAGAAATATTTCTTTGTGTAGATGATTATTTTTAGTACTAATTCAATAATAAATTTAACAGGTGAGTAAATATTTATTTATGGACATTTCAAATTAGTAATTTTGGCCAAGTGAATTTATTTTAAACAAAGTCAATAATTTTAGAAACTTTTTTGTGAATAATAATTATTCCTTTTGTAATGCATTTTCACATTTCTTTGGGCGACCTGATCCTCTTCGCACTCCGAGACCTCCAGTTGTCGCTTCAGTATGTAGAGTATATTTGTCCAGGTAAACCGCTACACCTATGGCGCGGATGCTAATGTACTTTTTTTAAAGTCAGGACATGTACAAGTGTAGTCTGGTGGTACAGCCAAGTCAGTATATATAAACCTATGGGTTTGAATGTCACTAAATACATAATCATTTACAGTCTTCCTCTATCGAAAAGCTGTGAATTTCATGTGTTCACTTGTTTCTCCATCCATTTCAGCAACTAACTGTTTCGCTGCTGAATATGAAATAAGTCATTTTCATGACTTAAAATAAAAAAATGAAAAGATTGTAGGCTTTTTTGGTGTGACGTGATGTGACGAAAACAGGTCTCGAAAATAAATACATTTGCCCAAATAGTTCATCACAACATATAATAAAATAAATATTCCCTAAACATAATACCAATTTTTGATACAAAATAAATAATCATTTATCCAAAGAAAATATTTGTTTTTCAAAGTAAAGTTTGATGATAAATTACCACCAAAAGCACGATTTGTTTTGGACGAAAAAATACCTGCCAATTATATATATTTTTTATTTTGAGGTTCAAGTTTTTAAGACCATGTTTATGTAAATATATATAAATGTTTACCGGTATCTTTAGTTTTATCCGCATGACGCTTCGGAAGGGCTATCGCGGTTTCTGCGTCGAAACTGGAAAAACGGTAAGACTGCTCTGCTGCAACAATAAAGGAGAATTACTAACGCATGTGGCAAATATTGCGATTTCATAGGCTCTCACTTGTACATCTTCCAGTGTGGTTAGCACTAAGCAAAATATTCAATAAAAAAACAACAAGTATCCTGAATATAATAGTTTCATTCGCTATGTTTATATTGGCGTAAATATCAAATTTAGTTCAGCAAGTGCGACCTCGAAGAGGTGTTTGTGAATTACAATGTTTTATAGTTTGTGCTAAACGGTTTTATGGTGCTACTTACGGTAAACAAATTTATATTTATTTTAGTTTGATCGGATACATTGATGCATGCATGTAGTGTCATCCATCAAAAGAAATAATCTATTGAAGATGATATAGCATAACATCGGTCCATCTTGTTACATAATGTGTTCATATTCACATTACATTACATCACGCGTGTGAAATTACGTGAATATGTGTAGGTATTTTTATGTTTGTAATACGCGTAATAGTCCATTATTATGTTGTGAAAATTGAATTTATCACATTGTCGCCAAAAGATAGTGATCTATACTGAATTCAGCGGCAAGTTAAAATAGAAACATTTCGTGATAAGTCTTTTCATGTCGTACTAAACAATGAGTAATAATCTAACTGCTGTAGGTCAACAAAACATTATGTTTGCGACATTCACAAACATTTTAGTCATTGACATCCTTAGTGCACATTGATCAGCTGTCTCTGCCTTTGGTACATGGCTCTGACTGTGGATGAAGATCTTCAATAGGCATTACTTTTGATAAATGTTCGAAAGATAAGAAATATTTACACATGTTTTTGAAAGCATGAAATAATGGTACCAGAATTCATTGAATGGATCCGAAAATATTGACCTTATTCTCTCTCTATAGCGTTTGGCTTTTCATGAAAACAATATATTTATATCATGTTTCTGAAATCAGTCAATAAATTCGTATCAATCAATCAGTCAAATCAAGCAATTCATTTACAATCTGAATGCCGCGTTCTTCCAATTATCTTTCGCCATCATTTTACTCTCCCGAAATTTGAATGCTAAGGTGTAAACTGTATTTCGCCCACATGTGGCAAAGATAATAAAATGACATTTGTTGTGATTACTGCATTCGGTGCATTCCAAATTGAAGAAAAACATGATGGATACTTTCAGCAGCGAACAGAAGAATGCTTGGAAACAATCCAAGTAGCAACATTATAAATGACCCAAGCACGGCATCAAGCGACAAAGCAACCGGTCCGTCGTCCCCCAACGAGGTACTCAGCCGCAGCTTTCTCCGCTTTTCCGCTACTCGAATCCGAAATTGCTGCAAATCCATATCCCAAATCTTCTTCGAGACACCCGTGTCATAAAAACTCGAAATCACGAAATGCAACCGACTCCGATATGTTTCTCGTTTCCTTGTAACCCAGGAACTGGATACGGATAGCATGGCATCCGTTGAATAAAGAATCGGATTCTCGCCATTTCTCCCAAATACAGTCGAATAGAACACGTAGGACATGTCCCAATTGAAACTGGCATACTCCTCGTTCAGGGTTCGGTTGATGCTGGTCACTGCCTCCGTATCAATATTCATCTTGCGGTACAATTTCCTTGTAGTGGGATTCTGAGAGAACTTAAACATTTGTTCGGCAACCCCAGTCATGAAAGGTTTTGGAGCTCCCCATTTGTAATGTTTGGACGGATTCACAAGTTCAGTCATTGTTCTCGGTGGATCCGTTCTGCCCGGCGAAACTATTTTTGCCTGAAGACTGCTTGTGTAAGCTGTGCTGATGATCAGTCCGTAAAAGAGCCAAATCACATAAACAAACTTTGGGGTATATCCTCTTGGGGCACTAATATCCTGGCCAATGAGATATGCCCAAAGGTGGAAAATATTCCGTGCCAATCCGCTTCCCAGGTCATATATTGAAGGATGTCCATCAAGAGATAATTCGCTTATTGAAAGTGTCACGGTAACAAAGATTAGAACTGCCAAAATGATGAACCAAACGGAAGGACTAAGTGCGGTGAGGATTACTTTCCAGGTGTAAAGCGGACGCGGTCTTGCTGTTATAAATTTTACCGATATATGAAAAACGTCACCAGCATACTCCAGGAGTGGATATCGCTGTTCATCGTAACTGACGCATACAGAAACATCTGCTCGTTCGTAAATTATATCTCCAACGCAACCTATAAAAATTGTGACATATAATATATGTTTAGAAAATGTCTGCATCGGATATTGATATGCAAATTGCTCTTACCTGTCCAAGTGCCATTTTCCAGAAGCGTTCCGGTGAATCCAACCGAGCAAGGATTCAGAATGTAACTGAAATTATACTTGTCCGCCATCGATTTGAAAACATAAGTATGAATGCCTCTCTTGTTTCTGTATCCAACTCCCTGGACGAATTCCATTTCGTATGCTCCAAGATAGTTTGTTGGAGCGACTAGCCGGAGTGGAAATTGGTTAAAATTTTCTGTAAAATCCTGGAAGATTTGATCAAGCGGGATGCTCGGGTAATTTGAAATTACTTTCAGCTTCTCGGAATGCGGGCAGTGAAAACAAAATGAGCTCACATAGACATGGTGAACAAGGCCAGTGTGGATGCGGTTTGTAAAATATTCAGTTACAACTATGAAGTATCTTAAATGAGTGCTCAAATTCGAGTAAAGTATGCTGTTTGAAACTGAATCTGAATTGGTCAAGAAAAAGTAGAAATCTTGGTCCCTAATTGTTTGCTCGTTATGTCCTTTAGTAATCTTTAAAAAAAATTGGTTCATGTAGTTTCCGTCAACTTCTTGATCTACCACCGTGACAACCGACTTCCTTCCGGAGACATGTTTCGGAACAACTTGACCGTTTAGAGAATAATTCACTGTGATGAGATTTATCAATTGGACAGAGGAAGAAGTTGCTGTGAAACTGGAGATAAGAAGTTTGTTCAATTGGATTTGGTTGTTTGTGTTTTTGATCGCCACGATGACTGACGTTTCAGACAAATGCGTGGAAATCACTTTGTTGGTATATTCGACACCGTTGACGGTTTGGCTAGAAACAAAATATGGAACGTGAGAAAGTAGAAAAGTTGCACATTTTATTAGACAGGCTAATGTCTTGAGGGACATGGTAAATATTTTTCATTGAAACTAGTAAGGCGAAATGGTACACAAATTAGAAAGGAGTTAGCTAGCTGTTCTTATTGATATGTGTGCTACTGAAGGCATATGATGAACGTCATGAGAGCGCACTAGAGGAAGGTATCCTTTTAGTTGTTTTTGTAAGAGTTTCGGATGACGTACCTGCAAGTTGATCATGATATGGTAATCAAAACAAATCAAATTCCTCAGCACGGTTTTGTTTTGCATTTGTTTGTTTAGGGATTCCTTCTTTAACTGGATTTCTAGATAACATGTATTGGTATTCAATAACCTATAATCGTCTTCTGTGTTGGATACCCTTTTGCGGAACGGTGATGTAAAGTGGTTCGACAATCCAATTAAACGTCGTATAACTTTTATATATTCATGCTGAGATAAGAAAAAAACCATTAGCTGCCTTTTTCGACTTCTGTTAAACAGGGCATGTGTAATTAAAAAGGAAAAAAATTCTGCGAAGTTATTTCCTGCAAATTAAGAGTTATGAACGCAGGATTGCGAGACATCTTCAGTACTGCAATTAATATTCGAGTCATAGACAATCGCCATCAAATGGACTATTTGTATTGTTTAAAGAGTAGTTGCAAATTAAAGGATATATGCACCCATGACGCAACTCTTACCAAACATTTCGACGGCTGTCTACCCACTACGAAAAATACAACGTAATCCCAGTTTTATATACCAATTTCAGATCACATCCCCATGCTTGTTTTATCAGGATACAGAAACCAGACAAATGAAATTCTGTTGCGGAGACATCCAAACTGATAAAAGGGGTTTCAATCAAGAGAATATCAAGTGAAATGGCATGACATTAAAAACTTTGTGATGTCATCTCTCGTCGCATGCAGTTAACAACCTGGAGTTGCATTTAGACCATTGTCATGTCGCAATATATTTTAGAATTTGAATGGTCACCTTAATTAACTGATTTTACGACTCAATCGAACGATAAAATTAAGAATGTAAAAGCCCACTCATATAACAATCACTTCAACTCAGACGTCAATCCGCTTATTGATAGCTTTGTCAAATGTGCGGAAAACATTTAGTTACATCGCAATCACTTCTGGAATGTGTATTTTTTTCTAAAACTGGGGCGGTATGGGAACGTATTTGATTTAATATTTCCGGTATCATTTAGTGATATATCCGTGCTGAGTTCAGTGTTTATAAGTTTTCAATCCCTCAAGGCAGAGCTACCAAGATTTATTAGAAACAGTTTTGAAATTTAGTGGTAAGACGAATAGCTAGTTATGAAACTGTATTTGGATTTTCAGAGAAAGAGAAAAAATATCTTAATATTTCCCGAAGAACAGAGTACATAGAGAAAGGATACAAATTACGAATATAAAGGTTTAATAAACCCGTCACGCCAAGATGTATGAAAGTGGCGGAGCAGCACATTTCCCGCGTGTGTCTCACATTGCCCCGTTTTGAAATCCTAACGGTCACAATTGGTAGAAGTGAATAGTGGCAACCATTATCAGTGATGTATTGAAAGACCAGAAATCATTTCCCGCGCGTGTCTCACATTGCCCCGTTAAAATTTTAAATCGGCCGTTTTCTCGGAAACGGTTCGGAATTTTCAAAAACCAACACTGGATTCTTGCCCCTCGCCGAAAGCGGGATATAAATCATGTGTTATGTGCACGTGTTGTCATTTGAAATTTTCGAAAGTGTAACGGTTTGAAACTGTTACCGTTGACATAGGATTTTCAAAACACATGCGAGCACGACGTCGAATGATGAGAAGTCGTTTACCGAAAACGGAATTTGAAAAGGTCTAACCGTTTTCGAGATATCGCGTGCACAGACGGACAGACAGACGGACACACTGAAGTTATAAAGTGGCTCCGCCACTTAATAAAATCAAAAATGTGCAAATGGAAGCCGAATGATGAACCAATTTGGTATTCGATTTTGGGCGCTTTCTTTGAAACCGAGTAAGAATGTACCATCACTATTTATCTAAACTTTATCTCAGCTAATGCAACCACTAAGATGAGTCTCTGAATTACAATGTTTTATAGTTTGTGCTACACGGTTTGTTAGTGCAACTTGTAGTAAACAAATTGATATTTATTTTAGTTTTTCGGATACACTGTTACAGAGTGTTACATGTACATTACATCACGCGTGAGATTACGGGAATATGTGAATTCATTTTTAAGTTTCTAATAATAGTACATTCTTAAATAGTGAATATTGACTTCATCACATTGTCACCAAAAGATAGTGATCCATACTGAATTCAGCAATAACATCAAATAGAAACATTTCGTGATAAATGTTCCCTTGTTCTACTGAACAATGAGTAATAATCTAAACTGCCGTATGTCTACAAATCATTATTTTTTGCCGACATTCAGAAATACCTTAGTCATTTAAATCTTGTGTTCATATTCGTCAACTGTTTTTGTCTTTGGTACACGGCACTGGCTCTTGATGAAACGTTTCAACAGGCAAGTGGTTTAGTGTGTCACAGATTTCTCCCAATGGCTTATGGTTCTACGCTGGAAATTGCAACAGCCTGTATTATCCATTGAAACTAGTAACGCGAAATGTTACGTTGACTAGAAGGGAGTTAATTAGTTGTTCTTGTTGGTATGCTTTTTACTGAATGCATTTAATGAGCTTCATCAGAGCGTACTTGCTTCGCCTTCATTTTAATTGTTTTTAGTGCTTCCGATGACATACTGACGGTTTCCTAGAAAAAAATAAGTTGATCACGAAATCGCAGACACGCAAAATCAAAATCCTCAGCACGGTTTGGTTTTTTTATTTGTTGATTAACGGATTCCTTGATTAACTGTATTTCTAGATAGCCATTTGCGGTATTCAATAAACTACTGTCCTGTTTCGTGTTGAATAAGCTTTGCGCAACAGAGATATAAAGTTTCTGGTCATTCCAATTAAATATCATGTAACCTTTATAAGTCAGACCGAGATAAAAAAATCCCATAAAAATTCCACAATGTTTACCAAACAATTCGACCGCTGGCTTCCTGTTAAGAAAAATACAACGTTGTCTCTGTTTTATGTACGAATTGCATATCACATCTGAATGCCATTCTTATCATGAAACATATGCCATGCATCTAACAATCTGAAGCGGAGACATCCAGACTGAAAAAGGGTTATTCAATCATGGGAATACCAAGAGGAATGGTGTGACAGTAAAAGTTGTTATGTCAGCTCACGTCACACGCAGGAAACTACCACAGAGTACAATGTAAACCACTGTCATATCGCAATCTTCATTAGTATTTGCATGGTCAACTTAATTAACGTATTCTATAACTCAATTGCAACGACAAAATTAGCTTTAGTCATGTAACAAACATGCAATCGCAAACAGCACAGCCTCTTACTGAAGGTTGTGTTAAATGTTCGGAAGTCATGTTGTTACACTACACTAAATGCTAGAATGTGTATTTCTTTCTAAAACGAGGGCGGTATGGGAACGTATTTTGTTCAATATATCGTTAATCATTTAGAGACAACAACGTGCTACGCTCAGTATCAATTCCTAAGGGTGCAGCCATCAAGATTTATTCAAAACGCACTTTTGAAATTTACCGGTGAGATGAAACGCTAGTTGCGAAAATGTATCAGGATTTTCAAAGAAAGAAAACAGATATATTATTAACCTTTCGCGAAACCCTGAACACAAAAAGGATACAATTTACGAATATAATGCTGTATTAAAAACAAACATGTAACGAGTAGGCAGATAACGGAACCGAAGGCGACAACTGTAAACACAGCTGTAAGAAGTGGGTGATACGTTTTGTTGTGAAACCCCATTACCACAAGCGTCACAAAGAATGCCTGGCTCACAGAAACCTGAGCCAGGAGGAATGAAAGGTTTTGATCCAGTGATAAGTTCAGAAACCTGTAAACACAGAAATAAGCTGTTTTCTTTCTACAAATATTTAACACTTTATTCGAAATTTTAATTCCAGAAACTCACAATTCATTATAATCCTTTAGTGAAGTTATGCACATGGCTTGAAAAGCTCTCAAGACTGCAACACAATAGGTCCGAGAAAATGACCAGGTTTGGAAAATGGTTTCGTTAGATCTTATATTTGGGAGTGTGTTTCTTGATCACGGTGTGAAATTTCAGCAGACTGTTTACAAAGAGGATTATGTCGTCTAATTTTATATAGCAGACAAGGATGCCAATGAGGCAGTCGATTTCCAAAATGATTGAGGTGATATGATATGATATTTGTCCACCGATGAAGGCGGTTCCGAGCGTATGGCAAATCTTGGTAGGCCTTGACCGATCAGAATTACTATACCAATAATAAGGGTAGCCAGCCGTATGCAAAACGGTTGAGTCGAAGTTAATCTTGTCATTTTTTGCTGATTGGGATCCCAATGAAAAGTGTCCCGTGGACGGACTCTGAAAACCGAAGGCATTTCTTAAATAAACGGGCGTGTTCAATACTCATTGCGAAAGTTGCTAGAGAGTAGCTTTTTCAATTGATACCGCGAAATACAACCGAGTTAGCTTTTCTTAATGAGAATGAAAAATGGAACTAATTGAGTGCTTCAAGGCTAGATTCGTAATGAGCTGTAAACAAAACACTTCAACTTTAGTTATTTCGGTATGACTTTCGACAACAAAAACAAGTCCATCTTCAGCAAATACTTACAGTTGGTTTTCCCATTTTGTATGTTAAATTATTACTTGATGGTTCCTTGTTCCGCGTAACGTATCGAACACATTTTACCATGTCAAGTGCAATAAGAGTTTTCCGGATGTGGGCATATATTGTAATGTATTCTTCTGCTTCACATGATATTGGTTGGCAAGTGCCAATTTACTGATATACTTCCAATCTTAACGTGACTTGTGAAATTCTTGAGTATCAACTTGAAACTTTGGAAGACACTATCGCAACACAAACGTGCCATTAGCTCAACGTAACTGAAGCACAACATGATGCAGTACCTATTTGTTTGTCATGCCCGTCACAACAGCATATTTTGATAAACCAATTGTTACATTTTGTTCTGCTAAAATAATGTTTCGACCTCCTTACTGTTGTCCGGAAATAGATACGTAAAATCCGTTTAGTTAATGCCGTATACGCTTAAAGGTTGAGTGAAATAGTCATTTCTGGCTTGCTCATTTACCAAATATGAGATATCATACTCTGAGATATGGCTTTTTAATAAGCTGGTGTTTTATTGTAATATTTGATACCAAAAATCCTGGTGCAATCCATATCTGTATTAAGCGTTAATAAAAACTCGTTGCGGACGTTTTTAACGATCCACTTAACTTGACCATGGTATAACCACACAATGCACAAAAAGTGCAAATTCGATATTAACATCACACCCTCTATTCGTAACAAAGAATGTGTATTAAATACAGACACCATTTTGATGCAAAATTTCTGCTCAAGTTATGGGCATCTGCCATCCAATGTATCACAATTTGAGAATAAATGAGGAAACTATGACTACGCTTCTATGTTGTGAAATTAGTTGCGGTATATGCAGAGATGTAAAACATTTAATTAATATTTGTGGTTTTTGCCAATACGCCCGGTGTACTTTCCAATTATGTGCTCACAATCACTACAAACATGCAATAAAATCCTCCAGTATATCTCAGATTTTATAGTTATAATCTCTATTAGTTTCACCCGTTTAGTTATTACTTATGCACAATACTTCAAAAATGTAAGATGATGAACCTCTTTTCTTAAACCTTAAATAACAATGTGGCGGTCAAATAATATTCAACCAAAAAATCAATAAAATGTTATCGCTTGCTACGACGAAAAAATTGAAAGTAAATTATTTAATATTTAGGCGTGAATATTTCGGTATCTGAATGCTTAAATATGACATGCCCGTCGAGCTCCAACCAAGCACTTTCAATAAATTGAATTTGAGTACTTTTTCGACTTGGTAGGTGTTCACGTGCTTCCACTATTTTGAAATGCGATAACCAACAGCTTCTTATATATTTGGATTGGAGAAACAGTACGCCAATATATCGAGGGAAATTTAACCTGCATGGAAATGTTACCTACGTATACTTTACATTTTGATACATTACATATATCACATGTATCTTTGCATTACCTGCCAAGATGCCAACGCCATTTTTTGGGATCATTCGAAATAGTTATTCCACCTACTTATGGCTGAGCAGTGAACTAAAAAGAATTACGTTGGTTGTTCTAGCACAACAGATTCAGGCTTATGTACATAACGTTGGAAATGTGGTTTTGGGTACAGCTAGTACTTGGTATCATGGGCGTATCTTCGTATGGGAGGTACACCACAAGAGAAACTGAAAGTTGTATTTTGGAGAAGAAAATATAAATCGCTTGGCCCTGCTCATACCATGAAGCATATCCATGACCAAAATACGATCCACTCATATTCCAGAGGCCCAACAGCGGACAACCAGTTGTCAAGGAGCAAAACTATCGTATTTGTTAGACAAGAAATAGCACTTGCTATTAGAAAAATGAAAAGTCTACAGGATACCATTATTTCCCTAGCAATGCTTGGTGTCCAACTATCCCACAGTATTGGCAGCCCACGTTTCCCGGAATCGAAATTACAGTTGGAAACAATTCTGTCCCCATTCGAATCCTGCATGATTCATC
Source organism: Sinella curviseta (assembly GCA_004115045.4). Classification (NCBI taxonomy): domain Eukaryota; kingdom Metazoa; phylum Arthropoda; class Collembola; order Entomobryomorpha; family Entomobryidae; genus Sinella; species Sinella curviseta. The sequence goes on from CM023203.3 coordinate 15,830,799, forward strand.
TGGTGGAATATGAATTCGTGGACAGCGAAACGGAATCATTCAATGAACAAATCAATCCGAACCCAGGCGATATAATGTGGCCATCAAGTAGCATTCCACTTGTACGCTCCAGACATAAGTGGACAAGAAATAGTCTGCTACCTGCTTGGTCGGCCAGCCAGTTCCTCTGTAACGGGGACTATTTTGATCTCGACTACAAGTCGTCCGAGTTTCACTCAAAAGTCAAGATTCCGTTGAATCTGCCTTGTTCCATTCAGCTACATGTCATCCTCTGCAAATATTGGACATTCCTGTTGGACAGGCATGTTGCGTCTCCCAAACTGCTGGTACCCCTCTCCTTCAAAGATCCAATTTTTGGATCCATCACGTCAATCTCTGACGCGATGATTCGTGAAGGCTTTCAGACTTTCAAAAATCTGAGAGAGATTCGCAATGCTGTGCGACCAGATAATTTCAAAGTAGGAATATTCCAAGGACTCATCACACGGACCCTTCTGTTCAACAACTGGTTACATTGGAGCACCTTATGTGACACGCCCAAATATCTTAGATCAGATTTCATACATCCGAGTTGGGTGTCAAATAATAACATCAAGCTGGTATATCAACTGACCGTTAATGAGAAATCATATACATTTAATGCATTCATTGCGACCGTGCGGTTAAATAGTATGGACGTTAAATACAAACACATTTTTAATGAGCTGTACTTAATGCCAGTTCCAAAGAACGTTAAAAGTCAACAGGAAATACCAGAAATTCTTGACAGCTCCTTGAAAGATGTTTCATTTCTCTGGGTTGAAGGGACTTTAGTAAACGGCAAACGGTTCCTAAAGGAACATTCCCGCTTATTGGCCACCAGTTTGCTCTCCAAGGTAACAAAGCGAAGCCTGGCATGCACATTAATTGCATTTGTGACAACAAACGAGAAAAATATGTCGTGCTTGCAGAACCACTCTCCAGAACTTGATAAAGACAAACTACTTTCCAGTGAGATGTTTACTGAAATATTTGTTGACATTAGGGAACGTGCAACGTTCCCTTTCTCGAAAGATTTTGATATATCTTTCCTGACATGCGCTGGTGCAGAATTGGGCAGTTTCACTATCCGGGACTTAGTGATCGTTTTCGATAAATATGTGTGGCTGTATCTAGGACTGTCATATGTTGTGACCGTATATGTTCTGAAGAAAGTCAACCGCTCGTTTCCAGATATGTGGTTGAAGCTACGCTATGTGGACGAGTGGATGTTTCCGATTTTGGTCCTACTCGAAAAGGGTACAAACCTAGCAAACTTCTGTGCATTTAGCGAGAGCCGCTGGAAATTCCGACTGGTACTTCTCAGCATATTGCCTGTGTGGTTACTCACCAGCATCGTTTTGAGTACCGCGTATAGAGGCGAAAACATTAACAAGTTGTACGCACCAACTCGGCCGGTTTTAGTGGATAGTTGGAAAGAAGTCGTTGGCAAGAATTTCACAATATATTCGCCCAATTTACTTGATATGTCGGTAGAACGTGTACTTCCCCCTCAGTACTTGTGGACGCAACAGTGGGTCCAATCCAGTTTTCCAGGAATAGTTTCGGCATTGTACTCAGTTCTAAACTTTCCTTTCGCCGCGCAACTTGGAAAACAATTTGCAACTGATTACAGTCCGGAAATCTTCCCGGAGATAATGCGGATTAGAACTGGTATAGGCACAAATGCATTGAATGCGAATGCATTGAATGTCAAACTTTTAGAGGATATTGTACGACTTTTGTACTTCCCGAAAGACCGTGACGAAGCGCAGAGAGCGGTTGGTGTAGAGTATTTCATGGATAAGATAGGAAATTGTAATGGAAGCGCTTATGCCACTTCAAGTGATGAAATTAGGTTACTCAAAAATGAATTCACTTTGAGGCTGCGAGCAGGTATGAATAAATCAAAACCACTGGTTAACTGGAAACATGTCAGCGTCAGCAAGCAGCCTATGTACACACTGAAAATGGGCTTGACGGTAGCTAAAATTCCGTGGTCAGCAGAGCTTGCGATGAGAAGGTTTAGAAGTATTGATGAGTCTGGCGCAGAAATGAAATTAATGGAGTGGAGAGAGTGGCTATTGACGTATAGAGACCATGCAAAAGTCCAGCATATACTGGATGAAGATAGGGTCAAGATCATTGAGCTGGGTGATAATGTTGCTGTAGTGTTCTGGGCATTCGTGGGATGCTGGATATTGAGCCTGGCAGCGTTTATGGGAGAACTGATATATTCTAAGGTTCTCGTAAACCTACTTGTATCCGTAAACGGGTGCAGCGTTAAAGGGTTGCTGACATTGTACTATAAAACGGCGACATTTCTCAAGTTGTATGTATTGTATATTTGGAAGAGTGCCTATAAAATTAAACTGGTCTGCCAATATCGATCACGCTAGAACCTACTAGCTTTTTGAAATGGGATTAAGGCGTTTAACATGTAATTATTTGCCCGAGCGTAAAATAAGTAACCTATATTGTAAGTATATCCATTCAATACAATAGGATAGAACAGCATTTATCTCATAATATTTCCTTTAATTATTAAATCTATATTTAAAAAGCAAATCTCGCAACGGATGCATAAATAGTCGATGATAAGGTTTAATCGAAAATTCAATAAACATTATATTTTGAAAATGTTAGGAAATCGAGTAACGATAATTGCTTTCCTTACTAATTGGGTTTAATCCTTGCTGGTTTAATCATAATCGCTGCTGTAAACTAGAATGTGGTTTAGCCATTAATATGGAGAGGGAAGGAAGCGCTATAATTAATTGTAATGATGGATAAGCGGCAAAACAATAAACCCACACATTTGGGAAAGTACTCTCATTGTCCATCCATGTCCGTTTCATTGACAACGTAATGGAATGTGTTTATTAGCGTAACCTGTTTGATTTTTTTGCAGTCATGATTACCCTTGCGAACCTTAAACCATGTAAAACTATTTTCTTGCATAAAAACCATTGGTAAAATTAATTTATACTCAAAAATAATAATTGCGTCGAACGCACGACCAACCAGAGCTTGCACAAACTCGGGCACAAAATCCCTTCCGAGACATCCAAACAAACCTTTAGCCTTTACTTTAGCCTTATTGGTCGCACCGATTTAGACACTAGAACAGTTATCTTGTTAAGTTTTGTCGGAGATCTGGCGAAACGAATCCTGGCCCGCAATTTGTTAACTTTAACTGCATGGTATGCCATCTCAAAAACCCCGCAGGCCATGCCAATGACAATACCAGCGAGTACTAGAGCTGCCAGAGTCGAAACGCAATAAAGATACAAGAGGAGCCCAATATTTGCAGGAGAGCATTTAACGCAAATCCAAATTATAGTGACGGTTCCCCAAAATCCATACGTTAGTCCGATATAGGCAATTACCTCTAGCAGATCAAAAAAGTGTTGCCATAGGTGTTCCAGGTGTGCGTAGCGCAGATTAAACCACGAGGCGTCCCTACAATTCACCAACCAGTTCACTAACATTGATCGAAGCCGAGTCATTACTATTAGATACAGAACGTGCATATGCATAGCACTTCGAAATGCTTCCAAACAGGCGATCGAGAGAAGACCACAGCGGATTATAAAGGCAATCATTATTGTGTTTCTCTCTCGGTTTGTTGGATCTCCAAGGATGAGTTCCATGACGTAGTATGCGGGATCTACTTCCGCAAGAACAAAGCTAATTGGAACTACTGCCGAGCACAAAATCACAATTGGAACTATTGATAGGGCCATCATTTCAGCACGGCTGGTTGATCGCCTCGATGCTCCTCTGATTTTACCTACTGCGAAATGCGAGTAAATTTTCTAGATTATTGAGGCAAGAGCATCACATGCATCAAAGTGCGATAGGAAAGAATTACCCGTCCCTTGAGTCAACCACAACTGCAGTATCCCGTTGTAAACATTACAAAACGTGTTAGCGTTAAATACGTGAATCGTTGCTGTCGACGTGATAGTTATGCCAACGTGTGAGAGCATATTGAGCAGGATAGCGTCAATTCTTCTCAATATTCGTCTTTCGGAAAATAAGTTGAACGTCACGGATAACAACGATCCAACCATGACAAATAGTGTAGTGAAAAGTGTCGCCAATATAAAAGGAAGAGCTGTCGGAAATACAGGGTTTGTTGGTAAAATGTGCGTGTATTGCAAATCCCATTTAATTGGGAATGCCCAGATGGATTTGTATACGCGTTCCTGAAATTTTAGGGTACGCACTTCCGCTTCGGTTAACCACGACATGTTGACAGTCGGAAATTGTTTATCAGCCAGCTGGATTAGGATCGTCCGAGGATTCACCGTGAAGAGCTTTTCCGTAACTAAAATAGCTATCCATATTTGGTGGAGTTCTGATGACTGGCACTGCAATAATACCAAGGCAAACGATCGGAATGAAACGCATATTCAGTGTCATAAGTCATTGTTGCATACGGTACATCCCCACGAATTATAAATTATCTTATATTACATATCTTATCATGTACCAGGAATTATTGATTGGATATGACTTGGGAAGTTAGACGTAATGCTGCCATAATATATTGATTAGTCCGTGTATTTTGGCATACATTTCCTGACACAAGAAGTAAAGGAATTACCGGATATCTAAATGCGGATGCATAAATAGCACATCAATTTTCCTAAATTCTAAATAGGCCATTGCAGGGATTATGCTTTTAGATGTAATAATTTTCATGCTTATATAATACATTTTCAGTTTGCCAAAGTCCTTGTTCCTTCGACGTGATTAGTCTAAACTCGCAATTACTACCAGAATGACAAATTTTCACTTGTTTCGCTTTATTCTACCAATGCTGCTGTATTACGAAAGCAATTCTGTGAAATGTCAGCATGTCCTATTTTCTGGATACCTTGTATTTTACAAACTGACATCTAAAATGTATTCCGATTTGTACTCATTCCTCCTTTTTAAGGTTGTACACGTGGCTGACCTTGTGCTTGACATCTACATTTTTGATAGACAATAACCAGACGGTTCTTGGATTATGTATCGAAAGGAACAAAGTCATTATATATAACTTACCAATGAAATATATATTACGCATTATGGTTTTCCCGGCAAGATTCTAGGATCCTTTTATCTGGATCACTTGAAATAATTTTGACAGTTCGAGTGGCCTGTAAGAGAATATGATATTCATGCTTGCCACACAGCTTGAGGTTTAGCATATGTAAAGTACATGGCATCTGAATTGTTGCTATCGGGTACATCCAGTTATTACATGGTCGAATATTCGTATTACCGACATTACACAAGCAGAGACATGGCCAAGCCAAAAAATGGCTACTTCTATTATACGGTTGCTGGTATGGAATCAAAGTGCTTCAAATGAAATCGCTTTCTCGCATGTAGGGTAACCAACCTATAGTTTCTCGTATTGAACAATTTTCAGAATAAATTAAAATTAGAAAATTATTCGAATCTGTAATTACAAAGTCAAATAATAATTTTTGAATTTGTAATCGTAAAAACAATAAATTTACAATTTTACGCAAGTAAAGAATATTTCACATTTTCACGATAGTTTATGAATTCAGAGAAAATTCTTGCATATAATCGATTCTATAATTGCAGCATTGTTAACCACATACCATTAATTTACACTACATAATTTAGAAAAAAAGATTTAGGTGCTTAAATTAACTGTCATTTTTCAAAGGAAAGCTCGATCTTGATAATTGTGTACTTTTAACGTTAGTACTAAATGAAATTGTCACATTCGTGAAGCAGAATATAAGTGGATATGCTGCCGATACTGATCGCATACAGAGAACATCTTCGCAAAACAACAACTGGGAGTCTTGACACGCATATGGGTATAAATACGTGAAACTGATTGGCTGCGTTCGATACTGGTAAGACGTTTTTATAGTCATTTTTATAGTTCATATGCTTAAAAAATATTGAAGATTTACTGCCTGGCAGCAAGCCAACCAGAAAACAATTCTACGAATTGTTTGGATAGAATAATGGAACCATTCATCAAACTAGAACAATAATCATTACGCAACTTGGAAATATGTATATACAGACAAACTACATGCTACCGGAACATGATAATTGAATTCCATTTATATCAAGTGAGCACATGCCTAGCTAAGTAGAACAATTTGAACGGTTTCATATGCAAGGAAATGTAATATATTCAGAGGTGTTCCACGTCCGTAAAAGTTGACGGGTCCAATTAAAATCCTGATCTGCCTGCATGATTCCATGAGTCGATACTCTTTAATAAGACATCTGTCACCGGTCCCATTTAGCGTCCACGCAATACCGTGTCTCCAGCTGCAAATAATTTGTCGACTTATAGAATTGACTGTCCCGGGAACAGAATATCTAATCAGCATGAGTGCATGTCCTCACTATGCAAAAGGAAGCGAATGAGACACCAGCCAGTGAACAACTAGATCCTAATAGGGGATCAATAAGTAGCGCAAATAAAACTATACTCAATGGTATTGTCACTATCTGTAAAGGGACGGCAAGTGGCTCCTGAAAGCATTCGTTCACAATATATGTATAAATTTGTATGCGACGATAATATGTGTGCCAGAGAATAAACTGAGGTGTGGTTGTCGAAATACTAACAATAAGTTTCCGTTGCTTCATTTCACTAGCTAATTGTGTTACCATTTCGTGTGCGATAACATTACTTACTAACATTCCATCATATAGTACAACGCATCCCAATATGGAAAATATACCAAAATTCCAGACTTCAAAACTTGTAAACAAAATAAATATACTTCCCCATAAACTTGGAAACTTTTTGAATGCCGCACGCATACCACTTAAAATTGGTTCCCGGTTTTCCAGAATTACTATGGCATACAATACTGTCATGGCTGCTGAAATAATTGGAACAATCGAAACTAGACACCTTATATACAAATTGAACGACTCATGACACCAGGTTGGCAAACTCTGTTGATGGTCTGCACGATAAACAAATAATATCGCAGAGTAGACCAAGACAGATAAAATCCCAACAGGGCTGCAGTTAACCAAAAGCAAGAATAAATTATCCCAAACCGTTTCCGTTCCTTCGATTGTGAAGTAAGTTATTAACTACCGGAAGCATGAAATGCTTGAAAGGTAGTTATAGCGATTGATCTGTTTGTCTGTCTGTCTGTCTGTCTGTCTGTCTGTCTGTCTGTCTGTCTGTCTGTCTGTCTGTCTGTCTGTCTGTCTGCCTGTGCGCACTCTAGCTTCCCTCCACGTTGACCGATTTGGTTCAAATTTTGCATAGAGGTACCTTGGCTCATGGAGACGCTCCCTATTGATTTTCTGCCATGTACCTCGTCATTGACCGGAAGTCCGGGGGTCGGCGTTTTTGAGGTGGTGCAGGTGTCCAAGCCGTCAAAAAATTTTATTGTATAAATCAATATAGGAGTTCAAGACGATCATTTTTTGCTCACGCACCACGGGTCAAATCGGTCACCTGGCGGTGGGGTGGGCCGTCGAAGGTATGGGGGTGCCCAGTCGTCAAAATATTTTATGCCATAAATCAATGGGGATTATCAATTTGAGCCACAAAAATGTATTATTATAGTCAAATATGTATCCCAATGTGCTATTTTTGCATTTATCACTCTTCCGGTAGTTATGTATTAAAGGTTACACCTTACTAGTTTGTCAGGCATATGGACTGTGGTGATCTCACAACAATGTGCAAATATTGAACGACTTGAGGCTGTGTAATTGTCTTAAATTTGGTGTTCCTGTTAGAATCATTCCTGCTGCGGGACAACGTTGATAAGCGCTATCGTGTCCGGGGACCTATTCAATCAAGCGGAGTTGTCGGTGCATAAGCATCTTTATTGGATCCATCATGGGTGATCTGTGAGGCTTGCCTGCCATTGCAGATTCTCCAAGACAATATCTAAACCAAACATATTCACTTAAATCGTAAGCCATGATTATGGTTGCAACGAAGTTGATGTCGACGAGACACGGCTGGATGAAATTACGTAATTGATATCTGATACCAAGAAGCAACGTATAGAGCGACGTGGCATAATAGGCTTAACTATAGATTTATTTTCAGATTGCGTGAAATATTGATTTTCATTAGCATTCTGAAGAACATGTTAAAGGCTAGTGTAACGGAACACTTAATTATATTCAGATGGTTGTAGATAATCTGCTGGGGCCACCATTACTTTTTTGTCAGTGTGAGTCCGTAAATATAACATGTTTAATATTCGATAATTATATACATTTCTAGTTGACATTCCAAATGAATTCCGATACGAGTGATAGCATCACCATCCCATTCTCCAATTTAAAGTTGAACCTACCTTGACAGTTTAATGGCCTGTGCTAATTCTGCCACTCCTTTTCGATTTCATTGCGGGTATATCATTCCGTTGACTGATAACTCACAGGGAAATTGTTGATGATTGCAGAATCTGACACAATACGAGCATTTTACATAAAAACTAAAACCGCCGATTAATCAATCAATTTTATATTATACCATAAGGACGAATACTGTTTTTCATGTGAGACACTTTTAATTATGTATCTCAGCACAACTTATTTCAGTTTGTACATATTATTTACACTCTACGTGTTTCAAGGTATAAGTGTTGCTGACCCTAATAACTACCAATTATTTTGGTTTCATTTTTGAACAAACATCCATGAAATCGGAAATGAAATTTGAGAGAAAGTCAGCTATTTGTTTAAAAAGGATTAAATAATCAGTTTCACATTTGTTCGATTTTTGTACAAAAATTAAAACACGAAAAAGGAAGAACGATATACATCTTAAAAATACGAAAAACTTGAGCACGCTTCTAAGGGATCGTACATGTAGTACGTCACGCTGAAAACCCGATTTTTCAAGACCCCCCTCCCCTCCCCCACGTCACGGTTACAGGGCACCCCTTTTAACATGTAAAATCACGCTCACCGTGGACCTCCCCTCCCTCCCCCCTCTGAGCGTGACGCACTAAATGCACGATCCCTAATATGGTTAAAATTTATCCGAGGTTATGAACAAATTGCGAAATTAGTTTAGTAAAAACTTTTCTCATAAATTATTTGAACACTATGTTGAATACATGTATTCATTTGAAATGTATTTTGCGTCGTTCCGCTAGCGTAACCGATACCTGATGGTCAGTTTTGTGTAAGCTGGAAATAAGTCGTAGTTGCTTGAGAGAATATATCGGTTCAATCTTGAAATATTCGCAAAAGCGTATGGTTCACATGCCGTGCGTTAGTCAAACTGATTAGAGGAACTTAGTTGTTACATGTGATTAAGTCCATTATCACGGATAGATAGATCGTATCGAAAAGACGTAAATTGTATCTGGCTAAATCTGTCGTTACAATGGGAAACCGCAGCGCCGTCACACCACTCACTTGTCGAGCCATAAAGCTCTACCTCATGAGCTACGCACATATACCTCCAATATTTGGCGACATACAACTGGATGACAGAAACAATGCAAAGATAAAGCATTACAAGATTGTAGACAATTGGATCCTGTTCTTGTGGGAACTCTCATTCTTTCTTAACGGTGGCATCGTTACACTAGCAACATTTGTGGTTTTGGGAAAAATGCTGTATCATCCCCAGGATGTTTCGGTGAGTATTTTTGAAATAATGATGTGTTTGGGTGCGGTCGTATCGTTCCAGTTGATCGTAGCATCTCTTAAAACTCTAAGACACTGCATGTCACTATTTCCCTTCGTGGACGATTTTCTCGAGAACGGGCTTAATATAGGTAAAGTCTAAAACTCGTATCCATTTAGTTCGATTTACACGTATTAATATCGAAATGATTAAACAAAAATATTGAAATACTCTGCAGGCCCTCTGCTGCATGTTCCACGATTGGACATTGCCGGTTATCTAATGAACTATCTGATCGTTGGAATAATTGTTCTTGTGTGTAGATTAGCCCCGTGTATATTCTAATCAGAGAGTTTTTACTCCCACCCTTGGTCGATGTTACTACCACTCAAATTCTAATCTCCTTACTGGTCACAACTATTTCCTCAGCATTCTGCATATACATATTCTTTAAATTTCTATTCATCATACTGATATATCCAGTTATGATAGCCTCCCACTTCAGAAACCACATGAAAACTTTGACTATACAACGCGACCTTTCGTCCAGTTAGCTTTACAGCATATATGTAAAAGGTCGCATTGCTGTCATGGTAGTTCGAAAACCGGTGGCCGAGTTTGTGCTAAATCTTGTTACCTGGAGCCAATTTTTTCTAACGTTTCTTGCATGGGGCGTAGTCCGATGCTCTGAAATTGTTCCATATTTTGTCATTGCTGGATTTGTCGCTGCATTCGTTGGAGGAATGTGCATTGCCATATGTCTTTTAAAAATAGTTTTATACGCTCGCCAGTACAGTCTGGATTTCATTGTCAGGATGAAAAAACAGCACCATAGTTATAATCGTAGCAATCGGAGTTATTGGACAACGCTTCAGTGGCGAGCTCAACAGGAAGTGCCGATTACGTGTGGGAGGCACTTTGCTGTTAACCAGGAGGCCATTAACAACTATATGAATGTTCTGAGTACTAATATTACCAATGCTGTTTTGCTTATAATACCATAGTTTCAGAACTAAAATTGAGTACATAATGTGTTAACTGACAGTAGTCATTTGAATATAGTATTTTACCCAGGACTGTTGAACGTTCATTTCCAGCGCTTTTCAGATAAATATATACCAAGATATTATGCGTTCGCAATATGATTTTCAATACTAGTACATATCCGTTTACGCTTGTGCTGTAGGGTTTTATGTTGCGAGCATTTCAAGCCGCACGTAGCCATATGTATACATACCATTATCATCGCGGTTTGTCCATTTGTGACAGCTATCATACTGCAAAACTCGATTGTAAATGCGATGGCAATACATACCACATTATCAAATCAATAAGTTTATATTAATTTACAAATTCATGACATTTTTCTTGAATTCAAACGATGGATTTTGTCATGAACATTATCCGAACTTTCTTCCATCTAGTGGACATAGAATTTCCGTTGTTAAATGGGTATTGCTACGATATAGTGCATTTGCAAATCAAAGCAGCATGGATACATATAAAAGTATTTATACTTTATATAAAATAAAATACTTCGTAATATTTCGTTCTCGTTACGATCAAACTTATTCTTAGAACTTGGTTGTTACTTTTGATTAAATTTAGTTACTTGTTATCACGGATGCATAGATCGTATCGAACGAATCTCGAACCACATCTGGCTACAACACTATTATGTTGTTACAATGGCAAACCGAAGCGCCGTAACACCGCTCACTTGTCAAGCCATACAACTTTATCCCATATGTTTATATGTTTATGATGGCAGATAGACAACTATCCAAAAGCCACAGTATTCCGTCAAAGCAACTTTTGAATTATTCGCACAGACTGTGATATAATCCAGGCCTACATTCTTAAAAAAACAAGATATCACTTTTGATACTTAGCGCGAAAAAGGCTGAAGCATTCAAAAATTACTACGAAGGGATTATCAGAAGTGGTGGAACAGTGAATAGCATTATTACAAAGTAAATTTTGACAAATCTGACGATTGACATACCCATCGATAAATGCAGATCTTGGCTTTCGAGTGACATATCTCACGTAATGGTATACGTTGGCTCTCCCGAGTGGAGAAATAAGTTGGTTAATTGCAAATGAGTCAAGATATTATTGTCGTGTGAACATCAAAAAATCTTCTTGTGGATACATGCCGGTGACATAATAAGTTTTAAGAGGGAACGACTTATATGATACTTCAGGGAAGGAAAAATTTTCCGCATACTAAGCAACCAATGTTACAATTTACAAAGAGGCCTATGTTCTTCATGCTAGGTGTGATCAGTTGTTGTTACAGAATAACCAACTTTTTGGTTGGATTGGATTTTGCTATTAAATAATTGCGAATGTGGAAGTATTTTTGTTATTTTTTGGTAAAAATATCCATAAATTCTTACTGGGAGAACAAATTTGAAGAACGTCAGCAAGGTTTTTTAAACCAAAAGGGTGTGTTCACATTTCGTAGAATATTGTCCGAATATACCAAACCGACTCTGTAACTGCAATATGAATCAGGTGAAAAACGTGTCAGTCTCAATATGGCACAAGTAAAAATGAATCAAGTAAAAATAAATCAAGTAAAAATGAATGAATCAATATGAATCAAGTGAATTTTGGGGCATATTGAGGTTTCCACGCTATGATATGGAGAATAAAATTCCCTTCAAGATGATACCCCGCACATCCAATTGGAAATTCGTATAACTGTAAAAAATATCTTTTCATGGCAGCAAAACGTCATGAAAATTAATTGCATCTAATGATTAATTAGCAAATATGTGAATTGATAGTTCAATATTCTTAGTGATAGTCACGACTGTGTTACCAATATGTATTATTGGTTCATTTTCGCATGGTCTAATAAATATTAAGCGAATAAATAACACCTATTAGTAATTCGAAGTCGAGTATTTTACAAAAAAACAGTTTCCCAAAAGTAGGCATTTTGCAAGTGATTCATATTGAGATTTACACGTTTGTCACTTGTGCCACATTGAGCCTGACACGTGTTCCAGTTGATTCATAGTGCAGTTACACAGCCGATAACAAAATAGTTAGAACGACATTAATTTTTTCTGCGAAAAACTGCGAAAAAGTTGACGATACGAGTCATATGGGTAACATCTATCTCCGAGTACTACAACACTAATTCTCTCATGCAATATATATTAGTTGAACAATACACTTTATAAACTGCGGAAAACAGAAAAATAACTTACGCAAGAAGAAAATACTTTTCGGGTCATTCCGTATCTGAAAGCTCAACTGAATTATATTCCCGTGCCACGAACAAGCATTACCAGCAGAATAAAATAATTCTGAACATATTAGTTCCTTGCAAATATTGTACTTGCTCCACTAATACGAGATACTGTCTTATCTCAACCATCAAACGGACTAGAAAAGTATTCGATTATCATCAGCGATTAAATCCTGTATTCGAGATACGTAGATCATATCGAAAAAACACAAACTTTATCTGGCTTACAACGATTTCATATTCGCTACAATGGCAAACCGAAGCGCCGTAACACCGCTCACCTGTAAAGCTATAAAACTCTACCTTATGAGCTACGCATTCATACCTCCACTGTTTGGCGACATAAAACTTGACGACACAAATAATGTCAAGATAAAACATTACAAGATTCGGGAAAACTGGATTCTACTCTTATGGGAACTGCTCTTCTTTCTTATTGGTGGGATCGTTACACTAGCTACTTGTGCCGTTGTGTTAAAGTAGCTGTATCGCCCTCAGTACACCGGCATAACTGTTTTCGAAATCATGATATGTTTGTGCGTTGTCGTATCGTTCATGCTTGTGGTTGCATCCCTCTTGACTCTGCGAAACTGTGTGTCGCTCTTTCCGTTTGCGGACGATTTTCTTGAGAATGGGCTACATCTAGGTAATATTGCTACCAGATATTTCGATTGACTTTGTATCCGAATGATTTTTACAGTTGAGATGAAATATTCCAATTTTCAGGCCCTCTTTTACATGTACCACAATTGGACATTGCAGGATATCTAATGAACTATCTCATAATTGGCATGATAATATTCGTAACTCCATCGCGATTGGTACTATCTATTGCAAAAATCAGTCCGGTGTATATTCTAATTAGGGAATTTGTGCTCCCGCCCTTGTATGACGTTACCACGGCTCAAATTCTGATCAATATATTTGTCACAACTATGTCCTCAGCATTTTGCATGTACATATTCTTTAAATTTTTGTTCCTTATACTCGTGTATCCAGTAATGGTGGCTTCCCACTTTAGAAACCACATGAAAACCTTACTAGTGCGAGGCAACCTGTCGGACAATCCGCTGTATAACATTTATGTCAACGGTCGCGTTTATATCATGGTAGCACGAGATCCCGTGTCAAACTTTGTACTATATCTTGTGACCTGGAGCCAATTTTTTTTGACGTTTCTTGGCTGGGCCGTCGTCTGTTGCACGGAAGTTGTCCCGGATTTTGTCATTGCTGCCTGTGCAGCTGCATTTGTTGGAGGCATTTGTATTGCACTATGCCTGCTAAAAACAGTTTCATGCGCTCGGCAGTATGTATGTATGTATGTATGTTTCTATCAGTATCCCCGACCAGGGTATCTCACTGATAGTCACAAATGTTAACACTTCACAATCACTTTTTTTACAGGAAAAAAATCGCTTTTTAATTATTAAACAAAAATTTCAAATCTTCAATAACTTTGTCAATGCAGGATAGATCACAACCAGTTTCTTTGTCACTTCTCTTTTCTATTATCCATGTTTGTATCTCATTTTTAAATTGTTTTAAACTTTCAGCTTTTTGTATTTTTTCCGGGACTTTAGCCCATGCCTCCGTCATTGCTACTGAAAGAAATCCGTCGCATTTTTCTCTGTTCACATAGTTGCATATTGTCCTTCTAGTTTCGATGACTTGTATCGCATCTAATTTTATCATATCTTGGAAAACTGTTGGTGATTGTTTCCACAAAGACTTGTATGCCAAACACATTTCCAAAAATTCCTTGTGCTCCTTAACATTTAGCCATCCTAATTTGTTATAATCTTCCTGACTATAATGATTGCCTAAAGTCAATTTTACACATGATTTAAATATCTTGTCAGCACATTTTAAATGTTTTTTGTTTCCATTTGTCCATATCATACTCATGTAAAATAGTTGCGAAAGGCAAAATGACTCTACTAATAGTTTGATTTGACCCGAGCTCAATAATTGCCTAAGTGAACGAATTGACCACAAAAGTTTATTGCATTTTTTACTCGTGCTTTCTATGTGATCTTTCCATGTCAATTGCTGATCCTTTATCAATCCTAAACTTTTTATTTTGTGTACATTTCTAATGGTGACTCCATCAATCATGATTGTCAAATCTTTACACCGTTCGGCATCATTTTTATTTCAATGGACAATGAATTCAGTTTTATCAGCGTTTATTTCTAGATCGTTATTCCTAAACCATTTTACCAACAGGTTGCATTCAGTTTCCAAAACTTTTACGTCTCGTTGAATATTTTGTTTATCGATTTCTCTGATTATTTGTGAGTCGTCAGCGAAATAAACACAGTACAGTTTGGATTTCACTATCATTATGAAAAAACAGCACCATGGTTACAATCGGAGCAGTCGGAACTATTGGAGGACGCTTCGGTGGCGAGCGCAACAAGAAGTTCCGATTACGTGTGGTAGGCACTTTGCTGTCAGTCACGAGGCAATTATCAATTATGCGAATTCTGAGTAATAATATTACCAACGCCATTTTGCTTATAATACCGTAGCGGTCGAAATCAAATTATATATATACTGTTAAGAACGTTGAAGTATATGGTCGTATTGGTAACCAGTATCCTGTCTTAACTTTGTATGTAGAAAATATAATTTGACTGTACTTTGAGTTTATGGAATATTACCTATATTGTCATATATTTGTTATTGTACGCTAGTGGTATGAATGCTATATGATTTTATGTACATGTTTTTGGTGAAGAGAGTTGGAGAAAAAATGAGTTTCAGTTCTCCACCTCAAGCCAAGCGAGCAAGAAGTAAAGTAGGGAGTTGAGTAGGCCAGAGAGCCATAAAAATACACTGAATCATTCCTGTAAATTTTAACCTTTAATCTTGTAACATTTCTTAATTGACTACTTTTGACCATCAGTTTTATCTCAATTAATTTGCGTCTGAATTAATAAATAGTCAATTTAATTGGCTTAAATTTCTGTGTCTCATCAGTCATTGTTATTATCCTCAGTGTCTGTTGTGTGGTTGCATCATTGTGGTTGTGACAGTTAACTACTCACTATTTCATATTTTCAGTATTTTCAACTCAGTATTTTCATATTGTGGACTTCATAACGTTATCAATGCAATATCATCGTCATCGTAATTATCTGGAACTGAGCAGTGTGTGGAGGAGGAACGGAGATCACTGAACCCAAGCCAAGTGGACAAGTTGGCTACATGCGAGGCGTGGCTCATCGGCTAGATCAAGCACATCAGCAGGTGCGTCGCAAGCATCAAACAAGTGTGGTTAGGCATTGGGATTGACGACTTGGTCTTATCTTCGCCAGTAAATTAGCAGTGTAAGAGTAGTGGGCTCCCGCAGGCGTAATTTCTCGCTCAAGCGTTCATGGTAGATGGCAGATGGCATGTGTGTCGTGAGGAATGAGTAGCAAGCAATCCTGGCAGAGGAGCATATAAATATTGACTTTTATGTATTAACAAGTAACTTTCATCATTTTTCATCAACTTATCATAGTTAATAGTGCCACAGTAATCATATACTGTGCATATCTGGAGCAGTTCTATACATACATTTTTCTACCCGGAACTGGCGAACATTCTATTCTTCTGCTGATGTGATCTAAATATGCGTAAATATTTTAAATTCGCAATAATTTGGTTTTCCAAATCATTGCATCTACGACCTCCTATGTTCTGTAGGACATAAGGCTGTAAACATTGACTGTCTCACGTTAGCATATGCAGAGTTATCATCGCGGTTGGGTTAGGTTGTAGCCATTGTATTGAGAAACCGATTTAGCATGCAACTTGAACGATGGTTTTTAATGTAGGAACATGAAAGCTTCCATAAATGGTTTCCATCAAAACCGGAGCGCAGTGGCAGAAAGTACATACTTCTACGAAGAACATTTTGTAACCAAATTAACGTTTTGGAAAAGAGGATGAGATAACTTTATAATATGATTTGATTGGAGCAATTTGGAATGAATTTTGATGTTCAGAACCGAATAGATGCTTCGACTTGTGATTTGTTGTTGTCATGGAATATTTCCACAGAAGTACGATTTCGATGTTTCATGCTCATTAAACATTCATTGGTTTTTAAATATGGATATTTGGCATGGCTTGGGATGGATATTTAAATACAAATATGAGAAACTGATTCGCTGCATCCAATACCGGTATGCCGTTTTTATAGTAGCTCTTATAGTTATTATTACGATTTATTCTTTTGCAGCAAGCCAACAGGAAAATTACTCTACGAATTGTCTGGATAAGATTATGGAACCATTCATCAAACTAGTACAATAATAATTATCCACATCCACGCTTCATTTTTAACAATATTTGACAACTTAAACGCGACCACACTCATACTAAAAGTATACCTAGATGAGCAGAACCAGTTGAACGGTTTTGTAAGCAAGGAAATGCAATATATTCAGAGCCGTTCCCCGTCCATAAAAGTTAACCGACCCAATTAAAATCCTAATTTCTCTGCATGATTTCACCAATTGTCGACACTCTTTAACATGACGTTTGTCACTGATTCCATTATACGCCCACCCAATAGTATGCATCCAACTCGAAATAAGTTGTCCACTTACAGAATTTGCTTTCCCCGGAACGGAATATCCAATAAGCATAAGTGTGTATGTGCTCACTACACAGTACGCAGCTAATACAATCCCAGCCAGTGAACAAGTAGATCTTAATATGGGATCGATAAGAAGTGCCGATAAGACTATGCTCATTGAGAGTGTCACAATCTGTAGTGAGACGGCAAGTGGCTCTTGAAACGATTCATTTACCAGAATTGTGTATATTTGTATACGACGATAGCTTGCATACCAGCGACTAAACTTATGCGTAGCTGTCAAGATATTAACCATAAATTTCGGTTCCTTCATATTATCAGCTAATTGTATTACCATTTCGTAGATGACTACGTTACTTAAAAACATTCCATCATACAGTACAAAGCATCCCAAGGCGGAGAAGACCAAGAAATTCCAGATTTCAAAACTTGTCAGCAAAATAAATATAAGTCTCCACATGTTTGGCAGCTGCAGGAAATACGGACGGATACTACTTGAAATTGGTTCTCCATTTTCAATTATTAGCGCGGCGTAACACACAGTCATAATAGCTGATATAATTGGAACAATCGTAACTAAACACCTTATGCGAATAGAACTTCCCATAACACCAGGTTGGTAAATTGTGTTGATGGTCTGCACGACGTATAGATAATATCGTCGAGTATACGAAACCAGGTGGTGTCCGAGTAGTGCTGCAGTGAGCCAAAAGCAGGTATAAATTATTAAGTTTCCGTTGACTCGATCATGAAGTAAATTATTTGCCAGGCAAATGGATTGCAATGATCTTACAAAAATGTGCAAATATTGAACATATTTTAGGTTTTGTAATTGCTGTAGATTTTTAGACCCTTCCAAAATCCTTCCGGAAGACGTGCAGCGTTGGTAAGGACTAAAAGTTCCGGGAATCAACTCAATCAAACGCAGCTGTCGGTGTATTAATGATTTTATTGTGTCCGTTGTGGACGATCTGTGAGGTTGATTTTCCATTGCAGATCCCGACCAATATTTAAAACAGTGGGCAAAGAAAACTAGTGCACTTAAATATTAAGCACATAATATGGTAACTTGCTATATGAAGTCCTGGACAAAAGCTCGGACGAAGTTACAATAAGCAGGTAACAGAAATACGTCGCATAAAAGAAGAATATTGCATGTTTTGCAGTTTGTGAGAAATATCCGTTTTCCGTAACATTCTGAGGAACATTGTAAAGGCCGATGCAATAAAAGTAGGAAGGAACTCGGAATTGTCAGCGTAATGACAGTGGTTAAGGTGCTGACCTGTATCTCACTAACTGATATTAATATTTCTGAGATGGCAGATACACATCTACTAATAATACATCTACTTCCTACTGTCAACACAAATTTGGAATTACAAACGTCGAGGGAAGTACATGTAAGATATATACACTGTAGGTAAATACCTATTTATAACATTATACAGATTAGCACATATGAAAGCTGAAACAGTTAATGAATACGCTATTTCAGTGGGGCCGATATTTTAGTATTTGCCGTGAGGTGACGGTAACAAAATACATCATTGATATTTGAAGAACTTTTTACGAATTGAAAAAAAAATATTTCCACCACCGTAGTCTCAACTAGAACCTTAAGCAAATCCAGCAATGCATTTAAAATAATTATATCCTGTGCGTCACGCAGCTTAAATAATTAGCAGTTGTGGCCATACAGTCGACATTTATAAGGACCCTTCTGTACGAAGGAAATGCGACAAAAAAGATTTTGTGGTATGCCCTGTTACTGCTATCCCTACAGGAAACTCCCATTTCAATGTATCTGATGATTACAGTCTGTTATTAAATTTCCAATATGATGGCTGTTATTTTAGTTATAAATGTTTAACGCACAAAGATTATATGAGAATTATTTAACAGTGACAAGACTATACTTAATGGAATATTATTTTAGGATGCGTCTCACTTGCAATACCTCTTGTGATTCATAAATGCCGATTTTCACGACAAGTTTATTTTTCGTTAAACCTTCATCATCGTATATTGCAGTGAAATGTTGAATATGGGCGTGTACCTCCATTATTACCATCTAAATGTTAGTGCCACTCACAACATTAAAGATGTTAAAGGTGGATAATTTATGATGGCTCCATTTGGTAGATGCGAAGCATTGTGCATGGATAAACCCTCTGCTTGGCATAAGAGGCATAATTGAATATTTAACCAATTAGTATTAGTTATTTGTTTGTACTAAACAGTCACTGTTTGGGAGTAATACTTAAAGTTTGTTCATTTTGTGCATGGTCGATGGTTGTCAGTTTGTTAATTGAGAGTACCAACCTTCTGTTAGAATGAAATTGAAGATAAAAGCAAAATGGGTGGAATGAGCTGTTACAATCGGCTAAAATCAATCTCGCTAATTTCCATTTTACCGATTCCACAGGCCTTCAGTACAAATACATAATAGATTAACATGAGTCATGATATTTTTCATATTTAATATATCTGATCAATCTTTTGGATGTATAGGATAAGGAACAGTTGTCGTGGCCATAGTAGAGTGGATCATTATAGTTGTGGTCTAAAATATCCTGCCAGAAACGATAGCGTCGAGCCTGCTCATCCTCTATTCAACACTATCAAATCATGCCTTGTCCAAAATCGTTACATATTAAAGCGTGCCAAACATACATACATTTCATCAGATCCTATCATTGGCGTATGATAGGATATGATATTGCACTACTTGATGTGGTTAATGGCTCCTTCATTGATAGTTTGTACCGAAATATCAGAATACATCCAAAGACTATTGAAGACAAACATATTTATAGAAAAGAAACTTACGATAGAGCCGCACTTTCTAAACGTCAACAGAATATTTTAAAAGCGGAGTTGATGACTTGTAATAAAGCTGCTGCCGTATTGCCGGAAGTGTTGGCAGTGCAAATGGTTATAATATTGAAAAAAGCGCATCCAGAGGATCATGTATATGTGGGAAATAAAATATTGTTTCAAAGTGGACATAATATGCGGATATACACACATTGAACATATGATTTCTTCCTGGGATTATTTTCATATTCCCAAATCGACTAATTTTATCTCCCAATAATATGTAATTATCATTACAATAATTAGTTCATGTAGCATAAATTTGATATTTAATATGTTGAGCTTATAAATTAATATTCTGTCGCTTGAAGACTGTTTGGGAAATGAGCAGCTCAGTGTGCAAATTTTCTGTTGTTACACGAGCTAGCTTTTGTTTCCGCACTTTCCATTTGAACTTTTCTTCTCCCACATGCTCATTGGTCAATATTCAGCCAGTCAGGATGAGGGAGAAGACTTTTGTGAACCAAGCTTACAACGTACAATGGTGTGTCATTCCCTATTGCTTCGTCATTGAGGCACATTATTGCAATAAATGGTTTAAGACCCACATAGCAAAAAATTTAATGAAACACGCATATATTTTTACTGGAATATCGCGTATCATATTCCTTATTATATTTTATGACGGTGGATTTATTAATTGTAGACTCGTAGACTGCGATAGGTTTATTTATGGACTAAAGAAAAATTTCTGCCCGGCATTAGTTTATGAATCCAGAACCATACTCTTTTACTTGTATTAGTTAAAATGTTAAAACGGAAACAATATGATTGCGTCAAAGGATCTTTCAACAATCAGCCACATAAATGAAGTGCAAAACTCCTTGTTGAGCGGCATACTTGATCTGTATTTTATAATAATTGGGCGAACGGCCTTTAACCTTAGCACTTTCTCTCTGTTTTTGGTCGTCGTCAAAATGGCTGCAATATGTGCTGCCCTCATGAAATGAACTTTGATGCAACATCCAAGCATTTCCACTCCATCAGAAAATTGCGGTACTATAAGTGCAAGGGCAGCCAGAAGAATGACAAGCAGCATGACAAACGTTAGGTAGAGTAGTAGTGTGATTTTTTGCGGAGATGCTTGTACAACCACCCATATAGTGCCGACAGTTCCCCAAAACACAAATGTAAACACCACGACCACGACGCCATTAATTGTATCTTGAGCGGTGGAGATGATGATCCTTAGGCAGTTGTAATAATGCAATAATGTGTTTGTAGCGAGCGACCGCTTTGACAGATGCGTCATCATTTTCACAAGACGAAACACAATTATGACGAGGCAGCAGTAACCAAATATGATTTCCCGAACCACCTCAGATACAAAAAAGAAGTAGAAAATAAAGCGGAAAACTAGAGCAACGAGTGAGGAGTTGTAGGGTCTATACATCGGATCAATTAATATTCGTTCGAAAATAAGGTAGAGTGCATCTACATCCGTCAACAGACAACCAATCACGATTGAAATGGGTAGTAGCGGTGCTAGTGGCACAATCATGAAAGGTGCATAGCTCAGGAGATCAGACTCGTTGGTTTTCCGTTTCTCGGGGTATCCTGAAATTTAATAGAAAAAAATGTAGCAAAATATATGCGACTGTTTACTTACTCAAAAGTAATCCGTTCCCATAATGAACATAATATTATTGCCACTACGTTTTTCCAGATCCTCCTGAATATCTATTCCGGCGTTATACGCAAGCAGCGCTGAGTCACGGCATACGAAGTAGGCGAGACTTCCTATTGCCACGCAAGGAATAAAAACAAGTATAAATATGAAGTGGTTGATGGTGCTGTGCTTTTGGTTAGGGAAACACTGCTCAAATGTAATGCCAAATAGAAGGTGAGCACAACCAAATATTACAATTGTGATGGTCGTCACTAAATTTGGGATACACTTGTACAGTGGCCTTTTCCAGATAAGGCGGATATACCCGAAATTCCAAGTGAAAAGAAAGGGTCACATGTAGCAAAAGCACTGGTCCATAAATATGAAGACGGCTTTCTCCACTTTGCTTAAATGCATTTTGATTAGTCAGTAAAAGGTGATTTTGTCACAATGGTGAACTCTCGCACTCGCCTCTGTCACGTCACGTCTGAACACATCGTGGAACAATGGATGCTCTATAGTTTCTAATCCATAAGCAAAAGCTATTTAGATGACGGGCTGATAGATGTAACTCAAAAATTAAAATAAGTTGAAAAAAACCGAAGCTGATCATTAAAATAGATCAATTAATGTTTTTGTGGTTAAATTATTCAGTATAGTTAACTTTTTGGATAGCTCGCATCTGCTTTACAAACATGTTTTGTAAAGAGTAAGCTATCCCGAACAAAGGCTTAGAACTGCATATTTTAGTATGGCAAAGAAGTGAAGATTTGTATTTCGTATTCTCATACACAAGCTAGATATACTGTAAAACAAAGGATATTTATATTTTTAAAAAAATACTTTTACCGCTTATTTTGCTAGAATAAAATCAATTGACAAATCCAATTACATTAATCGGCTTGGCAAGACTAGCTGGCTGGAATTGAAAAATAGAATATTCGAAAAACACATTTCTATTACATGCTGTAAAGATTTTGAAGAGCAGATTGATGAATATGTAAAATCTTGGCCATCCGCTTGTCATTATTCAATGTAGGGAAATCAGAGCGCAAATATTCAAATTTTTCCAATCACAAACTAGTGAAAAGACTCGATCACTCAATCGATCCATTAAAAAGAAAAGAACGAACTCACTAGCATTTTACCGTCCATATGAAATACATCGTAAATGCAGTCCAAAGTAGGAAATAAAGTTACGAGTGGAGAAAGCGTTTTTTGCAATATATTATGTTGATAAGTTCACGCTTTTCAATACGCAATGCATTTGTGGCAATGAGGCATTGAAAATCAAAACAATGCAGAATGATTTGAAGCTATTCGGTTACATGTTTAATCAGCCCCTTCCTGCTACAACTGTCCATGTTCGAGTAACGAGATGTTAATTATTTGGATTTAAGATCATAAATTATATTTACATTTCAAACAATAACGCAACAATTTTTCATCTAATATCCAATAAACATATGATATGTCCGCATTATTTATGTTTTCTGAATGCCATTTTGCATAATTTACAATGCAATCGCCTAACCTTAGCAATTTTATCGCATCACAAAAGTACATACATGTAACGTCTTTGGAACGTTAGGTGATCCATTAGTTTCATTTCACAATGAAATTGTATACCAGTATGCTGTTTTCAATGGAAAACAAAATCCATTCAAAATTCCATACATCAGGATGAAAAATATATTTGGCATGTTTCCGTGACATATATCAGACAAACTGAATTTATCTGAACTCTGCAGAATCAATTAGAAATTTGGAGGTTGGATTTGAAATCGGATCGGGAATACCAGGAAGATCTGCCTTTACTTACTATCTGAGAATCGGAAGTGACGTTTTAACTAGTTTAGCTAATCATACAATTTATCACCCAAAGTCGCAGAGCATGATTGACGAAATTGTGTTTTGCAAGAGCCAGAGAATTTGGCTATATATTAGCACCACGCGATAATCAGCGTCTAGAAAATATGACACTTCTTCGCTTTCCCTGTAAGTTGTAACTTAATATGTGATCATGTATTGCATGTGTAAAACGAAAAATATTTGATTTCACCTTGACCATGCCCATGATGATTGCCAGTTTGCCTCATTATATAATTTCTGTTCCATCATGTGTATATTTCAAACGGAGAATCTCGTGTTCAACAAGTATCAATAACGCATTGTAAACTTTCAACTGTACTGAATCATTTACTGTTTCCAATGAATGTATTTATGAAGCGGATGTTTCCCAAATACACGCTATTTAAATTGGTAACGGTTTTTACTAGATTCGGACAGGATATATCTACTGCGCTTAATTGTGAATTAATGTTGTGTCTAGTGATAGCATAAAGTGTCGATTTGATTACTTACTAATGTTCTGAAAATATGCGATATGTGTTCGTAATTTGACTAAAAATATCCAACAACATAACTATTGTAAACAATTAACGCAGAGTATATCTACAGTAAAGAGAGCATTGTGCAACCACAAAGTTTTGTTGACAATACTTCAGCAACTGAAAGCATTTTCAAGAGAGTACCTGAAGTATTATGTAAATGTTACTTTCAACAAACATTTGATTATTATTAATGATCTGTCATGCCGTTGTGTTCTAATCTGCAGGCCGTTGCAGACTGTTCGTAAATAATTGATCTAATTAATTTTCACATAAAACATTACGTTGTGTTTGATCAGCATTCCCAAAATTCTTGGATAATGAATACAATTATAAAAAATAATGTCAACATCTTAAACTCGACCAAATTATTTTAGCCACATATATTACGAAAGCCGCGTAATCATTAAAACACGTATATAATAAAACTAATACTCTGTTGGCACAAGGTTCACATTTTGCACTTTCAAGAAACTTGTCTGGATGGTCACATCCAAATGCATTTTCTTACGATCAGAAACCAGTTGTTAAGGCATTAACAACAATTTCGAGATACAAAGTGAGTTATCTTTCAGAGAGTTTGTTACCGAGTGTACTAAGATTTGCAGATTCTAACCCGACACACTACATAATCCTCGAGTTATTTTAACTTTATATACATTCAGTAAATATTATTTGCTGTGCAGTTGCATACTCGAAATTAATATTTTAAATTGTACCAAAAATAGCTAAACATGAATATGGTGATTACCATGTTGAATTTGTTAGCAATTTTCGTAATAGCTTTAACGTCTGTAAATTGTGTTGCCGCTACATTGAAGTATTCCATTTCGGGGATAAAAGAAAGCAATTATATCATCCCATCCAGCTATTCAAAGCGATTTTCAAACATTAGGGCGGCACTATCAACGCCAATGAAACTCCGGGAAACGCAGTTTCACACTGCATCCATATTGAATCGGTTTGAGAAGATGCATTGCCACATAGTCGTAGATAACTTCCATAACGTTAACGTTGAGTACTCCCATACAAGTGCGCTTCACAGAGGACTTCGTGCCGGAGTTTTTGCAAGCACTGATTCGCGGGATGCGGATGAAAGGTATGGGCTGATTTGGATTCCACTAGGATACAAACACAATAATGGTAGCATATTACTGGAACAGCATATTATCAAAGGAAGCTTATATAACATTAACTGCAGCATTTCGAAATATTTCTCCGAAAGCAACTTTGAGTATATTCACGAGCTGAGGGAGTTGTGCCTTCGTCTGAACTTTACCGAATATGCCATGAGCGCCAAACCGTGGAATTGTATGGTACACATATGCATCCAAACTCCAAACCCTGTCTTGGTTCAAATGAAATTCCCGGCAATGTTCAAACACGATGCTTTGGATGATATTGCGGTTCACCGTCGCACCAAATATCCACCTAATCTACACATATTTATAAACCTGCATATGTTCCCCACAATAACAGAATACTTGAAGCAGTTTGAGAATGCCGACATTAATGTACAAACCAGTTTGGTAAATTTACATCCAATATTTGATCCAACAACGTCAACAATCATAATGATAATTACGCTTGCACTAAAAGAATCAAGTCAAATTGTTAACATATATCGAGTATTTACCTATTGCAAAAGAATGAACTCCAACAGAATTTCAGTAAAGACCATATCCGTAAACTTGGTCGACATTCAGCAGTTTTTGGAACCACAACCCCTTGAGAAGCAAATGCGTTGGGATATTGATGTCAACTACGAGTTGGCACAGGAGAAGCAGATGTTTAAATTTATGAATACAGTTCAGAAATGTTGTAGATCGGACAATAAGCTGATTACCACTGCCGAATCTCTAGCAATGTGCGCTGTGGATCCATTCTACATTGGTCTGGGATACATTATGCTGGATATTTTAGCAAACTCCACAATTTCGTTTGGTTCTGCAACTCCGAATTTTTGTCATAATGGACAACCAACTGCAAATGCGTCTGTGTTAAATTCACATATTGATCAAATCATGCACATATCACTCGTCCCGAATCATATTTCTGCAGCATTCCCGCTATATTACAAGGAACGGGTAAACAACTTGGCTTTCGTAAGCTGCGGCAGCGAAAAGGGCTACAATTCCTTTGGACTGGAAGGGTTAATTCGAGTATACCAATTTCCCGTGTGGAGTTGCATTTTCATAATATCGGGGGCTCTGGTAGCAACTCACATTGGCATTTTGCCAGCAACTTCAACCACCAATCACGTCATCTCTGTTGTAAAAGTATTCTTGGAACAGGGAGACCCATTCCTACCTTCCGCGTGCCGAAATATCCATCTCCGATTCACAATCGCGGCAACTTTATTGGTCGGAATAGTGATCAGCAATGGGTTCAAGAGTAGCAACGTATACAATATGATATCACCTAAATATCTGCTCACCTATACAAATTTTAGTGAACTAGTAGCTGATGGGTTCACCGTTTTCACAAGACCAACACACATTTATGTTAATCCATTTCGCTGGGAATTTAATTCAACAAACGACTTCTTAAACAGGACAGCGGAAATATACCAGGAGACTTCTCACATGATTCTTGGATCTATCGAATGGTTTTCAGCTGCATCCGAAGTGTACCAATGGGACGATTTTCTGGACTATATCGACGTATCATCCAATGTGACGTACTTGGTGGATCATTCGAGTCTCCATCCGGACACTGTTAAAACCTTTATTAGTTCTTTCCAAAACAACTCCGGGGAATGGCTTAAGTTAAATAGCAAAGACGTATCTATGAGAGAGGACGAAATGCGTGAAACTTTGCTAGAACCACAGGCTGCTCTGTTACGGGAGCATTTGAAGGAATGTAACAAATCCGCTTTGCTGCTTCCATCATATATTGCAAAAGAGTTTGCGCTGAAATTGTATCACGCTAATCCAAGCTATGCGGTAAACGTTGGCAGAGAAAGCTACGCCAATAT
This sequence comes from Sinella curviseta, assembly GCA_004115045.4. Taxonomy (NCBI): domain Eukaryota; kingdom Metazoa; phylum Arthropoda; class Collembola; order Entomobryomorpha; family Entomobryidae; genus Sinella; species Sinella curviseta. Next base: position 15,858,148 of record CM023203.3, read on the forward strand.
GTCAATTGGAATCAAGACGTCCGGATTTTCTCATCCAAGCGTCATAAGTAGAATGGAAGCATTTGTCGCTTCAGGAATATGGTATTGGTGGTCGGATTTCATTCGCGAGAAAATAGGATTTACACCATCCCTTCGGGACACGTCGTTAAGGCGACCTAGCATGCACGGGAATGTGGCTGATATATTTTTACTCTTGGTATATGGGATTTTATTAAGCTTCATTTTATTTTTAGCCGAAAGCGTTTTCTGCACATTATACCGAAATATCCTGCAATTTTACAGACAAGTTCTACTTTTGGTTGTTCTCTCAATGCATTTTGCATCCAACTGGTTTCGCAAGAAGCGTACAACTTGGACATTGTAGAATTGTTAGCATATTTTGCCCTTTCGTGATCACGTAACCTAGGTAACAACACTTTATGCGGAGAACAAAGTAATTATTGCAGAACATTGAATGGCACAATTGACAAATTGACCAATAACGTATATCGGATGCGTCTACGTCGGCGAAGTCATAATTTGAGTCGACTGTTTTTGGGTATGTCATTATGTCACTTTAGTCAATACAATATTCTGCATTTTTGTTTTGGTAAGCGAAAGTTGGGGGCAGCAACTTGTAAGATTTTGACAGTGAAAATGTTCGGTTTATTGTAGAATTGTATTTGTAAATTAACGATTCATATTATACGCATAACCGTTTATTTGATAAGAGCACTAAAAGCTGTAGAGGCAAGCCTATAACTGCAGAAGTAAAAATTAATGTACATAGATCATTCTTCGTAATGCTAACCGATTGTTTGCTAATTATGTTTTGTAATAAAATGCAATGTGTTGGCAAGCACTAATTACACAGCGGTTCGAAAATTCGTTTGACTAAAAGGCTATTAAATTACTTGTTCTTTTAAAATCTGCCGACGAGTACCTCTTCCAAGGTAAACTGCTCAAATTGATAAAACTCATGGACGAGGAAATACTGTTAAATTTGATTTATCACTACAGTGGGCAAATAAAGTCAAGAGAAACCTCATTTACGCTCCATGCTAAACGGTACTTTTTAAAATCCTAAAAAATTGGGGATGTAGCTAAAATTCTGATTTTTTGTGGTTGAAACATTCAACTGTGGGGACATTGATTACAGCAATCCCCGAGAAAAAATATTCTCGCGTTCCAGATTTCCGGAGGGTAGATGAAATCAAAAAAGTGCAGAAACAAGAATTCCCTATCCTGCAAATGTTTAAAAAAATCTTAACTGTTTTGGTTTCATCTACCCTCCGGAATCTAGAACTCGAAAATATTTTTTCTCGGGGATTGCTGTAATCAATGTCCCCATATTTGAATTCTTCAACCACAAAAAATCAGAATTTTAGCTACATCCCCAATTTTTTAGGATTTTTAAAAAGTGCCGGTTAGCATTGAGCGTAAATGAGGTTTCTCTTAACTTTATTGGCACACTGTATATATTATGCTTTTTATGATTTACTAAAAGTTTACAAACATGAGTCTTTATTATAATCATATGCTCATTATCGGATACCACGCGCTTTCCATATAAATACCAACCAAAATTTCGCGGATCCATCCAAGTAAACTAACAACCTGGAAAATCTCATTTCAAATATCCCTATAAATACAAAATCCTGACAGATACTCTCCTATTTCATGCTCAACATTAACTATAATTTTGCTTGCATCATATACAAACAAGAACATACAACTGCACAACTTAATTTTCTATGTGGCATACATAATAGTTTGCAGTTCTAAAACAGGAAGGGCTTTGAACGGTAAAGTAGGTAATGGTGGAGCCGAAATATTGTTCATATTCAACCTATGCTCTGTACAACGCAAATATATTTTGTGGCTCGTAATGATTTTGCACAGTTTGAGCAAGAACTCGCAACCAGTATCATTGTATAAATTCGACGGCCTTTTATCAGCGTCAGTTGCCAATTGCGTTTCGCAAGATTTTAAATTTTAACGTCGCGTGAATTGTATCAGAACATTTTGCACATTTTTTTTTGCTGAGAAGAACGTGCCGGCGATGACAGTGATTGAGCTTTTCGAACTACTCATTAACTTAGGCTACAATCTAAACTCTCTTGTTCCAATCACTTTAGCTAGTACTCCGAAAACTTCTCGACTAGTTATAAAATGGAAGCGCAAAAAAGAAAAGGAAATATTTTGGACGGCTATGTGCTTTATTTCCATTCTCCATTCACTGGCAGATCTCCAGGTGCACCTTATGGAGCGAAGCCAAATAAATCTTTTAATGGTATTGTTAAGCAGCTTCCTTCTGATTTCAAAAGTCGGGGGTCTTGCATGCTACCTCCTGTTTCAACAAAGCACAACGGAATTATGCCTATTGTTTAATTGCATATTTAAGAATCCCAAAGGTTCTGTTAGCAGAGTTAGAAGCAACACATCCTCCAGAGGAACTTTATTTTTATGGTCGCTTTATTTCTGCATTTGTGGCTGTTTTGTCGGTTTCTTGATTATAGTTCCCGCTGCGTTTTTCCTTCTCCCATGTCTAAATTTTGGTGCAAAAATTATTGGAGGGTCGCAGAAAACAAACAGGTGCTCCAATATTTCCCTTCATATCAAAATAATTGGCGTACTTTTCCAGATTCCTCAAACGATTCCACTGGCCGTAATATCGGCAAATACTGTCCTAGTTTCGTTCGTGGCGTTACATGAAGTTTTGTGTAACTTGAGGCAACTCAGGTAAACCCCAGAGTCAATTACATCAATGAACACAGCACCATCAAATATGCTTTGGAATTGTTTATGATTGTTTATTTATGATAGATTGATCGTCAAAGTAGTGCGGATCTCCAATCGTGCATCCCTCCGATACCGTCTTGCCCAACTTTACCGCCAAATACAAATTTTGGTAATAATTTGCAATCAATGTTTTCAAACATATCTATGGCCACCGTTGCAGTTTCTTGGAGCCGCTGGAGTCATCCTAGTTCTGTATCCATTGCTTACATATCGTGGTCAACTACCTGTCACATTTCAGATTGGTCTGGCCACATTTGCAACTTTATATTGCTGCATCACTTGTGTGCTTCTCGACTTGGGAAGTCACACAATACTACTATCGAATGACATTTTGAAGGATATGCGTCGATGGAATAACTGTCGCTGGTGCGCCAAGTTTTATCGTAGCTGTGCTCCTGTTGCATTAAACGTAGGTGAGTTCCACAAAGTGGATAGGGAGCGTGTACCCGCTTTCATCAGATTTATTCTGCAGCGCACCGTTTTTCTTGTTTTGAGAACAAAAACCGCTGCTCGTCAACACCATGTTTGAATGGTATCCAGTCTTTGAATATGGATTAGCTGTAAAACCATGGCTAAGTTTTGTATAATGTCGAATATGGGTTCTACTATAAAGCCTGCCGAGCTGAAGAATATTGAAGCCGCTAAATGTAACCAGTTGGCCTGAACTATCTCCTGGTTTTACAGGATGTATCATAGATGTATCATGTGAACCAAGATAATTCAAGCAATCATGCAAATGTCAAGAACGTACTTCGACAAGTTTCTTCACGGCGATGAACGGACATGTGTTTGTGAAAATTAATTGGTTCAGCATCTTACAAAATGCAAAGTGTTTGCACTATCATACGTACGGCAATTGTGAATACAATTTCACATGATAGAGGCAAAATTGAACTCCAACGATTGCTGGATATATTAATGATTATCGGCATTTTACGGTTAATAAATTCGACGTTGTACATATTGTAACAGCGCGTACGCTATTTTATTAAGTATGTCCGAGCCGTTGGGCTGAAGTCTACATTAAAAAGAATTTAGTAAATGCTTCAGTTTTTCGCATACAGTAGACAACACATTGATTTGTGGGTGTTAAGCCAAGTACGTCGGAATAATTGTAAAAGGACTTGCGGGTCGACACGCACAAACAATTATTATACCATGGTGTGCATAATTTATTGTTGCAGACAAATAATCCTATTCAAATTGGTGGTTACAACATATATCAATAATGTATTCTATAATCTAGAATTCGCAATTCTTTCGGTTTGATTATCGAAAAAACGGATAAAAGTACGTCTAATATTGCATTGCGTAATATTTCTTCTGTATATTCAACTACCAATGCAGGCGTGTTTGGTTAAATTGGTATCACAAATGTACAAAATAAATATGGTTTGGCGTGACGTTTAACCATTCTTTCAATTTATAAATTTGATTTGCAAATGTGAACGCTCTTGCTGAAAATAATGCTTCATTTGTTACAAAGTTGGGCTGTCCCAAAATGCTGGTTACGTGACAAATCCTTTGTTCTTCTATGCTGTGGAGCGCAGATTACTGCATCAACGTTATACAAGAGTTTTAATGGTTTACGCAACACCAAACTCACGTGACCAGTTTACCACCGTCTAGAAAAATCTGATGAAGGATTATTTTTTATCGCTGTATTGACACACTCACACATTGCGGCTCGTTGAACTTGAACGCAAAAAACTCCATTCTACCCTCCTATTTGTTGGAAAGAACAGGATGAGGGTAATGCATTTTCTACAACTTTCTCAAATGGCAGTCTCTGTACTTTGCGCCCAGAATCTCATTTCATCTTATGTTCAGTCTTCTTGTGCGATTCACGTTATTCACGAAAGGGAAAGTGACTCGCTGCAGCTTCAAGAAAATGGCAACATGTTTCACACATGGACATACAATGGACTAAAACATCTAAATACTCTTATTGGAATTTCGCGGGATGCCGATGGTATAAAACACTTTCCGCTTACAAATCGTTTTGGGAACGGTGCATGTGTCGTAATTTTACTGGTTACGGAGTCGGTCAATTCAACACTGATTGCTATAAAAGTATCCGGATATGCTAACTCAGATTACGCTGAATTTATTAGAATCCATCAATGTTATATCGACGACGAGTGGACTGAATCCTTTCTGCAGTCAGGTTCTAGAAAGTTGTTCATCTACTTTAAAATATCAAACAAATTGCTTCTCTTGTGCAGATTTTGTAGTACCCAAGTAGTTACAGCTACAACACCGCAGGATTACGACAATAATTTGCGAAAGGAAAAATGGAATGGGCGCATGACGCCAGTACTATGGCTCCCAAACATCGCCGACAGAGCAAGAATTGTTGATAACCAAGCATTGGAACAAGAGTCATGCCTTTCACGAAACCGGAAAGGATTTTACGACAACCTTGGTAACTGTTGGACTGGGTATATGGTCGGAATGCGGCTGGCAGAAAGACTCATGAATGTAAGCTTCACAATAGACAAATCCCAATTTGAAGACTTTGAGGACGAAAATGACTTCCTGAACTTGTACTGGCTGCAGATGTTCCACTCAAGTCTACCCATTCAGCCCAACATTAAAATGAAGCTTGTCGCACAGTCACTTGCAAGCGTCATGTACTGCAGTGCCGTTGGGGCAACTGCCACATCATCAAATAATCTTTTGGCATATGTGACTGCATTTGATGCGGAGACATGGACTATGATAACGTTACTAATTATATCATACAGCTTATTACATAAAAGATGCGAGCAGAGTTTGGACTTGATATGGCTCATGGTCGGGAAACCAGGACTTTTGCAGCACAAAAGAATATTATATTACGTGGTCGCACCTGGAATTGTTCTCTTCTCCATATTCTACACGAGCGCATTTTCCATGGAGTTTATATTTCATGACTCGCTAACATCATTAACAGATTTTGCAAAGAACGGTTTCAAGTTTCAACTGTCCTCAAAGGGAATCCTGAACGGGATTCTGGCAACTGTTCCGACCTTTCTGACGGAATCGCTCAGCAGAGGATGCGGGGTCAAGTCATTTGTCCGGGAAATGCTTTCAACTGAATTTGGGTTCTCCGATAAGTGGAGTCTGAACCAAACTCTTACTGTGATGTCTACGGATAAGCTTCTAGGTGTAGCGACGAGAAAAGCAAATCTTTACTCCACAAGTTTACCACTCTCGACCATGTTAGCACTTGCTGGCCGGGTTGTGATTGACGACAAATATATATGTACCGGAAAATGTGTATCCAGCTCTTCGTCTTGGTTACATGACATGGGGACCATTGTCAACACAGTTGAATAAACTGTTTACATGTTTTGAAGAAATGGGGATAATTGCAAGGAATCAGGAAATGATAAACTATGTGGTTAGTACTAAGCACTCTGTTAAGTGGTCCGGCGTGTCTGCAAGTCTACAGGTTCCGAAGCCGCTGCATATTGGGTCTCCATTGGGAAGTGTTTGCATTTTGGAGTTGAGCATTCTACTTGGCCTATTGGTTTTGAACTTTATGGTTCTCATATGCCGTTTATTTATGTTGTACAAACAACTGACAACGTGGATTATAGGTAGCAGGTAATGTACAAAACTGGTAAATGATGGGATTATGATTACTGCAGGAATCAATTTGCTATTGCTTTTTCCGGTGCAGAAATAAGATAAAAAATATGGACGTTTTTCCACAGGAAATTAATGGCAAAGTAGAATGCTTTTTCCTTTTCTGAGGTATATGATAAACGGAAACTACAAATTGGTCTTGGTGCTGAAATTTGAAATCAATATTAATCATTTTGATGAAGTAATTGTCCTTGGAAGACGGACGTAAATCAATTTTCAACCTCAAAATTCACCTTCTGGGTGGGCCTTTATTGATATGCCTTTACGTTTGGCGGACAGTCATGCAGTGGGAATCATGAAGCTTCCTAATCATGCACGTATGATGAACGTCCTACTTTACGTAATGTTGAAATGTACACATAATAGCAGGCTAATATATATTATTATTAAATGCAATCCATCGATGTCCTGGATTAAAAAAAAACGTTATACTTCGGTTCAAAGCTGTAACGCGATAACAAATGATGTAACATAATGTTTGCTTCCGGTCGCATGGTGTTTATCTGCATACTTATCCAGTTAATTTTCAGGGTACTTGTTGAGAACACATTTCCGCTCTTATCCGAGTTTTGCCGCATCTACAAATTTATACTTTCATGTACCTGGAATATGACACCGGACGGAAGTCTGTGGCCAAGGCAAACAAATTAACGTTTCCATTCAATATTTAACCTCAACTCATAAAAGTTGATGTAAAATGCGTGTTATTGCTCCAAGCTCTATAGGCGTCTTCAACATGTTCACATTATAATCGGAAGCAGGCATGGAAGCGGATGGGCATTATATCCTTTTAAAAATCCGCCACTACTTTTCTTTTATGTATTAAAACTTTGAAGCATAATGCATACTTATGTTATCATTTTGATTTCCACATGTCCAGTAGACTTCTGCCAGTTCATTCATCGCTTGGAAAGTTTTTCATTTTCCTTCCATCAAATTGTTTTTGAACTGCTGTCACCTTAGTCAACGTAGGGTCTTGAGAAAGCTAATAAAAACTGTACGTGTTGTAATTGTCCCATATATTGAAAAATTGGACCCGATGCATTGCAATGAGGTGCCATGGCTAGGGAGCTGCTCTGGAAAGCGCTTGAGCTTCACAATGCTCTATTCACGAATCGAATGTATCCTCACGCCCTGTCGGCAATCACATCTGAACAAAACTTTAAAGTTGAGCGAAACATTCGGAAACGATTCATATTCTATATATCGGCCATACCAGTTTGTGCACATGTTGTATTTTCGCTGGGTGTATGTCTGGACTGTATGCTAAATCAACCTGCTAATTTACCACTTTTCCACGCCTTGCTGTGTCTTTATTCTGTGTTTATTGTTGGTTCGGTGATTGGTATCAATTTGTTGATTATAGGACACGGGCCAGAAATATTCCAAATGTGCTGCTATCATCTTTTTGAGATGGATCGGAAACTTGTGAATGAAATAAGACAAAGGAAATCTGCAAATGAATTACGTAATTGCGAAATAAGGAACAAATATAGCTTGCTATCAATTGTATTCCTTTCTATTGTCTAATAATATATTGTTTCAGGGTTCGGAAATACTCGTCCAAAGAAGGACAATCCAGATGTCTTCGGCATTCTATTGAGAGAGACAGTTGCAATGTTGTACGTAGGCGGCATGTCAGTTGGATTTATTGCCGTGTTCACAAATCTGGATCCAGGCTGCCACATTGCGAACAGAATATTCCCGTCATGCAGTCCAGTCTGTAAAACACTCATAATATTTGCTAGATTGTTTATCACTAGCTGGGCTGCTATGGAGTCGTGTCGAACATTGTCTCTCTTTTACCTGCCGTTTGTGACATCAGTTCATGTTTTGATGACTTGCCTTAAAACCATAGCCGCAAGGCCTCCCGGAAAATCGTCCCTAGACCTGTACGTGCAATTGCGTCACATCTGTCAATTTGGGATGGAAGGGTTGAGAAACGTGTGCGCTTTGCTGATGTCAATAGGCTTTATTGATGCTGTGATGGGCGCATGGACGGTTATTGCTGGCGGTAGGGTATTCCCGGTCCTGGTATATATGATCATGATAATCAGTACCGCAGTAACTTACACTATAATTGCCTTAGCTCTCCCAATTACGTGCCGATGTCATATATTCAGTAAGAATTTGGTAAGACAAGTGTGGTCGAATGCGTCGCGGGCTGACTGGAATGAGAATGTGGAAACAGTGCAGCCTACCAATCGATTTGAATTCAAAGTGTGGAAGCGGCAAGTGGACGCGCAGGCCCCTATATCTTTTCGCTACGGCCCCGCATTGTTTGATGAGAGAACGACGGCAAACTTTTGCAATAGCAACTTTGATTATGCAATTGATTTCATCCTTCTATGTAACTAACGCCACTCCATTTAATATATTTATTCAAAATATGTATTAGCGCACTGATTACGATATTGAAAATTTAAGTATTACATACAACAATGACATTGATTGTATAAACATCGTTGGTAAATGATCAGTCATTGACAACAATTCCGGTGCCCATCTGCAGGTGATAGAATAACGCGTTTTAAGGCAAGGATTGACCTCCAGGATTGTGCAACGGCCAAATCCCTGAACGTTTACCATTTTCCCAATGCAGCCCGTGAGAAGATCGCGCGCAGGAACTGAAGCTGAAGGAGAAGCATGGAGTCATCGAAAGGATCGAGATCTCCGATTGTGCGTCACTGGTCGTCAGCGATCCGCGAGATGTTAGGCCACTTAACGAGGAGACTCAGATTATATTGCTTATGTTTATACTGGAATACACTTGTAATGCTATACTGGAAATGGAGAAAACATTTTTAATCTTAGCTTAGCTAACCAGCAAACAATATTTTGTACCGAAACATGAAAGGTCAATGCAAGTCGTGTGCCGTTTACATACTGATAACGAACATCTCTGCAACAGCTATGCTTTAATGAAGCTAGGTAATGCAATCAACGCTAGAATTGTGAGAAGGTGATGGCGGCCGATGCGACCGACTGATGTACTGCCCGAATAATTTATTTTAAGTACTATGAATGCCAACCAATTATTGTTGCATAATTTTATTATTATTTGAATTATTTTACTTTTAATTGATTTGTTTTAAACACCAAATTCAACTACCGAAATATCGTGTCGGTTTACAGATTCAACAACGTTCCCTAAGATTACAGAATTATACAGAATTACAATTTTTCAATATGTCTAGTGTGCTTCGAAACGCTGATCATTTTGTCAGCGCGCGGTATTATTCGCCAATAAATTGTTTACGCAAAACTTTTGCATCGATTTACACAAAGAAACTATATTACAATGGGTTACACAACTTTTTAATTGGTAACATTGCTACAATCATTATGGATTTAAAAAATGTTGAACGGTGAGTGTGAAAGAGTAGGTTTATCAACTTATGGCCAACCGACATGGGGCACAGTTTACGTCGCAACAATAAGATAGTCATCGAATTAAAATAGGTTTCACTTTCAGTTTTACTACTCGTGTTTTCTTTTTAACAGCGCTTTTGATTTTGCTTATTAGTACTACCAATAACTTACGTGAGTTATGCCGACTTTCAACCATGAATGTTGTAACAGAAGCCGACATACCAGCAACCAGTATTAGAAATATAATCCGAATGTTACCTTCCATTGATGCTGCTGCTTCACCGTTATCGATACTGATAATATTTGTCATGTTTTTACCGTGTTCTAAATTTTCGGACCCGTTTCTACTCAATGGGTTCCGCACCTTCGCCACGTGCATTATCCAGTTTGTCCATTGCAGCTCAATTCCAGAACTCATGTAACCATTCAGTCTCCTCATAATTGTCTCGGAGAATCTCGGACTCCAACCGTTGGAAAATCTGAGCTGAGACCAAAATCGGAAGACTTTCTCAAAAAGCACTTCCTTTCCGATATATACTTCATCGTGTGTCCGCCTTGCACGCAATTCAGACTCCATTTGCAATGCCAATATTTCCGGAAGAATTGCTGCAACTTTGCGACATTTACGCAGTTCTGCTCCCACAATTTCATTTTGCTTCTCCACCAGTACCGCATTTGGATCACTATTCTTCAGTTTCATTCCACTCAGTTTGCTGTTTTCCAACGTATTCGAATGTAGTTTGGATCCTTTGTATAGCATGTCAAAACGATCCGGGTGTAGGATTTGAAACTGCAATACCTCTGACCTAACTTTTACTCCGTCTGGGTTTATGATAAAGTGATTGTCGACACGCATCATATTTCCCAAAAGATTCTTGTTCTGATTACCGTCGCCAAAAAACGTGATTTTTGCTGCCCTAGTGTAAACACTAAATCCTTGATGAATCAGTTGGGAAAATAATTCATACGGAACCTTCCCAATTGGATGCGCCATCCTCAGAATATTATCCCTCTTGTACGCGTTGCTTATCACAATCCCCCCAAGAAATAGGAAACATATTGTCCATTTTAAATGGCGATTGTTTGCAACGGCGTCGCTGAATGGATTACCTTGCTCCAGCAGCAACTTCCAGCATGAGATTGTGCAAACCGTGAAATTCTCTGGCACTTTCGTAGATGTAGATTGCACAAACTGACTTGCTCTCATTGCGACCGAAATTGCGATTGGCGCAGCAACCAGAAACACTGCAAATATGCAGATCCAGCTGTACTTTTCAAAGCTGAACAGTATTTCGCTGAATGCCAATCCAGTTTCTTCTGACCGACCGCAACTTACAAATCGATATGCCCTGGTTACAAACGGAGACGCAAATGAGGTGTTGGACACTGGTCGCAAGTCGCTAATTATTCTAAGATATCTCTTCAGTTTACGAATTTTACTGGATGAGCAGGGATCATGACGAGTAGAGTTTTTTAAAATGTCTCTCCACATTTCATTTTTTACGTGATCATACAGCATGTCCAGCTTTTCATGCTGAAGAGTATGCCTAAGCCGTAGAATTGATTTCGGAAATTTGGTAAAGAGGCAACAAATGCCGCCACGGGTTTGCTTCTCTGCAAGCAGAATGTCCTTTTCCTGAACGGCTGTGTCATATTTGTGAGCAACGAAATATGTACCTAAATCAGAGATCGAGGCTATCCTTACAATTTTGAACATTTGCTTAGATTTTCCGTGAAGTAACGAAATATGATTAATCTGCAGCGGTTTCAATACTATTTCGTAATAAACGTCAAGATTTCCAAATGGCCAGTAGCGTTCCGACAGCTTAAATTGCATCCAGTAAATGTGTATCGCAAAATCCCAAAACTCTGATATCAGCAGATGGATTCTGCATAGAGCTGTCGCCGTAGATGCCACGTTTGCGATTTCATCGTTCCGTAGATGAAGCGGGCCAAATGAATCGTTTCGGAATTCAAAAAACCAAAAGCTGCTGGAAATTATTTTTTTCTGGTCTCTGAAGAATGATTCCTTGGGAAACAAGTCCACGTGTGCCTCGCATCTCCAGGAACGGCTGTTCAATGAATACAGCAGAAAATTTACTTTGGTGCATATCCGAAAATGATTTACCTCCGCCCGATCAATCTTCATGGAGTCAGGACCGCCGTGCAAATACTTTGATTGGGAACATTGAAAAATTCCAGTTTTACGTCCGTTTCGCGTTATGGTAGATGAATTGTTATCGTATAAATTTCCTAGCATGTCTGCAACGTATGATGTATTGGTCCACGGTGACTGCAAATAAAACTTCCCGTATTTTGCCCGAAACCCGTCAACCGGATGCATAGTCCCTGAAGAACGGTATTTGGTGAGATAGCGAAGGATCACCGGCACGCGGAACTCTGGAATATCAGTTCTACGGTAACTGGTTATTTGCATCAAGCAGCCTTTAAAAGGATTTAGATATTCCAAAACGATTCCTGCCTTCGGCTCCTTCAGTGACCTTAACCCATTAAGCGACGTGGCAAAATAGGAGTCAAGAGCAAATAAAATTGCAATTACCAGAATCATTGTGACGGGTAATCATGTACGGCCGTTTTTAAGGGCCAATGGCAAAGATATTTGAATACAGAAATCCCGTTCACACTTTGAAGATTTATCTATTTCCTACAATCTCTCTGCGCCTTTCTCTCTGGTATACCATATTCTGTAGCAGATATTCCATAGATTCTGGCAGTAGCTATTCGTTTGGCGAGTGAAAAACATCCTGTTATCAACTTTTGGAATTAAGTAGTATTTAATTAAATGCGACATTCCATTTAATGCATATTGAACACGGTTTTTGTAAGCATATGTCAAAAAACATTGCTTCGTATCTTTCTTGTATTAAATCTATTGGCGTGAGAGCGTAGCACCAGACATGTCTAATCGATTGAGCGTGACCGGAACTACATACCTTCATGTATGTTCTCAATTTTCTAACTACCATATATTTCGAGATGGTAAACTTGATTATCGGTGGCAAGTGCTAACGGAATGAAGTTGAATTCAATTCATACACATTATTGATCGATGATTACATGTATTTGGACGGATATTGCTTATTTCAATCGACTTGGGAAAGTGAATTTTTAAGTAATTTTTAACAACTTTGCGAAATATTATCACATGCATAACATAACGTATCACGATATATGAGTTTCTGAATGCTTATCAGTATAATCACACCTCAATATTATAATTAGGCATTGTGATACATCTAATGCACTTCCCCATCTGCGTTGATTCAAGACGACATCTTGCCCCTCTTCCAACTATTTGAAACTAAAAAGTTTTAGGAATCACCAGGAAAAATCCCAATTCGTATTAAGAACATGAATGAAAAAAAGTATAACATCTTTCAGATCCAAATGTGCATTAGCGTACATTTTTGCATTTGGCTATACAATAATTTTCACACTTTATCGACCACGCGATAATACTGTGAGGTAGCATTTACTCAGTCACATCGACAGCTAACAATTTTACCCAGTAATGGAAAGCAAATACATGTATTGCATAATAAAAATGACTACTCGTTAATTTCCATGATGTTGTCTTTGTATTTTGTGTAACATGCGCATACACAGTTTATATTTACAGCCAATATTGGCGGATGGATTAGCAACTGTCACAAATCGACTTTATATCGGCCACTGTTTCTTTCTGGTTGTCAACCTCATCATACTCCACAGATGCATGGATAAAGCAACGGAAATTCTCAGTGTCGAGATACTCTTATTCTAAATATAGCAGATAGCAGACCTTCAAAAACATGTTCAGACCAGCATGTCCAGTGATTCATCACGTTTACTTACGTAATCAATACACGAACAAGAATTTATACGGAATGCGTATGATAACAAGTGATGAGAAACGACTAAATGGTTGACAATATCCACACACTGTCAATCAATCAACAGATACAATGGGTAAACTCAAAGCAATTAGTAGTAACATAAACTACACTTATGCCATGATATTCAACAACTTGGCAATCTGGATGTTAACCTTAACTAGTGCGTCAACTATATCCATCCATCAATCAGTAAGGTTAGCGAAAACGTGAGCACTGTTGAATGTTATAAAGTTCAAGTAATGTACCCACAGTGAATATAAAAGGCTGTACATTGGAAAAAAGGATTTACTTTACAGCTTGATTGTCCAACATAAACATTACCTGGATAAACGTTTTTGTCTAAAAAGTACAAAAATGAAGGGAACATACCTTCTTGCCCTTTTGGGTTTAGTTTCCACATTTGTGATAGCTAGCCCTGTCCAACAAGGTATACAACAATACAATATAATATTTGCAAACCTTTGAAAGTATAATTTAAAAGCCATCTTCATTTCCGCCCTACTTATAGCAGCAGAGAAGAAGGTGGTTTGCTATTATGGATCATGGGCCGTATACAGGTACGGAAATGGACTTTTTGACGTTGAGGATATAGATCCCTTTGTTTGCACGCACATCATCTACGGATTTACTGGACTAAGTGGAGACACATTTAAGATCCGGGTGCTGGATCCCTACAACGACTTGGAAGAGGATTGGGGTAAGCGTAACATGAGTTAACATATTAAACGGTAAAAATACATATTCCGTAGCTACAGTTTCTAATTGGCGAATTTGTTCTATTGTTTTCAGGCAAAGGTATCTCCGCGTAACATAGCCGTCCTTCAGTATCCGTCGATGGATTCAAAAGTCTCAAATTGTAATTATGTTTATAGTGAATTCAGGTGCCATGAAGAGATTCACTGGTTTGAAGAAGCAAAATCCTAGCCTAAAAGCTTTACTCGCTATTGGAGGATGGAATGAAGAATCCAGGAACTATTCCATTGTACTTAATACAATATTACGGTTACCACAATTATAAAAAAAAATGTTCAAATTCAAAATAGTCATATGACAACAAAAATATTTAGATGGCACGGGATCCCATCAAGCGCCGTACGTTCATTGACAGCGTCATTCCCCTGCTTCAAAGTGAAGGCTTTGATGGATTGGATTTTGATTGGGAGTATCCAGCAAATCGGGATGGATCCGTACCTGAAGATAAGGTGCGTACGCTTTTGAAAGAACATTTTTGTTCCGAATTGCGTAGGCAGATTATCAGTTTCATTTATGAATTCCGGAATAATCTGGATTCTCTTCTGTTACAGGAAAATTTTGTGATTCTGCTTAACGAGCTACGTGCAGAGCTACAGCCACGCGGTTATCTTTTGACAGGTGCTGTCGCTGCTGGAGTCAAGACTATGGAGACAGGTTAGCTCAAACAGTTCCCAAAAATCAATTTAAATAACGTGACAAGATTACAGGGACAATGCGTTTGCTTGATTAGGCATTGCGACAAATTATCGCATTGTTATTTTAGAGTTTTTATTTTGTTCTGTATTGACAGCTTACGACATCGCAGGCGTTGCAGGGTGAGTGATTATCAAAACCAAATACATTTGTTTCATTTCATGTCAGTAATTGGCGATGATCTAATCAATAATTTGTTTGTACATATCTGTACGTTAACAGAGCTCTGGACTTCATCAACGTTATGGCTTACGACTTTCACGGTAGGTTATCATACTTGAAACCTTTAAATGCCATTCAAGTATTTTAGATAGATTGGAAGTTATATACATTCTGCTGTATTGGCAACAATTACATATACCATCGTTACAGGCGCCTGGGAAAATTTCACCGGTCACCACTCTGCACTTTACGGCAACCCTGACATTGACTATGGCGATAACATTATGCTTAACACAGTAAGTTGGACAATTGAATATAAATAATGAAGTTTTGATTTGAAGCGAATATATCAAAAATATTTATGTTCAGGACTATGCAATCAGATACTGGATTGATCATGGAGCACCACCGGAAAAGCTCATTTTGGGAATGGGTGCATATGGAAGAGGTCATTATTACAAACTTAACCTTGTTATTTCTTAAACGGAGCTGTCTTTATAATGTGATTAATTATGTTTGCCATATCTCAGGTTGGACTCTGGATGACCCAGCGGATCATGGTCTTTACGCCGGAGCCCAATTGCCAATTGACGCACCACCTTACACCGCCACCGCAGGATTCTGGGGATACAATGAGGTAACATGATAATCGTGTTAACATTATTTTAACTGCCATGAAACAGGAGCGAATTATTGAAGGATAACTTTGTATGATATTTTATTCAGATTCTAGAGAAAATGAACGCGCAACAAGGACAATGGACCGTTGTGAATGATGCCACGTATCAAGTACCATACGCGTACAGCGGACGGAATTGGATTGGATACGACACGCCCGAAAGTCTTGCAAATAAGGCATGGCTAACACATTTAAAATGGCTTATGAAATTAAGTAAATTTAATAATTTTATTAATTTCACAATTGTTCATTTTAAAGGCAAGGTACATAAACGAAATGGGACTTGGCGGTGGAATGATTTGGTCCATCGATACAGATGACTTTAACGGCTTGTTCAGCAGCGAGACCTATCCACTCATCCGGGCAGTCTATCGTGGTCTTAACGGTGAATATCCGCCACCTCCAGCAACTACCACGCAAGATCCCAGTATCACCACAACTGTAAGTGGGTAAAGTATATATAAATTTACATTTCGAAAATAAAGTCTAATTAACATCTATTTATATTCAAAACAGACAACAACTACAACAACGACTACGGCATCACCGCCACCACCAAGTGATGTGTGCAAGAAGGTCGGACTGAACCCTGACCCCTAAAACGACTGCTCGCCTCTCTTCTACATGTGCGAACATGTGGACGGAGTCTGGGTCCCGATCGCTGAGGAATGTCCGGATACATTAGTTTTTAATCCAGCCAATTCTGCATGTGACTATCCCGCAAATGTTGCAGGATGTATGGATTAGTCACATTCAAATTAAAATGATTACCTCACAGTTAGTTAATTTTAATGTAATTTTGCAAATTGTTCAGTCAGTACTGACATGAGTGTATGCAATTGTAATTGGAATAAAATCTAATATTTCATTTGGTCCCAGTATTGTCGTTAACTAGAACTAATGCTGATTCGACGTTATGCATTCATTTATTAATATAAGTACTTTAAAAAACAGACCCCTATGCCAATAACATGGCAAATTACTTAACACATATTTAGCACAGTAAATTCACTTTTTGGAATTCTGAGCATTCCTCGTGTCAATACGCTTCAAACATTCATATTAAATCCATCCCCGACCTTGTTGGAGTTTTTAAGATATGAATAAAATATTATTATTATTTCGCAAAAGAAGCTGTAACATTCCATCACACCATGGTGAAATATTCTTACTTCATAAAGTGGTGCTTTTAATAAAATGCTAAAATATTATTTTTCCCTTACAGTATTCAACCAGTATGAAGAAAATACTCGCTGTATTTTTTACGTAAAATGTTTCCTACATAACTTAAATAGTGTTCAAGGTCATTATTATGTATCCGTTGCATGTTCCCGCATATTAATGTCAAATGATGACCAGCGCAGTCAACGTGTTTAATACATGCGTCTTAACATTAAAAGTTACGGTAACACATTACCAAATTTATAGCTTTCTTATTTGAAACTAAACTTTTGCCCGTTTCCAGCTACTCCTATTTCATATTTTTGAAAAGCAAAATAATGTTTTATCAACTTAAAATAATGTATTTCATAAGACCACGTAACTTTAAAAGGAATACTAGCATGCACACATTTTGGTATAAAAAACTCGTCCTTGAAAATAAATATACATTCAATTCTTGAGCATATCGTATTCAAAATATTTTTGTCCAATTCGCGTTCATCTGCTGAGGATAACAAATCAACAAGCCCTTTTTGTATGGAATGATATTCATCACAGGATTCCAAACTAAACAAAATGCTCACGAAACTAGAAATATTGGCCTTCCGCGTGCTAAAACACGGATTCACTTTCATGCCAAACTTGCCAGTTGAGTGGGACAAAAACTTTTCTCGACTACGCATT
This sequence comes from Sinella curviseta, assembly GCA_004115045.4. Lineage (NCBI taxonomy): Eukaryota > Metazoa > Arthropoda > Collembola > Entomobryomorpha > Entomobryidae > Sinella > Sinella curviseta. The sequence continues at coordinate 15,875,962 of CM023203.3, forward strand.
AGCTCCAATAAACGAAAGTGGCTTCCTCTGCTAACTTTCACTCTCATAAACTGCTTCAATATAACCACATGTCTACGAAATATTGGAACTCACCTATTCATTGCTCCCATACAAAACTACCACGCCGGGATGGTCGCACTGCATATTGCAACGCTGCTATTGTGCACATCGTCTATTCTTGCAGTCTCTATTGTGGTGCGGAATGGCGAGGTGATTGAAGGATTCAATGAAATTATCCATTTTGAAAACATACTGCCTCCAGGTAATCTGGCCACCAATCTGTCAAAGATATTTTCGTCTTACATGACATATGATGACATAACGGTTAGATTAAATATTTTTTAGGATTCCAGCCGCCACATCGCAGCAGATCAATCTTCATTATCGATATCGGCATTCTCGTCGTTGCTTCACTGAGCTTTCCAAGTCCCTTCATTGTCCTATTTGCAGCCATGTATTTTTCCCTTGATCCCACGTACTTTATATTTCAGGATATATTCAGCCAATATCCGGAGTACCAAACTAACCTTTTTGAAATTTTCGCCAAAATTGTTCGAGTTATCATCATTCTCGGCGGCGTTGAAGTGGGAAGGTGTATTGGATATAGTGTTTGCTGTGGCGTGATCATCATGGGCAGATTTGACGAGCAAATCCGTTACCATAAGACTCTCCGAATAACTCGACTCATTGAACGGAGCTTTGCAATTTTGAGAATTCATTTGAAGCTACAAATAAAATATTCAATTATTCGGGAATGCGTACTAAACCTAATGTCGCTGATATTTTCTGGGGCATATTGGGGCTTTGTTTTGACCGGCTGGATTGCCATCCGGGCAAGAGTCTGGATACCGTCTGAAATGCTGTACTGGTTGGCCTGCACGGGCGCGGTACTCATGGGGATCGGAGTGTTCGGGATGGTTTCCGTATTGTCCCGGCTGACGGATGTGAACAATGAAACTGTTCAAGATTGGCGGGAGCAAGCGGACGAACTGGTTTGGTTTCCGTTACAGACTGCACGGCAGAAACGGGACGCCATTATTTTGTGTAAATTTGTGCATTCGTTTAGGCGGTTGAGGTTGTGGTATAAGCCATTCTTTGTAATTGATCGCGACTTTTGTATGGACTATGCGAGCACTGCGTTTGATCGCTTGTTTGATGCTGTTCTAATATTTGATTTGTAACTGAACTGGCTGAACTGAAGCCAGGACAGGATCCGGAAGACCGACAGCGCCCAAAACAAAGACCCTTAGGCGGGTTAGTGTTGGAAGCTGGAGAGTAAGATGTGGTGTTATATCCAGATTTAGCGAGTAATATGAATTATATGAACATCCGCTATAAATCACCAATACTTGCATTCGAACGGTTTTATTTCAATTATCTTGAATGTGATTAAACGGTATTTACAGGAAAAATGGCTATAAATTGCAAAATAAAGCCATTTTCCTCTGGAACGATCACACACACACTCATTAAATGCCGCTTCATTAGGATGACAAGTCAATGTGCTTGCTTGTATATAAATTTCGTCAAAGTATTTGTAAAAAGGAGCCCTTTGAAATAAAAACCTTGAAGAAATGGATTCGAATCTCAGTCGTTGACCGAACTTGGCCCCCGAATATTTGGGAAAGCTCTTGACTTCCTTCCATCGCATCCATTAAAGAAATCCCCAATTACAGGGTCTTAAGTTAAGACTATACATTTATGTAATTAAATGAATGAATGCAAAGCTTTGGCTATTATAAATATTTATTCAAACATTTAATCATCCTATTTACACGAATTTGCAAATTATGTTTCCCGAATGAACAAGTAGTCGGTGAAATGTGGAGAGTAATTAATTTCCACTCTGGTCAAAACGGGAAGGAGGCTCCAGAGCTTGTCCACAAACCCAAGCTTCAAGATTCTTCGTACCGCCCTCCAGCCGGCTTTCCCATGGTGGCCTTCAGTCGGGCACGACCATTCAGCTTTCAAGCAATCAATTCTTAACCGTCGCACAGATTTCAGTGCCGAAATAAAGTCAAGTAATTTTTCAGCCGGCACGGAATGACCCAGTTCACTTTTGTAGATACTTGACATGTCCAGTTTCAGCTCCTCCAGATTTGGCAAACGCATTGGACGACAATCCGAGAACTTGGACTGAGGTTTCACTTCCAGTCGCTTGAGAGATCCAATTCCTTCGACCCAATCCAAGAGCTTTTGCAGAGTGACATCGCCACATTTCTGGACAAAATCCGAGTGTACCATGAGTTTTAGATCTGTGAGTGGAGCCATCAGGGAAGAGGAAACTGTCCGGAAGTCGCGCTCGTTGAAGATCTCGAACCGAAGGGATGTAAGGTGGACGGGTATGGTGATAGCCGAAGACCCTTGATGATCACGTGTCGTCATGGAAATCTCCAGGATTCCTGCGCTACGTTCCACAAGTGACGCCAGGACAGGATCCGGAAAACTAACTGCGCCCAACTCAAAGACCCGGAGGCGATTTAGTTTTGGAAACTGGAGGATGGTCACTACGTCCTCGAGACCATCATCCTTCGAAAGAGATCCCACCGGAGATTTGATTCCAATAGCCAGCTTTTCTAAATTGGGCATCATCAACAGCCAACTTCGGAACATGACGTACCAGACAGTCCAGGAAGCATAAACTGGCGTGTCCAATTTGTAGACCAGTGATCGGATTCCGTCCCCGTATTCCTCCAGAAGGGCTTCAATGGCCAGTCTGCAATCCCCTGCCGAGTTCCTGTCGACACACCGGTCATTAATGACCAGCACCTGGGGTGGAAACGGAGAGTCCACCTGTATCCAGTCGGACACGCGATGCGCCAAAGTGTTCCAGTTTCCGGTGTCAAGGTCGATTTTGGTGGTGACGCCTATCGGGCTGCCTTGTCCGGTGAGCAGCTCGTCCATTCCAGATTTCCAAGCTTGGCAAACCAGACGGCAGTTCCAGTTGAGGTATTCCAGCTTGTTAGTCTGGGTCTTGGCGAACATTTCCCAAACCACCCTCAGAACCTAAGTTAATTTAAAAGTATTGCAATTAAAAACTTTTAATACTTTTTATCAATTATTTATTGTGCCTTCCCATTTAAAAAAAATAAAACCACACCTCCGGAAATAAAGTAATGACCCTGTCATCTGCAGAGGTCCCGGATGCGGGTATTCCTCCTTCCGGACTGACCACCGTCTCAGATGCTGCAACGGCGCCTTCGTAAGGGGCAACCTGGAAGTCTTCGTTTCCGGCCCCAACCGTTTTCTGGATAGCTCCTCCATCTCCTCGTTCCAGCTTGTCAACTCGTTCCCGAAGCCTTTTATTTTCCAGACCCCTTTCCTCCAGCTGGTGGTGCGCGTCTTCGAGCAGTTTCTCCAATCTTCCAATTTCCTCCGAACAGGAGCACCCTCCTTCCTGTGGACCGCTTCCAGATCGCTTCCGCTTATCATTCTCACTTCTCCTCCGGTCCTCCGGGGCCGACCTGCGTCTTGTAAATGATCCGCTTCCAGTCGTCTCCATACTTTCACCACAACTTTGCGTGATTAGCTGGACCAGGGAAGTAACTGCTTGTCAGAGAAAACTGCTAAAAACTGTAATTTTGTAGTTTTCTTTAATGAACACAAACTGTTTTTTTAATAAGCACGTAAATAAGACAAAAGTCGATTTGTTTTGATTGCAGTTTTGTTAAAAACAGGAACAAGGTTTGAGTGTGGCGCGTTCCCAAATTTTCTGAGGTGGGGCACTCTGCGAAATACTCATCATTTTATACCAAGTGGTTATATATTATGCACGCAGTTTATGATATTTATGGAACTAGACTTCAACGGCGGGGTGAAAACAGTTTTATTTTCCTATCAATAATTTGAGATGTAAGACATTTAGGCAATTAGATGGAAACTGGAAACGAAGACAATATTTATTAACTCTTCAATGGCTTACAAAAATGTAGGCAGCATATTTTCCGCATTTTACATTCAAATGTTCTTAAACAATTGGTCAAAGTCAATTTCCACCTGGTTGCCAATTCTTGCACAGTACTCCTTACCATCCACCAATCGATTGAAACGATCCCACATGATTCTTCCATTCCTCACTAACGTCCCCATTTGCGCGGAGCTCAACCCTTCCAACAAATTATTGGTTTTGTCCGACGGTTCCACAAGATATGGGACACGTTGTCCCCTAGCGTTGGATCCCTCAACCTTCCACCCGCCACCTCCCGTTCTCCCAAAAGCCAGTTTCAACTCGAACAAGTTTTTGACGTGGTTAATCACACGACTAAATGCTGCCGCCATTGATTCCCTACCGTTTGGATTCTGCAACTTGGTCTCCTGTACGGCCGCAACCGCCAACAATTCGAACATCAAACTTCCGCCACTGATATCCAGTTCCATGGACTTGTACCAAAACTTTGACAGACGTGCCATGGCATGTGCATAGGCTCCACTGACCTTCATAAACTTGACTTGTCTTAGAACCAGACTGCTACTCCAATAGCGCTTCCTTTCTGGATGCTTTCTGATCAATTGCGTGATCTGACTTTCCGTCAAGTTGGCGGCAGCAGGAAGCAAGTCAACTTCCATGCCAGTTTTGAAAGTAAACTGAACCGAGTACGGTGTAACCCGAATTGTTTCCGGGGAAATCTTTAGTTTTCTAGCAGATCGTCTTAGGAGGGATTCCCAGTCCTTCAGAACTTTTGCAAATGGTGGTTCCTCGTCATTGACTTTCATGACAATGTCGAAATCAGGGGTTTGGACATCAGTGTGCTTCTCAACGCTTCCGGCATAGTGGGTGGACGCAATGGAGTAAACGCATTGCTGTCCCAAAAGTTTCCGGACCTTTTTCGTTAAAAATGTACAATAAAATCATTATTACCTCATATGTTTGTAGGTAACAGTGAGACGATAATTAATTTTTGTCGATTATTTTAGAAATGTTTGGCATACCCTTTCGCAAAGTCGAATTCCTTCCTTCAAAAACCGCTGACTGGCATTTGTGGAATCAGCAAACCTTCTAAGGGCGGCATCAACCTGCCTACCAAAATCAAATTCTTTCTGTCGTCCACCACGATCCATTTGTGGAAATTTTTAATTCCAAAATCAAAAGGAACTACTCCGCAGCAGATAAAAAAGCACTAGACAGATAAATGCTTGAGACATTTACAGAAGAGCAATAGTTTGCGTTCAAGTATTGTCAAGAAGAACCTTCCGCTTTTAAGGAAAATATTAAAGTAACATATTAAAGTATCAGCTAATATAGCATGATGGATACATTGTACGGGGCGAGCTCTTTGCGTGTTATGTGAGGAAATGTGTTGATGATATGATGATGCTATTACAAGTACTACGGAATTTTAATTCCAGCTGAGCTGAACCATGTCGCATAGTGTATATTGTGAAGGGAAGTTGATGAAGATTTATGAAATATTATGAAGAATCATTCGGGAAGAGAGTGATTTGCAATATATAAGGAGAGTGAAAGAAGACGTCGGTAGCAGTAATATTTCAATATAGGCAGGGTACATGTATAAACACGGGGAATATATAGAATGAGTAGTGCATATACTTACCTATGATGCAAAAATATATTAAATATAAATATTGTGGGTAATACGATTATATCATAAAAATGTGTTGTATATAGCATTGATTTAGAATAATGACTTTTCCAACCTTCTGTGTATTCCAAAGATTCTTCCCAATTCGATAATATATAATGTTTTATTCTTTAAATCACTATAATTTAATAATCAAACATGAAGAAATATTGAATGTAGTTCAGCTACAAATCAAATATAAGAACAGCATCAAACAAGCGATCTAGTGCAGTGCTTGCATAGTCCATGCAAAAGTCGTGATCAATCACAAAGAAAGGCTTGTACCAGAGCCTCAGCGTCTTAACTGAATGCGCAAACTTGCACAAAAGAATCGCGTCCTTCTTCTGTTCCTTCGTCTGCAACGGAAACAAAAGAACTTGATCCGCTTGCGCCCGCCAATGTGTCACCGTCTCATTGTTCACAACCGTCAACCGCGACAAGACGGAAACCATCCCAAACATTCCCACTCCCATTAGCAAAGCGCCAAAGCACGTGAGCCAGTACAGCATTTCAGACGGTATTAGCATTCTCCCCATGATGGCAATCCAGCCAGCCAAAACAAAGCCCCAATAAGCGGCCGAAAATATGAGCGACATAAGGTCGAGTATACATTCCCGAATTACGGCATAGTTTATTTGCAGCTGCCACTGGATTCTCAAAATTGCGTAGCTGCGTTCAATGGGTCGACTGAGACGGAGAGAATTGTGAAAACGGATTTGCTCCTCAAATCTCACCATGATTATAACGCCGCAGCATACACAATATCCAATGACCCTTCCCACTTCAACGCCACAGAAAACGATAATTGCTCTAACAATTTTTGTAAATGTTTTGAGAGTGCTGGTCCGATATTCCGGAAATTTAGTGAACAGATCCTCAAATATGTAGTGCATGGGATCAAGGGAAAAGAACATGGCAGCAAATAGGACAATGAAGGGGCTTGTAATGCACAGTGCAGCAAAAGTGAGAATGCCAATATCGGTAACGAAGGTAGACCAGCTGGGACGTGGAGGTTGAAATCCTGAAATGTTCCGTGTAGAACTTATAAGTAGCCATATGTAGCAGATATATGAATACTAGTTTTAAAAGTGGATATACCTTCAGGCAGTCTGCCTTCAAAATCGATAATTTCATTGAATCCTCCAATAACTTCGTTGTTGAGCAATACCACCGCGATTGCAATTACAAAGGATGCACAGAGAATAAGTGTTGCAACATGTAGAGCCGCAATCCCGACGTTGTACCGCTGTATGGGAGCAACTAAGAAGTGAATTCCGATGTTGCGCAGACATGTGCATATGGTGAATGAGTTTATGAGAATGAAAATGAGAAGAGGAATCCATCTTCGTTTGTTGGTGCGTATAACTAGTCGTGTGAAGTCTTTATTCCACTCTACAGGCAACTTGGGCATGAAAATTAGTCCTTGCTTTAGCACTCGGAAAGCCAAAATCTCCAATTTTGTCAGCATTTTGAAATAGGGATTTTTTTGTGATGGATATTTGGTCTTGCTTACAGAGCTCCAAGAGTCTTATTTGGTTATGTTTCCGTGACCGATGAGGTTAACTGTCGGAATTGCGTTGATTCTCGCACAGAAAACGATTCCGGCTTTCCTTCATGTTATCATAATATTGTATGTAATACCAAAATAAAATATATTTGTTCAAGGTGAAGGTTTTTTACATCAAAATGTATGGATGCCAGTATTCATCTGAAGGTTACATTGACTTATATAAAAAGTATATTTCCTGTAATATGGTAGAATATTTTTATGCGTTTGAAGAACATGGAATAGGAGGAAACTGACAAAAGTTTCAAATCGAATAAGATAACTGTACATCGGTTCGTACGTTTTATAAGAGAGAACACTTAACTTAAATGTATTAAACTCATTCTAGTATATATTTGCTCACTCCATGCTAGTTAAATGCCGTAAGAGGAAAATAATATCTCAGTGTGCTATCATAAATTCATTGCTCACGATTTGGATATAAAATATATTATATATTCCTCCACAGCTTTATGGAAGGTAAAAACTTTTTTTTGCAAAATAGTAACAATATTTTATTCATGTTTTAAAAATTCCTGGAAAGTTGGAAATGGATTTGGGGACTGTTATTATGAGTATCACATCTTTGTTACTGTTCAAGGCAAGTTATACCAAAATATTACAAGTTTGCACAAGCACAGGTAGAATAGAATGTACAATTATTTCATATATATGCTTATGCTTACCAAGATAATTCAGCACCGTTCGTTTCCATTAGTATTCAATCCTTTGTATAAAAATTGTTGTGTTGCATCACGGGAATGACAATATTTGGTGGCGATATTTTCCTCCCATTCAATTTTTTTTCGTCCTTCTAAATTTTCTGAAAAACAGATACTCAATTATCGATTTTATTCGAGTCCTTTCGAAAGAGTAGTTCGAGTATTCTACTATATAGTACCTCATGATTCTACTCTAGATTTAAGCTACCTTGCGTACAATTCCCGCTCAATGATATTGCAAGGAAATCACTGCCGGTGCACATTTCACACAGTTTCTGGAAATGGATAGCGCATTCCTTTGATACATCAGTACATACAGATCCCTGAAATCGATACCCCGATAGCTTATGATCAAACGTAACGCCTCATCCATAAAAAGTAAATTTTGATGCATGATTTAAATTGATCATTCTGTAGAATAGAGTCCTGTCATTTACTTGTAAAAAACAATTTTCGTTAACAAATTTATTGACGGTAATTACGGCAATTTTGATTTCATTTAGTCTGGCTGACAAATGCCAAATAATGGAACATAAAAAGTGTCATTTAATCATTCTGGATAATCATTTATTACATTGTATCGATTTAAATACATATCGATCTAAAACCACTTGCATTAGTGGTTTCATAGAAATCCCTTATAACCATGAATGCAACTCTTCACATTTTTTCGGCTTGTCCTTTTCCGTTGCCAACAAAGCAGCACATAAAAAAACCAAGCACAGCTCTCACCAGCTGCTGCTCTGCTGTTGCTGCTCTTGTAAACAAACCTATATCTACATGCATTCATTCTTCTTACCAAATCACTGAATCATGCGTATTTACTTCACCAAGCAAGCGTACACACTATTTTAAATTTAATTAATAATAGCTACAGCAATTAGCACAATTAAGAAAGTTAGAATGGAACCTGGTGTGTCGTTCCATCACTGCGTAATATGCAACAGTGAAAAAATTTCGGAATCTTCCAGAAATAAACGCGAAAAGCAAAGTAATAGTTCATCCAATTCTGACGAGCCTCCGGTTCCAGTCCTCTTCCTTTTTCGGAACATTTTGGAAATTCCAGCGGACAAACTGAAGGATTGTTTGGACAAACAGGGAGGATCCCTTGAGTGCCTAATAATACTTTGTGATAAGTGCAGTGGTGCCGTAGAAGACGCCAAGAGAATTTATGACGAGATTGTGAAGTTGACACGAAACTACAAGGAGGTCAAGAAGGAAATCATTGGGTCGGCCAGGGAAGCAAGTGGAAAGAAAAGGAGGGAACGATTAGCAACCGGGAAGCCTGGCGTTGGGGTGGAACCGGAGGTGCCGTTGGAGATTCACCAGTTTGTACTGACGCGTAAGATTACTCAGAAATAAACTAATGAATTGCTGTATTATTTACTTTTTAATTATTACTTTTTAATTAAATTTCTGTTTTGCAGATGAGTATGACAACTTTACTTATCCGTTTCACTTGGAGGAGGTGGATGAGCTGGAAAATCTTTCAAGTGTGTTATCGGAGGAGAAGCCCACCATAGTTAAGACTGAACCTTTGCAGAGGGACGAGGAGGAGGAAGATCACCTTATCGAAGTGGAGGATGTGAGTAACTCGAAAATAAAACTGGAGGCAGAAGATGAGTCTCCTCATTCAGAAAACTGGGAGTCTGGGGAGGACAATGATGAGGAGGAGGAGGAAGACTGGAGTCCCAATGCAAAGCGGGGAAGGAACTCCATGACAACGGCTTCTGGAAAATGTGGAGGAACTGCCCCTCCCACCAGCATCAGAAGGAGAAACAAGGCAGCGGACCACTCCATCGATGAATCAAAACTGGACAAAGGTCACTTTTGCGTTTGCGGCCAGTCCTTCCCAAATCTCGGCCGCCTCACCACCCACATCCGATACTTCATGGACGAGCCCAAGTTCAAATGTGACCGTTGTCCCATGAAGTTCTTTGACCACAGCAATTTGAAGCAACACATGGCCAGGGCTCATGACATCAAGTTATCCGGAGGGACGATTGGTTGTCAGAACTGCGGGGTGATTTTCACGGACCGGAAGGCTCACAAGGAACATCGTCTTACAGCGCAGTAAATTGTCGATAATTTGTTACATTAAAATTAAATATTTAGTTGTAACTTTTAATGACTGATTTGATGTTTATTCTATTTCTTCCAGTCCGAAATACGGGCGCTTCAGCAAACCACACGGGGAGGACCGTCCAAACTCCTCCGAAGGTCCCTTCAAGTGCCTGTGCGGAAAGGAATACACGACCCGGGATGGACGACGCCAGCATGTTCGGCGCTTTACAAGCACCTTCGAGTTTAAATGCGAAACCTGTGGAAAATATTTTAAAACCTCTACCGGCCTAATGGCTCATTCGGAACTTGCCCACAGGAAGAAAGCGGCTCCGGCGACCCAGATGGCTGCCGTCGACTGCGAGTATTGTGGGGAAAGCTTTAAAATGCGGAAGCTGTACCAGCAGCATCTACACAAGATACAGTAATTAATTAACAGCGATTGTAAATGTTGTCCAATTGTCAGCTTTAATTTAATTGACATAATTGTATGTTGTTTTGCAGCGGTAAGGCGAGTCAAGCGAGTGATGATGTGGGAACGTCCTCAAGAGCCCATGGGGTGCGACCTGTTACCATGACAGAGAGCAGTCCAGGTTTCAACGGGACAATGCCCAGATGCCTTTGTGGAAGTGCGTTTAGTACTCATGACAGGCTGTTGAAGCATATTCAGAGAATGCTGCCCAGCGATCCACTGAAATGACCTCACGAATATGACTGGTGATTTATAACATTTATCAATACTTTTATTTAGTTAATTATCAATTTTACCTGGTATCTACACACCAAGTACGCCCAAATAATTGTAAATTATTATCTGCTATGTGTAAATTACGAGTACATAAAATAAACGTGTTTAACTTATAACAACATGTACAATTTATGCCATGCGGTTTCCAATAACAAGCCTCGTATTTACTACAGAGAATCATGACTATTCAGTTGAATTCAGAACAATCCTTCTGTTACCATTATTACTATTACAATTAACTGGAAAGCATATCCTTTTTCTAAACAAACCCATTTTGGCCTTACCAGCCACCCACTTGAACAATGTCAAAATGAGTTTATGAATCTCTAGAAGAAACGCCAAAATGGAAATAAGTGTCCCTGCAAAGAAAACAACGAATATGACCAGAATGTTTCCGCTAATTGACGCCGCCTTTACCTCGTCCGATTGTCCGTTATATCCGGAATCCTTCAAAATTTGCCCCGTTTTTGGTTTTCGCACCTTTGCCAAGTATGCCACCAAATGCTGCCATCTGAGCCCCATTCCGGAAGCCAAGTAACCGTTCAGTCGATCTACCATGACTTTTGGTAACCGTGGAGTCCACCCATTGTCAGACGCATCCACCGGAGTGTAAATTCCAATCTCAAATATGCTCTCCTTTCCAACATATACCTTGTCTTTTTCAACTTTTCGTTTCAAACCCGCTTCCATTTGAATGGCGAAAACTTCCGGCAATATTGCGGCAGACTTGTCACAAATACTCAACTCGGATTCAATAATATTCATTTGTGCATCCATTAGTTCGGGCTGCTCTACTACGTCGCCAATAAAACTCAGACTTCCATTTCTGGTCGTATTGGGATGTAACTTGGTTTTATTATTAAGCATTTGGAAGTAAGCTGAACCGGTTGTATCAAATAGATCCACCTCAGAACGAATCCTGTAGCCTTTTGGATTCTCAATAGTATGTGGATTTATCCAAACAAGCCCACTGGAGTAACATATTCTCCTCTTCAGTATTCCAACACATTTCTTAGAATCGCCAAAAATTGTTATCCTGCTTGCCCTGGTATAGATTGTGAACGAGTGATTAACGAGTTGTGTTAAAAGTTCATAAGGAATCTTACCCCGGGGCTCAATCATTTTCATTATGTTATCCCGTTTATACGCGTTGCTTATTACGAGTGCTCCATAACTTACGAACATTAGCAGATATCTTAGGTGGCGATTTGAAAATGTGGTGTTGCTGAAAGGATTACCTTGTTCGAAAAGTAGCTTGTAGCATGAGACCAAGCATTCAAGTGGAGTGTCACTGTGTCTGGATTTTAACATAGTCGTTTCGATAGTCCACGAACCAGCCCAGTTGACAACATATATGGCCACTGACGTCACGATCAAGATAACCAAACAAATACATATCCAGCTTGCAACGTCGAAACTGGAGACGAGCTCTAGAAACGCAAGACCACTCTCGCTTGCGCGACCACAACTGATAAATCGATAAGTAATTCTGGGAAGATGGCTCGGAATTCGAGTTTCAGTAACCGCTAGTTGTTGCGTGTAAATTGTAACTGGTACAAACTTCCTAGGCTTCTGTGAGCACAAATCCCTTTTGGTATCATTTTTGAAAACAGATATCCACATTTCATCCATTTCAAATGTACTAAGAATCTCCAATGAAAGATTAGTTAGGGCATATCTTGTGCGTTCGGCTGATGATGTACGGCAGTGAAAAAATGGATCAACATGCTGATACCAGTACCGAAACTTATTAATGTTGAATGAAAATTGTTGTGAAATGCCGGAAAGGTTCGCACTAATTTGTTTACCAGGACTACGGTATCTTTTCCATGGTCCATGTTTAGGCATTGTAATTGATGGTGTTACTGTCCTCGTCGCCGAATTCTCGATTTGCAAATGAATGAGAACATCAAGGTTTCCAAATTTCCACTGACTTTCAAGAGTAACCAATCTGGTCCATGTTGGAATCCATGGGTCATCCTTAACAGCATGCATCGATAAGCTTATGTGAAATCTAGATTGTGAAGTGGGGGTTACCGAAGAATATGCGATGTAGTTGTTCTTCATGCGAGTTTTGCCAAAACTTTCGTTGAGTGCCGGCCAAAACCAAAAGCTCAACAGACTCAAGTCTTTGACTTTGTATTGAATCGGAAATAAATTTACATGGGCTTCGCACATCCACTGGCGAGTATTTGTTGTGAACTTGAGGTAGTTTATTTTAGAACAGAGACCGAAGCTGTACTTATGGTACTCTGTCACCTTCCAGACGTCATATTGATCAGGACCGCCATGGACGTATGTAGACCGGTGGCATTCAAAGATGGATATGTTTAAGTCCATGGGTCGGATTGGTGCTCCCTTTACGTTTTGATATACGTAACCTAGTGGATCCACAATTATCGTTTCGTTCGAGTCGGCTGATTTGGTAAGAAACTTGGGATACCGTCGTACGTTATCTTTGTGGGGGAACAACTTTTGAAACTTTTGTCTGTTGGCTTGGATGTCGAGTTGCCTGAGAACAATCGGAAAATGAAATGCGGGAATGTGCGTATAATGATGACTCGTAATTTCTACCAAACATGTTGAATATGGTTCTAAATAATTATGTAGTGTTTCTGACAGGAAATTACGTAATGACTTCAATTTTGGATGATGGGTGCCAGCTAAGGGCGACCCGTTAATAGATATTACTGTGCATATGAACAGTATAGATTTCAGGAATTCGGGCATTTTTACTTCGTGCCACCGTTCTAAATGAAACAATATAATATGCGTATATAGTCACTTTGGAGTTTCGAAATTTCGTGTGTACGTATCCTCGCTCTTCTGGATTTATGTGGTGTTAGCTGGACGTTCACTTTGATCGATCTACGATCTGGTGCCAGATATACTGTATGAAAAGCTAATATCCGCTGAAGTAAGTATTTAAAAACCCAATTACTGGGCCAAATGGTTTATCTAAACCCCATTGTCTTTACACAACTCATTACTGTATGTTCTAACCAACACGTTTTACGGCCGATGATGTTCTCTTATATCGGAACGGATGTTTGTCCTGGTGAGGATTTTTAGATTCTATAATTCGTCAGGGACTACACGACATTGTGGGCACTGAAAGGGATTTAGGATCTCAAATTGGTTATCAGCAATATCGGAGAGTACGTTTTAACGCGAACTGTCACATTCCTTTCAGCATGGATTTCGTGCTCTCCATTACTATAATTTTCGGACACACCATGATTGAACAACTTGAGAGGCCTATTAATACGTCGGAAACATTATTTACAAGAGACGAAGCCCCTTGGCTCCGTATGTCTTAAATATATTATATGCTGCGCGAAGTATGAAACCAATGATCGAAATATCTTTTCACATCCTGTTGCACGTAATATTGCAATACAAATAATTCCAAATAGCATGTGGTAGCTCGTCGCTTCGGTCACCGTAATACAGATAACGGGATTTATTTTTCTTCTATTTGTATGTTTTTATATATTTAAAAAATGTTGTGCGTTCCTTGTGTCATACCAAAGATCAGCTTTCATTGTATTGACTGCTTGTAAATATGGATTGACATACGTTCACTGAAAAGTAATTCACAATGAGAATATACCATCCGTGTTTGGATAATTAAGAATTTTTGATGGGAGTATTGATTGTTTCGTAAAATAATTGGAATAGTGGTGGATAATAGTTTATCAGCCATGGAGTTTTTACTTTTATAATAATTGTAGATGCATGGTAGTTATAAGTATGTTAACAATATATTCGACAGAAATATTCAATAAAAAATAAATGCTGCACCTATTCATAACTTTAGTGACATCATAAATGCAGTGGACATCATTTTTTTGTAATTGCGCTTGTTATTGGTTATACAAATTCCAAATGTGAATATCTAACGCATAGGGAAGAATGTAATACTTTTAAAATATCTGAATGCTCATGAACGTAGAGTAGTATCCAATCCAAACGTATTGTGTTTACAATTAATGATTCTGGTGTCCTTGAAACATTAACATGAGTTAGTGCATATTCTTTAAAACTTGAAACCGAATCCAGTTTACAAAGTAACTTATCCGCCTTAAACGCAGGCGCGCAATTATTCCTACAATATATTTTGAAATTGTTGCTACATTCTCAAAAATTAAGCATAGCATTGCTCCCGCAATTCCGTACATCAAAACCAGAAATATATTCGACACATTCCCGTGCATGTCCGGTTGCTTTGGCGTCGTATCCTTTAACACGGGAACAAACTTTGTCGTCTCCCTCAGTACCTGTGACCACCAGTTCCATATCCCTGATACCAATATGGACTCCATTCTTCTAACCACATTTGGATGAACCGAACCGATGATGTGTAATCCGACTGAAATATTTACATACCTTTCCTTGCCAACATAAATTCGAAAGTTAGGCTGGGCCTGGCGCAGTTTCCTCGCAAATAGTTTGGCGTTGTGGAATGGCAGCATTAGTGCGGATTTGTTGCAACTGTTGCCGGGTTGATGGTTGTCAATGACAAATGTCCACAAGACATGTCACTATCATAGGTGATGGGATGACTCACATTGATCATCATCATCAGCAAATGATGTGACTCATCAACACCAATGATGAAGTAAAATCACTGCGACTCATGGTCGCTACAAATTTAAGTATTTTCTAAATTAACCTAAATTAACAGACCGTGAATAATAATTATTATGTGCACACCGGATGTTCCACCGGAAACTAGTAGAGATAGTATTCTAGATATAGATTAGAGAATATGATTAATTACTCTAGCCTTCGTGACTTCCTTGTCACTCACATTCTCTTTGTTACTTTATCTCTATTATTACATTAAATAATTAAATATAATTCTATAGAAGTTTGTGTAAGGTTAAATATAAAAGAATATCTTTATTGTTATATTTACTCTAAAATAGTTATTCGTGATTTCTACCTTATTTCAATGGAACGTGTAAAAGTATATAAACCATTGGTTCTCGTAATTAAATTAATCAGAATCAGATTTGAATTGGAACTACTCAGACAAGTTGTGTCTACTTTATTCCTCTCTGCCTCTGGCAGAGCAGGAGCAGCATCACATCTCTCTCCAGCCAAATCCACACACCCATTAGCCCTTTCGGCTATACAACCCTCCAAATGTTTCCACATGGCCTCTTCACTGAGTCTCACTATCTCCTTTTTAAAGATTTCCGTCCTGTGTCCGCCCGCACCGTCTTTTAGCCACTGCTGCCAGCAATTCAGAAACGCTTGACGCATCAGACCAGTAGAATTCGGCGGTAGGGAAGAATGCCTTTTAAGCATTGATGCGACCGCATTCCACTTGGTTTTTTGTAAAGTGAGGACGTCATGCAATTTTTTTACTTCTGATGAAGCTCCGAACCCATGCATTGATGTAACTTCATGTTTACTGTCATCCCAGTTGCCATCATGGAACGAGCTGATCCATTCTATCAATCCTTGTGTAGTATTAAACTTCCATGCGTAGGCGCTGATAAAAATATAAGTAGGTCTTGCGAGTACACTAAACCGATCTTGAACCAATTGGCTAAATGCCGTGTACGGAATGAATTCTCTTGGTGATATCAGATTGTACACGTTGTCGCTTTTGTAGCCGTTGCTCAAAACTATTCCGATCAATAGATATGACGCCATTGTAATCCTGAAGGGCGTTCGCTTCGCGAAGGATGAGAGGAACGGGTCGCCTTGCTCTAACAGCACCTTTACAAATGGAAGGATTTGAGAAAGGGGTCTACCACGTCCAGATGTATTGTTTGATGTTCGACGGTGTAGCTCTGCCAGGGCCAAGGACGCCACAAAAATGAATGTCCAAACCATCCAATCATAGGAACAAATTAATTGGTACAGTCCGAAGGCCTCTTGTCCTCGATATCCACCGCAACTGACAAAGGCCAGGCTACTGCTTTTTTCTTCAAACTGAAGGCGCAAATAATCGGTACTTGAATCCGTACCTCCCACCGCAAATATATTGATATCCTGTTCCTTGTGCACGTAGTCTGGTTTGTGAATAACCATTCTCCCATGTCTACAGTAGTGGTGGCCAATGTTTAGTGTTGCGTTTGACATAACGGCGAATACTAATGACGCAATTCCAAGATTAAACAGTTCGGTAGGGTCCACGAGTTGTGATCTTGCAATTCCATCTCGAGAAATGTACTCGCAGATTAGCAGCTTGTTGTAAAAGCCAAGAGCTGTGTCTCGTAGTCGATACGCAGAATTTGCGGTGAAGAGGCTCCAATGAGTTTCGATATCTTCGTCAACGACTCCAAATATATTTTTGATATCAAATACGTCAATTGGTGTATACCGAATTGACATGTACGTTTCTTCGGGATTTTTGAAATATGTGGATACACGAGTTGCCAGAGCGGCACCACGTCTATCTGGCAGTCCTACTGTAATCGATACTGCTTGAATGTATTGAACAGTTGGTTCAATTACTCCTTCGGTTCGGATCCTATTTCTCCAAGATGCAGTCAGGGACAACATGAACCTCCTCAAGCATTTCTCGTCCAGTGGATGATTGTAATGATGGACAAATATGTGCAGCTTTGGAATCATCGTTTGCTCCGTATATTGAAATTGTCCCGATATATTTGTAGCGACGTCATATCGAAACGCCACTGGATGTCTGATAAGCTGCAGCGCCATTGGCGGAACCTGTATCGAGAGCTGTACTTGACAGTTCCATGGTTTGGACTTTGCAGCATATTCGAAGTGATTTAAGGCGATACACATATCCAGGATTATGGGATAATGATCGAATCTTGCTCCGCCAAAATACCTTGACCTCAGGCATTTAAGTTTGTCTCCCGTGTTTACTATGGTACCGTTGCGAATTGGTTGATATCCACGTGGAATCCATACTAGGGTGTACTCTTGGAATTTGTATTTTGTGGCAATGTCAACGTCGTGGAGTACGGCAAGAAGTGGCAGCCTTATAACTGTGCCGACATACTCATTGGAGATAATATCGACATTTTGAAAGTTGTCGATGACGACGTGGCAATGTTCATTGCGGATGCTATTTAAAATATCGGTGATGTTTATAGTAACATCTATCGGAACATTTTGTTTCTGGTTTTCTCGAATTATCGACAGAATATCAAGTTCCTCTTTCGAGTAGCCAAAATGTCTATTGTTAGCGACGAATTCCAAATGGGACACTTGCAGCTGGAATATATTTGAATGCGCATGGGAGGTTCCAACGTTGGCGATAAAACAGATCACCGTGAATTTCAGGAAAATGAAGTGGGCCTTAAAATACATTTTCTACTTAGGTTATCACCGTTAGCGTAGCCTCGGTGTAGAACTAAGGAGTTATAAGAAATTAATGGCATATAGTATCGAGCAAGTAATAAATAAACGTGTTTTATTTACTCCGTGGAATACGAAGTTTCATGTCGACACTCCGGTTCGAGTTGTATCATATTGATTGAATCGACCGAGTAGGTATCGAAGTAAAATTAGGAAAAACCAATTAAAGCCCCAAAAAATCCATCAGTATTTCAATATCTTCCAGTGAGTAGTAGACTCGTAGAAACAAAATTGAAATATGGACTTTGAGGAAATTACAATTTGGACGATAATGATTTTCTGAAACTGGCCATGGAAAGAGTCAAAATTTCATTGGGCCTTACTCTAAACCTCAGAGTTTTACCGTAGGTTTTGGGCGTGAACATATAAATGAATGCCCTAATTTGAAACACATTATCAATTGTTATACTCAGCTCTTTGTTGCCGATATGTTTACTCCATTGGTGATCCGCAGTGAGTACATATAATTTACTAATGACAGTCCGGACTCAATAATAAGGAGGGAGTTATATAGTATATTCAAGTCCTTTGAAACGATACGTTTGATAAATTGGACAGTTAGTATTCCAAAATGATGACACAACTGTTGAAATTTATTAGGTTAACGAATCGCACATAAATACGGATAGTGGATAAGTATGTGTAACATTTCTGAAGTTTAGTGCACAATTCATAAAAGTCGTCACTACATACATATCGTATCATGCCTTTCATGACCATATATAATTCGTAATTTAGATGTCCACGCAATAGCTTACTTGCATAGGTACGTATGGAATGTACTTACGATTGTCAATTGTAGTAGAGCTATCAGCCTACGTCTCCTTAGTGACTTTGTTGCTAACACATTGACAACAAATGGATTTATCCACGAGTTCGTTATATTGGTTTAGTTGACAGGTTCGGAATTTCACAATCATCGGCAAAGATAAATGAGAACGTATCTCTGCTATTAAAGTTATTCTTGACATATGTCAGCCGTTGAGTTCATGATTGAGTTTATTTAGCTATCGCTATAAAATTCAATATGAAGTATGCCAGCCAATGTTTAAACTAGTAAGGTGTAACCTTTAATACATAACTACCGGAAGAGTGATGAATGCAAAAATAACAAATTTGGAAACATATTTGACCATTATACTAGATTTTTGTGGCGCAAATTGACCATCCCGATCGATTTATAGCATAAAATATTTTGACGACTGGGGACCCCATACCTTCGACGGCCCACCCCACCGCCAGGTCACCGATTTGACCCATGGTGCCTTGGCAAAAAATGATCTTGAACTCCTCTATCGATTAAGACAACAAATTTTTTTGACCACTTGGTCACCCCCACCACCTCGACGACGCCGACCCCCATTCTTCCGGTCAAGGATGAGATACATGGCTGAAAATCAATAGGGAAGGTCCTTATGAGCCAAGGTATATGTATACCAAATTTGGTCCAAATCGGTCCATGTGAACGGAAGTTAGAGTGCGTACGGACACAGAGACAGACAGACAGACAGACAAACAGATCAATCGCTATAACTACCTTTCAAGCATTTCATGCTTCCGGTAGTTAATAAACATTATAATGAGTAATGACCCCATCAGCGGTTAATCACATTCGTGAATTGTTGACGTGAATCCCCCACATTGTGTTACGAAAATACGCATCTAATGATTTTAGCGTCGCAACCAAAGGTTTACTGAATGTTGACATAGCTTTCGTTACTAAATCTAGCAAACTCAGCAACGGCCGGAAAATCTCAAATCAACCTTTCAACTATGCCAATTACATTTTCATCGTCAGCGAATGACCGCTCCATTGATTGCATTTGCTTACCGATTATGCTAAACTGACGACTAAACGACTTTGCCACTGGAGTCCAGTGACTGGTTGGCATGGAAATTTACCGGATGATACTTTGCAGTCATTGACAGTAATTGTCGATGAAAATAATTTATAGTTTGCTTACTAGAAATAATGTCAATGTAAATATTAGGAATATAATAGATCCGATATTGATTACGATGAAGCTCGCAGCGTAAAAGCCAAAGTATTTAGCTGTTCCTTTTTTACAACCAGCCGCCGAGGAAAGAACATTTAGCACAAAGCTTTGTATGACCTTTAAACGATAATAAAGCACAAAAAGAGTTATTAAACCTTTACGTCCTCTTCTCGCAATCACTGATATATTTGTTTCACAAAAGTAAAATGTTTGTAAGTTCTAGGCTCTTCGCTGAACTTGTCCAAACAGTACAATCTTTGGATTGTGTGGTTGGGGTATTATGCACCTGGAACGAGGAACGACAAAACATTACCGTTTTCAGAAAGCCAGTTCTGATTGTCTCCATAATTTGCGGAATTCACTTCGTCGGGCTGTTTTTCTACACAAGAAACGTGACAAAGCAGGAAGACATGGACGACATGGTGGGCTATCTACTCGTAGTAATCCCGGCATTTGTTGGACAGTATGCCTCAACTATATTCATGATTCCAGAGGCGTGGGCGGAACTAATTGAAGGAATGGTGTCATTTGAAAGGCTGCACTGTCCAAACATTTACCGTACGTTACGGCAGGACATACGTTAAAAATTTGAATATATTTTAAAAATAATAGTGTACCATTCTGCTGGATGTTTCAGGCCTGTCAAAAGGAGAAGTGGAGAAACTAAATATATATCGATTAGTAACCATGTTTATCCGGAAGGGAGTGAATACACCGATTCCATTAGCTCTAGGGCTCCTATCAGTTGCTATGCCCACGTTGCCAATGAACGTGATGCTGTATCCACCATGCAACCTTGCTCTAATTCCGGGTCAGTTCATGATATCATTTTTACCCGAAAATGTGTCACCAATTCTCTCCCAGGTTATAATCAAAGGAATCACATTTGGTGTAAATCTTTACGTCTGGCTAATATCCTATAGAGGCGGAGTATTTTTTACAAACGTAGTTTTCATTGCATCTTCGTTCATTACCGTCGCAATTTCATTATTTAGACGCCGCCTAAAAAGTATGCTAGATTCACATTTTTCAGAATATAAAATGACGTTCAAAGCTTTCCTAATGTACAGAGAGATACAAATCTTAACCAAAATATTCAACGAACTGCATTCTGGTACTCTGGTTACGTATCTAGTTTGTTGCATATTTTGTCAAGCCGTATCCGCTTTGCAATTAATCTGGCATTTTAAGGGATCCACGGGCGAGTCTGGAACAATTGATATGAAAAAATATTTTCTTCTCGTTTTGGATGTTCAAATGTTGGTACTGAGCACAGTGTGTCTGCTATATGTATTTGGCTTCTGTGCCGGTGTATACGAGTCTTCAAGAAAATTTCTTTTTAGTCTCCGACACTCTAAAGTCGTTCAAAAAGGAAGATATTTGAGGCGATACGCTAAATCTTTGTCAGAGGTAAAAGTCAATTTCGGCGGTACCAATTTCATTGAGAAAACAACCCCTGTGATATTTCAAATGTTTGCTGTTCAGCGAATAGTTGATGCTTTGCTTCTTCAGAGTAAAAAGTGATGGTCGAAAAGCAACGTGATTGTTGTGGAGTGGTCTCATAAGCGCATATAACTCCAATGTCCTTCAAGTTTACGCTCACCATTCTACTAGTATGTGCTAAGAAAACAAATCAGTAAATAAATTTTTATTTTTTGTATGATTCTGAACTGTGCTTGAGAACATTTCGTTGATGAAAAAGTTATTTTATTGACATTTCGACTACAAAACTAAGTCATCATCAGAATGACGGAACGCGGAAGAGAAAACAGGCTACACATTTTGTATATGAAATACTTTATCATGTCGGTTGCACGTATGTATTTCTATGGTGGTGCATGTAAACTTGTGCTAATTTTAGTTCGGGTTGAAAGTGTTAGTTAATAATTATGCATTTGTGTGTATATGTATATACTGAAGCAAATTGACAGGTTGCAATGATGCCGTTAGGAAACGCTGTTTGACTCTGGGTAATATTTCCTGGTAGATGAATTTGATATTAAAATATCAGCACCGCGTCAAACAAACGATCTACGGCAGTTGTGGCATAATCCATACAAAATGCATTATTAATTACAAAGAAGGGCTTGTATCATAGCCTAAGTGTTTTAACCGAAAAAGCAAATTTGCGAAGAAGAATCGCCTGCCTTTTCTGCTCTCGTGTTTGCAAAGGAAACCACACCAAATCGTCCGCTTCCTCCCGCCAACGTTGTACAGTCTGATTATTGACTTCAGTTAATTGGGATATCGCTGTAATAATAAAGAGCATTCCGGAACCAATAACCAACGTGCCTGCGAGTATCATCCAGTACAATATTTCTGACGGAATCAAATCTCCGCCTCTAATGACCAACCAGCCGCCTAATACGACTCCCCAGTAGCAACCAGAAAGTACCAATGAGAGCAAATTAAGTAACGTTGCTCGCAGAATACAGTAGTTGATTTGGAGTTGCAAATGAATCCTTAGGACAGAGTAGCTTCTTGCAATGAGTCGACTGAGTCGGAGCGTGCTATGGAAATGGATGTGCTCCTGAAACCTGCTCATGATTACTAGGCCGCAGCAAACAAAATAGGAATTTGTTCTTGCAATTTCATATGCCCCTGACATGGTGATTATACGAACGAGGTAGGATACGGTTTGCAGATTATGAGTGCAATATCCAGGATTATTCGAATATAGATTTTCAAATACAAAGTAAATTGGATCTAAAGAAAAGGACAGGGAAAACAGTATGCATATGTGTGGACCAAGAAGACCACATATTGAAACAGTGAGAATGAAAAAGTCGACAATGTAGGTGGAGAAGGAGTTTGGCCCTTGCTGAAACCCTGAAACATTTTGAACCCAAATTCAATCAAATTGCTCAGTTTATGAAAATTTATGTCGCAGCTTTTTGCGATATGCTTTACCTGGAGGCAGTTTCGTTTCAAAGATGATAATTTCATTGAATCCCTCAACGACTTCGTTATTCAAGAGGACCATTATGACTGCCAGAGGAGTGGATGCACACAGTAGCATTGCCCCAATGTGCATTGCTGCGATTCCGATGTGGTATTGGGGCACCGGGCGAACGAAAATGTGAGTTGCTACGTTGAAAAAACATGCGCTCATTGTTACGAAATTTAGAAGAAGAAGGATCGAAAGAGGCACCCATCGCCGTTTGTCAGAGCTGATGTTCAACCGGGCAAAGCTGGCATCACTCCATTGGACTGGGAGTTTAGGCATTAAAATATTGCCATGTTTCAGCACGCGGAATGCGAATAATTCTAATTTAGTCAGCATTTTCAACTGTAAGCTCAGCAGTGAAATCAGAGACGGGATTTCTTATAATGCTGTGGTTCAATCGACTGTAAGAGATTGTTTAATACGAATGATTGCGTATTATATACTTCGTTGCATATAGTTCGCGTATAACATTTTGCAATGCGGAAACGGAATTTTTAAATTCAGTTGTTGAGACTGGATATAAGTATATGGTTACATGGCGGCTTAGACATATATCGCTTGAAATTTCTTAAATGTCGCAATAGCTCTCGCATCTACAGTGAAATAAGAAATTGGCGAAATGTACGAAATCTTTGATTTATGGGGAGTTTTTAAAAATGTATCATTAATGTTTAGAACTGAGGATACTTTCATCTATTTTTCCTATTTTTCGTGATATTTGGCAACAAGTAACGAACATAAGACGATGGTTTTGAGCAATATTTAAATAATATAATGCAAGGAAGCTTTGTTATGCGAGTTCAGGAAATTATTTTGGATCCATATGAGCTTATTCTATAATATCAGCATACTTTTGAAAATAATGTTTAAAGTGATATCCGGTCAAGAATTTAATTTAAAAATGTACAATATTCGTGCGGAACTTGAACGTTATTTAAAATATTTTCTCAAAAATAAATAATGGATTATTCA
This sequence comes from Sinella curviseta, assembly GCA_004115045.4. Lineage (NCBI taxonomy): Eukaryota > Metazoa > Arthropoda > Collembola > Entomobryomorpha > Entomobryidae > Sinella > Sinella curviseta. The sequence goes on from CM023203.3 coordinate 15,899,884, forward strand.
TTGCTCAAACGTAGGAGATACATTTAGAGTGGCGCAGTTGAGGTCGGAAGGAAACTTGAAATTGCATTGTGTTTGCACATATACTGATACTTATTAATGATATTTTTAAACAAGCTATAAAATAAATTAATCAGTATCACGGTATACCATTTAGTGTAATTGTAGTTGTATTCGTGTAATTTAAAGACTTAGATGGGTAATATGAGCCATGAGTCGTCGGTGATTAATTTGATAAATGAATCAGTCGTATTAATTTTAATCAAACTTACGCTTTTCGTATCACCTGTCTAAACTTAAACAAAGTTTATGGCAGACATGTAATATAGTTAATGAAATACGAACCATTTTTAAATTTCGTAATCTAAAAAAAGGAATTCCTGATAGTTTCCGGTCTATTAGATTGTGCGTTTAAAGTAATAAAAACCATTTTATCCAAACTTATCTTTTGTTATTATCAGAAGCTACTAATAGGAACTGTGCTGTATAAACTGATTCAAGAATATAATCATTACACAACTATCTTTTGCATCGTACGGCCGTATGCACTATCCAAAAATTAAGCGTTTTATGCGCTATTTAAAATGTTTAAAATATTTTTATGTACTTCTGGAAGCAAAGCCATATGCAAATGGTTACATGGCGAGTTGCACAACTTCAGTCTCTACAGTATGACTAATGGCGCTTCTAGGACAAAATATAGTATAGCACTAAAGATACAATTTTCAACTTTTCATATTTTGTCATATTATGTCGCAACAGGCATCGAGCATGAGACGATACTATTGAAGAAGACACAAGAAACAAGAAAGAGGCATTCTATTTGAGATTAGAAAATTACTTGGATGCATATCTTATTCCACAAGTGCTCAAAAAAACGTTACCATGGTATATGTGCATATCTTGAATATAACTTATAAATTATGCATCGATTAAAATGTCGCAGTAGCTCTTGCAATGACGCAGTTGAGAGGGGCGGATACCAGCCTTTGTACTACTTGTAGAAAATAATTTTATTTTTTTTTTCACATTCGTTTAGGAATGTTTCAACATACTTCATTATCATTATCTAGCATTATCCGCTGGAATATTATTTAGCCATAAAACTAAACTTCTAAAGTTTTTGATTTTCAGAAACTCATTATCGCACATTTCCACTACTTAAGTTCAGTTAGGAAAGTATTTTTTGCTGTTCAAGTGGAATGCTGTAACTCAAGTCAAAACAACTTGCAGTTGAATAGGAAAAATAATTATGAAATTTATTGCTGGTAAATTCCCTTTAGTTGTTTAAACTCAGGGATAAATAGCATCCATCCAAAAGGCAATTCCATCCGACCCGCCCATCACAAATCATTTGAAATATTTTATCCTTTCGAGAGTTCTTACATTTTTCTATCCAACTGTCGCATATTTTGTGTTTAAATAATAAATGATGGCACAAATGGAATTTCAAAGTCAAAGCTATGTGCATGCAGAAACTGTAATCGAAAACGTTAGGCATCATGACCAGAATTTTTTATCTGAATAGGTATTCATATTTAATACAAATTAAATTCCTAAAAACAGTAGGCATTTCTCGGAAGCAAATACAAAAATGCTTGGAACTAGTCCGAGTACTAGCAGAATAAATGATCCAAGTACTGCATCAAATGACAAAGCGACCGGGCCATCGTCAACTACCGCTGTATTGAGCCTAAGCATTTTCCGCTTTTCCGTCATGCGAATCCGAAACTGATACCAGTCCATGGCGCAAATCTTCTTGATGACTCCCATGTCGTAAAAACTGGAAATGACAAAATGCAGGCGACTTCGATATATTTCCCTTCTCCGTGTTATCCAGGACCCGGATAGAAACAGCATGCTGTCCGTTGCGTACAGAAACGGATTCTCACCATTTCTCCCAAATACCGTGGAGTAGAATTGATATGACAGATCAAAGTTGAAACTGGCATAGTCCTCGTTCAGGGTTCGGTTTATACTTGTCACGGTTTCAGTATCGATATTCAGCTTCGGGTATAACTTCCTTATCGTAGGATTTTGAGAATACTTAAACATATTTTCAACAACCCCAATCATGAAAGGCTTTGGTGTTCCCCATTTGTAGTGTTTTGAAGGGCTTGCAAGCTCTGCCAGCGTTCGAGGTGGATCTGTTAGACCAGGCGATACAATTTTTGCTTGAAGACTGCTTGTGTATGCTGTGCTGATTATTAATCCGTAAAAGAGCCAAGTGAGGTAAATAAACTTTGGGGTATATCCTAGCGGCTCACTGATATCCTGCCCAATGAGATACGCCCAAAGTTGGAAACAGTTCCGTGCCAATCCGGTTCCCAGATCTGATACGGCATGATGTCCACCAACAGAAAATTCACTTACAGAAAGTGTGACGGTTACAAACAACAGAATTGCCAAAATGAGCGACCACACAGAAGGACTCAGGGCTGTGAGGATTACTTTCCAGGTGTAAAATGGTCGTGGTTTTGCCGTTATAAATTTTACCGAAATGTACACAACGTCACCAGCATAATCAAGCAGAGGATATCGCACATCGTTGTACCCGATAGATAGGGAAATATCTGCCCTATCGTAAAGTATGTCTCCAACACAGCCTTCAAAATGAGAAAACATATCAATTTAAAAATGTGTTGTCATGGTTACCAATATTCATTTTGATCTTACCTGTCCATGTGCCATTCTTCAGCAGCGTGCCAGTAAATCCAACTGAGCAAGGATTCAGAATGTAACTTAAGTTATACTTTTCAACAGCCGCGTTGAAAACATGAGCATGAAAACCTCGCTTATTTCTGTAGCCAATTCCCTTCACGTTTTCCATTTCGTATCCTCCAATATAGTTCGTTGGAGCGACAAGTCGAACTGGAAATTGGTTGAAATTATGTGTGAAATCTACAAAGATATTATCAAGTGGAACGGTAGAATCAGTTGAGATTTCTATCATTTGCTCGGAATCAGGACAATGAAAGCAAACTGATTTCACTGATATTGGGTGGTGTTTCGTGTTGATTCCCTGTGACAGGTTTTCTGTTACAACGACAAAATATCTCAGATGAGTTTTTAAAGTTGAGTAAAGTATGCTGCTTGAAACAGGTTCGGACGTTGAAAGGAAAAAGTAGAAATCTTGGTCTCTTGTGGTTAGCTCGTTGCGACCTTGAGTAATTCTTGAAGAAAATTGTTTAATGTAGTTGTCGTCAATTTCTGTATCTACCACCGTAACAACCGCTTTATTTGCAGCTACATATTTTGGAACAATCTCTTCGGTTATAGCATCATCAGCTAATATGATATCCAGCAGTTGAATGGGAGAAAAATGTGCGATATGATTGAGTGCCAGAAAGTTTTCCAACTGAATATGGTTGTGTACGCTTAGGTTGCTTCTACTTCTGGTAGCGACGATGACAGAGTTGTCATGAAAATGTGCAGAAATCACTTTGGTGATATACGCAGCACCGTTCGAATCATGGCAAGAAGTGAAATGTGGACAACGAACAAAAAGAAATGTGGCACATTTGACTAGCCAGAAAAATGTGCCAAAGGCCATTTTATTTTCCCACAACTGAAGTTTAACAGTGTTTCACATTGGGCTACTGCACCCGTGTGCAAATTGACAAGTAATTCGCAAAACCAAATAACCATACAAGCTAAAAATGGTAAGTAAATGAGTAGCTATTCCATCTGGAATGTTCTGCAAGGACAGCGTTTAATCAGTTTCAATTTATACTTTGCTGTAAAGCAGTCAAATGCATTTGCCTAGATGAAGAAAGGTTTGGAAGGTTGCATAACATCGGCAAATCAAATTGCACGACATTGTTTCAAATTATTCAACGATTCTTGTTTCTTTTCAATCTAAATTTGCAATAGGGATACCATAACTCGTTTCGCTTGTTGAATAATGCCGATGATTAACTGCGTTACGTATTATGGTACAACATTCCACCTGAATGTCTGGGAATTATATTAGATCATATGTGGATGGAAAAAATCCAATTAACTATCTTTTATGACTGCAATTAAGAATTCTATATGGAATTAAAAATTGTCAATTAATTGTCGGTTAGTATGAAGAAAATGTGGCGTTACCTAAGGAGAATTGAAAACTATTTTCAAGATATGAAGTGACATTTCGTGTAGATATTTTCGATTAATCGTAAACATTGATTGGTATTGTATAAAGGTTTTGCCATTTTGAAATATTAAATACATTCCGAACCTACTCATTCATAATGCATTTGTGCCCATCCCTGCAAAAAGCTACAGCGGGTTGGTAGTTTGCAGACACAATCTAAATCACATTTTTGTTCAAATATTAAGGAGAATTGACGTCATGCATAGACCAGGATATGTCAGCGACACTTGATTAAAAAATGAACAATTTTTTCCATAGCATTGAAATGTCCTTGAATAACATAAAGGATGACTTAACTATTATTTGACATTACACTTCTGAATAATCTGAATAACTGTATTCATGGTCAGATGAATTAAGCAAATCTCAAACTCAAATGAGCGTCGACAGCAATTGAAGTCACCGGCTTCAAACTTATTGTCAGTTAACCAAAGGGAGCTCACACATTTAAACAGCTTTATGGACCATATTACATTATATTTGTAGTCACCTGCCACAAGTTTTAGTTTTGAACCCTCTCGTAAAACGCGGAAATATGAAAACGTGTGCTGGAAGACGACTACGCTATCATATCAGGTTCAGTAAAAATCAATATGCAGGTCGGTGAAAGCTCTTGCCATGAAAGTGGCAGCGTTGTGAATGTGATCACACTCAATTCCAGATTCATAAAATATTATGTGGATTTGGCCATGTTGTCGCCGGTGAACATAGAAACTGGCAAATATATAATAATATCAAATCAGTTATTTCAGGGCTGAAGTGTAGATGTTATCACCGTTCACATTTCTTTCCAGTGATGTCGTCAATTCAAATTTGGAGTCGGGAAAATATTGGAAATAGCAGAATACAGGTTAGCATTTAGTCTGTTTTGTGGCATTTAGTTGTAGTTTATTTGTAAAGTCTTTGAGACAAACACAGAAATGAAGGCTGTTACACAAATAATTTTAATACTTTGCAGTTTGATGTTCTCATTACGAAAATGCTCGAAAGAATATTTTACCAATTTACCCCGATGCCGAAATTCTTCAGTTTCATACGGCCACCTCAATCCATCATCCTCAATTTACTTGACCAAGTTTTTATATCGAAAAGTTAAGTGTGATGATTACATGCAAATAACTATAGTAAAATACACAATTATACAGCTTAAACTAAAATATGAATTACGAGTAGTGATTCAGAATGTGCTTTTGTCGACCCGTAGTAGTATATGAAATTGTTTCAAAATCTAATGTCGAATTATAATACAGGATGCGACTCAATGGCCAATCATAACGACCATAACGTTGATCGTTATCACTCACAATTTCTGTGGAGAGCACAGAAAAGAATAAAATTGATGGTGATGAACAGAATGTGCTATTATCGATTTTATTTTATTATTTTACTTATTAATGGTATTTTCATGTATAAGGTTAGTGTAATTGGTATAATTAATAAAGAGCAATTTAGTGATTTTAATCGTGTCCAAAACTACGTTTTTGTACTTTCTCCACATTCCTACAAACAGCCAAAATTAAATCTTAAAGGAATGTGTTTATAGCTCATACATACACCTAATTACTATTGGAAAATGTCAATCTGGTTACTTTGTAGACTATAGGCAGTGAGCAACTATTGGTGAACGTTAGCAAATAAATATTGTTTCATATTCCGAACGCATCAAGTTGAATATATATTGTTAAGTGAAATCCAAGCAGTGGGAGTAATTACGTAGGTGCATGTTGCGAAAGGGAGCATACAAATTCTGACAAGAAACAAACTTTATTCTTTGGCAGAAGACACATAAAGTCATGCATTGACCAGGACATGCATGCATATCAAATAAACTCGATTGAAAGGGAAACAATTTTTTCATTCATTGGAATGTCCTTGAATAACGTTGAAGACAACTTCGTTATTACTTAACATTATACTTATGAATAATCTGGATTGCTGTGCTCATGGTCAGATGAATTAAGCAAATCTGCAACTTAAATGAATGTTTACAGCAAATCTTCCAACTCATGGTCACCAAAGCAAACTGTGCTCGCGCATCATAACCGCTTTATAGAACACGTATTTTTAGTATATATAAAATAAGCGTCTTAAAATGCAATCAGGAAGGGCACCTTATCATATTCTGTCAACTCGCTGAAAAGTGACAAACGCAAAAAATAGTGAAAATAAAACATTCGTACCTACTCGAATAAGGCAGCAATAATACCAACCGAAATTATTGGAATTTGTTTGTGAATATTATGGAACTTTATTTTGATTAATTTTCTCGCAAAGCCACTAGTGATGTGTTATAATTGGAATGCATATATGGTAACAGTTGTGCAATCTTTGTCACACCTGTCATTTGTTTCGAGCACTTTCCAAAAAAAGGAAATATGAAAACGCATTATGGAGGACGCTTACTCCTACAGTTAGTTGCAATGGCATGTCTAGCTCAACATTCAGAGGAATGTATTTCTTCAAGACCAACCAAGAAAGTTTTAGTTCCAAGAAAGTATTGCAATTTGACCGTGACTCCGACTCATTATGAGATTAATATTGATTCAGAGTTCCTACCGGCTGCTATAGAATTACGGGAGTCTATGAAAAACGCTACCATGTCAGCGTCAGTAAGCATCAACATTCTGATCGGTGAAAGCACTTGCAATGAAAATGAAAGTGTTGTGAATGTGATCACACTCAATTCCAGATTCATAAAACATATCGATTTGGCCATGGTCTCGATGGTGAACATAGAAACTGGAGAAGCAATAAAAATTTCTAATCAATCACTCCACAACATCAATGGCACAACTTGTGAAAAGTCGGAATACCGAATTGAGTCATCAGATCCTATCAAATCTGGACAAGAACTAGAGATTTTAATACCCTACAAAATATTCTTGACGCGTGAATATTTTAGTGATAACTGGCGCGGTCTCTTCTTTTTCAACGCGGACGAAATCCATCCCACAGATCGCTACTACCCGCTGAGTACAAATTACATGTTTCCAGCTTTTGATCATGATCCATCGCATAAATCTACTTTCAAGGTTAGCGTGAGTCGACCACGGTCTACAAATATTGTCGTCCTTTCCAATATGGATACTGAGGAAGTCACTAATATGGCTAGTAAGACAGACTGGGTTACTGATAACTTTCGACAGAGCCTTCCTCTGCAGCCCAGCCAAGTTTCTGTCATAATTTTGCACAGATTCCAAAACTTCACAGCGCAGCATTCAAGATCACATAACCATACAAGTGTAAATATTTGGGTGAAGGAAAGTTCGCTGGGAAAATACGCCAGTTTAAATAAGACTGGAAGCTATTTAGTAAATTCGATGGAATATTTTGAACGGAAATTCACTGAATGGGAGTATCCTGTGAGTAAACTGGATTTTGTTGCGCTTCCAGCATCAGAGGCCTCACTCCGGCACTATTCCACGTTGGGCGTTGCAGTTAATTAGTGAGCTAATGACACAAAATTATAACACGCTTCATATATGACAAGAAATTTATTTGTGATGAATTCTAATCTTTTTCCAGTGAGTCAAGTATACTGGTTGATGATATAGCTGTAGTGCCGCCCAAGGCTTATCATGTTCTTGCCATGGAAATGACATACCAATGGATTGGAGCTATGGTCACAATACCGGGCGATACTAATCCTAATTGTCTACGTGGAATGCTCTCCGAGCGTGTTTTGGGACTTTCAAAATATGTAGCAAAATGGGTCATGGATGAAATTCCGGAATTTGATCGTGACTGGTCGTCATATTCTATTTCTTCTAGGATGCATGAGGTAGGACTGTTGGAAGCATTTGAACTTGTATTTGGACGGGATATTATGGAGTCTGCCATTCTGGAGTTTTTCCTACCGAAAATGTATGACCATGTATTGCAATTAAATTATGAATTAAATCAAGCTTGAGCAACAGCTGTATTATTAGTGGGAATTTTAGGATGTGCAAGACAGCAGTGAGCAGCGATTTTTATGAATCCTTACAAGACGCCATTGAAAAGAATGACGCTAACCATCTACTTCCACCTGTAATAACAACATCTCAAAATGACACCACGTTTCTGGAAATCTTCCAATCAATCCTTAACTACACTTATTACAATCCAATGATTCAAGTCACCTCTACACCAGACTCGACCAACTCCGTATCACTCTCACAGAAAAATATGATGGACCCGGAATACCAAGGCGATATGTATCCTGGCTTGTGGTGGATTCCCGTAAAAATTCTCACCGAGTCTGGAGAGGACATGATTTGGTTACCACCAACCAGCTCCATAGAGCACAATGCCACCTCAATCCCGACCAAGTGGTCTAGTTCAGTTATCGATACTGGAAAGTGGTTAATTGTAAATCCTGACGGAATTCCATACTGCAATGTAATCTATGACGCTAATTTGCTACGCACTATTGTCACTCAGCTAAATCAAAATCATACCGTGATACCGGGAAGGGCAAGAAGGTTTTTAATGGAAAATCAGTTTGATATGCTGAATCACTTTGGAGACTGGGATTTTGTTGAGGGTGGTGTGATGAAAAATTCATTTGAAATGACTACGTACCTACACAAGGAGATGAACTGGATGGTATGGTCTACAGCACTAAAGCATATTAATGACTTGGGAGGACATTTCAATCACTTTGGTGTACAGGATGCAGTTCAGGTACAAATTAGAACCCGTATTATTATAGTATTTAATTTCTTAATAATGTTTACCATGTTTTAAAAGTATAGCTATATGTCACCTCAAGGATGGAACCGATATTGACCAAAATTGGGATGGATTCGGCTGATGGAGAAGGCGACGGCATAACTTTACTGAGATCAGTTCTACTGGAAAATGGAGCTAAATTGGGCGTACCAAAGTGCGAAAACTACGCACGGGAACTAATGAAAGAGTTGATGGACAAGCCAGAAAATGATCCGTATGTATCTTTTGATTTCATGGTACCATATGTTTTTAAACAAAATTTAGCATGGCTTCACATTTTAATGATATTCAGATTTTCCTCGCCGAAGTTTTCACCTGGAACAAGAAAGGAAATGTACTGCGCCGCTATAAGAGATAGCTGGGATGCCGACGATGAAGCAGTACATGGGCAAGTCTTCAACTTTCTACTGGAAAGAGTTATAAATCTAAAGATTGAAGCGAATGGTGTTGATGTGAGAGGATATGAGATGCTGGACGCGCTGACGTGTACGAAAAGTGAAACTTTACTGGCAGGATTACTAAATCATACGGTGGTGGACATGATTCCCGAATATTTGCAAAGTTATTACGTGAAGCATTTGCCGATGAAATCCCGTCAAGAGATTCTGGTAAAACTGGATGTGGCCGCGGTGGACTTTTGGATCGCGGATTTGCTCAAGGGTCGCATGTCACCACAACAGTTTTTAAATGATATATGGTACATAATATGGAGGCCGTATATTTTAAAGGGGATACCTGAGAAAGTAATTATGTCACTGTCTAATTTCAGTAAAGAGTTTTGAAAGTTGGTAGTTATTTAATACAATTTATCTCACAGATTACGACATTCCTGGTAGAAAACAAGGAACTCTTTTCAGAGGAGTTCATGGCTCAGAGCGTGGAGAATATCAAACTCGAGATGAATAGCGGCAAGATGATTGTAAACTTGGATTTTCGTAAGGAAAGGAAGGTTGATGAAAGAATGAAGCATTGGCTGTTAGAAAACTCACAAATTAGAGCAATTTAGTTACTTGTATTTCTTGGACTGGATTCTTGTAAATATATTTGCTCCATACTTCATAATGTTGATTTCAAGTTTATCCGTGCATTCAAAATCAAATGTCAATACATTTTAATGCAATGTTAATGATTTCTTTGTGTAAACTTTTGCAATCCTTGCTTAAATACTGTTGACTACCGTATTATCATTGATAAATTAAATTAATTTCCCGTTGTGCTTTTAAAATGCAGAGTGAGCACACGGATGTCCTTATAAAGTATTTGACACATAAAGGAATACACGAATCATGCACACTACCAGTGTCGAAGGTCATATTTAAATTGTAGCAATGTCAATTGGCATAACATGCAACTTATTATCATTCAGACGAGTTACTTGTTATGAGCTTCTGTTGTTGACATTATGGATGGCTCAATTAACCATCTACTTACGCTGTTACTTGACAAATCAACAGACAGGTCAATGTCGTAGTAAAGTGGAGAAAAAATAATTCATGCTTGCACGTTATCCAGTCGCGAAAAATTAACACTGGGATCAGGAGGAAGTTTGAGAGGTTATTATCGTACATATTTATGGGCTGTGTAGCTTTCACATGAATAACATGTCTACTTCATTGAACTTGTGATTCTGGTAAAACCAGACTCCAGCAGAATGTAGATACATATACATTTAGTCAACCCATTACATGGTTTGCATGTCATGTTCATTCTTGTGTTTTTTTGAGACGACAGAAATAAATGAAGCCGTTTTCAAAAATAAAAATAATACTCTGCTTCGTTGTGGGGTTTACTATACTAAAATGCTCGGAAGCACATATTTCCAGTCTCCTCAGAAATCGAAATCACTCAAACGTGTACTGTCATCTCAACGTGACTCCGATTCACTACGAGTTAAATATAGACGCCCCATTTATACCGCAAGCTATCGAAAATGGCATTTCACTTAGAAATGTTACTGTTCCGGCTTCAGTGAAAATTAAATTTGCTATTCGGGAAAGATCTTGTGTTGAAAAGAGTAATGTGAACGTGATAACACTAAATCCGAGATACATAGAAACGATAGATCTCGATCGCATAAGAATAACCCACTTAGGAACTGGGACGCAGTTAAAAATTATTAACCAGACGGTTCAATTCCTCAGCTGGCTCTGGGAAAAATCACATCACAAAATTGAAATTAGTGGCCATGATTTTATGGACGGAGATGAGTTTGAAATTTTTATTCCTTACGACATGGACCTACGACGTAATTGCTTAAACGACGTCTGGAAAGAATTCTACTTCATCAACGTTGATGAAATTCATCCGACAAATTCTTATCATGCCCTTCTCACGCCAATAATGTTTCCAGCATTTGATGATGACCCATCCCATAAATCAACTTTCACATTAAGTGTATCCAGACCAGTATTTGAAAATATTATCACCATTTCTAACATGGATGTGGAGGAAACCGAAAATATGTCAGGAAGGGAATATTGGGTTACATACCATTTCCGGGAGAGTGTTCCGCTTCAAACCAGTCAAGTCGCTGTTGTGATTCTCCACGGATTTCGAAAATCAACTACAGTTCACGTCAGAAATGAGACCGTTTCAGGTTCAAATGAAACGCATATAAATTTTTGGGTGAATGAAAACTCATGTGAGAAGAATAATAGTGTGGTAATGACGGAAGAATACGCCTTAAGACTTATGGGATTCTTTGAAAGCAAATTTGACGGGTGGGAATATCCGCTTAAGAAACTGGATATTATTGCGTTGCCGACGACAACTGCTACCATTTGGGATCAGTAGATATTGGGGATTGTGATGAACTAGTAAGCATCATGAAGCATTCACTCAACTTGTAAAATAAAATATAAGCCATACTTTGTTTTAAAATCTATCTACATTTCCCAGCGAATCAATGACATTGATTCAGGAAAGGACAGTGACTCCACCACAGGTATACGAGTATCTCAGCCAGCAATTGCATTCCAATGGCTGGGTGGGACGATAACAATACCCGGTGATACAAATTCCATATGTCGAGATGTAATTGTCTTGGAGCGGTCGCCGGCACTCTCCGAATATGTGGCCAAGTGGGCAATCAACGAGATTCCGGAATTTGCACGTGACTGGCCTCCCAACACCGTAAACGCAATCAAGCCAGAAGTGGGCCAGCTTGGCACTTTTGAAATCGCGCTTGGGAGGGACATAATGGAGAGCGCTATTTTGGAGTTATTTATTCCAAAGATGTAAGCTGTCTTTAAAAACATTGCTTATTCCAAATTAGTTTCATCGTAGTTTGAAATATTTATATTATGACTTTATTACACAAGATTTTTATGAAGCTCTAGGGCAAGCCATTGAAAAGCACAACGCAACTCACCTGCTTCCTGTCGTGTCCCATCAGTCGAACGGGACCGTATGTATGGATATTTTTCATAAAATGGTTAACCATAGCTATTATATTCCAACAATTCATGTGACACCCGTTGCAAATTCTACAATCTACGTCAGTCTCCATTGCTCAGGAAAATGCGATTGGAAAGGATTACGGGGAAACTTATAATGTAACTCGGTGGATTCCCATTAAAATTCTTATTGAAAGCAAAGGGGAACAAATTGTATGGCTGCCGCCGACAAATCCAACAGAGCACATTGGCAGTTCGGTACAGATGAATTTGAATAGTCCTGGTCTTGAGAAAGAAAAAATTGTAATTGTTAATCCTGATGGAATCACAACCTGTTTCGTGAAATATGACAAGGATCTACTGCAAAACATCATAAACCAGCTAAATTTAAATCATACCAAAATACCCGTAAAAGCACGATGGTTTCTGGTGGACAATCAGTTCAAATTGTTACACTATGCAGATAATTTGGATTATAGATTATATCACACGGGATGACCTAGAAATGTCGTTGGAATTGACAAAGTTTTTGCAAAATGAAACCGATTGGAGGATTTGGTCCACTGTCCTCCATCATGTTGAGAATTTGTGGGGATATTTTAAGCACAAGGGATTGGTTGGGGCAGCTGAGGTTGGATACGTGGTTCAAATCATTCTGTAAAAGTCATGATATCATTTCAGTGTGTTACCATTTCTCAAAATTGGTTGAAATTTTCAGGCTTATTTCTCATCGCTGATGAGTGTTGTTCTGCAAAAGATTGGAATGTTTTCTGAAATTGGTGAGTACGAGAATACAACACTGCTTAGATCAATCCTGATGGAAACGTGTACCAAGTACGGAGCTGTAATTTGCGCTCCATTTGCACTGGAACGTCTGAAGCAGTCATTAATTCAACTGGATGAAGAGGCGTATGATCTACATCTCTAAAAACTTTACAAAATTATACCAGTTTATAGAAAGCTTTAATCAATATAATTGGCATATGCCGTGCTGTAGATTTCCATCATCAACCTTTTCGGAAGTTGCCAAAAACATCTTTACTGTGCTGCCGTTGGCTGAAGCTGGACTGACGACAAGGAACAGGAACATGTGAGCGCTTGCTTTACTTGCTATGTTGCTAACATTTTCGAATTGCAGAATCTATCGGTTGCCTCTTGTGGCGCTAGAAAATGCATTCAAATGCTGGAAGCATTGACTTGCACGAAAAGTGAAAGCTTACTTGCTTCGCTATTGAATCATTCAAAAGTAGTTAAGACTGGACAGATTGTTTGTTTGAATTCTGGATGCAGGAAGCAGTCACAGGATTCAATGTCACATATATCCGAATACGTTGATTGACTATTTATGGTATTTCATAGTGGAACAAAAAATGCCACATGGGATACGCGATAAGGTAGTGTACATTTCATGTCACTCCCGGAAAGGGATTTTCGAATGTTTTCAGATATGTAATTTTTATACCCACATTTATTATTACAGATTGAGGAGCTTTGCGAAGAACACAAAGAAATGCTTGAGGGCGAATTTGTAGCAGAGAGAGTTGCAAGATCTAAGGGTGCGATGGCAGTAAGGAACATTGTGTCGATTGACTTTCGCGAACCTGAGACTGTATCCGATGAGCAAATAAGCAAATGGTTTCGTGATAATACGGTCATACAAGAAGTAGTTGTCTAATAGTAGGTAACTTCATTCTTTTCTTCTCTCCGTGCTAAAACACTGATTTATGAAACACTTTTAGCAGAAGACGTGTAGCTTTTCTTCAAGAAACTTAATAAATTTTAAACTATCATGTAACAATTGTGGTCAGCAGCTTAAGACCATTTGATCCTTTAAAAATTTGACATATTGTTAAATCGCTAAAACGATTATATGACAATGGATTCATTATTAATTGTTTGCGTAATATTCTCGAGCTATGTAGCACACTAAAGTGTTCATCATGTTACACGTAAAACGCGTGGCACTTTATATTTTAGCGGATCACGTTTATAACCATTTTCGGTAACAAAAACAATCCTGACAAAGATATGCTGGAGTTGCAATAGCAAATCGACATAACCCTTTCCGTTTCCTTTGCATGACCATTAGCGCAATTGCATACCAGTTTCTGACTACCAATTACTGTAATTCTACGAAATCTCTATTATCCTCGTAGCAACTAAAGTATGCTTTCCCAAGTCATGTTTGTTTTTGGTCGCATTAAAATTGTACAACCAGTAACCCAGCCAAGTTACGGCTTTCTCAAAAATTAATTTCCAAAATTTGTTTGGTCGCATAAGGAAGCTAGGTTGGACGCCACTTACTTGACGTATATTTCCTCATTGTTGAGATACCCGTGACAAATTATATTCTTATAACCGTTACAAATAATATTTTGAGAATACTGAAAGCATTCGTGAAACATATGACGCATAGGTTCAGATTCGATTCAAAGGGAAAGCAGAGTGATTGGGATTGGCACTTTAAATATCGAGAATAAATGTGCATAATTTCGATTGCACAACAAGAACTGGGAATGCTTTACATCATTCCCAAACAATTGTTCAGGTTACGGAATCCCATGTCATTTTACGATTCAAAACAATTTGAATTATTGTTAACGTCAATATTTATATCTCTTGGCTTGACTACCAACTTACTGGATGCAAAGCTGCTAGCACCATATAATCCAAGCTGCTTGTCGTTCCAGGCCTCATAATTAAATTTAGTAGTTTGTTTGCTTGCCAATTGGAACTGTTTGCACCTGTCGTTCCACCTCAATCGTGTACTGCTAACATAATAATTATGGCAGGCAAAATCATTTGAAAACAAGTATACCTGAATCGTACGTTGAAGTTAGTTATAGACGCGGATCTGTGTAAGTTACAAGTAGTCGTCGTCGGTCGTAAAGTCACAACCAGTTAATATTTATTTCCGCTGCAGAAGGTTTACTTGCAGCTTTATAAAGAACTGAAGGGTTTGGATCCAGTAATCCATTATTTGAATCATTCAGTTCATCTTAGAGAAAGCCGCTGCATTAACTTAAGTAATTTGTTCGTGCTGTGAATTTGTATGCTTTTTGACAAGGAGCAGAGAAGACAGTCAGGGGCTAATTAACACTGTCAAAATGTTGGCATTTGTGGACCAAATAAAACACCATTTTCGGAACATGCAGATAAAGCGTTTGGTAGATTGGCAGCTCTTGTTCACAAATTTTACATCCGGCAACATGGCTATATTTTGCAGCAGCAAAGCTCCCAACAGAGTAATCAAGGTGAGGAAGGATGGAAAACGACGGAATTTTCTGATACTTTCTCAATGCCTGCAAACCATGTTCCACCTGTTTCAAGGAGCTCTCTTCGCTCGGCATCTGATGCTAGGAAAAATCACATTTGACGGAATTACTCAAATTGTTCAGGTGTACTGGTATATGACCACTACGGTGGGATTCATTACATTCTCATTCATTTCGAGAAAATCTGACGAAATGGCACTTGTGATGAATACAATGTTACAGCTGCCTGCTGCTAACTCATTCGGAACCCTGAAATTCTTTCTGTACATCATACCATTTCTCACCGTTGGTGTTGTCGTCCTTCACACTGGACTTGTTGTGCTCAAAGAATATGAGCCGATTGCTGCCAGCTTTTGCCCAATTGATAATCATCACTACAGCGGCTTTTGTCAAGGATTAAAATTCGCAACGAGGATCTACGAAATTTGGTATTGGTACGTTGCTTCAATGCAGTGCAGCTTGATCTTGTATTTTGGCATGTTTTCTAGCTACCTCGTACTGTACCGGTTAACCTATCAGATATATGCAGATTTAGTTCATGTTGGACGCCAACATTCACATGTTTCCATGAGGGATGCATTCGAAAAATCATTTCGCGACTACTGCCATCTCATCCAGTACACCTGCATGGTAAACAACTGCTTTAAGGAAAAGCTCGCTCTCAGATTTAAAATGATGTTTATTCTGTCAGCGATACTGTGCGCAGCGGTTGTCATTAACCCCGAGTTTCTGAAGCAAGCATCAATTTGGACGAGAATCGTTGGGATATACACAGCTTCCGTGCTGTTGATCATCATGCCCATTTGCTATTACTATCCAGGAAAGGCCAACTTATTGAGCCGAAAAATACATGTCGAGTGGAAAACTCAGCTGACAAGGTCTCAAATACTGAGGGTTACACATGTTGGTGTAATCGAATTGAAGGCGTTTCGAAAAAGTGTAAGAGCCTCGCAGCCGCTTAAAATAAAATTTGGCTCCGATAACTTTTACGAAATGGGCACTTCGTTGGTAATTTTAAATTTTATTACGGAGAAGACCATTAATTTAATATTGATCAAATAAGGTCTTGTAATATGCTAATTAACATGCTTTGGAAATCTGCATTGTATGGTATAAGTAAACATAATGTTGAAAATAATGGTAATGTTAAGTAAACTTTTGTTAGAAGCTGCGTGTGCAGTTTAATCCATGATTTCTAGCTTTTGATCTTTAATGAATGCATTCACCATTGTTATAATAAGCAGTTTTTATTTAAACATTAATGCTTGCTAGACCTTATTAAACACTATTTCTCTAAACGGAACGTGTTTCCACGAAACAATTTTAATGTTTTGATTTTTTGCATAAGTAATTGGGGCCCCACAAGAAGTCCCCCTGCGGGAGTGGTATCCCTCCGAGCCCTTTGTATAAGCAGACATGGGCACATTTACCATTTCAAAAATTCAAAAAGTTTGTGCGCTCTGGGCCTCACAGTTTTCGGGCAAATGAGCTGAAAATTGGCATGTATGTGCACAATAAGAATCAAAAATGGGGTCAGGTTTGCGTTTTTTTTAATTTAAAAAAGTTTTGGCGCAAAAACTGCATGCAAGCTCAGCATTGCAGGTGAATAATATGGAAAAACTATACATCAAACATTCAAATATGATGGTAATATTGAAGTACGATTACGCAAATTGTTCTTACTAGTTTCACATGTTTTATACCGTAGTCGCTGTTCTATAGAAATGAATGTATGTAACGGTATTGGTAAGAGTAGATTTTGCATTTAAAAGCTAATAAAGACAACACGTGATAAGCTTCACAAAAGCCAGAAAGTTATTTTTATGCATTTCATAACACGCACGGCATTACGTATCATCTTTGCGTCCAATCCATCGCATCGTTGAACGTGATATAACTTGCGAATATGGAGTATGCATCCACGTGGTAACAAATGGAATTTAAAATATACTTGCGCACATAATTAACATTAGAGCAGAATTAAATCATATTTTGTTTCAAGTATATAATTCCAAACACACGCCTTTCGCCAAGTCGTGTGTGGAATAATCCATGTAACAACACATTTGGTCCAGTGTAAAAATATATAATCGTGTATACAATCCTAAGCAGAAATTATGTATAGTTTGTTTGTATAATTCCTACATAATATCAGAACACCAAATACAAAAACAGAAGATAAAATGTTGGACACGTAAACATGTTTTTATAACATTCCTTTGCAAAAGTTGTTTGCAGTTATAAAATATACCTACTTGTTTTTGCAAAAATGTAACTCCGGCTGCTCAACTTAATGAAGGTAGTACTCAAATATTAATAAGCAGCATTCACTTTAACAAATTAATATTTCTTTACATTCCGCTAGCATAAACTACAAAATATTTTACTGATATTATGTACGCGAAAAGCAAGCAATGACTGTGATTATGCAGCAAATTGCAAGTGTTGATGAAAGTAGTGTACATGCAGTTACGAGGAAAATACTTTGCTGTTGGCCATGGCGTCCCGGAACTAAACGTTTGATAACGTTGACACAAATGGCGTTGAAACAATTACACATTTGGTAGAAAACAATTTGAAACTACGACGGCACAACTGGCTCCTTAAAACTTTACCTTGTGCGAATCTAAACACTCATATTATATATTGTTGGGTAAATGTTTTTTACCGTTCGTCGTCATTTCAGTCGTTCTCTCAGAACTACCAGCCAGTGTATATATTTCTTTAAGTCACATAGGCAGGGATTTTAATTTCTACACATAACCTTAATATTCAAATCCATTTAATCATATGTTCCTTTAACTAAATCATCGAAAATGCAATGCAGATTATAACTGTACGACGATTCGTGCATTGCTTAGTAATTTATCTACGCATTATACTTGCAACAGGGAACATAATCTCTTCGTACCCATCTGATAGCGAGGATATAACACCGAATGAAATTTTGCAAATTTTGAAACCATTTTTATCCAAATTGACGATTCTGCATTTCATAAATTTCGACTTATTTGATCTGCCGTACACGTTCGAAACATCGGTACTAGTACGTGCTGTAGACAAGTCAAAACATGCGTCCAGCGACATACATTACGACCACCTTAGGAGGCAAAAATTATCGTCATGTCGATGGGAAACGGTGATCAAAGTTATTCTATCCTTGCACCCACTTCCAAGGATCAGAGATGATGATTGGTACATTTATAGGGCGTTCAGTCCAGACTTTGTAAATCCAGTAATATTTGGGAAGACTCCGTCGTTTGAGCATATAGGAGAATCGTTTACACGTACAAACGACCTGATGCTATTTATAGCGGTAACCAAGAAGTCCAAGAAAAGTGGATATTGGCCAGATCTTCTACAAAAGGCGTACAAAGTCGTACGAAGTGTTTATGCGCTTAGCTCTGTCCCAACTACTCATCCACTGTCTCTGTTTGCGCATTTAGAACTGTCTCATGCAAGCGATATGCACACAGCATTTACAAAGTTAGGCCTATATTCATTTTGTCAGTACTGTGGATATAAAGGTCACAATGGATATCTAAATTGGGACCCAGTTGGAATAATACCTCATACATCTCAGCCGTGGCGCGAATCCATTAACCTTAAAAAAATATTTGGAAGAATTTACATACCCATTTCACTTATATGGATTGATAATGAATTGGGCTCCAATATGTATCAAGCTGCACGTGGGCAATTTCTGGATCCAAGGAATGATCTGGATCTGTTGCTGTTCATAGCTGACTTCCCACACGCCAACGTCACCATGTTCAGAGGCGACTATATGCAGTATTTAGAATGGGCCACCCCAACAGTCATATTTGGAATAAACTGGACCCCTACTTTAATAACCGATACAGTCACTATTCAATTTCTAACTTGTGATGGAGGCTACGTCCAAATGCAACTAAGTTTCATCGGCTACATGTCTGCATTTGACTTGGAAACTTGGTTACTACTCATATTGTCCCTAACTGCTTCGGTTTCAGCTTATCTGTATGAGCATTCCAGCAGGTTACATAATCAGCAAATTGTATCCATTAAGGAACGATTCATAGATGCTACCATGGCAATAGTTAGAGTGTTCTTCAATCAAGGAGACGAGTTGGTACACAAGTCCAAATTTAGATTCTGTTTGCTATTGTGGACAGCTGGCATTCTCGTGATGAGCTACTTCTATCGGGGGGATAACATCTCGGAGCTCACCGCCCCCAAAAAAGTGATTCACTTTACAAAATTTTCTGACCTACTGGAGAGGGAGTATACATTGTACACGGAGAGTATTTACGATAACACATCGACGAGTAGACAACTTGCAATGGAACACTGCCAAATGAACAAGACAAATTCAAACAATTTTTGCAAATTTACAGCATACTCAAAGTTTGGCTATTTGTTTGACAATTTATATGGACCAATAGTTGGCAATGCCAAGGGAGAAGCAACACTGTTTCGTAAAGTAGCTGAAGCATCTATAATTGAAAAAGGTGAAGTCGCATTTGAGTCGATTAAACCTTGTTCGAAGTCCGCGTTGTTGGCCTGGTCGGATAAATTGGAGCATTACAAGAAAAAGTTAATGGCGGAGGAAAAGAGTAATGACTTTAGAATAGTTTCCGTGAGTGACCAGGATCTTCTGCCACATTACAAAGGATGGCAATTTGCGTTTTGGGGGGATCCGTGGATCATGAGACGATTTAAAGCGGTTTGGTATTCAGGAATATTCAACTATTGGAAGGACTATACCAAATATAGTCGCTCAAGAAATCTGACAACATGTGGAACCGGATCCGAGGAGTATGAGAAAATATCGCTGGATTCTAATACAGTAGTTATTTTTATTGCCTATGGATTAGGGATAGTTTGCTGTTTTGCGTTGCTTATGGCAGAATTCAAGGATACGATTTTGTGGAAGATTATGGTTTCCTTCTTTCTATGCGCGAGCTGCATTCAAAGATTTAAATATGATTTGATTAAGAAGCTGCGCAGAGTTTGCAAATATTTTTTCTAAATGTTCGTCACATGCTCGTTGCAAATGTCTTGAGTTTTTAATTTATTTTAAATATCAGCTTAATTAATAGCAAAAATGGATTGTTTCAAAGTTAGGTACACATAGGCACGCCACGTTATATCGCACCATGGTGCAGCAGAATACAATATCGTCCAATAACGCTTATTATGCTTCTCAGAATAGAAGATCCAGGTAGTCAATATAAGCTAATCAGAAATCAAATATTAATTTTCAATGTGTAATATTACAAATTAAATTTGTTGTACATTCTAATGTATGTATAGTTCGGCGAAATGTCAATTCGCTAATCTATAGTGGTACTGTGATGGTAATTAAATATCTGTAAGTAGGTTAACTTACAATGCAAATATATTGTAAAATTCAATGTAGTATAGTCATATACATAAATATATTCAATATTACGTAGTTATTAGTCGAGATCTGAAGACAAAATTTCCGTATTTTTTAGCAATAATCTGCGAATGTTAAGAGACGAAATTTTACCGTTCAACGATAAGAAAATTTCAGCTCTCCAGCCGTGTCACATTACAATAGGCCGTTTCAGCTTCAAATTGTGAAACCGTTGCAGTTACAGAATATTGCTTGCATTCTTTGTAATATGCATAAATATTGACAGATCAAAATATAGTACTTTAAAATAAATAACTCGATATTCAATTTGCAGCGGATTATTTGTTGTTTGAGCCATACGTTCAAGCGCTTGATCATGAAACACCTGTCGCGGTATATCGCATTCGTAATTTGTATTCTGTTTCATATTTCCGGGACCGTAAACTCCGCGGATCCATGGCATTCCACCGAGACAACCCCGAATGAAATTTTGCAAATTTTGACCCCATTTTTGTCTCCCGTGGCCATTGTGCATTTTATAAATTTCGACGTGCTCGATTTACCGTACACGAACGAAACTACTGTCGTGGTAAGTGCTGTCGATACTGTTGATGTCGTTACGTCCGCATATAATCTCGGAACGAGATTTTACTTAAGAAGAAAGAAGATATCGGCATGTCGATGGAAAACGGTCATAAAAGTCATACTATCTAGCCGCCTATTGCCGCGGTTCAGGCAAGACGACTTGTACATTTACGACGCATTCAGCCCCAGTTTTCTGAATCCAGCAATAGATTTTGTTACTCAGTCGTTTGAGTACATTGGAGAATCATTCGTCCGCACTACAGATATGATGCTGTTTGTGGCGGTTACAAGAACTACAAGTGAATATACTATTGAAAACAAACTCTTACAAAAGGCGTACCAACTTGTAAGAAATGTTCAAGAAATCATGACAATGGTAACTGCATATCCATTGTCATTGTTTTCCCATTTGGCTAAATATCCAGAAAATAAAACCATGAACGACCTGAAAATATATTTGTTTTGCCAGTATTGTGGCCATAAAGCTGAGCATGGGTATCTGAATTGGGAATTGACGGAAATAACATTGAATATATCTCGACAGTGGAATGAATATATTTCCCTGGAAAAAGCATTTGGAAGAGTATATATACCCATTTCACTAATTTGGATGGACAATGAACTGGGCTCAATGGAATCTCAAACACGAGGTGAGAAACTTGTTGATCAAACGAGCGATCTGGATTTTCTGCTGTTCAAAGCAGGCTTCCCGCACGCAAACTTCAGCATGTTTAGTGGCGACTACATTCAATCTTTGCAGTGGTCAACTCCAACAATTTTCTTTGGAATGAACTGGGCCCCAGCTCTAATAACCGATACAGTCAATATCCAATTTCTTACTTGTGACGGAGGCTATGTCCAGGAACAAATAAGTTTCCGTGGATACATTTCTGCTTTTGACTTGGCTACCTGGTTGCTTCTCGTAATGTCTCTGACGGCAACGGTTCTAGCTTACGTTTGGGAGCGATCTGCCAAACTACATGATCACCAACTCATGTCGATTAAGGAGCGATTCATTGATGCAACTATGGCAATGGTTAGAGTGTTCTTTAATCAGGGAGATGAATTGGTTGGAAAGTCCAAATTCAGATTCTGTTTACTATTTTGGACAATAGGAATTCTAGCGATGAGCTATTTCTATCGAGGCGATAACATTTCGGAGCTCACCGCGCCTAAGAAAGTAATTCGCTTCACATCGTTCTCTGATCTACTCGAGAGAAACTACAAATTTTACACGGACCGTGTAGTTGATGATTCATCAGTGTATATGCAACTTGGTATGGAAACGTGTCTAAAGAAGAATGGATATACGGAAGCATTTTGTACTTTCATCTCTCACTCTAAATTTAGTTACTTGTTTGACAATCGGTCTGGTCCTATCGTGGGTGAAGCGAGTATGGAAGCAGCACTCCTAAGAAAAGTGGCAGAAACTTCCGTTGTTATCGACGAGGCAACTGCTTTTCAGCTGGTGGAAACAACGTGTACAAAAACAGCCTTGCTGTCGTGGTCGGATAAATTGAAAAATTACACGCAAAAACTAATGGCAGCGCGCTCGGACGAAGCAAGTAATGTCCCGAGAATAGTTTCCGTCAGTGATCAGAATTTGTTGCCGCACTACAAAGGCTGGCTATTCCTGTTTTGGGGTGATCCGTGGATCATGAAACGATTCAAGGCAGTTTGGTATTCTGGAATCTTCAACTATTGGAAAGACTATACAAACTCTAATCAGTCAATGCACCTGCTAATGCACGAACATAGCGTCGAAGAAGTAGTTATAATATCGATGGATTCCAACACGGTTGTAATTTTTATTGCATATGGAATTGGATTAGTAATGTGTGCTGGCTTTCTGATAACAGAACTGAGAGAATTGATTGTGTGGAAGATAATTGTATTTGTGTTTCTTTGTTTAAGTTGGATACACAGATTGAAATGTTCATTCGTACGTGCATATCGTAGGGTCAGGCGCTATTTGCTGTATGTAGCATCTACGATAACACGTCTGTCACATGAATACTAGAATGTCACCTCAAAAATAACATGTCTGTAGATTTGATTCAAACGATTTGATAGTCGTAAACACAAATGCATATGTACTTTTGCAAATACCCTTGGCGATACGAATGCGATTGCCCCTACTCTATCAAAAGAGCTGTGAGATAAATAGTATGCTTGTTTCATTCAGATTTTTGCTATTGTACAAAATTGTCTTACATGAACACACGAGTAATATATGTATATGCCCGATTTTGTTATTTGGTATACTTGTGCAGTTTATGCAGTGGCCTCTCAAGTGTTCGCGCCTTATTACGTCCATTTCAGAATTTGGTAGAATAATTCTTCTTTTGCGATGTCAACATTACCAATAATTTTTGAAAGGATATTTTTAGTCCACCCCGAAACGGAAGTCACTCAAAAATACTTTGTGATCCAATAATTCGGTGTCATTTTGCACACCCTGCTAGTTGTACTGCAAATGTATTAGCCGAGCGCCATCATATTCTTCTCAAATATCGATCATGATAATACATTAGGATATATACCGTTGTAGTATTTTACGCTATCATGGCAATTTGATATCACTTTCCCCGAAGGACAAACTTGGTGAGCCGGAATATATTGGCGAAGTGTTATGATATTCTGGCAACGCTGCAGGGAAGGAAAATCACATCGGTAGGCAAATTGGAAATGAAAGCGTATCGGTATCGTGTTAAAGCTTTGCAGCAGCTCAGAATCAAATTTGTGTCGGACAACTTTTACGAAATGGGAACCTCGTTGGTAATTTTGAATTTCATTATTGAGAAAACGGTTACGGTAATGTTGATCAAATAAATTCGTCAAAATGCCACACATATATAAATATATTTGATAGTTATAATTACTTCTTCAATATTGCCTTTGAATATCGCGCAACTAAATACAATATATGTACGCTTTGATTTATTTCAAAGAAAACACATTATGCGGCCATGCATTGTGTATAAAATAATCTTATTATCTATTTTGATAAGTACGCATCCTACATGATAGTTTAAGGCAAGCGCGGATTTTCATGGATATGTTCTCATGTCAGAAGCAGCATGTTAATTAATAAAGTTAAGTTAAGTGTATATTAAATATATATGCGCTTTTAAGTTGATTCGTATTAATATAAAAAAATTCGCCAAAATCAGCGCGGTGCCAATATGCCCCCGTTCTATTTGCTGAGCAAAGGATTCCAAATTCCTATGCTGATCAAAAATAGATTATTTCTGTATTGTCCCTGCTATGCCAAATTACATATACCCGTTGCAATGTTGGAGGTTACAGAAGCGTTGCACCGACTCCAGCTCGGATGTTGCATGTAAGAAAATTAATTTTCGGTACTACATACTTATCCATATCATTTGGATGTTTGAGTTAACTTCCCTGGAAACATAACACAGGATATCAAATGCTTCCGTGAACTTCATGCTATTCGCCTCCTGAAATATTGCATGGTGTTGCCGATATCGTAGACGGGTCATAAGTGATAGGTGATTGTAAAAACACATTAGCGAAATTATCCATCACCAAATTAAATGTGTTGTACTGGTGTCGCTATAGCTTTAGTATTACGTAGTTAAGTCGCACTACCTTATACAACATATGCCTGGAAAAATATGTTTCGGTGTCCCGGGTACGTCGTATTTCAAATGATGCGTCGTAGTATTTTTGACTATCAGGATAGCTACAGTCATTTCACAAATAAGTAATTCTGGCGTTACAATAAAAAAATGAAAATATGTGAAACATGGACTAAATATAATCCGTAAAAATGGATCTGCGAGTGTTTGTTGCAGTTTTAGGATATGAAATTCTGCTTGCATCGAGCACGTTGTCACCGTGTCGGATTTCACATATGTTACGCCCATTTACAAACCTCGGAAATGTAATCAATTTTCTTAATTTTCACCAACTCGATTTACCTCGAATCACTGAAACAACGGTCATGGTACATTCCATTCACAGAGCCGAAGTGTTCCCCAACCATCTCACAAAACAACAGTCAGTTACATTTCGATGGAACACGGTAATCCACGTATGGCTTGCTTCGAGTTTGGACCCAAAGCTTAAACACGCCATTTCGATACTTCGTGAAGCGTTTTCGTATCAGTTTCTAAACCCGTGGTTGCCTCGGATTCCATTATCCACAGAGTACTTGGGAGATGCGTTTGTTCGTACCACCGACTTGAGAATATTTATGATGGCTGACGAAGGAAATCGCGAAACCAAAATATCTGGCTACCTGCAAACGGCGTATGAAATTCTAAAATACGCTGGCGAACACATAACAGAAGTTACAACACCACATGCAACATTGTTGGTTCATCTAAACATCTCATCCGTCACCGTCGAAGCTGACCGATATGGAACCGTAAGCATATACTCGTTTTGCCAATACTGCGGATTTGGCACCGAGAAAGGATTCCTAAATTGGGAAATAGCAGAAACCAGCAGCTTGTGGCATCCATGGAACGTCTTTGCGTGGACCAAGAAAATATTTGGGAGGATATTTATGCCAGTCTCGCTTGTAAGAATCCATAACGAGCTAAGTTCCCTATCAACACTGTTACTGAATGAGCAGCTGCTTGACTCTATTGGCGATGTGGATGTTCTGTTATTTCGAGCGGGATATACGAATAGCAATTTCACTTTGTTTACCGGTGAATTCTATGAAAGTGTGGAGCAGTCAATTCCAACAATTTACTTTGGAGCCCGATGGACACCGACATTGATAACGGAGACTGTGAGAATTCAGTTCCTTACCTGCGACGGAGGATACGTTCAGGAGAAATTAAGTTTCCGTGGGTACATTTCCGCTTTTGATCTCACAACGTGGCTACTTTTGGTAATTTCTCTAATTGCAACCGTCGCTGCATATGTCTATGACTCATCGCGTGAGTTATCGATGCAAGAGGACATGCCCACTTTTGATCGATTCTCGGTTGCCACTATGGCAGTAGTAAGAGTATTCCTTAATCAAGGTGACGAACTAGCTGATAGGTCAAAATTTAGGTTTTGCCTTCTGTTTTGGACGGTGGGTATACTCACGTTGAGCTACTTTTATAGAGGGGACAACATTTCGGAACTTACAGCTCCTAAAGTGGTGATATATTTCACCTCATTTTCTGACCTGTTTGAAAGGAATTATACATTTTATACGGATAACATCCAAGATGACGAAACAAGAAGTGTAGAGCATCATATAGATCAGTGTTTGGAGAACGGAAATAACTCGTACCGTCTTTGCCATTTTACAGCTGTCTCAAAATTTGGGTATCTCCTGGACGATATGTATGGCCCATCGGTTGGCGTTGCCAAGGAAGAAGCTTCTATCTTGAGGCAAGTCGCAGAGACTTCTGTTGTCTCTCGAGCGGAGAATCCATTTGAGGTAATTAAAAACTCATGCTCTAAAACGGTAATGCTAGAATGGTCGAATAAGGTGGAGAATCTGACCAAAATACTACATAAGGAATACCAAAGTAGTACATCCACTGTTCGGAAGATAGTCTCGGTTAGTGACCATAATCTATTGCCTCATAACAAAGGATGGCTGTTCTCATGTTGGGGTGATCCATGGATAATGAGCCGATACAAGGCTATCTGGTACTCGGGGATATTTCATTACTGGAAGGCTTTTGTAGAGAGGCACCAACAATTTGGATACCGCTCCGAAAAATTACTATCCTTTGATGATACCAAAGATGACGTCGAGAAAATATCTTTAGACTCAAATACGGTTGTCATTTTCATTGCCTATTGGAGTGGGATTTTAATTGGTGTAGTTCTGTTAATAATCGAGTTTTGTAGTAAGAACCGGGTTAGCATAACAATATACTTCCTGTATTGTGTCAGCACGCTGCATGGCTTGGGCAGCAGTTTATTAGTGAGTCTAGTTCACAGATTCAGGGGATGTTGGTCTACACTGTCAGGAGAAACTTTGACCGTACCTTTCTAATCGCCTACCTTTCTAGCAGAAATATGTGCCTCATCGGTCGTGCTGGATGATTGCACAACTTATTTGAAATCTTACAACCTCTGGGACAGCTACAGCTATAATATTGTAGCTTACTTCTGACAATTGAAAATGATACGAATAAATCAAATAAAAATATTATGTGTTTGTGATTAATTTGCGAAAATATTGGATACTACTGTCACAACTTCAATGACATTCCTGGTGAAAGAACAATGTGTTATATTAGAGTAGGAATTTATGTTAATGCTTTTCGAGTGTGCTTGTCTCTTAAGGAAAACTCTATTTTTCCCGATAAAGCACTTCATCATGTATGTCATCCTTTCAAGGAGAAAACACGACATCTTTCAATGCTTAAATATATGTGTTCAAGTAGAATGGCAAGATGTTTTCTCGGCGCGTAAGGTAACCCAATACAGCAACAATGGATATTGATTGAATTTATGAGATATGGAAGACAGGATCAAATTGTGAGCTTACGTAATAAAATGAAAATATTTAAACGGTGAACACATTTCTCTTTCATATTGCAATGTAATTATTTATATTACTGGTATCTGGTTTATTTACATACCAAAAACATGTATAACGTATCCATTCATAAAACAAAAATTCATGTATAAACTATACTACGGTATTAAATAATTGCATCGTTAATTTGGCGCCATTCTCTTGTCGGCCGCGGAAGGTCCTTGGAGCTAATTTTACGACGTACGTCACGGAGCTGCTGTAGCGCTGTTTCAGTTGGATTGGCGTTTTGCCAATAATGAAGCATTTCTTCAAACACATCAATGTACAGTTTTAGGGCCAAGATCTTGATGAAGCCCTTCAATATTACCTGAACTGTAAAACAAATGACGACTCGAAGATTCAATTACGCCAAATATGTCTCTAAACCTGGAAGCTACAATACAGAATACATTCCTTTAACTGACAATCGGTTCAAGCTTTCTTATGGAATGTGAAAATAGTAGTGTCATTAAATAAAGATAATATAAACATAAGTCATTGCTGATTTTATGAAGATGAAATAATCAGCAAGTTGTTGTGTACAAGAATAATGTTTTATGATGTAGTGTTACCACATTATGCAGTCTCGGGGCAGAAAGAGACAACGCAGTACATTCCATTATTGTCAGCAATCATAATGAGAGCACATAATGTCAATAGTGAGTAAGCCAAGCAGTAGAATGTAAGTACGTAATTACGTAGGCATGTAAATGTATGAATGAATGAACGCACATGACTAATACTTGTATACATGTAACTCTGTATTATGCGCATGTATGAAAATCGTATAAACAGCCCACTGAATGAATGAAAGGGCATCGTATTGCTCTTATAAGAACCAAAGTAGTTATAGTTAATGATGGTCATTTGAATTTGCTGCAGCTTTACCATGAGTTCCAACAATCAAGGTCGCCTGGGGAACTAGAATAATTTGCAGACTTCGGAAGGCCACTCGTGCCTTCATTTTCCTTTTGTACCGCAACGGAAGCAGGCACTATGCTTGCAAGGGCATCTGCTCGCGGGGGTTCTTCAGGACATCCACTAGTTAGGTGAATCCCTCCTCGTGGCATTTTAAACTGCTCAGTAACCAAGATTTTGTCTGTTGGTATTGTAAAGGCGGAAATTCGACAGTAAAGTTCAATCACAGTTTATATCTTTAAAAACACCAATAATCTTTTTCTGCTAATTTCCCGTTCAAAGGGATCCATTTGTCCACACAAAAAAATATTATTTTTTTGCGTTAAAACGTTTGAAGCGTATGAAATGCAGTCTGGCATTGATTGAAGATATTTGTGCTCAGAGGAATAGTGAATAATTATTAATCATTCTGTCAATGCCATTACATTATGTTATCAATGTTCCAAATAATGGGTTATTAGTACTGGTGCCATTGCACGTCACTCAGGCATATTATCTGGTGTTATGAAATATCGTGATTGGGCAGACGATGATAATATGCAGTCATATTAGCGTTTTGCCTTGATTAAGTGTGTACTGTGCTGATGACGTTGCAGATGAAGAGACAGACCATTTCCCTAAAGTTGTTCATGCTTCCAGCTAGGTGGATCTCACGGCCTGTATGGGCATATCATAGCCATGGATATCGTTAAAACGGAATCGTGCGTCAATGTAGCCATCTGAGTAACTATGTGTTTCGGATGAGGTAACTTAGTTTTTATTTATTTTTTCTACTTTAATGACTTTGATCAAATTGTTGTTTCACATTTGCTGCCTGAATATATTAATGCGGAACACTAAAAGTTTTTCCTGACGTTTGTGGAAAATGCATTTTCATCAGATAAACTTCAACAATAATATTGTGAATAGGTACAAACTCAAGATTAGTTGTGTAAGCAGTTCGCGGTATCGTGATTGGTAGGTTAAATGTATAGACGGCAGCACAATAAATGAAATGCATGCGATATCAGTTTCTGATTGAAATAAAATGATAACAGCCTAGCAGAAAGCCCGTCATTCCCTTTGATATTTTTTATTGTAAACTGACTGGAAATATAAAATTATATTTGGGGTACCTTGGCAGTGTAATAAGTAGAAATTAAGATAAATTTAACATACGAGTCAATACTCAGACGCGACAAAATGTGAGTACATTTACGTCCGTGATATTCAGCTTCCACCAAACCGGAGTCTGAGAGCAGCTGTTCGTTGTAAAAAAAATTGCATTATTAATCGAACTGCTTGCTACGGCAATATACACATTGTTGTTATACTTTACATATGATATACTATCTCATACCGGCAATGGCCTTGGAACCAATGTTCTGAAAAATATCACATAACACCGTCAGGGTTGCCTCGTCTGCATTTTCATTGTACCAAATGTGAAGGATTTCTTCAAACACATCAATGAATGTCTTTTTATTCAGCAAAACATCTTGCTGGAAAGTCTGAATTGCGCCGTGATTGATATTCAAACGGCTGGCAACTTTTGTCCAGTTATTTTGGAGAAATGACACCTGGGCCGCGTTTGACTCAATTACGCGTATAATATCCCTGAACCCGCAATCTGGAAAGTAGAAAGTATTTTTTAATTAGTATTCTGTGCTAGATCATGCACGGTATACGATAATTAGAAATTGCTGTTACTTCAGATAAACCATTACCTTGGCTTCCGACAACCAAAGTCGCTAGGTAACCAGCGTTACTTCCAGACTCTGACGACGTGCTTGTCGTTCTAGACGACTCACGTAACGTTGAAGTTGCGGGAAGAATTCCTAAATGGAAAAGGGCTCCAGATTGCTGTGTTTTTTCTAATGCATCCACAAGTATCGTAAAGCCACTTAAGCGGGATTCTAAAATGTTCAGTAGGATGCTCACGCTTTCGGATGGCGTTCTCTGAAGCAATGACAAAATTCAGTTGATTATCTTTGCAATTACCATAATTGGTATACTTGTTGAATGCTCATAGGAGAACAAAAAAATCTTACCCCGCTCTGAACATGCTGAGCATCCGTATTTGAGAATTCATCGCTCGCAGTACAATAAGCCAGTAAAGTCTCGTCGCACTTTATATCGGAAAGAAGCTGGGGTCGCGCTTTATTGATGATTTCTTTTTGTGTAGGATTCATTTTGCTATTTATTTACATGGGCACTCAGTAAGTTTAATATTCGCTATTGTGGACAGTGACACAACGAAGAATAGTATTTTGATGTTTCCATTGTCAACGTTAGATCACAACTAAAGGTTTCCCTGTCGCTTGTAAATGTAGCTAATATTAATATACACTATGTTCCCCTTCACCTCAATGTTATCAATAAGCAGAATACTATGCAAGTACCGATGCTGGTTTTAATAATTATTTGCTTGAAATCATCGTAATTTGCTCATGGCTGGCATAGTTATCTGATAATCTCTCTATACTCAATATAAGTATGTTGATTCATGAAAGTTTTACGGAGATAATGTAGCAAGTTTGTGGACAAACCAACGTAATCAGTCAATCCAGGTTTGGCAGGAGTTTTTTTATGTGTGTATGCAACCCAACGTTTAAACCTAAACAGTGAGGAGCTGCAATTAATGTGGCGGTATGAGTAAATGACCGAATGACAAATAAAACGTAACATTTACTGTAATATTGGGAATGTAAGAAAATACAATCACTACTATAATTTCCAATGCGTTTTGGATAAACTTATAATGATTTTACCTAGCTATTACATCCACGAATATTGTACATATGAGTGTATACAAATTTGCCAGTCAGCTCAACGTTTTTAGCATTTGAATTACGAAAAAGTTTGTAACAAGACGACCACACATGACATCGTTTACTGCGCTTTATCATAATTTGTCGGCGGCGAAACTATGCCATGACTAATTTTTACATGTGTAAAAAAATTTAGGTTTGAAACGTAAAAAACGTTTGTTAGGAATACTTGCTCTAAAATGTCATTTTAAATTGTTAATGAAAATGAAATAACTCAAACCCCCACCAGATTTAAACTTTTTATTTAAGTATCGCTGCAAAATGCAAAAGAATGGATATTTTGTCGCAGAGTATAAAAATAAATTTTGATGATCGTTTCGTTCTCTGAATAATGAGAAATATAGTTAGTCGAATTTTGCCTGTTTTTGCCTGATTTTTACCTGTATGCCCTGCTGTATGGTCTGAGTTTTTTTTCGGAACATCCGGACGAATGAATGGTTTCAAGAGTTATACTACAAAAGATTGACGACTTTTATCAAGAAACTCAATGAGGCGGTAGAAGAAACCACAGAAATTCGAATATCAAACCATATAGCTTTGCATGGTAATGCATTATCCACATAGCCAAGTACAGAACTCCGTGTAATATCCAATATACCTTTCGCATGGTTAAAATTATATCAATCATTGATCTGATTTTTTTTGGGTCGTATGAATTAAGTTAACATTTTATTTAATGTTTTTACATTATTAACTGAATTCAAGTTTTTGCTTATCATTCGACGTCTGCATTAATTAATGGGGCATTTAATGAGGCTTAGAGAAAAGCATTTTCATCAGGTAAACTTCGTTAATAATGTTGTGAGTAGGTACAAACTCACGAGTTATTGTATTATCAATTTGTGATGCCGTTATTGGTAGGATACATAAGTAGGCGAGAGCAAATTTAATGAAGTGTTGAGATAAGATCAGTTTGTGATCAAATCTGTGTTGGTAATAAATTTACATCACTGACCAATTACAGTGGAGCTGAAAGTCAGTAATTCCCTTCAATATTTATTAATACCTTGTAATAAAAAAATATAAATTTATATTTTGTCTATTTCTGCGGTATCATAGGTAGCAATTAAGATAAATATAAAATCCGAGTCAAAAACTCATACCTGTCGGTATTTGAGTCCAGTTATGTAAAATGTCTATGATATTCACGCTGCCACAAATTGACGTCTCAGGGCACCTATCCGGTGAAGTAAAAGTAAAATTGCATTTTCATCTGAGTAACTGCAACGTTAATATTCGCATAGTGGTTATAAGTTACTTATCTCATATCATCCCTTACATGCAATAGCTTTGGAGCCAATTTTCTGAAAAGTATCACATAAAACCATCAGCGTTGCATCATCTGCATTTTCATTGTACCAAATATGAAGCATTTCTTCGAACACGTCAATGTGTGTCTTTTTATTGTACAAAATGTCTTGCTGGAATGTTTGAATCTCGCTGTGATCGATACCCATGTGGCTGGCCACTTTTCTCCAGTTCGTTTGTATAAATAGCGTATGAGCCTCGTGTGACTCAATTACGCGTACAATGTCCCTGAATTTGCAATCTGGAAAGTAAAAGATATTTTTAAAATTCCTTCTTTCCATTTATAAATGCACGCTAAAATGAATATACAATTGAAAGCTCGTCAAATAAATCTGCATTATCTTAACCAACCTTTGCATCCAACAACTAACGTCGCCATAATATCAGCAGCATTACTTGTCGTTTCGGAGGACGTACTTGTCGTTCTAGACGACTGACGTGTAGTTGTGGAAATGGCTCCCAAGTGGACCAGGGCACCACTTTGCTTTGTTTCTTGTAAGGCTTCAACAAGTTTGCTGAAACCATTTAGGCGGGTTTGTAAAAGAACGAGTAGTTTATTAACGCAGTCAGATGGTGTTGTCTGAAGGAACAGAAAATCAAACAATTGCGTTTCTCAACGTATACATAGTACTACGGTATTATTTGATGTAAATGAAAGTTAAAAATGGCACTTAAATCTTACCCCACTCTGAATACTTTCTACGTCCGATTTGCAGAAATAGTCACCCGCTAGAAAATGGGAAAGAAAGACTGGGTCGCACTTGATATCGGAAAGAAGCTGGGGTAGCTTCTTTCTTATGATTTCCTTTTCGCCGTCATCCATTGCGCCATCCAATTACATCAGCAGCTACTAGTATGTCCCGCATTCAAAATTGTAAACTATAGAACCATACCAACTGCTACTTTGAAGTTTACGGAGTTAGCGTCAGATCACCACTGAGGTTGTTTAGACTAGAGTAAGAATAGCAAACACTGTTTATCACACAACACGTATTCACTTCATTATTGTAGATTTGAGGTGTAGTACATAACCATAAGAGCATGAGCAATAATTTTTGAGGCTTGATATCATTGTATGGTACTTATGACTTGAATGGTTATCTCTTATCATTGCTCCGTAATACATATAAACATGGACGCATGAGAATTTTGCTCACATATTCATCCCAAGTTGTCGAGAGTGAAACGTTATCAGTAAATCCAGCATCGGCCTCGCCTCGTCTCACCTGAATGAATAAGGTGCTCCAAAATTGCACATAAACTGTATTTTGATGTGATCTACTGCGCTTTATACCTTTCATTCGATGCGGTCAGTTACGGTGAAGAGTATGAGTATCATGGTCAACAGTTCAACGTTTAAAAATAAAAGTTGACGAACTGCAGTTGACGTGCCTATACATGTAATTCACCGAAAGACACATAAAAACATAAATACTGGAAATGCAAAACAAATATATAAAACAAAGCTACAGATGATAACGAAAGGTTTAAGCTCATTTATGTTGGATATAACATTCACTCATTGAATGAGTCTCATTCCGTTCTTAAGAGAGCATGTCAGTTTTTTGCGGTAGATTATTTAACTAATAAAAAGTTTCTAGCAAAGAAAAAATACAAGAATATGTATATTCTGAGCAATGATTCAACGTAAATGAGCTCGTGCTGCTGCGCCAACTTCCAAGGACGATATATGAGTAAGTACCGTAAGTACCATGAGTACACACATATGTACGTACCCTGAGCACGTTCGTACAGCAGATATGGCGTTGTTTGTATGTTCACGGGAACTAATTTGCTTTTGTGATGACTACGTCTGCTTCCATCAGCCCTCAAGTATGTTACGTAAAGATTATTTAACGACAATCATTCGACGTCGATGATGGTTATTGGTTCAACGTTTTTGCCTCTTGAAAAACGAACATGCATGTAAAAAACAAACGCATACACAAATATATGCTTCTGGGAATTAATTGAACTCTCGTTGTCATTTGGAAGAACAAATTAGCTAGCTCAATTAACGACTTGGTTACTTAACTAGTTTATTCAAATATCGAAGACATGTTAACAAATGCAAGTATTTTGTGAAGCAGTACAAAATATTTTTTAATACAATTGACTCTAACCTCCATAACGCGTATAATATATTTGGGTGAATGTGGCTGTTTTTCCTTAATGGTCATCCGTTCGGAGCCACGTATGAATTCATAACTTCTACCGCCCCAGACTGAGCGGTTTTCTCAAGTGCTGTGATAAGTGGGATGAAAGAATCGCTCTTTGTTTTAATAATTTCATAAAATCGTTTCGCCTCCGCCAGGCGCCCTTCGTTTTTACCCTGTTGAGATACAGATAAATAATATCATCAGCAGTTATTGCGAGGACGTGCATAAACAAATGTAAACTAATTTAAAGAAGTAACCAACCTTCACTTCCAATGCATCCATGTCGGCCTTTGACAGGAATCGTTCAGCTTGCAATGCTGCGTAGAAGGAGACATTACACAATGTCAACTCTATTAGCCTGTCTAGGTTTCTATCAATGAACTCCCTTTGGTGCCTATCCATTGTTTGGTAGATGTGGTGTCTCTGCCAACCAGAAATTTTCTCTCTGCCTGTATAGAAAAGCGATAAGTTTTAAATTCTGGCTAACTGGGAGATACATTAAACCCCAAAAACCACAATAATCACAGACAGTAGTAATCAAGGCAACGCAGATAACTGTGTTGCTCAAAGCCAGTGTATAAGGTGAGTAAACCTGTAAATCAGGAATTGTTATCATCACAGCGCGTTAATTACTAGATATATTGTCTGTGATTGCTGTGAATTCCATGAAACTCTTATCTCAAAAATACGTACGCCACACATATCCAAACAACATAATTGCGGACAACGCAAATGTAAACCGATCACGGTTGTATTTGCAAATGTGAAAATAACTTGTGTCAAGTGGGTATTGTATTATGTATAGCATTGATGATGCAACGTTTTGCAAATGATAAATTATAGAGTAGCGTATCAGTCAGGGCAATATTACAATGATATATACATAGTATCGCTCTATATATATTGTTTTTTCAAAGGCTACTCTGATAGGGTATTAAATTCTGCCGTTCCCCATCCTATTCCGGATATGCGACAAATATCAATTTTTTTTATTTTAGATTTCCTAAATGCTATTGTACGTACTCTTTTTATGGTAGGAATATTCTTTAGGGTATCTACATTTGGTTGGAGTTCGTTTTACAGTCAACCTGACTGTGACTAACAATTAGTATGACAAACAACCATGAGTAGTGTAACTTGTGATGAGATCACTTCGGCAAGTAAGTCACTGACCGATTGGCACAAAAGATTTTATTTTGTATGCTAGCAGTAAATCAACGTAAATAAATGTATTACGAAATATTTTTGGATATTGTTTTCGAGTTTGCTTTTTGTGTTTTTGTTGCATTCATATCCAGGATATACAACCATTTATATTTTCACACAAAATATAGACAAATCTGTGCAAATGGACGCTAAGGGTTGCTAAATAAATATTTGGAGATTCAGATAGTTGTAAATATCCTGGTTTATTCAACATACATTTTACAACATGTCCATGGTCATATAATATTTATAACGCATGTGTACATAATAAACAGTAAAACTGGCAAATAAGCCAAACAAAAATTCCCGCGTAAAATACTTTGGCTTAAAAATGGATTCTTTTTAGCTCTAATGTGCAACATCTCTGAACCTAGTCTTCACAATTGACCAAATTTTTCCTCCAGGGCGACTGAAAATGTTCAATGAAATCGTAAAAGTTACTTAAACTCTAAAATATAATTAAAATATTGAGTATACTGTATTTGGTGAATATTACCTGCAAAGGCCTCGGATCCCATGTCCCTTAATGCTTGAATTAAATTGCCCAACGTCGCACTATTTCCTCCGTTGTTAACCCACTCCTCCAATACTTCATCGAGGAGTTCGCCAATGGTAAGCTGTCCCAGCTGCAGTTTTTGACGAAGCTCGACGACCTTGGCATTACCAACATCCAGGTCCTTGGCTAATTTGCTCCAGATGGTAGGTAACCGCGATGCCGCGGCACAATTCTCCATCACTCTTACAACCGCTGAGACTTTGCATTCTACACAACCCCAAGAATAGCAGTTATCACAATGAATGATTTAAGCGCACCGTAGTTAGTACAGAAATGTTACTGAACTCACCTTTACTTCCCAGTTTAAACGATTGATAGCCCGGGCTGTTACCTCCCCCGGCCGCGGCCGCGGCAGGGGCTGCAGCTGCTGGTACTACCTGGGGAGATGCTGCTGGCGGTACATACGTTTCAAGTAGATCCGCCGCACCAGATCTTTCGCAACATTCCCTTAATACCTCAATAAGTGGCTGAAAGGAGTTGCTTTTCCTCATTAATATGTCGTAAAGCAGAGTGCTTTCCCCTAGTTGACCTTCCAATAGTTTCTATCGATAAATTAAAATAATATTCAGTCAATATCAATAAAATGAATTTGTAAAAATTATGTCTGCTATCTACAAACCTTTTGTGCCAATTGCTGTACTTCTGCATCGCTCAATAGGCCTCGTACCACCAGCTTGCTGTAAATCATTGAATCGCCGGCTGTCAAGTATATTAACTCATCCTTGTTCTTGGCAATAAAATCTCTCTCTGATTTATGCATTTTTACTTCCAGCTAAACTTGCAGCTACCAGCTTAAATATGGCTTTTGTCCAAGACAAGTTTTCGCTGCGAATTTCAATACTGATTGCTACAATGCTTCCAGCACACTGTCCATCTAGTCATGGAGCAAGCCATGATCCCAACGCATATGCCATTCCATTACTCCCATGCCGTAAAATTATATCTATATTTAATGTTGCCGGGATGCATAATAATCTGGCACGACCATATCGCGTTATCAGCAGATTTCTCGTGTACTTCATTTTTAACTCTTTGGTTGCCACTGGCTCATTTTAGATAACTCACAGTAATGAATCGTTGTGGCTGTTGTTTGAACAATGTACTGTGAACTTGATATGCGATAATACGGCAACGAGAAGTGTACAAGTCATATCACTCAACTACGAAAAACAATGAATGTTATCTTTGATTTGCAAAATGAAACTGCGGAGAATACAATCATTCAATGCCTCCGTACAATTTCTCAAATGTTCGTTACATTTTGTCAGCGGGATCTCCCTTAATCTTTAGGATTTTCTTGTCTGAGGATTGAGATTTGATTATCCTCATGGAGTTAAGGATCTTAGCCGTTTTTTTGCAGTGGCACTTCGAGTTGCCGGATAGTTTTAACTTATTTTAACAAGGCTAAACGTTTTACTGTTATGAATATTACTGTCGTGGTTGTGGTCAATAAAATGTTCCGATTGGATCAGTGTTCTCAACATGATGACACTATTAGCTGAGCAATTATTTATCAACTTTATGTTTATTTTTAAAACATTTGAAAGCAAACAAGTGGTTCCAATCTTACATTGTAAGCTTTGCCCCGCTCCTCTTATTTATTCATCCAAGGCACGGATGCATGTTAAATATAAACAATAATGTTTATTGTAATTGTTATCGGCGAGATAAGTTGACGGAAAAACAAAAAGTATTCATGATCCAAATCTCTGAACGCATGAGCCTCAAATTCACAGGTCGCTGAATTTCTTCTCCAGATCGTCTAATAAAAATGCACACAAAATATTTTTTCAGTACATATTGTAAGTGTGCCGATCGAAAACAGGCTAATCTATTGGGTGGATGCGTATTTTTTGTAAAATTACATGCAAAACTATTCCATTCGATTGAAGTTAATATGTCAATGAGCTCGCCAATCGTAGCATCGTCCTTTTGTCGCAACTTCCAGTCTTCCAGAAGCTCATTGACCAAATCAAACACGGTTATCCTTCCTATTAACACTGCTTGTCGTAACTCGGCAATCTTAATTCCAGACGTACCAAAATTTCGGGCAAGCTTGCTCCACTGGGAATGAACTATGGCTGAAACTGAAGAGTCTTCGAAAACCTTGACAACATCCGGAATACGGCACTCTGATAATAAAATCTCAAATTAGAAATTGTGCATTTCCTGACAAATTATGTCACTTATGTGCGCTATCAAATTCATTCTATAAGTAGATACTTCATCTGAGTACTTACGTTTGGAACCAACTATGAAATTCCGATAAGAAGACGTCCTTATTTTCTTACTTATCTCCGTGGCCTGGATTGAGGAGGCTTCCTCTTCAATCCCGTTCGATGAAGTTTCAATATTTCTCAGAATATTTGCAGCACCATTCTGGTTAACATATTCCAGAGCTTCAATGAGAGGTTGATAAGAGTTGGTCCTCGTGACCAAAATGTCGTAGAACGCATTTCTTTCAGTGAATTCTCCTTCACCCTTTTTCTTCAAACCAAAATATAAACATTGTATGAAGGACAAAATACCCATTCAACACATTTTACATTTTATTAATATTTTCAGAGAAAAATTAATTTTTTAAATTCATCAACCTTTGCCTCGAGAGTTTGAAGGTCACCCGCGTGCAAAATATCCTTTGACTGAAGTATGCTGTAAATTAGCGGATTGCAAACGGTTAGTTCCATCAACTCCACTTTATTTAACCTGATGTGTTCAACCTGATGACGCTCCATGATTCCACTTTTATTTTGATGACAGATTCAGATCCTAATGCTAACGGTTTAGCGTTACGTTAGTGGTGAATTACAGAAAAATAATTGTGTAAATTAATTTGTATACTTCTCCACTGCATGTTCATCTGAACATGACTGGATAAAGGGTATACTTATGACGGACACGCCCAAGTGAGAAAATTTAATATGTATGGACTTTTCTAAGCATGTCTCGCAAGACTATGACACTCGTTTTCCGCCTTATTGTGTTACCTAGTATAAATGAAATGTTTTATAATGCATAACTTCCTTTTTAAATGATATCGCCATTGCTGTTTCATAAAATTTGTGGTTTGGCCTTTAATATTTGAGAACAGGAAGCATGGCAATAGCCACAATTTCCGTGCATTTTATACAAAATACTTTACAAATATGTGTCTTTCCCAACTACAGATTTTTCCATTTCCTTCGTGCTCATATATATAAATGTAATGTTTTAAGCATTCACAACGCAAACAGATATGATGCCCAATTGACAACAAATTTGTGCAAAAATTTAAAAAATGAAAAGAAAAGTTTGATACGCTTTTGTTCAATTTGCGGTGTCACAATACACTCATTTCATTTAGTCTTTCAACAATTATTAACACATGAATAATTGTTGAAAAGTACAAAACAACAAAACAACAAAATTATATCATTGATTAATGCATTATTGTATATCACATCGAGAGCAACCTACCTACATTTAGCATTTCATTGTTGATAAGATTGGCTTAAATTGATTTACTGTACATAATAATGCACACCATACAAGGTGATCCTCCAGCACAGCAATGATGTTAATATTTCTGCTCATGCCATGGCAATGATAATCAGCACAGCGCTGCTGTCGAGGCATTCCAGATACAATGCAAACAAGCCGTGAAATGATTGATAAGGCAGGATGAGATAAAAAAATTGAGCCTCTGCATTGCACAGACATAAACCTATGCATATTAATTTCAATGCTAAAGTCATGGCAGAATGTATTGTAAAATAAAGTCATTATTTCAGTTTTTATTATTTTTATGTTTCGTTTAAAACTTTTGCTAAATGTCATCCGGTGGTTTTGATTATGCTAGACTCGGTCTCGAGGATGAGTCAGGTGAGGAAGGCGACACGGAATCACCGGAACCGTGTTTTAGACTCACGCCTGGAAGGTTAAAGTAATTATTCATACATCCATATTATTTGAGTTTCATTCTAATATTTAAAAAAAAACGTTTTAATAAACTATGTTTTAAAGGTTCTTTTGTGGGACTTCCGGCTTACGGCTACATCTTGCATTTACCGGTGCTCTTTGCATTCTTGCCATTGTGGTGCTTATTATGATTGTTCCAAGAACCAGGAAAAGTGGACCAAATTTAACACAAATTTCAGTTAGAAGTTTGGAGCAGGAGTGCCAGAAGTATTCACGCCTTCATCCGAAAATTAATACGACTGACGTTAATCATATGGAAACAATAGACTTGGATTACAACATCTCTCTTCAAATTTTGGGAGACCTGGACAAAATTGACCCATGCGAAAACTTTTACGAGTTTGCCTGTGGAGGTTGGAGAAAACAAAATCCAATTCCAGAATCCTTCCCGAACTGGAGTGTATTCACCATGTTGGAATTGGAAACCATCAAATTCATTAAAGGTTTTCCCACATAAACGCAAAAAATACACAACCATTCCTCGGGTTATTTTTTACCAAGTTTATTTTTTGGGGTTAGAAATTATGCAAAATTCATCAGAAGAGATTGAAATGCCCGCAATGGGCCAAGCAAGAAATATGTACACAAAGTGCTTGGAGGTCGGAAACCAGAACAATGAACAAGAACAAACGGTACTAAATTTTATCTGGAACACACTGGAATTATATGGTGGTTGGCCCATCCTTTATGACCGGGAGTCATGGAATGAAGAATATTTTAGCTGGGAGAAATCTGCAGCGGAGTTAATCAATAGATTCAGAAAGCCAGTATTATTGAATATAAACTCACACCAGGATCTGCGAGGACTAGCCTCCAACAACAGTATCCTCGTGTCACATCCGACATCGGACTATGGGGCGTCGCTTAAAAGCTGTATCAATGGAAATACTGGAACATTTAGCGATAATGTCTTTGATGGCAATACTTACGATGTTCGGGATTACATAGTCAACATTTCCAAAGTGCTGTTGGAGTTCAAAGGTGTCAAAGGCGCCGATGCAGACTATCTAAATGAACAGGCGTTTGATGTGAGTCTGCTAGAAAATAAGCTACATAGGATAACAGAGTCGGAGAATGTGGGAGAAGATTTTAGAAAGTATTACGGCTTTAATAAAAATTATGGGATAATGTCTCTAGACAAGCTTCAGCAAATGATTGACCATTGGGTTGGAAGTAATAACAAGGTATTCACAATTTAAAAAATATCAATATTTCATTTTACAATGCTATGACTGTGTGATTTATTTAGGTACAATTGCTAAAGTTGCTGACAGTAATGTACTCAAAATCCGGAGTGGAGATCAGGAACTCTGATTTGATATATGTGATGGATATTGACTATTTGCTTCAAGTTGTTCACATGGTGCAACGCGTGGGTGTTCGCACTCTTGCCAATTACTTGCATTTTCATATGGTCCAAGAAATGATTCCC
Source organism: Sinella curviseta (assembly GCA_004115045.4). Lineage (NCBI taxonomy): Eukaryota > Metazoa > Arthropoda > Collembola > Entomobryomorpha > Entomobryidae > Sinella > Sinella curviseta. The sequence goes on from CM023203.3 coordinate 15,942,203, forward strand.
ATGAGCACACAGAAACTTAAGGAGATGTATGAACTGAAGTTATTTGGGAGAATGATGAGCGCTCCGACTAGAAGAAGCGATGCATGCGGAAATCAAGTACACGAAAAATTTAAGTTTGTATTGGCTAATAGGTACATAAAGCAAAAGTATAATAGTCCCTGCGACGCGATGAATCATGTACAGGAGGTAAGTGGGATAATCCCAAAACGAAATGAAATTAAGTATGTGCATAGAGTTTAATTTACGACTAATTCAAATCGCTATTTTATGTTAAGGTCAGACGGATGTTTGGGCAAATTAAGGATTCACTCCGACGGTTAAAGGAATCAAGCGGCATTCTTGGCTACGTATTGGATAACCTGACTGATGCCTGTATTGGATTTCCTGACTGGATTTATGACGAGAACAGAGTCCAGACGGAATACGTTGGCGTATGCATACCTAAGTCATGCATTTGCATTTTACATTGTACTCTTAATAAAATTATAGGTAATGCATATTTATTTATAATTTTAGTTGGAATTGAACCAGTCAACATATCTGGAACAAGTACTTATGCTCAATGAATATGAAACAAACAAGCAATTAAGGAGGCTGCGACAAAGACTCGGAATTTCGGAATGGCATGTACATTTAGTATAACTTTTCACAACACGTTTAGAGTAACCAAGAAAGCTAATATGTAATATTTTGGTTTTAGTGACTGGAGTCAAATCCCAGCCGGAGTTGGGGCTTTCAGTGATTCAACAAGATTTAAAATTTGTTAGTTTCACTTCCTTCACTATTATTAAGTATTAATGAGCTAGGTATGCAAATGTGCAGAGTAAAATGATTTGTGTTACATTTTCTTCAGATTTAACAATGGACTTGCTTCAACGACCGATTTTCAGTTTGGGTCTGAACAACAGGTAAAGCTGAATATATGGTGCATATTAAAAAGCGGCTAGATGACTAGATTTAATCAATCAGGTAATTTAATTTTCAATAGGGCTCCAACCTACGGCTCATTGGGCACGGTCATAGCACATGAATTAGTTCATGCCTTGGCTCGCTTTGGTAAGAAAATTAACAGATTATTTTTGTTCTGTTAAAATTAAAATTAAAATACTTAAATTACTATATTCCTGATTAATCCAGGTTGGGAACATGGTGAAAACGATGCTCCATTGCCTGAAGACAACTGTCATATAAAACAATACAGTGATTTTTCTGTACCATTACCATTTAACAAAACAATAAACCTAGACGGGGCGAAAACACTGCGCGAAAATTTTGCGGATAATGCTGGCTTAAAGTTGGCCTATGATGCATTCAAGAAGCAGCAGTCGTTAACAAAATCCGAAAACAATACTGTACCGGAAACGCTGCTTCATGAATTCACTAGCGACCAGCGATTTTTTCTCAGCTTTGCACAGGTACATAGAAATGACTTTTTTATGTAATTGCCAGGTTAGCCTTTTAATTGATGGTTTTTAAATTTACAAAAAAGACATGGTGCGAATCATACACCCTGTGGGGTATGGTAATTGAACTAGGAGGTGACGTACACAGTCCAGGACGTTTCCGTGTTTTGGGGGCGCTCCAGAATTCTGACGAATTTGCTCAAGCCTGGAATTGTCGTCCAGGAACAGAAATGAATCCACATCAGTATGAAAGGGACAAGTGCCGACTATACTAATATGTGCTGGCGAATGTTGCCAAAATCTCATGTGCAATGTATTTACGTTTTCAATACAATTCAGAGTTGTAGTTTTAATTAATTATAAAATTATCATTCGATAATTAATTTTGTTAACAGCATTTTTTTGAAGGACGATCCAAATTCATTTCCATTGCTAAAGAAATGTTTACTATTATTGTTTTAGTCCAACACCAAAAATTTACTTTGAGTCATCCTTTCCCCCAAATTCCTTCTCCAGTACACCTACAATGTGTTTATATTAAATCGTATTTTTTTAAATTCCGTATTTCACATTTTCATTAAAGATGTTTGTATTACTATATCACGGAGTACTTACTTGCATATAAATTAAAATTTAGTTTCCTGAGTACACCAATCAGCTCACCCAATGTGGCCTTGTCTCCTTGAGTTAGCACCCAATCCTCTAGAATTGCTTGCAATAAATCCCTCACGCTTAATTGTCCAAGCATTATGTTTGTATGCCACTCTTTAATTTTTGCGCTGTCAGAACCGAGTCTCCTTGCCAACATCTTCCATTCACCGTTTCTTAATAAAATGTGGCTGCCTATTTGACAGTCATCAATGGCCTCAACAACATCTTCGACTTTGCATTCTGTACAAACAAATTATAATTTCATCGTATCCGTGATGGAGTTTTAATATCGTCGTTTCTAAAAAGGTTATTAAACTTACTTTCACTTCCTAATACAAAATCCTTGTAGGACTGAGTGGAGCCAGAACTTGTTCAAGATCCAGATTCCTTGGATGCTTTTCAAAATCTCTTTAGAATTTCTGCTGCACCAGATTGACATGTAGCTTCCAATACCTCATGCAGACTAGTGTAGAAATTGTCCCTTGTCATTACGATATCGTACATGAGACCGGCTGCTGCAATGTCCCCTTCCAAGGCTTTCTGTAAAACCCAGTAAACAAACGTTGCGGCCCAATGTGTTGCGATAGTCTAAATTTTTTGATGCCATGAAATTAAAGTACACACCTTTCGTTCCAGCAATTGTTGTTCGCCTTGATTCAAAAGCATCCTTGACTGAAGATGACAATAAAAGAGTTGGTCACATAGTGTAATGCTGGCCAAGTCCAACTTACTCTGCACTATATATTCTCTCTCTGCACGTTCCATTGTTACCTTTTCAGAATGATTTGACGGTAAGATTTCTGTGTCACGTTCTAACGGTTCTATCAAGATTCAGATTCACACTGACGTATACAGCAGAAATTGTGGGCGTTTATTATTTTGCTCAGCAATTTCAGAAGTGAGAGATATTCGTATCTGATTGCATGTATGATTTTGAAGCAATATCGGATTCCTGACAGTTCAATGATATGGATTATGTATATCGCGTTCGTTAAGTATATGCGCATATTTGGAATCAGTTTGAGATAACATTTCTCATTTCAATTGTCACCCAAGTTTAATGTAATTTATGGCATCATCGAGAACACATTAGACGAAATATTGTGAGCCATGACCATTTTTATAATATCACAGGAATAACTATCATCCTGATAAGGGAATGACGTACATTGATTTGATTCAATGCTTATAATATATGAATATTTAGTGTGAAAATCATCATGTAAACTGATAAAGTTTTCATACAATAAATTGAAAGATATGTCACAATGAAGACTGAGTGACGGTGCTGAATCAAAGAGTAAAAGTTCGTTCCGTCAAGGTGAAAGTCCTGTAATTAAATCATATAATCATTATTTATTTTCGTAGTTATTATAATGATTACATGTCTCAATCGTAGATAAAATGTGTAGATACTCAAAGCAAGAAATATGGCTCAATGACGAATTTTAAAGAATAATGAACAAAAGTGCTACGATAAATAGTTACAGTGGTGTTTTACGGCCACGTTTCTACCAATTTAGGACCAATAACAGTTTAGTAGTAAATTAGTAGGCTATTGGAAATTATGGTAGCGTTTTGGTTCTAAAAGCGTTTAGGAACCATATAGCATTCAGTGTCAATGATCCCTCATGCCCACAACACATGATATGATAAGTAGTCAGAATTTTAATCCTTTAGGTACGTACAAGCATAATGCCTTACAAACTTCGGAGCAGATGACATCTTGCCTTGCTCAATCCATTACATTGAATTTAACATGATAATTCATAAACAACTGCAAGTGACTAAATTATCGATATGCTTAAATGGAATTGATATATTCTAAACAAACTTACAATCTTTCAAACATAATTATTACAGAATGAAATGGTCATTTACAAACTGCAATGTTTTGTTCTGTCTTGTAATGCAATGGTAGCTTAAATTATATTAATATTTTATTATGTCTATTTTATTAATAGGATGCAATCTAAGCAATCAATACTCACTACTAATGAAATAGCTTATGTGAAATTAACTACACACTTCACTTAATTGATTTCCGTAATATCCAGGAATTTACTTCCTTAAATCCATGAATTGTTTTGGAGCTATTGGAGTTTCCGGTCAATCTTAACTGTCTATGATCTCATTTTATACGATGCCGGACAGTAAATATTTTCTCTGTATCCTCTGTATCACTCACATCCTGTTCTCCAATCTCCTCTACTTGATTGTTTTTGGAACAACACGTACATTGAAAAGTGATGACGCACATATTTTTAAAAATATACTTTTGCAACTTGTGACGTAACGCATTCCTTGCGAAATGTTGAGAGGAATTTCTTAATCGTTTGCAATGGCGCTCAAATGCAAATATCAGCGTACTAATAAGTGTAAGGATGCCAACGAAAACAATCACGACCAGCATTTTTTGAAAATCAATTTGATCGTTTTGAACAACAATCTCTTGTTCTCTTTTGTGGTCCATTGGATTAAGCTTCCAAGTATAACTGTTTGCTCTTTTGGACCAAAGATTCCATTGATCCTTCAATCCACTTTCTAGTATTCTGGAAAATGTTATAGTCATCCATCGTACGTTCATTGAAAATACTTCAAAGTAGTAAGTGGCCTCCCGAAGCACTTCTGGAATTGAGAAGCAGGCTATATTATCGTCCCCACCAAGAGCCATTTTGGTTCTACGAATTTCAAAATCAACGTTTTCCTTAAATGCCGGCCTGACATATCGTCCTTCACTAATTGTATAAACCGTCATGTGATAGGTATAATCAAAGCTCGTGTTAAGTAAGTGACTCATCCCCTTCATTTCAAAAACACTCGCAAATAAGGATCGCGTATATTTCTTGTCACCGCCGTATCCAATTATTTTGTATCCGCTTTCCAGCGCATCGCGGACTGTTCTAAACATTTTAGGAATGCCTGGCACAGTAATGATGCTCGTTATCCCATTTCCATAAAAATTGCACAAAAATAATCCCAGAATTTCAATTAGCAAGAATAGTAGTCCTCGTCTCATATAATTTGAGGAGAAATTGCCAACTAGTATACCGAGCATATCTATTGCAGATATTGCAAAACTCAAGTGTGCCTTCGAAGTTCGCAATGCGGTCAGGAGAACAAATAGTGTTACAAATGCAGTACAAGCCCAAATTTGGAAGGAGAATGGCTCAGTCCATATAAGATAATTGAAGGCGAATTTGGCAGGCGATTTGTTGACAACGGAACAGGAGTAGAGGATTGTCTGTCCGACCCTTGAGTAATACATACCGTTCTTAATGTGGATGTACTGAAATATCTCATGTCCATAAGAAAACTGGCGGCTTCCCAAGAACATATATTGGCTAGTTCGATCATATGGGATTTTCTTCGAATCAAGTGTTATGGAAATGTTGTGGGTCTCACTTAGAGCTATTGCTGACATTAGCCCATATTCGCCAAAGCATTTCGTTGGTTCAGTTAGCCCAAGGTCCTTACATGGCTTTGTGTACCTTTCCGACTTGATCTTTGTGAATCTGTAATCACATCCCGCGAAGCCAAACTGCACACCCAGCAGTTTCCCGTTTCCTGACCAGAACAAGTGCTTATGATATATATCGGGCCGCTGAATTATGTCTAGTGCACTCAGGTGCATATATTCCACCCGGCGACAGTATCCCTGGCAAACTACGCTGTATGAAGATTTAAGGTCCAAAATCATTTTTAGAGCCGGGCGATGTATATCCATGATATGGAGTACGGCATCAAGAACCACGCTGCGAGCTTGACTGGTTACAAACACAAACACCGCTTTAATAGTATACCCCATGTGGTCAAGTGTTTGAAAAACGTGCGCATTCCTGTACATGTTTGCGTGAAGTGGGGCCAACACAAGGCGATATGGTTGCCGGTGTTTCGTCCAGAAGAAGATACCAATATTCTTTCTGTAGTTGTGGAACTTCATGAATACAATATCTTTCAAATCTAGATCGCATTCTGGTTCAAATGAATGTACGACAACTTCATGGGTAGTATTTGGAGTGGATGCCACGCTTAAAATGTTCTGCTGAAATGCTTTAAAGTCGCCTGATACACAAATGGACGACGAGGCGCCATTCAATACCCCTGTGTGTACTGATATGCAACACGTGAGCAGCAACATATACAAAGTATCCATTTTCGAGGGTTTATGGAACATATATTTCCACATTACCAATGCTAAATTATTGACTTGGTGGAGGATGCAAATGTGATTTTGCAATACAAATTTTTAGATGAAACTTTATAATATCTTACAATATCACACCATCAACTTGACAACACCTGCGGCACTTAAAAAATTACCGATCAGAATGATTTGTCTAGCAATGATTTTATACACGCGCGTGAAACTCATAAAATATGAATTGAATCGCTTGCTACTGACCAGCTACTGGTATGGTTCACCCCTGCTAGCGTCGCAATTTGATTAGCTAGGAGAAATGTAATGCGCACATCGTCATTCACCACTACGAGCAAATCAATACACGTGTAGTCGCGTCAAACGTAAGTTCATGAACTTACACAGGTAGTACATAATTGATTATATACAATATTGCAATTGTTCCAAGTATCGTGAAGTAAAATTCTATCATTCATAATTAATTTGTTTAAGTCTGCACGGTCCTACAACTTGTTTACTTGGACACTAATTCATGTATATATGTATATATCGAATACTGAACTACTCGCACGGATGAAGATTTAGCTTTTATGTCGATGGTCTGCGTTCTCACTCACGTGTTTCAGGTCAATATACTTTAAAAGGATGCAATGGTATTGATATAATTAAAATTGTTCCGAGGTATGTATATATCCGGCATTATGCTTCTAAAATGATGCACGGTTGATATCTGCTCACATTTCGGGAAGAAAGAAAGCAAAATCTTCGATGATATCCTGGTTTCTAACGAAGCATGTAATGTATCCCCAGATTATCTCGACAATGACTTGTGACCTGCAAAATTGATTATATTACTTAAAAATTAACTGCTTTGTTATTTAATTTATTAATGGCTTTCGGATTCACACACATTACTATATCCACCTATGTTCTCACGGAACAATGTAGGACACCCACTAATAACTCAATTCAATCTTCCACCATCCAACAATGCCTTATTACTTTTGACAAAATTCTTTTCGAGAGTTCTGATACTTGCTTCGACAGCTAGTATGAGTATGCCAACAGCGAGTATTACATCGCTAAGTACCAGCAGGATGGCCAATTTTGTCAAATCAATTTGATGACCTTGATTGATTGTCTCCACATGCTCCAATATCCTATCGACTGCTCTAGCATGCAATATTTTCTTCCAGGCCAATCGTGCCCAATATGGTACGATTACGTTAGCATGTATGGTACCAATAGGATGAATATAATTTTATTACGATATCTTCATTGAGCTGCTCTGGGTGAATTGTTAGCTGCCTTCAATTCCTAATTATTAAATACCTATAATAATCCATCGAAATGTTCAGCTTTGTTCATATATTTCATTACAAAAATAAAACAAAACTGTACAATACTAGTTGAAGATTTAAGATCAATCGGTCAGTCTCAATCCAATATTATATAAGATATACATTGATGGGTGCGTATGAACCAAGATTCCTTATTTCCTGCCAGCGCGCACCAGTACACCTAGACTTGTTTCTGATTTGTATTTCGACAATATTTGCGTGTTACGTTTTGCTATGAATTTTAAATGTCAGCAAGTGATGTTATTCATTTGGTAAATGAATCCTCTGATTCATTTCGTTTCACAATGCTTCATCCATATCATGCACCCTAGCGTGCGTTTTGTGGTTGTGATTTCTGCGTTTTCATTTATACGTGCTGGTGATTTACGTCATTGTGCTTCAAAGATACTTTGATGCAACGGAAATTCTTGACGCTCGTCACTAGCAGTGTATTGCCGCCGTGAGGACGATTTGCACTCGCATTTGCAGTTAGACGTCAGATTGCCACCGTTCTTGACAATTTCATTCTGTGTTCGATATTCCACTTGGAAATCTAGCCTACGTTGGGCATCCATAATTATCTTCCTTATCCTCCACATTCTAAAAACTGTGTACCTATATTGATGATTACATTGTTTACACAATATGAGCGAATAAGTTACAACCTTTGAAAAACTACTGCTCATAGCTTCAAGTAAAAATACGAGCAGACTAACTAAGAGCAACATGCCGCCAATTAGAATAATTATAAACAGTTTTGAGAAGTCAATTTGATCGTTTTGAAATATTAACTGTTCTTTCTCCCATTGCATGTTGACTGTACCCGTCTGCCAATTCTTTCTATAAGCTCTGGTGGACCAATCGTCCCATTGCTCTTTCAGACCACTTTCCAGCATTCTTGAAAAAGTTTTAGTCATCCAATGTCTATTCACTGCGATTATCGTAAAATAAGACATGGCATCTCTGAATACTTCGGGAATGACAAAACACTTTGATTTCTCCTCACCTCCAAAGAACCTAATGGCATCGAGGACATTGTTTCCCACGTTTGATTTATACGAGTGCCTGAGGTATTTTCCGCGTCTAAATTGACCCAAATCATAATACGATGTTGGATCTACATGAAAACTTTGATTCAGTAAATGTGAGATTCCCCTAATTTCAAACGTTTTCAAGTATGCCACTTTCATGTAGTACTCAGGCTGATATTTCCAGAGCTTATATCCACTCTCAAGCGCATCCTTTACAGTTTCAAAATGTTTTGCCTTAGTCTCGATTACAATTATGCTAGTTATTCCATTACCGTAAAGGTTACACATGAACATACCCAACAACTCAACCAGCAAAAGTAACAATATTCGACGATTACTGTATGACGAAAAGTAGCCAATGAATATCCCCAACAAATCCAACGCCGCTCCGAAAACCGCGGTGTGTGTTTTTACACTTGTTTTGATTTCAACCAGCAGCGCAAACATGAATGCGCATATGAGCAAAGACCAAATTTGCGGCGGAAATGGTTCCACCCATATCGAGTAATTGAAAGAACGTTCTCGTAATGATTCCCTGAAAATGGTACAGGAATAATAAACGGTCTCTGAATACACAGAATAATATAAGCCGGTTTTCATGGGACTCAGCTCGCTTACCGATTCTCCGTAATTGAATCGCCGAGTTGCTAAGTTAAAATATTGCTCGTTTGGCTTCGGGTGCTGGTTGTGCTTATTAAGGCTCACAGAAATATTGTGCGTTTCTTTCAGTGCAATTGTTCCCATTAGTCCGAATTCTCCAAAGCACTCGACTGGATTACTTAGACCGAGCTCCGAACATGCTCTTGTGTACCTCTCGGATCTCACTTTGGCGTATCGATGTCCGATGCCAGCAAAGTTAAAACGTACAATCAACGTTCTTTTGTTACCGGACCAGAACAGATATTTGTGAAATACGTCTGGCTTCAAGAACATGTTCACATTCTTATAGGATGTGAATCCATCAATCTTGCAATAACCGTTATAGGCTAGAATATAATTATACCCAAATTTGGAGTTGACACCAACAATTATTTTTATCGACGTGAACTGTAAATCCTCAATCGGGACTACATTGGTAGGATTGGAAATCATAACTCTACTATATACTAATATAAATATTGTTTGAATTTGGTGCCGATAGTGACCGAATGTCTGATACACGTCCGCAGTTCTATTGATAAGCGGCTGAATAGGTGCAAAAACTATACGATATGGTTGGTGGTGCTTCAGTGAATACTCGATGCCAATGTTTTTCCGGTTGTTAAGAAATTTCATGAATACAATTCCTTCCAAATCGAAATTACATTTAGAGTCAAAGGAGTGTACGAATACTTCGTGGGTACAAAAAGTGGTAGCTACAGAACCAAGAATATTATTCTGCAGTGTTTTGAAATTCTCTGTTTCACATATGGATTCATTTTCAGCCGAGCTAAATCTCGGTTGTATATTTGACATAACGTTTAGTACCAATATTACACTTCCCAACTTATTCATTGTTGAAATATTTTAATTTCCGCTGCTGAATAAATGCTGTAAACCGATTTTCTAATTTTGATGTATCGTCACCGATATACATTTAATATTGACGTTTGTAAAACTTCCTACCGACGGATTTCTTAAATTGAGTTAACTGCTGGTTTTATGTTTAACATATTCAATTTTCCGGGTACGTTCATTCAATTCAGGTAACTAATCTTGCAGCTCAAAAAGGAATTTTGATTTTGTGAACCAATGTACCGCTTGTTATTTCTAGTCACACCTCCCAAAAATATTTTATGAAAAGTTTGGAAATAGTAAATTGATTTGAAAGTGTTCGACAAGGAGGAGTTTATTTGGGCTGGACACCATTCCATTCCATTTGAAGTGTTGCACTTTGATAAACTAAGACACTTCAGTAACTGCCTAGCAGTCCATTATAAGTTGGTTAATAATCTTGGCGGGTCAATTTCCTGTAAATATCATTTAGTTCAGTTATATGATGTTCGGCCATACGAGCTTTGCCTGGTCGATTATGGTGCAAAATCAATACACGTGCTATGTCGTGTCAAAGTAAAATAAATTACAACATTTCCCAATCAATTTATACAACACGGAATTTGTTAACATTCCTTCGTAAGATAGCATGTCTACCAAATTTAAAAACGAAATTTGATTTTTGGACAAATGTCTGATATAAAGTCTTATCGTTTGCAGAATCTCAGTGAGATTACATCCTAAAATAAATTCCATCGTAAACGCCCAAGTGGAGTTCTTTCTTTCTTTTCAGTAGACAGATTGTAAATGTAGAACATTAATTATCTTCTTAAAGTTGATAAGCATTTAATTGTTCTCGTCCGTGTTAACTTCTTTTTTGGGAAGTGACATTTAAAGACAAGTGTGCCTGAAATATCACCTAATTCTCATAGGATCCCATTTCTATATTGTGGCTCTGTTACTGTAGATTCTCATCAATTAAATCATGACCCTTGACCTACTCAAGCATCTAGTCCTCAAGTATATGAAACGACAAAATCTTACCAGCCCGCAAGTATCGTTTATAAAATTAAGTATGATTTATTTCCTGGACATATTGCGCGAACTCTGAATCAGAATTTCAGATCAGCTACATACCGTATGTGTAAGGCATTGAAACGTTATATATTGAACTATGACGTAAAATCAATACACGTGCGGCGTTTTCGTGCAGTAAAATTACAAAAAAACTACATGCTAATTATGGTTGTGCAACGTGACAATTATGTAGCCTTATTAATGTACATAATTGGATTCCTACCGAAGAGTAATCCACATACCCAAAACTGTAATTATAAAAAAAAAGATTTTTAAAGTGGATAGTTACTATGTGAACCTTCTATTAATCGGAGACACGAGAGTTATCAATCAGTAGATTATGTACGTATGCAATAATTGTCAGTTATGTCGATTCAGGAAATATTTTATATAGATTTCCGAGCGCCTAAAAGACATGGTTACATGTTGCGGTATAGAAATTTCATAAACTACACATATAAATGTTTTCTGTCAATAAATGGAAAAAAGTCATTCCTCACGGTAGTCTTTGTTAACAATTTGTGTATGATTTTAAATCTACCTGAATAGAGCACAGCCTTCGCACACACACGTTCGAGTAAACATTCTAGACAGTCTTAATATACCATATTTATTTAGGTAGTTACATAAATAAATAATATACTGTATGTGTCATATATTTCTTCGAGTATCATGCCCAAATCTAACAAAGTATACAATTTCAAGATATTTGGAACAAACCCTTTGTTGGAGATGAGACGAAACTTGATGAATGGTTAGTGTGATGGTAACATGATACCAATGAAGCAATTCGATCACAAGGCAAAATACTGTATACAGTAATATTTAAGTTATCGTCGCATGCCCAATTGCCGTAAAATATTCGTGCCGTGTTGAACAAAAGTTAATAAAACTACATAGGTAAGCTTAATGTCAATCACCATGACAATTATTCTGTCTGTAGTCAGTTACTTTGAATTTACATTGAATGGTATAATTTACGTAACTGACTGTTCGACCAATTCGTGTCAAAAAGTAATTGTAAAAAATCAGGGAACGTAGGCAGGTTTACATTTTTGTTACAAATATTCAATTAGACTGGGGTATGTAAATTATTCACTAGTAGATTTCATACGTATCTTTCGTCAGTTATCATAACTGATTAGATGTCGATTGTCGATTTTATGTCCAATTCATTTGTCAATTTTCTTGAGTTTCTAAAAAATCTTCATAATTTAGCTGGAACCGATGTTCGAGTAGAAGTAATACAATATTCATGACATACAATTTTTGCCGCTCCCAATATTGCCAGTCACCATGCTCAAATGAGAAACGTATACTTCAATATCAACAAAGCTAATTAACACCAATCAACCCGACAAATTACCATGAAAATTAAAATGAATCTTATACACAGCGGCAGTTGAATCGAAGTTATTTTAGGCATATGAACGAAAACTTTGTAAGCAAAAAACATCCCAGTAACCAGAGACTGCGGAAAAAGGATTCTATTTTATTACCATCCGTTTAAAGATGTGTAAGCAGATGTTATCTGATTTAAAATTCAATCTCACAAAAACTTTCAGCAATTCCAAGCTTTCCGCCATTTAGAACTCCACTAATGAATTATGTGCAATATTACTTCTCCGTCAGGAAAAGAAACCGAGCGCATGTGGAACCCACCTAAATAAGTTAAGGCCTACTTGCCAACACTCGAGACACTCTCAAAATAGGTAAGTTAAATACTAATGCGGCAGGTGTCATCCATTTCTTCTTGTATAGGTAATTATTACTCTACTCCATCAGAGTATTCCATTTCAAGATAGTTTGTAGACACAAGTTGGACATGCGACGCTATTTCTTATCAAATGCTAATGCGATGGAAGTAAGCTTTCGTCGACATATTTTGGGTCACAACACTAAATAATTGATGAATTAATATTTAAGTTTACGGCGCGTGTGTACCCTTACAGCCAAATGCGCAAATAAAAGCTCGCACTCGACTTGCGTGTCTATATATCGCAATCCCCAGTATCTATAAATGATTCATGGCGGAAAAATCAATTGTTATACGAAAACAAGCTCATTACTTTTCAATAGCGTCTAGTGAGAGTCAGTTGTGTCAAACGAGACAACTTTCTAAACTAACGCGCAGTCATTTTTTCAACCACAATAACGAATCAGGAATAACAAAACTAGCCCGGCGTAAGAAATTGTTTACAGCAACACGAGCATGTTGAAAGCGCGAACTTTAACGAAGCAACGGCGACGGAGGAATATATTCAAGGTGCGACGTATTAGCCTGTAATTTTTAAAATAAACAAATGACTGGTATGATTATATACTATGTCTAATCATCCAGGTAAATGGACTATCAACCATTCCGTACGAAGAAACTGCGGAAACATTTGTGGATATTTTTGAGCGAGTAAAGCACAAGGATGAGGATGAGCGGTCAGTCTCGGGACGATACATTTCCGGGAATTCCAGTCAACGTCATGTGGCTTCTTCAACAGCACACACGGCGCGAAGGTCCTCAATGTCTGGCAATACTGGAAGATTTAGGGTAACTCGGAATCCCAGTTTTCATAGCAGCCAAATTGAAAACACTGACGTGGAACTTGGTAGATCGTCTGAGGAAAGTGCATACGATGCTGAAAATCCGAAAGGAACGACCCGCGTCGAGGAACGACGTCATTTCCTGAGCGCCACTACCATTAGACGACTGAAACAGCTAGTGTGGCTGGGTGCATGTGTTGGCTCCTTTCCATGGAAATGGAACGAACAAGAGTATCGCATCGAGAGCTGGTCCCCACGGATGGAAATGTTGTGGTGGGTACAATGGTTTCTAGTAACCGTTCAAACCACTCTACTTTTTTGTTTCCAGGTGTATGTGTTTTTGGAAAATTCCGCTACGTCTCCAGAGACGTCAAGCAGAACAATGTTTATGAGTTGCTTTGGTATTTTGTGGTACGTATATGCACTCGGCTATAATATCAACCTGTTTCACTACAAAGAGGAGGTAACAGATTCATTTCCCAATCAAATCCATCCGCAATATGAACCGAAATCATCTGTCAGTAATAATTGTATATTTAGACTCGTCTGTACATAAACACAATGCTGCAGTTTAACCAAAACAATGTGAGCAAATACGTAATCCATTTGGAGGATTATGATGATCGTGGCGGACCCGTAATAAATCTCTGCTTTTTCAGCAACATGTCGCAGATATTGATAAGTGCTAGTTTCTTCATCCGAATGCCATTCATGCCATGGTACCTGTTTTCATTCGTTTATCCGAAACCCTGGTACTGGCTTATCCCTGGAACCCTGCATGACGTAATATTGGTAGGTCAAGTGATCACGTCGTACCTTCTTATTTCATGGATAATCGTTGCGCACACCAGCTCCCTCCGGTTTTGGCTTCGGGAAATCCAGTAAGTGAAAAAAAAATTGCTGCTAATATTTTTAGATTTAGGAATTGAATTTGAATGCATTTTATATAGCAACAATAACGACAGTGATTTCACTCTGGATGAACTGCGACTTCCAAGCATAGCTATAGCAACGTACAAGACAATGCATGTTCTCAACATACACTTTAACGAATGCATTGCTCCTATCGCGATGCCATTCATGAAGTTCGTTATGGCGTCAGCAATGATTCCCTGTGGCTACGTATTGATCCGAAGCATGAACAGGCTCTTCATCGATGAGTTTCCCGGGATACTTACGTATCCACTGGCAATACTCGATTGCGGAGTAGTTGGTTTTGTGTAAGAAAATGGTGCATCTTAAATATATTAAGTGTTTTTTTTTTAAAATAATATTCTAAAGATGTTTAATTATTACTTTGATTGGTTACCGTTTAGTTTGCTAAAGATGGCAGCAGAAGTATCTGATTTGGGATGTAGCTTCGTTGACTCATGGAGCAGGACAAAGGAAATAGAATTTCGAAGAATTTTGATGAGCTGTCCCTCTCCAAGGATTTGGACTGGAAGGTTGTATTTTGTGAGGGTCAGCACAATCATTACATTCTTTAAGGTGGTGTTTGATTTCATTACTGATTGCATCATTGCATTTCCATGAGGCATGAGCATCCGTACTGTTACATAGTAGTAATGGGTGAACAAATGTAAAAAATGTTGCATGGCTCATTTCGGTACAAACATTGCATTACTTCAAAGTTGCTCACATTTTAATATTGTAACTAGCCTTCTGCACCGGTAGTACCTTCGAAGCAACGAATTGCAGAAAGTTCCATACTAAATGTTACGATTTTGATTATTTGTTGGTAAAATGGAACATCCAGTATAATTTCACTTGTAAATGCATCAAACTAAATATTTAATGTATAACCATACTACGACAAATAATAAACACTCAATATCAATCACTTTAAAAAAATACAAAAGAGTATTTCGTGACTACCCGTAGCAGTGGATTAAATAAACTGTGGCCATATTTCATTCGATGCTCATGTTATTTCACTTTCATTGATCATGACATCATGAACATGGACGGATGTAGATGTCGTCTTTAGCTTTTGCATGGCCTTGGTGATAATTTTGCCGTCCGAAATTATTTGCAACTTGGCAGTCCACTTATGTAGTTGGCATTGCATATTTTGAGAATAAAGAATGACCATCCTAACAACTAAAAAATAATTGACTTCAATCAACCACGATGGATAAAACTCATTTTAGTAGGACCAAGCTTGAGTTAATTGAATTTGTTATATTGATAACTTTCGTTGTACTATTTAGCTTCACGTCATCTTTAAGTATCAGTCCAGATCCTGCGTACCATCAGAATCCAGACATTTCTCTGTGCAGCTTCACGCAAGAAGACAGTTACGAAATAATTACTGCAGACAAGGAATTCAAAACCAAAAGCAAATGGGAAAATGATTTCATCTCCAAACGCGGAAACGACTATGTCATCTCGGCTGAAACCAAATCCGTTCAGTTCACCTGTAAAGCGGCGTATCCAGTTACCTGGAAATTTCCGTTTCCCGAGGTAATAATTTCCCATTCCATAACTTGCCACTGAATAAAAGCAAAGAAAAACATTTATTTGTTGACGTTATTTTGTTCGCAGCAATTGAAATCGCCAATGGATCAAGACATGAAATTTGAGGACCACCGAATTTCACAGTTTGGCCCAGACGATTCCGACCCAGTCAACACTCGATATAGAATTGCACTTAGCATCAAGTTTACTTCTGTAGACTTTTTCAGCGTTGATGTAACTTGTATTTCTGTGGAGAACAGACCGGAAGTCAAGTCCAGTATTCACATTTTCTTGGATGGTAAAGTGGTTTGGGAAAATGAAGGAAAGACACTTCAAATTACGGCGGAACCTGTCACGTCTCTCCATTTAACCAAAGACAAGCATTGGCCTCCACTAATTCTACCATGTAGACCGAGTTCACCAGACGTGACACCGTATCTGGAAAAACTGTCTTACTTTTACCCGTTTATTAATAGTCACAATCTAAAACAAAACAAGACGTGGTTGCCAGTTAGTATTTTCCCTGACAGTCGCATCCACTTCGACTACAAGCTCGGCTTCATTCTTGACCCACAAGTTTTGTTCAATCAAATATTTGGCACGTACAGGTGCTCCATTGCGTACACTGACGTCGATGGCACTCAAGTTGTGGACAGGGAGCAATTCGTCATAGTTAATGTCACCAGGCGGACAATCGCAACTACAAACTCATCCAACAATGACATGCAAACTACTACATTTGAGCCAAAATCTATTCTTCACGGAGCTGCAAGTGTGAATGTGAAATCTAGCGGAGGCTTGAGTCACGTAATTCCTCAGCCCGAGATCGACTGCTGTTCAGGTGTAGAGAATAAACATCCGACAATGCATGTAAAATATTGCGACAATCCCCAACAATGCGAAATAACCAAGAGAATCTTGGCTGAAGAAGTTGAGCTGGAAGAAAGGGTCAGAGAAAAAGACGATGATAAAAATGGTAGGGTAGTTAGATCAAATGGTTGCAGTAGGGGTTACTTTCTTTATCCCAGTTGCGTCGTGATGTGCAAAGGCAAAAATATAGATTATGCCGAAGCATTTGTAAATGTATTTCGTGCTGAGTTAAGTGGGCCGGTAGAGAATAGGAGCGAACGAGTAATACACGCAGACTTGAGAAGAAAAGGTCACAAAATAACGGCACAGTTTGTAGAAACCGAATTGACTAGCATGTCGGAATGTAAGTACCTAAGTGTAGTACTTGAAAATTGCCAACACGATAACGTTTGCAATTTATCATTACGGTAACATCATTATTTCAGATGAAAGCGAGTCAGCCGGGGAAGCTATGGACATTTCGAGAAGGATGGTAGTCCTTGTCGGGGAAATCTTTTCAATAACAGATTTTGATAAACGGGAACAGTTGTCGTCCAGTCTTTCCATTCGTTTTACCCACGCGTACGACCAAATTCTAGAAGCTGCTGCAGACCAAGGTGTCAAGAGATTGTCCGAGATGAAAGGGATTGATATTGTAGAAGAGGTAAGACGTGTAAATAGAACTTACTTGAAGGAATACGATAGGGATGTATACTACGAGGGGGAATCGCTCACCTTCATGTGCTTTGGGGTACACTACTTTTATTCTAACGGAGCCCATTTACGACTCAATTGGAAGAATGGAACACGGATGATTCTTAAAGACGTAGCCACTGGTAATCCTCGTGATAGCATGAATTTGTACATGAGTGGAGAATCCATTATGTTTCGAACATCTGGAAAAGACCTCGTGCCAATTTTTGGAAAGGAAATCGTCGCAAGTCAAGAAATTAGCTCGGTAGATTGCTGGATGCCGGCACGAAATGGAAGCAAATGGGACAAGATTTCAAAGTTGGTTAAAGTATTACCCAGCGCCGCACCTAAATTTGAAGAAAAGGAGGATGAAATTGTTTACTTTTATTTGGGAGACATTGGCAAGGTGATCACTTGCACGGTTGTGGACGGGCTGCCGTTTCCCAATTTCAAGGTGACTAGGGATGGGAAACTGTGGAATGTTGGGTACACGGAGCCGGAGAACGATACATCGTCAGCGCCACACAAAGCGTACAGTTTTAGGAAAGGAGGAAAGGAATCGGATACAAACAACAAGGGGAAATATGTGTTGCAGTTAAAGATTAATTTTAATACAGTCAATATCACGCACAGGCATCACAATGTATGGAAATGTATAGCAAAAAATGTGAACGGCACTACGACACGGACCTTTAGAATTATGGTGATCGGTAAGTATGGTTATCAGTATTCATGACAACGATGCTGAGGGGTTAATAGTTTGCATTTATATTTGTGACGTTTTATGTTTCTAGAGAAACCTGGTATTGCGTTACCATTATCACTTTCAATTGCCGGAGCGCTGTGCCTGATAGCCGTTGCCTTGGGAGTAAAACACTGGTACGACAAACGGATTATGAAATCACTTCGTGCAAATCCAAATTAGCTGCTGGAACATTGTGTTCTACATTTGAATACATGTTCCACTGCAGTTTTTGTATACTTATGATGATACATTATATAATAAAACGGAAGTAAATATTTTGACAGAATTTCAAAACACCCGATTTCGTTTCTCAACTAGCGGTACTATACTTTGGCTTGATAATGTGTTTTCGGATAGGATATATATCGCGGATATGATTTGAGACGCATGTTTGTATTGTTGTTTTGTCGTTAGCGAAATTAGAGTAGATAAAACTCAAGGGGTATATAAAGTAAGGTTACGCCTATTTGTTTGAATTATGGGGTTACTTGAGAAGTCATAGAGGAATCTCACATTGCCAGTATTGACCATTTAAGCCACAGTAGAATACACTAAATGGACTGGCGAGATTACTGACGATCATGCGTTTTTTCGCAGCTTTGTTCAAGTACGTAGTACACTCATACAACGGATGCAGTGCCTATGTATCTTTGAGGTGAAAGTCAGTCTGGTTGGATTTGGTTAGGTCAATCATTTTATTGTTTTGTGCTGCAGACCCAATGTGAGTGATTCCACTCATTAGGTATTATATACAGATATTATTAACACAGCCCAGGGTCCCTCCGTGTTTTGGGAACATTGCAAAATTCGGAGGAGTTTGCAACAGCTTGGAAGTGTGAAGCTGGGTCAACAATGAAGCCGTATCCGAAAGAATATGTCAAATGGAAATTGTTTTGAGGAACCATGTTTTAGGGACAACTGTTTATGGTCATATTATGCATTTATATTTAATCGAGTATAATGTTAAATTTCTAGTCACCTTCATTTATACCAGTTTTTACTTAGTGTTGTTCAATTAGTCGTTCGAGCAAAATATTAAATAAATAAATCGAGATCACTGAGTCTGAGTTAGTGCCATAGTATCCATAAGAGCAAATCCTGTACAAATTTCCAGGTACTCACAATTGAGTATCGTGATCATCACGCTAAATCGATCATTATGTGAAATGCGTGTATATTATTAATACACAGTACATATTCCCACATGCTCGCAAATTTCATGTTAGTTGATGAAGCTGGCCATATTAATTCTTTCTGCACTTTATTCCATTTCGGGACAATATTTTGAATCATGATTCTGTAATAAAATTTATGACATTGATAGACGGATGTTGAAATCGTGACAGCTCCGTATCTGACTCGGTCTATTCTGCGTTTATTCATGAATTACAGTGAACAATCCAGACTTTGTAACGTGTATCCATACCTGTGTGACTACCATTGTCAGCAAAACTTGCCAATGGCTGTCAAAGTTTTATAATATGAACAAACCTGAACATTTATAAATTTAAAATTATCATGACGAATTTTGTATTGATTAAGACGCGTATTCACCTACTGACATTGGTAATAAGCAGTTTGGCAGCATCAGGAATCTCTGGATTTACTGGACCACAGATTTCAATAAGAAGCTTTACAAAAGAAGATTCATTTGAAGTAATTCCAATAGCAGAGGAGTTTATAGCACAAACCCATTTTGAGAATGACTTCATTTCCAAGAGGGGAGATGACTATATCATCTCTGCTGAAACGAAATACGTCACGTTTACATGTCAGGCCACCTTTCCCATCACTTGGAGGTTTCCGATCCCCAAGGTAACTTATCCTTACTTTTACTTCTCACCAATTACATTCTGAAATTCCCATAGCGATACTAAATTTTGTTGCTGATGATATTTTTAACACTGCAACATCAACTTGGCTCTCCGTTGGAGCATGTTATGCAGTTTGAAGAATGTCGGATTTCAGAGATTGGCGGTGACTTAACTGTCCCGACCAATACTCGCTTCACACTTGTTGTTACCTTCAAGCTTTCGTTTATAGATTTTCTCAGCCTTAACGTTACCTGCATTTCAGTGGAAGGGAAACCAGAACCTCCGTCCAGTATACACATTTACTTGGCCGGTAATTAATTCTAACATTTGCAACCTCAAAATTTGTTCATCAGGATTTCCTGGAGTAATTTTTTATCGCAGGAAAATCCGGGCTAGAACATGATGGCCAAACACTGCAGATTTACTTGAAACCTCTAAGCTTGTTGACTCCTGGTAATGATGGAGTGTATCCACCTCTAATTATACCTTGCCGGCCGAGTAGTCCCGACGTCAAGATTATAGTAGAGAAGCAGTTATTTCGCGAGGTCCCTATCAAAGGCCAGACGAACCAAAGTAAAACGTGGGTACGGGGTAGACTCTACAGTGAATTTAGGACATTTGACCCAAAAGTTGGCTTCCAACTTGACCGGATGTTGCTTGGGGATAAAATATTTGGCATGTACAGATGCTCTGTCGTGTACAAAGACGACGAAAGTGTAGGCGGAGAAATAATTGACAGTGACCAGTTTGTCCTTCTGAACGTCACAAGACTAACCCCTGATACAAGTAATGAGTCAGCTCGTGCTCGCGAAATAACTATGGACTCGTTTGAGTCAAAATTGATTCTTCACGGACATGCCAGTGTAAAGTTAGAAACTTACAGCGGAAAGTATATCGTGACTGTCCAGCCAGAAATAGTTTGCTGTTCCGGTGTGAAGGATAAGCCAGTGCGTTTATACGTTCAAACTTGCAAAACTCCGGAGAACTGCAGAATAAGCAAGAAAGTCATGCTGGAACACGCGGCTATCGGAACGGATCACATTGATTTAGGGAACCTACTACCTTTGCTTGGTGTTGACGAAGACAATGACAACGCCACTGATTGTAAGCGCGAGCTGCTGGTTCACCCAAGCGTGATTGTAATTTGCAAAGGGGAGAATGTTGACTACGCGGAACAGTTTGTGCAAATACTCCGTCCAGAGATAAATGGCCCAGTCGAAAATAGATCGACAAGGGTTATGGCAGCAGAGACGGCAAACGGTCATCAAACAAGCAACGATATTTCTTTATCCAAATGTTAGTAGCAAACAATTTATAGACAAATTATTTATAAGTTTGAATGCACGATGATTTTGAATCTTTACAGATGAGACGGAATTAGTTGGAGAAACAATCGAAATTGGTCAGAAAATGAAGGTGCTGGTGGGGGAATGCATTCCGGAAACGGAAATTGGTGGACGGATCACATTGGATAGTAACCCCATATTATTTACTCGTGCCTACGACCAAATTCTGGAAGCTGCTGCGGAGCAAAATCTTCATGATATATCCGATATGTTGGCAACTGAGATTGAAAAACATTCTTCCATTTACATACGGGAGTATGACCGATCCATTTATTATGAAGGTGAACAACTTACATTTGTGTGCTTTGGCGTCAAGCTGTTTTATTCCTATGGGCCACATTTGCGACTAAACTGGAAGAATGGAACCAACACAATTCTTAAAGATGTTAGTAGTCTGGCGCATAGGAAATTGCAAGATATAGAGTTTTACATGAATGGAAACACAATGTTATTTGACGGATGGGAAGGGGATATGGTTTCCGTGTTTGCTGCGGAAACCGTGGCTAGTCAAGACATGATGTCAGTTGACTGTTGGATGCCGGTGCGGAATAGCAGCAAATGGGATAAGATTTCAAAATCAGTTAAAGTACTGCCAAGCGTTGCCCCTCAATTTTTGGAGAAAGCAGAGGAAGTTGTATACTTTTATTTGGGCGATGTTGGTAAAGTTTCTACTTGTACGGTAGTGGAAGGAGTCCCGTTACCAAATTTTAGACTGACAAGAGATGGGAAACTGCAGACACTTGAATACGATGAACCAGCAAATAATACATCATCAGAGCGCCCACATGGCTTCAGTTTGAAAAAAGGAAACGCAAACACAGAGAACGGAACGGAGTGTCAACATTTGATACAGCTAAAAATAAATTTCAATACCGTCAATATAACACACAGACATCAGAACGTGTGGAAGTGCATAGCAGCAAATGTGAATGGGACTGCAACGCGAACGATTAGAATAATTGTGATAGGTAAGTACAATATATTCTCCCGTGTTATATACATAATAGATTAAAAACTTATGGAATGGTAATGATCACTGCCCAATCGTTTAGAAAAGCGGCGCATAGCTATCCCAATTGCCCTAGCAGTCGCTGGATTCCTTTGTGTGGTCGCAATCGGACGCTCCATGAAATTTTGTCGGGCCAGTCATTCCTAAACAACCTAAATGAATGAGATATTATTTGCAAAAACTGTCAAGTGATATGATAATAAACATCTAATATTACATTATGCGTTTGAATTAACATATTATGTGCTCGTACATATACTTCGTCAACTGCGGCTGACAATTCATTATCAGTGCATCTTGAGTGAGAGGTTAAGAGGTTGTATTTATACTTGTCGTTTTATGCTTCCAGAGAAACCTGGCATTGCGTTTGTCAGTGTTACATTTTAGAACATTTTACATTGAGCTACTGCAGTGTTGATACGTTTATTGTGAAACACTTTATAATAAAACGGATATGATTTCTGACTGAAATTCAAAACACGCGACTGCGTTTCCCCTCTAGCATTACAATACCTAGGCTTGACAACGTATTATCAGATGCGGTATTCGTCACGGATATGATTTGAGATGAATTTATATACAGTGCTTGACGTACTCTTATAGTCGTTTAACATTTCAGTATTTTTTTTTATTCTTCATTGACTCATCCTAATCAACACAGTATTATCTATCTTATCTATATTTGGTGTTTGGAACGAGTGAAGGGTACATTGATCTGCTAAGTGGTCGGCGTCACAAATGTAAACATGACGTGTTTCCCTACAACAAAAGCAGATCTGCTTCGCGACTGCAGATATCAATCGTCACCCGAATGGAAATGAGTGCATATTCTGGCCTAGCTTCAAATGATGAAAATTAATAGCATAAACGTTATCACTCTTCCTTGCATACGTATTATCTAGCAACCTTTTGGATTTAAATGCCAAGCCTGACCATATTTACAATTAAAATCAATGTGTGACATCACTGGGTTCAATTTCGTTTGGAGTTATGTCGCGGTCAAGTATAACAATCACACAGACACTTTTTAAAGTAATGTCTCATCTGTCCGCGTGCCACCTTCCCAAATCAATATGATTTTGTTGTTTCGAGACATTTCTACTCCTCCGCCAATATATGGACCTTGTACACATAAGTAAGGGATTGTTTCGTGCTTGTTACTAGTAACTGACTTTCAGCAGCAAGAACAGCAGCCAGTCTTATTAAGCCATCAAGCCACATCATTTCACATAACGTTTTTAGCATCATCAAAGTAAAAAAAATTAAATATTATTAACGCATCGGATATGTCTTGTTAACTTTAATACGTATTTATCTGCCTTTAAAATGAGACACAACCTCCTGAGATAATGTTGCTCACATGGATATCATGTATTTGCGATGATAACATTCATTTATTTTATCTTTCATTGCGATCAACGTTCCATTGTTTTATTTAGCTTCTATGCTTATCCAATTGACATTTTATTAATGAATGATGGAAATGTGTTAACACGGTAGCCAGTGTCAACCATTAATACGACGCCCCGTTCTTTGAACTCAAACGGAAAGAACGTATGGATGTTAGTTGAATAACCGATTAAATTTAGTTAATCATTTTTAAACGGATAGTTTAAAGTTGTATGCATACTCAACTTAAGGCCATGCCGAATCGCACGGAACATCTAGTCGTTTTAACAGTCATAATCTTATAATCAATTTTTTGTTCGCAGTCAGCACTTTTTCAGTTTTCTTAAATTTGCAACAATGTCGTCCAGTGATTTTAATTACTATCGTCTTGAAATAGACGAGGAGTTTGGGAATGTAAAAATTGTGGATAGACCCTTTCTCCCAAATCTTAGTTTCATAAGGTAAGCACTACAAGACGTTCATATAAAAAGCATCATTTCCTGGCTAACTAAAGTCACTTTCATTCACAGACTCCCAGTCGCACTTGTAACAAGTTTTGCTGTGCTTGTTCTTGTGTCAATTGGAATTCTGGTTGTCATTACGTTATACGGGGCACGAGCTGAAACTGAAACCATACTAAATGAGCACATACCTCCAAATATCGTAAATGCCCATAATTTACACCAAAGCCAGCTAAAGTTCCCAACCGTGGATAGCTTCATTCACATCATCGACAATGTAACTACGATTAGGAGCGTAATCGATGGCGGTCTTACAAACATTGGTGTCACGGAGAGGAAAACGGAGATAACGTCGACTGTTAAAGCAACCGAAATTGACACAACAACTACGGTAGTGCATTTGAAGAACTTTACATGGCAGTCAACCACAGTAACTTCTACTACCACTAGAGCGGACGTTGATCCCTGTGACAACTTTTACGAGTTTGCCTGTGGACAGTGGAGGAGAGAACATCCGGTGGCCAAAAATGCTGAATATAACAGGAGAAGTCAAACAACAGAGTTAACAAAGAGAGCGAGTGATATCGTTAAAGGTACTTGTCATCCAAAATTGATATGAATAATATTTAACGAGCTATTAGCTTTCTTATATCAAGAATGAAATCATACAACATACGCATTTCACAGAAATCTTGGAGGATGCTGACGACGCCAAAGACATACTGGGCTGGAGGCAGGCCAAAATGTTGTACAGGAAATGCATGGAAATTGAAAACGACGACAAATATGAAGACCAGAAAGTTGTGAATTACTTGTGGAAAACGTTGGAGTCATACGGAGGGTGGCCCGTCCTCCCAGACGAATGGAGTGGTGACAACTTTAGTGTGGAGCAGTCTGTGGCAGCTCTAATTACAATATTTAGACGACCGACAATTATTGATGTCAATTTCAGTGGGACAAGCGAAAAGCATTTCAGCAACAAAATTATTATTTCTGTTCCAGAGTTGTCTGGATCGGTTGACACATTTTATATCGTTAAAATTGCTAATACATTACGAAAGCTGAAAGGGTTCAGTGAGATTGATGACAACTATGTACAAGAACAGGTGCTCAATGCAACTGAGCTGGAAGGGAAAATAAATGGTTTGAGTTATGCGTTTGATGAATATGGTGTCAGGACAGTGCGTCAACTGCAAAATAGGATAAACGTCGATACTGGGTATAAATACAAGGTATGTAGGTAAACGTTTCTAACTATTTGTGAATATAGATATTATAGGTATTAAGTAAAATGTTTTTCAAATGGCCCATTTAGGTGGACCTGAAGAAATTGCTTGGGCTTGTTTACTCCAAGTGGGGCGTGGAAATTACTGATGACTCAACCATTCAAGTGGACAATATTGACTATCTTTTGAAAGTCATTAAGATTATCCAAAATACTGAACGACGAACCTTGGCCAACTACCTTCATTTTAAAATGATTCAAGAAATGATTCCTTATACCACTTCAAAACTGCAGGAGCTTCTAAGTCTGACAGGATATGCTCCACTATCTACAACATATGATAATGAACAGAGAGGTAAGCATTGCGTAGATCTCATACGCACCCAGTTCACATATGCACTAGGGCATAAATATGTTGAGAAAGATTTCAAGGACGCTTCGGATTACTGGGGTCATAAGCATGAGGTAGAAGAACGACAAAATACATATATTTAAGTAATTGTGTACACTCATAAATTAACCGTTATGCTTCTCTCATAATGCAAATATTTTTCTTCAGGTCAGACGCATGTTTGAAAATATTAAGGACTCCTTCAGGCACTTAAAGAATGCAACTTTTGACTTGGATTCAGCCAACAACAGATCTAAACTTTGCCTCGGCTTCCCAGACTGGATTGCGAATGGCGATACGGTACAGGCAGAATATGAAGGGGTAAGCTGCTATGTATATCTATACAACACATTAACTTACTGGAAAACTAATTGGTTAACACGATGACATTACAGCTGCATATAAGCAACACAACCTATCTCGAGCAAATGCTCTCGTTGAAAGAATGGTCTCCTGACAAAAAACTGACGGGATTTGGCATAACAAAGATATATGATGGATGGTAAGATACCTCTCCGAAACACGCTTTTCAAAATATATCAGTTGAACATTTTGCGTCTTATAAATGTTTTCTTCTGCTTTCAGTGAATGGGACCCTAGCGATCTATTTGGCACTGCAGCTTACAATATAGTCCAGAAGCTACAGATTTGTACATTTAAATTCATAGCGTTCATAATTGTAACAAGATAATCATGACATCGTGTTGCTCATTGATTGATTTAATCATTTGTAAATCTACATACAGATATAGCTGACGGGTTGCTCCGGGAACCATATTTTAGTGAGAAGTTTCAAAATGCGTAAGTATTTACTGTAAAAAGTATACATTTATAACATGTAATAGGTGACAGTGATAAGAACTTCCATTTTCACAGGGCTCAAAATTATGGGGGTTTAGGCCGTACTCTAGGCCATGAACTAGTTCACGGCTTGGCCCGATTTGGTGAGATTGATTGACCATTTAAACTGTATACTAGACATAGCGTTTAATAAATTGTAATATAATATTATAACTCAGGCTGGGAGACGCAAGGAACTCGCACCACGAAATCGGCAGAATGTCTGATTGAGCAATACGACGGTTATGGTGAGGACTGCATGCATAACGACACCAAATTTATTGACGGGAAGCAGACAATGGACGAAAATTTTGCAGACAATGGCGGAATCAAGTTAGCTTACTATGCTTACAAGAAAGAGCAGTCTTTGGTCAAAACCACCAGAAAACAGAATGTTGAGCACAGGAAATGGCCAAGTGAGATTACGGACGACCAAGCATTTTTTCTCAGTTTCGCACAGGTATTTATTACAGCATACAACTCATACAGTGTCCATGTTTTAGATGAAAGTCAATCTGGTTGCATGATGTTGATGATTTTATTGCTTCGTGCCACAGACTCAATGTGAGTCGTTCGACTCGTTGGGACCTGCACTGGTATACAGATACGATGAGCACAGTCCAGGTTCCCTACGCGTTTTGGGAACGCTGCAAAATTCGGAAGAGTTTGCTAAAGCTTGGAATTGTGCTGCTGGGTCAACCATGAATCCTTATCCCAAAGAACATGTAAAATGTAAATTGTTTTGAGTCAATGTTTTTGCAAAATATATGTATTATTGAATCCAATATTTACAATTATTCGAATAATATATTGTATTTCATCTATTGTGACAAGACAAATGCTGTCAGCGTTACGTATTCCCAATTTAATTTTAGTTTATATTTTTGTATACTTGAAGTAACAAATGCTCAAATAAATTTACTTGAATACTATAATATAATACTGCACTTTCATACTTGATGCTTTATTGCATGTTGGCATTCATTGATGGCCGGAAATCGATGCCGTGCTTGCAGCGACAGACAGTTGTCACTTTCTGTTCAAGGTCGCCACCGTTTTGTGTCACTCGAAATCGTTTCCGATTAATGTTACTCATGGACCATTTCTAGCTTGGTTACCAGACGGAACTATAACGCTTGATAAATTGGGCCAACCTGGACAGGGATAAATTTGGAACTATAATGACCAGTCTGGAATCAATTAAGATTATTATTGTTTTAATAGCACTGCAACTAAATTGTTTGACGTCGTCAGGGTTTAAAAAATCTGTAAATGCGTATAAAAGGCCTCAAATTGCAGTTAGTGGTTTCATAGTAGAAGACTCGTTTGAAGTTGTTTCTCCGGAAGAGGAGTTCATCACACATCATCATTATCGGAATGAGTTCATCTCGAAGATCGGAGACGACTTTGTTATCGGTGCGGATACAAAGTCCGTCATGTTTTCTTGTGAAGCAAACTTTCCCATCACTTGGAACTTTCCGTTTCCCAAGGTAGTTATAATTCATTACAACCAACAGAAATTAGAAAATCAAATCATGGCAACAATATCAAATTATGACATGGATGGTTTTTTGTGAAATTACAATAGCAACTGCGGTCACCATTGGACCGGGATATCAAGTTTGAAGAGAATCGATTTTCAGATTTTGATCAAAACACCATCAACCCAGTCAACACTCGCTTTAAACTTGAAATAAAATTAAAGCTGACATACGTGTCCTTTCTCAGTCTCAACGTGACATGCATTTCAGTAGAAGACAAACCAGAATCTCAATCCAGTATACACATATATTTGGCAGGTAAGTGTTTCCAAAAAATATACTGTCTGCCGCTACATTTATTTTTACTCGGCTGCATTGTGACAAATGTTTTTATGTCGCAGGCAAAGGCGATTTAGAACACGAAGGCCAAACTTTACAGATTACCGCCAAATCTATGACATGGTTCATTTCCAACAAAATCAGAGATTTTCCACCATTGGTGCTACCTTGCAGGCCGAGTTCCCCGGACGTGAAACTACAGCTGGAAAAGCAATCAACTTATTACTCGTTCTCTCCCAGCGGCAAAACAAACCTGACCAAACAGTGGGCAAAAGTTCGAGACCGCTACATTAAAGCATTTAACCCCAAAACAGGGTTCATATTTGACCGAAGGGTTGTTAGGGATAAAATGTTTGGCTTGTTCCGATGCTCTGTCGTGTACACGAATGATGATGGTATTGGAGATGAGGTGGAAAGCGACCAGTTTGTCATTCTGAATGTCACCAAAGACACCAATATACCAAGTAATGCCTCCATTCGGATTGACGAGATAACCATGTCGTCGTTTGAGCCCACATTGAGCCTTCACGGAAAAGCAAGTGTAAAGTTACAAATTCCTGATGACGAGTCGCTATATATTAGGCGACAGGAGATTATTTGCTGCTCTGGCGTTGAAGACAAACCGCCACAAATGTTTGTGGCATTTTGCAAGAATCCCGAAAGCTGCAAAATTAAAAAGAAGGTCATGCTGGAAAAAGCTGCTGCTGGAATTGGTCATGATGAGTCGCAACTCGTCGAATCCATTATTAACCCGTTCGGTAGTGACGTTAATAACTCGACCGATTGCAAACGAGCGACTCTTGTCTACCCCGGCGTGGTTATAATTTGCAAAGGAGAAACTGTGGACTACGCCAATCAATTCGTGGACATGTTCCGCCCAGATATGAATGGCCCTGTGGAGAATAGATCCGAAAGAGCCATGGCAGCTGAAATGAAGGAAATGCATCGGGAAAAACCAAAGTTGATTTATTTATCCAAATGTTCGTAAGAATCCGACTGAAAACATGAATGATATGTGCATGGTCGATAAATGATAATTATATAGAATTTTCACAGATGAGCCGATATCGATCGCGGAAATGGTTAGCAAAACGCAAGGAATGATTATCATGATGGGTAGACGGATTACTCAAACTGAATTATTGGATGACCGGATATCTTCGCAAAACTACGCCATGCTTTTTACACGTGCGTACGAGCAAATTATAGAAAATGCTGTTGAGCAAAACCTACACGACATATCCGATATGCTGGATGCAGATGATGAAAAACATGACACCGCCATTGTGAATGAATATGATCGGGACGTTTACTACGAAGGGGAGCCGCTTACATTTATGTGCTTTGGGGTAAAGCTTTTGTATTCCTATGAACCTCGTCTTCGACTAAATTGGAATAATGGAACCAAAACCGTTCTCACCGACATGAGAAGTCAATCACCAAAGGAGGCCGAAATACTATACTTTTACTTGAGTGGGAGAGCAGTAATGTTTGATGGATGGGGAGAGGATTTAGTCTCTATTTTTGCAAAGGAAATGTTAGCAAGACAGGAAATGAATTCCGTGGACTGCTGGATGCCGATACGCAATAATAGCAGGTGGGACACGATTTCAAAATCGGTTAGGGTGCTCCCAAGCGTTGCGCCAAGATTTGCTGAGAAGGAGGAGGAAATTGTGTACTTTTATTTGGGTGAACCTGGTAAGGTTGCTACTTGTACTGTTGTGGCAGGCATTCCGTTACCAACTTTTAAGCTGACTAGAGACGGGAAAGTTCGGACACCCAGATATGATAAGGCTGGAAATTCCACAGCTGCTAACAAGCACAGTTCTTCCTATAGTTTGACTAAAGGGAATGGTGGCATGGGGAAAGTGGGACAGGATATATTTTTGATTCAGTTGAAAATAAATTTCAATACTGTCACGATCACGCATAGACATCAGAACGTGTGGAAATGCATTGCAGAAAATGTGAACGGGACTGTCACGCGTGCTATTAAAATCATTGTGATAGGTACGTACTTCCATTTCAATCTAAATGAAAACAAATTTCAGATCTTATTCCGATAAACGTCTCATCATGTATTTCCAGAGAGACCTGGTATTGCTTTGCCCATATCACTCACCATTACCGGAATGCTTTGTCTGGTTGTCCTTGGATTGAGCGTAAAACGTTGGCATGCAGGACGTACCATGAACTCTTTTCCTTAACGTGATTCGTAACTGCTACCAATATTGCATGAATTTGAGTCTGAATAAAAACGAGTGAAAACTAATTGAATGGTGGAAGCCATAATTCCATTCATAAGCGGTTTCCATATTCACATGTTGTTACTTATTGTTGACTGTAATATCACTATGCATTTGTCAGCAGTGATCACGGCTTACATCACCTATGCCGCATTTCTATTCTCACTGGGAATCATCAGACTGACATTCACATGACTGCTGTCACGAATCGAAATCACTTGTTTATAATATCCTAAGTAACCTAAGTAATACGATCTTTGTGATAATTTTGGCATACATTCAGGTAAATTTGAATAATGTGCATGGACTACAAAATGAGATGACAATACCATTTAATACGATTTAATTTCATGAAACTTAAATAATGTAACATGTAATTAAAGATTCTTTCCATTGTTCAATTTAGACATTTGAGGAAGAAGAATTGGAATAATAATTTCACAAATTGCAAAGTCAATTCATGCATAAATGATTCACACTGCTTAAGCCTTGCATCAAAATGGTAAAATTGTACCCATTACTCTACCCTAAAAATGCATCATGTTTTATTAGATAAGCCGTTGTATGAATCTAAAGTTTCGTAGTGTTCAGAAGTATAGCACTGATTGTCGACGAAGCAAGTAATAGCGCTTTTGAGGGACTGTTAAGAATGTAATGGAACGGTGGTGTTTGTGAGAATATTGACCGTGAGAGTACATAAATAATCTTTAAATTGTATATAAGTTATCAGGTAGAATTCTGAGGTTTGTGATTTATGAACAGTTCCTTGTACTGTCCAATAGCAGCGGCTTTTATTAGTAGCCAATAATGTAAGATAATTCTGGCCAGTCCAGAGCTCTGTTATTTCTTCCAATCACATTACAAGAAAGAGACGCTACGGAAGAATTCTGGTATTTATGCGAGTAGTAGAAATGCCTTTGAACTGAATGTCAACGAGAGAAAAGAGAATAAAATGTATCTGCGAGTTGGCTTCAGTGCCCACTTCTCTGTCTGTCATTCTGAGAGAATGTTGTAAGTAAGAGTCCACAAGAGATAATAGTATATTGGGTAAATGGGGAGTATTTACTGATAAATATTTGACAAGTTAAACGCGATTTTAAATACTTGTGAATAAATAAACTGACTAAATTTATAGTTCTTTTTCCCCTATATCCACATCAAGAGTTCTCACCATCGAACACGTTATTTTTAGTTACCATCTGTACCATTTAATTGGCACAATTAACCAACAAGTTACCATCATATTTCACACACCAGCATCCGTTACAACTGATTAATTTTGCAGTTATTTTCATGGTCCTTCGAGCCGGATGCTAGACGCTTGTCGGACTAATTACCAAGCAGTGTGAGATTTAATTGTGACAGTTAAATATCTATTTTCCCGGACCGGTTAGTTAACAATGAATGGTTTTACGGATTCGTCAGCAAATTGTTCCTGCATGTCTGAATGCTGAGTAAGAGTGGAGGAAAGTTGCGCTTATTAAGTTCATGTTAGTAACTGTTCGAGAATAATAAACTGTTCGTGTGAGTTGACTGACAAAGTAACTAGTTGACATTGTAGGATTGTGACCTTGTGAATAGTGATTCAGCAAAATGACTGAGGAAAGGCAAAGAAGTAGTGCTCACAAAAAGCTGAAAGGATTTTTGACTGATGTCGGTACCCATGCAACCAAGCCATTAAAATATGATGAAGCTCGGGAATTGATGATCAGAGTGGAGGAGGTCTGGAATGATTTCAGAAGGGTGCAAGAGAAGTTGGAGTCTACAGCAACCACCGACGCTGCGTTCGAAGTACAATCGGATGCCGGAGAAAAGGTTGAAAAAACATTTAGTGATGTGCGTTCAAAGCTCAGAGTAATTTTGGAGTCATTAACGCCAACTACAGCAACAGCGTCGTCACGCACCGCCGCCACCACAACTGGATCACCAGCTGCAGTCAGGCTTCCAGTCATATCATTGCCGATATTCGAGGGAAATTTCACCGCCTGGATGTCCTTTAAGGACCTTTTCACCTCAGCAGTCGCCAACAACAAGGAGTTAACTGGGTCACAAAAACTCCAATATTTAAAATCTGCTCTTCGTGGAGAGCCATCAAACTTAATTGATTATCTTACCACAACAGACACAAATTATGCTGAAGCATGGCAGATACTCATCGGTCGCTATGATAACAAAAGGGAGATCGTACGATCTCACACTTATAAGCTATTGGATCTCAAAACAGTCAAGTTCGAGAATGCCAAAGAACTCCAAGCCTTAGTGGACGATTCTTTGAAGTGCATTCGTTCTTTAAAAGTGCTGGGGTGTCCCACGGACGAATGGGACGACCTTTTGAATGCAATAGTGGAAAAGAAGCTGGATGCAGTCACCCGGCGTGAATGGGCAAAACGCCAGAGTGCAGCCAGTACTTCCAAATTTGACGAGCTAATTAATTTTCTGAATAGCCACATCCGTGGCCTTCAAGCTGCTGGGAGTAGCAGCACATCACATTCTTCGGATCGACGGGGGGAGAAACCTGTGAGGGTAAATCACGCCGGAACGACGGTTGGTCAATGCCAAGTTTGCAAGGGTTCCCACCTTATCCAAGAGTGCAAGGAATTCCTATCAAAGGAATACAGCGAAAAGAGTGAATTGGTGAAAAAGGCTAGACTTTGTTTTAATTGTCTCAAGTCTGATCACATGATTAGAGAATGTT
Source organism: Sinella curviseta (assembly GCA_004115045.4). Taxonomy (NCBI): domain Eukaryota; kingdom Metazoa; phylum Arthropoda; class Collembola; order Entomobryomorpha; family Entomobryidae; genus Sinella; species Sinella curviseta. Next base: position 15,975,837 of record CM023203.3, read on the forward strand.
GTTCTCCTAAAAGGTGTAGAAAGTGTGGGCGCAGACATCATTCTGTGTTGCACGAGGACAGAGGAGAGCCGACAAAAAAGGATGATGGAATGAAGGCAGTGTCAGGTCATCATATTTCCACTGAATCAAGGGATATTGTCATGACAGCACTCGCGCACGTCCAAGATAAATATGGAGCAAGGCAGTTAGTTCGTATTTTTGTGGACAACGGAGCACAGTCAAACTTCATTTCCGAAGCATGTACCGGTCGATTGGGCCTTGTTCGGGAAGCAGGTCGAGTTCGAGTTCTTGGGTTCGGGAATACAGCGGTAGGAACATCAAAAGGGATCGTTCGTACTACACTCTACAGCACAATTTATAACCATTCCTTGGAGGTTGAGCTTAATATTATGAACAAGCTCACTGGAAGACTGCCATCTGAGAAGTGTCAAACGGGAAGCTGGAAGCATCTCCAAGGTCTAAATCTTGCAGATCCAAAATGGCATCAACCCAATCATGTGGATATTGTAATTGGGATTAAGTACTACCACAAGATAATGTTGACACAACGAGTTCCAGGGCCTACAGACAATGACCCAGTCGCTTGGGATACTATTTTTGGATGGGTAGTGGCTGGAACATGCCCAACGGATAGCAAGTCTCCAGTTCGAGTCTGTCAAGTTACTGTCGACCCAATCCAAGATCAATTGAGGAAGTTTTGGGAGGTGGAGGAGCCCCCAAAAAGGAGAATTTTAACTGCAGAAGAAAAGGAATGTGAGAAACATTTCCAAGAAACGTATCGTCGCGATTCCAGTGGGAGGTTCATTGTGGGAGTCCCCTTTGACAACGCCAAGAAGTCTACTTTGGGAAGGTCAAGGGACATCGCATTGAAACGACTACAGCAAGTTGAGAAGAGGCTTCAGCGGAAACCGGAATTGCAACAGCAATATGCAGAGTTCATGCAGGAGTACGAGTCACTCGGGCACATGAGTTTGCTTTCTGAAGCGGAAGCTGGAGAAAGGGTTGGAGCAACAAATTATTTATGTCACCATTTTGTGGTCAACGACAACAGCACAACAACCAAGCTAAGGGTTGTATTTGATGGGTCAGCACCAACTTCTACAGGAATTTCTTTAAATCAAACCATGTTAGTCGGAGCGACATTACAGGATGATTTGTATGATTTGCTATTGAGATTTCGTGTTCAACCCGTGGTTCTGAAAGCTGACGCAGCCAAAATGTTCAGACAGTTCAGACTGAGGGATGAGGATGCGAGATTTCATCGGATTTTGTGGAGAGAAACCTCAACAGCAAAGGTAAAAGAGTACCAGCTCAATACCGTCACATATGGAACTGCTTGTGCACCCAACCTGGCTACGCGGTGTGTACAGCAATTAGGATTGGATTGTAAAGAAGATTATCCCTTGGCGTCACAAGTACTGCTGAATGACGCCTATGTGGACGACATTTTGACAGGCACCCAGAATGAAGAGGACGCCTTGGAACTATTCAAGCAATTATGTGGAGCAGTAGCTACAGCAGGGTTGGAGTTGAGGAAGTGGACTTCCAACAGCAAAAAGGTTATGGAGGCAATACCGGAGCCATTAAGAGAAACCAGTCAGCTTGTATTTGATGATGATGAATTGGTCAAGGCACTTGGAGTGCAGTGGCATCCTGCTTCAGACAGGTTCCGGTTTAAAGCAGTCGAGTTCAACATTGGCGGTAAAACTACAAAACGGTCACTGTTATCAGAGCTGGCAAGGGTATTCGATCCTCTTGGTTTAATATCCTGTGTCACACTACGTGGAAAACTACTTCTGCAAGAGCTGTGGAAATTACCTGTGGGTTGGGACGATGAGGTCCCTACAACAACATTAGAGAGATGGAATGAATACAAGGCTGATCTTGCCAACCTTCCGAACCTGTCGATACCGCGGCGGATAACGTTTTCGGGAGCTGAGCGGGTGGAGATACACGGATTCTGTGATTCGAGCGAGCTGGGGCTTGGGGGACTGGTCTACCTTCGCAGCGTTTTCCCAAACGGGTGTGTGGAGGTCCGGTTCATTACCAGTAAAACGAAGGTGGCACCTGTGCGTCAAGTAACCTTGCCAAGACTTGAGCTGTGCGCTGCGGTGATGCTGGCGGAATTGGTGTCACATGTTGTAGAATGCTGCAAATTTGAGGTTGAAGTTAACTTGCACAGCGACTCGACCATCACTCTAACCTGGTTATCTGCGTCACCAAGACGCTGGAAGACGTATATAGCAAACCGAGTTGCTACTATACAAGAACTTACAACAATCGAGTCATGGCGTCATGTGGCAGGAATTGAGAATCCCGCAGACCTCGCATCAAGAGGATGTACTGTACAAGATTTGAGCAATAGTAAGTTTTGGTGGACAGGACCTGAGTGGTTGTCATCCCCAGTGCTACCCAGTTTTCCTGTACCGCCAACATGTGAGCAGAATCTTGAAGAAAGGAAGGTGGAGGTGGCGATCAACACGATTGAGGTCACGGAGCATCCCATTTTGACAAGATTTTCGTCGCTTACGAAACTGAAGCGAAGTACCGCTTGGTTTTTACGCCACCTGCACTACCGAGTTTTGAAGAATTGCAGTCGAGGACCACTTACTGCAACAGAGCTTCACGTTGTACTTGGGCTATGGATTCGAAAAGTACAACAGCAGTATTTCCAGGAGGAGTACCAAAGATTAAAGAAATGTGGACAAGTCAGCAGCAAAAGTAAATTGAAGAGTTTAGTCCCATTTATAGACAAGGAGGGCTTCATCAGAGTTTCCGGAAGACTGCACCATGCCGATATTCCACATCAAAAGAAGCACCAAATTATCCTTCCGGGTCAGAGCCATCTCACTTATTTACTGATTGATCATCAGCATCAAATCAATTTCCACAGCGGTTTCCAGTTAACGTGGGCATCGTTACAAAATGAATATTGGATTCTTGGAGGGAGGACCAGGGTGCGCCACTTTGTCAGGAGTTGTGTACGGTGCCGACGATTCCGAGCAAAGGCAGCCGAGCAGCTAATGGGGAATTTGCCAAATGTTCGAGTAACCCCATCGCGTCCATTCCTGCACACGGGGGTGGATTATGCCGGTCCCTTCTTCTTCAAAGATGTCGTTGGGAGAGTTCCAAAAGTGTACAAGGGGTACATGTGTTTGTTTGTTTGCCTAGTCACAAAGGCAATCCATTTGGAAGCGGCTTCATCGTTATACAGTGAAGTTTTTCTTGCTGCGCTGAGGAGATTTGTGTCAAGACGCGGATTGTGTGCCCACATGTATTCTGACTGTGGGACGAATTTTGTGGGAGCTGAAAAGGAAATCAGATCCTTTATGATGAGACGTGAAGTTCAAGATGCTGTTTCCCGAGAGCTATGCAACAAGGGGATAACGTGGCACTTTAACCCACCAGCGGCTCCACATCGTGGTGGATTATGGGAGGCAGGCGTGAAGTCTGCAAAGGGTCATCTTAGGCGAGTTATTGGGAACACCCCGCACACGTTCGAGCAGTTCACGACCATTTTAGCACAAGTGGAGGCTGTGTTGAATTCAAGGCCACTTTACGCTATGTCGCCAGATCCTTCGGATATGCAGCCATTGACGCCTGGTCATTTTCTCGTCGGAGCCCCATTGAACGCGGTTCCTGATATGGAGTGGGTGAAAGTCCCGAAGAACAGGCTGTCTCAGTTCCAGAAAATTCAACAGCAACTACAGCATTTTTGGCAGCGTTGGAGTCAAGAATATCTTCATACCCTGCAGCAACGCAACAAGTGGATGTGGGAGCGAGAGTCGGTGAAAGTTGGAGATCTTGTGCTGCTAGTAGAAGAGACGCCTCCAGGTACTTGGCGGATGGGCAGAGTCTTGGCTATTCATCCTGATAATGAGGGGAAAGTCAGATTGGTCACCGTTAAGACTGCGACCAGTACACTTGATAGGGTTATCGCAAAATTGATTCCATTAATTAATAATGACAATAATGATTAAACACATGAAATTGTAAAGAACTTTTCAATTTATTGCTTATCACTTTGGGTTTGTTGCTTGTAGATGTGACTGTGGGGGATAGGTAGGGACTTCGTTCTGAAAAATTGCTCCCAGTAAGGCTAATACCTGAAGACGGTGAGCGTGTTATGGGACGTAGGTTCTAATGTATGGGCTCCTATTATTTGGGTTAATTCCTGAATTTAGTAAACGAGTCATGAACCGTTAGGGTGAAAGTATCTCCTCATTTTCGCATTTGCACGGTGCCGATCCACTGTGATGAGTAATGTTTTGCTAGGTTCATTTTTTAAAAAAGTAATTGATTGTACTTATTTTGATTTTATACCACGACTTTAATAATTGATTTTAATAATTGACTGTGTAAATTGCCCCAGAGGGACAATGGGGGGAGTGTTAAGAATGTAATGGAACGGTGGTGTTTGTGAGAATATTGACCGTGAGAGTACATAAATAATCTTTAAATTGTATATAAGTTATCAGGTAGAATTCTGAGGTTTGTGATTTATGAACAGTTCCTTGTACTGTCCAATAGCAGCGGCTTTTATTAGTAGCCAATAATGTAAGATAATTCTGGCCAGTCCAGAGCTCTGTTATTTCTTCCAATCACATTACAAGAAAGAGACGCTACGGAAGAATTCTGGTATTTATGCGAGTAGTAGAAATGCCTTTGAACTGAATGTCAACGAGAGAAAAGAGAATAAAATGTATCTGCGAGTTGGCTTCAGTGCCCACTTCTCTGTCTGTCATTCTGAGAGAATGTTGTAAGTAAGAGTCCACAAGAGATAATAGTATATTGGGTAAATGGGGAGTATTTACTGATAAATATTTGACAAGTTAAACGCGATTTTAAATACTTGTGAATAAATAAACTGACTAAATTTATAGTTCTTTTTCCCCTATATCCACATCAAGAGTTCTCACCATCGAACACGTTATTTTTAGTTACCATCTGTACCATTTAATTGGCACAATTAACCAACAAGTTACCATCATATTTCACACACCAGCATCCGTTACAACTGATTAATTTTGCAGTTATTTTCAGGGACATTTATCTTGAATATTTTAATGAATCTGGAAGTCAATTACGGAGTAGTTTCACCCAATTTGAGCTAATAGTTTCTCTGCATTTTAGTTTCATGATTTAATAAGATACTGAATTTTGGAACGTTCAGTGAAAGAACCAAAATCTATAGACCGAGATGGTTCTAGAGTTTTGTCAATTTTACTAAACGGTCTGGTAATTCCTTATGTCTGAATTTCCTTTAATAAAGGGCTTCATAGTTTGCTACAAAGTCACGAAGGGTAATCAGAAGGGCGATTATTCCATACAAACTGGAAGACAAGAGTCCAGCGGTGAGAAAATTTTGAGAGAATGCTTTTAGTTGGAATATTTAATGGACCTTGCTTTGGAGCATGAAAAATGGGACCAAAGTTAGTTTCATGGTCACACGTGTAGCATGCACTTGTTGGCTTTATAAGTAACACTAATCGATGTAGATTACGATAAATTACAGCCATTATCTTGAGTGCAATAAGTGCTACTTAATTTGCGGTTTCTGGAAATTTCTAATGTATCCAGGAAGGGTTTTCACATTATAACTTTATAAGGCTGTAAGTTATCCACACTTATGCCGAAAAATGACAATTAATATTGGAAAGGTTTCATCTATTTTTGATGAGATTGAAATGACCGTAATTATTATTTTTACTCAAACTGCGGTTCACATTAACTTTAGCTGCTGCTTCATCGCAACGTCATTTTGAGCTAAGTTTTGACAAAGTGAAGTACAAATCAGTCCACACTTTTTATCTTTTATTTGTGTCCTGGGTTAACCAAGTCAAAGCAAATATGCAGCAAACGGGGACTCTAAAGAAACGCAGACGGAGAATCTTATCCAAGGTATATTTTGCACATATATACATGTACATCACAAAACAGCATTTAACGTGTTATCCCCACATTCCATTTACACAACATTTAGGTGAACGGACTTTCAGTCCTGCCGTACGATGAGACGATGGACACATTTACAGGGAAGGATTTATTTACAAGGGATGACTCAGATGATGATGCGTCATCCTTCAGAACAACTTTATTGCGCACACGCGACGACACACGGATCACACTCTCTGCAAAACAACAACGAGGAGAGTATCGTCGTCTCTCCTACATGTCATCCCGGTCCCGAGTTACACGAAACCCCGACTTTCACAATTTTAGTCGTCATGATGATGTGGAAACCGGGTCGTCATTTGGACAAAGGTCAGCAAGTAGTTCGAATTCTGCCTCAGGGGGAATTGAACGGCGCAGTCGTTTTCTCAGCGAAACTGCCATTCTGCGACTAAGACAACTCATTTTACTAGGAACTTGTGTTGGCTCGTTTCCGTGGACGTGGAGGAAGAGAGAGTACCGCATCGAGAAATGGGGACCGTTCATGGAGAAGCTGTGGTGGCTGCAGTGGTTCCTGATAACGGTCCAGTCAGCCGTTCTCCTTTGTTTTCAGGTGGATGTCTTTTTAGCGAGTTTCAGAACAAGTGAGGAGAGAAGCAACCGATCCATCTTCATGAGCTGCTTTGGCATTCTTTGGTATGTGTATGCTCTGGGATACAATGCCAACTTGTTCTTCTTCAAAGAAAAGGTGAGTTACACAATAACTAGGGCATGAAACATCTACTTTAAAGTACATGAATTTTCAAAATATTTGGATGCGCTACTAGATAATGAACTACATCAACGCTCTGCTCCAATTTAATCACGAGCACGTAGCAAAATACGTTATTCATCTGGACGGTTATCAGGACCGTGGCGGAGCCGTGATAAATCTATGCTTCTTCAGCAATTTGTCTCAAATATTCATAAGCGCAAGCTTTTTTCTTCGAATGCCATTCATGCCCTGGTATCTGTTTTCCTACATTTACCCCAAGCCGTGGTACTGGCTAATTCCTGGAACATTACATGATGCCGTGCTAGTTGGCCAAGTGATAACTTCCTATCTATTGATATCGTGGATTGTTGTGGCTCACGCCAACACGTTGCAGTTTTGGCTTCGGGAAATACAGTAAGTTTTACAAAATTGCATAATAAAAATGCCAATATCTTAATATGCTGGCATTATTTATGTACCCATCTCTCTATAGCAATAATAATGACAGCGACTACACCATCCATGAACTTCGATTCCCAAAAAATGCGGTGGCAACGTACAAGACACTTCAGGTCATCAACATTCTTTTCAATGAATCAATGGCGTCTATGGCGATACCTTGGATGAAATTTGTGATGGCATCTGCCATGATTCCTTGTGGTTATGTCATGATTCGAAGCATGAACCAATTATTCATCGACGAGTTTCCAGGTATTCTCACGTATCCAATGAGTATCCTGGATTGCGGTCTGGTCGGATTTCTGTACGTACAATTTATACGAAATAACAGTACACTCGAACGACAAAATACTTATTTAATTGGGGTTGCACTTTTTCTAGATTGTTGAGTATGCTAGCAGAAGTATATGATTTGGGCTGCAGCTTCATCGACTCATGGAGTAGGACAAAGCAACAGGAGTTTCGCAGAATCTTGATGAGCTGTCCATCGCTGAAGGTTTGGACTGGTCGATTTTATTTTATAACTGTGTCAACGGCAATTACGTACTTTCAGGTTGTCTTTGACATCATCACTGATTGCATAATCACATTTCCGTAACAGCCCGTTATGCAACAATTTATACTTCGTCGTCGTATTTATGCACAAATCCAACATCAGAATAAGTTTATGTCCATAAGGAGAGATGACTGTAACGTTTCGGCTTAAACGAAATCCGTCGCGTTTTATAGGCATCATTTCCTTTCACCAATAATTTCATTCCCCATGTACATATTTTATGAAAAGCTTGGCACTGTTATCCCAATAGCACTATCGATGGATGAATTGCTTTTTTTGGTCGCCAGGGGATAGAGGCAACGGTTGCCTAATACGTTAGACGCTGTATGAAGTCGGAACAGTCGTCCCTTGATTACATGAATGTATTGATTTTTGGAGACTACAAGGGATTGTATTAAATATTACCCCCGATAGCACAAGCGCCAATTTATATAACCATCGAAACACAATGTAATATTATGTACCATTTATAATAATAAATACGTTGCTAAATATTGCGTAACATTTGTGGTAATCAATCCGTTATCAACGTCTCTGTGAACCGTTGTCCCATTACGAGACATTTCAGTGTCACGATTACGATCCTTGTGACAACTTTGGCATACATTCACGTAAACAGGAATGATGTTCAAGTACCCTAGATTAAGTTAGGTCAAGTTCGACATGTACATATCGTGAGAAATTTGCACCTGTGATTGCCATTGCTGCGTAAAGTAAACAAGGGCACCAAAAATCGGCGGGCCATTAATTATTTTAATGGCTTTACGCAGATAACATGTTATCAATTATATTGTTGCCATATGCATGAATTCTCACCGCGTATCAATGGAAAATTCCGGTAGGGTAAATAAGATGATTTGATACTGAATATGATTTTCTGATATACTGCTCATTTAATTGCTCGAACTAGGATCGGCACTATATCTTTAAATAACCTAAATCATTTCATAATTCAAAAGGATATTGTTATCCATTGCAATTTTGAATAACTTTTAAAAAATGCTGCAACTGTTGTGTGTACTGGTGTCAATGCATACCTTAGTTTCTGCTGTTAACATTGGTAAGTTTTACTGTGAATATTGGAATTTGAAAATATACATATACTTCAGAGCCATTCCAATTATCTTCAAATTTCAAGTCGGTTTCTACTATAAACCCATTTTAGCACCAAATGTGATTGGCGATGAATGGTATCCAGAATATGCTCCATGGATCGTCAGTCTGCAGGTGGCTGAAGACGATTTTGCATACTGTGGGGCAGCCATAATCAAATCGTTTTACGACAGGAAAGTTTCTGAGGAACAAATTGGAGTAGAGATCTCTAAGGAAAACAGGACGGTGATTAAAACTGTTTCAACTATACAGTGCCTCGGTTGGGTTATTACTGCGGCGTCTTGCCTAAAGGATGTCAGAAGGATAATTCCAACAATTGGGTACGGCTTAACCATTTCTGCGACGCATTATTGAGAACCTTTAAGTAATACCCTAATTATTATAGGAACCTCAAGCTGGGAGATGAAGACACGATGGAGCTCCCATGTGTTATAGTAAACGGGAAAACTTTTATCCATCCTGATTACAATGAGTATGGCTACTAACGAATTTGCATGCAAGTCTACAATGGCAAACGATTCATTTCTTTGGTAGCATTTTAAATTGAACATTTCATATTCCAGAGAAACGAATGAAAACGATATCGGACTAATTCCGGTGTACTACAACCAAACCGCTTACAGCGACTACGACGAGTACTGGGCATGTAACGACGCACGGATCCCAACTTTGCGTTACTGGCCGGGAGAAAGTTCCCAAGAACTTCCTGATTATCGTAAGCACTTAACTGAAGATTTTCGTAGCGCATTTAAATACATTAGTTATCTGATACGTCGATAATCCCGTAGCATGGATACCTGCCTCTGCGTATGGATGGGGCTTAAAGCAGCCAAACGGAAAACTACAAAAGGTTTTGTCCAATGCTCTAACTCCTGCGGTTCCAGACCAAATATGTGATAGCATTTATGGGACTTCTAAGTTCAAGTCAGAGAGCATGATATGTGCTGGTGGCGATGGTCAGGGTCCATGCTCCGTAAGAATATGTTGCTATTTTTTGGACACATGAAATCAATTTTAAGGTATTGTCAGATTTAGTTATAAAATTGATATGATCATTATTGGCTTTTAGTATGACGTAGGTGGCCCATTGGCCTGTTGGGGTAACGATGGTTCCGAAGAGTTTATGTATCTTTGCGGAATAGCATCATTCGGGGTTGGATGTGACTCCGAAAGTTCTCCAGCTGTTTTCACGGAAGTTGGGGTGGACAAGTTTCAAAACTGGATTGATAATATAATATATTATTTTGATCCTAATGCCACTGCCGTAGATACAACAAATTGTTAAAAAATTGGAATCATCGCCAACTAAAATAAACAACATTCCCAAACGTCGCATAATATGTACATTAATAAAGAAGATACATGTTGTAATCTGTGTGTTCAAGTTCAAGATTAAAGGAAGAGGACTTGTTCCGCTCATAAAAAATTCATTAACTTTCATCATCCTTCATATCTTTTTGTTCTCAGTGCAATCAACTTTAAATGACGATACTCAGTCACGGTAATATCATATCGATGAAAACTTTTAAGGTACAAGTTTAGTAGGTGTCGTGTGACGCTGTTGGTTTCCTCTTATCTGATTTTTGTTTATGCAGAACAATGGCTACGATTACGTTTCCAGTTATATAGGTACGAATTTGGTAAATGATTGCTTCATATTCATTTCGCTGTCATCACTGTCAAGTACTTGTGCATTCCCAAATGATGCTTATCGCCGTCCGATAAGCCACCGACGAGTGTGCTAAAACGAAAAACAGGATGCGATGACTCACAAAATCGTTCCACCTCATTATAACGGAACGAAATCAAAATCACAAATGAAAATTGTACATGCACTCTGATTGACTATTGATTGAGCACGAATCTCAAACGAACTGAGCGGAATTATTTTCAGCAATCATTCCGACGCTGCATTGAATCAAATTGAGCTACACTTACAGTGACCGTATCGTATCTGCACAATAGCATAAATATAATTACCGTGATGTCAGCCAGTGACTTTAATTACTTTCGGCTTGAGGCCGAAGACGAGTACCAAAATATGACAATGGAAAATAGTTACTTTGGACCAAAACTACCAAGCCTAAAGTAAGCCCTACATAAATAATGTTTGTCTTATCAAATGCAGTTAGGAGAACCAATTTTTTTTGAATTACTTAGGTTCTCCGTTGTGGTCGTTGCTATCGTAGCCGGCCTAGCATTGGTGTCAACATGACTTCTTATGCTATTTTATACTCATCGAGTGGAAACTAATCCTAAAGTTATCCCCAATGTGCTCACTCATCTTTCGGAGGGATCTACGGAAGGTTGTACTGGCAGTGCTCCGGAGGACACCACTGAGGACGACGCTACCGATGACATGGTGACCGATCCTAGGGCAATGCCAGAAAACAGTCACGATATCGAAACCACACGACATTCAACGCACAGCAACATACTTCTAGAAACCACAGCCATTTCTAAACTTGGGATTGACCCATGTGAAAACTTTTACGAATTAGCTTGTGGCGACTGGAAGAGGGAGCATCATGTGGCGCCAGATGCTGAGTACTGGGCTAGCACATGGAACAGTTTGCTGGATAGGGTTACGGATGTCGTAAAAGGTATAGGTTCAATAAAACTTTCACATGTCAACGTTCAAAACTTATAACATTAAATTGAATGATGTGTGGCCCTAATAGGAATTCTGTCAAGTCAGCCATCAAGTGACGACATTGAAGGATGGAAACAGGCAACGCTAATGTATAATAAATGCATGACACTGGAAAACCAAACCAAGCAGCAGGAGAAGGAAATTCTTGGTTTCATTTGGAGCAAGCTCGAGTCATATGGCGGATGGCCCATGCTTTACAGCGACGACGGTTGGAATGCAGATAACTTTAATTGGGAGAAATCAGTAGTGGCTTTTCTGAGGACATTTAGACGGCCTACTATCTTGAATGTGTTTTCACACGAAACATCGGACGCCTATTTGAATCCGGAGATCGCCATTCCTCTGGCAGATCCTATATCATGGGATCATGAAGACTACATTGCGAACGTCGCCAAAGTGCTGATGGCTTTTATGGCACCCAACGAGCTGGATGAATACTATGCAATTGAACAAGTTAAAAATATGACGAAAATGTACGAATATCTGGATAGCTTTTACGGTGTGAAAGACAAGTTAAAAATATGACGAAAATGTACGAATATCTGGATAGCCTTTACGGTATAAATATATCAGACAAACACAGGGCATTGTTTTGCGGGATGGTGAAATTACCTTATCACAACTTCAAAATATGATTGACGTTTTCGTCGGAGCGACCAACAAGGTAGATAAGCTTATCAACGTACATTCTGGTTATCTGTGGCGTATAGCTCTGTTTATGCATTTAACATTGAAAGAATATAATTTTTCCGCACAGGTGCAGTTTGGTAGACTACTCGAGCTTGTATACGAAAAGTCCGGAGTTGAGATAAAGGACAACCTAAGCATTTACGTAAAGGACGTTACCAGTATACTCCGTGTTTTAAAATTTGTGCAGGATGAGAACCCCAGAACATTGGCAAACTACCTTCACTTTCAAATGCTCCAGGAAATGATTCCTTATTCCACAAGGGAGCTTCGGGAGCTTTACAATTTTTTTTGAATACTACGGGATGAGAAGCTATACAGTGTTTACAAGTAAAGTATGTGGGGATTTTGTTCGTACAAACTTTACATTAGGACTGGCAAAGAAATATGTCGAAGAAGAGTTCAAGGATGCATCGGATTATTTGGGACATAAACATGAGGTATGTCGGCGACACAAAAAATAATAACTTGTGCCTCGAGATCAAACAAATTTGATTTTTGTTCTGTTCAAGGTCAAACGAATGTTTCACCAGATTAAGGATGCGTTCCACAGCTTAAAAAATGATTCCTTTGATTTGGAATCGGCCAACAACAGATCTGATATTTGCATCGGCTTTCCGGACTGGATTACAGATGGGGACAGAGTTCAAAAAGAATACGAAGGGGTACTTGTCTAGAAACAAAATATAAATTTCTGGTGGAACGAGATTTATTATGTTTTCTAATTGTATGTTTTCTAACTGTAGCTTGTTTTATACCAGTCCACATATCTCGAGCAAATACTCTCAATGAAGGAATGGTCCACAGACAAAGAGCTGAAAAGACTAAATGAAGCCAAAGTAACGGAAGAATGGTAAAACGTTTTGTACACTTTTGAGATTAAGCATTGTTTTCGTTAAAAAAATGCAAATCGTCACAAGTAGTCTTAATTGTTTCCAGTGACTGGTTAAAAATGAATTATTTGATACCGGGTCATTTAACTAAGTACTCAAATTGAAGACGTGTAAGTTGCGAATGAGAAGACAACTTATTTCCTTGTTGGTCGAATCGTTAGTGATTTAATTTGTTGTCATAAAAGTAAATAATTCAAGAGAACGTTTATATTAATTATGTTTTCAGATATGCCAGATGGTTTGCTACGACCACCGTTCTTAAGTCTGAATCCTGAAAACAAGTAAGTTTTGTCTTATGACATGTTAAGGTAAATTTATGGAGCCAACAATTTAATTTTAATTTCTACAGAGCCGCAAACTATGGTGGTTTAGGAGCTATTCTTGAACATGAACTTGTTCATGGTTTAGCGAAATATGGTAAGAAAAGAAAACAATTAAATAACACTATAATTTCAGATCTTGAAATTGTTGACACATTTATATTAACGGGTCCAGGTTGGGAGACCTCAGGTTTCCGTAATGTTCTAAAGCCGGCAGCAGAATGTCTAATAAACCAATACAATGGATTCGGAACGGATGGCTTGCACAACGAAACAGATTTCATTGACGGGTCTCAAACGGTGGATGAGAACTTTGCTGACAATGGCGGGTTAAAATTGGCCTACTATGCTTTCAAGACGGAAGAATCTCGGAGCAAGTCGAGTAGCGGCGACATGCAATCAAAGCCAAAAGGTAATCCGGATGAGCTCTCAAATGACCAGACATTTTTTCTCACTTTTGCGCAGGTAAGTATTTCAACCAATATGCATCTAGTTCTACAGGAAACCATTATTTTAAAAGATTCTCTGTCCATTTGTATTTTACTTGCTTCTCGTTTCCAGTGCTGGTGCGAGTCGTTTAACTCAGAACACCCTGTAAGTATTTTTGAATTTGATGACCATAGTCCGGGATCATTGCGCGTTTTGGGAACACTGCAGAATTCTCAGGAGTTTGCTGACGCATGGAACTGCCCAGTTGGGTCCGGAATGAATCCTTCACCAACGAAACATCCGAAATGTAATTTGTTTTCAGACAACAATTCCAGGAGGAAATAAATACTAGTATCACATTGTTCATTACATTCGCATGATCTGGAAACTCGTACATGTAATAAAATCGTTGTTAAAATAGGCTTGAATTCGTATGTCCGAAAAATTGTGACTAATATTTTGTTAATGAGATGCACGATAAAATTATATTGGGTAAAGCAGCTATAAATCTTTCCAGGTGGATAATGCATTCATTACTACTAAGGCTTATCTGGCTACCACAAATTAAACTGATTAGCTACCACGTTCATGATACCTACATTATGGCTTGAATGGATAAAAAGCAATGCCTTTCATGACTGCTTATATATCTCTGCAAAATTTGTCTTCAGTATTCCGTATATGTTCTAATCTACGCATATCAGATAACGTTTCAGCATCTGCGCATTATCTCACGTATCCAGTTATCTGTTTGCTATATCAAGGTTTTCGTGGTATTCATATTTTAGTTGATGGAGATGCAAGAAAATAATTTTTGTCAGCCAGAGAACGTACACAAAAATACACGGAATCATTGTATTGAAAAAAGTAACTATTCATAGAAAATGTTAGCAGGATGGCAACCACTGACTACAAATACGCTAGACTGGAAATAGAGGAGGACTGTGGTGACGAGGAGATAATTTACCAGCGGCCCCAAGCTGGACGGCTCAAAGGAAGCCACTTGAGGTAAGTAGCGATATCCGAGACATCCGTTTATTAATGCCATTTACATTGCACTACTTTTTCTTACAAATTTCAGGTGCGATTGGGATGCTTGCTGCAAACAAGTTGACGCCAGTATTGTGGCTGTTCTTGCAATCGTAGCTATGTTTTTGCTTGTCGTTGTTATTGCTCAGCTAAGGAATTCCGAAGAAACTAAAGTGGAAGTAAAAAAGTATAGTACTTTAGAAAAGCGGTGCTCACTGTTTAAACTGCACAATCCGCAAGAATATAGGTCGTATTTAAATTTACGCGTTACAAATTCACTGGATTATAATGTGTCTGTGAACATTTTAAATAATCTGAAGCGGGTCGACCCGTGTGACAACTTTTATGAATTTGCATGCGGCGGCTGGGAAACTAAAAATCCCATTCCTAAGAATGCAGATGAATGGAGCGTGTTTAGCGCTCTGGAGAAAAGTACAGCCAACATTGTTGAAGGTAAGGTATAAATAATTTTACCGTTTTACATTATTATATCATATCGTCGTCTAACATTAAACTAAGCGAAAATAAATATTGTAGAACTTTTGAAGGGACCCAGAGCTGAAACCGATATCGTAGCATTCATGCAAGCCCAGTTGATGTACAATAAATGCTTGGAGCACAAGCAGGGCAATACGTCACAGAGCGATACAACGCCGGCCAGTGAAATATGCACCAATGTTGTTTGTAAGAAGTTTGAATTTGCGGTAGCCAATAAATATGTGAAACGAGAGTACTACAATGAATGTGATCTAATGGAGCATTTGAATGCGGCAATTGTAGTCAAATAAATTATGAGTTTGTGATTTTTACTGAAATCTTGCTACCAAGTGTTATTAAACTATTGTGTTTCTTTTAAGGTTAAGCATATGTTTGGACAAATCAAGGAGTCATTTCGTCAGTTAGGAAACTCGACTTCCCCTTTGGCCTATGTACTAGATAATATGGCAAACATTTGCATTGGATTCCCTGACTGGATACTTGACGATAAGAGGGTTCAAAAGGAATATGAAGGGGTACATACATAAGTAGAAAGAGAAAACTTTACATGTCGGTGGAGAGAAAAAAATGTGAGTTTTATTTTACTTCAGTTGCTACTGAATCATTCCACTTTCCTGGAGCAAACACTGGCGTACGATAACTGGCAGACGAAAAGGAATGAAGTCATGGGAAAGCATAATTCATTAGACATTCACGGATGGTAAGCTGATTTACCTAAAACTAGTTACGGCATAAAATGCGTTTAATAATGTATTATGTTTTGTTTTGTCACTAGTGACTGGAGTCAACCTTCTGTAGAAATTGGAGCCTCAAGTGATGACAAGTCATATAAAACTTGTACGTATCGTACATTTCATCATTTCATTCGCTTCACCGCTGCTTTTCATCCGAGGTTTTAGTTTGATTTTTTTCAATTAATATCGCAGATTTGACGATAGACATGCTTCAACGACCACTGTTTACTTTGGGTTTAAGAAACAAGTATGACATTCAAATATAGTCAAATTTTACATATAATATACAATCAACCTGCATTTTAATTTGGAATGAATTTCTATAGGGCACCAAACTATGGCTCATTAGGCACAGCTATCGGACACGAATTGGCTCATGCTTTAGCACATGTTGGTACGTAAAAGCACAATCGAAACGTTATTCTATGGATTGGTAGGTAAACAACTAATTTGTCGCAATTTTTGTCATTAGTCTGGCATCATTTCCACAACGGAACGCTTTCTACGGAGCAACAATGCTTGGTGGATCAGTACAGCAATTTTTCAATGACCGTATCAGGAAATGAAAAGTTGTTTCTGAATGGAACAAAGACGTTACGAGAGAATTTTGCGGATAATGCCGGTCTGCTTTTAGCTCATCACGCATTTATGCAGGAAGTTTCCAGGAATGCTACTAACAGAAATAATGATACAGCACAGGCCAAGACGCTGCTTGACGAGTTTACTGATGACCAACGATTTTTTCTCAGTTTTGCTCAGGTAGCACTTGAATACGTTTGTCGCCAAACATTATAATATTTACGACTTAATTATGTTTGCATTGTTATCTTGCTTCCAGACCTGGTGCCAATCATACACCGCGGATGGTTGGAGAAGCGTGCTGAGAAACGACGAGCATAGTCCAGGAATGTTTCGCGTACTGGGAGCTCTTCAGAATTCAGAGGAATTTGCTCTAGCATGGAATTGTCCCGTTGGGACGACAATGAACCCTGATGCGACGAATCGGCGGAAATGTCATGTATTTTAGCGACTGTTAATTTTCTAAACATTCTCAAGTAATTATTGTTAAGGAAATGTTAAACACATCCAAATGGTTTTTATAAATACCGACAGTAAACTGATATTTTATATTGATTCAGAGTCGCATATCGTGATCACCTTATTTTTCGTACATCCCATCATATTTGGATCAGTTCATCATAAACCGCGGAGTCAAGTCCATCAGAGTTACATTTGGATAATTACTTAAATTTCCTTAATTAATTAGGGAAACTTTTACCATCAACCTGACGCGTATCAAAATTGAATAAGTATTTAGCATTGTCCTTTATTGAATGATATATATGGTGAGTTTTTCAACGTTAAAAATTGTACGGAAAGGCAACGCAGAACGTAATTAGGCGCAATCTGATTTTCTGCATGCTTATCATATCTTCGTCCTCCTATCCCACTTTTCTTATCAGCTTTTTACAATGCAAAATCAAATGGACAAAGTTCTGTGTTGGGAACTTGACGGCAGTCGTAAAGTTACACAGATGATAAATTGTTAACATTGACAGTGGGATGCAGTAAATCGTTGAAGGTTAAAAAGTGGTGCACTGGTACGTGTTGGATGAAACAATAAACATAGTTTGATATGATCATTCTACGTGACATGAATGCTAATAAGCAAATGAATACGACAATTATTTTATTTCCAGTTATGCCAAACGCCCCTTGTGAGTGTAGATTAAATATCCCTGAATGTATTTCAATAAGTGAGATTTCCTCGAGATCTTCATAAAACAATACTTATAATTTAGTTCATCCGCAAATAAATATGAAGCTACTATTGCTGTCACTAGCATCTGTTGGGATTCTCTCATCAATTGTCAACTCGCAGTGTAATCCGGGCCGGGTGAGTATTCATCCAATAATAGTCTCATTTGGATTCACAATACAAAATACGATAAGTAGAAGTATTTCAGAGAGAAAGTATAAACTATAAATATTGTATTTAAATCGTCTGAATATTTAGTTCGAATGCCGGAACGGAAACTGTATCCCAGGAAACCTAGTGTGTGATAGTAAGTATACCGAAATCATTTTTGACTTTCTGATTTGATCAATTCCTGAAACTTTAACAGTTTACCATATTATCATGGGTTTTACATTCATGCAGATAGAAACGACTGTGGTGACTTAAGTGATGAGATTGATCCAATTACTGGACAATGTCCAGCCTGTGCACCAGGAATGGTAACTTTTAAAATGCATGGAAATAGAAAAGGAATTTTAATGAAAATTGCCATGAACTAATTCGTAGTAACGACATTGGCTCTCACTTTCAGTTTTTCTGCCAAATCGCAAAGTGCATTCACCCCAAGAAAGTTTGTGACGGTATTAGAATATTTAATAATAGCCGATTATTTCTTATAATATAGGACTTGCTTTAAATTGGAGACTTTACTTTTCCCCCATTATTAGGAGTGAATGATTGCGGTTTCTTTAAAGAAGATGAGATAGATCCGGAGACGGGTGAATGTCCGGCATGCCCAGCGGAAACAGTATATTTTTTATAATCCCAAGATAATATGTTATAAAATTTGATGGATGTTCATACCAAAAATTATATGCTCCCATCTGAACCTTTTGAATTCACAGGTAAAATGTAACAGCGGAGAGTGCGTCTATGACCGCTGGCTTTGCGATGGAATAGCAGATTGTACGGACCGAAGCGACGAACAGGAAGACTTTTGTGCCATGTACAATAAAACGGCACATTTTACTCAAAGTCGTTAAAGGAAATGCAATACAATAACATGGTGCTAACAATACAAAATGCCACCGTTCATAAAATATCTTAGAGTAATTTATAATGTAGATTTTCCATTAATAATGCACTAAAATCTAAAACACTAATGTCTTAGTAATTACTTGAACTGGGTCCCTAAATACTGAACAGAATGTCCTTCAATCGGACAATTAAAATATATCAAAGACTTTCTTTGTAAATTTAATGCTATCCATGCATGCAGACTGCCATAGCTACATCACATTTACCTTAAATTAATATTCTGGTGCCATTGATTGCTCACTCCTCAATCCAATCTAACGTTTCTCTGGTCCGCGGAATGCAGTCGTCATCGATTGGGAACTGTATAAGAATGAAAGGGTACCTAATTACCAAGTCAAAAATCTACACAACTAAAGTAATAAAGATCATAAAATTAAAAGTGATAATATAATAACGAAAGCGTACATGTATTTTATCTTTCTTAATTTCTTAATATACAAAAATAACTCAACGCGACTGCAATAAATAAGGTTTTCAAACTTCATTGTATTTACGACTCCTATTTGAATTAAATGGGATTTCTAAGCTGTATTACAAAACCCTGCACTTATCCAATAGGTACGGCGCTTCCGTTTGTATCTGATGACCTCCAAGTCTCCTTCATTGCAGAAACTACTGTGTCGTCAATTCGAAACTGTACCACGACCACTAAGTAAGTTATTATCAAACCGACCATCTACAAAAATCCATTCATAAATATACTTGTTAAATAAATATCTTCAGTCGGCAAAGTGGTGCTGAACATTAAGATGGTTACCGAAGTCAGCATTTTTCTTCCCAAAATGAAAAAGAAGCCAGGTGAAATTACTATCGGATTCGTTTGAATCCTCTCGTGTAGCATCACAATCTACAGAAGGTTAAATAATGAAATGAATAACTATCCTATGCACTTTAATGCCATATTACTTTTTAAAATATTTATGAATTCTCACGTCGGTTAGCAAACTGTTGGATGCCGGAGACGCCGGTGAGGTCAAATGAACTGTCCTTGAGATCGTTTTGCAAATATTTTCAACATGTCCATTTACGTCATTTTTAAATTCAGAACCGACGTTGGCCAAGTAGTACAAATTCCCAAATATAACCCCAACTGCTACGGCCATGAAGGGAAATCCTTCGTAAAAGCCATATTTTGTAGACTGGATCATGACGAATAATTCAATGACTGTAATACAACCAGCAGTAAATAGCCATACCAGTATCGGAAATTGCCAAAGGAAATTAAATTCCCGGACCACACGTTCCAATTGCTCAATTTGCTTAATGAACCCGCCAAACTTGTATGCAAGAGAACCATTATGCTCCGATTTGGTATTAATATCGACTAGCCTGTTCTTTGCAAAATTGTCACAGTTAAGGCATACAGCGCGAAATATCATACCAAGCCATTTGATATACATTGAGAACCAAATGGGCTGGAACATGTACAAAATTGTACACAGGACGTACATGGCTGCCCCAAAAGACAATAGGGACAGGGAAATGGGCGAATACAGTTTCCCCAAAACCTGAAAATAGTTAGTTAGATGCATGGAGTATGCAATTCCCAGAAAATTAGCTAGAACAATCAGACCGGCACATGTTCCCAGTTTTCGCAACTTCAATGATATTTCGTTAATCCATTCTTGATGCATGGAATGGTTTTTGGTGTTTAATTCCAGCATGATGTCAACCGTTATGCAATTCAATTTGTCGTGGAAAGCCATCAGTTTGTTTCGAAGTAAGAAATTGGTCACTCGATGAATTATTTGACTGCTGGCCACAACGGAATATGCCAATGCGGATACAAAGGTGTTTTCCATATTGGTGGTAGCGGCCGTACCGACGCTGTTAAGGTAATGCCAGTACAAATATGTCACTTGTACAATGAATTGTAGGAACAGCGTCAAGTTAGGTAGTCCGAGATAGGAGAAATGGAAACTGTTCCTTGTGTCCAGCCTGAAAGGTGTCAGGCCCTGGATGCAATTTAAAAGAAGGGGCACTCGACACATTTTGCTGAGCGCGTGCCTGATATGACCATCATGCATCATGGCTGTAAGTAATGTAAAAAATTGCAGTTTTCCGAAAATTGTAAAAACTTCTTGATATATTGTGCGCAAGCTATCTAACTGACTCTAACAGAATTATTAATGATAATTGTGAAAATGCCACCACGGGTATGCCGTAAGTTCCGATGAATAGAATGATATATGGTACGTGAAAATGCATTATTATTTCTAAATGTCCTCATCAAAATTTACGAAACCAATTTTTCACTTTGAAGTGTACTTCATAAAGTATGTAAACACTTAATATGTGTCCAGGAGCTTCCACCTTTTAATAGAATATTAATAAAAAAGTTAATTTGTTTTTGTTTTAGGCAATCCTATAAATTTTAACACTACCAAGCTAATGAATTCATGATGTATGAATTGCATTTATCCATCCCATATTCGATTCGATTCTATCTCTTCTCGGGTTCCATCTGAATTACCTGTTTTAAAGACTTATGCTCCACAATTTGAGAAATTCGTTGCTCACTAAACATAAATATGAGGTAAGCTACAAGTGCCAACTCCTGACTTCCCTTCCTAACAAATCTAGAGATTAGTTTTTATTACAGTTAAAATGTAAGGTTAATTTTTTTCATATATACCATCAAGAAACAGATACATCATTATTTTTATATTGAACAAAAAGGTTCAGTCCAAAATTGGTTTCCAGAAATTTCTAAGGCGATGACTGCAATTAACGAAACCGCGCAATTACAAAATGACACTGCTGTTATCGTTTACATCCATTTGTTTCCATTTGTCCTACATCGCAGGGATCAAAGTATCGTCAATTCTGAACTGTACCACGACCACTAGATATGTTACTATCATGCCGACCATCCATATAAAGCAAACACGAACACGGTTTATCGCCTGAAAACTTTGTCTTTACTCACTCACTTTACTCATTTGCAATATATTTTAGAAAATTGGTATCAGTTCCGAGGTCAACATTATTGTCCCGGCACGAGAAATTATTGAGGAGAAATTACAATTGTATTCCTTTGAATTCTCTCATGGAGCATCATCACCTACAAAATCCGATATTAACAGGAGATTAATATAGGTTCATGTGTTCACAACCAACCCTTTATTTTAGGTAGTGTTTTACTTCTATTGTCTTTTTAATGTCATGACACATTAATTTACAGTCATAGCATACATTCATATATTCCCGTCAAAATTTACTTTTGGGTGTGAGAATACGAAATGTTTACTAATTTCAATCGTGTATTTAATGAAATTACTGTTTTTCAACAAAAGAACATTTGTCAGCTTCGCGAATGAAGAAACTAATTACACAATCTATATCAAAACGGGATTATTTGGAAGTAAATAAATGCCCGTCCCGCTTTTCAATTTCAATTATCGCCATTACCACGAACAATGAAAATGTCGAAGTATAAATTACGACGGAAATTAAATAACTTTGAAACAAAGAAAAAACTTTGTAACAATTTTAAAGGCGTTGTACGATAGGACATGAAAAATAATTGCGCGATGCATTATTTCACTATTCAATGTCAACATCATCACTTGAATTCTGAAAATTGCAGGGACGAGTGGTAATTACAATAGCCATGTTACCACATAAGGTGTTATGCGAACCTATTTATAGTTCTCATTATGGAACTGGTGTTTAATGGCCTTCCATCTTATTGGCAAATATATGCATTTTTCATAACATGTTCACTGGTTTGCACTTTGATGGACGACTATTATGAAATGTATAAGTGCACCTCGCGGCACCGTTGGAACCTTTGTAATGGATCTGTTGCATTTTGAATACTCTCATTGTCATTGCCTAGGCGGAGAATATGAAGCTACTAATTGGATTCAAAATTTTGGTAAACAAGATATTAATCTATAATTACACCCAACATAATTCAACATGTGCATAGTTTTCAGGCTTCAAGCTGGCAATCATGCAAATGAGTTTCTCAATTTGACAAGGTTTTTATTAGTCACGACAGGAAACATTGCCAATTTTGTTTCAAAGTCGTTCACTTTGTGGATCAAAGTACAAAGTCGATTCCGTTTCAATTATGTCTTATTATTTATACTACACGCAGCAAACTAGTGATTTCAAATGACATAAAAGACGTTGCAGAACATTAAGAAAAAAACTAAAGTTCAATCTAAACTAAATACAGCTCAGTTCAAAGCAAAATGCCTGGTGAAAGTGGTGCTCGTTGCGGCTTTCAAGCCGTTTGTCGTTACTGTTGCTATAGTGGCCTACTACCTTATCGATGGGATTCCTCTAGAAAGCAGCTAGCCCCAGGCTCCAGACTAAACTTGGCCATATTTAACCTGCACAAAAATAGCACGCTCATTTACCTGATTTACATGTGGTTCCGGCTTGTTCAAGTCTACCTGGAAGGAGAGTTTTCTCTTCTTTCCGGTCTATGGGCTGTATCCAACATTTCCACAACTTCCGGTTTTCTGACAATCGCGTTTTACAGGAACGAAGTGATGCATGTGGCCAACAGGTTGCTTAGCAGCAATTACGTGAGCGCCGACAAACCGATTACTGACGGTAAGTTATTCAATATCATTTGCTTGGATGTGGTTGGGGCAGATTGATACAATTAAATTATACAGTTAAATTATGTGTACAGATGGAAGCACAAAATTAGACGAAAGGTCACGAATACTTACAGAATTGCACAATGTGGATAAAGAGGACGAAAAAATGATGTCGCGTCACATGGCCTTTCTCCTTCTTCTTCTCTACACCAATCCGGAAATTCACAGTCTCATCGTTTACCAGAATCCTTGCGCCATCAATTTCGTCAGTTCGCTCGTATTCCCCTGCCGAAATGCAATGGATCATCCGGTGACAATTTGGGAGCAGTTACCATTCATCATACTTGAAGCTTATGTGACGACAAAGTGGCAACTTATTTGCTCGTTCATGTGGTGCTGCATATTTTTGGGAGTTGGCGTGATTGGAACGGAGATGAAGAAATTGGAACGCGTTCATATGGAACAAACAGCGAACGATAGCGGGAAGTGGGATCGTGTGTTACTTCAATTGAGAAAATGCGCGCTGGCTTCAAAGCTTATCAATTTTACGTTTCGAATTTACCTGACCACATTGCCTGCAGTGGGAGCTTTCGTGGTGGCCATGCTACTTTATGGGACTATAAGGTTGTGGAGAATTGACCCGCAAAGTAATGTCATGTTTCCAATTTGTGCGGCTAGATGTGGATTTGAGGCGCTAACTCCACTGGCAATGGCTGGAAGTTTGCATGATTTGAGTGCGGACACTTTGGCGAAATGGAAAGCATGTTGGAGTGGATTATTTAATGCTAAACGGGGTACGGTTGACGGACGCTCACGAAAATTGCTCTTTGCCATGCAAAAGTCGTGCAGAAAATTGCAGTGCACATCAGGCCCACTTTTTGCATTCGAGAGTAGCATCGTGCTTGTAACGGTAGATAATTGTGTGCAAATAACCGTTAATCTTCTTGTATCTTTTCCTGCAGCTTAGTAGCCGTTTTATTTTTACAAAGCAAATTACCTTATAACTACATGCCGATGGTATGATTCTAGAAAAAACTTTGTATTTTGGTTGTTGTCTGTCGTTCTTTTTCTACCAATTTGGCTTTTAGTGACATCAGTACGAATGCTACTACAAATGCGAGGAGTAGTTACCTCAAGTAACGTGGTCCTTCTCTTTCATTACATATAATTACATGCACCCAATACTAATATATTAATAAGTTAATAATTAGTACATATTATGCCTTTTATGTAGCCTGGATGGGTTGCTAGTGAGTTTGGTTTAAAATTGTTTTGATTATAGTGGGGACTGTAAAAGAACGATTTCGAATGTGAATATAACTCGCAGAACTAAAAGCGGAAATGATTTAGTGATTGGGAACAAGTCCAATCCAGTGAACCCCAGTTCCTCGGTTCGTAGTTTCAATTCGCAGCGTTGCACCTGAAACAAATAAGACTATTTGATAATAAAAAAATTACCGTGTTTACAGACACACATGCTAAATGAGTTTACCTCCATGGTCATTGACGCAGAAGGACACTGTTCCAGGATTCCAACAAAGTTGTGCACATGCTGACTGACCTTCCCGCAAAACACAAACATCCCGACAGCCCTGATCAGTAAGTGAAAAAATGCCCATGCGACGTAAATATCCTCCAAAAGTGTGACCTGGTCGCTCCAAGCGTCATGAACTGCAGTAGGTCGAATTAGATAAATAAGCTGAACCCCCAAATAAAATACGTTTGCAAATGTACACGCAAAAATTAGTGGCGCTAAAAGCTCCCCAAAATATTTGAGAAGTTGTTCCATTTTCTCGTGATCGTGGACTAGCTTATTCCACATGACCTTGTCAGGTTTTTGTCCCATCACAGAAACAACAGTTCCCATTGCTTCGTTTTGAGCTTGAAATTTTTTGTACGTCACAATCGAAACAATTGATATGAAAATGTCCCCAAAGTTCCAAGCATACACTGCCAAATAATTTCCCACAAACAAAATTATGGCTACAGGTTCGCTATATGGAATCAATTTTGCGTAAGAAGGTTTCAAGATGTTCCAATACGAATCCCAGTAGGAAATATTATATCCCTTTTGAGCATGACCCTCAATTTCAGTTATGGCATGTAAAAGCGCGTTTTCACCAGAACAGGAAATCAGGGATATTACGACCAATAAGTTTATTTTGAGTGGCAAATGTGTAGTGTCTTCTTTGAAATACCTCGTTTCCAGCCGGCCCCATTGACATAAGCATTCAATTAGCTGCGGAGATCTGGTGTAGAGGAAAGTCACTACGTAGAGAGCGATTCCGTTTAAAATGAAATTGACAAAATTAACAGTGGATACATTCCCGAGGCGGACAGTTTTCTGTAAATAAAAATATAAAGTTGATATGACTCAGTAAATTTAACAAGTTTACTCAGGAAACTCAGTTTACTTTGTGGATAGGTCCTTGACATTCCGTCCAATGAAGAGACCACGCACTGGAACAAATCCGAAGAGTTTCCCAAGCCGCAACAAAAGTTTCATGGAATTGTACATTATGTTATTAGAACCGTGTTGAGGTTTACTTTGAAAAATTGGAACTTCATCAGAGTCAGCATGAGTAAATCGAACAGCCCATGCTTGCATTCCTTCGGTTCGCCAACGGTGATTTATTTCCATGATGTGCTTAACGTGCATGCGTTACATTTCACAAATTGTTTGATCAAAATGAAGGCGACACTAA
Source organism: Sinella curviseta (assembly GCA_004115045.4). Classification (NCBI taxonomy): domain Eukaryota; kingdom Metazoa; phylum Arthropoda; class Collembola; order Entomobryomorpha; family Entomobryidae; genus Sinella; species Sinella curviseta. Next base: position 16,001,954 of record CM023203.3, read on the forward strand.
ACTTCTTACCATCTCAAATTGAATTGGCAAAATCTATCTGCTCGTCGTTGGTTTTTACTTTTCCGGCGAATTCACAATCTATTTTTACATACCTACATAAGATATGATAAATTATCTGAATACGAATTACTTATTCAATTCCCCATTCAAATTCAATCCCTAACCACAGACTTCGACATATGAAATTGTGGCAATTAACTAGTGTTCATGAACCTTGCCTTTATAGCAAAACGCAAATGATAGTTTTTATTTGAAGTAGTTTGCAAGGCTTAAAAAATGAATGATTATCTGAGGTACAATTTTACTGACACATTATTGATAGATTTTGATGTTGGTAGGTGTGCAGTCTTCTTTGGTGAAAATACATCATTGTCGGAACCATGACCAATGGGATAATTGTTTTGGAATTGCATTCAAATAGGCGGTAGATGCATACTATTTGTCATTGGTGAAAGCTATCATCAAAATACATTTGAGGTGTTTAGTTTTGGCATTTTAGAATTTTGGTCCGGAACAACTCTAATAGTTCTGGTCATAAATATAAAATTGCAGTTTGTAGTCGAAATGGTACTTCCTTAAGGAAACGACTATTTGATTGGTATTTTTATTCCACACCTTGGCAACAATGAATACCTACGTCCTTGATAGGGAAAATAAACTCTGAAGGTGAAATTGTCTTTCCCAGTGTCATATAAAAATGGCATAGCAACTCATATGCATCATTCAACGAAATCTGTTATTGGACAGGCTTGGTATAGCTAGTTATCTCTTAACCAAATTTGGCCAGAGTGATTAGTGTTACCAAAGCAGCAATAGTGTGTACGAAAGTGGCATTGCATGTTTCATGAAAACCTTTAAATGTCATTATCTCTGTTGAAAATGAGTTTTAGTGAAATAAGTTTCCTCGTTTATTTGTTAACAGTAGTGAATAATTTACGTTTCACACCGTATCGTTCGGAAACTACTGTGTGGTTTTGCGTTACCATACTACTAAATTGCATACAGTTTGCTTTCATGTAAATCATCATGCTTTCATGTCTAACACAATTTTTACATATAATAATGCTCCATTGGCAGGTTACTACCAGTGATGAAGTAAGTACTTCCCCAATTGTGCATGATGTCGATAAATATATACCTAATATCCGAGCAAATACTAGTGAGCGTGTGGTGTTGGCTCTATGCTCATTTCAGTTCTATAGTAATTTACGAAATTTACTACAAATTGCAGTACTTGGGTTCAATTACTTGCCAAGTTTACAATCCGGGTGTGCATCTTTGCGTGCATAGACTCATTTGTTAACACACATATCTGCTTGAAATTGATTTTTTCCTGTTTCATTTTCCTTTTATTTTTATTGTACTTCGTTATGTTGTCCATGCACACCAGTATTACTTATTTAAAAAAGTAATCATGCTTGTTGCAATATTAGAATACATAACAAACTTTGCCTGGGACCAGCCGTAAAACTGAAATCTAAAACTGGAACTTCCCCCATAATTATTTCGTCGTTATCCCCATGTTGGTCATTCCGGTGACAACTATCTCGTCACCGGAAACCGTTCCTTTTTGTGAAAATTTGTTATTCGTTTAAATATTATGTGCAAAATATATATTGAGGGCACCGCACATTGACGTTAATGAACGTGGCAGAATGTTTTTTTAATTTTGTTGTAAGTATTATTATCATAAAAACAATTTTAACACTCATAAAACAAAACTTGATGATCTAGCATGCACTAGAATGCATATGTATATGGTATTATATCATCTTATTGAAATCACTGAATTAACGCTTAACGCTTAACGTTTAGCTATGTATAACCAACATTAACCGTTTGAAGGTCAGCAAAACGAAACAACTCGCATAAAAGCTAGAACAATTTAACATTTATCATTCGCGTTTGGGAGCCCCAACTGGTTCCTCGTTCACATCACAACATGGTCCAGTATTATATAATCAAAGTGAAATCACTGAATTAACTCTTCCATCTCGTTGTTAACAAAAGATGCCAGGGAATCCAACTGGTTTTCATCTATTGCATTTTGCCTTGCTACCATGGAAATCCTAATCCTCTTTCTATAGCTGAAGATGGTAAACAGGACGCCTGAACCAAAAATAAAAAGCATGCCGTGATTAATACATTGATTACACTACACCGGTAAGGGACATGCTTTTTTTCAGATCTTACCAACACAAGTACGCCCCAATCCCACCGTAATGCTATAATCCAACACGGAGCAGCCTCCAATAAACATCTCCTCATTTTCCCCAGCCACATTTGTCAATCCAGTAGCAATTCCGTCTCCAGTGGCAAAAAGTGTCCTGATGCACCTAGGATAACCCACCCGCATCATTGTCGACTTCTCAATCCCAATTCGCTCCAAACTGCGCTCCGTCAAGTGACAATAAATTTTGTCGCATTCTCGTAATCTTTCGAATGGAGTTTCAAGATGGGTCGGTGCATCAAATGTCCCTCCATGCACATGATTTGCTAGTCGTGGTGGATGGTTAGGCCTACGAAGCATACAAAACATTGGCATTTGGCCAATATCCGGAAGATGATATCTTTCTTCAAATTTCTGTATTGCTCCGGTTACTGCAGCCATTATAAATGCGGATGTACACGCATTATTATTCCGTTTTGATGCAGCGGTTATTCTACCAATTTCAATCTCTCTGGACATGCGTACCAACATGGGTGACGTGGTGGATTTGTAATCGTGCACTCTCCAGGGATGATTTCTTAGTCGAAATCTGGACTCCATTATCCTCACCGTAACGCGCACTACGGACCACGGAATGTGTACTAGGTAATCAAATAGTCCCAAGTTTCTTTTCATTGACTTTTTCCCCTTTGCGGTTGACATTGGCTGTTGTGCCAGACACTCAACTACCAGTTTCACGAGTGACCTTTGGTCACCAAGACAATGATGAGTTCGTAAAGCCATCCAAGTAATTGCATCAGGGTCTCTAAAAAGCATTACTTCCCACGGGCTCCTCATAACGTGGACCATTGGTGCATTGTGCATATGCTCGTGCACTTGCTCTGCCGAGTATACAACCTTCTCTGATTCCCGGATATGGTTTTCAACTTTGAAATCGGGATCCCACTTCCAAAACCAGTGACCCATAAAGCTTACGAGATATTGCCGCAACTCTGGATATCGACAAGAACCGTCCAACTTTGCTTCCAGTACATTTTTCTGGAATATGTTCCGGAAGCTTTCTGTGGACAACTTTCCTTCCAATTTCAACACGGAAACCAAGAGGATGCCGTTCCGGTCTTTTCCAACCTTGTGGGACTCATCCGCAAATTCTACGCTTTCGGGTGGTAGTGGCACAAGTTCCATCCGTGCATGGTGGCGTACATAACTTATGATGACTTGCCTGTAGCAATAAAACGGCACCAAGAGAATTATGTTGATCAGCAGGAAAATTGCTGTGATAATGTGCACTGGCCACCATTTTATATGCAATGTATAATGTCGCATTTTTAAAAGGGTTTTGAATGGAATTTATTTGTTCCGGGAGACCAGTCACAATTGACCAACAATTCGCTTCAAACTGCTGACAGCTAAACCATTTATTTTTCTGCAATTGAATTAAATTGAATTCAGGCGGCCACAAATCCACTGCACGGTTTTTTGGCTCATAGTATGAGAACCAAATTTAAAAATGGGGCCTTATTTGGGAAACCAGGATGTTTTGTTGCCTAATTTGGCTCAATCCCGTGGATCAATTTTATGCATATGTGTTTTATTACCAGTTCTCTCAATAATTTACGTGTGGTTATCTTGTTATGTTGTTGTTGGTACATCATTTACGAAATATATAAAAGGTTTAAATGGCCATTTTATTATTCAATAATATGGGCATAATTTTATGCACGTGGAGTAACAGAAGATGCATGCAAACGAAATACTTGTTTCGAACCATCACTATTTTTGCTCACTTCCATGCTGGTGTTATCCCATTTTCTGCGTGTATCCTAGTTGCTACTATTATTGACGGCCGATGACCTTCATTCCTGCGTCGCGATTAGAAATATGTGCATATTATTATAATCTTGTGTTCTTTCTAAGAAGCGTTAGTTGGATTTTGATTGCTCATGCAAACACGTGTTACAAATATTAAAGAATTTATCCCTCAATTCAGAACGGTCAAATTGTACAAATGGATTTTTTTTTGCAATTTTAATATGCCGGAAATTTTCTATAAAAACACAAACATTAAATATATATAAAGTTCATTCATCTAAGAGTAATTGCATGCATTTGCTGGTTGTGTAGTTTGTAGCATGAATGCTGTAAAGTGTCGGTCCAGTGGTGTATTTTATTTTGCTTTAACGTTTAGTAAAAAAAACTACACATGCATTCATAATAATACTTTGGAGCTTCCCATGCACATTAACATACATGCATATATATTGCGCCTGGTTGCTTTTAAATCGTTTACCTATGAAGAAACAACATTAAGCGTTTGAAGGTCAGTAAAACGAAACAACTCGCATAAAAGTTAGAACCATTTAACATTTAGCACTCGCGTTTGGGAGCTCCAACTGGTTCCTCGTTCACATCATAACATGGTCCAGTTTTACATAATCAAAATGGAATCACTGGATCAACGCATCCATCTCGTTGTTAACAAAAGACGCCAGGGAATCCAACTGGTTTTCATGTATTGCACTTTGCCTGACGACCATGGAAATCCTAATCCTCCTTCTGTAGCTGAAAATGGTAAACAGAACGCCTGAAAAAACCCCAACAATCCTATTACAAACCAGTCAGTTTCTTTTTACTCCACATAGTAAACAGCTTTATTACATTTTCAAATCTTACCTAAACAAGTGCGCCCAAGTCCCACCGTAAAACTATAATCCAACACGGGAAAGCCCCCAATGAACATCTCCTCATTCTCCCCAGCCACATTTGTCAATCCCGTACCAATTCCGTCACCAGTGGGAAAATATTCCCTTATGCACCTCGGAAACCCAACACCCAAATAGGTAACCTTCTCTATCCCGATTCGCTCCAAGCTGTGCTCCGTCATATGACAATAAATTTTGTCGCATTCTCTTAATCTGTCCAAAGGATTTTCAAGATGCGTTGGTGCTTCAAACGCGCCACCATGTGCATGATTTGTTAATCTTGGCGGATGATTGGGCCTATGAAGCGAACAAAACATTGGCATTTGGCCAATATCCGGTAAACTGTATTTATTTTCAAATTTTTTTATTGCTCCGGTTATTGCAGCCATTATAAATGCTGATGTACATGCATTGTTATTCCTTTTTGAGGCAGCATTTATTCGACCAATTTCAAATTCCCTGGACATGCGTACTAACATGGGCGAACATGTGGATTTGTAATCATGCACTCTCCACGGATGATTTCTCAGCCGAAATCGGGATTCTATGATCCTCGCCGACACACTCACTACTGACAACGGAATGCGTAAGAGGTAATCATAAAAGCTCAATTTTCTTTCCAGTATCTTTTTTGCTGCTGCTGTTGCTACTGGCTTTTGTGCCAGGCACTCAACAATAAGCTTCACGAGTGACTTTACGTCACCTAGGCAGTGATGAGATCGCATGGCTACCCAAGTAATTTCATCCGGGCCACTGAATATTGTTACCTCCCATGGGCTTCTCATTTTGTGAACCAATGACGTGTTATGCACGAGCTCGTGCGCTTCTTCTGCTGAGTGAATAAACTTGTTTGATTCACGGATATGGTTTTCAATTTTGAATTCTGGATCCCAATTCCAAAACCAGTGACCCATGAAGCTGACGAGATACTGCCTCAACTCTGGATAGCGACATGACCCATCTAGTGTTGCTTCTAATACGGTCTTCCGGAAAATATTCCGAAAGCTTTCTACTGACAAGTTCCCTTTCAATTTTAGCACTGAAATCAAGAGGATGCCGTTGCGATTTCCCCGGACCAAGTGGGATTCATCCGCAAATACTACATTTTCGGGAGCAAGTGGCACAAGTTCCGCGATTTTGTGTTGGTGCACATACATGATTATGAGATGTCTGTAGCAATAGAAGGGCACCCAGAGGATTGTGTTGATTATCAAGGAAATTGCAGTGATTATATGTACTGGCCACCATTTTATGTGTAATGTGCAGTGTTTCATTTTAAAAAAGTATGTTGAAATATTTTTCTTGCAGAGAGCGCAGTCAACAAGGATCAGCATCTTTTTTCAAACTGCTTCAATTAAACAAGATTTGCTTGGTTCAGTTTGATTAAGAATATTTAGGTTTCAAGAAATCCCCCGGCACTACAACGAATCTGTATTCTATTCGGGTTAAGTGTAACCCATATACTTCTTGGAATCAGCGTGGGAACGTTGTCATTCATTCAAAAAAATATTTACCATGCTTGAAGTTTTAAGCATTGCATACATAATGCATCTGTTACTTTTTCTCCAAAGAGTGTCATAGTCGGCATACAATTCAAGCCAAAAGTTCCGAAATTTCCATGGAAACTGGTTATGTGTATTTTTGTTATACATACATAAATTGAAATGAGATAAGTATCGCAACAACTTCCAAGCCCCAATGGTGCATATTTTTTGCATTTTTAATACACATCGCGACCACAATCAGAACATTGAATTCGGTAGTTGAAAATATAAGATATATTTTTTTTAAATTTATGGTCGTTATAAAAATACGGTATTCGATGCAATTAATGGATTGTTACATTGGCAACAAAACTAATAGCTCCGAAATGAGAACCATACATCCATTTATAACCTCAGTTAATGCTGATATTTTTTCGCCTCCATGAATTATAACTTGTCGTTTGTGTCGGTTCAAAGAAAAACTGCCGACGCGTTGAACGTGAATGCTCATCACTTGAAATACCTGTCCTCTTGCGAAAAACGTGATAGTGTAATTAAGATATAAACCTGTGGTTTTTTTAAATAACAAGTCTTACATTTCTCTCACTAAACATTTCCCACAACACATAAGTGATTGTTAATTTTAACTGCATCATAACAAAATAGTCAAGTTTCAAGCCACTAACACCAATCCAGGTCATAGTGTGCTCACAAACTGAGCCTTTGGATAACCACTGGTACTACCAGGTGAATGAGTAATATATGGTTGTTCATTTAATTGAAATAATCCATTCAATGCGGTATTCATCGCATCGCATTCATCGGGTCAGCTTTTGTATTTCATTGTTCAAAATAGACACGAGTGAGTCCAGTCTGTGTTCATCCAATACGCTCTGCTTGGTCGTCACACAAATTCTAATTTTTCTCCTGTAGCTGCATATGACAAACAGCACCCCTGAAAATAATAACCATTTTTTATGAATTAATTATTTGTTATGCTCACTGCAAGCTTCAATGTTATCTCAGTAATGCTACCTGCTGAACTTCTTCCAAGCCCTACACTAAAGCTGTAATCTAAGCATCGAGATCCCCCAACAAATATCTCCTCATTTTCACCAGCCATACTGGTCATCCCTGTTACCAGTATATCTGCCCCCGGAACCAATGTCCTTATGCCTCTCACGAAAGCCGTTCCTTGATGGGCAACACTCTCCATGCAAATCGGATCAAGACTTTCCTCCCTGAGATGACAATAAATTCTATCACATTCCTTCAGTCTTTCAGCACAAGTTTTCAAATGGGTTGGCGCTTGAAACAAGCCGCAGACCACATGATTTTTAAGACACGGGGGATGATTCGGTTTGGGAAGTGTACAAAACATTGGTACCCGGTAGCTCTCCTTGAAATTATATTTCTGTCCAAGCCCTTTAATTGCTCCAGTGACCGCAGCCATTATAAACGCGGAAGTGCAGGCGTTGCCATTTCGCTTAGACGCGGAGTTAATGTTGTCAATGTCAACTTCATCAGACATGCGGACGATACTGGGCGATGAATCTGCTTTGTAATTTCTCACACGCCACGGATGGTTACGTAATTCATATCTGTAGAAAAGGGCGTCCACTGTAAGCCGCACAGCTGAAGTTGGGAGGACCACAATATAGTCGTATATGCTCAGGCTTTCCCTAAATTGCTTTTTAGCGGTTGCCGTTGACATTGGCTTTTGCGCCAAGCACTCGACAATAAGTTTTACAAGAGATCTTCCGTCGCCTAGACAATGATGAATTCGAACGGCGACAAATGTGAAATTATCATTCTTTGTTGTTTTAAAAATCATAGCCTCCCATGGACTCCTTTCTGTTGCCAGTGGTATATTTAGCATGTGCTCGTGTACATCCTCTGCAGAGAAAACTATTTTCTCCGACTCGTAAACATGATTTACAATACTGAAAGCTGGATCCCATTTCCAGAACCAATAGCCCATGAAGCTGAAAGGATACTGGCGTAGCTCTGGATAACGACATGTTCCATCAAGTGTCGCATGAACCACGTTGTCCTGAAATAAATTTTGTAGTTGGTTTACGGATAAATTTCCTTTCAATTTCATCACTGAAACTAGGAATATGCTGTTTGGATTGGCGCATGTCACGTATCCCTCATCAGCAAAAACTGTGCTGTTAGGACACAATATTTCGGATAGCTCGTTACTTTTATAACGGCGCACAAAACAAATGACGAATCTTTTGGAAAGGTATAATGGAACCCAAATCATTATGTTAGAACCCAAAACAAGTGCGACTAGTATGTATAATATCAGTCGAACAATCCGAAGCGCAAAACTCTGCATTTTACTACAATTAAATGAACTGGTTCGCTTCCAAATGATTACTGCACAGGAGGAGCAATATTTCCCTACAAACTGCACCAATTCAGTGGTGCAGAGATTCAATGAGGCGTTGGAAACGAATTTATTTAGCAACTTTCCCACGGCTATAGTTCAATATTTACTCTGCTTCTATTAACTACCTAGTACTCACCGCATACGAAATCTGGTTTTTATAAGCGCAGCGTGATTCTTGTTTCAGAGTGAGAGCAAGTACTGGATTTACCATATTAAAGGAATAAGTTGGAGGCCCGGTGTTGCTAAATTTATTTCTATATTCGTTTTATTGTCATTTAAACAGGCATATTAAACGGTGAAGGCAAATCAATGCCATACATTGATGTTCTCAATTTACAATAACATGTATTATATATACAGGATAATGATGAACTCAAAGTTAGGAATTGTATGGATACATATTGAAATACAATACCTCTTAACCTTGAATATTAACAAAATATTATTTTTAACCATTTCCAATACCAGCGTACTGAACTACTTACAGGATCCCATTCAAAAACTCGGACAAGCTGGTGAATGAGGGTCGTTCATCCGGAGAAATATTCCAACACTCTGACATTTTCTCAAACCTCAAAAATAAGCATGATGTTATACAAAAAATTAGATACTCAGTTACGTTAAATGGCAATAAACTCAATTGATGTGTTTGAGATGTGGTCTTACATGCTCTCCGATGCATATGTAGGTTTACGGAGTCGTTCACCGTCTTCCAGAGTCTTACAAAACAAAGTATTCCATTCAGTTCCAGCGTATGGCACATACCCTGGGTTATATATGAAGTCATCACATCATTAAACATGATTATTTTGCATAACTGGGCGGATCCCAGTTAATAATTGTGCTAAGTACCTAAACTGAAAATTTCCCAGAGGGTTACACCAAAACTCCACACATCCGACTTGCTCGTGAACTCCATCTTCTTGAGTGACTCGGGAGCCATCCACCTCCACGGAAGAGCTTCCTTGCCCTTCTTGATATACTCTGTGCGCTCGTATAGCTTCCGGGACAATCCAAAATCGCCAATCTTACAGGTCATATCTGCCGTCAACAGAACATTTCTGGCGGACAAGTCAGCATGAACCACCTTTCTTGCTTCAATGTACTCCATTCCAGAGCATATTTCGTAAGCAAATCTGTGTAATTCCGTAAGATCAACGGAGCTGTTCTTGGACAAATTAAAACCGCATTCCCTTGTACTTCTGTTTATTGCACTCTCTAATGCATCCACTTCATCGTTATCTATATATCCGGTGGAATCGGCGCGGGATTGCAGTTCATTTACAGAAACACGTGTGTTCATGTTCTTCAATACTGCGTGAAGTGAGCCATTGGGGCAATATTCCGTAACCACGTAAATCAAACCCTTTCCAATATCCTTTGTGCAGGCCCCGATAAATGTAATCACATTCTTATGAACTCCAACGTGGCATAGAACCTTCACCTCTGCTAGCATCGTCATGAAAGTTTCCTTGGTGCAGTTGGGATGAGGAAACTTAACCGCTACTTCCCGATTTCCGTCCAGAGTTCCATGACACACGATGCCAAAATTTCCTGACCCAACTACGTCTCCTGTAGAAACACATGGTTGATTTATGCAAAGTTATTTATACAAGATGAATGCAACTGGCGCAAATATAATACAGCTTACCAAGCTCAATATTTCGCCTCGGGATTTCAAATGTTTCCTGGAATCCTAGAGTTTTGACCGTGTTTATTTGGACATGTTGTTGATCAAGGAATTCCACGTTACTCTGGAGCTCCTGCCCACTCCGAAAAGCCTGTATTTCCTCCTTTGACAAAATCTTATCTCGCATGTTTCGGAAGTACGCCCATAGAAAAAACACTGCCGCCAGAAGGACCACTGAAGTTGCTGCTAAGCCGAATACCAACCACAAGAATTTGGATGATTGTGAACGTAACGTATATCTTTGCTCGGTCGAACGATTGAAGTAATCTGGATACCCATCAATTAATTGAGTTACTTGTCAGTAAACGACATACACAATTAAGGAAAATAGTCAACAATAATGTTTATAATGTTTTCAGCTTACCAGATTCCCTTTCGGAATATACTGTACTATCGGCTACATCCGCATTGTCCGCTACAGTCCACCAGCTCCACATTGAATTGCCTTCGCTGGAGAAGCCGTCTCCAATGAAATATTTTATGTGATATCCCTCAGCGTACTGACTCGTATCGTTCACAAACTTTAGATATGACCCAATCATGAAGCGGTTATCAGGCGCCGTGCTAGGAACAAACGAAAGCCGAAAAAACGTGTCTACTCCATGAAACGTTTTGAAGTAGCGCATAACATAAAAATGGGTATCCAGGAATTTTTGCATGATCGTCTTATCAAAGTGTGTGGGGTCCATTGGCCTTGCAACGCATACCACATATTTAACAAATGGGAAATATGCAAGAGATGTTATGCGAGACATTCCTGCATTTATTTCCTCTACACAATTTTTCACTGTAATTCCAAAATTTATGTGATGGGTACGTTTAGGTCCATGATTGTAGTTTTGAACAGCGTCATATATGATTTTCTCTGCCATGTGGCTCTGATGTTCCCATCCTCTCAAGTGTAAGCCAGAAGGAACAAATCCTGTGTCGCTGAGCAACAGCAAATTGCTTTCCAGAGAAGTTGCATCAGACAATTCCAAGTACAAGTGTAGACCATCTGCATCATTCCGTCTAATTTCAAGTGCATCCCATAAATCACCCGTTAAACCAGGTGAAAGTTGATCAAGTTGATTTTCCCATCCAACTGCTTCGATATTATTGAAACGTCCGAAAGCAAATAAAAGTAATGTCTGAATTTCCTCCGTCGTGAAAGTACTCCCATTTCTAAAATGAGAGCTCAGAACAATGCCTGAGAATTCGCTGTACTCAAGCGGTACGTTAGAAATTACTTTCCCTGATCTATGAATGCAAGGGTAAGTATTTGGAAGGACATTCTCCTCTTCATCAACCGTTTCCGGAACATTTCGGCGAACAAGTACCGAAAATTCTGTAACCGTTCTGTTCAGTTCGTCCTCAGTGATGACATTGTACCACCAGCCTGTTGCCACCTGCGAGTCTACCAACGGCTGCGAAATGAGCTGAAACTCGTATATTGCCGCCAATGTGGTCATGGCGTCGTAAAACTCTTTCACCGCCACAAAGTGAGCTGAGCAGTACAAGTTTGTCCTGAACGGCGAGCCAACTGTTGATCCAATGTAGTCGTAAACAGGTAAATGCAGCAACACTTTTCCTGAAGGAAATTCCCGAGTAAAGTTTACCCGATATTGCACCGAAGCAGCGAAAAACAGTTGAAGGTTTCTATGATTATTGGCAATCGCTACATTCCATTGCAAAATCAGTTTTGGTGTAGCACTTTGATCAAGAAATGTGTCACAATGATGGTGGTGGATTGGCTCAAAAACACCACCCGTGTCTCTGTAAAGCCCCAGACGTTCATTGCATCCAAGGGATATATTCCTGGGTGACGTGATGTTAGTCAAAGTTTCGATATCCGTTAAATTGTACTTTTCAAAAGAGTGATATACTTCGTCTATGTCCAGGGAGCGGGAAACATCCTGAATTGTGCCAACGGCCACTGATAACTTGTTGATATCCTTGAGTATCAAGTTGAGTGAGAAATGTTCATTTTGCCATCTCCTAGAACCTGAGCCATGCTCCGGTTTGGTACAGTTTTTAACAGTTTTTACCAACCCATTATACATCCTGAATCCAAGAAAAACATTTCTGAAGCATGGGGCAACCATATCAAGTAGGCGGTTTAGCTCGCACGTTGTCTCAAACTCAATATGTTCGTCAAACAGACTCGGCGCGACGTATTTCATCCTGGTTTTCAAATCGGGATAAGAAACTGATTTTAGAAATGTGTCAACTATCACGTTTGACATTCCGCCCTTTTTCAGCCAACTTTCGGCAAATTTTGCAATCGTGGCACGGAACGACTCGGTTCTCCCCTTTGGATCCTCCTCATACTGTCTACCGCTGATGCTAACGCGGAGATAAAACTGACAACTTGGAGCAATATCTTTGACAAGAGACGACTTATCTACCAATACCGTGTCCATCCGTCTCGCAAAATCCCCATATGACATGATTGTGGTGATGGGGTACACGTCAACGTCATAAATTATCAAGTCCATCCTTGGAAGCACGTACGAGCATCCCAGTAAGCAAGTCATGGATTCGCTGTTCACTGCCACTCCAAACTTGATTTCACTTGCACCAGGAACGGCGCGGTTAATTGCGATTATGGGATTCATTAGATAGCAATAATAGTGGCAATCGTGTCCGGACAAATCCCCCACCTTAAGCAAAAGGGCATATGGATTTTGGGCCAAGCTCATATCTGAATCAAGCAAAGTTTTAAGTGTGCAGCTGTAGTTTTTTGGAAATCTGAAATGCCGTAAATATGAGCAAATTACTGAAGTCATTGCATTTATAAATTGAATAATATCAAATGCCGAATTGTGGTACTTATTAGTCAGTTACATTATGAAAATCTCTGGCCAATGCAGTTCCCGTAATATCTGTTGGTTAAAGAACTTTGCAATATTTTGCGGCATCATGGAATAATGCTGATACCCTGTGAATAAATCATAGTTTGATTAACACAAAGCACTTATTTTGAAATTACAAACAGCTCACATTACCAGCTCGGTGGACAAGCATTTGAGACAGGTGAAACTCGGAATCTTCCAAACTGTTGTTACAAATGTCGCTTGAGTCTTTCTCCAAGATTTCGTTGGGTGGATTTGTGACGTCAAATAAAATTGAATACTCGACGTCAGTTGACTCCGATCTCGTATGCGGAGAAGCGAAAGTTATCTATGGAAACCAGACAGTTATTACCTATTCATGTCGCGTCTTAGTTCATAAATATTAGTTTACCCAATATGATATTAACAAACCATCATTGCCCACCACTGTAAAAGTATAAAGGCAGATCGAAAGATTTGGCAATGCATTGTGATACAAAATGTATACAAAATGAATTTCCTAAATTCAAATTAAAAACTATTCCTCAACTTCAGGTTTTATTTTTTTTTTAAACTTTTACATACATACGTAAGATATATGTCTGTGAGACGATGTCACAGACAACTAAAATTGCTGGATCACCGAGACAAGTTGCCGATGGGCTGTTATCTTGTTCCATGGATGTGGTTTACAATCATAAACTTCCTTACATTTATAGTCTGGTCAATGTACATGTTTATCATTATGTGTATTGATATCAATGTGCTTTGCTTACTTCCCCACGTAACAAGACAATGTTTCAATCCAACTGAGGACAGCACTGAGGATGCAGCCAAGAAAAATAGAGGACATAGTCATTAATCGTGTTATCTATCTAGACAGGAAAGCAACTCGAGATATTTTGTCGGGTTGTCTGCAGGTCAAATGAATATGTATTTTCGCCAATTTAAGACTCAGTTAGAGCTATATTCTACTCAAGTAAATTGAAGGCAAGTCAACATTGAGGATGATTTTATGCAGATTGGTAAAATGAATTTAATGTGTCACCTAATTTAGATACCATAATGTGGGCTTTATTGATATGAATATGCTGACTTCAGCGACAAAGTGAATTATATAAATCAACATTTAGTTACACGAAAACTAATGAAATAAAATATCATTTCTAGGTACTACTCCATTTTTTTCATAAAATTAAAGGAATTCTTTGAAATGCACTGCGAGTTCGGTGAAAGTTGGCCGCTGGTCAGGTAAAACGTTCCAACACTCTGACATTTTGGCAAATCTGAAAAAATCCAAAGCATAAACAGGAAAGAATTGAATTGAACATAATGTACGTTTGTAAATAAACAATTTTATACTAAATCAGTAGCGTTTCAATAGATTTACATAGTATCTGATGCATATGGTGGTTTAGCCATTCGTAACCCTTGCTCCAGTTGCGCAGAAAAGTCGGGATGATAATCTCTTCCCTGATATGGAATATCTCCTGTAGGAACCAAGAAACCGAAATATAACACAATTACAAGTGCACAAAGTGTTCAAATGCTTTAATGTTGTATGCACCAACTACTTGCCTAAACTGAAGATTTCCCAAACAGTGACCCCAAAACTCCAAACATCCGACTTGCTCGTAAACTCCATTTTGCTCAGGGACTCGACTGCCATCCACCTCCATGGCAAATCTTCTCTACCCTTCTTGACATACTCCAAATTCTCATACAACTTCCTTGACAGCCCAAAATCTCCGATTTTACAGGTCATGGTCTCTGTGAGGAGTACATTGCGGCTTGCCAGATCCGAGTGTATAACCTTTTTATTTGCAATGTACTCCATCCCACACGCAATCTCGTATGCAAATCTTTGTAATTCCACCACATCAACGGACTCATCTTGCTCACACGACTCAATGCATTCAGTATTTATTGATACATAGTTCAAACCAATTCCATCGGCTACATCACTGCCGCAAATATATCCGGCCAAGTGTGCTGAGCTTTCTAAATCTGTCAATTTCCGTTGTGTTCTCTGCTTTCTCAAGTAAGATTCAAGGGAACCGTTACAACAATACTCAGTGAGAATGTATATTGTTCCCCTATTAATTTCCTTGGTGTAGGCTCCAATAAAGGAGAGCACATTTTGATGATTGCCAATGTAGCAAAGAACTTTCACCTCGGCTAGCATGCTCTTGAACGCGACCTTTGTACAGTCGGGGAGGGGTACCTTTGCAGCAACTTCTTGTTTCCCGTTTAGTAATGCGGTGTAGACCACACCAAAGTTTCCTCTGGCTATTTCGTCAACTGGAAAATTAGTTATCATGATATATTTCGCATTTTATCAAACTGAAAAAATAGATGTATTGGGCCGAATTTTACTGGACTTACACAACTGGATACTTTTCATGGAAATTTCAAATTTAGGATCAAAGCCGAGTGTCCTGGTTGTGTGGACCTGCACATATTGAATACCATCTGTCTCCTCGTTTTGTTCCACCACTTCTCCGTGTCTGAAGGCGTCAACTTCTTGCTTGCTCAGAAATCGCTGCTTGGTACGATGATGGTAGACACCAAGTGAGAACACGGCACCCAGTAGTATGAGAGAAATTGATGCTAGGCCGATGATCAGTGGAATGTACTGGAACATCTTTGGCGGCAGCTTGTACTTTTGTTCAGTGGGTCGATTGAAATACTCTGCAAATATATTGTATATATTCAAGTTCAAGACCATTTCATCCAATAGTTTGAAGCAACTCGTGATTTCATTGTGACATTACCTGATTCCAGTTCCGTATACAAAGTTGCATCCGTAATATCTTTACTACTGGACAGGCGCCACCAACTCCACAGATGGTCGTCATTGGCCGTAAATGCGTCACCCATAAAATACTTGATTTTGTATCCCTCTGCATACTGGTTTGTATCGTTCATGAACTTCAGGTAACTTGAAATCCCCGAAAAAGTTTCCACGGTTTGTTTGGGAAGAAAGGAAAGACGGAAATAGGTCTCTACTTTCATAAAAGCCTGAAAATATTGCTGCACATAAAAGTGGGTATCCAAATATTTCTGCATTACTACTTTATCAAAACTGGTTGGATCTATTGGCTTTACAGCACAAACTATATATTTGATAAAGGGAAAGTACAGAAGGGACATAATGCGGGTAAGTCTAACGTTAATTTCGTGGGTACAATTTTGAACAGTGATACCAAAAGCAATGTTAGAAACTTTTGTGTCACCATAGTAATGTGATAGAATTCGTTTGATCTGGTTCTGAGATTGTGAACTATGCTTCTCCCAACCGAAAATGTGCAGGCCGGAAGGACCGAACCCTATGTTGTCCAGCAACCAAAAATAGTTCTCAAGTGTTTTGACGTCACCAAGCTCTAAGTGCAAATTCAATTCTTCAACCTCATTCGTTCTCGGACTTAGTGCGCTGCTCAGCTCCTTCGTTAGAGCTTCTGCAATATGACGAAATACTTGGTCGGAATTTTGAATCTCGACTGATGTGAAACGACCAAATGCGAACAATAACAATGTCTGTATTTCTTCTTTAGTAACACCGGGTACTTTCCTCAATGAGACATTTACGTTGATGCCGGAAAATATGTTGGTCTCTAATATAATGTTAGAATGTACAGCGTCGGTCCTGATGATACATGGGTACGTGTAAGGTAGGTCACTGCTTTCTTCCGTCGTTTCTGGAACGTTTCGTCTCACAAGTAATGGAAAACTTGTTACAGTCCTGTTCAAGTCTTCTTCAGGTATGACATTGTACCAAAAACCCGTTGCCTCCTGCGAATCCAAAAGGGGCTGTGATAGCAACGGAAATTTATAAATTGTCGCCAAAGTGACAATGGCGTCGTAAAAGTTTTTTGCCGTCTTAAAATGTGGGGAGCAGTACAAATTTGACCTAAACTGTGAGCCACCCAGCGAAGCACCAAAGTAGTCATAAACGGTCAATCGCATAAGTATTTTCCCGTTAGGATATTCCAGCATAAATTTATCCCGATATAGTACAGATGCATCGAAAAACCACTGTGCATAATCTTGATTCTGGGCGGATATAGGAATGGTCCATTCCATGATAAGTGCCGGCTGAGAAGTTTCATTCAGATACGCGTCGCACAATTGAAGGGATGTAAGCTCAAAACCGTCAGGGTCAATGTGGTAGCCCATTTGTTCGATGCAGCCTTGTAGCATAGAGTGAATGAGACGGCGGTTAGCCGGCTCTTGTGCATGGAAAATCTCCATTTACGCGTAATATTGTACTATTTATATGTATTTGTGAGGAGTGAGAAGGCGAGACGAACAGAAAAGTAGTTAGAATTAAATAGACGACTGAGCAGTAAGCATCTCTTGTCCTCTTCTCTCTGCATCTTATTTTCTACACTCCGTAGCACGCAGGCAAACTCCTCATCTCTTCTCCACATACATAGCCCTTTGTATGGGAATAAGGTTTAGGAGCACCCAGCCACGCACATATCATTACACTGGCGATCCTCTCTAAACGAACCTGGAATAAAGGGAAACGTGGCGGCCGACATCTTTCTTTTTTTCCGTCTCCATTTACTTTGCGTGTGGTCTTGGGACTCGTGCTTTTTTTTACGGAACTAAGTGTAGTAAAAAACAGCGAATAAAATTATTTTGGCGTGCTATAAATTTTCGGAAGTAGTATAATAACCGGGGTAAATGATTAATGTGTATTTTTCTATAAAAATCAAGGTATTTAATTGGATTTTTTCGGTATTTTAGTACAGGTTTTCGGTCAAAATCCAAGAACGAGAAAGTATAATTTTTTATTTTGTGTGCTCGGTTTTCGGTAAGGTTAAACAATTATATTTATAAAAGCGTATGTGTTTAAATTGTGGTGAAAAAAAGACAGTTAATCGTAAACTTATAATTTTGGTGTTCAGTTAATCTGATGTCAGTAAAATTAGGTATTCTTGTGTGCGTATAATATTTTTTGGGATAAATACTAATTGTAGCGGTTCGGTTCTAATTATTATTTGAAGGTATTTAATTATCCGTTCCTCCCGGACTGGTGATCAGTGGTTCTCCCAGTTCCTTCCTGGTTTCACACGGAATTTGGAGCAGCGGTTACAGAGCTTGTAACGCTTCCAGGTGGAGATCATCATCATCATCAGGACACGATACTCGTACCAGTCCTGTCCGTTAGTAAATCACCACCTACGTCGTCCGTTAAGTACTACCACCGCCCAAGGAGTGTAATTAAGCTATTGAAAGGTTCGAAGAGCAATTAAATAATAAATTAAAATTTTCTACGCATGTTATCTGTCCTATTTACACACACACACATAAAACGAAAGTAACGCTCATCAGTTTCGAGCGTCATCATCATTTAACTAGTAAATTTACGGGAAAAAGTGAGCAGTGTTGTTGTTTAGTGTCAGTAATTGTCTCAAAGTAGTTAATGGTCTCATCAATTTAAAATACTAACGTAGTATGTACAATTAAAGAAATTTTATAGAACGTTTTGACATTTAGTTCAAAAGAGCAGTGATCATAAAAAATCAATGGAAAAGCTCTGATTTTCATTCTAAAAAAGTTAAATAAAAAAGGAAAAGATAAAAAGTCTTAATACACAATTAACTTGGTTTGCTATCAGTTTTCATTCAAATTAACAGTAAAATTTTTGAGAAAGAAGTTCAAAAGTTCAGTTCTATTTTAAAACTTTGTATTGTAATATTATAATATGGAATGAGTAGAAAAGCAAGTAATAGCAGTTCAGAAAGAGAACCGGATGAAATTTTTTATGATTGTGATGCAAATAGTGAAGCGTCTAAAGAAGTAGTTCAAACAATTCATGTAGTGGAAAGATTTCAAGAAAAATTCCTTACAGACAAACAAAAGCATCGAGAAGAGAATAGATTAGCATATTATACTAAACAATTGGTCAGTAAATCACAAAAGTTGAGCACCCAAGTAAATAGGTCTCACTCATTCACAATGCCTAATACACCACCAAAAACTACAACTAGTAGTCAAACTTCAGGTACTATTCCAATCTCTTCAAGTAGCATTCCAACATGTAGTAGTAGCATTCCTACGTCTTCATCTTCAACTACAACGGCTGCTTCTTCGGGAAGTGCATGTCACACAGTCTTTTCTTCTTCTGATCCTAAATTGGCCACTTTAAGTCCTGACATAATTGCATATTTAAATCAGACAATGGCCGCTCATGTTAACACAGCTACAGTTAACGCACCTCCAATTCGTATCAATGCAAGGTTAGATCCACCTTCTTATAATCCGGATACAATGACCTCTTCTACTTTTTTTACGAAATGCGAAAACTTCTTTGTCAGTCAGGGGATTCATGCAACACAATTTCACACAGCAGCACAAATGGTTTTGAAAGGAAATATGCGACTTTGGTATGACGGTGTAGTTGATGCTCTTGCAAATTGGGAGGATTTTAAACAAGCTTTCACAAGTCGGTTTGATAATTCAGTTATCCAAGAGAAAAGAAGATTGTTGCTTATGACAAGGAAACAAACTTACACAGAGTCATGTGAACAATTTATTCAGGAAATGGTTACTTTAGCTAGGCAAATAAACCCTGGGGAAACTGAACATCAGTCAGTAAAGCGTGCATATGGTGCTATAATTTCTGATTTACGGTATTCTACTGGAAATTTACAAAACCTTACAATTAATTCATTGTTGGAAATTCTTTCGGGTACATATGACACTATTCGTTCATGTGATCAGTTGCATGGTTCTAATACCAGGTTACCACCGCTTTACGGTTATAACATTACTCAAGGTCCACAATTTCAATATTCTGGTGGTCGAGGGAGGGACAATTTTCGTTCTCGCTCAAATTCAGTACCTAATGCATCTCGTGGTAATTACCAAAAGCAATCTAATTTTCACAATCCAAATCAAGGGAAACAAACGAACAGTCAATATGCTAATGCCAATCCTAATCAACAAAGGCAACAGAATTTTCAAGGCAATCAATGGCAACAACAACAGTCCTCACAAAATTCAGGTTTTCGGGAAAGAAGCAATTCAGTTCCACATAATAACGGAATGAGACCACGCATAGATAGGTCAACTCTTGTTTGTCACAAATGCAATAAAACGGGTCATTTTGCTAAAGAATGCTATTCACAGTCATCAGTGACATTAGCTATTCCTGGTGATCTGTCTCAACAGACAAGTCAACAACAACCACAACAATCTACTTCTTCATCTTCTACCGGTAATTTAAACTCCAATCGGGGGACTTCGCAAGGCTACGGGCGAGGGTCCTCTCAACCTTAAAAACTTCACCTGAAATTCCTTTTGTAGCATTATACACTAACGTCAGTGAATTTGATGGTGCTATTGATACTTGCTCATCGTATTCCTACTTAACTTCAAAATTAGCATCTGGACTTGGTCTAGAAATTAATTACAACTCTCTCTAGTTGTACGTTGTGCGAATAAATCTACAATGAACATCATTGGTACAACTGATCTAGAATTTAGATTAGGAAATAAAAATATTTTGCATCCCTTTAAAGTAGCTACAGAGTTAGTAATTTCATGCATCATTGGTCATGACATTATTAAAAAATATGGTATTGTTCCGAATATAAAACAAGGCTTTTTCACATTTGACGACGATTCTAACACGCGATATGAAATAAAAGGACAAGATGGTATCGGCATAGTAAGCTTTTTAGTTATGGATAGGCCATCCGGTGATTTTAAAAACGGCTCAAAAGAGAGAATGATTGATGATGTAATCTACTCGTTTCCAGAGGTACTTCGCATTGATGGGTCCTTGGGGAGAACACATCTCACTGTCCATAAAATAGAATATTTTGGTGATCCAATTAAAGAAAGGCAACGCATTTGGCCACCTAGGTTAGCATCCGAAATTAAAAGACAAACTGATGGTTTATTAAAACAAGGCTTGATTGAACCTTCAACTTCTGCATATGGTTTTAATGTCGCGTTAGATAGAAAATCTGATGGTTCTTGGAGATTAGCAGTGAATTATAAAAAATTGAATGAAAAGTCAAAACTTACGGCAGCGCCTATTCACAATGCAACTCATATTCTACGTTTATTACCAGGAGGTGGTTATTTTGGTCAAATTGATTTGAAAAGTGGCTTTTGGCAAATTCCATTGTCAGATGAATCGAAACATTTAACTGCTTTTTACGCAAACGGTAATTTATACCAATGGAAAGTTTTACCATTTGGATTGTCAGGTGCACCTTCAACTTTTGTTTCCATGATGAATTTAGTTCTTGATGGTTATATAGGAGACTTTGTACACGTTTATTTTGATGACATAATAATTCGGTCAAAAACTTTTTCTGATCATTTGAGACATATCCAGCTCGTCATGGAGCGGCTGAAGAAAGCGAACTTGTCAATAAATTTAAAAAAGTCGCGTTTGGGACAAACACAAATAAAATTCTTAGGTTATATCATTGGGCAACAGGGTTTGCAGAAAGATCCTGAGAAAATTAGGCCGATTATGGATTTTCCAAAACCGAAAAATAAGGATCAAATTGAAAAATTTATGGGAGTCTGCGGTTATTATTCTTCGTTTATTGAACATTTTTCTTCATTGGCAGAACCTTTGTATAGGTTGACTTGCAATAATGTACAATTTCACTGGACTAGTGAACAAGATTATGCTTTTGAAAAATTAAAAGATGCACTTTGTAAAGATGTAATTTTAAATGGTTTAGATTATGAACATCCTATCACGTTAAAATGCGATGCAAGTGATGTAGGATTAGGTTGCGTGCTCTCACAAGTTGTTGATGGTAAAGAACAGCCGGTGGCATTCGCTAGCAGGACGCTAGTCCCCGCTGAACGAACACTTTCCACGACTCAAAAAGAGACATTAGCTATAACTTTTGCACTGTTAAAATTTGCAGACCTCCTTTGGGGAGAAGAGTTTACAATTTTTACGGATCATAAGGCAATTACATAGAAGAAATAGAAGGGTAAACACTTTGTCCAATTTACTCCAGGAATTTCAATGTGAAATTAAGCATATCCGCGGAAAAGATAATGTTGTTAGTGATGCTCTTTCCAGAAATCCTTTACCTGCAGTTAGCGAGTCTGATCAACTTGATGATTGTAGAGAAGTTATGTATATGCCGATAATTTGTAGTGCTGTGTCTATTGTTTGTTCTACGTTTGCTGATACTCTTTTTGAAAGAATTAGAATCGCTCAGGAGCAAGATCCGAAGTTGAGTGAAATTGTTCGCAAATTGGGTAGCCTTGGTCAGGTCGACAACCAGAGCTCCCGATGGTATTTGGTAAAAAACGGTATATTATGTAGGCGAGTGCCAGGGTTTGATACTACAGTTAAGGTCAGTCAGGGGTCCACCAACGGTGAAGCCGACGACGCAAATAATACACTTTGTAGGGGTCCGTCTAATGACGAAGCGGTCCAAAGTGATTCTTCAAACGTGCTTTGTAGGGGTCCGTCAGTTGACGTAGCGGTCCAAAGTACTTCTTCTACTTCTTCTTCTTCAAAAATACTTTGTAGGGGTCCGTCTGATGACGTAGCGGTCCAAAGTATTACCCCGAATGAACTTTGTAGGGGTCCGTCTGATGACGTAGCGGTCCAAAGTCATTCTCGTCCGGATTTAATATTACCGGTAATTCCTCCAACTATGATAATTGATATAATTAGTATGTTTCATGAACCCCCGGAAATGGGTCATTTGGGTGTACAAAAGACGAAATGGGCAATTAAACGCCGTTTCTTTTGGGAAAATATGAATAAAGATATTCACAATTTTGTAAAATCATGTTTAAAGTGTCAGAAGCACAAAACTGAAAACGCGAAAAAGAAAGGTCTTTTGGGAGATGTTCCCTACGCGACGCAACTTTTTGAAACTATTTTTGTCGATTTTTGTGGTCCTTATCCGCGTTCAAAATTGGGTAATCGTTTTATTTTGGTAATTGTTGATCAGTTAAGTGGATGGGTAGAACTATTTGCTCTCCCATCGTCACAGTCAAGAAAAACAGCTTGGCATTTAAATGAAGTTTTCGCAAGATTTGGTCCACCAACTACTATGGTTACTGATAATGCTTCTAATTTTACAAGCAAAACAATTAAAACTTTGTGTGATTATTGGAAAGTAAAACAGGTTCAGGTTAGTGCTTATCATCCTGCTCCTAATAGGGCTGAAAGAACAAAGCTCCTAATAGAGACTTGGTTCGTATGATGGCCACGTACGTTAACGAGACTCATGATAATTGGGATGAGCATCTTCAGAAATTTGCACTTTGTCTTCGTTCTATGGTAAATGATACTACGGGTTTATCTCCAGCATTAGTTAACTTAGGGCGTGAAATTCCTTTGCCTGTTGACCGAAATGTAGTCGCGGAAAATGGTGATATTTCTGTTGAAGAGTTACAAAAAATCGCGAGATCAGTACCAAAATCTTTGCAAGAACTGTTAAAGTTTTCTAGAGATCGTATTCGCCGTAGGCACCAAATCAATAAAGTTTTTTACGATAAGAAAAGACGAGAAGTTTCGTTTGAAGTTGGTCAAAAAGTCTGGGTTTTAAAGCATTCGCTGTCAAATGCAAGTGAGCATCGGAGTGGAAAATTTGAACCTAAGTACATGGGTCCTTACAAAATCATTTATAAAAATGCAGATACTTATGTTATGAAAATGCCAAAAAATATTACTAATAAAAGACATGTTTCAGATTTAAAAGCCTATGTTGAACCTCCGGTTCGACCTGAGAAAGCACCAGAACCTTCAGTTTCGTATGATCCTGAAAGTCGTGAAGAAACGAGAAATTTACGAGCCAGAAAACATGTAAATTACAAGGAGAAAGATCTGAGAAAATCTGAAAAGAAATAATTTTCTTGCATGAGTCGTAAAGTCCGTAAAAATGTATATATAATAGGTTATGTACTTAATTTTTTGGTGTTCTATATAATTTTCTATTTTAGATGGTCTCTGAACGTCGTAAAGTAAGAACTAGAGATTTTTGGAGGGGTCGTAATGCAAGCGCCCGCCTAGGACTTGAAGTCCTCCATTTGGACGATACTGCTCTCCAGAAGCGTATTGAGCTAAATGCGCAAAGAATTTTTCATCCTCCGCCACATCCGAACGAATGGGATATTCCAGAGTGGAAGCTGTCTGGAAATCACCTGAGGATCCTTAATATTAAAAAAGATAAGTCATTTTGGTTCGTAGAAAGTTATGATTTGTTCAAGTTAATGTGTGAACATTTGAAAGATCAACCAGAAATTGCAGTAGATCTAGAATTCGGTGATGATTATAGTTTTCATAAAATAACCAGTTTAATTCAAATTTCTTCGCGTACACACGATTTTGTAGTAGATGCCATAAAATTATATAATTATGTCCCAGAGTTATTGTCAGATATATTATTAGATGAAAGGATTTTAAAAATCTTTTTTGATACACAAGATGTGTTAGCGTTTCAGCGTGATTTCAATTTGCGTATTTTTCCTTTAATTGACTTTCAAAATGTTTACAAGTCCTATAAAAAACTAGATACAAAAGCCTCATTTAAAGATGTAGTAGAAAAATTTCTTTTTGCTGATGAAGATCGTGATGTTGATAAGTTGTTTCAGTCATTTAATTGGCGGTTAAGACCGTTACCAGATGGTGCTATACAATACGCCCGTCAAGATTCACAGTTGCTCTTGGAGTGCTGGCAAAAATTTAAATATACGTATAAAAATTATGTACAGTCAAAAGAGTTTAATTACACGCATCATCGTGAACTAATGTTCAAGTCTTATCGCTTTCCTGTCGCGCAAGACTATAATTTTTACTTTAATCGAGCATGGGAGCAATCCCCATTGTATTTTCGTGAGCTATTTTGTCCTACTGATGTAATGATTTTTAAAGACCTGCATAATTGGAGGTTGAATACAGCTAAACTACGAGATACAAACTGTCATAATATTTTTTCAGATTTAGATGCGTTAAAAATGTCTATTTTAAAACCTAATACGATTGATATGCTGGTTGAATGTACTGATAAAATTATGTATCTTGATAATCTTGCTAAGAACTCGATTCTTTCTCTTATTGGCAGAAATTCCGCTGTGACCAGTAAAAACGTCACCAATGAACCAAGTACCAGTATCTCAGCTAGTCGTGGTACTCAAGGACAGTCCACGGAACAAGAATCATCGTCAAAAATGGATACTGAAATCACTATTATTGATAAATGTATAAATTGTGAGAGAAAAATTGACTGTAAAAATTGTAATAAGCAAGGCGTTAACAATCCATTTCATGTTGTAGCTTATGATTCGTCAGGAAATAGATTTACGATGTACGATTATATAAATTACAAAGTTAAAGATAAGACCCTAATTAATTATTTTGCTAAGAAAAAGAAAAAAAATGACTCAATTATGTATCAATGATCATCGTATGATTCATGGTTTAGAACCTATAAAATTTAAGAAAAATCGTGGTAATAAGAAGAAACTTCGTAATAAGAAATTTGTAAAAAGATATTAATGTTAAAATGCTTTTGATTCGCTTTTGTAACATGAGAAAATAATTGTATACACTTAAAATTATATGTATGGGTTATAGCAATTTAATTTTGTCTCTCGTTCTCAACTAGTTATATATTTTGCTCAATTTTGTATGTAAGTTCATGTATGAGATAATGAAAAGCTTGGTTGATTTATATTATGCATAGTTTGCAATATAAGAATGTGTAAAAGGGTTAAAGAAAAACAATAGGTATATGAATTATAATATTATGTAACAGGGACTTCTTTCTTTTTTTTTAATTGTTTTTTTCTTTAAAAAAGATGGAAGTATGTAGCATAGAGTGAATGAGACGGCGGTTAGCCGGCTCTTGTGCATGGAAAATCTCCATTTACGCGTAATATTGTACTATTTATATGTATTTGTGAGGAGTGAGAAGGCGAGACGAACAGAAAAGTAGTTAGAATTAAATAGACGACTGAGCAGTAAGCATCTCTTGTCCTCTTCTCTCTGCATCTTATTTTCTACACTCCGTAGCACGCAGGCAAACTCCTCATCTCTTCTCCACATACATAGCCCTTTGTATGGGAATAAGGTTTAGGAGCACCCAGCCACGCACATATCATTACAGCCTATCGAAATGTTTCGGGGTGATATAAGATTCAACAGTATTGCGAAATCCCCTTCGTTGTAGTTTTCTAACGAGAAATATACTGCGCTTAGATCCAGTAAATTTGAAGCATTTATGATTGAATTAGCGGCATTTATGATGTCTTTGACGTCCCTTAGGATCAAGTTAAGTTTTTAATGATTGCTGTTAATTGTTGCTACTGATTGGTTTTTGTTACTTAAATCACAATTGTGTAACGTTTTAACAAATCGACCGTGTTCCCTAAACCCTAAGAAAACATTCTTGAAATTTGGACCAATATTATCCAATAACCATTTCAGCTCACAATTTGTCTCAACGCTAATCTCGTCTTCAAACATGAACGGGGAAACGTTATTCAGTTTATCTTGCAAAGTGGGATACGGGACAGACGTGGGAAATGTATCAATGATGACATTGGCCCTCCTTTCTCTTTTCACCCATGTCTCTGCAAAGTCTGCAATGGTTGCTCTGTATGGATCCGCTTGAGGACCTAGATCATTCCTATACTCGCTTATGCAAAGTCGAAGATAAAACTCGCAATTAGGAGTGACGTCTTTCACAAATGATTGTTTTTCGACAAGGATTTGGCTCATCCTTTTGGCGAATTGCCCATAAGATGAAATCGTTGCAATGGGATAAATATCCACGTTGAAAACTATCACTTCCAATTTTGGTATTACATGCGAGCAGCCCATTAAGCAGTTCATGGCCCTTTCGTCAACAGCGACGCCAAATCTCATTGCTGTAGATGGGGGACCTGTACCATTTAGCACTAGCCAAGGAATGACAAGAATGCAGTAATCGTCACAGGTATATATCGAGAGGTCGCGCATTTTAACCATTATTGCGTCCGGATGATGATCTACGTTAGTGCTGGATAGGAAGGAAGGCAGCAAACTGGTGTAGTTTCTTTCGAATCTGAAATCGTAAAAAATTGAACGTGAAATATAATATATTATTGAGTTTTGGCCATTGAAAACCAATTCAGATATCTAATGGCTCACATTAAATCAATTTCTGGATATTCCAGTTGATGGAACATCGTTTCGTGGTAATATTTGGCAATGTTGATTGGTATTTGGGAATAGTGCCAGTACGCTGAAATTAATGCAACATCACACATTAACATGTTGGTTGGTCGATTACTCTTAGAATCGAAAGAGTTCAGTACTATTAGTTTAAATGTATTCATACTTTCTCGGTGAAAAATGTATGGCGACAAATGTATATTTGAATCTTCTAAGCGTGTGCTATTGAGGGTATTGTTGTCATTGTTCAGCATTTGTGAAAGTTGTACTGTTACGTCATACACCTGGTTGCCATAACGACCTGTCAAATCCGTGACCTCGGAAGCCACTAATATCTACAAAATATAATATTTCTTTTATGCGCCAATTATTTGAAATATGATATCATTTTACTGATTTAAAAATATTTGTGGTACCTTCAGCGCTGCCAGAACGTGTAATAGAAGAAAGTTCCGTGATGTACTCATTTCGCTGCTGTGTATGTTTTATGCTAGTCGATTCTTTAAACCTGGAGCAATACATGTAAGGTGATTTTATTAATTTTGAGTAGGGAAACTTATCAGGTGAAATTTATAATTAAACTATGTAATAAGTGCTTGCTGATGTTATTTTGGTCAGTTTAATATGTGAGCCAACTAATACGAACACAATGTTTGCACGGAACGATTGAGCAGTAGCAGAGAGAAACTTGTACTGATTTAAACTCTGATTCACAATGTTAAAAATTACTTCCGAGGCAATGACAATGACTCATGTCAGGGTTTCCATGTAATCTGGAGAACAACACAAAATTTACTATGACGTCTATGTTTAAATACACAGAAGCAATGAATGTGAGGTTGGTAAGATAATTTACGATGACACAAGTAAATACTTAAGCAAATAAGGTTGTTTGCTTGTAAGCTCTAATCTGTAACACAAAATGACACATAGGGTGCTATTTTCATCCGTATATATTTCGCGGAAATAGCCTGCCCATAAACAAGGAGTTATTGTTTGGCCGTGTACATTAATTTAATTGTATGTTTTACTTTACTGTTTACAAAACGATAACATTGGTAGCATATACAGAATTAACAGTGGTGGTGATTATGAATGCGGATGTATGGCTTGCTGGGTCATGATTAAAATTACGAGAAATATGGAAACTGTCAACAATTGTTTAATATGCAATCAAATACATGACGAACAATCGCTAACTCTCATCATGACAAAGTAAACATTGTAAGCTTCCACGCAGCAGTTTTGAGGCGCTCAACATTCTAGTAGGGCAGAATTGTTGCCGTGATGTGTTTATACACTTGAGTTCACACTTCAATGCTGAATTTGAAATAACTTCTTTCAAAACAAATTACCCTTTAATTGTACTTGTGCGGGAATAAACTGGCATCATTTGTCCGTAAATGTCTGTCTGGCGCGCGATGTATGGCCCGGTAAAGCATGGCATGCCCTTTTTTCTATGTACTTCGTACTGAAGCAAAAAATAACTGCACCTGTCGGAATTCGAAAAGGAATCATTGGGCTCGCTGTGCTGACCGCACACCACTACCCCAGCGTTTGCGCATTTGGTGGTCGAGGTGCAAATTCCTTATCTTGGTCTTCGATCTTGAGCCAAAAGCACAACCAGCTTGTGCTTATACAAGCTGATACAAAAATACACTTCACCCACTTAGCTTTTATGTGTTTACATTCTTGTCAGCTGCGGTACGTTGCAGTAGCAATGTGATGATACATGCCTCCTTGTATGTCGATGCGAGCGAGCTGAAACTTGACACACTGGGGTTTTCGATTATGGGGAATTTAATGAGAATGGCAGCGTAGCACTTTGAAATTGTTTGACCTGGGCAGAGGTCAAGTTCATCAGAATTATGCTATCAAGCTGAGACGTGGCACACAATGGTTTGACTTTTGCGTCCATATCGATTTCGATAACTTTTCGCATGCGGGTAGATTCGTGGCTTGTAAGCAAGCTGCGTACATTTCAGGGTGGGAACGCAAGAGATACGTATGATTTGACCTGCGTGACCTTGTAAATTCTGAACATTATTGGCGTGTGTGTAGTACATTGCATATATCAACTACCATGTTAATAAACTGTATTTGAACTCTTACGTGCAAGTTATAACATGTATTTCTGAAAAATAAAATTATTCGATGAATGAAGCAAATACGTGTATTTACCAAACGTCATTGATGTACGCACAACTACTAACGCTGCTATTACGATGATAGGTAATCGCCAATCACCAGTGTGTAGGTGAGTACGTATTACCTAACGCACTGGAAATATTGAATTCTGGTATACCCCATCGCAAAAAAATCTGTCAGGAATTTTATGTATACTAGTGCAAACTATTTTGACACGCAGTACCTGGTATTTGGCTTTGCCGTATAAGCTCATTTAAATCTTTACAATGGGAGAATATTTGCAATTCGGGCTTCCTTGAGCGTGATGGGAAGTTTGTACCTGGAAACATAGTAGAACCCCAAACAAAATTACCTGATTTGATGCTATAATTGCCAATTATAAAATGAAGCATACACATTGTTATCTCCGTCTGTCTGTTTTTGGCATCCTCCATTCATTGGGAATCAACAACATGAAGCGTGCAAGATTTTAGGTACCGACCATTTATAGTCACAAGAGTCAATAGTTTATCCAAGCACTAATCTTCCAAATAATAAACATAATTGGTGGAATGGAATGAAACATTATTCGCCCTTAGCGGTTCTATGACTTTAGATGTTTGAGAAAATCACTCAGCTAGCACCGTATTCTGTCGATACAGGGTGAATGTGGCAGCTGTGGAAATTATTTGTCCTAAATAACCTTTAAAGGAACAGTCAAATCCCACAATGCAAAATGTATTCTTCGGCACACCACCAATCAATTATATACGTGTTTCTGTACGTCGTATGTGCTTGCTTCCATCTCATTGGAATCATTCTAATGGTGCCATTTTACATCTACCAAAAATCTGTCATCTGTATAGTGCGCCTCTGGAAAAAGAACGAGCTGACGCACATGTTGAGTCCCAAGAGCACCATATTCGCTGACCTCTACTATAACGAGTCTCAAAATCCCAACAACTTATTTCTGGTTTTCGTGCTGCATGTTAAAGAGGATCTGAGCAAGGAGAAACTGAAAGGGTTATTCCATGAAAATGTGACAAAGGCGGAGCTCAACGGAACATTTCGCTATCCAGAGCTGAGGCAGTTTCCGTACAATTTCATGGGCTACTGGTTCTGGAAATGGGATCCGGGATACAACATTGACAACCACATTCTGGAATCTGATAAAATTATGAGGTCGTCTCAACAAGTGCACGAGTACATGCTAAACCGTCCCCAAATAAATGACAGGAGCTCTTGGGAAATTATCCTGTTTCCGGCGCCCGATAATGGAAAATTTGTAGCAATTAGTGTTCATCATTGTCTTGGTGACGCAAAGTCCATGGTGAAGCTTATAGTGGAGTGTTTAGCCAAAAAGCCACTTTGTACTGCCAAGGTACAGAAAACGTTCCAACGTCAACTAAGCTGGATCGATTACATTTTCCGCCTTCCTCATGCGGCTGTATGTCTAATCGTGGATCGAATACTTGTCCAACATAAATTACGTAACCACCCATGGCGGGTAAAAAATCATTTATCTGATCCATCCCCTTGCATTGTCGGAATGTCCAGAGAAATGGAAATTGACAAGATTAATTCCGCATCGGCAAAAAGTGGCAGCAAATTGTGTACGTCTGCATTTGTTTTAGCCTCCATCACTGGAGCAATAAGAGAATTTGGAAAGAAATATTATAATGCTATTGGCTTCGACGCAGTTCCCATTTGCTGTACACTTCACAAGCCCGACCACCCACAGTCTCTAGCAAATCACGTGGAAACCTCAACGTTTCAGGCTCCGACGCATTTGGCCGAAGTCAGTTCAAGGTTAACGGAATGTGATAAAATTTATTGTCACATGACAGAGCAGAGTCTGAGTCCAATTTGCAAGGACTTTCTGGAATTTCAGGGCTTGCTGTTTGTAAGATGGATGCGGATGATGGGTTTACCCCAGTGTTTGGTACTACCGTTACAAGTTTTGCCTGAGAAAATGAACAGATATTTCTGGGGAAGTTTCCTTGTCAGGATTACAGTTTCACATGTGGTCTTGGGAGATGGTCGATAGGTAAGTACTTTATATGTTTGATGACAAAAATGCTCAAGTGAATAATTACACAATTACGATGTTTCTAACATCTGATTTTGAAACAACTGAAAACTTTGGTTATTTTAGGCGTCACGTTTGTTGTCTTCAGCTACAGAAGGAAAATAAGAATTTCTGTGGTAGCCAAGGTAAGTGTTCTGGATGCCGCGAAATTAAAGTCACTGATTCATTTTCTAAATTCTGAAATTTCCACATTGATTATGTGATCTCGGAGAGTTGTTGTAAATATTGTTGTCTCTATCGGAATTCATTTTGTATAGATTAAAGACTATTCTTGTCCCAAGACTAAAATTATTTAGTTGGCGGAGTAACGAATCACAGCGAATAACCAGAAGAAATAGAAGAAATGGGCGCGGCCGTTCATTTCGGCAACATATTTGTTAGATTTTGATGTTAACTTAGTTTATAGCTGAACACACTGCAATAATAATGCTTAATGGCGTAAAAATGCAATTATATAAATGTATGAATAAATTATATGAATATGAAATGTAGCAACTCAAAAATGTTTCAATTTTTCGCCTGCGTGTCAGTATCTACTGACAAATTAGAAAAACTTTAATCTGTGATTAAACCCACTAAGCACGATCAATAGAAAAATTAAATCGAGTGTACGTACACATCTAGAAGGAAAGAATACCAAAGTGAAAGCATTTTTAAATGTGAAGTAAACAAGTGATTGGTATGTATACTAGTGGAATAAATGCATTATAAAGCAAAGTATTCTGAATTACGAAGCATAAAAACACATTTTAATCATTTTGTTTTTGTTTTCCATTCGCTTTTAAACCACGTGTAATATAAAACGTTACATGATATGTATGCGCATGAGTATCAAATTGAAGTATATACATGTATGAATCGCAGTCTTTTGCATTTTGTTCGTAAGGTAATCATGCACGATGTATATAATTGGACAAGTAAAGTAATACAGGTTGTCACCAACACAATAAAAACAGCCGCAAAGTTGTTGACGAAAAAATAAAACTTGTTTATTACCACCTTCAACATAATGGATATAATTGGTGGGTCGGGATAGAATATATTTTCGAAACATGGGACAACAGACAGGAGAACAGTCATGTAAAATTGTTTACTCTTTTACATTAAAGTTACTCGATTAATAAATAAATTTCAAAACATACATACCGGAATCATTCATAAAGTACCACAAAATGTGCTCTTCGTCATTCCGCCATTCCATTACGTACGTAATTCTATACGTCACGTGTGCAATTTTCCTTCTCCTCGGAGCCATTTCTTCGATTCCATTTTACTTTTTCCAAAAATTTGTAATATGCCTAGTGCGCCTGTGGAAAACAAGTGAGATGACTCACATTTTGAGCCCCAAGAGTACTATATTTGCTGACCTCTACTACGCAGAGTATAAAAATCCTAACAATGTAATCATGGTTTCCGTTCTACATTTGAAAGACCATCTGAGCAGAGAAAAACTGAAAACATTGTTCCACGAATACGTAATCAAGGCGGGGCTCAGTGGATCACTTCGGTATCCAGAGTTGAGGCAGTTTCCGTGCAGCGTCATGGGCTACTGGTTCTGGAAATGGGACCCAGTGTACAACATTGTCAATCACATTCTCGAATCGGATGAAGTGATGAAATCTCAGGAGCATGTTCATGAGTACATGATAAATGGGCCACAAATAAAAGACAGGAGTCCCTGGGAAATCACCTTGTTTCAAGCTCCAGAAAAAGGGAGATTTGTCGCCATCAGTGTTCATTATTGCCTTGGCGACGCAAATCCATGGTGAAACTTATTGTAGAGTGTTTAGCCAAGAAACCTCTCTGCACTGCGACCACAAAAAAAGAAATTCAAACGAAAACTAAACTGGATCGACTACATTTTTCGTCTTCCACATACCGCGGTGTGTCGCAATGTTGATGCCATACTCGTTCAGCATCAAGTACGTAACCACCCATGGCTTGTAAAAGATCATTTGTCAGATCCATCCCCTAGCAATGTACGAATGTCCAAGGAACTGGAAATTGATCGGCTTCGCTCTGTTTTAGCAAAACGTGGCAGCAACGCTTGTACATCGGCATTTGTAATGGCGGCCATAACTGGAGCTGTCAGATAATTTGGGAAGAAATTCTCTAGCTTTGGTGACTTCTTCTATGCTCACGTCTTCGTATCAGGAATGACAAGTGTTGCTGGGGCAAAAGGATCAAATTTGTATGGGAGATTTTTCCTATTTGGATTACAGTTTTACGTTTGATCTTGGAAGATTGTCAATAGGTAATAAATGTATGCTTGTCGCCTCATATTTTTGGTCGATCCATCTGTAAATGGTTTAATTGGTAATAATTAAAATGTGACAATTTTAGGCGCTCTCTTTGTCATCTTCAGCTACAGGCGAAAAATCAGGATTTCTATTGTAGCTAAGGAAAGTGTGCTGGAAGATACGAAACTGCAACGTCTGGTGTCCCTTTTGAATTCCGACGTCTCTTAACTGATGCAATGAGATCGGAGCCATTGTGATATGCATCAGCGTTAATTTCATAAATGATATCTGATTACACGGAGATCACCAAATATATATTATACACGACACCGGTCATATATGATTGCATCGCGTGTGGTAGTTTTATTATTGCATTTGAGAATATTTTTATCCGCCTAAATAAATAATACCAGATATAGCGAAACAAAATACCAACGTATATGGGGTAATTGAAATGCTCATAATACAGGGCTCTCGCATTCTAAGAAGGTTTTTGAATTCACAGCAGGCTAATCGCGTGATATATAAAATTTACCGCGGTGCAAATAGCTGCATACATTGTAGAAATTTGGTGTGTGAAACGCGATCTAAAATACAAACTAAATCTATTTATGTAGCATCTAACAAATGGCAAAACGAACAATGCGAGTAACCAATCATTCAACGTAATTGGGATATGACAAAGCAGAACCTGGGATAACAATTATAATTTGCACACCATTCCGTGTCCAGTAAGGTCCACCAGTGAAATATTACGTTTGGATATTAACGCTAAATTGTTATGAACAAATAGAGAACTTGCTTATGAAACGCTTATGCATTATATATTTCATACAACAAATCAATTAGTATTGTTATGATTACGAATACTTCTCGAATTTGGATTAAGAGAATACATCACCAGGAATTTCTCGCGATGAACAATCATTTTGCATTCAATTCGGTGTTGAATTATTGAACCATTGCGTGATTCATTATCGAAAACTATCCAAATTCTAATATACAGAATGATTATGAACTTATTCAACATTGTCTGACCTATCCACACGCGTGTCTGTCTCAGCTGTATATCATATATGCTCTGCAGTAGAATATAAAGGAATTTTTCGTGCAAAAATATATGCGAAAACTTAATGAAATTTAAAACAATGTGTGTGGGAAAAAAGGGTGAGTGTTCAAATATCTATCACGGGTATTCCTGTCTTCGTCTTTCCCAGACAAATTGCGTTTCTATTTTGATACTTTGTATTTGCATTCCAAACTGCGGAAACTAAAAATACAACGTGTGAAGCGAATCATGTCTATTGAATATTCATTAAAAGTATATGGTTTATCTTCTGGTACCAGAGTCTCCGATTCTTGTATGTAGCGCCATCATCCTAACACAACATTTCTGCCGACGCGCACACACCACGCTCATTCAATCATCATTAGCGTTCAAAATAATCAAAATCACTCTCTGAGTGAGACGAATAAATTGATCGTCATTTTCTTATATCGTCGATGGTGGCCAAGCTGCCAGTACAAATATTTACACTGTACCCGGAAAACAGTAGAATACCAGATTAGCTTGCTGTAAAGGCCCGAGGAGGGGTAATACGACAATGAGTTCCTTGTCTGTTGTCCAATCAATTAAATACGGTTTACTATACATCATTTGTGCGTTCCTTCTGCTTCTTAGAGCAGTCGTCTTAGTGCCATTTCAGATTTATCGACAATTTGTCATATGGTTAGTGCGCATGTGGAAACAGAATGAGCTGACGAATATTTTGAGCGCCAAGAGTACAATATTTGCTGACCTCTATTACAGCCAGTGTCAAAATCCAAACAACGCATTTTTGGTATCAGTGCTCAAGCTAAAGGGAAAATTGGGCAAGAAGGAACTGAAACATTTATTCCATGAAAACGTGATAAAGGCAGAGCTCAACGGCTCATTTCGGTATCCAGAGCTGAGACAATTTCCTTACAACTTCATGGGCTACTGGTTCTGGAAATGGGATCCGGCGTACAACATTGACAACCACATTCTGGAATCTGATAAAATTATCAAATCACAAGATCAAGTACACGAGTATATGATGAACCGCCCGCAAATAAAAGAGAGAAGTCCCTGGGAAATTATTTTGTTTCCAGCGCCGGAAAATGGAACATTTGTCGCAATTAGTGCTCACCATTGCCTTGGTGACGCAAAGTCAATGCTGAAACTTATTGTTGAGTGCTTAGCCAAAAAACCGATGAGCACTGCTACTGCTAAAAAGCAGTTCAAACGAAAGCTAAGCTGGATCGACTACATTTTCCGCATCCCGCATACAGTAGTGTGTATTGCTGTGGATGCTATCATTTGGCAGCATAAATTACGTAACCATCCATGGCTTGTCAAAAATCATTTATCCGATCCATCCTCTGTGATTGTCCGCATGTCAAAAGAAGTGGAAATTGGCCAAACTCGTGCGGCATTAACCAAAAGTGGCAGCAATGCTTGTACCTCTGCATTTGTAATGGCTGCTATTACTGGAGCAATAAGAGAATTTGGGAAGAAATATAATAATTTAAGTGAGTTCATTGAAATGCCGATGTGCTGTACGCTCCACAAGCCCGACCATCCAAAGACATTAGCCAATCATTTGGACTGTACTTTGTTTCCGATCCCTACGCACTTGGATGATGCGCGGGAAAGGTTGGAGGAATGTGAAAATGTTTATTGTCACATGCGGGAGCAGAGTCTGGAACCATTATGCATAGAAATAATGGAAAATCCGGGTGTGGCCTTTGTCAGGTGGATGCGAGTTAAGGCGGAAAGTGATTCAGCATTTGTGTCAGCAATGAC
Source organism: Sinella curviseta (assembly GCA_004115045.4). Lineage (NCBI taxonomy): Eukaryota > Metazoa > Arthropoda > Collembola > Entomobryomorpha > Entomobryidae > Sinella > Sinella curviseta. The sequence continues at coordinate 16,038,661 of CM023203.3, forward strand.
AAGTGTTGCTGGAGAAAACGAGCAGATATTTCTCGGGGATTTTCCCTGTGTGGATTACAGCTTTACGCCTGGGCTGGGAAGATGGTCAATAGGTAAATAATATATGTTGCTGCTGATGGTGATAAATTGTGTCAATACTTTGCTAATAAATGATTGATTGTTCGTTTCAGGCGTATTCGTTCTTGTCTTCAGCTACAGAGGAAAAATCAGAATCTCTGTCGTTGCCAAGGAAAGTGTCATGGACAAAACCGAACTGCAAGCTCTGATTTCTTTCCTAAATTCGGAAATATCTGCGCTAATGCAGTGAAGTTTTTAGGATCAAAACGTCAGCATCATTGGAAAGAATCATATCTCGCCAGGGACATGTATAGTACCAAAATGTGTACCCAGAACCCTCCAATGAATTGTTTTATAGCATGCTGATAATATAACGAATAAGTTGTATGGCCTAATTTGAGTATGTATATAATTTTTGGATTTTCTACTCAATAAATACCTGCAACACGACAGAATCTAGTCGCGTGATAAAAAAAATTACAACAATTTATAGCCGTCGCAACAATGTGAAAATAGTTTGGATGAATTAGATAACCTGCGTGCCTGTATGAACAAAATCAGTGTGAGGAATGCATTCCGAAATTCTACTGGACTGCCAAATACGTACCAATTTGTTTGCGGAACTATATTTGGCCACTTATCTAGCCTCGAACTTTCCATATGATTCCCATATTAACACAACAGAAGCGTTTGGATCAGCGGTCGGTTTTGATACATGATGCGAATTATCAGTGCTCAGAGTCGACTGGACTATCAAAATAAAAACTCTGCTTCAGAAAACGTTAATATTTGCTTGCACGTAAACTAGACATTGTGGAATATATGTAATATTTCATAGATTATTTAAGACAAAATAATTATGAATTTAGCATTTTTGCATTGTGCGCATGTCATACATTGTAAATGAATTATACACTTGATTGAGTGTTGATTTCAATCTTTAATTGAACATGGTAATTAAGATACAATTTTATTTTAATCCTTATTCGATTTACTTTAAGGAATTTTGTTTAATATTAAGCACATTCCTCCAGAATGGGCTTATTTTACATACCTCTTATTTTATTATTCATTCAAGCATCCGAGTTACTCATCGTATCCGGATGAACAAGATCTATGTCAAAACTATTTATTATGCATTCCTAAACATAATTTATAAGTACACATTATTTGATCTAAAATTATGAATCAAAATGAATTATATTAGTATATTTTACTAATGAGATTTATGTAGAAAATTGATCTTCTATCTAATATTAAAATCAGAGAGTCACTTGACTAGTCATGGACTACAACTTTTTTTAAATACAAATACAAATATTACTGAAATTCACGCAAAAACTTTGCCAATTCGGTGAAGGTGGGTCGCTCCTCGGGTGAAGTGTTCCAGCATTCAGATATTTTATTAAATCTGAAAAGACAAAAATTGTGTCCTATTTATTGTTACCCAATTAATTAATATAGTTATTATAAGTAGGTTACTATCTATCATGTTGTAGTGAAAAAAAACAGATGGCGTTAACAAACGTACAAATTGTCAGATGCATGTGGTGGTTTGGGCAGCCGTAACCCTTCCTCAAGTTTATCGCAAAACTCGGGGTGGTATTCTTTACCCGCATACGGAACATCACCTGTAATCCGATAACCGGAAACAAACATCATAGACAATACCTACGAATATAATTTACTTTGTATTTAACATACCACTTACCTAAACTGAAAATCTCCCAAAGAGTCACCCCAAAACTCCACACATCCGACTTTGTCGTAAACTCCATTTTTCTTAGAGACTCGACTGCCATCCACCTCCATGGCATATCCTCCAGACCCTTTTTGATATACTGCTTTCCATCATACAGCTTCCGTGACAACCCAAAATCGCCAATTTTACAGGTCATGGCTTCTGTAAGGAGCACGTTTCTGCTTGCCAGATCTGAATGTATAACCTTTTTATTTGCTATGTACTCCATCCCACACGCAATCTCATACGCAAATCGTAGTGATTCTCCCACGTCAACAGATTCATCTTCTTCTTCACAGGAGTCCAGACATGCAGTATTAATGGCAACGTAATTCAGGCTACTTTCATACATCACATCACTTCCAGACACGTAGCCAGCAGAATTCGCTGAGCTTTCCAGGTCGGAAAATTTCCGTTGCATTTTGTGCCTTCTTAAATGAGATTCTAAGGACCCGTTGCTACAATACTCGGTGACAATGTATATCAGTCCGTGATGGATTTCCTTTGTGTATGCTCCAACAAATCCAAGTACGTTTTCATGACTGCCTATGTAGCAATATGTTTTCACCTCTGCCAGCATGCTTTTAAATGCCTCTTTTGTGCAGTCCTCATGTGGAAATTTAACGGCCACCTCCTTCCTTCCTTTCAGTAATGCGGTGTAGACAACGCCAAAGTTTCCTCTGCCAATTTCGTCATCTGAAAATAAATTTATTATATTGCATAAAATTTCATATAAGTAGATAATTGAATACTTATAGCATTTACTTACAAAGCTCTATATGCCGTTTTGGAATTTCAAATTTCGGGTCAAATCCCAGTGTTTTGATGGTGTTAACTTGAATGCATTCAGCACCAATGGATTCCTCGTTTCGATGGACCACCTCACCGTTTCTGAAAACGTCAATCTCCTTTTTGGTCAAAAATCGCTTCTTCATGCGATGATGGTAAATTCCCAGGCAGAATACTGCTCCCAGCAGAATGAATGAAACGGCCGCTAAGCCAATGACTAATGGGACGTATTGGAATGGCGTAGGAGGCAACTTAAATTTTTGCTCAGTGGGTCGATTGAAGTACTCTGCAGATAAATCATATTAATTTTTTTATCATGTAGCAAGCATTATATACTGGCCAAATGTACGAAATCATGGGTAATTTACCTGACTCCAGTTCCGTATAAATTGAAGCGTCCTTCAAGTCGCCATTTCGGGAAATACGCCACCAACTCCAATTGTCATGGTCGTTATTTGAGAAGGCATCGCCCATAAAGTATTTTATCTTGTATCCCTCTGCGTATTGATTTGTGTCGTTTACAAATTGGAGGTAATTTGTGATTCCCTGACTATCTTCAGTTCTTTGTTTGGGAAGGAGTGAAAGCCGAAAAAATGTTTCAATTTGTAGGAAGTTTTGGAAATACTGCTTAATGTACAAATGCGTGTCTAGATACTTCTGCATTATCACTTTGTCAAAATGGGTTGGGTCAATTGGCTTTACAATGCATACCACGTATTTAATAAATGGGAAATACACAACAGATCTGAGGCGTGTAAGTCTATCGTTAATTTCATGGGTGCAATTTTGAACAGTGATACCAAACGCGACGTTTTTAGAAAGTTTACGGAAATTTTTAAGTACTTCATTTATCTGAGCTTGTGTTTGGGAGCTATGCTTCTCCCATCCCACCAAATGGAAACCGGAAGGAGGAAAGCCAGGCTCACTTATTATCTTCAAGTATATCTCAAATGTTTTTATCTCACTAAATTCTATATATAAACTCAATTTTTCTACCTCCTTTTCTCTTGGTCGCAGGGAATCCTTCAGTTCCTTAGTCAATGCACCAATAATTTTATTGAATTGGTTATCAGATCTTACGATTTCTACAGAAGTAAACCGACCGAACGCAAACAATAGTAATGTCTGAATCTCCTCTTTGGTAGCACCGGATTTCTTTGCCAGACCCAGATTTAGATCTATGCCTGAGAACAGGTTGGTCTCGAGTGGGATGACAGAACTAACTTTGGCGGTCCTGAGGATACAGGGATAAACATACTGAAAATCTATACTTTCTTCTGCAGTCTCAGGAACATTTCTTCGTACAAGTACTGGAAAGCCTGCAATGGTTCTGTTGAGCTCATCTTCTGCAATGACGTTATACCATAATCCAGTCGCCACTTGGGAATCCAAAAGTGGCTGAGATAACAATTGAAATTGATATATTGTCGCTAAGGTTGCTATGGCGTCATAAAATTCTTTCACGGTTTTAAAATGTGGTGAGCAGTACAAATTTGTTCGAAACTGAGAACCTAGTGTAGCACCAACGTAATCGTAAACGGGTAACTGCAACAATATTTTGCCATTGGGGTAGTCCCTGGTAAAGTTGTGTCGATATTCCAGAGACGCATCAAAAAATTGCTGATAGTTGTCATGTCTCTGTGCAGAAATCTCCCCATTCCATTGCAGTACCAACAAAGGCACTATACTTTGATTCAGGAAGTTGTCACAGATATGACGAGATCCGTGCTCAAGAAAACCCCCAGAGTCTTTGTGATAATGTATGTTTTCAATGCATCCTAGGCTAATATTTCGAGGTTGCGTTACATTCCACAACTTTTCTAAATCGGTTTGGTTATATGACTCAAATGAATAATAAACTTCATTTAACGCGAGACTAGCGGAAGCTTCTTCAATTGTACTAACTGCAGTTTGTGTATCGTATACGTCCCGTAGTATCAAATTCAGTGTAAAGCTACTATTTTTCTCAGAACCGACAGATTGGCTATTCCTACCTAAACTGCAGTTTGGGAGCATCTTAACAAACTGATTGTACTTTCTGAAGCCAATAAAAATGTTTTTGAAATTGGGACCAATTCTGTCAAGTAAAGTATTAAGCTCACAATTAGACTCAACGCTTATGTCACCCTCGAACATAAATGGCGATACGTTATCTAACTTATCTTTTAAAGTGATATGATCCACTGTTGTGGGAAATGTGTCAATGATAACATTACCCAGTTTTTCCCGTTCTAGCCAAGTATGTGCAAAATGTGCGATAGTAGCACGATATGGGTTGGCTTGCTCTAACAGGTCCTCTCTATACTCACTAATGCTAACACGAAGAAAAAACTCACAATGGGAAGTGATGTCTTTTATAAAGCTATCTTTCTCCGCTAGAATTTTCTGCATTGTTTTCGAAAACTGCCCGTATGAAGATATTGATGTAATGGGATAAATGTTTACGTTGAAGACTATTAAATCTAAGTTAGGAACGACATATGAACAGCCTATAATACAGTTCATAGCTTTCTCGTTAACCGCTACCCCAAATTTTATTTCGCTGGATCCTGCTACTGATCCATTGACCTTGAACACGAAGGGGCTCATCAGATAGCAATAATATGCACAGTCGTATCTGGACAGATCCTGCATTTTAAGTATGATCGCGTCTGGATAATGGTCTACTGCTGACGAAGAGAGGAAGGACGGTAGCATGTCGGTGTAATTTCTTCTGAATCTGAAACGTAAACAACGTTTTATATCTTCAAATAACTCCATTTTCTGGGTTAAAATGGTTTTCATGGACATTCAGAAAATTGGATTTCTTACATTAAATCAAACTCGGGATAGTCTATCTCTCGGAACAAGGCCGGATAATAATATTTTGCAATGTTGATAGGAACTTGAGAGGCGTGCCAGTACACTGAGAAGAAACAAGTTTGCTATATTGATAAGTATTGAATGCTTGTACCAGTTTATAAAATGGCAATTATAAATATTATGAAATTTAATAATAATATTACCTTCTCGGTGAAACATGTACGGCGACAAGTGAACACCGAAATTTTCCAAGCTTTTGTTATTGTGGGTTTCCAGGCTGCTCGCGTCCTGGTCCAGGGTTTCCCTGAGCGGCTCGGTGACGTCGTAAATGGCGCTTCCAAATGTGCTTGAGCCATCAGTATCCTCTGACCCTGCCAACATCTATGACAACACATATTTATTAGAAGTTGCTATTATCAATGACCTGGTCGGTCTCAATGAAAATAATTTCATACCATCTTGGACACCAGCACAATAAACAGGAACATGCCATGGGGTAAACGCGTTCTGCTCATCTCAATCATTTTGAGCAATGGCTGTATGAATTAGTTTCGAATATTGCTGTGAAATCAATGTACCAACGCTGTGATGCGTTATTAGAATCTGACTAATTAGCTGCACTGATGCAAACTTTTATTTATAAACTTGCTCCAACCACATCCCAAATGTCTGCAAAAGTGAGTCACCTATCCCTTCTGATACACCAATATAATCAGTCCAAGCATGTTTTTATTTACAAACAAAAAAGATGAAATGCGGATATGAAACACATCTACTTTGCACACATGCGAACGTTTTGTATTTGTTTATAGTGGTCACATCACTTGATAATCTAATGAAATCCGGTTATCACAAATTTGAACATTGATTGTGATAATAACACGGTAAGTAAATGTAAACTGTGAGGTACGTTGAAAAGTCATGAATATTTGCACAATTTACTGTCACTTAGATTCCATGAAATGCACAATTTTAATTTACTGCAGTTAAGCAGCGACAAACGTTTCCTTTTCACGCTTCTTGAATGTATAACTAATTACAAAATAATAAGTGTAACATTGAATGTGGGAGAAAATAATTTCCTTGGAGAAAACAACTTATGGTACCAAGTAACACAAGCACAAACGTGATATATCCATGTTTTTGTCAAGAAAATGGATTGAAAATAGATACCAGCAACCTTAATATTTATGATGGAAAATGGAGCGTCATGTGATATTGTATTGCTCATACAAGGATATGCGTTATTCACATCAACTTCAGTTTGCTCAGTTTATTCCAATAAATCATACGCATACATTGTCGGGCGCCACAAACTTTCGCTGAATTTATTCCAATTCCACTTAAAAGGTGAGTGTAAGCATCAAATGCTGACTGAAATCAAACTAACAGAGGCGAGATTGCATTTAAAGTTATAAACACATTCGAATGTTATCTTCAGCAACTCCAGATTACAATAATTCACAAACATTAGTTTGGGATTCATAAGCCATCCTAGCAAGCATACCATGGTAATGGTGTATCTGAACGACGCTGAACTGATTAAAAGCTTGAGTTATCACCAACACGAAGACTGACCTCTGCTCACGTCTGTATCAGCCAAACAAATGTTGATAAACATTTATCCGCTCTCTCTCTCTCTCTCTCTCAATGCGACAATGTTTACTGCGTTAATGTGTGGCATATTATGTGACACGGATGTTTGTCAACTGCCAATGCCCACATTTTCAGCAATATACACCTCATCTTGATCTGCTAATATTAAAAAGCAAGTGCAGTTTATAGTAGTCGACAGGATTACTAATCAATTTATATTTTCTGTACTAATTACATACATACAACGCAATACTAAATGAATCATCAATTTACAGATTTTCTATAGAAACGATAGTATTCAATGAACGGCGCAGTACCTACCAAATCTAGTAAAGCAACACTCGCCGCGCAAAAATGCAAACATCTGCGTCACTTTGTGCCTACCTTTTCCGTGTTAGGTAATAATATGAATGTGTATACTTGAAAGCGAAAATAAATGTGAATAATTTTGTTTTCCCGGAACGTAATAGAAAATAAATTTGCGTTGACTGGCACAAACCATTTGCATTTTTACTCTTTCGTATCCAAACAAGCATTATGTTTTCCGGTAGTTATTCCAAGTAGAAATTATGCAATGTTTGGTTAATAAACAGGAAAGTTTGATTCATTTTTTGACGATGTTTCTTATCAAATACCATTTGCTAGACAGGCCAAATGACCCCCAATATTTTCTATTAGCATAAACGAAAACGAAGTGGAAAAGTCAATTGAATGTATTTGAATTTCGTTTGAATGTACCAAGTTGTGTGATAATGATGTATGCACTTGTGCAAATAAATGTATAAAATATTTGAATATGCTTTAAGGTTATGGGACCATTGTGTACAAACATTCATGATAATTTATTAAATTCTCACAACAGAGTATTTTCTTCATATCGCATTTAACGAAAATGATCGGATTCCATGATTTTAGTGGGTAATATTTATACAAGCAAGCAACAATTTCACCAGGATGATTTTCTCTAGCTTCCATGAGCATTTTGTTGAAGAAAATAATGCGCATGCAATATTGCGTGCTTTACATTTGTATTACAAAGTATGATAAATTTCACCTAAGTATACTAATTTATCGCTGAGAGTTGGAACTGAGACACGGAACGTGATGCAATAAATCACAAAGTAGGCATATCCAAAAAGTGGATTATGAGGAAAAAGAACCTATGGATAATTCAAGTGTAAAATTACATACATTGTACTCATATACAAACGTGATGCGTGGTATGGATGAATTGCAAAAAAAACATTTCCCAGGTTCCCAGTGGATAATTGGTTAATTACTAATATTATACTAATATTACACATTGTTGCAAACTTTCATTTTGCTTAAGCGTAAAGTGCTGGATAACTTGCTGCTGTGGTTTTTATCGTTGAAAATCTTCAAATTTCGAGCAGTAAAACAATGTTTTCTGATGCCATTACCTTCATTTAAATGATGTACTTTGTTTCATAGGCATCAATTCGAGTTCGTGCCGTAATTCGGGAAAAAATAATTCAAATATTTGATTTGGATAAATAATGCGGGAAATGTGAAAATACAAAATACATCAGACCCAGAAATTTAGAACAATGTCTATGGGAAAAATATATTGCACATGACTTGGCAGAACGGTAATTTGCGCACTGATTACTAGATCAATCTTCTTGATCATATGAACCAAAAAATGCGTAATAAAATAATCCGAATTAAATTTAATCTATTCAGGAATTCGCATTTATTAGATACACTTTGAAAATAAAAAATACAAAGTTATCTGCAACCTCACATCGTTCAGTTCATGTAACAGCATATTCTGTGGATATCCCAACGGATAACATTTCGTTTGTATTTTTCATCGTGGTGGATGTCGTAAATAATTGTTGCTAATAAATATCAAGATTATCTACCAAAATTAATAACGAAATGCTCCCTTCAATTGTTTCCGCTCGAAACTCAGTCATATATTTGGCGCTATACGTGCTTTGTGCCTACCTGCTCCTCTTCAGAATAATTTTGTGGCTTCCGTTCTACATTTACAAGTCGTTCGTCATTTTCATAGTGCGCGTTTTCAAAAAGAATGAGCTAACACACATGTTATGCCCCAACAGCACAGTATTTGCGGATGCCTATTACGGTGACTTCCAAAATCCAAGCTGCATATTTCTGGTGTCAGTTTTAAAAGTGAAAGGAAAGTTGCCCCGAGATAAACTAAAACAATTATTCCATGAAAACGTGATAAAGGCAGAGCTCAACGGATCATTTCGGTATCCAGAGCTGAGACAGGTTCCTTACAGCTTCATGGGCTACTGGTTTTGGAAATGGGATTCAGCATACAATATCGACAATCACATTGCGCAATCTGATAAGCCAATGGAATCAGCGGACCACGTACACGAGTACATGATTAATCGGCCAGCGATCAAAGAAAGAAGCCCATGGGAGATTATCCTATTTGAAGCACCAGAAAATGGGACGTTTGTTGCGATTAGTATGCATCATTTGCTTGGCGACGGAAAGTCAGTGGTTAAACTTATTGTTGAGTGTTTAGCCCAAAAGCCTCTTTGCACCGCAATCGCAAAACGGAAGTCTGAAAGAAAATTGACTTTGGTTGACTGCCTTGTCCGAATTCCACATTCCATAATAAGCATTGCATCGGATCTTATGTTAATCCAACGCAAATTACGTGATCATCCATGGCGTGTCAAGGATCACTTATCGGATCCATCTCCATCCATTACTCGCATGTCTAGAGAAGTTGAAATTGACAAAATACGTTTAGTATTAGCTCGCAATGGAAGCAAATGCTGTACATCTGCTTTTGTCATGGCTGCTATTACTGGAGCAATAAGAGAATTTGGAATGAAATATTACAACTTGAATAACTTTGATTCGCTTCCGCTGTCATATACACTTCCTAAGCAAAACCATCCGCAGTTTTTAATAAATCATTTGGAAGGAGCAGTCATTCGGGTCCCCACACAGTTGCCAACAGCCGACGACAGGATTTTGGAATGTGACAAAATGTACTGTCATCTCAGGGAGAAGAGTTTGGATCCATTGTGTGCAGATGTAATTGGAAGTCAGGCGGTAGCGTTTGTGAGAAGGATGAGAGTTCTGGTTATGCGTGGTCACATGTTTGTTGCAGGTATTACAAATGTCGCTGGTGAAAATGAGGAAATAGTTTTGGGTGATTCGGCCTGTGTGGATTACAGCTTTACGTCCGGGATGGGAAGATGGTCAATGGGTAATAAAACACAGCATATCTCGGTGCGGTTACGTCTGCCTTTTTAAAAAGTCAATATTTAATTTGGAATCATTTTGGATATTTTCAGGCGTCATCTTTGTCATCTTCAGTTATAGAAGGAAAATTAGGATTTCTGTGGTGGCCAAGGAAAGTGTAATGGACAGAAACAAATTGAACGAATTGGTAACATTTTTGGATTCTGAACTGTCTTCATTGGTACAGTGATATCCTTGAGGAGATTTGATTGCTCCTTAGTACTGTTTCGGAAAATGGTATTTTGTTACGAATATGTGTAGGCAGAGATAATTAAATAATTTGTTCGTATACCTCAGTACCTCAATGCTCAAAATGTATACAAAATTAAGTTCATTATCCAGATATACGCTGTATTTGTTAGTAAGCGGTAAACAGCAAGTATTGCAACAAAGCAAAAATATATTACTCCTGACGTAAGCCAACCCGTAACTGAATCGATTGATCAGGTCAAATGTTGCAGCATGCAATATTGTCTGGGTTTTGCAATTGCCGCAGTTGTAGTTGCTGATGTCAATTTTGGAATGAAAAGTAGTAAGTTCTATGGCGGATATGATATTTGTTCTTTCCAGTTGACAGTATGCTGCATTGAGCGTTTTGTTGAATGATGACCTTCAACCGGTGTATGCAGTACTAAAAAGGAAACATCCGGAAGCTAAGCAGTCAAATTGATTCCCGATGTACAGTCCGAGCAAACTCGTGTCCCAACGTATTCCCGTCCGGAATATACCCATCCCATCCCACCGTCAAGTATGCCGTAATAGGGGCATCGAGATTCATATTAATGTTCCACTTTCAATACTCGTATTCAATTCAGGCTCTGTTAGCCAAACTCAACTAGATATCGTAGTCAACCAAAGTTTAATTAGTGTAGTAGCCAGTTTGTTTTGAACTTTGAAAGTCGATCCATCTAATTATAACCCTACTGGTATGTATCCACCTACTACTTGTATGTAAATTCATACATAACAAAATCGATTCTTTAGATCAAATGTTGACAAGTGCGACATTGCCTGTTGTTGGGCAAACAACGTAGGTGTAGGTGTGAGCTCAAATTTTTAATCCTTGAAGATAGACTGGAATTAGCAATTCTAAGCGAATGAGCTACTACCATAAATGAAGTATATGAAATATTTAAAGCAGAGTTTATGACGTTTACCGTTCACATACATGTTGATATTTAATTCCACAAATAACGCATATTACGGCTCATGGCATATAGTAAGTCAAAATGGTGACAAGTAGTACATGATATATATAAAGGTAGCGACAGTGCTTGTAATGCTTTGGACATGACAATATTTATCACTAAAAACAATAAATATAAATGAACAAATTGTGAATGTTTGAAGGATGATAACAATCCCAATATTTGGGAGACCAAGAAACGTACAACCAAACTCATGAATGTACATCAGTCAGCGTATCAACTCAAATAGTTAACTTAACGTTAGTTGTTTCATTGCCATATCCAAAACTTTTAACATCCAGTAAGGCTACAATCGTCATGACGCTCCTACAAGCTACCAAGAAAACTAGATAACTCCTGAAATGTAGGTCTGCTTTCAGGGCTAATGTTCCAGCATTCCAACATGCCCTTGTATCTGAAATTTGAAAGAGATAATATTCATACAAAATATTAAATCTTCAATATCTCACACATTTAATTTTGAAATATTAAGAGTTAAAGAGAAAATACAATTCGTCAGAAGCTAGGTGAGGTTTGGACATTCTCAATCCTTGTTCCAGTTTGTTTGAAAACTCTGCGTCCCATAGCACGCCTGGATACGGTGTATCACCTGTAGTACGCACGTCACAATTAGTATCTGATTCGTTAAGTTAAACCACATGGATGAAGATTGGTCATCACCTAAACTGAATATTTCCCAAAGAGTCACTCCAAAGCTCCATACGTCTGACTTGCTGGTGAATTCCATTTTCTTCAAAGACTCTACAGCCATCCATCTCCATGGTAGTGCTTCTTCCCCCTTCTTTATATATTGACTAGTCTCGTACAATCTTCTTGACAGACCAAAATCTCCAATTTTGCAAGTCAAATTCTCCGTCAAGAGGATATTTCTTGTAGAGAGGTCGCCGTGAACCACCTTCCTACTGGAAATATAATCCATACCGCACGCTATTTCGAACGAAAACCGGCTCAATTCTTTTAAGTCTACAGATTCCCCAATTTCCGTCATAATCATATAATTTTTGCTGACATAGCCAACATAATTCTCGGAAGCAACAGTTTTAGCTGTTTCTTGTTTAGATTTAAGTTTTCTCAGGTGACGTTCAAGGGAACCATTACAGGCAAATTCGGTCACAACATAAATAATTCCTGCGCTAATTTCCTTCGTGTATGCTCCATGGAACGAGATAACATTTGGATGGGTTCCAATGTAGCAGAGAATCTTCACTTCAGAGAGTATGGTTTTGAAAGATTCTTTCGAACAGTCAGCGTGTGGAATTTTGACAGCTACTTCAGAGTCAGCTTTCAGGGTTGCCTTGTATACCAACCCAAAATTCCCCTGGCCAATAACCGACACTGCGAGACACAGGATGACTTACAATTAGTATCATGTGGATATTAGGTTTATTTTAGTAATACAACATACGCACCCAGATCAATATGTTTCTTCGGAATCTCGAACCTTGGATCGAATGCAACGGTTTTGACGGTGTTGGTCTGGATGTGTTCAACGTCAATACATTCCACACTCCTCTGAACCTCTTCCCCGTCTCTGAAGGCCGCCATTTCTTGCGTGGTCAGAAATGATTTTTTAACCCTTCGATGATAAGCCCATAGAGAAACGAATGCAGTGAAGAATGCCACAGCAACTGACGCCGAGATGACGACCAATGGAATATTTTTGTTGCTGACCTGATTGATCTTAAATCTTTGTTCAGTGGGTCGTCCAAAATAATCTGAAGGAAAGCGTCAAAGGTTAAAAATTATAAACGTATTAGCGTGAATTATAGAATATATTATGACCATTTGATTTTTCATACCGGACTCGATTTCTGTATACCATGTAGCTTTCGTTAAATCTGTGACATCTGACAGCTTCCACCAACTCAATGACTCGTCTTCGATTTTTGAGAAAGCGGTCCCCACGAAATATCTTACTTTGTACCCAGCCGAATACTGATTCGTATCGTTTAAAAATGTCAGATAGTTTTTAACCAGTGACGGATGAAAGGAAAGTCTAAAGTATGTCTCAAGTCCGAGAAATGCTTTGAAATACTGTTGAATATAAAAGTGAGTATCAAAATAAAACTGCATTGCTGAATCATTTGAGTTTGTTGGGACCACAGGTGTTACAACACACACAATGTATTTAACAAATGGAAAATATTCAAGGGATTTCAAGCGCAGCAAGCCCAAATTGATTTCTTCCACGCAGTTCTGAACGGTGACGCCGAAGATGATTCCCTTCAACGTAAAATCCTGCTTGTGCAAAACGTATTTGATCTTTCGTCGTGCCTCCAAATTGTGATGTTCCCAGCCGGACAAATGAAATCCAAAGGATACTATTCCGTTATTACCAAAACCTTTTAAATACACTTGCATAATATCCAGGTTTGTAAATTCGAAGTATAAATAAAGTTGATTGACATAGGTTAATCGTGGTTTCAGCGCGTCCGTAAAATCGTCATCAAGTGCCTTTGCAAGCTCCCGTACTTGCGAATCTGAATTTATCAACTCAACACTTGTGAATCGTCCGAAAGCAAAAAGAAGTAGCGTTTGGATTTCATGCACTCTAAGTTTCGGACTAGCTCTCAAACTTAAATTAAATGTAGTCCCCGAGAACCCGTTATGTTCAAACCTAATGCCCGCATCAACATCATTCGTTCTATGGATACACGGATACGTGTAAGGAAAATAATCATTTTCATCAATAGGAATCGGAGCGTTGCGTCTAACGAGAGCAGGAAAGTTTGTTACAGTTCTGTTTAGCTCATCTTCTGTTTCGACATTGTACCACCATCCAGTTGTAATCGGCGCATCAAGCAAACTGGGTCCGATTAATTCAATGTTGTGTAGTACTGCCAATGTAGCCAATGCGTCATGAAACTCCTTGATCGCTTCCAACCGCCGCGAGCAGTATAAGTTGCCCCCAAAGGTTGAGTAAGAAATACTCGTGACCAAGTCCTTCGTGATAACCTTCAGGCGCAAATGTCCCTCTGGAAATTCACGAGTAAAATTGAGCCGGAAGTTTTTCACAAAATCAAAAATGACTGTCAATTCGTTTGGATTACTGCCGTCGACATTCGTAAGGCATTCCAGAATTAGTTTCGGGAAAGTTGTTTGTTTCAAGTACTTAGCACACGCTTTTCCGGATAGACGCCAGTTTGTTTTATTAGCGGGCGTCTGGAAGATAAAATGTTGGACGCATCCCACAGAAATGTTGCGCTTTGCGGCCGCCGCCCACATTGCGTCAATATGGGCTGCGTCTGGAAAATACATGTGATCCAGATACACGGCGTCGAAGTTGAGGTCATTGGTAATATTTTCGACGATCCTGACCATCGTTGATGTATCGGGTGCAGTTCGTACTATCACATTAACAGGAATATCTTTTACTGATTCGTACGCTACAGAGGGTTCGCAGTTGATTCGACAATTACTTGAGTTATCGCTGTGAGAAGCGAAATGCTCTGTGTACTCTAGTGTGATATTTTGAAAGTTGTGAGCAGTTAGTTTTATAAGTGTATTTAGTTCTCTTGATGATGCAATCCTAATTCTGCTCCATCTGTCCTCAAGAAAGGGCGAAATGTTTTTTAGTTTAGCTTGTAGCGTGAGACTGTAAGGACCATTTTTGGGATAGCTGTCAATTATAATCTTTGCGTCTCTCTCCGTTTTCACCCACTCATTTGCATATTTGGCCAATGTAGCATGGAAACCGTACCCATCAGGGCCAATATTAAGTACGCCATACGAATCCTCTTTGAAGCTCAACTTAATATATAGTTCAGAACCGGGGGCCTTCTCCGTCAACCGATCCTTCGTATTTCTAAATATTTGGGACATTTTTCGCGAGAATGCTGTAAACGACCATTCAATATTAAACATGTCAACATTAATGGTGTACACCAATACATCTAGTATTGTCTGAGATCCATCTTTTTTGAGCGTGGTCGCCAATGATTCCTCGTTTCCCACTATCCCAACTTTGAGTTTCTGGGAACCTGGCATTGTAGAGTTGGTTTTGAAAAAGCCGTGCTGTAGCTCACATCCCTGTGAACAGTCCAGTGGACCAATCGGCATCCCAACTAGTAGTGCTATCGGATACGTTTCCACAGTGTTGTTCGATAGGAAATGGCGCAGGGTGCAGGTGTGGTTTTGAGAGAACCTGAAAGAAAATTCAGAAACTTAATAGTTCCGTGTTTACATCACTGAATACTATCAACAAATAGACTCCGTTAATCAGTGTTCCAACATTCTCACATGAGCATATATTTAGGGAATCCCACTGCGTAGCGTACTGGGAAATACAATTGTGCATCGATGTTGCTTGGAACCCACGAGGAATTGGTAAATACTAAAAATAAGAACGCAACATTACAAAAAAGAAATACATGATTGAAGAAAAACTAACATATAATCGATTATATGAACTGTACAATCACACCTGATGTAAATAAAACATGTGACGAGAAATGGAATCCGGAATTTTGCAATCTTTCGTGACACTCATGATCTGTATGAGCCTTTAGCAAGCTCTGTAAAGGCGTTGTCACATCATATATTACGTCTCCAGACTCACTGGACAGGTCCAAAACCACTGATATTGTGTAAGGTGGAAGTGATGCAATTTCATAAATCAGGAAGACCATCAGCGAACGGCCACAACAACGACGGCGGCGTGCCGATATAAGTAAAACTAATAAATATATTTGGAGGAAAATTGAGAGCATTTTGAGAATTGAGCGTCTTTGGCTGCAGTACAACTATGAAAGTATAAATCCGATAGACATATCGTAAATAGCTGAATACTCTTCTACTTCGCTTTTGAAATAAAACTGATCGTTTCTAATGTGTATTTGGAGTGTCGGTTGGTCTTTCAACATAATTACAGTTATATGCTAAACAGTGTACAAAACGCAGAATTAATGTTTTCATATAATCCCCGTGTAAATAGAATATTTGGGGTTGGGGCGTTACTCTTTAGAAAACTGCGATGGACGCTTCTCATTTACATCTTTATTTAATAATTTTGCAAGTTACAGTTCTGGTTACCAAACGCGTAGCAAATCAGGGGTACAACATAATCTCTTAATCCTGCTGTTGACATAAGAACAACTGTGTGGTGCTCATTGACTCAACCAACCATTATGATTAGTTTGTATTACATGAATGCATGAATTAGTTACGTGTTCATGTTACGACTTACGGCCGAACAAATTTAATTCTATCACTTCAATTGCATTCTGTGATCGTATTACTAGCAATCTATGTGTTACAAACTCAAGTGTCTCTGACGACATACGGGTTATGTAAATACAACGGAATTCGCAATTGTTGGCCAGTAATCAGACATGTGGAAACGGAATGACTTCACACTTACAGCATGTATTGCCCCCAGGTCTAGATTTCACGCTGGGAACTAATATTATCCTTGGAATCATAATTCCAATACATCAGGTCATATTTCAAATGTGTTTTCAACACGTGCGTCTAAATCAATCAAAATGAATAATTTGCTATGATTAAAAGTGGATAAAGTTGCATGCAGCATCGCGCGATATGATATCGCATACATTCATAACACGGACGTATAAAAATGGGCCACGGTACATCAAATTTCGATTATTTATGCAATAGTTCTCGACGCAAACACTTTTCTGCAAAGAAATTGGCACTTGGAAAGCTGCTGTGTATTCGTCTCTTAATCATGAGATAAGTGTTTTTCCAGACTTGCTCCGCCATAAAATTATGCAAACGTGAGGATGCGAAATGGCGATTACGTTTTGAAGCAATCTCGGTAGGAAAATACTGCGCATTGTAATTTTCTAACTTGCAAAAAGCACGCAACGTATGAGATTTGTGTGAAGCATATATACTATACTATGTATGAGCATTGCAGTAAGTTAATTTTATCAATAAAAGCGCATAGTCAACACAATTGCATTTTTATGCCGTCGTTAAGGTGAATATAATAGATACGTAGTCCGAACAATTCAATAGTGCATTTAAAGAAATAGTTACAAAATAGGGATTTCGTTTGAAATTTATCGGCTAGCGGTCATATATTTTACATTATACATTGTTTGTTCTCTCCTGCTCATACGGATACTTTTGTGGAATTGGCAGTGCAACCACAAAATTAACTACGTTCACACAGCGTACGAAGAAAGCACGATATCTCGCGAAATGTAGGCCTACTATCTGGAGTAATGCTCCAGCATTCGGCCATCGTATTGTATCTAGAATTGGAAACATTATTTTCATACAGCATTTTAGATGTCATATAAATGTTATATAGGCACTTGTACAGTTATGCAGACCTTACATTTCATCGGAAGCTGGGTTAGGTTTGGACATTCTCAATCCCTGTTCGAGTTTCTCGGAAAACGCTGCTTCCCATGACACTCCTGGATATGGTGTATCACCTAAATTGTACACATCAAATATTATTAACTGCGTCAGTTTG
Source organism: Sinella curviseta (assembly GCA_004115045.4). Lineage (NCBI taxonomy): Eukaryota > Metazoa > Arthropoda > Collembola > Entomobryomorpha > Entomobryidae > Sinella > Sinella curviseta. The sequence continues at coordinate 16,056,557 of CM023203.3, forward strand.
TTTAGCCGGATTGGGAATTATTGTATATTACCTAAACTAAATATTTCCCAAAGTGTAACCCCAAAACTCCATACATCTGACTTGCTTGTGAATTCCATTCTCTTTAGCGATTCTATTGCCATCCATCTCCATGGCAATGCTTCTTCACCCTTCTTAATATATTCATTGGTCTCGTATAGTCTTCTCGATAGACCAAAATCTCCAATTTTACAACTTTTACATTCCGTTAAAAGAACGTTTCTTGTAGAGAGATCTCCGTGGACGACCCTCTTACTTGTAATATAATCCATACCACATGCGATTTCAAACGAAAACCTTGTTAGTTCTCTCTCGTCAATGGAGTCCTGATTCTCAGCCAACACCATATAATTCCTGCTAACGTAACCAACATAATTCTCGGAGCCCACATTTTCAGCAGTCCTTTGTTTGTGCTTAAGTTTCCTTAGATGACGTTCGAGGGAACCGTTACTGGCAAACTCGGTCACAACATAAATCAGTCCTGAGCTAATTTCCTTCGTATATGCTCCAATGAACGAGATGACGTATGGATGGCTTCCAACGTGGCAGAGAATCTTTACTTCAGAGAGTATGGTTTTAAAGGATTCTTTTGAGCAATCAGTATGCGGAATTTTTACCGCTACTTCTAAGTTAGCTTTCAGATTTGCCTTGTATACCAAACCAAATTGCCCTTGGCCTATGATCTCAACTAACAAACACATAATACATAAGTATGCTGAATAATTGAATACATTGTTTGGATGTTTTTGTACTTACCCAGATTAATATGCTTCTTAGGAATTTCAAATTTCGCATCAAACCCAACCGTTTTGATTGTATTGGTTTGTATATGCTCAGCATCAATGCATTCCTCGGTTCTCTGAATCTCTTCGCCCTTTCTGAACGCTGTTAGTTCTTGCTTTGTCAGAAATGATTGTTTCATTCGTCGATGATACGTCCATAGTGAAATCAAAGCTATCAAGAATATAACTGAAATTGACGATGAAATCACTATCAACGGAATATTTTTGATGCCGATCTGATTGATTTTAAATCTTTGCTCCGTCGGTCTTCCGAAATAATCTACGGGTAAGAACCAAGGGCACACATGTACAATTACTTATTAGCAAGTATTAAAGAAAGTATGGTTTTTTACCTGATTCCGATTCTGAATACGATGTAGCTTTTGTTAGATCCGCGAAGTCTGAGAGCTTCCACCAACTCATTGACTTGTCTTCTGCTTTCGATAAAGCGTTACCCATAAAGTATTTGATTTTATATCCAGCCGAATACTGATTGGTATCATTTAAGAACGTCAGGTAATCTTCAGCAAGCGCTGGATGAAACGAAAGCCTGAAGAATGTTTCGACTCCGAGAGACGCTTTGAAATACTGTTGTATGTAAAAGTGAGTATCCAGATACAACTGGATCACCGTGTCGTTTGAGTTGGTCGGAACAATTGGTTTTACAACGCAAACAATATACTTCACAAATGGAAAATATGTAACGGTTTTCAAGCGCGACAATCCCAGATTGATCTCTGCCGTACAGTCCTGAACAGTGATACCAAAGTTCAATGTCCTGCCGTTTTGTAAGCTTCTATTGTGCTTGTTCAATAGGTCATATATCTTGCGATGAGTCCCCAATTTATCATCTTCCCAACCCGAAAAATGAAACCCAAAAGCTATTATCTTATTATTATTGTAATGCGAATTTAAATACACTTCAATATTCCTCATGTTGGTAAGTTCCATGAACAAATACAGTTGACTGACTTCGGTAGTTCGTGGTATCAGCGCGTCTGTAAATTCCTTATCAATTGCTTTTGAAAGATCGTGGAGTTGAGTTTCGGAATGAACCAACTCAACTGAAGTGAATCGTCCTAATACAAAGAGAAGAAGCGTTTGAATTTCCTCCACACGAAGTCGCGGCATGGCTCTTAGCGATAAATTAAGAGTGATCCCAGAATACTCATTGTACTCAAACGCAATGCCCGAATGAACAGCATTCGTTTTATGAACGCACGGATACGTGTACGGAAACTCATTACTGTCATCAATGACGATCGGTGCGTTGCGACGTACCAGAACGGGGAACTTTGTTGCCGTCCTGTTGAGCTCATCCTCTGTGTCGATATTGTACCACCATCCGGTTGTGTGCGGCGTGTCAATTAGACTCGGTCCAATTAACTGGATGTCGTGTAGCACAGACAAGGTTGCCAGTGCATCTTGAAACTCCTTGATCCCTTCCAGCCGCGGCGAACAGTATAAGTTATCCCTAAAAGTTGCGTATGCATTTGTCCGAATCACCTCCATCATGCTTACTTTCAGGCGCAATTGTCCCTTTGGAAATTCCCTGCTGAAATTGTGCAGGAACTTTTGAGCAAACTCGAAAATGAGTGTCAAGTCATTGGGATCGCTGCCGTCAAGATTCACACGGCATTCCAAAATTAGTTTTGGACTTGTGGTTTGTCGCAAATATTTTGAACATGCTCTTGTGAATCCAAACCGTTCTGGTTTATTAAGGCGCCTGTGAAAGGAGAAACTTTCGACGCATCCTACAGAAATGTTTCGCTTCGCCGCAGCCGCCCACATTGCATCGATATGGGTTGCGTTTGGATAAAACGGGTGGTCAAGATACAAGGTGTCTATAGTCAGGTCATTGGAAACATTCTCCACGATCGCCACCATCATTGACGTAACAGGTGCGGTTTTTACTATCACGTTAACCGGAATATCTTTCACTGCTTCATACGCTACTAAACAATTCTCGTGACAATCCTTTGAGTTGGCACGGTACGTTGTCAAATGTTTTGGATACTCTAGGGTGACATTTTGAAACGTGGCAGCAGTTAACTTAATAATAGTCTTTAGCTCCTGCCGAGATGCAATCCTAATTTTGCTAAATCCGTTCTCAAGAAAGGGGGAAATGTTTTTCAGTTTAGATTGTAACGTGGGTTTGAATGAAACACTATTTGGATAGCTGGCTATTATTATCTTTGCGTTGTTTTCATTTTTCACCCACGCCTGAGCATATCTGGCTAAGGTGGCATGGTAAGCAAATTTGTCATTGTCACTATGAGATGCGTTAATTGAATGCTCGTTGAAGCTGAGCCTAATATAAAACTCAGCATTGGGTGCAATATCCTTCAATCGTGCCTTGGTTTCTCTAAAAATTTGGGACGTTTTTCGCGTGAATCCCCCAAAGGACCATTCAATGGTAAACGTGTTCACATTAATAGTGTACACAATTATGTCCAATATCTTTGTAGAAACTCCGCCTTTGAGTATGCATCCAAATGATTCTTCGTTACTCGCAAGTCCGAATTTTAGTTTCTGAGTGCCCGGCATTGTGTAGTTGGTTTTAAAAAACCCCTGCAACCGCACGCACTCTTGGGTCGAATTCGGTGGACTCGCCTCCAATTCAGCTATCAATGCGGACGGATACTCTTCCACGCTATTGTTAGATAGGAAATTGCGAAGCCTACAGGTATGGTTTGGAGAGAAGCTGAAAATAAATTTATTTCATTTCAATGCATTTTTGTAAACATCGCTAAATAATGAATGACCTTACAATTAGGTCAGTCTGTTAATCTGTAAAACAAGCAATTTTACATGAGCATAAACTTGGGTGATCCCTCTACATATGGTATTCAGTGGTAAAACTGTTGCACGATGTTGTTTGGAACTGACGAGGAATTCCCAAATACTGTGAACGAAATCAGAAAATCAAACAATACAATCATGTAATCAGTAGCGAAAGAAAATATAATTGTTTATTTGAACTCTACGTACCCGCCGTAAAGAAAACTTGTGATGACAAATGGTATCCAGAACGTTGTAAACTTTTGTTACACTGGTGGTTTGTGTGCCCATCCAGGAACTTTTGCAAAGGTGTTGTCACATCATATATCACGTTCCTAGACTCAATCGACACATCCAAAGCTTCTGACGTTGTGTAAGTTGATACCGATGCAACATTATAATTCACGGACAAGATAATCAAAACGACCTGACAACGGGAATCTGCTAGTATCACTAAAGCAAGTAAATTGGCTTGAAGCAAAGTTGAAAACATTTTGAGAATTGGTCGCTTCGAGATACAATCTAGATATGAAAATATAAATCGAATGAAACTAACTTGATGTGCTTTATGATATATTTAAACGACTACTTCAACCGCTAGGTAAAAGTGAATGCTATAAATTTCTGCTGGTATAGTGGAACGGTATTCTAGTATGTTGAATGGAACATATTAAGCAATCGTTATGGAGATGGACCCTTTGGTTGTTAGGATGCTCGTTCTAGAAAACGACGAGGCATGTTTCTCCTACATTGCATAAATGAAAGCTGAAGTAGGGCACCACTTTATTCTTCATGATGTTATATTTAGCACCGATTTGGTGTTCCAATTTTAACATATTACAAATATGTGATGTGACATTTCTGATAAATGAATGTGCAAAAGTCGGGAAAACACCAATATCCATTAATCCTTCTGCTAACAATATCATAATTATGTCGTTCTAATTGACATAATCAATTATGCTGATTGATTTGTACGATATTGATAGGCACGATTTAATGTGATTGGCATACGCCAATGCTCAATTGCCCATGACTATTCAATTTTAATTCGTTATATTGATTCTAGTAGTAGCAACAAAAATTCAAGTTAATCTGATTGTGCATAAATTTGAACACAACGTTACATATATATAACTCTTGTTACATGCATTTTATATAGCACTTTACAGCAACAGGATAGCATGTAACATGTGAATGGCACCTATATTGGTAATGCTCCCATATTTTATGTTCCATTACAGCCATCACGTCAGTTTACAAAAATTTCATGCATGCACCGCATGTTTCATTTGAAGAAAATTAGTGATTCATGCTGATATTCATACAAAATTCTTGGTGTTCGGCTGGTGAATACAATCAAAATTGTTTGAGTACTCCAATAATTAAAAAAAATAATTTTTAGAAAACTCCAAATGCATCATCTCATCGGATAAGTACCGATCCATCGAAAATAGCACTATGCTAATTAAATGTGGTAGTGCTAATTTGGTGCAAAAAAATTGGACAGAACCGTAAGGATTGAATTGCTGGAGTGAATCTCTACTCATAGCGCCGGACAGTTGACATTCAGTTACATTTTCAACTGTAAACTTGCCCAATTGTTCGATTGCAGGTCAGTATGAAGAGATGCATATGTGGGGTAGCAACCAATATTTCCAATACGTGTGTCGTCGTCGTCCCCCGATTTTTCAAGGCCGTATGTGAGAAATTTTCTTGCGTAATGAATCGGACTTTTTTTATCAGAACCAAATATGATTTCCTAGCACTTATTACGAAATTGAAAAAAAATCCTACGTATTCTTTGCATACACTTACAATTAGTAAGTATTTAGACAATTCCAGTATCCAACTATTCCTTTTAAAGTAAATACTCTCTATAACAACGGGATCATTGATATCCACAAATCAAAGCTGTTCCGTAACAATTTTCATTTCAGTTCAGGAAAGCATTTCAGAAAAGTTGAGATTTTACTTGTGGGAAAGGCTTACAATGTTGACACTCGATATGCAATAAGGTCTCAAAATGTATATTGGCAAACGGGAATATGGCTTTTGGGTAGTAGAAAGTACTTTCCATTGAGCCATGAGCTCTACAGTGTGGAACCACAATTATCATGTTGCACTTGGTAAAAGTAATCCCATAAGAACTTTTTCAAAATTAAATCTTAATGAGAGAACATCAAATACGTGCCATGATGGTTACATAATAATTTATAAAAATAATAAGCTGTACAAATACAATAAATAACGCATTTTTTACTTGACGTATATCATATATGACATATGAAGACGATTATTAAAATTAAGTACATATGATATATTTAGTAATAATTTAGTTGTACATACATACACCAAAAGAGAACATTTCGAACTTTAACGTGCACTCGTTTAATATTAGGACAGAAATTGCGACTTGTGTGTGATTTTTACTTGTTTGTACATTTGTCGTCATCACTTGTTGACCGACATGAACGCAAACGGTGTCACCCAACACAAAATTATAAATTAACTATTTGATACTAGTGCTGAGATGAAATAATTAAAACTACAAACAGTTTGTGTACACATAGTAGCTAGTTATGAACAATAGGTTTAATAATATTATATGATGCATAAACCTAATATTATTACTCATCTTATTCATGCCCACTACTTATAATAGCATAAAATACAGATACATATATATTAACTTTCTTTGAAATGCTTAATTGCTATTTAGAAAATGATATCCGCCTGATACAGAAACGTTTGGAAAAAGCGAACAAACAAAGGTGAGGTGATACTTAAAATAAACAGTGGAGCGTTAATCTCTGTTTGTGGTAATTTTCCATTTACTTCTGAAATTTACGTGTGATGATATTGTACACATAATGCTTGATAATTGAGAAAGATAAAATTCCCAGGTACGCTACATTATCAGTCAGCGAATCACCAGTTACCTAAAACGGCAGGGAAAAAATGAATGTCGTATCATGACAATGAAAACATTAAATTACGATTTTTTAAAAGTTGAGCTTATATATTATATTACCAAAAACGGATTGCGATTGTGCGGATTATGACATCGTCTCCCTCAAGACCTTTCAACTGCCAGCTTCCCCAAGTTTTCCTCCACCGACGCCACATGATTTGACTGAATAAATTTGTGATGAAGACACTCTGTCGTTAAAATGACAAGAACTGTTAATGTAAATCCAACATGCGCGACAAAAAATGAAAACAAGTTTGAGCGTAAAAGGTTACCTGCCATGTAAAACCAGCCAAGATCCTTGGCTACCTCAATTAGGGCATTTATACTTGCTTGATCTCCATTTTCATTTTGCCATATTTCCAGCACATCTGCAATCACTTCCGGATGCGTTTTCTTCCCATACACCAAATCCTGCCGCAGCACCTCAAGCTCAAATCCCGGAGTACATAATTTGATGGCTAGTTTTGTCCAATTCCGTACCAAAAAGTTTCCAATTGTGCAGTGAGTCATTTCCTCTACGACCGCATCAATTGTGCAACCTGTGAAATTATTAATTCATTTTCAGAAATGCTACTGGTGTGAAAATGTCTAATGCATTGTGTGACACGAAATTGGGAAATGTACCGTTCATCCCACCAGCCAAAGGTTTCTTCTTCCCATTAACGCCATTAACACTCGATTCATCCTTCTTTTCATCTTTTAACAGTTTCAGAGCCTCGGCCTGCTCCGTCAGTTCAAGTCCCCTCACAAGAGCCCCATACGTTTTCTTTGACTTGGATGAGAGAATCATATTGTAAAATAGTAGACTTTTCTCCGTTTTTCCATTGCCATTGTCCTTCAGATAGAACCAGAATAAAAATATGAATTAAATTCGCAGACGGTGTCAATTAATTTCATGTGCACTAAACTGTACCTGACTTTTCAAATTTTCCACGTCACGTTCATTTAGGACACCTTCACCAGACACTGCTGCAATGAGTGCATCATTGCAGGTTGTGTTGATTACCAGTTGATAAATGTTTCTAGTTATGCGATCCTTTTGCCCGGGTTCCATAATTTAAAATCGGTTTCCAGCTTTTAGGTGTGATTTCCCTAATATTATTTGCAATTTACTGTGCCAACATGAGGTTGTGTGAGGTGTGGTGCATTTGCCCATAGCTATTCGATAAAATTTTATTATGGGTTTAAAACACTGCTCCGCTATCAGTTATAATCACTTAATGATAAGCTTAACGTGTGACGATAACCGAACTATTCAGAGAACTCTCAAAATTTTATAAGTACGATCCCGTATGTTTAATGTTCACAAAGTTTAACCTTCAATTATATACTGATATCCGAATGGCAAAAACAAAACCAATTCCGGGAACGCCACATTGATAATCTGCACACTGATAAGATTATTCCGGTTTCAGTAAGGTTACGCGATTGTTTCTAGGTAAATTGAATGAACGCCTTCGCTTCTGGAATAAATTTAATACATTTTATGCGTAGTACTTCTTAAAAGATGCGTACATGGTTACAATTCAAGAACGTATTATGAGAAATGAAAGCAACAAATGCGCTTCAACAGAGCTAGCTACCAGGACGGGTGGTGATCATGAACAAAACGAATGCACACAATAAGCCGCATTTGACTAGATGAAATTCATTTTTTTTTGTTATGAGCCATGTGTGATATGTGCCACTATGTATTTCAGAATCAATCAACGATAATTGTGTGTGAAGTGGTTTTTGCTGACAGCGGTCATGAAATGGTGCCATTAACACAGCAAGCTATCCGTGCATCATCATCATTATTTATCCATGCGCTGGAACTACCTATATAATAATCATTCATGTTTTAAACTCATTGTCCATGATCTTGCTTAAACTGGAGATTTGCCTCGCTAATTGGTTTTTTGAAGGTCACACTTACTCCCTACATTTGCATTGCCGTGCAATTCACGCATAACCGTACAGCGTTGTTCACTATTGGCTGAAGTAGTCTTTTCGCACTGAAAGGATATCCTATGAAATGAAATTGTTTGTGCATGTATTATTTCTAAAATCCAGACTTGCTCATGTACTCTTATACTGGTTATTGCCGCTATGGCTATATACGGAACTGCGTTAGAATTTAATTATATCATTAAAGTCAATCAACTTACTACCAAATTTGCTCAGTTGTATATTGTACTTACCTGGCGGAATTTTAATTTGTGTCTGTTGTAAGCAATTAATAGGCGATGAGTGATCATTACGTGAACAAAAAAGGTTGGCTGAAAAACGTCTATTTGGAAATGCATATAATTGTAACGTGGCCAGTAATTTAAAATCCAAACGCAATAAATTAAAAGGAATTTCAGATTTTGATGGTGGTTCATAGAACTCGAAACTAACGATAATGAACAAATAATCATTTTCAACTATCACTAGCACTGCCTGAGCGGTGCTGTCACTAACAATATAGCTCAATTTAATTAACAAACCAACAATTAGTATCTAATCCTATCGCACAATATGTAGACCCGAGAGGGCACGGAATATCAATACAAAAATCGATAATACACTGTTTGAATTACTCTTTCACACGTCGCACGTGCACGTTAATAAAATTCCAGAGTCGTCGTCAAATTACTGTTGCTAGTCTTAGATTTTTTAAAATCATCGTGCCGAGTTTTTTATAGTACTTTTGAAATATTCAACATGAATATTGAAACAGGTACAAAAGGGGTTTAACCATCTTCACTTTATGTAATACTACAGATATAGTAATCCTGGTAGTCCCACGTGTAGGAAAACTGTATTGAATATGCACATGTACATATGGGATGAACATTTATTTAAACTAGTATGTAATATTTGAACATGGATTACTTTTTCTTCTGAAAATCTGGATTACATAAAAATCTGAACTTATATTTTAATAAATTTAATAGCCAAGTTGGGAAACTCTCCGCCTTTATGACTGGCTTCAATTTGATTTTTGTCGATTACGCAATTAAGACGAGTTTCCTCGTACCCAAAAGAGTACACTAGTCTTTTACGCGGAACCACTTTGCCACTAGTTCTCATCATGATTACAAAGGAGCTAAAGAATTGCTTCAAGTCGCACAGACTTTTGTTTCCGTATTTTCCAGATTTCATACTGATTTGGGATCCGGAGTACACAACCCTTTCCTTGAACCCATCCAAAAATTCGTGGTCGGTATGGATATTTGGCATGACGTCAGTGAGTCTAGTGGGACTCGGAAATATGTATGTGGTGTTCACGCACTATTTTGTAAAACCACGTCCACAATTCCACTTGACACATGCCTTCATATTTGTTGCGGGGGCGATTGCAGTATCGATTGTGCTTGCGTTTCTGTCCATTCTAACTCGCCGAAAGGATGACTTGATCAATGGCTTCAACAAAATGAACCATCTGGATTGTCGAATGACGAAGCGTAAGTTTTCTTAATGCAGTTATTTAATTCTTCATCATATCACTTTACAATACTTCAAACAAAACAATTTGCATGACAGAGTATCGACCAAATGCATTCAACCGGAATGGGAAATTCACGAATGAAGGGCGGACAGACCTCGTGGGAATCTGGGTACTGGTACTTGTCTGCACCTACTGCACAATTCCCTATTGGATTGTTCTCTTTGTCGTATTTCAGGATTTTGACTGCACTGGGTTCATCATTGACGATATACTACCAGATGCGAAATACCGCGACATGAGTACAATATTGCTACTGAAATTGACCAGGGTGTTTCTACTTGCACCGGGTATCATTGAAATGTTTCGATCGTTGAGCTTCTGTCTCCCGACAGCGATGTTATACCTAACATCTTCACTTGATTACATTGAGTATTTGGTGCATAGAATTGAGAACCTGTGGGAGTTCATTGGTCAGTACATTCTCTACCAGATAACATACAGGTATATTGAGTTTGTAGCCGGGGATCTTCTGTTTGCCATATTAACGGCACATTACTTCGGGACAGTGGCTGCGATTGGATTCTGCATTGTGACGTATGGAACACTGGATCTCGTGATGTACATTGTACTTGTAGCGGGAGTATGGACGTCAATTGTCTTGTCCGCATTTGCACTAGTCAAGCAGAAAAATGGAACCATAATGTTCGAGGAAATGATAGAGAGTCGACGGTTCCAAGCAAAGCTGTGCTACGCCAGGATCCGCACCAGAAGCAACAGGCTTGGAAAATGCAAAGTGGCTAGTCTGAAGGAAATCAAGGTGTACTATGGATCATTTTTCTCTCTTGAGAAAGACTTTGGATTAGCGTACTTTGGAAACTTGCTAGAACATGTGGTAGACGCAGTGTTGATGTTTGATCTTCAGTAAATCATGAATGAAGCTGGATAGTGGAAAATGTTTAAGGAAAAATGCACCTGATAATTATTTAGGAATAGGCTGCATTAGTAGATTAAAGTTTAATGTACATAGTTAAGTATACGTTCAACGTTTGCACATGGTCCTCTTGGAATTACAGTGAAGCCTGAAGAAGGCGGCTGGTTGTAGTACTTTGTTAAATGTTCCAAAACATAGCCGCTAGACTTATTTAAATCTTGTTCTAACCTTTCTCATTTCAATGGTAGTTGCTAATCTATTAAAACTAGAAATAGTTAATCACAAATTGTTAATTGTCAACTAAGCAATATTTAAGAGTTAGAAAATGAACATGATACATGCAATGAGTAGTTGTTTAAATCGATAATTAAAACACATCCACGGATTACGTAGCGACAATAGACGGTGTCGTGTTAAAAAGGTAAAAATCATTAGTTTTAGAAAATTCATTGATACCATGATTAAATAGCGAACATAGTCGACGCAGGGCTAATATAGCGTCTTATATTTGTGCAAGATATTTAACTTTACTTATAACCACTGAAATAACACGTAAGGCAAGCACTTAGGCATAGTTTGAATATGAGTTAGACTTTTGAATTATGTATGATACTATATGTTGCTCCATGACCATATAATCGGCTTTACTTGCTTAATAAATTTATTTATCTACCAACCAACCCTCCTTTCCCTAAAGTGATGATTTTGGCTGCGCGTATTGGAACACGTGTACATGCTTATTGTGTATTCAGAAATGTATAACTTTTAGAGTTATTTTAAAACATTGATCCATTTGTCATTTTAGTTATCATGTAACTTACTTATTATACTCACAACAATTAGAATTATAACCAGAACCTATATGGTAAATTCTACCAAGATTGCATTTGATGTCCCAAAGATTTTCAATTTCAATGTCTAACCATTCATTGTTTGAACTTGTTCGGTTCCAGCAGCACTAGGGAAATTGTGTTCTGAATCATGAAATTCATTATGACCAAGGATGTACATGCTTCGTAGTAATTGTCAGATCCAAACCGTAACTGAAGCGTACGTAGCGCCTTTGCACCTCTATACATATCCTTAAAATCCGCATTGCTTAATGATACCGGTGAATCTACCGCACGTAACCGCAGGTGACTGTTGTGGGCATCAATAATATGTTCACTGACTTGATTAATTTTTCCAGGAAAATAGTAACCGATAGCCATGAATAAATATATTGCGGAAGCGGTACTCACGGCAGCAAGCTGCACTAGTCCCCATGGCTCGTTTTTGAAAGCTGGGGAAAATATTGTCGCCCCGAGCAGTATTCCTATAGAAATTCAGAACATCTGAAATCGAAGCGCAAGTTTCTCCTGGAAGCATTCATTCACCAAACCGATTTGCAGGCTCAAGCGTCTGTATTGATGTAGTGAGAATTTAAATATATACACAGAAGACCGAGTTGAGAATTTCCGTGCCGCTACCGCTTTGAAGTCAAAATATAGTTTGGTCACTGCGTTGTGAAGAATCTAGTAGCTGGCAAACATTCCGCCATACACCTGGAATGATCCTAGTGGCGCCATCATTGCAAAATTCCAACTTTTGTAACTTTTAACTACAGTACTGAGAGCCCCACAAGCAACTGCATCCTTCGCATCTCGTTCAGAGCACAATGCTACCGTAATGGGTTCACGGTTATCCAGCAACATGATTAGAGCGTAAAAGATGGCAGCGAGAGACGATATTATCGGTATTGTTGACAGAAAACATTTCAAAGCGATACAAGAATTTCCTGTGGGTGGCTCAAAGATTGTGTTGAAAACTTGTGCCAGCTCGTCCGATTTTGTCATATTGAAAGCGTAGAAAATTGAGCCCATTAGAGCTTGTACGAGCCAGTAGAAAAGTACCACTTGCATTGTTCCATCAAGTGTGAAGTTTTCAGAGTTTATTTGGCTTATATATAAAGTTAATTGCAGCAAGTTTACTGCGTTGTGGAAGTGGAACACGGTAGTGGAAAAACGTGTATATTTTATATCATTCCTCACTTCGAGTAATTTACTTGCGTCGTCGCTAGAGCAAACCATTGCCGTGTTGAATGATGTGATGTTGACAAGTCTTGTTTGATATTCTGGTAGGCGTTTGATGGTAACAGTTCGGAATTGATTTTGTATGTGTTTCAATACACAGCTAATTTTAGATATGAAATTTGAGTATTTTTGCGCAAAAGCTGTTTTCAGCGGTGCATGAGACATTTTCACTCCCGGAAGTTGCTTCAGGTGTCCTGGTTGCATATTTGATAACAAAGGCAAGAGAATATTTGTGGAGAAAAAAGTTAATAATCCTGACGATATATATTTTGATGTACCTCCCATATAAACTTGGTAAGTATTTTCTAAACTTTCCGTTGATCACAAGTGGTGTTGCGGATCTTACTGCTAGTTCCCATCAAATTATTCCAGGGTTCCAGTTCAATAGTTGGTCAAAATAATCCAAATTATTGATGACGAAAGATTGGGACTCAATAAATAAATGTCCATCATTCCGGTGGTTTACGGGCAAGCGTTATATTGTGTGGTTGACAGTTTCCCGAAACTATATTTCTACGTAGAAATGTCGGTTATGTCATGTCAATTCTTCTCATAGATATTTATGTAATGTCAATAGTTTCCATGGCAGCACTGCAACAAATCCACTGTATTTAAATAATGATTACGGCTCATGTATTTACTCATGTAAAGCTGACGTTTGATTGAAAGTTGCACAAACAATTGACAATTAATAATTGAGATGACTGTCATATCAGAAAATTGTTACTTGGTTTGATCAGTTATATGCGATCAACTTTGGTCATACGTGTTTTGTAGATGCATATAAAATGAACCACACTCACTCAAATCCACATCTATGGATCCATTGGGAGTAAGTTTGTGGATAAATTCTTTTGGGTAAGCCCATTGTGGTGCTGCCTTATTATGAAATGACCGGTTTTGTTTCGAACTTACTAGCACCACAAAGGCGACCAATTGATGGGGTCTGTGTACAGGGCTGAATGTATTAAAGGGTGTACAAATGTTACTGGGACTCAATTAGATAAGAAATAAGAGATAGCTAGTGATAAGATAGGAAACAAAACCGGTCAGATCCAGATTCCTGATGCATTTTACCATGCACTACCACCACTTCTTCCTTTCTGTTTTACCGTGGCTTCATCATGAAAACCGGGGCAAAGGAAAAATTTAAAAAGCGGGTCATTTCCTACTACGAAAATGTCACTGGAATGTCAAAGGTCATGAACGTGCACAATCTCAAAAGTGACAGAAAACACAAAGGCAATATAAACATAATCATCCAGAGGTATGAGGCTTCAATAATGACCAGGTACCTCAAAAGTTTTTGTCGACCTGCTATGGTGGGGACCGTGGAAATGATACATCGAGTCCAGAAGGCTTTCAAACAGAATGCATCTACATATGTACATGCCGCTGCCAAGAAACTTGGTTGTAAACCACAAACAATACAGTATCTTAAAGACCAGATCTTGGGCTTTAAATCATAAACGAACAGGGCGACACGGAAGTACACTGAAAACCAGGAGCAGCGTTCAAAAACAGGGTGCATTCGGATTTGCAAAAAACACGCGTTCTAAAAATTTAAAAATCGACGATGAAATTGAATCGAGGTGCGGTAGGGCACCAGAACGTAACGGGAAGGAAATTTTTTCACGCTGTCGACCATAAAGAAGTGACATGCACACCAAAAGTGAAATCAAAAGCGAAGTTTTGAAGCAATTCCTGATCTGACAGGCAATGATCGAAAATTGGAACGTATAGGATCCTTTTGTTTCATAGGGCACCATCACTGGTAAAGTGAATTTGAGCGAATGCAGCCAGGCACGATTGTATTTGGCTTTGATAAGCTTTACAATCTCGAAGAAGTTTTGTTTCGGCCCGACATGACTACAGCCTATTATTCGAATAATGTCACACAGTGCATTAGTGCTGAAAACAACGATTTCGTCCAATAATCTCATAATGCCCCCTATGTTCCGTATGGTAGGGGCATTGGAAGTTTATATGCATTATGCAAATCTTGATCCACCAGGCGACCGAACGCACCCAAGAGTCGGAGGGAAATCACTACTGTTTGGAGGAATATTAGCATAAGAATATTAGCCAAGTCGGGAAAAGCGGTTATGAACAATGCCAACAAGAACGCCTGAGAAATGTTATACAACGGCATTGTAGGATCGAAGACCATGTAACATATTATAGTTTAAGGTACGAAGACTTTAAGTATGTAGTCATTTTATACTTTAGGCATTCAAGTTTCTGGACAATAGACGATTAAAAAAGTCGCAATTACATTTGTACACCCTTTAGTTATGCTACCTGCTCCGACTCAAGTAGATTAAATTGCGATTAAGAAATCGGCAAAATGCATTCGGTCACAGCAACGTCTATTAAAAATACGGTATTCAGTATTCACCCGAATTAACATAGCTGCTAATCGCGGAAAACACACCTGACATAATGTTAGGGATCGAATTCGGGAAAAGGCATTCGCAAGTTTTATAGTTACATACATGCGCCACCTTACTTTGCATTAATCAATAAATTGAACTTTTGACATAATAGTCACTTAATTTATTCCGCTCTTGAAATTTATTTATTTGCTTCCAGAGTTCCATTTTTACAAGATTTATATTTTTTATACTGTAATAAAGTACGTCGAAAGATAATTTAAGTTGCAAAACCCAAATTTCTTGCAACCGGAGAAAGATCGGAGGCAATACATGCATATTAAAGAAATGTTATTGCATAATTTGATCTGTTCAAAGGCAATAAAAATCATAATAGCAGAACATACTTTCACTTCTTCTTGTTCGAACGTCACGAATAAATCATGAACTCCCCCCCCCCACCATCTTAGCAATGTTATATAATGAACACCGTTGCTAAAAATCTAGATATAATATAGAGAAAGAAATTTGATATAAAGGCAACATTTATGGTATAATTTCTAACGTATCTCAATTACTAAAATATACATATCTGATAGATCTCAATGCTAGCATTATCTTAAATTCTTAATTCTACAAAAATGTATACTCAAAATTTTGTAGTGACAGAATTAATTGCCTTCTTTTCATAGAAGGGCTCTGTCATGAATTGAAATAAATAAATAGGAGTAATCAGCATCAGTAGGTTAAATTGTAATTTGTTTACTGAATCTGCTCTCAGCATATTTATTTTGTCAATTTGTAATTACGGTTATTCTGAGGACATAGTTAAGAGTTGTAATTTATTATTGTCAGGGTCGATGATGTTGTTCCACTTGAACTTTCGTTCCATATTCCAGTGAACACAGGTGGAGCTCAATTTTCCTTGGTCCCTATCAGTCGTTTATTGAGTCTCAGCTTGCCCAAATCTCCGAGCGGTATCAAAAATGTGCAATTTCATATGCCTTTTAAATGAAATTTAACAGTTACAAACTTCACTAAGTAAGAGCTACGGAGATAACTAGATAGCTTCCTGACCATGTCACGCTTTAGAGCACCAATTATTTACTAATTTGCAACTAATTGTAGAAATAAAGCACCGGTTACACAACTTTAAAAAATGCAAAGTCAGAGGCTACAAATATAGATTCTACTCTCACAGTCTCAGCAAAGTGCTATTATAAAATTGATAGTACCCATTACCGAACATTGCGAAGAATCGATAGAAAGCGCTCAAAGTCGCTTTATCGACATTCAATACTTTTTTGTCGTCCAATTTTTAAAGTCGTAATAGAATGTTGAATAATACTAAATATATTGAAGGATGAAAAATAATGTTCTAGAAGCATTTCTGCAAAACATGGTCTACATAGAAGAGGATGTCCAGATTTTTAAAAAAAAAATTCTAAAAACCGCTTATGATTTTAATATAGTATATATTCTTCATTTTTTTGTTTTTAAGTTTATGATTTTTACCTTTCTACTTCGCATAACAATTTTTTTTGCTTACATGATCGCTTTCACAATATTCAAAATGCGACCAATTTTTTTTATTTTGTCTTCACCATTAAAGCCCAGGGTCATTATTTGCGCTCACTACCATCTCAGCCTTCATCATGCTCACCACGGAGCTGAAGAATTGTTTTCGTTTGCACAGACTCCTATTCCTCTACCTTCCTAAATTCGTACTAGGTTGGGATTCCAATTTCACCACAATTTCCCTCAGCTCATCTCGCCTTTCCTGGACAGCCTTCATATTGGGCCAATGCTCCTCGCTCCTAATTTTCAGTGGGAATCTATACGTGGTCTGGAGTCACTACTCTGTTCACCCACGACCAAACTTTCACCTGACACATGCATTCATATTTGTCGCAGGCTCGACTGCAATTGGAATTGTGATCCTGTTTATGTTGGTCCTCTTTTATAGGAGAAAAGATATGATCACTGGATTCAACAAGATGCACGCATTGGATGATCAGATGACAAGGCGTAAGTTGCTATAAAACATGTTGTAATAATAATTTTCATGAAAATGGTTTCACACATCTGGTATGTTTTAGAATATCGACCCACTGCATTCAACAGAAAGGGGGAATTCACTAACGATGGACACAGAGACATTGTTGGTTTCTCCGCTTGCATACTGCTCCTTCTCTTCTGCACCACCCCGTTCTGGATCATCCTGTTTGTCGTGTTCGAAAGCTTTGACTGTATCCATTTCATGCTGGACGATATCCTGCCGGATGCAAAGTACCGAAGCCTGAGCACCATCCTGATGATACATCTGGCCCGAGTAGTCCTGCTGTCACCAAGCCTCATAGAAATGTTCCGCTGCCTGGCGTATTGTCTGCCAGTTTGTCTGACGTACATGAGTTTCCTCCTGGATGTCATTGACTACTTTGCCAACAGGATGGAGAGTCTGTGGGAGTTCATTGGACAGTATATCCTGTTCCAGCTGGCATTCAAGTATCTCGAGTTCATCGTCGGGGACATACTGTTTGCTGCCATCACCGCTACATATTTCGGCACAGTAGCCGCAATTGGATTCTGCGTGGTAGCATACGGGAAAATGGATATGATCATGTATTGGGTGCTGGTTGCAGGTGTTATTACAACAATTTCCATCACCGGCTTTGCATTCTGGAAGCAGCGAAATGGGCAAGGTGTGTTTGAAGACATGCTGGAAAGCAAGGCGCTGGAGGCTAAGCTGAGGTATGCCAGGATTCGGACACGAAGCGCGAAAATGCTGAAATGCAAAATGATGAGTCTGAAAATGACCAGGGTCCCATATGGCTCATTTTTCTATATCGAAAAGGAATTTGGATTGAGCTACTTTGACAACTTGTTGGGACATGTGATGGACTCCGTTCTAATGTTTAGCCTACAGTAAATTGGCAACGAGAGTATAGAAATGTTAATGCTATACTTTCACCTCACTTTTCACCTCTAAGAAATGGAATGAACTTGCACATAACTTTCGTAACTCATTTTACTCTAAATGTTTACGGTATGTCGCATGTTACAAACTCATGTTACTAGTTTCCTGCACAGCACCATGTAAAAGGTTACGTATTGTTAGGATATGCATTCTAATCGTAATACTATTTGTGGTAGTCTACTCATATGCTCGTTTTAAGAGTTCAATACATATTTATATATGCATCACCAACTATGGATATAGTTCAACAGTATGTTATAGAAATTAGTTACATAAGTTGCGACATTGTTGCGAGAAGTAAAACAGATTTGAAAACAAAACTTGTGTAAAGCTTGAAAATAATTTAGTAAATTTATTTAATAAGAAAATATAACGGTAATAGTATGTATATATTATCTTTGTGCAAGTTATTTAACTTTAACCATAACCACTAAAATGTCCCGCAAAGCAAGCACTCAAGTAGTTTTTTAATTATGTTTATTGGTAAGTATTTTGGATATTATATGTTGTTACGTGGCCATGCAACCTCATATATTTGTTGAATAAATATATTATCTACCAACCCCTTATATCTCTAAAGTGATAATTTTGGCAGCATGTACGGCAAAACATGTAAATGCTTACTGTGTAACCAGAAATGTATCTACACGTTTATAGCTTTATTAATTTGTTAATCACATTATCTCCCTAAGTTACATCATTTCAGTTATCATGAATCTTGCTCATTAAATTCACTTCAACACGAGTCACAGCCTGAAGCTCTAGGGTAAATTGTACAAATAATACATTTGCTGTCCGAACGACTCGCAATTTTACGGGTATTCCCCGGTTGTGTCATATTAATACAACAAGCCGATCCTGACACTCAGAGATAACATGATCAAATTTACGATTTCTGATTCCACAATAATTTATAATTATATTACAACACAGTATGCCTTTGAATCAGTTTTCGAAGAGTCACAGACGTTTGTTAGCATGGACTCGAATAGGTAGTATGCAGCATCAAGGAGTCACGCAACCGAGAGTGGATATTTCTCGCCACTCAATGCTTGAACTGGTTGCGCTCTAGCAACACAAAGGAAAGTGTGTTCTGAATCGTGAAATTCAAAACGAACAACGATGTACACCATTAATAGAAATTGTCACATCCAAATCGTAACTGAAGCGGACGTAGCGCCTCTGTTCAGCGGCAACGAGCATTAAAATCCTCTTTGGATAATGATGTCGGTGAATCTATGGGTCGTAACCGCAAGTGAATGTTGTGCGCTTCAAGAATATGTTTACTGATTCAACTAATTTTACCAGGGAAATGGTATACGACCTATGGCACACTTGATATCATGATGTACATTGTACTTGCCGCTGGTGTATGCACTTCAATTGTCTTATCCGCCTTTGCACTTGTCAAGCAGAAACATGGAACGATAATGTTCTAGGAAATGATCGAGAGCCGACGGTTCCAAGCCAGGCTTTGCTACGCCAGGATCCGGAATAGAGACAACAGGCTCGTCCAATGCAAAATGACTTGTCGGAAGGAAATCAAGTTATACTATGGCTCATTTGTCTCTCTTGAGAAAGACTTTGGATTGGCGTACTTTGACAACTTGCTGCAACATGTTGTTGACGCGGTACTGATGTTTGACCTTCAGTAACGCATGCATGTATTTGCAGGATAGCAACGGTACGGAGAAAATACATTTGGTAGTTCTGAATGTTAGCATTATCTTAAATTTGGAATAAGCTGTATCAGTAGGTTAAATTGCAATGTGTTTTTTAATAAATATGCTCTAAATATACCCTTTCGTATTGTCAGTTTGTAATTACAGTTGTACAGAACACTTAGCATGTGATTGCTGTAATCTATTAAGTGCTGCTACGCTTAACAGTTAGTTTCAAATAAATGCACTAAATGCTTTTTGTGCTTCAATAATAGTGGTTAATCAGTAAAAAATGAGCATGGCTAATTTCAAATTGTTGAATTGTCAACCAAGTTAATTGTTAGAAAATGGAAACCATAACTGCATTGGTTAGTTTTTAAAGGACAATTAAAATGCATCCATTGGTTGCGAGAAACAATAACAGTTTCGTAGCCCCTAAGTCAGCCAGAATTAATAGCTATCTCCAGACATGGTGATAAATAGTTCAAGAATATATCCGTGTGCATCGTAGTACAATGGATAGGCAACATGGAGAAACTGAAATATGTCCGTGTCATATGAACGTGCTACTTATATAGCGTTGGTTACATTCTTAGTGTTAAAATAGGCAGAATATTTGCGATCTAATTTCATGCTCAAAATCTAGAATATATTTACTGCAGTTATTTCTGCTTAGATACATTTTGGTTTTCACGCAATCAAGCTGGAATGATACAATTTAGTTGTAGTAATTGAAGACAAAGATGTATTCACGTACTTAGATAACTGTAACGACGCAAATAATTTTATAAGCACTTTGTTCTAAGTTTGCTGAGTTTGTCTATAGTTGAACCCGTTTGATTACAGAATGGTTGCTGGTTTCTTTCTATCACCGATGTGCGATTGATCATAAAAAAGTAACAGGCAAAAGATGTGGATGTAATGTGTTTTTAGTTTCTGAATACTGTAAACTATTTTATGAATTTAGAAGCATTTACCAAGAATGTTTAGTTTAATAAATATTTACCCAACTATTAAAATGGAATGAGAAGAGACTGTGGTTTTAGCATTTTCACATGCACACGAAAGATACATGGACACAAACGAAAATAAAATGTGGTTGTCCCGATTTACATATACATTCCTTTCATATGTTTACACGTGCAAATATTATTTTCAATATGCCTAATTGCTTTCCAATCTAAAACAAAGTTTATTTCCGATGTATTTTCGTATCAGATTGCAAATAATACAATTTATGCAACGATGAAATACACGACTAATTAAACTGTTTTCCAAGCTGAATTGTAATTGACAATGAGTCATTTATAATATTGACGTATTATGTGAATAAATTTACTTTTACTGCTTCTTACATGACTTAGGGTGACCAGAAATAATGGCGATAAAGAGAACGACAAATTTGCGGTTTCGTTGCGTTAGATGGGTTGATATTTACACATACTACCAGAAAAAGGTAAACATGTTTTAGGAAATCCGTGCTATTTAATGCATTTTATTTTACCAGTTCCACAATTCCAACAAAACTCTGTAAGGATTCTGGCTTTTAATATTGCAATGTATCATTTGTAGCCTGGTCTGTATCCTCCGCGCGTGCGCCCTTGACCACCTGTAATTTGTGTAGTTCCGAATGGAACAAATTTGGAAGCATTCTATATGCATCGGCTCTCTTAGCGGCAAATTATATAAGTTGAGGATGAAAAGCTTTTTTCCACGTAGAAGATCTGGTAACGTACAAATAAGCCGCCCGACTACAGTACTTCATGTCCGGTCATTATTACACCAGCAGCTCAAAATAATCAATGTGGTGGCGAAGCGATTCAATCCATTCGTTCAATACACGTCCTCCAACAAGTTTTTGGAAATATCAAAGTCTTCATTTTGGCGCAGGAATTTGAAATTACTGGAACTGTTCCATGAGTTCCTGCGATTCCTCCAACTTCTGGTGATTACCGTCTCTCACAGAAACCATCGTCCACTTTGCGGTGACGAAATGATAAGTAGAACGATATTGTATACGCAAGCATACATTGGCTTTATTGCTCTGTGGTATGTGCGAAAGCACTCCCAATGCTTTGTAGAGACGCTAAATAAAATTCTGCAACATGAGGCAGCCGAGACTTCCTTGTACGTCAAGTTGATACTTGTAAATGTTCCACTCATTTCAACCGTTCTTCCTTTCTTCTATCTCGTATTAGTAACTTGTACATCTATCGAGCCCATATCAAGCGCTGTGATGGAAAATTTCGAAGAGTGGAAAGTACTTTCAACAATATTTAGATTCTTTATGATTTTCGTCGAGACTTGGGTGAATACCGTCAACACGGCATTTGCAACATTTATTCTATATGACGGAATGTTTGCAACAAATATTGCCCTCTGTCGCATGACGCAATTCCTTCATAAGAAAATGCACATTGAAAGCGCGCAGTTGCCGATACAAGCCAATCATTTCATTAACGAGTATCGTCGTCTTCAAATTTATGCTGCTACATTGAATAACTCTCTTCAAAATCAGTTAGCACTTCCGTTTAAAAACATATCCTTCCCCTTTACAATTATTCTCTCGGCAATCATTTTGAACAATGACATCCGTAAAAATACGTCACTTGAAAATTTGATCGTTGCTAGCTACACAGCATTTAATGGTTACTTGTTTATGGTGATGGGATACTGGTTTCCTGGAAGAACAAACTTTTTGAGCAAAAGCATAAAGGCGATGTGGATACAAGGAATGAGAGCAAATTATTATGGTAACGTGACCCGGCGAAGAAGGAAGCTAATCGAATTGGAAATACTGTCGTGTAGAGATATTCGGATTGCCATGGGATCTGGAAACTTTTACGAGAGGGGAACGGCACTCGTCATTCTTCATTTCTTGCTTGTTATAACAATACGATTAATTTTGGTGTTGTAGTTTTCCTGAAAATCAAGACAAATTTCTTATATCTGCGAGACCAGTAAATGTAATTGCTGCGTGACTGTTATGCACAACTATAGCTAATATTAATTAGGCATAAGATTGGCATGGCTATTTTTTCGTGTGAAAAGAAATTATTAATTGTCCAGCATATTTACAATGTGTGCATGATATATTCAACTAAGGATTTCTTTCTATTCCACGTGGCAATAAACCTCAATTTAAGTTAAAGGTTGAAATAATGTCGGCCCAAATTTGTAAGCCAATTCAGTTTTGCCAGCTTCCTGGGCAACACAAACCCAATTCGTTCGAGTGCCATCATGAACTGGTTAGCGTATCCGCTATACCTCATTTGCGTTGCATTAGTACGAACTTGCAAGTGGATTGAATTCCACATATTTGTTCTGTTTGCTCCTGTTGTAAAGAAATTAATCCTCGACAAGTTTGAATCACTTGGGATTGTGGTACACACACCAGAAAACGAGAAATGGGAAAAATCAGACGACTTGCGAATCTTATCAAAGTGCGTAAAGTATGATAAGCTTGTTCACATCAAGGTTCACGATGACCAATTTTTTGCTCGAGTGGCAAATGCGGGAACATTGGCATTGGGAGAGACTTATATGGAAGAAATGTGGGGATATGTAGACAGTGATGAAGACGTGAGCGAAGTCATGAAACGGATTTTAGAGAGCGACTTGGGTATGCAATATTATACTCGGTGGAATAGTTTATTTGAATGGTTGGAGCTTTACGCTTTCAATATACAATCCAGAGAAAAACCGTTGCAGTATGGAGGTCAGCAGTATCGCTTAGGTAATATTTCGTCACCAAGACAAAATATCAAACATTGCAAAATGTAATTCACACATATTTTTTTCAGGTAACAAGCTTTACGAAACGATGCTGGATCCATGGTTGCAGTATTCCTGTGGATACTGGAAGGATGCAGAAGACCTAGACAATGCCCAACTTTACAAAATGGATCAAATCGCAAAAAAGCTTGATCTAGAACCCGGAATGCGAGTCCTGGACCTTGGCTGCGGTTGGGGCACACTCTGTAAATTTCTGGCGGAAAATTACAAGGTGGAGTGCGTGGGTCTGGCTGCGTCGAAGGAATGCGCTGCATATGGAAACGAAATGTGCCATGGCCTTCCAGTGGAAATCCGTTTTCAGGACTACCGAGAAGTGAATGAGAAATTTGATAGGATTGTGAGTGTGGAAATGTTGGGACACGTCGGCCATAGACACTATGGAAACTATTTTAAAGTAGTGGAAAAGCTGCTAGTGGATGATGGTATATTTCTTTTCCAAACGGTGGGGAAAAATCATTTTCTTACGGGGCGATGCGAGCCGTGGTTAAACAAGTACATATTACCTGGCTTAAATATGCCGACGCCGGAAGATATTGCTAGGGCGTCAAAAGATTTGTTTGTGATTGAAGACTGGCACAATTTTGGACGGGATTATGCGAAAACACTGTTTTGCTGGAGGCAAAATTTTCTGAAGGGATGGAATAATGAGCTCAAGGAGAGTTATGATGGGAAATTCTTTAGAACGTGGACGTTTTACCTTAGCTTTTGTCGAGCGGCGTTCATGTCAAGACGAGCTCAGCTTTGGCAAATTGTGCTGAGTAAGGATGGACTGAAACGAGAGTATAGAGCTGCACGATAACGAATTTTATTTAATAACAAAAAATAATTATTAAATGAATCATAATCCGTAATTGTAATTGGATATAACATGCGATGCATATCGTACACGATGTTTTTGTTCTGACCGTGCATACCTAATAAATAACTGACGACACCATGTAAAACCTGAGAATTACTGTTTGTGTTGGTAGGAAAATAAATTTGGGACATGTGCAAAAGCACTGGAATGATAATTAGCTCATTACACATTCTTGCAAATGCCAAATTATTTGTATGCACGAACTAGTGCATATTTATTTTGTAATCCAGGAAAATTAATATTTTGTGTCTGCGTTGTCGTACGCGTACGCTTTACTCTCTTGTCGTGACCTTGAGCCACATCCCCCCTTTAGGCTTCACATTAGCTCCGTTGTCCAGTTGGAGAGGAATGACTGTTTTGGAGCAGACGTCCCACTTGAAGGAGAACACGAGCTGGGCGAGAGCGGCTCTAATATTCAGGAGGGCAAACCGGTTTCCCTGAAAAGAACAAAAAATAACTGACCTACATACACGTCACAATTGAGCAACACGATTCATTAACTTTTAACTGGCTTCAAAAAAAATATTAGAAAGCTAAATATTATCGCTGTTCATTTTTATTTGCTTGTAGTGACTTACAACGCAACTCCTGGGCCCATGTCCAAACGGCATAAAGGCCGTAGAATTCAAATCGGACTTAT
This sequence comes from Sinella curviseta, assembly GCA_004115045.4. NCBI lineage: Eukaryota > Metazoa > Arthropoda > Collembola > Entomobryomorpha > Entomobryidae > Sinella > Sinella curviseta. The sequence goes on from CM023203.3 coordinate 16,081,834, forward strand.
TGTCTGGGGAGAACCGCTCAGGGTCAAACTTTTCAGGCTCGTCGAAAAACCTGTCATCATGGTGGATACAGTAAATGGGCACGCAGACAGACGTATTTTTCTCAATGACCACGTCGGTTCCCGGTATTGTGTATTCTTTTGTGCAGCCCCGTTCCGTTCTGACTGTCGGTGGGTAGAGCCTCATCGTCTCTACAGAAATCAAATAACTTTACAATATTATATTTTAAATGAAATGCAATTTGTCAAAGCATAAACCCAAATTGTCTCACCGTTTATCACCATATCCAAGAATGTCAAATTTTGTACCCCTTCATACGTTACTCGGCCACCATTCTCATCAACAACCTTCTTGATGGTATCATACAGGCGCTCTTGAACTTGCTGCTCCAATGCTAACTGGTAGAGAACAAACTGGAGAACTGATTGGGTGGTATCAAATCCGGCCAACATGAACACAAATGCATTTGCAATAACGTCAACTTCATCAAAGGTAATCTTGTTGATTGGTGGTGATGATGATGGCGTATTTTCTTCTGCCTCATCCGTTTCCTCCTCAAGGACACCATCCATTGTATCCATCATTAACTGCAAAAAGTCCTCCTGGCGTTGCCCCGTTTCCATCCTACGCTTCATGACTTTCTTGATAACTTGCACAAAATACTCCTGAGCTCCCATATCCATCGGTTCCACTCCCAGCACATTGGCGACTTTGGGAAATATTATGGCAAACAGGAACTTTAAGAGAATCCAGCCGCTCATCTGAAACTGGAAGAACCTGGCCGCCATCTGCTCAAATTGGGACTTGTCACTTGGCGCTACATCAAAACAGTTACTATCTACACCAAAAGCACAGCTTGCAATCACGTCCATGGAATACTTTGGAAATATTTCCGCAAAATTCAGTTCCAAACTGCGCTGCTCTTTAATGTAACACGCCATTCTGGTACAACTTTTTTGAAAACATTCTACGAATCCTGCCTGTTGTAAAACATGGGCTTACTTTGGATCTCGTCCCTTTCCACTTTTCCCCTTCCAGACCGAACAAAATTTTGCGCATGTACTTGTTTCCAATCTCGCCTGACATTGGTCTCCGGTTCACAAAGTGGTCAAAGTCCTTTATGTAAACGTGTTTGATTAACTCAATATCTCGTAGGTAGATCGTAGCACCACCAAATATATCCGAGACAGCGGCAAATGAAACGTCCAGTTTTTCAATTTCCTTATATATTTCCTGATCCATTTCCAGAAGTGTTAGAGATCCTCCAAACATTTTGGCAAGCCGTGACAAGCCCGACCCAAGATACGGAATTCCCCTACTTTTGAAATATTTGGAACGTTTCCAGAATACATGCGTAGCGTAAATAATTACCAGGGTAAGGATGATGGGAATCACCCACAAAATCGAAGTTATATATCCCATATTTTAAGATACACTATGAATTTGCACTGCGTTGTCAACAAAATGCTGGACCACATTGAATTGAAATAAATGGAGAGATTCATTTTGATCCACTTGAAAAGTGAGCAATGTTGGTAACAATCTATCACGGGATGGTGCTACTGCTTGTGTGTTTTTCTGTCCTGTGTTAGGCATTAACAGTTTGTCATCAATCATGATTACGCCGTGGTGATATGGTAGCAACAACAACATCATTGAAAAGTGAGTACGAATGCATATAGCATTTGCCAACAAGAGTGTATCAGCACGAACAACATTGAATCCCAAGGTTATATTTTTAAAGCAATGAATGCGACCAAGGATGTGCATCCGTGATGATGTTGAAGCTTAATCATTTACACTGCATCTGCGACGAACTTGTCTGAATGACAATCTGCTTCAGCTAATTTTTCTGCCAGGCCATTGACCATGCTGCTTTTTCTCGTTTGCATTTTATACAGTTCCAAAATGAGTATTACTTGTGTGTACAAACCGTTTAGGTGATTTGTGACCTATAGAGTGCCAAGAAGTTTTGAGAACTTCCAGCGCATATTATTATTAACGCGTTCAGCTTACATTTTAGGTGGAATAGTTCATCAAGCGGATAGATGAATTCCTACTTGTTTTTCTCATCACGTTTCATACCTCAATCATATTTTCATACCACAGTACTATTTCATTAATATGAGGCCAAAAAATTTAGTAATATTTTCCGATATTTGCATTTTAGCATACTTAGACTCTCTTAAAATATTATATCAATACTTCCAAATAAATTTCGTAGCCGGTTATGATAATAATTGCAAAAGCCTACGATATAATAAAATCATACGCCACGGAAATAAGATTTTCGGTTTAAACCATGGTAGGAAAAAAGATTTTTTAAACATATTCAAAAAGCTTAATCGTAATCCGTAATCCGGAGTGGGCATTGTTTAAATATCGACGAATTTATCGACTCAAAGTATGCCTATTTTTCGTTATATTATCAAACTCTATTATAAAGCTAGTCTTTATAATTGGCCGAGGTAATGGTAAAAAATTCTACAATTTTAAAATATATTTATTTCTTAAAGCAACCGCGATCGATTTGTATGAAGCATTACGAATCATCTTGGATAAAATATAATGCTATAAAAAAGGCTTATACTCAGCCGCTTCGTCTAGTATTATAAAATTGAAAGTACCTTTCACCGAACAATACGAACAATAAAGGGAAAGCACTCAAAGCGGCTTTCTCGACATTTAATACTATTTATAGTCGTTATAGAATGTTGAATATTTCTGAAAATCCTCAAGGGCGGACCTTATCCGTCTAGAAATATTTCTGCAAAATATGATCTACATAAAAGAAGAGGTCCGAAGTAATACAATTTTTCTAAAAAACCGCTTACGATTTTATATATGGTGAATATTCTCAATTTTTTGGTTTTTAAGATTATGAATTTTACCTTTCAATTTCGCATAACATTTTTTTTGCTTACATGATCGCTTTCACAATATTCAAAATATGGCCACTCGTTTTACTTTTTCTTCACAATTAAAGTCCAGGGTCATTATTTCTACTCAATACCATCTCAGCCTTCATCATGCTCACCACGGAGCTGAAGAATTGCTTTCGCTTGCACCGGCTCCTATTTCTCTACCTTCCAAAATTCCCACTGGTTTGGGATCCGGACTTCACCACAGTTTCCCTCAGCTCATCTCGCCTTTCCTGGACAGCTTTTGCATTGGGCCACTGCTCCTCACTGCTAATTTTCAGTGGAAATCTATACGTTGTTTGGAGTCACTTCTTTGTTCGGCCACGCCCCAACTTTCACCTGACACATGTATTCATATTTCTCACAGGGTCGATTGCAATTGGAATTGTGATCCTGTTTCTATTGGTCCTCCTGTATAGGAGAAAGGATATGATAACTGGATTCAACAAGATGCACGCATTGGACATTCAAATGACCAGGCGTAAGTAGTTATAAAACAGTTTTTTAAATCACTACAAAAAATGGTTTCCATTAAACCACTACCTTTTTAGAATACCGACCCACTGCATTCAACAGAAAGGGGGAATTCACCAACGACGGACGTACAGACATGATCGGTTTCTGTGCTTGCCTATTGCTCCTTCTCTTCTGCACCACTCCCATGTGGGTCATACTGTTTGTCGTATTCGAAAGATTTGACTGCATCCATTTCATGCTGGACGATATACTGCCGGATGCAAAGTATCGCAATCTGAGCAACATCATGATGATACACCTGGCCCGGGTAGTGCTGCTGTCACCAAGCCTCATGGAAATGTTCCGCTGCCTGGCATATTGCCTACCAGTTTGTCTGTCCTACATGAGTTTCCTCCTGGATGCCATTGACTACTTTGCCAACAGGATTGAGAGTCTGTGGGAGTTCATTGGACAGTATATCCTGTTCCAGCTGGCGTTCAGGTATCTCGAGTTCATCGTCGGGGACATACTGTTTGCTGCCATCACCGCTACCTATTTCGGCACTGTAGCCGCAATTGGATTCTGCGTGGTAGCTTATGGGAAAATGGACATGGTGATGTATTGGGTGTTGGTTGCAGGTGTTATTACAACAATTTCCATCACCGGCTTTGCATTCGTGAAGCAGAGAAGTGGGCAAAGTATGTTTGAGGACATGCTGGAAAGGAAGGCGCTGGAGGCTAAGCTGAGGTATGCTAGGCTTCGGACGCGAAGCGCGAAAATGCTGAAATGCAAAATGATGAGTCTGAAAATGATCAGGGTCCCATATGGCTCATTTTTCTATATCGAAAAGGAATTTGGATTGAGCTACTTTGACAACTTGTTGGGACATGTGATGGACGCCATTCTAATGTTTAGTCTGCACTAAATTAGCCGAATGAAAACAGGTAAGCTGTAAATATTATTGTGTCGCTTTCCATGTAAACATGTTTTACTGATATCAATACATATGCGCACTACACCATGTAAAATAGTTCTAGGTTGGGTATTATTAAATTGTTTGTTCTGGATGTTATACAAATTATATTATTATATGCACATGCTTAGTGTAAGTGCTCGTTATTGTAGCAATATGCTTATCTATATAGGTACCATCAACAAAGAAAACAGATATTAGATATATTATGACAAACTAGTAACACAAGTATTTGTATTGCGGCAGGAAATAGTACAATTTCCAAAACATATAGCTTGTAAGAAACATTGTAAATAATTTTAAGGTTATGGATTAAAATATAAATATATATTGAATTTCTCGTTATGCAAATGGAAGTTTACATTTCGTGTAATTTTAAAAACGAGTTTGCTATCATTTTTATTGCGCATATTACTGGCACGTATAATTTGATGCTGTATTACTCCGCGTATTGCCTACATGGTAGGTGTAGCTTTGAGCCACATGCCCCCCTTGGGTTTTATGTTGGCACCGTTATCAAGCTCCAACGGAATTGTGGTTTGGAGCAGGTCTCCCACTTGAACGAATACACTAGCTGTGCCACAGCAGCCCTAATATTAAGTAAAGCAAAACGGTTTTCCTGAAACAAAACCAAGAATTAAAACACTTTCATTCATTACACCAATATCATTATGGTCCTTATTGGATAATTTACATTAAAAATAAACTTACGAGACAACTTCGTGGTCCATTGCCAAAAGGCATAAAGGCGGAAGAATTCAACGATGATTTATTTTCTGGAGAGAACCACTCTGGATCAAATTTCTCCGGCTCAGGAAAATATCTATCGTCATGATGGATGCAGTAAATTGGTACGCAGACAGTCGCGTGTTTTTCAATGAGCGTGTCCGTTCCAGGTATTTGGTAATTTCTTGTGCAGCCCTTTTCAGTTCTCACTGTCGGTGGATATAGTCTGATTGTTTCTACAAAATGTACAACAAAACAATAAATATGCATTCCTACTAGTTTGAAATTTTAACGGATTTTGTCCAATTCGGCAACAAAATTGTCTCACCATTTATCACCATGTCCAAGTAGGGCGAATTATGTATCCCTTCAAACGTCACCTGACCATCATTCTCATCCACAACCTTCTTGACGTTTTCATACAAGCGCTCTTGAACGTGCTGCTCCAATGCCAACTGGTAAAGCACAAACTGGAGAACTGACTGAGTGGCGTCGAAACCAGCCAACATAAACATAAATGCATTTGCGATAACATCAACTTCATCAAATATAATTTTCTTGGCTGACGGTGAAGAAGATGAAGATAAACTTTCTCCAGTTCCCTCAGCGGCTTCCCCCGCTTCCTCCTCTTCAAGGACACCATCCATCGTATCCATCAGAAACTGCAAAAAATCGTCCTGTCGTTCCCCCGTCTCCCTCCTCCGCTTCATCACCTTCTTGATAACCTGGACAAAATAGTCTTGAGCTTCCATATCCATCGGCTCCATTCCAAAAGCATTAGGAGATTTTGGGAAATACGATCGAAAATACAATTTTCAAAGGAACCAATCCGCTAAATTGAAACTGGAAGAATCTTGTTGCCATCTGCTCAAACTTTGACTTGTCACTTGGCGCCACATCAATACACTTACTGTCCACACCAAAATCACAGCTGGAGATCACGTCCATTGAATACTTTGGAAATATTTCCGCGACATTCAGTTCCAGGCTGGGTTGCTTTTGAATGTATCTCTCCATTCTGGTACAACTTTTTTGGAATATTGAAAACATTCTTCGAATCCGAATTCGAATTCTTCGAATTGTAAAGCAAATGCTTACTTTTGCCCTTGTCCCTTTCCACCTTTCTCCTCCCAGGCAGAACAAAATTTTTCGCAAGTATTTATTTCCGAGCTTACCCATTGGCCGACGGTTAACAAAGTGGTCAAAGTCCTTTATACAAATGTGTTTGAGTAACTCGATATCCCGAACATAGATTGTGACGCCACCAAAAACGTCCGAGACAGCGGCAAATGACAAGTCAAGTTTTTCGGCCTCCTGGAATATTTCGTGGTCCATTTGGAGAAGAGTAAGCGATCCTCTTATCATTTTTACAAGACGAGAAAATCCTGATCCAAGATATGGGAGGCCTCGGGATTTGAAATAAGTTGAGCGCCTCCGGAATGAATGGCCAACGAAAATGATAGCCAGTGTAATGATTATGGGAATTACCCACAGAATTGTTGTTAGGATTCCCATGTCTTTTGATGAGTAGCCACGAAAGTAGGCTGAGAAGTCAACGGGATTTTAAAACCCAATGAACTCAAAGTGAATGAGCAAATTTTTTGCAGGTGCTGGATAAAGTAGATAGCATCTCTCATTGGTGTGTCAAAAAGATAAGCAGTTTATCAGCTTGCGTGAGTTAAATATATATACATAGTCTCGTCAACATAAAACATGGCACATTGACCACTTGATCCAGAATGAGATGTGGGTGACATTACATAATACTCAGTTCGCAGAATTTCAGAATGTCCAAGTTGAAGGTTATTGAGGTCGTAAACCCTCTTAATGAAATGCAATGCATAAATGCTCTGGCGCTGCGTGGATATTTTATGATGCGGTTTGATATATTATTGGACGATGCGTTTCAAGTACAAACATTTGTGTACCATTTTTACAATAAGAATAATCTATATTTCTAGGAATGGACTGGTGTACGTAGTATCGTTTTGATCACATGGGTAAATCAATAGGGCCTTCTACTTACAGCAGTAGGATTGATCCAGTCTTGACATCATGGAAACGTGATCATATAATGTAGAAGCATGCATATGCATTATCGAAGAGTGTCATTTCAACGCAAGCAGTGTTTAATATACAAGCAAAATGCCATTCCAACTCGGGCACAAATAAATATCTGAAAACTACCGATTTTTAATGTCAGTACTTTTTAAATAAATTTGTATAGGGTGCAGGACGCTCCATCATGCAAATACGTGCATTCTTATAGACAATCCGAATTTCGTTGATCTTGTCTCTTTTCATGTTTATATCATTTCGGACGCCACCACTGCGTTCACTCACCTTCAGAACAAATTTGAACACTGAAATTAGCGGTAGAATAGCTCCAACAAGAATGGTTAGTATAGTTCCCATAATGACAGCGTAAACGTCGAATAATCTCCGTTGCCACCACGGCTGGTTTCTCGACAACGACTTCAGTAACTCTGTATCATACTTGAGCACATATTCCACCCAATAGTAAACGTATTCCACTGGATCCATTGGACGGTCCTTAAACATTGTCGACAGTACTGATACCCTTTTCTTGTACCTACCAGAATTTGTAATAGTTTGTGAGCAAACTTATTCGGAATTATTTTGTCATTCGTTTGGATAGCCAGTAAATGAAATGTGATTACTTGTCAGTTTCAGTAACTTCTTTTATGGCGTCAGCTAGCACATCGCTTGTCATTTTTGAAATGTCAACACTAACGGCGGCCCCGATCTGTTCCAGTCGGTCTGCATCCAGATCCTGGTCTCCTGTAATAATAAGCAGAGATTTGTCATGTATCCAACCTCAGTAAAAATTTAATTCGATTCGGTTAAATTGCTCACGTACCAAAAATGGGCATGGCGATCATAGGCACACCGTAGCAAAGTGCCTCCTGAGTGCTGGGCCGGCCAGCTTGAAATATAAAGACCTTGATTCTTGGATGAGCTATAAAGGTTATTTGAATTCACAAAGATCAAATTGCGAAATATAAATACTTATTTCTGGTCAGTAGGTAATTACTTTAGTTACCTAATACGTCCTTTTGTGGAAACCATGACTGAAAGATAATATTCCTTGGGGCATTCTGGGGCTTTTCTCCGGTCCACTTGAACAGAAACTTCAATCTCGGAAATGCTGCCCAAAAATTTATCTCGTCGCTCCTCAGGCATAGCCGATATGAGAATGGAACTACCAAAACTGATATAAACAAATCCATCGCTGTTCTCATCATTCACAAAACTCTCCAGCTCCTTGGGCAATGGTTTCCTCAACTTTATATCCTTCTCCGTACACAGCATTCCAGAATACGACACAAACATTGGCGGCAGCGACATTGGATAGTCCTCAATAAAGTGTGAATTATGAAGCACGAGACTCGTCTGTTGCTCAATTTCCTCAAAACTTGGCATGTCAGTCAAATTAAGTTTTTCTCTTGCAATGCTCTCCATACTCCTCAGAGTTCCAATATAAGCATATCTCCAGATTGCTACAGCCAACGTGTTAATCACACGACTCCAAAGTGATTTCTGGAGCTGTTCGGGCTTCTGATGAAACATCATTTCTGGCACGCTGGCTGACTCCTGGACAATTCCAAAAGGATCAAATAGGAAGGACATTGTCGCTGGATTGAACAAGATGTGCTTTGCCCTGAATTTGTGAACGAGTCCGTAGGCGCACTGTCCCAAGGCGCCGTCCATCATGACCAAATCGTAACGAAGTCCTGGTATGGCGAGCCATTCAAGTGTCTCCGGACTGTCGTAAAACGCCTCACAAAACTCGGGAGTTTTCAGGAACACATCCTGTAGCCAGTCGTTCACAGAGTTATTCAGGCGGAAATTTATATCAAAATCGCCAACAAAGTGATCTACAGCAGTGACAACTTTACTTGGAATAAGTTCCTTGACCTGGGGATGGCTCCCGATTCTCCGGGTGGCCGGGTAGACGTAGGTTATGTTGTGACCTTCGTCCCCCATTTTCTCGACTAGGGGCCATAAGGACGTTCGGTGGCTTGATGTCGCCGCGGTGTGAAATATTAGGATGTTCTTGCAGGTGGCGCGATGCAACAAACAACACAATATTGCGGAAAATATTTCCAGCTTCATGATTTCTGCTTTTGTGTTGCGACGGTGTGAACAGTAGACACATGTCCAATGAATGGCATTTATTCAAATGCGTTTTGTTATTAATGCTGCCCAGAGACAAACAGCGTTCCAGTTTATGATGTCGTACATGAATTGGCTTTTAAGATATGTCATTATTTTGCTCATATAATTGTGAGAGCAAAGCATTGTGATGTTTTGATATTGCAACCTTGAGAGCACTAATATATGTTTGGTTAGGTTTTGTTATATCGATTGATGAGTTGCGTGACAAATTGAAGAGATGTGTGGCCAAATAGTTCTAAAACAGTTTTTTATAAGAAATAAAATTCATCATTCATGCACTCGTCCAGTGTCCAGCTATCCATTGTCTAGCAGCAAATGACTTGCAGATAATTCCATAGATTGTAAACAGTACATAAAGTGATTATGATTACATAATGTATTACTGACATACGCTGCTTAATAAACAATTTATTGCAGGTCATTACATGCAATCACCAAAAGATGACAAGTAGACATTTCATTTCAATGTCATTTGGGATTATAGTAAGTTGACGGTCACGGCAGCGCTGTAAGAGCACGGTATGACAGTGTTCAGATGTTGCGCGTCATCGTTGGCTGTATTATCAAGAACGTTTTATCGCTTAAGTTGTATATAGTCTCATAGATGAATCTGCCAATCATTTTCCCTCAACATCGCCAACTCCGGTTAGCGTATTAATAATCCTGATCTTTCTCATATGATTTTATAATAGCCATCCATTCCTGATGGGAATAATAAAACATCATGGGAAATTTATGTCGAAATCACAAGCAAAAAAACGAGAGTAACTATTTGGTGCAAACTTATTGAATTAGGTTAATCTCCAGAGAAATAACTGATTGCATCTTGATTGCTCGCATGCATTGGATTTGAGAGAATGATTTACTTCACTCCAATGACGGACGAAGCAAGGCATATGTCTTTATTGTTGTAAAGTGGCCTTTACTGGTTTGATGTGAAAAAGATGACGTACATTTCTTGATAATTATATATATAGATGGGGTAGGTACGTTAAATTTATAGACGCTCGGAGCTAATGTTGGGATTATAATTTAATATGGAATGTATAGGGCATAATTTAAAACATAAATAGATGCTTCTCCCAAAGAATATAGCTTATCAAATAGACATAATGCGCCATGTGTTGTACATAAAGTAAATGATTTTATTTAACTTATATGTATTTATGTTTCAACGGTACAGTGAAGTCAGGGTAGAGATGTTTGGAGGGGTACTGTGGATCATTACTGTGAAAAAGAAAGCATCAAACGTTCAGCAGGAAATTACCATTTCCCCTAGATTTATTTTTAGATGAACATATTAGTTATTTTTTTACATGATACGCATTCATATCTAGCATAGAACATGTACATATCCCATGGCTCGAGGATTCATGACTATGGAACGGGTTTTTATTCAAATTTGCGATACCACATATTTTATTGAACCACGACCAAATTATTAAAATGTCCGGTATGTGTGTTTGAATGCACATTAGATGAGGATAGCCGGCTATCTAGGAAAGCAAAACTGACTTTTAAGGTATGTCATCTACGGCTACGTTAATATTCTTTTGTTCACATTGCAAGCTGCTGTTAGGTATTTAAATTCGTATTTTTATTGCGGTAAAACATATCAGAATAGCTAGCCTTCAGGAAAATTTCAAAGCCATGTTCCGATTTAAAACATACTTTTTAAAATCCTGAAACTTTAAACATGAGATATACATTTGTCGGTCTATTTATACCTCCCCCAGCTTACTATTCGACCTAACAAACCTATATTTGTCCACTTCCTCTTTAGCTTCTGTTCTGGTTAAAATATTCGAAAGCTATATTCATCATTTGAACTTCATTCCAGTCCAGATTTCATCATGCTCACCACGGAGTTAAAAAATTGTTTCCACCTGCACGGGCTCCTATTTCCCTACTTACCAAAATTCATTTTGGTCTGGGATCCTGATTTCACCACAGTTTCCCTCAGCTCATCTCGCCTTTCCTGGACAGCTTTTGCATTGGGCCACTGCTCCTCACTGCTAATTTTCAGTGGAAATCTAAACGTTGTTTGGATGCAGTTTTGCGTCCGACCACGCCCCAACTTTCACCTAACCCATGCATTTGTATTTGTTGCTGGCTCGCTTGCAATAGGAATTGTATTCCTGTTCATAATAATGCTGCTTCTGAGGAGAAAGGATTTGATTACTGGATTCAACAAGATTCACGAGTTGGATGTTCAAATGACAAAGCGTAAGTCCTCAATCGACACATAATTAAGCTCATTGGGATGTCATGGCTATATACCGATCATAATTTTTCTTCAGAATACAGACCAACAGCTTTCAATAGAAAGGGCGAGTTCACCAACAACGGTCGCACGGACATGATCGGTTTCTCCGGCTGCATCTTTATGCTCATCTTCTGCACCACGCCATACTGGGTCGTCCTGTTTGTCGTGTTCGAGGGATTCGACTGCATCCACTTCATGCTTGATGACATATTACCGGATTCGAAATATCGCGACGTGAGTACCATCCTGATGATTGGTCTTGCCCGGGTAGTCCTTCTAGCACCATGCATGATTGAAGTGTTCCGCTGTCTGGCTTACGCTCTCCCAATGGGGTTGTCGGTAATTGGCTTCTTCGTTGACTGCATTGACTACTTTGTAAACCGAATTGACTGTCTCTGGGAGTTCATTGGACAGTATCTTCTGTTCCAGTTGGCCTTCAAATATCTGGAATTCGTTGCTGGAGAAATATTGTTTGTACTGATAACCGCGGATTACTTTGGTACCGTGGCTGCAATCGGGTTTTGCATTGTTGCGTATGGGAAAATGGATTTCATCATGTATTGGGTATTGATGGCAGGAGTGGTTACTACGCTGATCATCACCGGCTTTGCGTACGTGAAGCAGAACCATACACAAATAATGTTTGATGGAATGATTGAGAGTAGGATGTTTGAGGCCAAGCTCAGATACGCCAGGACTCGTACAAGGAAGTCGAAAATGTTGCGATGCAAAATGGTCAGTCTGAGAAAAATAAGGATTCCGTATGGCTCATTCTTCTATCTGGAGAAGGACTTTGGGTTGGATTACTTTGACAATTTGTTGGAACGCGTGGTGGACGCTGTGCTTATGTTTGAACTGCAGTAAATTAGATACGTAGGAACGTTGATAGGTTTCTATGGAAAGGTCACATTTGGTAAAAAAAATAACATGTTGTTTTCTCTTTGTAAAGTCACCACTAGTATTGAATATGTAGATCACGCATAAAAATATATAACATTAAGATGTTATGATATAATTCATTATCAAATTTATTCTACATTTAATAAAATTATTGCATTAATGTTTTAATATATATAACGTTTCACTTTATGTATCCAGTTCAATATATTATATATCATCACACATTAATCCACATTAATAATGTAACCATCAATAAACTTAAGATTTGAAATATAATATTCTGAAAATGCTTATTAACCACTAAAAGTAATTTCCTTTCTCTTAGAAAAAACGATTTTTTATTGACCACAAACAAGAAAACAGTCATAAAACCAAATCGCACTAAAACACGGAGTGCAAATGGGTAGAACAAATGCAAATTGGAATGTCTAAATGAAACAGAATCGGTTTCATTGTTCGTTTTAAACTTTAGTTTCATCTTCTGCTTTGATGCTCTCAGAACTTGTTTCAATGTATTGATCTTCTAACTCTTTAGTAACACACTTTGCAAAATCAAACCAGGCATAATGACTCAATGGAACCAAAATTGGAACAAAACGAAGAACACAAAGTATTGCCCAAAATTATGGACTATCCAGAAAAAATCCGTCATCATTAGGCCCAGAAGTAGTTTTTTCAATATCTTTGTCTGATGAATCACGGCTATCTGAAAAAATATTGAACAATATTGAGAAAATATGTTCAAATTGTCAAATGAACCAACAATACTGCATATTTTGCAAATTGGCGCGAGTAAATATTTCAATTTTATTTCCTCAGTTACTCATTGCACAATTACATCAATGTAATTGGTAAAGGAGAGGAAACTTACCACACCGTCGATTTCGTTTAGCTTTTTGATAGCAAGGGTTATCCAGACAAAAAATAAGATTTCGAAAATGAAAACCGGAATGAAAGTAAGGAGAAGGACAACTTGAACCGCTAAACAAAACAAGATACAGGTTTGACAATTTGAAAATCAGGCTTGTGTAATCACGCATTAGAATCACCAATCTTCAAACTGGGATTGGTGATTGAGTTAATCACTTAATCACCAATCCCACTTTATATTTTTTGTATTTAATCACAATCACTAATCCCAGAACCAGCACCCTTTAATCACTGGTTATTCACTGCAGTCCTACCTCCATGTAATTGCTTTCATATTATCTGTAGTATAGGCATTGACGAAACATATAAATGTGTTTCGTCAATGTAGTATAGGTACGTTGACAGTAGGTACGTAACCTGAGGCACTGTGGTAGGTACGTGAAAAGATCACTACCACACAGCCCACATATGAACTGAAAAGGTAATGGCAGCATAGCATAAAGTTTGTTACTACATAACATTGCCAAATTAAATAATCTATTAATAAACTTAATCACTAATCCTAATCCAACTTGCATTTTTTTCAAGCATTTAATCACCTAATCACCAGTGATTGGGATTGACATTAATCACTAATCACCAATCAGTATTTAAAAAATATTCTTCATTTAATCACAATCATTAATCACTTGACAAAAATAGGGTGATTACACAAGCCTGTTGAAAATATATAACAACCAAATTAACCGTTGTGTACAAATATTTCATTTCATCGTCATCATAATATCCGTTCTTACTTCTTATGCCATAAAGAATCTGCTTGCATTTCATGAAAGTGGGAACAATTATCATGCTGAAAATTAAAGTCGCTATTGCAAACATTAGCACCAGCTTTAAGAGCTCACATTAGCAACGAGCTCTAGCCAGAAACAAGTATAAAGTAGTTATAAAGATACATACCAAGGAATGCTAGTGGTGGGCGTATTTTTAAGTCGTGGACCCTTGACACGATCTAAAAGCGGAGACAAGCTTTGTGACATAAACCGAATGTATTTTCATATTTCTTCTAAAAGGATATTTGTAATTTGTGGCTTTGCAGCCTCGTTTTGGAATATCAGTCGTGAGAACAAATTGAGGAATAAAAAATCGACTGTGTCACATATTCAAGAAATATACCAGAAACGGAAAGAAACATACTGTGGCAGAAATGGATGAACTCATGATTCATAACCTGTTAATTTTATAACAATTGGTAGGAAACATCATTTCGTTTTATTACAAACACGATTAACATTATTCAAATGAGTATCTTAAAAATTGCTAACTAAAAGTAGTAGCCATAATACATTACTTGAAACCTGAAAGCACTACATACATACATGAGAAACGAACATGAATCATTAAATTACAATAGATAATCGTTTATAAATAAAATATATTATTAGTAATGCATTAGAAATGTAAAAATATAACAAGACAACGTCAATTGCAAATAGTAGCATTGCGCAAAGAAAAAAAGAGCATCATCTCGCAAAATGGTCACAAAGTACAGGAAAAACATGTTAATTTACATCAAACTTTAGTCTCTTCAGCAGCTTTCATACTTTCAATCTCCAAGTTTCGTTCAAACTTAGGATCCTCCAGCTCCATTACAACACGTCTTCCAAGATAAAACCAAAGCGAATGACTCAAATTAGCCAAAACCGGAATAAAGTGAACACCGCAAAGTAGTTCCCAAAAGTCAGAGATCACTGGACTGCCGGCAGATTGAATAAAAAGAACCAAAAAAATAAGTTCCAACAGGACGTCCATAATCAGCAGGATTGCCAAAAAGTATTGACACAGTTTCGTACGCCTTATCGCGGTAATCTGAAACAGTATTCAATTGAATAACTTAATACCTTCAACTTCATGATCGTTTTCGCTACTGTGACAGTGAGCGAAACTTTCTAAAACTTCTTCGTTAAATAAAATAGCATATTATGAAATGGGTTGGAAACTCTTACCACACCATTCTTCTCATCGAAACGTCCCATAGTAAAATGGTACCAAGCAAGGAACAAACTTTCGAATCCATAAACCCAAAAGCACGTAAGCATGAGCACGGTACCAACTAATGCAAAAAGCAAACCATATACCCAATAAGTTGGTGAATAGTTAAATGTATTGGGGATCCACTTTTTTAGAAACTTGAAATAAAATTAATAAACGCATACCATTTTCTGCCAAACGATCAGGGATATTTGCAGCTCTACAGATTGCCTTCGGACTGACTCCCATAAAGGTGAACATCAGTATCCAGAGCAGTACTATCTTCAGATATACAGGCAGGATTACACGCTGGAAAAATTCAAATTCAAAATGTTTTCAATTGTTTACTTGTAATTTAAAGACAGGTATCCATGGTTTGGGATTAAAACTATAAATGGGGTCTCGTAAAAATACAAGTCAAGCTGGGCCGGAATTATACATATTTTTAACCAAATTAAATTACCTTTAAAAGATACGTCTCGATTGGTGTGTCCTTTTCGTCTTGAGCGTTTCCTCTTTTCTTCTTTCCGGAGACAGATTCCATATTGATTGAAGATTGGATATCGACTTGCGCCATAATCGTGAACTTCGTTGTAGTTTCGGGCAGACAAACTTTAAACTTTTAGACAAATGAAACCGAAAGAGAAAATGCGTTATAGAGGTTACAAGTGAGAATTTACGGAAATATGTTGCAAACCGAGCAGAAGACAAAAACCAACTGAAATTTTTCTCTCGAGTGCGTATCTATTTGAAAATTAACACTCATATATTCAATCACTTTTAAGCTATACGTGTAGCATAGCGCTAATTCGTCAACCAACCAAATGTATCACCATGACCTTTTTATGTTCGTTCCTTTGCTTTAGATACAAAATGTATTTTTTACTTAGTAGTGCTGTTGTATATTAAGTACCAATAATAGTGATTTTCTTGGTCAGCCTTGCTGAATAATAGAATATGATTGCAATGTTCAGCTCAGCTTCTTCCATTTGATTTTCTCAAAAGGTTTAAGGTGCCCACGGAAAAAGCTTACTTTCCGACTCCAACGTTTGTACCTTTTCAAATTAGGGTGCTGCGTATATGCTTGTGTCACGTTGTTGCTCCATAGCATTATTGCATACCAAGCCATGCATTCTTTACTGTTTGTAGGGTACTTGGCTTTTAATAGCGTATATATTCACCAACTGAATGAAATGAAAACAAGGGTACATGTAAGCATTAGTGAGAAAGACGCCCTGGTTTACTTATGGTTGCTTTGGTTGGATGATACAGGCTTTTTTCTCGGGTACAGTCGTTATCAATGAGTTTTATAGGTATGTATCTGTATATTACGTGTCTAGCTTTGTAAATGTGCCGTATGAATGAGTTTTGTTTCCTCCTGAAATGCAAAACCCAAATGCACAGTTTGCAATTGCCAGCAATAGAAAATGAGTCATCTTATTCTCTACAAACGTTGAACACATCCAATTGTGGAGATAATCTTGGCTGCCTTAAAACGCGATTATTTTTTAATGTTGTTTGTTCGATGGGGAAACAAAGTATTGGCTTTAAATTATATTGAGTTTAAATAGGAGGGGGATTTAGAAAGCAGTAAAACATTTTGTCACCTAGTCGAGTTGGATCACGTTATTTCGTAATTTTAAATTTGCAAGGAATCATGTACATTGGAGACTTTAGATTTCCACTAAAAGTGATCGAATAACTTATAATGGGTTACTTATGACGCTGTTTTATGATATTCATAATTTAATGCTGTTCGATTCACGAGACTCGTGCATGTCGTAGCTGTTACTAGTCCACGTTGTATTTAGTAAGAGCTACGGTCAAGATGGAACGCAAATAATTGTAATAGAAATGGCTGGAGTCATGTATCATATTCTCTTAATTTAAAGAAATGGGGACCAAAATTTACCAACATCATTTTATTTTCCTACATATTTCCGTTGTGCTATTTCATAGGTAGTATAAACAAATGCCATATACTAGCAGGATTAGCATTTTGAATTTAAATATTCATATAACAGGTAAACAACTATCAATGAAAATAATAGTTGTAGTATCCAATATGGAGTAAGCATTTTACTGTAAAATATTAACCTAAATACAAATTTCTGCTATTGCCTATTGCTTCTAAGCTAAAAGAACTTCATACAACTTTGAAAAACTAACATTAACGATTAAATACGAACTTAGAATTGGATTTCTCTATCAAGAAAATTTTAATGAAAATAGTATAATTGCGCAAAGTATAAATGGAGCCAACTTGGCAAAATAGTAGTGTGAGTAGAAGAACATGGCAGTCTACTTCAAGTGTTAGTCTCTTCGACCGAATCGTTACATTTTATCTCCAAGCAATTTTCGATGTAATGATTCTCCAGCTCCTCTACATCGCAGCATCCAAAAAGTAACCAGAGCAAGTGACTCAAAATAACAAGAAATGGAAGCAAATGTACAGCACCGAGTATTTCCACAAAATTGGACATCCCGGGACTTTCGACAGATTCAATAAAAAGAACCAAAAGAATAAGAACCCAAAGTACGTCGACAAACAGCAGGATGACCGAAAAATATTGGAATCGTTTCATTCGCTTTATCACGGTAATCTGAAACAGTGTACAATACAAAAAAACGTATAAATATTTGCAATACTTTGACGGACAATACAATATATTCATTCAACTCAACAACGGATTATGAAATGGTACTTGGAAGCACTTACCACACCATTGTCGTCACTCAATCGTTCTAGAGTAGATTTGGACCAAACATGGAACAAAATTTCTAATGCCATAACCGGAATGCAGGTAAGCACAATCACGGGGTAAACTAATGGAAAGAACAAAAAGAGCAAGTAAGTTAATGAATGGTTAAACTTATCGGGGCCCAAATTTTGGAGAAATTTGTATTCAAATAAAATGCTTACAATTTTCTGCCAATCGGTCCGGGATATTTGCGGCTCTGCAGATAGCTTCCGGCTTGATCCCAATATAGGCGAACATCATGATGTAGGTCAGTGTTATCTTAATCAAAGGCAGGTAGCCAAACTAGAAAAAAGAAAAATCAACAAATTGTCAGTGTTGTAGTTGCAAGTCAAAGACATGTGAGCATATCATGAGATTTAAAATATTCATATGTCATAGAAGTAAAGCTATGCCAAAAATTTACACAAATCATTTTAAACCGAATTGAGTTACCTTCGAAAGCAGCGCCTCGGCTGTCGCGTTCATTTTCACTCCAGCGTTTCCTGCTTTCTTCTTTCTGGAGACCGGTTCCATGTTAACTGAAGATTTGGTATCAACTTGAGCCATAGTCCTAAACTTGGTTGTACTATGTTTGCAAATTTCGTGCTGACAAATTGTATACTTTTTGAGAAATAAAAAACGAAACCGAAATTGCTTTATGAAGTCCGAAATGGAGTTCTTAGGAACAAAATGATGTAAACAGGACCGAAATGAAAAACGAACTGAAAGTTATTTTTGTGGAGTGCCTTCTTTAAAAATGTCATATATTGTTTGACTTTCAGTTCAACGTGTATTGAGAAATCAGTTTACAAGCTTAATGGCAGCTTGTACAATAAACTTATTTGTTCTGCCATACAAATTAGGTACCCAATCTCCAATGGAGCAGGGTACGTAAAGGGCAAGCTTGTTTTCACATTACATTTTGTATTTCGTAATGCTTGGGTGGTAAAGATATTTATGAGTCACCTTGTTACTTCTTATTATTGCATACCAAACCAAACCATACATCCGCTGCTGCCTGTCACAAACTTGGGTTCTTATGCCTTAGGTATTCTCCAATTGTGTGAAAGAACATCAGGGGACAAACTGGTGTTATTCAAGAGGATGCCGTCGTGGTTAATTTATTGCGGGTTTCGTGTGATGATAGAGCTATTTACTTCGGTCCATATTTCATTATCAATGAGGTAAATAGCATTGCCAACTTTGTAATGTGATGTATGAACGGCTGTTGTTACCTTCAGAAAACCAAATCCCAAACGTTCGTTTTGCATGGTTATTTACGGAATACGAGTATTCCAACTACGTAACAATATTAAAACATGAAACATTTCAGTGGCGGAAATCGTCTTGGTGTCATCAAATATAATGAATCATTACTAAAATGATAAAACAAAGGTTGATTTTGTATTGTTATTTTTTGTATGACTGGAATTTTTAGTAGTCGAAGCATTTCGTTATGTCCTCATGTCATGTAAGGCAATTATGTGTATCCGAGAGCATGATTTCAATCAGTTTGTCGTAATTGTTGATTTCACTTCACACGGCTCGCAGCAATGACTATAATATTGACGAAATTTCCGTTTTGTTTTTCATATGAAGATGTAGCGAATGGAAATCTGAGAATGATGTTCTTTACAGCAGATTTCTCTAATTCTAACCGGCACAATTAGTTAAATAGAACTCATAATTAACTGCTACATATATTCAAGAGGAACAATGAGCATCATCATAACTCCCGCATAATTCATATACGTGTTGCTGGAATCATTTCATTTTATTACCAAACTATACTTTTTAAATGTAACTATCCTAAAAATTGCAAACTAATAGTAATAGCCGTACACAATTGAGAAGTCAGTTTATAAGCTTAATGGTAGCATGCACATTCTATTTTCGCCATACAAATTTCGTACCCAATGTCGAAAGGAGTAGGACACGTAAAAATGGCGTGATTGCTTTCCCATTACATTTTGTGTTCGGTAAAGGCTGGGTGTTGAAACTATTTTTATGAGTCACCCATGAGTCCCGTGCTATATGAAATAGTGCTCCAACTCACACATATGAAGATTTTGCATTTTTTTTATTAAATCATATAGAGGAGTATTATTTACATAAAGTATATAAGGAAAGTAATACTAATATTTTGTATTGTCGATGCCTAAATAGTTTGGACGCTTTAAGTAGAATATTGCAAATTCAAAATATTATAAATGCAAAAATATCAAAACATTAAGAACATGAACAAGCTGTAATGAAACATACGGAAATGTTGTAAATATTATTTGGAGGTGGCATTTACTATGTTTATAATGAGAGCAGGGTTCATAATTTATGTAAACGCGAAAAATTATTTAGTTTCCCTTCCAGCTCTTTAAGCAAGCTTAATATTTCTGATTTTAGCTCATTGTCATCGGAAAACTTTGTCTCATTAGCCCTACAATATTTTAAAATTTCCTGTGCCTCAACAAATTGCAAGTTGTAATACGTGTACGTTTGTACGTCAAGATCAAGTGACATGATGTAGCGGAATACGTCAACATCTTCTCTCTTGAAACTACGGAATGCTCTCAATGCCACGTTAAATGCATTGTCGCCGTTCCAATAACAAAGTTTATAATCTATCCCATGACTCACCAGACTCTTGAGTATGTTTACATTTTTGGTGTTGACTAAGGCGTGTAGGAAATAATTGGTACCATTCTCATTATTTTTGTTGATATCACCGGCTAAATGGTCCAGGATTAGGTCAATGGTTTCCAACTTAACAACATACTCCCCTCCAAGAATCAGCCATAATGGGCTCTTTCCCATACTATTTTTTGCCGTGAATACAGAAACAAGATTTTCTCTACTGCATCCCGGCGACTTTCCTTTATCCAATAAGAAAGCAATCAGTTCATGAAAGTCAGCGGCAGCAGTACCGTGAGAAATTAGTGTTTGGATGATGTTATATTTATGGTATCTGTCTTTCGCGGCAAGATTCGCCCCATGACTCATTAAAAGTTTGATTTTTTCGATGCTTCTTACATTGGAATGTAGTGGAGTATCTCCAAATTCATCACACCGGTTCACATCACACCCAAGGGATAGCAGGTATGAAAACACCTCTGTGTCGCCATAACCCGCTGCATAATGAAGAACGCCTTGGCCATGAATGTTGTGGTGATGATAATCCGAATTGTGATTAACCAAATATCGTATAGTAGATATGCCATGGTTTCCCCAGAGTGCAGAAAGTAGCAGATTGTCTCCTTGTATATCCACGGCGCGCATATCTGCATCAGAGACTGCAATAATTTGGCCGAACAACTCATCCGAAATTGGAATTCTTGTACGCAGCCTAACTTGCAATGGTGTTTGACCCTGTCTATTTTTCATTTTGAAAAGAGCTGCTGCGTCCCTGATGCTTAATAAAAATATCAAAAGCTTGTCAGCATCCTTGTTGAAGTAGCTTCCAGCTACCCAGTGAGCAATGGTTTGTGCATCTGCGTCAGCAATGAGAACGTTTGAGCCTTTATCGATTAGAAATAGGGTAGTGTCCATGTCCATATACCCATGCAACAATACATGTCCTCCACTGTTGTCTGTTGCTTCCAGTGGTAGTCCAAGTGAAATAAAATAATCGATCAATGTAATATTACCATTGCTTGCTGCCAAATGTAATACATTGCATCCATTCGTATCCGTCAAGTTATAATCAGCTCCACGCATTACAAGCATTTTGATCACCTCGAGCTCCATGTTGGTGCTGACAGCAACCATAATCAAGCTGTTTCCCTCTTCATCTGTGCCATTGATATCATTTCCGGGAATGTCCAAAAGCATTTGCAGAGTTTCCAGCGCCATATTCGCAAAGCAGAAGTATTTGACTATGTACGCCATTGGGTGGGTCCACTTGTCATTGGGAAGAAATAAATCAGTGACTCCGCGGTCCTTTATCAGAAAACGACACAATTCATGAAAGTCGCTTGAAGACATGTAATCTGCTGCACGGTGAATGAAGGTTCCGTACCAACACCCGCTATGCCATACATGTGTTGTTTCATATATATCCGCTGCTAATGTGATGAACAGTTTGACTAGTTCCAATGCGACATTATTAAAAAGTAATGGGCTGAATCTTGTGTGGGGAAGTGAACAAGACGCCGATTTTAGATCACCCTCTTTGGTTTCATTTAAAATTAGTTTGCAGATCTCGATTCTTTTCTTGGTCGCATGTACCGACTCGCCATAACTGTTTTGGGCACATATCTGCACACAAATGCCGATGTCGAATGAGCACATAGGCAAAAGGAGCTCCACGATATCGTATTTGCCTCGATGTATTGCCTCTTCAAGTGGTGTGCAGGAACGGTTATCCATTTGAGCACAAACTTCTTTTAAGTCGTGGCCAAAACAATCGGAATACAAATTCAAGCACTCAGTCATCAACGCTGCACTGGAAAACGTTGCAGCCATTAGCATTAGCATGATAGCAGGCTCCGAAATGTTCCCACACCGGTTACTCAGTTGCACTGAACGGGCCATGAAATACGATTTGAATTTTGATAGACATTCAGCTTGAGCAGTCAAAATTATGCTTCTTAAAAGTCTGAAGAGATGAAGACAATCGTGCCGAATAGCATATTGCAATATTTGGAAAGCTCGGGAAGGCTCCAGGGCATTAAGAGACAAATATGGGACAATAGAGCATGCGAATGACGTTCCTATATCGCGCAAGCATTCATTCAAAAAATGGGCCAATGCGGGAAACTTGAATTTGTCGAACAATGATTGCTCCCTATGAATCATGTATACATGGCATGATGTTGTGTAATCCCACTCCACATTTCCACTTAAGGCTTCTTGAAGAATAAACTTAATTGTTACATTGCTTATTTTCCAGTTAGAACAGGAGACGTGGTCAACAACAAGAACGTCCGCAAAGTAGTCAGCAATCAAAAACTCTGCAGCGGTGCGATGAAAAAATTCTGTTGTTGTGCTCTGGGGATAAGTTCGTTGTTCCAATATTCCAAACTTTAAGAGTGTGTCGCTGGGAAGATCTTGGTCAACTCTGTAGTGGTTAGCGTACATGGCTGCAACATTGGGACATATCAGCTGAAGTGCTTTCCAAACATGATCGCGTTTCATTTTGGCTAATGTTTCATCGTTAGAATTTCCCAGTGGAAAACGCATTTGTACCAACTGTTTGTACATCTCATAGACAGAACCGAAATTAAATGATGGAATTTCCTGCACACTTCCTGGTTCTGAATACCGCCTAGCTTCGGTTTTGTACACGTTGGCCAACAACCAGCATTGTATGGGGACGCCCATAATGTCACGTTCATCGTTCCTTATCGTTGCCTGCATCTTTGCAAGAGAGGCGGCCGCGAAATCATTTAGCCTGTTCTCTTGCAAATGGGGAAAATATCCCTTCCACGTGTGTGTGAGAAATTGCAGTTGTTGTTCTCTACTGAACGGTAATATGTCATATGCAGGAACTTGTAACGTTTCTTCAATTTCTCTCCGCATGTGAGGTCGCGAGGTGACGTAGACATTGACGTTAACTGGTTCCCTCAAAATTCGTATCAGAATATGCTTTGTCCACTCCAAGTCTTCCTGTGGGACCTCGTCCAGTCCATCAAAGAATAATTCCAATCTTGTGTGCCCTTCACTGATGCTGTTGAACAGAATTGTCCTTGCCAAGTTTGATGGTGAGATATGCATTAGGATAAGCATTAAATCAGGTGAAATGTTATCGGTCGGCTCGATGACTTGTTTGTAGATTTTGGCAGCTTCAACAAAACTCGACAGCTGAATGTAAGCTACGACACGATCCGTATGACGCTGAAGCACTTTTCTGGCAAGGCTCGCAAGAAGCCACGACTTTCCCATTCCTGGCGTGTCACAAATGCAAAATCCGGAGGCTCCATTTCTATTTGAAATGGTTTCAATGAACTCATCTTCAGATATGTGCATACTGCCGTCAGAGGATTTCTCTTCAACAAAGTTCCTGAGAATATCAGAATTCCCAGTTGTCTCTTCCAAAATGAACCATGTTTGCTCAGTGGATAATTGTTCTTCTTGAATTTGCTTCCGTTCCAGTTTGATAAGGTGTATTGGTTTGTTGGAAATGTTCCGTATATCAGCCCAGTCATTTTCATGTTCCAGTAGGATGAACCGTGCTGTGATTTCGGAAAGCGGATCGCTGGACATTGCCGTGTGGTTAGGTCTGGCTAATGCGGTTAGTTCGGACCGATCCATGTCCTTGAAGACAAAAATGTCCGAACATTTTTGTCTGAATATTTCCGGCTTGAGGGTCGGTCTGTTGGAAATTAATCTGGGAATATATAGTTTTGGCAAGGAAGGTAACGTTTCAGTCACAATAACGATATGTTCTTGATCTTTCATCAGTAAGTCAACATATTCTTTATCGTGACTCCCATCCCTCATAAGCTCCTCTAAACCTTTTGCTTTCAACTTCTTAAAAACGTCACTCATCAAGCATGTCCGTCCATGAAATACAACGGTTGCGGAAAGAATTGAGTTGTAGTCAATCGGAATCCCACATCTGCGCAGTGGGTCATTGATGCCATTGGCCAGGTAACCATCTAGTAATATCCTAGCAGCTCCGGTTTGTTTGGCCAGAAATAGCGTCTTCGTTATTGATGGGTAGCCATTTGTTTTCGTGAGTAGTATGCCGTACAGCAGTTTGGTCCTTTCAAATTTTTCTCGCACAACTTCCTATAAAAACGTTAATATTTTCTAATAAAATGCTATTACGTAGGTCTAAATGGGAACATTATCATGAGTACTATTATGAATTACTTACAATTTTGTCTTCGTCGGCTGCTGAAAGTACACCAATGGATCTCAATTCAGCCAGCACTGCCGCATCACAAATAGTATTTTCCAGAAGTATGGGCAGGCTTCTGGTAATATGGTCTCTCTGCCAGGTTTCCATTTTGAACGCAGAAATTTGTATGCTTGCTTAGACAACTTAACACCGTTTTAGTCGCTTTTACAAATGTTTCAAAATTCCAAGAAATTATGTTTTTTAACTATCATTCAATAAATCTATCTGTTCACTGTGCCTATAATATTGCAGACAATTTGTTTGGTCTGTGTGAAATGATAACGGATTGAATCAATTGAGCAGTGCAAGAGAGTATCCACCACAAAACATGAGCAGTTTCCTTTTCTGTTTGTAATCAATCAAAATTGTGAACAATAGACTCTATTTGTTCTAGGCTGCTATATTAATGGCCTGTTGCTGTGCTGAACATTATATTGTTTGTGACAAATTGCAAATATGTGCATATGTCTCTCCAACCAACTTGAAAATGAAATATTTTGCAAAATACACGCACTTATATTGAACGTGATACCGCTGCACATATCCTAACCATTACTGTGTACGCCACATAATTTCAGATACAGGAGGGACGATAATGCTTATCGAATTCGTTCGGCGCATTGATCTGCTGATAACAAGTAACTACAAATTCAACTCGATATCAAAGCGTCATCAGCATTTGACTGATAAACTACTTCATCTCATTAGCTATCAAAAATTTGTTCAAACTACATAGTCGTGCTTTGATAAAACCACTGCGCAACGTTCGTTTCAGTAAATATAGGAAGTAATGCTCAACGCAATTAAAGCCTATTTGATTTGATATAATATGCAGTTTAACCAGCCAAGATAATGTCAACGGAATTCATCGTTCAGCTCAAGCTCAAGAATGAACTTTGCTTCCAGCTTGCAATGCGGAAAATTATGGGAATTCAGTTGACTTTCGTGACGAGAACAACTTTCCTTCAGTTACCTTAGAAGTGACCGCACAAGCCAAATTCAATCCAAACTGTGTTCTGTCCAGACTTTGTAACCGAATTGATAAGCCAGTTTCAATTTTTTGGGTAAATATGTTTTTCAATCATTGCAAACATAGACGTTTATGATTTGGACAACAAAAGCATTTGTTATCAATAAGAATTTACGTTAAGAAACGAAAGGATGTGTTTACGAACTACATTGACATAGTTACTCTTTTGGATAATTGTACTCGAGTTTGTCCAAAATGAGCAATAATTATTCCTTATCTTCAAGTGGTGGATAATAATACAAGTTTTTTTATAATTAAAATAATTTATTGTTCATTCGGCCCTCGTTACTTTCCTCGCCATTTCGAATATCTCCGGTTACCATTCGTCTCATATCACCACACCTTTATCCAACTGACAGGAATTAGCTAACATGAGCTCAAACCTAGGCACTAATTTAATACGATGAAAAATTCTCGTACATAAATATAAAAAGCGACCGCGTTCCCTTCTCCTCACCATCATTTTCTAGGTCAAGCAGAAGTCTAAGTGGTGTTATGTACACAGGAGCAATTTTATTCTTACAAGGAACACGTTTGCGCCCATGGTCCCGTAGGATGCTGAAACTGTGTCCATATACGTAATCGGCGACGCTGAAAACCATGGTGAACTTTGTTTTTGCCGAATCCATCGTCCTAAGCTTTTATGGGTAATTGTGTGGGAACCAAGCTGTTCGACCTCGCTTTTCTTTACGATTGAGCTTACACGGGACGTAATTTTCTATATGGCGTGCGCACCGGATGAAAATTTTGATTTCTACGAAATCTGCATCTCAGGAAACCCTGGAAAAGTTAGATTCCGTCAAATCCAAAATCTGTGCATACAACATGAAAATTCATAAACAAACAGCTTGTGGGCCAAATCATATGTGATCCACTATGCATGCATTTCTTGTATGGGTCACCGTATGACCTGCACGAACCGAAACGCGTAAAATTGACTATTTTTTATTGTTTTCATTTGAACATAACATTTCCGTTATGGCATGTGTCATGTGTTAAAAGCTATAACTTGTGCCGCTGTGGTGCACAAATGATATCATGGTCGCACAGCAGTCAAAATATTTTGACATGTTTAGTGCATTTTGCCTATATCATCGCTATCCATTCCGGCTATACTACCGCTGTGTATTCGGGATATATCAACATAAGACTGTTTTATGGCTAAAATTAGCATATGCGTCATCATTGTATAGGGGTCATCATTGTATAGGGGTCATCATTGTATAGGGGTCATCATTGTATAGGGGTCATCATTGTATAGGGGTCATCATTGTATAGGGGTCATCATTGTATAGGGGTCATCATTGTATAGGGGTCATCACTATATAGGGGTCATCATTGTATAGGGGCCATCATTGTATAGGGGTCATCATTGTATAGGGGTCATCACTATATAGGGGTCATCATTGTATAGGGGTCATCATTGTATAGGGGTCATCATTGTATAGGGGTCATTATTTTATAGGGGTCATCATTGTATAGGGGTCATCATTGTATAGGGGTCATCATTGTATAGGGGTCATCATTGTATAGGGGTCATCATTGTATAGGGGTCATCATTGTATAGGGGTCATCATTGTATAGGGGTCATCATTGTATAGGGGTCATCATTGTATAGGGGTCATCATTGTATAGGGGTCATCATTGTATAGGGTCGTCACGGCTACGTTCTCGCGGTTAAAATGTTTTCACTGAATTGAGAATCGAAAATGCTAATTTTAACCATACAACAGTCTTATGGTGATATATCCCGAATACAAAGTGGTGATATAGCCGGAATGCATAGCGATGATATAGGCAAAAATGCACTAAACATGTCAAAATATTTTGACTGCTGTGCGACCATGATATCATTTGTGCACCACAGCGGCACAAGTTATAGCTTTTAACACATGACACATGCCATAACGGAAATGTTATGTTCAAATGAAAACAATAAAAAATAGTCAATTTTACGCGTTTCGGTTCGTGCAGGTCATACCCATACAAGAAATGCATGCATAGTGGAACACATATGATTTGGCCCACAAGCTGTTTGTTTATGAATTTTCATGTTGTATGCACAGATTTTGGATTTGACGGAATCTAACTTTTCCAGGGTTTCCTGAGATGCAGATTTCGTAGAAATCAAAATTTTCATCCGGTGCGCACGCCATATAGAAAATTACGTCCCGTGTAAGCTCAATCGTAAAGAAAAGCGAGGTCGAACAGCTTGGTTCCCACACAATTACCCATAAAAGCTTAGGACGATGGATTCGGCAAAAACAAAGTTCACCATGGTTTTCAGCGTCGCCGATTACGTATATGGACACAGTTTCAGCATCCTACGGGACCATGGGCGCAAAAGTGTTCCTTGTTAGGAGCGAATCCGTCCACCAAACTAGGCCAATTTCTATTTTGACTAAATATTAGTGAAATGGTAGCATGGACAAACAGGTTATAGGAATCTTTCATGAGTGAGAAATATAATGTTCATGGATCTTGATTCTCTGTTTGGAACATCACAAATTACCTAAACACATATGCATATACATGAAGCCCAAACTTGTAAATCTTTCAAGAAATGATAGCACGGAATAATATATGTAAGTCAAAGTAGTTTGGATGGAGTGAGTCACCCTTTCGTGTCAGTTGTTAAAAACGCGATTAAAGATTCAACAGTTTTTTTTATTGAAAACATTATTTTATTTTAAACCCAGACACCTCGTCATTTTAATTCTTTTACAAGTAGCATAAAATTAAATACATATTCGCAATTGCTCAAAAACTTACACGCCGTAAAATTATACCTAAATATAAAATCTGAGCATACTTCCTAAAGTCAAATATCTATCGAGAAAGTGTAAAAAACATTCCGGTTCGAAGTAGCAAATGGAGATCGTGTCCATTGATCAAATTCTTTGAATGGGCAAATAAATATAATCATGACGGCACTTCAAACTTTAGTGTCTTCAAGCGACTTCTTACTTTCACTCGCAGTGCCATATTCAACGGAATGATCCTCCAGCTCCTTAATGACACAGGCGGTAAAATGAATCCAAAGACAGTGACTCAATATAACTAAAATTGGGACGAAATGGACAGCACAGAGTATTTCCCAAATGTCAGAGATTCCGGCACCTCCGACAGAGTGGTCAAAACGAATCAAAAGAGCACACTGCCAGAAAGCGTCGACACACAGCAGGATCATCACAAGGCACTGACATATTTTTGTTTGATTCACCAACGCCATCTGAAACAATATTGAATATATTAACCAATAAATATTTTTTCCACTCTGACAATTAAGTAGTTTGAAATCGACAGATAACCGTTAAATTATATTCAATCAATTTAGCAACAGATTTTGATATTATTGGAAAACACTTACCAATTCACGGCCGTCATTCAAATGCTTGAAAGTCAACCGCAGCCATACAAGAAATAAGGTTTCGAATGCCCAGACAGGAAGGAATGTGAACACAACTTCAATCCGAACTACAAAACAACAACAACAAAACAAAATCTTAGTAATTCATCTTTCCATCTCTTAAAAGAAGGGGATCAAATTGCTAAGCAAACTGTACACAAATAAAATAGTTACCAGCTTCAGACAACCGCGCCGGCATCTTTGCAATTCTGCAAACTTCCTCGGGCTTAATTGTTACAAATACCATGGTTAGAAGGACGAAAAGGACAATCTTCATCAGAGGCTGGTACAACAGCTAAAAGTGAAAGTTATATCAAAGTTGTTCATGAAATTCAATGGAATATATGCTATTTTTGTAAATATTAAAAAATGATCAAACGTTTCAATAAAACCTGTGCCACAATTTCACAGATTTTTTTGTAGTTTAAATGATTGCTCTACCTTCATAAGAGATGTTTCCGTTTCCTGGTCAATCGAGAGTTGAGTATTTCCGGTTTTCCTTTTGCCTGAGACAGACTTCAGATCCGTTAAAGACGATTTAGCGTCTTGGGCCATCATATTAAACTTTGTCGTGTTTTAGGAATTTTGAAGCAAGTACGACAAAAAGGTACGTGTGACTGGGATAATCAACTAGAAATTTGAAAGGGAGAATTTAAGAAGGAAAGAAGTGAGATGACGTGAAGCCAAAACCTAACTGAACTAACTTTAAAATTATTTGAATGAGTTACTGATCAATGTCGTCCATATTTTTTCCAGTTTAACAAAAAAGGTATGGGTAAATAATTTTAGATATAAACTGCATAGCTGGCCATATAGCATAAATAAATTTTGGCTCTCATCCACCAAAAATTAGGTACACATGTACATGTATGTATTTAAGTGGATTGCTATTTTGTATATTTCCATTCTTTCCTACTAACCTTTGCTGATGAATACTTTTTCTGTAATTATTAAATACATGCCGCATAGTAGGGTCAAGCTCGCTATACAATTCTAAGCTGCTTGCATATTATGCTGAATGCATTTATAATACATAAGCTTTGTGATCTATTGTTTTCTCGTCATTTAGGATCACAGCATGCATTCACTAATATTTTCATGAACCATTATTGTTGTTCATAATTCAGGTACTTACCAAATGGGTTAAGGAAAATAGGGGACAAACAAGTTGGAAGGCAAAGTCGTTGTATATTTATTCTCGCTGTCGTTTGGCAGCAAAGGTCGGCATTCGAGTTCATTCATTATCAATAACGTTTAATAGGCAAGAGGATTAACCAAGTTTGTACTTACTGTTAATTAAGTTCATTCATCGACATAGGACCCAAATGCTTTGGTTTCACGGTGTAAAAATGTTCATGATCATGATCTGTCCTTAAAATACGATGAGTCATTTGTTGGTAATTATTTTGTCGATAGTGTGTCCAGTGGAATTTCAGAATTATTGTATGCATAGCTTATTAAGTGATCGTTATTCATTAGCGTTAATACTGGCATTATGTGCAATATGTATAAACGCATGTCAAACTACAGTACATACAATGGAATGCGACGTTAAAATAATGCATTGCATAACAATCGACGAAAAAATTGTTTGACTTGGTTTTGTAGATAATTTGGTACATTTTCGTTCTTCGTTGGCTGTAAAATTTAGTTGGCTGCGTTCATTAATTTATAATGGCAAAAACATCTGCATGATGTGTATAATTTTGCTGAGCGTAAAGACGGTAGATTGACGCCGCAAACTTATGGATTTAAAAAAGAGGTAATCATTCATTTTGCAAACTTCATGCAATTAGTTTGACGATTTTTTTGCATTATATGGGACGATGGGATAACACATGTAATAAACAAATATATTATTTCTTCAGCACATATTTGCTACTTCCTCTCTCACATAACCAGATTATTAGCAAAATGTAACCTCAGTCTCAAATTAAGGTTTGCATAGAATAATTAATACTTTAATTCCAACGGAGCTGTCTATAACGAATACCACGTAAACAACTATATTAGTTCTAAAATGTAACATAAAACTAGTAACTCGTAACTAGTAGTAAGTAAATGCTATGTAAAATTGAAAGTAGTAAAATTATATTTTAAACTTCGGTGTAATCCTCTTTCTTCTCCCCATCCCCATCACGATTTTCGAGCATCTCGCTCTCCAATACCATTACCAAATAGTCGACAAATGCAAGCACGCAAAAATGGCTGAGTGGGACCAAAACTGGAATAATATTGAGCACGTAGGTCAGCCCAAATACATCAAAGCATTCGGGATTCGTGATGAAGCCAGCAGCATAAAGCCCAACGATGAATACAAGGTCGGTCCACAGCAAGCCTACGACGACAGGTCTACCAGTTTTTGCCACATTTAGCACCTCAGCCTGAAACATTAAATTTTCAATCGACCACTATTAGTATTACACAGACGATCATAACTTAATTGATGCGTAATATTATTTTGTCGGAGTTACAAAAATTCCGGTGTTGCCCGAAAATTTAACCAAAAGCACGTCAAATTTTGAATGTGATAGAAAGCTTACCAGATTACCAGTTTCATCCAGATAGTCCAGAGTTCCTAATACGATGCAACTCAGGAAGCCTTCAATGATAAGGATCGACAAGGAAATAAGCACGATCGCCAGCAGAACTAAAAAACAACAGAACATGATTTTAACATTTATTTTAATTAAAGTACGCTATACCAAGACCATAAGCCAACGTTACTCTAATATATTCCGGACGTAATAAGAATTACATAAAAGAAAATACGTACCATTTCCATGCAGTGCATATGGAATACCAAAGATTGATCGTACTGAAGTCGTGTCGAGATTCAGAATGGCATAGAGGAGAGAAAAGGATATTGCAACTTTCCCAACGCACAATGGAAATAGCTAGAAATAAAAAAAGCCTTATTTTAGAAATCGATTGGAAATTCTTCGCGCTACTTACTAGATACACATTTTTAATAGTTTGGCAATAGTTTGCAGATAAATCTAAACCAGGTACCAATAAAACAATATTTCCACTTACATCCCAAAATCCTCGAAAGGAAGAATTATCGACTGGAGTTCCGTTGCTGTCCCCTTTCTCGGTAGGATTGGTGATAGATTCCATTTCCGACTTACGGTTGGCGTCAGCCATCACTTGAATCTTGATGGGGTTGAGGCAGCTGGAAAGTACTGCTGATCTTATGAGTTGCAATTTAGTAGAGATGTCTGAGCAGGACGACAGGCAAATGAATAATGACATAAGGGTCCAAAGTTAGTTTCCACCATAGCGTCCTTTGCATGACATTTATCTGCTTTTCAATAGGAATATATTGAGTAAAGTTTTTAAACAATGAAATACATTACGTTACTTGAACCAAGTTTGTGTTTATGTTTATAAGGTTGGCTGTAGCAAAAGAAGCGAAATTTGTCTTTCGTTTATGAAAAAGGTGAATGCATATTATATTCCCAAAGTATATCATTTGCAGCTCATTTGCCTTCTATGCTTTCAGGTTTTTATGGTACATAATATATGAAGAATCGTATGTAAGGAATAGGTGCTTGTCGGTTCATAGCAGAATGTGGAGCTAAAATAATATCGTCCAATTTAGATATTGAATGGTAAAAAATGTTGGGCTAAGTTCGCCTCTAAACAAAAAAAATGTTTATTACATTATTATTATATTTGGTATTTTTTCAGTACCACTCCACCAAATGGTTTAGACAAGTTGCATGAAGTAGGATTCCTTTTGATATTTTTGTGAGGTACATTCAGCCCTTAGATTAACGAGGAGGCATGCACATTGTACAGCTGCAACGTCTACCATACGTGAAAAAATACACATACATACAAAATTGTTTAGGCTTGTAGATTGAAACAATTGTTGTCTTGTGACAATAATCTGAATACGTCGTTAGTATTTAGTTATATCGGACATAAAGCCATCATTTATACACATTTTCTTTTACGAAAATTAATAAAAAAATACTCGTTACCGATCCTATCTTATGGAGTGATATTCGTAGCAAAAGAAAAGCCACAAGTATTGGGTATCGTATCAACGATGAAGCTTTATGTTAGTACAATCAATGATATGTACATTTTCTCAGGCAAAATGAGTCATCATGTTATTCTTCAGGCTGAAATAATGCCATTGAAAAAATAATGTTGATATCCCAATATTCGAAGTTGGATAGCATTTTTTTGGTAGTGTTGTGGATAATAATAAAACCGGCATTTATGGTATGCACTTTTCAGTAAATTTTTACCCAACCAAATTGCCTTGCAGTTCGAAAAATTTGTAATGCTAACAGTGTTATGCTGGTTAACCAATATATTTAAGATTATATGCGGCTAGAATAATTTCGCACAATACCAAGCAACAATTGATATCCGTACGGCGTCATATTTTAGACTTTCTTCCAATCTTTCACAGAAAAGGTCAAGAAGCCGCAATATACTTCCACAATTAATTTTGGCGAGCTTCAGTAATGGCATCATATAATTGATTTTTAGAAAATCGCATAATAATAATTGCCGCAATAGCGTAAGTAAACGTTGAGGTGGTTAAAGTTTTCCGTCTCCTGATACAGTCTCATATTGCTTTAATATTTCCGCACCAACTCAGGAGATATACGTATTTAAGAAAGCCTAACAAAGCTAAAATAACTCCACAACAGTCCTCATTTAATATGTTATGCGGCCATACAACATTTTATTTGTATATCATAAAGCATGTAGTTGCATTTCATTGAAAGTGGACAAATTCAGCATGCTAGCAAAACGTCGCTATTCAATAACCTTAAGCTCCAGCTTCAAGGCAAAATGTACAATTTGCTTTACGAACAATGTGACTCACTCCATTGGGAAAGATTAAGGTTTTGGCTACATTGACGCCGGTACATTCTACATGCAGTTCATTTACCAAAATTAATGTACCTACTTAAGCAGTAGTTAAAGTATGTGTGATAGCCAGCAAACCAGTAACTAGCCAGCTAGCTGACTCATGCACATGGTATTTAATCCTAGTGCGCATATTCCTTAAACTTGAGACCTTCCCATGATACTAAATCATATAGTGTACCCTTTGCACATATAACGTATGCATTTTCTTTTTCCTCCTTTCCAAAAAGTCATGCTTCGAGTAGCTACCAACCAGACGGTAGTATATAAATAATTCCTTTAGCCACGCATAACTTTAGTTCTGTAGTTTCTTGTGTTCACTCCGACCCACCCGCTCCGATTGTGGCATTCACGATTAGGGTCTTATTGAGGAAGAAGGTTTAAAATATATTGTGCATTCTTATCTTAACTGAGAAAATACTTGTTTTGCTCTCAACGTATAGAAAGTATCTGGTTAATAATAAGCTCATATCAAAAAAGAAATAGCACATTCTTGTCACCGCATTTCATTTAAGTTGGACAAGTGTTCTAATAACAAGAACGACTAACATGTCGCCTGCTCAAAAAAGGGATCCTGAATCGTCATCTGAATACGAAGACGTTGATACCCGCGATCCCGATTGGCATCCTACCACAAGTCCGAAGAAGCTGGATGCAGCTTCAGTCCCGAAAATCACGATCAATAATCAGGTATGTTATCAATTTTTTCATCTCTCACGTAGCAATTTAATTTTCAAAGACGATACTCTTAATTATCAAACATATATCAATTGAACAGGAGACGAATATGAACCCCATTTCTCCAATTGAGGTCCGCACAGATCAATCCGACCATCTTGACACCTTAACGTCAACGCCGCTTTCTTCCTCGACGCCAGGAACCCCGTCCACAGTCAGCTCGTCTTTCATTCCCCAGTACTCCGTGGCAAAGAATTGGACGTGCCACATGGTGGCAACAGCCGTCAAGAAATTGTTTGAGGCAAAGATTGGAGAGGATGTCAGCGAGAGGATTCTAAGGCAAAAAATCGACGGGGGCACTTTCGTCTGCTTAACACAAAATATCTTGGAGAAGCGGTTGGGATTTGAGTATGGACCAGCGGATAAAATCTCCAGATTTATTTGTGAGATTAGGAATGGAGGCGACACTCCAAAGCGGAAGTATAGCGGAAGTCGGGAAGGTACGCAAAGTATAGACCGGCGATGCACGTCGCACCAGATTTTGCCGTGGGAGGGGTCGGGAACTCTGAAAGTGCTGTGGGTCCGGACGTAATGGAGAATGTAAGTGATTCTGTTAGTTCAAGCTCGGGGCATAACGGGGACGTCAAGAGGCGACGCATTTCTGAGCAAGACGAGAGGTTTGTGCAGATCATAACATATTACAACTTTTTGACATGATTTTCCAATATGATTTTTCATATGCCATAATTCATGTGTTCATAGGCCGGGATGTTCGCAGAATGTGCGGAATGGAAATGCTGCAAACGCTGACGGCGATAATGACAGCTTTGCCACAACCACTTGTGCAGAATCATCTACAGAAACGACCGAATTGTATGGAAGCTCGAGGGCCAGGGACGGCGGGGTACATGTGGTTGAACCGGACGCTGATAGTAAATCTGAGCGCGCTAGGGTGGTGGATCAAGAGCTAGTAGACACGCATCTGTACTTGGTCGAGAAGATTGAGGACCTGGAACGGTTGAAAATGGAGTACAATTTGCTTGACGTGCAAATGCAGTCGTTCGAGACGCGGTGCGACGAGCTCGTGAACCAGAACCAGAGGCTCTCGGAGGACCTGGTTTCAGTGAGAAACGAGCTACAGAGAAAAAATGAGGTACAAATGAAAATTAAGTAAACTAGACTGAAATTAATTGTGCAGTTGGGTGAAGAATAATGGTTTTGTGTTTATAGGAACTGGAAGAATGGAGGCAGTTTGCCAATGATATTGCGCAGAGATTTGTACGCAGAGTTGACTAGAATGGAGAATCTCGTGGCTTAGGAAAATTATCGTGTATGCGGATTTATGTATATATGTAATTTCGTTGAGTTAGTTTGGGTTTAAGCAAAATGAACAATAATTATCTCTAATCCTCAAACGTATAATAAAACAATATGTGTCATTCTTTTAACAATAATTCACTGTCCAATTGCGTCACCTTTGCTTTCCTTATCACCACTAACAGCAGTTATCAGAACACCAATCATAGCATCACGTAGAACATTTGTCGAACTGAAATGACGCAAAAGCGTTAAGCATGAACATGAACCTAAATGCTGAAATATAAAATAATAACCATATCCTGCGTACCCTTTCCAATATGTCAATGAAATGTTAGGATGGGCAACGAGATTGATCGATTGCAAACAAAGTTTTCCTACTCTAAGGGAATGTCATAGTTCCTGTATATGGGTTGCGTATGAACCGAATTGGTCAACAGCAGATTTTGGACATCATGATATGCTTTTATGACATTTAAATGATTAGTTTTTAAGAATTGTCTGATATAAGACACCAATGAGAAAAATGATATAATAATGTTTACCATGGTGTGTAGTTATGCCATATAATTTTTTAAACAAATATTTTAAACATTGTCTTGGATGCTACAACTTGTCAGAGTTTGCGGAGGAAATTGATTTGGAGTTGGAGGTCGAGGGGATATACGTGGACGAGAACCGTAATCCGGCTCACATGTTTCGTACCAATATTTCAACAATGCGGGTCATTGAGACGGTGAGGATGATACTCATTACACTGTGACATGAGGTTTCCAACAGCATTGATGATGGATATATCCAGAATATACCATCATGACACGAAATTACATTGTACCGAAAACAAGTTAGAAATTATCACTCTTTTTCTTTAACTCATACATACATAATCTTCTTATTACATACCGGTCTAGATCTGGTTACATGAATTCAATTCAGTTCCGAACCAGAGCAGCATGGCTGCCTGTGTGCCTGTGGTTTTTGGTAGGTATGCATTTAAAAAAATATTTTTGTTCCTAAATTAATAATCATCATCTCAATTTAATATTTATGAATTTAATATCCACTCGTCGAATCTGTAAATGATGTGATGTGTGGTGCACAGTCATTTTCTTCTTAAACAAATCAGGTTTCGTTAAAGCAGTCCGTATTACATGCCCGTTTAAAATCCAGTACATTATATCCTGGTGAAATTTGCGCGTAAGTTATGGAGTTCAATATGCCAACATGCAAAACAATATTATGTACGTAGTGAGTCATGAATACAAATTTGGCAGATCTGGTGCACATATAATTCTAATTAATGATGGAGTTTATTAATTAATGAATATTGTTTAAACATAAATACATTTCAAAACAATTTACGGATACAAAAGGTACGACTAACTTTCACTCCATACTTCAAACTAGGTTACCTTAATCAGATTTAACGTTGCCACTTTCTTTTCTTAATCATACAACATCTAATTTTCAACAATTTTTTCACAATCAAGAATGAGATGATTGGTAATACGAAGTCCACAATAGTGGCTTATGGGAACCATCACCGGCACACAGTGGAGGGCAAAAAATAACGACCAAATATTGAAAAATCCAGGATTACTTGCCAAGCTGGCAAAAAACACGACAAGTTGAAAGTTGAGTACGGCATCTACAATCAGCAGGAACTTCATCCCCCAGCGCCATATTTTTGCCTGCGTTAGCACTCTCTGAAAAACAAAAAAAAATCACTTCCATACATGCGTTTTGAAACCCATACTCGGTAGTACCAAATGAATACCTACAAGGAGGTTTCTCAC
Organism: Sinella curviseta; assembly: GCA_004115045.4. Taxonomy (NCBI): domain Eukaryota; kingdom Metazoa; phylum Arthropoda; class Collembola; order Entomobryomorpha; family Entomobryidae; genus Sinella; species Sinella curviseta. The sequence continues at coordinate 16,119,880 of CM023203.3, forward strand.
AAGGTCACGGTCAGCTTTAGTTTCACCATCGACTCCTAAGGTTGTGCAGGCCCAACTGAAGAATACAATATCGATGAACATGGCACAAACTAGTGTGAACGTTATCATCTTCTCAACTGCAGTTGGAACAACCACATTAATTAAGCAAGTGTTAGTACTTGGGATTACGTAATAGGGCAAATGATAACAACATTTCTTACCATCATTATCCGAGAGATAATCATGATTAACTTTGAGAATTTCACGCAACTGGCGAGGATCAATGGTGCAGAGCGAAAACGGAAGGCTGACGAACAAGACGAATTTGAAGATGTTAAGGAACCACAACTGAGAACGTACACAAATGTTAACGATAATTTTCAAGCCAATTATTCTTAATCTATAAATTAGGTAGTACCAAACTACATATGTCGAATTTGTTAAACTACATTGTGTAACGTTCAAATGTATATTACCGTGCAGTTTATATCCTCTTCAGTTGTCGCATTTGAAAGTTGAGGGGTGCCGTTGTCCTGTGCGACGTTTGAGAGTGTTTCAATTTCGGTTTGGCGCATGTCCTCAGCCATAATTTCGAATTTGAACGTAATGGGTAAATTTGAAGAAAGGAGTTTTGCGAGCTGAATAAAATCAACAGCAGTGCATAGTAAAGGGTACAAAGGGGAATTTAAGTTTCCGGAAATCGGCGCTGGAAATCTGAACTGAATTTAGTGGACAAAGTGAAGAGAGCCGAGGCAAAACTGAGTGAAACTTCCAGGATGAAGTTAACTTTTATAGGGATTAGGCTGATAGATATTGAAGCAACCCTTAATAGCACACACAATGCACATTTTATCCTCACAGAACTTGAAACCCAGTGACAAGGATATATTGTATCCATAATCTCATATAACACACATGCTTTATTTTCTTCAAAAACAATCTATAAATACATGTTCAAAAATAATTTTTTTTTTCATTTTATTATTTTTTATCATTTGCTGATAAGGGGGTACTCGAGTACCTCTATAAAAGCTTATGCCTAAGAGGAAATCATTATCCTACTTTTTAGTATCTTTCCCTTCGTAATCAATTATGCTAGCTGCTCGAGATAAAATCTAATCTTCAACAAGTTGCGTACATGTATAGAAATCTGAGAGACCTTTCGTTATCCTCATGATAAGTAATTTTTACTTTACTCTGATTTGCTATCATAGTTTGAGATAAGCCATTGTTCATTGAATTATAATATTCATTACCAGATATGCTTTTCTTCATCATCCAGTATTTGGTACGACAATACTAACAATTCTACTGTAACACGTCATTTCAACAATGATGATGTTGATTATTAACTTGATTACGGATATATCTGCCCCACACAAAAAAAACGTGGGAACTATGACGGATGACAGGACAAGTAAGACAATTTATAGTCACAAATTCATGCAAACTCTTTTTGTATGTAGGAATGTATAAAACGTTCTACTTTTTTATTGAAAACTTCACTGAATGTTTATCATTCAACAAATTGAAGAAAACGTGTTCAAATAATCCTGAAATGCAATGCTTGGCTTTTTCGGCGGAACACGTATGCAGACGTTAATCACATGGCCTATTCCAATAACAATTGGAGAGAAGAAATAGTTTACATTTACAATTTCATCGGCCAACTATGTTGTTCATATATATAACATTAATATTAATCGAAATATTGAATTCCAAATGAAAACAAAAAGAATTGAGTCGATCTTTTTAAAACCAGTCTATATTCAATGAGGATGACCATCGCATTAAAATGCAGGGTAATTAGTATGCGTAGTTTTTAAACATATTATGTTGCTAATTAATCATCATCTCATATATCAGAATCTCTAATTAGCAGCAAAACACGAAATCGTCAAAATCCCTTCTGAGGAAAAAGCAATGTCTAAAAATGCCTGCTGGGGTGCTATAAAAACCTGCAACGCCGTTACTGAGTTACTAAAGAATTTCCATGTCCGAAAATACCCACTCGAATAAACAACATTTGCGATGGTGTGTGATGTGTTAAACTCGTCTCTTGCTTCAACAAAAATAATCAAATGTACTATTTAGCCCTTCATTCATGTAGCATTTAAATGAAACCTCATGGCATTTTTCTATATCATGGCATGGCATGTAAATTACATGCCATGACATGACTTACAACGCCATGACATGATACATGACATGACCCAAAGTAAAATGACATGATCTCAAATCATGTAAATGCATGTAACTTATAGCCATTTTTACGTAGTCTATACGTAATTTTCAAATTAATTGGCCCTCAATTTAGATTTTTTGGCAATTTTTTTGATGTTTCATCGTATTGATTAGCGTTTGGAAGAATCTATTTATTATTGTAAGGTTCAAAATGGCCCACATTAATACTACATGACTTAACATGCAGCATATGAGCCTTCTTTTTAGTAAAAAAAACACATAGTTCATGTACATGCATGTAAATGCATGTAAATGGCTACATGACATGCCATGAGGTGTTTTCAACATGAAATGTAAACAAAATGCCATGAAATGCGATTTTCAATCTCGCCATGCCATGCCATGCGATTTTGCCACATGAAATGCCATGAATGAAGGTCTAGTACTATTATTTACAAAAAAGACATAAAACTAATTTGCTACACTTCGTAAAATTGTGGCAAGTTTAGTTTATCATTTTATGCATTGGGAGAAAAACGATGAAGTACTACTTTTCATTTTTGTGAAACTCTTTGCTATAATTTTACGATACATAATTTCAACTTAAATGCACAAGAATTCAGTGAAAAGAGGATGGGATATAGCCATGTGTACAGATCTAGCAGCGCTATAAACTCAAAAATGCTGTGCTCTAACGTTTCTAGCGCTTGCGCTTTCTACACTTTGCGCATAATGCAATCAGAAATAAAAGCGCCGTTCAAGCATTGATCGTCCAATCAAAAAATTGATGCTACTAGAAATCACATAACAGCGTTTTCCGTTTTTGATGTGGCTCGTTAGGAGACCATCCATTTCGTTAGGATTCGTGCAACATTTTTTTGGAAGGAGTGCTTTACAAACGGGCCAACAATTAATGACACAATAAAACGGAGGATATTTGTCAAAATTCCTGATGCCAATCACAAGATAATTTAAGCGTGTTGATTGTTGAAATGGTAGATTTGTTCCACAAGAGAGTGTAAATCTAAATAATGTACATACGGTGACAAATACGATCATACCATCTCATGAATGCTTTTCCTTATTCCCAAAATTCTTAATCTTATGAAAGAACTAGGCTCCGGCTCTTCATCTAAGACTTATAAAATCTAGTTTAATTTTATTTTAGAACTAACTCTTTCAGCACAGGCCACGTATAGATAAACATCATCAGCACAACAAGCAACATTACAAGGAATACTATGCTGTCAACGTCAGCGGGAATCCCAGCTTCACTCACCTTTGCGCGTTGTTGTATTATACCCGTTTTGCTCCTATCACGCCACTCTGTCTCCAAATGTGCTCACTAGTTTCCCTGAATTATTGTATGCAAAGGCTTCAAAAGATCCTGGAGGACGGCGATAACGCAGAATGGAGTAAGTAGGATTAAAAATTATTTGACCAGTTGAATTTTGTGGATTTTTTAAAACGTAAATAAAAATAATATTTTGGTTTATTTCGGAGATAAAATCTGACAATTGAATTGTATCAGTAAAAATGTATAACTGGATATTAGACAATCTTACTAAATTTGCTACGCGAGAATTAAACTTAAAATAATTACAATGAAGTATTTAATAATTATACATAATTCAGCACGGAAAATTATGCATTATGCATAGTTAAGAACAATTTATACAAAGTAAATACACGTACAGAATATTGTGGGGATGCAAAAAAGGACAACAGAAATGTCAGTCCGCGCTTCAGACTTGGTTCACGTAATCATATTTAACATTGACATTATCATTACTACATCAAATCTAGGTTTCATAATCACGAACGTAATAATTGGTAATGCGAAGCGCGCAATTGTGACTCATCGGAACCAGAATTGGGACACAATGTAGGGAAAATAATAGTGACCAAACATCAAAAAATCCTGGATTACTTGCCGAGCTGGCAAGGAACAGGACGAGTTGAAAGTTGAGGACGCCATCGGCAATCAGTAGTCCTGTCATCACCCAGCTCCAAATTGTTGCCTGGGTTGGTAATGCAACCTGGGAAACAAAAAAATATTATTTACAGTTTTTTCAGTTCAATTTTGAAACGGAAGTTGACTGATTGCAAAACTTGTGTACATGAATAAGTAACTTACGTAGTCATTTTTCATGACTGCGGAGCTCCTTCCCGTGGAGCAGAACCAGAAGAAAAATAGAAATTCGATGACCATGACAGGAAAGAGCGTGGACGTAATCGCTTTCTGAACTGCAATATATGTATTTATAAACAAATAAACCACCACACGAATAATTTAAGAATTTAGAAACCTGACATCATTTGATAAAAGAAAGAAACAATGCTTACCATCAGAAACCGTGCAATTATTGGCATTGAGAGTTGTACGCAACTCGCTAGGATCAATTGTCCAGAACGTAAATGGTAGGATGACGAGCAGCAGGAATTTGAAAAGGTTAAGGAACCAGAACTGAAAGCACAAAAATTGATAATGATTAATATGGGATAAATTTATTCCATTTATGAAAAATTGGGTTGCATGAAGCTATCTCGAATCCGATACAACACTCGAATTAATATACTAAATTCAGTGAAATTACCTTAAAATTAATCTCCTTCGGAGCAGCCGGATTTGGGACTTGAGGGGTTCCAGTTTCTCGGCCGCCGTTAGAAATAGTTTCCATTTCAATAACGGACTGGCGCCTGACCTCAACCATGATTGAATGCAGTCCGTGAATTCGGAAAAAGGAGACTGGAGTTTAATCAGTTAAACAAATTTGACAAGAGAAAGCAAGAAAAAAGAAACTTAAACTTTCGGCACAGAAAATGGGAGCTGAAGTACTTGGGAAGTGAACCGGAGAGATTCAGAACACGAATGAAGTGAAACTTCCACTCTGGAATTGATATTTAAAAGATAGTATGTTGATGGATATTGAGCGAGCTAACTACTTATGTTAATCTCGTATGCGACGGTATGGCCATATCATCCCGACTGCATTTAAGGCTCGATCGCAGCCATAAAATTTCTACATTATCAAATAAAACAAACAGCTATGTGTTCTTCCGTAAACATAACGCACCCAAGAAAGCGATACATTAGTATCCAAAAATATATCAATATTTTACTTCGTTTCGTCATTGTCGTTCTCTGCCGATAAGACGGTGCTCGCGTACGTGATAGTGTCTTATGTTTAAGGAGCAGTAAGCCAACGGGTAAATATCAATATTTTTGTCCTCAATTGTTTTAGTTGCTCGAGTCAAAACTCAACCTTGAACGTAATAAATGTAAACACATTTGTGAACACTTTCCTTTCTCTTTTGATGAGTCATTTGTATTTTACCCTGATTTATCATTACAGCTGGATATAGTTGATCATTTGTTGGATACCGGTATTACTTGCCTTGTACTTTTCTTGGTCATTCAGTTGATGTTGTGAAGATGATGCTAATTCCACTGTGAGATGTCATTTCATCAATACTTATTTTTGGCACTACAAGAGTTACGGATATAACATCCCCACCCACAAAACGTTATGAATTATGACAGATGATACGACACGTTTACACTATCGGAGATTAAAAGGGGATGAAAAGATTCCTTATGTCCGTAGGTATGCATTTTGTGCGCAACGTAATATGAGCTAGCATGATTAGTAACCTAATTTTCTAAACGTTTTTCCGACACGCATTGCATGTTACATATCACAAAATTAACATAATTGAAAATAAACATAAATCAGCTCAGAAGAATGCGTATGGGGTGGGTAGCATTTGATGCTGATGATGATTTGTTAATCAAGTGCTTCTGATTCAGTCTATGAATTTAAATGTTCAATTTCGCTGTCCGGTACATGAACAACAAACAAGAGAAAAGGGTTCACTACACATGGCATTGTAAATGCTAGCTTTGAGATATCAATATGGTTTTGCACAACTTAATAGTTACTAATCACAATATTTTCCCCATGCTGGTAACAATGGAGCCATTATTATGAAGCCCAACGAGATATCCGTGTCATTTATACCTGCCTAAATTAAAACTGTGGCATAAGCGACTATATCTGATATCTGTACTGACGTTGAATTTCAAGAAATCCGTGAAATTTCATGCTTGCCGTTTTCCGGTGCTGTGGCGTGGTAAAATCGCTGTTGAAATAAAGAGAGGAAATTAAAAGATGTGTATGGCATTGGCAATATTTGTCAGTCAATGTCATTCAATTCAATGTCATTAAGTATGCATAGAATTTTCACTACGATTTAGTTGATAATTATTAATCTTTATCCTTAATTCAATAGCAGTATGCATTGACGTACAAGTCAAGTGCCAAAACCTTCTTTATAAAAATATCTGCAGATAAATGGTCACATTAATTGGCGTTACGTAGGGTAGTAATGCCTTTCCTTTCGTATCACTAATAATACATTATACAAAATACCAAGGCAAAATGCTTCTCGTTGTTCGGAACTGCCCTTTGCAGAACTTGTTATTCAACACTAGAGCATTCAAACCTTCAAACATTCAAAGGAAGGCCAAGCCTTTACCTGCTGAAATTCCTACAGGCTCAAGCGGAGCTCAATATGATGACTCGTACCAGGATTCCTCACAGGTGAAAGTCGAGTATAACGATTTTGAAGGGAGCGGTGTCTAGGAAATGGAGGAGGATCGGGTAGTTGCAACGAGGATTTCCAGGAGACTGATTTGATAAAAAGTGAAAGCGCATGCGATTATCGACAATTGGAGGAGACACATGATGGTTCAATGTGTGAAAACGAGATGCCGTTTTAATTTCTGTTTGGGTGCAAGACTTGTCGTCGAGTGCTCTGCTACAACATGTTTTAGTTTCTATTAAATGTTCATATGTGATTGTGTAAATGTTTTCACCGACACATATTTTTGTTTAATTAAATATTACACAAATGGTATGTTTTATTTGCACACAAATGTAATAAATTCACAAGGTCACATAATTCATTCCCAGTGTCCAGGAATACCGCAGCAGCAATTGGAACATTGGAATCTTGGTCCGCTGAAAAAAATATTACTGGTCTTAAAATATTAAAATATAGATTAAAATATGCTGGTCATTTATTCTCACAAAAAATAAATTCATACAAAACAATTCAAAGTACAAGCTCGGTAGCAGAACACGTAAGATATGTTCACTCACCATTACTGAATCTACATAGGTCACCGAGTCTGATGCCTGAACAGATATGTCCTAAGGCACAATTTGATGAAAATAATTTTTCATTGATTTGATTCTCTGTTTTGTGGTGTGGTAGAATTGGACCATGTACTCATACTTCATTCAGTTCTGGTGCTAGAAATCCCAACTACTAGATTTTGCGGTGCTACAACTTGTGGTGCCTTGGCCTGATAGATATCATGCCACCTGTTAGCAGCAAAAATGCTCTTCTATAATGAAAACTGGTTTGTGTGAATTTCTGCTCGGAATGCCAAAAAAGAGGTTAATGGGTGCAAACTTATGGACCCCACTGTGTCAAAAAGAAACTTTGATTACTGAATACAGTACATACACTTGGAGGGTTTGAAGCAAAGCTTTTCTCATTTTTGAACCAGACTGCAGGCTGAAAGTACATACGCCGCACAATCGGCAGTAATATCGTATCAGGTACTCTAAAGTAGTTATCCGCCAATTTATCTACAAAAATATCAAATCCATTATCAAAACAGCGTTTCGAAATACTCGTGACTATATCGCCGGTTTAGATTCTGCTAAATTTGTGGTACTGTTCCAGTTTTGTGATAAGGCGTTGTGCAAAAGTGTATACAAGTGGTTGCGTACCTACTTTCATCAAAACTATCCAATATTGATAGCACAAGATTTTCATGTCAACCTGATCGAGTTGCGAATTCATTCCTATATTCAACGAGCGGAAGGTGCGATTAAACTGGCAATGGATGCGTCGGAGACAGCGGGTGTTTCTACGGCCCTGCAAGGTATTATACACCAGTGCATTACATTTGTTCATGAGCTGGAAAAACTGTTTTCTCCATCAACTGATCTGAGCATGTACGCTGCATCTCTCAAGGAAAATGTCCGAGTCGCAAGAAATATTCAGAGGAAAGTTTCTGAAAATGTGCGTTTGAAAATTGAGCAGTCATGGGGATTATAATGCAGTGCTGAATTTGTGCGTGGAGAAATATCTGAGCTCCTTTACGGTAACGAAAGAGTGAGTCCAGCGGTATTAATTATTTGTGTGCCTTCAAATTATCAAATGAAATGAAATTCCATGTTTGATGGAACGTAGAAATAAATGTTTTATCTTCGTTCAGGATCAATTATACTTGTTGCGGTCGCTACGAAAGAATTTATAATTGCATCAGAGCATAGATATTAATGCAATCAGATCACCATAGTTCATTGGGATACCCTGAACTACGTTCATTTTTTTTCTCGGAGAAGACGCTATAAGCACTCACTCGATACAGAGTGCCTTCATAGCAAACGATGTACGCCACACAACTCAAACTACACAGCGCTTCTGCTTGGCATGGATACAGAAAAACAAGTTAGCACCTGTGCAGAAACTTGATTTGTAATTGCTGTACTCCATAACCTTTCCCTTTAGAAAGAGCAATGCCCTGTGTTCATCAGATGTTAGAACAAAAATGCTGAAACAAGAATTGTACATGTACATGCAAAAGAAATGTACACAGTGACAGGATAATGAAAAAACTGCTAGTCTCCAAGAAGAAGTATTTGGATTTTTGCATTTTTAATTTTCTAAACGGTAATATGCAGAATAAGGTCACATGATTTGTGTGGAATTTCACAAGACAAAATATATTATTTTAGCAACTAAAACGAAATGCAGTTTCAATGGCACTTTTCTTTGCCATTTCCCTTGACTCTACTTTCACCACCCTTCACTAGTTCCTTGATCAATTTCAGTGCCAGAGTTATGGCAAGTATGCATACTATTGCAACCGCTAGAACGACTAATAGAATAACGGCGTAAACGTCCAGCAGTCTTCTCTGCCACCAGGTCTGATATCTTCCCAAAGGTTTTAATAAGCTGGTATCGTATTTCATCACATAGTTTACCCAGTACAGTGCATTATCCACCGGGTCCAGAGGACGATCTCGGTACATTCTTGAAAGCTCAGATGCCCTTGTTTTGTACCTAAAAGTTAGAAAGATGGCAATTTTAATACGTTGTTCCTATTGAGAGCGTAACCACTTAGAAGAGATATATGTACACGCATAGGTGGATATAGTTACATCATTACTTGTCAGTTTCTACCACTTGACGAATGGCATCTGCAAAATTGTCTTTAGTCAGGGATCCAATATCAAGTAGTACTGCAGCGCCAACTTGTTCCAGTCTGTGAGAATTGAAGTCTTGGTCCGCTGCAAAAATAATCATAAATTTAAAATATATTCACCAACAATGTTTTAATTGCCAAGTGAGAAGGTATTTATAGTATTTATTTTACATTCGTACCGAATATGGGAAAGGAAATCATGGGAACACCATAACAAATGGCTTCCTGACTACTGGGGCGCCCAGTTTGAGAAACAAATGCCCTGATTTTTGGATGAGCTGAAAGCCATTTAAAAATAATATAAGAAATTATTAGCATTTTCAATCTGGATATACCAATTCAAACTTTTAATTGTACAGATAACCTAGAATGTCCTTTTGTGGAAACCAATTCTGAAACAATATATTCTTGGGCACATTTTCCGGAAGATCTCCCTTCCACTTGATCAAAAACCGCAACGTGGGAAATTCTGACAGTGCCCCAAAGAACTCCGTTTTCAAGTTATCAGAAGAGTACAACACTTCCAAAACTGATATAAACGAAGCCATCACTTTCTTTATCACCCACAAATGCCTCCAGCTCCTTTGGCAGCGGTTTCCTCAATTCAGGGCGACGCAACTCAAAAACAAATGGGGTTTTAACTATGGGCTGTCGCAAGTCGAAATGCCCCAACCGCTCACTTCTCAATGAGTTTTTTATGTGTCGGTATGCAATTGGTAAATTTTTTAACCGTTTTTTATGTATCGGCATTCCATTGGTAGATTGTATCGGAATTTACCAATTGCATACCGACACATAAAAAACTGATTGAGAAGTGAGCGGTTGGGGCAATTCGACTTGCGACAGCCCATAATTAAAACCCCATTTGTTTTTGAGTTGCGTCGCCCTGCCTCAATTTTATATCCTTTTCCGTACAAAGTATTCCCGAATACGACACAAACATGGGCGGCAGGGACATGGGGTAATCCTCAATAAAATACGTGTTATGAAGCACCAGGCTCGTTTCTTGCTCAATTTCCTCAAAACTTGGCATATCACTCATATTCAACTTTTCTCTCGCAACTTTGTCCATTCCATGCAGCGTCTCCAGAAATACATTGAGACAGTGGTCAATAGACGACTCCAAAGTAAGCGCGGCAGATCACCCGGCTTTTGCTTAAACATCCATTCCGGAATGCTTGCCGTTTCCGGGACGACGCCAAAGGGATCCCAATTGAACGGGAATGTGGCAGGATTGAATACAATGTGCTTGGCTCGAAATTTGTGGGCAAGGCCATAAGCGCATTGACCCAACGCGCCGTCCATCATTACCAGGTCATAATGAAGACCTGGCGTGGCGAGCCATTGATGAACTTCAGGGCTATCGTAAAACGCTTCGCAAAAGCCGATGCAGTTCAAAAAGGCAGTGTGAAGCCACAGGTCGACGTTACCGCTTAGACGGATGTTGATGTCAAAATCCCCGACGAATGCGTCGACCGCAGCGAGCATTTTGCTGGGCTGGAGTTCCGTGACATTGGGATGGCTCCCGGGACGTTTTCGGACGGGGAAGACGTAAGTGATGCTGTGACCTCCATCGCCAAGTCGCTCTACGAGGGGCCAAATGGATGTGCGATGACTTGCACTAGCTATCGAGTGAAATACTAGGATATTCTTGGCAAAAATCGGTAACGGGGCATTATGTAGAATTAGGAATATTATTGTTAAGAAATATGCCGATTTTATGATTAAATCTTCAGAAATATTTATGAATAAGGACAACAGACTGATTGGAAATTTCAGACCTTTTGAGATGAGGGCCTTGATTCAAATGATACATGATTCTGTTTGTGTTTAAAAGCATACTGCTACTGCGTGCCACGAAATCAGTGCGTGTCCAAAAGTGGTTGGGTTCAAGTGACCTTGACAGATGAAACAGATTGATTTCATTTATTTATGTAAAGCACTTACGCTGCAACGCAGAAAATGTCTTATTCATTATTTCCTTTAAGCATGCATTTTCGCAACTTTTCTCAAGGTGACTAGGAAAGGAGCTTATGTTCCAGGACAGTACCGAGACACATGATGACTCAGAGATTGACAACCTTTTTTACGATTTAATATTATCTTTAAAATGTTGTTAGATGCAGACGTTGTACGCTGTTTTCAATCACCGAGATTATGCAATTTTCCTGTTGCTGTTCATATGGTAACGCATAACGCATAGCACCGCTGCTGGTACATGTACAATTCATGTTTATTCATGTGTTTACTTTTATAATGATTTAATTGACCTTGACAATCGCTTTCAACCATTTGTCCACTGTACTCTCATTTAAAAGAAGTTTGATTGGACGCTGCATATCGTTTCATAGTGACATTTATAATCGCACTATAATTACTCTAATATAATCGTACTCTCTATTTACACGAAGTAGAACCGCTAGATATATAAAAACATGGCAAAATAGCAAGCCATTTAATGCATTTCGGTAATCAGTAGTTTCGATAGTGAATTGGCTAAAAAGCTCAATCTTTTATGCTTGCACGGAAATCATGTGAAGTTTGTGCCCGACTAATGAGGTCGAATTGTGTAAAAATCAACTTTATTTACTTTTATTGGCTACTCATGACCAAACAGTTTAAATTATAGAATACGCTTTGCAATTACTCCATTAAATCAATACGCTTCATATTATTTTATTAACGGGACGACACAGAAACAATTACGATGCACCAAAGCGTATGATTCTTAGCTTGCCCCAACTGACAATGCTTCAAGTTATTTGAAAAGTAGGAGTATTTTCTTAACAGCGTCGTCGTCATCAGTGCTAACGTCTGTCACAAGTCATAATAGAGTTCAGCAACAAACAAATAAGTTGTAATACCTATTCTCATTAATAATTGAAATAGGAACATATTTTTCTGCTTTTAGTTACGTTTATAGGTATGCACTTTTTTCAGGGGAGCTCATTCAATCTACTTACAACTTACTTTACACTTGCTTTGCTGGTTGCTCTGACATTTCATCTTGGCTTCTCGACTCTTTTCTGCTTACCGGCGCGGCGGCGTGTTGTTGCACTTTGCTTACGTATTTTGCTCGTGTCAGCTGCTGCTAGAGAAATAGTTTCAAGCAGAAGCAAACAAACCAAAAACAAAAAAAATATTCTGCTACGAAACCATATTTCTGACACAAAAACAAGTACAATTAACTACTGCTTCACGGGAGAGGGTAGCACTGCTTTGAACATGATTAATAGTTAGTGTTTATTTTCTGAGAAAGTTCAGTTAAATTTATTAAAAATGGATATGGAGGAGAATACCGATTGGGACTTTATCGGAGACACGTTTCTCGTAAACACAGACACAACATGTCTCCTGTGTTTAAAACACGTTCTATTTAGTGGTGATAATAATTGCTCAGTTAAGTTTGAACAAGCAGACGACTGGCAACCAGGAAACGTGTCCTTGCGCAGTATTTGCCGTTATTTGAGGATAAACGAGAGGAAAGTCTTCACTGCTCAATCGCGAGAAGCTGGCGTTCAAAACTGTCGAGACGTGGCAAACTTTTCAGTGACGCTCTGTCGCCAGTGTTCATCAGTGGCTTCAAAGCTATCGGATTTGTGTGCCGAGTTGGAGCTGCTTCAAATGAGGGTCACGGAGTGTGTGCGGACCTTCAATGGGATCCTGAGTGGTTCGGATAAGGACCAGGGACTCGTGGGCAGTTTTAGGAACCTGCTTTCTGCAGGGCTTGTGGAACCTATTCATGGAAACGTTGCGGAAGTGCTGCGGACTGAGATCAAATCTAAATGTAGTAACCCTTATTAAAACTGCACTAATATTAAGCGTAACCATTTATGTTAATAATTGTGTTTTAATAATTGTTGACTTTTAAATTTCAGGTTCTGATAGGATCCGCCGTGCTCCACCTCGTGTCCATGTCACCAGATTACAGCAATTAAAAAGACCAGTTAATTCCGTACCAATCTATCCAAAGATGGAAATCCAAATTCCGACGCCGTCCCCACCTTTAGTTCGAAGGCGACCAGGACCTGCATCAAGATCTGGACGTCCAATTCCCACAATAGCTTCAAATCTTATCCATCCTCCACCCACGCACATTCGAATGCCATGTCACCGAACGCCACACACCCAGAAAAAACGCCATGTAGGCCTGACAACAGGTATATGGGGTGTCAAAACCGTAATGTGCAATCTGTGCACCCCACCCCGCCAGTACAAATTCAAGGAAATGAAGCGTCATAATATCCACCAGCACCTCGACACCCTCTTCACCCATTTAAAACTTGCCCATCTCTCCCCCACCGACTTCCGGGAATACTGCGACTACGTGATCCAAGTAGAAATGATCTCCGCGAAAAAGTTGCAAAACGCGGAGGGGAATCCGGTGTGCCAGTGTCCAAATTGCCAAAACGTTTACAACAATCCTAGCTCGTTACGTTACCATTTGTTCGCGGACCACGAGGAAATTGTGGCCCGAAAACTGGTGGAGCTTCAGCGGAGCAGTACGCTGGAGGAGATCCGGGCGATTCCCCTTCCAAACTCCTGCTTTTCGGATAACGACCGGTGGAAGTGTATCAAGTGTGGTCAGAGTTTTGCGCATGGCTCCAATTTGTGGAAACATAAACGGAAGTGTGAAGGTCCAAAGGTGCCGAGTAAGAAGAGGAGATGGACGAGGCGGGAGCGGCCGACGTGTCAGTTTGAATGTGACCTTTGCGGGGCAGCCATGAAGCACAAGTGGAGTTTATTGAGGCATCGGAGGGATAATCATGGGATTGTGGAGGGAATTGGGGAGGAGTCACACGATTCATTTCCTGTGATTGATGGACAATCATCGACAATTACGTTTCATGCTGAAAGAGATGACGAGGAGGAGGATGCGGACGTTGTCACTAAGGTGGAGGCGATTGGTGGGAGTGGATATCATGACGAAGGAGGGGATGAAGAAGAGGAGGAAATGGAGGATCTACCTCATCAGCAAATATACGTGGGTCCTGCGAGCTTTGTGAATTGTGATTCCCTCGGATTACCTGATAGTTCAAATGAAATTGGAGAGGATGGGATGGTGATAGTTCCGCATGAGGATCATCATTTGCCTTTTTAATTACCAAGTTTAATTGGATTACCAAATATTTGTAGGTTAATTGTATAATGATTTTGTAATTTTAATAATGGTAAGTAGTGCACACGTTGATGTTATAATTTTAAGCTGTTAAGACTTGAACCTTAGTTGATTAGAAATCTTGTACAAGTTAGTACGTAGAATACAATGATCAAGATTGTGATTTAATGATCATGTTTATGAATAGTAAAAATGTGTTCAGTTCGATGTCGTTTTCGTTGCTTTCCCAAATTAATAGTTAATAATAATAGTTAATAAATTCCACTAGAATTCGAATTATGTTCGTTTGGGTTCATTTTGAAAGATGCTGATGATTAGCTAACGATAATCAGTTCAAGTAATCATGTCATTTAACAACTCGTATTATAATTAGTTTTTATTGTTAGAAAGAAACTGCGACGGAAACGTACTGATCAGTACGTGTTTCAAGAATATGGGGCATTGTGAGATTTTGATGAATTAGATTCAACTAATTTCATCAACTCAGTTCACCAGGCACAAACAAATACTTTAATTGTTATTACAAATAATTGGCCAATTTTATGATGACACTGTGTAGTCCATTAGTACAAGTTAAACATAAAGAAGGAAAAGTAACTGGCATACTATTATAATTTGTAAGTAAATTCTCATTGATCAACAATGAATTTACAATTAGTGCAAAAAAAACCTCCATACTTCCATATCATTCTTAATCAGTCTTCTTCTTGTCGGTTTTACTTGTACCCATAACTTTCCGCACTAGCCACTTAATTGCAAAAATTGTTGATAGGATAAGCACAGAGATAACTGCTAGGACAATTAGCGTTAGCAGCGCGTAGACGTCGAGAAGGCGCCGCTGCCACCAGGTCTGGTGTCTTCCAAGAGGCTTCAGTAAACTCGTATTATGTCGCATCACGTATTCGACCCAATAGTGGGCGTTCTGAAGGGGATCCAGGGGGCGGTCCTTGAACATTTTCGAAAGCTCCAAAAGTCTTGTTTTGTACCTAATCAAGAACACAAATCATTGTCGTAACCTTAATTTACATTCAACTTATTTGGGTCGTTATGACAATTCAGTTGGCTAATTACTTGTCAGTTTCCACCACTTCCCGGATAGCCTCAGCAAAATTTTCGCTGGTCAGGGAGCCAATGTCGAGGAGGACCGAGGCGCCAATTTGTTCCAGCCTGTGAGCATCGAAATCTTGATCCGCTGTAAAATAATTAAATTAATACATTTTAGTTGCAAAATTGTAATCAATTTTTAATTGTTTGTTATTTCAGTTAATTAGCTACCAAATATGGGAATGGATATCATTGGAACCCCGAAACAGAGCGCTTCCTGAGTACTTGGTCGTCCTGCCTGGAACACAAATCCCTTTATTTTCGGATGCGCTGTAAAATCAAAATAATATTTTTTATTTACAAATTTTAAGAATTCTTGAGTTTAAATGTTTTATTAATTTGTAGTTACCTAGTACGTCCTTTTGTGGAAACCAGCTCTGGAACAAGACATTCTTTGGAGCAATTTTCGGCACGTCCCCCTTCCACCTTATCAAAAACCTCAAATGTGGAAACTGCGCCAGCGCCCCGAAAAACTCCCCCATCAACGGCTCGGGCATAAGGGACAACATGACAGCACTTCCAAAACTGATATATACAAATCCCTCACTTCCCTTCTCACTCACAAAACTCTCCAGTTCCTTGGGCAGCGGCTTGACGCCCTTGATATCCTTTTCCCGGCACAGCAATCCGGAATAACTCACAAACATTGGGGGCAGCGACATTGGATATTCCTCAACAAAGTCCGCGTTCCTCAACACGAGACTCGTGTCTTGTTCAATTTCCTCAAAGTCGGGCATATCGGTCAGATTCAGCCTATCCCTCGCAATTGTCTCCATACTTCTTAGGCAGCCCAAAAACGCGTGTCTCCAGACACCTGTCGCCAAGGTCGTAATAGTTCGGCTAAGCACAGACGTTTGAAGGTCTCCAGGCTTCTGGTTGAACATGAACTCAGGAACGTGGGCAGATTCCGGAACTACTCCCATCGAATCCCATAAAAACGGGAGTGTCACCGGAGTGAACAAGATATGCTTCGCTTTAAACTTGTGAACTAATCCATAAGCGCATTGACCCAAACAGGCGTCCATAATAATCAAATCGTAATGGAGGCCTGGCGTGGCGAGCCATTGATGAGTTTCTGGACTGTCGTAGAACGCTTCACAAAATGTGACGCCTTGTAAGAAGGCCTCCTGTAACCACTCATCCACTTTATTGTTGAGACGGATGTTGATGTCGAAGTCGCCGACAAATTTTTCCACGGCTTCCAACATTTTGCTGGGCTGTAGTTCCGTGACCTGAGGATGGCTACCCGGTCGCTTGCGAACGGGGAAAACGTATGTGATATTGTGACCTTCATCGCCCAGCTTTTCGACCAGGGGCCAAAGGGATGTTCGGTGACTTGCTGTGGAAATGGAGTGAAATATGAGGATATTTCGGGCGGAAACGGAAATATCTCCGGTTATGGTGAGGCACAAAAGTGCCAAAATATTTGTAAATTTCATTTTATGATGTGAGACAATATAAATTGTGGATTGAGCAGGATGGGTTATACGTTGGACCGTTCCATTGAACGACCCTGACTGAAATGAAGTTGCTGGCAATGACAAGACAGATACTGTGGTGGAAATATATTTAGTTTTAGACGGAATGGATAAAAAGGTAAACTAATAAGGATGATTTCATATTCCATTTCGTGTGAATATTTTTTTCCTTCTGTATGTGTGCATGTCGCGCGCGTGTGGATTGGGTTTCAAGGCAAGCGACCTTGACTATACTTGTCTACTGCATTTGTAGTCTGCTAGCATACATTTCAAGTGTCTTGACAAGTTTTTCCTACTGATTGGCTTGAACAAGTTTTTTACACGCTTTCTGTTGAATGAAGAAGAACAATATGATAACGTGTTTGTGTATTGGATTTAGGTAGGTATGTTGTGAATGAAAAATGAGTAGGAGCATATTATTTTAGAATGGCTTGTCCAGTACAGCATGTAGAAGCACCTGCAACAATTACATTTTTATGTTATGAAACAGGAAAATTGCATAATAATGGCTTTGGCTTAAACATGTTGGTTTTGGCCATATTTTTATTCGTGTCTCGGAACAAATTGTGTAAAAATGACCGTTTTTCATAATCGGCATTAGACGAGGGAGTTGATTTGCAGTGATTGTAGGTATTTTGTTAAATTATGTAATAATTTGATTGACCTTCACCTGAGAATCAACTGGACAGATTATCCATCATTAGACCTCTTCAAGGTGGATAGTTAGCATTAGCATGGGAATATGTAATAAGCTCACCTGTCACTGTGATTAAGCCCGATTTTTTTATATATTTCTGTGCTTGCAAATTTTGTAGGCATTATTCATTCCAGCAAGTTTTCTGACATGTCCACCCCATCGAAGCAATTACTCAAGGTGCTGCTGTTTTTGCTGGAGAAGTCGTGTTTTTGTCGAGTTTGCCCTTTTATGAGTTCTTAACATTATCATGTTTCATTTTTATAAACATGTAATTCGTACTTCTAGTTACACTATTGGTCACGTTGGCGACAAGTAATTTACCCCACTTATGTAAGAAACGGTTCAGATCTGTGTAGTACGTCTCGCAAAGCATTGGGAAAATGATTTCGTTTCTATCAATATGTACAATAAACCATGTGGTTATTAAAACACAACTGCATTTGGGGTAATACTGGTAGTCATATTAATTGCTTAGTCATCACCTTGTTTTTGATAATGTATTGTGTAAAGCTGCAATAATGCATGTAAAGTATTCGTAGAGCTCGTCATAGAATAAAAAGGTGAACAACCAATTCGCGTGTTTATACTCAAATTTGATACCCGATTCATACTAGAAAGCAGGTGATACTAATGAGCAATTGGTATCAGATTTGAGCCATTAGATTTTATTGACCTTCATTAATTCGTACCGGATATTATCAGCAGTAGAACCCAACAAGCTGAAGTTGAGAGTGATGTGCGTGTAGGTAATCTAAGGAAACGTTATGCATTCTTCGTTATGCGACCGATAACATGTTCTCTGTAAGCTGGCTTTATATTGAATACGCTACACTGCAAATTGAACAAAGCAGTTAAAGATGAGAATTAGCATTAACAGATCAATCAGCATAAAGCCTAGAGCTGCTCATTCACCCATGACACCTCATGTTATTCATTTTTTGCTATATAGTTTACAAAGCAAGTGGCAAGTAAGGCATAAATGGAAAATTATATAATGATGATCATGATTAACGGCAAATTTTAATTTCCAGCCGGTGGGTTCTAGAGATCAGTTTTAAAAGTAATTTCATGTACGATTACAGATTACAACGACGAAACAAAAGGTCCTTAGGTAAATGGTACAAAAAAGAGTCCGTGCCATTATTGTCTGCGGCATCAAATATTTCCAGCAACAGGTGCTTTCAATCTTGGTATTTCTAGAATGGTTTCCCATACAGCCAAGGCAAGATGCGAACCAAGAAACAAGGCAATATCAATCAAATCTATAACAATGCATGGAGTCAACTGTTTCTACTAAGTTTTGTTTGTAATAAAGCCAGAGTATAAATAGGATTACTTTTTAACTGAAAGTATCACTAAACATTGTACCAGTCAACAGTCAAAGTCAAATAATTTTAACTTTTGTGTGAAGCCGTAAAAGAGGTAAGATCAAATATGCTAGTATGATATTAATTATTTAAAGTGGTCAAAATTAAATATGGAAATGTGTGCTACTCTATATCATCATTAAAACTTTTATTATTATTTGACAGATTTGAAAATGAAGGTTTTATTCGTGATTGTCATCATTGCCTTCGTGTCCGTGCAAGGATCTCCGGAAGAGCAGGAGGCGGAATTAAGACAACCGGCTCGTCCACAGACCAGAGACAGCGCCTACGCTTCCCAGGGTGGCCCCGCCGGTGGAACAGGTGGTCCAAGCACTGGTGTACCCCGCAGTGCTGGACCTTCTGACGATGGATCTCAGGGACAATCTCAACGTCCTAGACGTATAAAATCTCGTGACGCCCCTCGTGGACAGTTTGAGTACGGGAGTGGAGGAACTCAGTCCCCATCACGTAGTTCTGCTGGATCCACCCGCCAATCTTCCCGTGGACCTAACAACGCAGGCGGTGCTCCCAAGACTCGTGAAGCCCCACTTAGGTCTTCCGGTGCCGAACGAGACCAATTCTAAAACAAGCTTTAATAATGATGTATACTTTTAAAACAATGCTCACTACTATTTTGCTCAAAATTTGTTAACACAATTATTATGTATCGCATATCTATAATCGTAAATATATGAGGAACTACAACACCTAAAAGTTTAAACATTGCATTCATTTTCACTGGTAATCACCATTTGTTTAACACATGCATACATTTCACATGGGTTTCAAACGAATTACATACCTAAGTTACGATGCTGTTGCCCTTTGCTTTGGTTAGTCTCAAAAATAAAGATGGTCATATACAATATTACAAGCAGATATTTATTCCCTTTCTTCTGAAAAGGTTGCCAGAAAACGATATTATTAAGCATCCATTCAGTAATGGGATTAAAATGGAGACAAGAGAAAACAAATAACAAAAAAATTTTTACAGAAAGACCACAAAGAAAACAATGGGTGCATTATGAATTTTATTTCCTCAAGCATACCTACCTAAAGTACATTATAGGTACTTATTTATGGCGAAATACCTAAGCATGTGAAGGACAAAACTGTCGTAAAATGATTGTAATATTGCCTTGTTTACTGACAAGCAGTATGTTCCACTTTTAATACAATTGCACAATTACCACGACGCAAACAGTTTTGTTATATCTAACCTGATTCCTGAACGATAAAATCGCATTTTTATTAATTTAAAAATAAACGAACTCTACTTCACTCGCCGAGAATATCACAAAATTATTATCTGGAGGATCGGGAGTCGGGAGGAATCATTTAACTTGATAACATGGTTGAAGTCAAGCTTACGCCTTTCAAGCTAACAGGAGCAGTCACTCAGAAGAAGATTGAAGATCAAAACCAGCAAACGAATCCGAATAATCTCAACATCGCCCGGAGCAAGCCAAACATTCTTAACACTTTGTGTCATGCCATGAATGTAAGGTCTCAATATAAAATCAATTCAAATTAACTCGGCCTCTTTCAAATTATTATTATTATTATTCATCAAGATTGTTGAACTTTTGGATTCTAGACATATCCCTACATTGTCATTAAGCTGGTTGTGATGTGGGCTCAATTTTTGTCGTTTGTCACAATCGACTATCAACAAATTCTTAACGCCCTGAACACTTCGTTTGATTCACTTCGAAATGGTAACATTTCAGATTCAGTTTTACAATTTGCACATAAAACTCAAAGATGAACAAATAAACAGTTATTTTATTCATTTTGTTTTTGGTTTAGTTCCAACTGCTATCACTGCAATGTACTTGCTGGCCATTTCATTTGAAGCCACGTTTACCATCTGGATTACTTCTAAACTAACAGATCTTGAAAACAATGAGGTGCATATTTTTTATTACCGAATATCGCCGCTTCTGTTCTTCTCAATTATGAAAAATCAATATATTTATTGGACAATGTAAATGACGAGCCATTTTTTATATTTTCTAGATGTCAGGGAAAACATGGGTTTGGAACAATATCCAGGCGGTGTTTTGGTGCTTGGGATCACTAGCTCTGCTAGTCCTTGATGCGATAATCGACTACCAACTTGTGATATTTTATGTCAACGTCGCTAGTAACCTCAGCATTTACGGCTTCTTCCTGTTCATTTCTGCGCTTCATTTTACTCCGTTATTGGTTCCACTGGCACATGTATTGAACCTCGTACTGATTAACCGTTACATGAACCAACTCAGCGTACTCAGGACTCAGGATATTGACATACAGAGCAAAGCGTGTGATTTAAAGAAAATTCCAGTTGACGTTGCCGTTTAACGTTATTTTGTAATGTTATGATAATCCATTGCACGAATAAGGTGCGATCAATGGAATATTTGTTGCTATGTAAAATCATTTATATATCACTAAACATTTTATTTCTTTCGCAAATTGTGAACTACATAACTTGTAATTAAATTATTCGTATCTTAAAGAAGCTCATTTAAAATTGCACAACTAATTATTTTTTGAATATCACATGAAACGAGACAGTCATCACAAAATAGCCAACGATATACAAAACCTGGACGAGAAATCCGGGCCACACGTTGGGATGCGTAAATTCCCATCCCCGGCTCACCAACGAGCGAACAGCTTCGCCGCTCAATGTGCACGGAAGCACCTGGACAAAATACTGCAAGTACACATGCATCCCTTCAATGGGCCAAAATGTTCCTGAGAGGACGAAATTGGGAAAGAAGGCCGCCATGGCCAGAATAGCTGCCGCTATTTCCTCCCCGCACGCAGATCCCAAGAGAAAGCCCAATGATAGGCCGCCGTAGCCACTTAATATAAATGCAAGAATGACCAGCAAATGCGAGCCAAGGATCCTGATCCCAAAGACAATGTTGAGAACAAAGTAGTTGAGAAGCGACTGGCAAAGTAGGACAAAAAACTCTGAGATGGAACATGCCACCATAATTTCCCAGGTTTTGACTCCGCTCACTACTGAACGATCTAGAACGCCCGTTTTCTTTTCTTTGATGTAGCGGATGCTCGTCGTGATGATTGGGAAGAAAAATATAAATCTGAAATATTTGAAATCGTGACAAAATATGAATTTGAAGTCGCATATATATAAAATGGAATATCAGCGACGTTAACATAAAGTTTTGTACTTACGACGGAATAACGCCAGGTGCAAGAAATTCGCGAAAATCTGTGCCCTTTTTTCCAAAAATTGGTTTATCGTACTAAAATAATACAAATCAATTATACAACTGGTCCCACATTCAAAAGTAACTCAAATATTAAAACAAATAATACAAGCTTACCTGCAAAACTTTATCCCCTAGCCGCGAGTCAAAGCCGCAATCCGAGAGAAATATTTTTGTAAAGTCCTCGTAAGAATCATGCAGCGTCTTTTTGATCCTGTTCGAAATTTGTTTGCCTGTAGATTATTAAAAATTGCTTCTAGTTAGTTATATGGAAATGCTCTCCCATGCATTACTTGCAAACTACTCACTTGTTTCATCCAAGCGCACTGTAATCTGAGAAACATTTAAGGTAAGCTCATCGACATTTGAGCCGGAAGCCATTCTGTCATAAAGGTTGATGGAAAACGCTTCAGGAAAATGGATGTAGCCCCAAGTGCTACCATCCTCGGTCGCCGCTATGGCATCCTCTTCCGTGTCCAATATTTTCTGGAAGGGGTTATAATGCGGCACATTACAAAACCTGATGAAAGCTCTCCAATTTGAGAATGTGCTTATGTATTACAAATCTCAGGCTCTCCTCCGGAATACTTGATAGAAAACGGCAACTTAAATTCTCGACATTGCATTCACCAGGAATCCGTGTTATGTTAGAGCATACTGACAAGTAGTCCGCCTCCTCATTCACAAGTCCCACCGGCAGGTATAAAGGATCTGGGCCGATCGCTGTGCCAATTACCAGCAGCATTATTGGAGCAATCATCAAGACGAAGAAAAGTAATCTATTGGACAAGAAAAAAGCGATACAAATAATTATGGCGTAATTTTAGCATCATAATATGAAATTTCTTAAACATTTGTCATAATTTTTAACTAGACTAACAGCGGGTTTCTTAGCAGTATCACGAAATTTTTCCCCGCCAACGCCTTGATTCGGACAAGAGAGTCCTTCATTCCCGAATTGGGTTCGTAGAGTACAGTTGCCATTTTTGTAGTTAGCTCGTCATAAATTGAAGGCGCTTTTTCCTCCTCATTTTTGCAACCATCAACCTTTTTGGCCGATTCCAGTTTCTTCATCTTGGAATCCTCTCTGGAGAGACGGAGTACAATTTCCTCAAGGCTAGTTGAGCCATGCTCAACGTATAGGTGCTTGGGCGGTCGCTCAGTCAGCAAGCGTCCACTTCGCATTACCCCAATCTGGCCAGGGGTTCAAGAGGTTCACATTGTGATGTAATGTCAGTTTTTAAAATGGATTAAAAAGTTGTTCAAGGTTACAAAGCAAATATAAAAATGTGCTTATGTAAATCTAAATTTTCTATTCATAAATCAAAGGTAAATGGGGAACACCTATTGGCATTCCAATGTAGAGCCGTATAGGGAAGTAGGTACATGGGCTTATGTCATGGTCATAAAATATTTTTACGAATTATTTATTACATTGTCCGCCTGTATGCACTCCTCGATATAGTGAGTAGTGATGATCACCGTGGTGCGCTTAATGGAAACGAGTTTTCGCAGATGAGTCCAAATACTAGAAAAGATAAAAATGGAATGTTAATGTGTAAATCTATGAACTTGACTCTTTGTCATTCTACGTCTCAAACAACATTAGGAATGTTCTTTTGTACACCGTCGCAAGTACATGGAGATGTGAAGTGGTGTGGCTTGACAGATTTTTTACTGTCTGCAGTAAACTGCATAAACGAGTTTTATTTTCTACTGGAGGATTTGCAATGTGAACTTACTTTTGTCGCAGGATTGGATCCAAACCAGCAGTCTGTAATAATGGAAATTGTAAAGCTAGCTTGCATTGTTACCAGTAATACTTTGCAACGTTAACTAATAATTAGGTACAATACTTACCGGCTCATCCAGAATGAGTAGTTCGGGATTGTGAAGAAGGGCCGTTGCAAATGAAACCCGTCGCTGTTGGCCACCACTAGTTTGCAACAAATAATTGTAGCATATTTTAATTGCTAAATAGATTTCCATTATGAATCATATATTTAGTGAAGTAACGGAAGCAGTAAAGCTTACCTCAATGTAGAAACTTTTCTATTTTCGTCTGGTAAATCCAGCAAGTCGACCTGAAATTCCATTTCACTTTTAATCTCATCTTTGCTCATTCCGGTCAATGTTCCGAAATAGTTTAGCGTTTCGCCAATCGTAAATTCCAAGTATAGGGAAATATCCTGAGGCATGTAGCCAATGTTTCTACCCGGTACGCCAATTGATTTTGTACCCGGCTTTTCACCAAATATGAAAATGGTCCCTTTGTCCAGACTCCGCTGTCCAACGATGCATGAGAGAACGGTTGTCTTTCCACAGCCGCTGCTGCCCAGTAGTCCATATCTAACACATTTCATACAAATCATTACGCTAACGATAACGATATCACTTTAAGAAACATTTTCAGTTCAAACACTAATTTGTTAACACGTACATGGATCCACATGGCACCGTCATATTTAGTCCATTCAGCACCTTTTGACCCGCGTTATAAGATTTGTCAGCACCCCGAACCACAATGGCGTCGCCACCGGTCGTAACGCTAACGCGTCGACCACCCAGCTCATTCATTGAAATTTCCAAATGATCCAGTTCAATACTGTTTCGTGCACCGTTTCCTCTGGTATTCTCCTCTGTATCAAATGCGTCATTAATTCTGCCACTTTCACCGTTTGCATCGTCGGCTATTCCTCCACCGCTGAATGACACGCGAGGTTTGGCCATTCTCTGATGGGTGCTTCTAAAGTAGATAGCATGAAATAAATAATTATATGTACCTAAATTATATATGAGAATTGCAATATTTTTTAAAAATCTTACGCTGGAATATCTTCAGAATCAGACATTTTGATTACGTTTAAACACTTTATGAAAACGTCACAAATTACAACTGTGTTCCATAATAGTTCCCACAAATTGTTAATTTATTTGACGTTCAAGTGATACGGTTTCAGGAGATCTACAAAAGTTTACATGACAATCTTTCAAGCAATTTAGCTAATATTTCCGTGCAGCCAAGACGACAACGTGCCCACAACTAGCCTACTTTATCCGCACATGCATGATTCTCAAGATGCAATGATCTTCCAGCTTCATTACATATAACAAGCAAAAAGTACAGCGTTAAGCCATTATCCAATCATAAATGCAAACTATGTAAAAAAAAGTTGATGGTGCAGTTTTATGACAAAAAAGTAAAATATTCATATTGGTATTAACGAGTGGCACGTACCTATTTGGAATACTTGTTACAGTGTACAAGATGGTTAAGTAAATCGCACAGTTTATTCACATTTTGTCCAGCCAACTGCATTGTGGTTTGTGGGGCTAGCTAACTTCACCGCCGTATGTTCCTGCATTCCGTTTTGCAATATTATCAAATGCAGATATGAAGTAAATGATAGTTTAGCTTACGCGTCCAACTTTGTAGCACGAATGCAAAAATGAGACACTCGTCTTCATTATATTGCAACAGAGGTGACACGTTGCTACACATTTCATTACTGCTACATTACAAGGCTGTGACGATATGCTCAAGGCATGTGAGCTGCTTCTCTTCTTGCAAAATACCTGAATTCTTGGTTAGTCCACGTGCCTCGGGCACAATATGTTATACCATTTCATGATATACATTTTATGTAAGTTTGGAGAAAGCAGATATTTGTAAACAACTTTACTGTTGAAAACGTTTCAATAGCAACAACACGGCCCACAGAAAGCATATCAGATAATCACAAAATGTGCATCTATGTTTTCGCTTCCGTAAACCAATCCCGTACGATATGTGAAGCAGATATTAAGATGTTATTAATCCGACACCATGTATCACTTAATTATTGGTAACTTTTCTGGGTATAATTAGTAACCTGTTTTTAATTGCTGGAAGTAGTAATTTATTTTTCATGAAGCTTATTAAACTAGAGTCAAAAATTTCTGACAGAGAATTGAATTCATGCACGATTTCCCTATTACGAAAATTGGAAAAATAATTGCATGACACTCCACTCTTCCCTTTAGTCGTTATCAATACACGACTTGTGTGTTTGCGTGGGGCACCTGTGGTGTCCTTTTAGTTGTCATTGTGAAGGGTGACAGGTAAGCTACTGAAATAAAAAGTCTGTTCAGAATCCAGGAAAATATAGGATAATATGAGCTGACGGTACGAATACATGTATGTATATTAAAGTCGCCCATTTTCTGGTAATTGGTTGAAGGGCTTAGAAAAAAATGTTGCAAGTTTGTGTTGCGAATTTTAAAGTGCATTTTCCATTAAAATGTTAGAAAGTGGTAAAGGGTACGTCTGGATGCAGTTAAGTAGGTTGGTGGTACATGACAGAGCATCAACACGTGCGCCACAGACCGGCATGGAACTACCCAAAATACCCACTTGCTGCATGTCTATATTTCCCATTTGATGTTTACGTTGTGCATGAAAGCTGGATGCGTACACTGCAAACTGGTCTCTGTATGTCCAGTTAATCCCTCTGAAATTCTGTTTGGAGAAATAAAATACCAACTTCCTTCGCGATCAAGCAGAGCATTGCCCTTATAATAAAAATATTATGCACCTCGAGAGTAAAAATAAGCATTTTCCGATCATTTGAGAACAATTCATGTTCCACAGTGTTTAGGAACCATGCACGAGGGGGACACCTGTGGTGGCATCATCGTCATCATCGCGATCCTAGTCACGCGGAACTCTGTTATAAAATATCGGTACAAAGAACAGATAATAGGTGAGTAAGGTCACTGAATAATTAATTAGCTCATATATCTGGGTGGCAGTAGCAATGTGTAAAAAATACACTTTTTCATTTGTCAACTTGTAAGTACCGTGTACTATGGTAGACGTAGTTGTATGCATATAAAAACACAACAAAATTATGTGCAAGCAAACTCCACGACATTATCCGTTACTTGTGCACTTCATATCTGCTTTCTCCGAATCAAGCTTGTAGCTACAAGATCATAATCCTGTGTTGCGGTGTTTCAGATTATTAGTTGATACATAAATCAATTCTTTTTGAATGTTATTTCAAAAGTCCTGTTTTTACATACATTGACTTACAGCACTAGAATAAATATATAAGTAATTGCAGAGTTTTGAAATTATTTTAAGTCAACTTCTGAAAATTGAGTAGGCAAAATACTAAAGGACGAGTATCTGCAACTACTGTAATTGTCAAGAATCAAACTAATTAACATTTACATTTCAAGTGAGACCACTTACATTTGATATCATGTTCCCTTTCAAGAAAATTGAGATAACAAAGCGGTTGCCATGGGCGAAAGCAAAGGTCTCATCAGCCACGAGTAGAGATGTTGGCGTCCAAGTTGGCCCGCCTGTAGTACTTTCCAAAGCCGACAGAGATGCAATTGACAAGCCATGGCTATTTGCTTCAGGTGACGGCAGTAATAAAACGTTTGTGTTAACCCGATCACAAGCCAAAGTCACAGACGCCACTGCGTCATCCCATAGTGAACCAGTCATGGGCCCTCGTTACCCTGGCGACCTTCCGTTCGCGTCTCGATCTCTGGGAACCCTTGCCATTGTACCAATTGAGAGTCCAGGCCGCCATGGAGACTCGACAGTGAATGATGGAAATGCATCCGCTCATCCTGCTGCAGGCCCTTCAGGACTCCGCAAGAGGAACAAGAAGGAGAGCGCCGGTGTCTCCGACTCGCAGAGTGGAGTTCCAGCTTTTGCTTCACTAAACAGAGCGAGCGCTCCTGGAAATAGCAGCAATAGTGGTGGTGACATGGTTATGGTGCCTATTGGGGATGAAACTCCACCAGAGATCTCTGGTGAGTCAGGCCACCCACAGTACGCGGAGGCATACCTGGATAAGATGTATGCGTTCGGAACGAGTTTGTACAAAACTAAGGCACGTCTGGCTCAACAAAATGACGGCTGGTGTTCTGCCATCGGGATCCTAGGGAGAATGGTAGTCATTCAATTTTAAGTAAATTCATTTGAGAAGATTCATTTCATACGTTTAAGAAAGATAGAACTCACCTCACACATTATAATTTCAGCTTCTCTTCTGGACCATTGTCTCTTGGGCTATTTCGGATTCATTCGTTGACGCAAAATACAACTTCCTCTTGTTTATGTCTGGCGACGGGATGAGTTACTTCCTGGAGTTTTCATTCAACTGGTTTTGCGCCATGACTGAAGCGTGGGGCGTTTACCGTCTGACCCTGAAACATAAAGACACGGATCGTATGCTGGATAGCATTGAAGATTATGGAAAAAATTACAAAGCACAATCTGGCTGCGAGTGTAAATACTGGAAATGGATAATCCTGGGCGTCTGCATTGGAACCCTCGTCATGGCTGTTGTTAAAACAGTTTTTGAAGAAGGTATTTACGATTGGTCTGTCGATGGTATAATCAGGATCAAAGCTCATAAGCTCAGCGAAGACTTGTTTCTTTGGAGCCATCATAATTTTAGTAACAGGTCACAGCAACTGGCTGTAGAGTACGGTAAAGTGGTAACCTGGCAGGCACGTGGAATGGCTGCTCTTTCCATGGCGATGAGTGCTGCATCCAATTTTCAAATGGGAACACTCCGAGATCTGGCACTGGTTGTGGTGTTTGTCATATTTGTGCTTGCTCTAAGTCTCATGAAGGGGATCAATGAGACAATGGACAACACTCCAAAGGAAGACGTGGAAGCATGCAGAGCTCTCCAAGCACGCCGAGAAGCTTCCTGGAAACAATTCAGGAAGTTTAAGGATGTCATTACAGCAACCAATGTAGTCATGGACGTTTTGCTTAAACTTCTGCACGTGGACAACCTGCTGCTATACTCCTTCTTTGCAGCGCTCTTCATTGAACGGGAGGACATATCTTCCATGACATATGCCGATTACATATTTACTATATTGAAGGCGGAACTCACATATATCCTTGCAGGATTTATCTCTTCACAGGTACAGTTCTGATGACATGGTTCATACGTCGTATAGCTCTTGAAATTGAAAGTAATCCAAAGATTTTCCCTAGAACGAGATCATCATAAACTGGGTCCGAAATTGGGCATACGGAACAGGGAAAATTGTGGTAGATGGGGAAGAATACGACGCCGGAATGGTAGTTAACGAGCTGGAGAGACAGCCAATTGGCTTCGGAACTGGGATGTTTCACATTGACCCGGAATTTCATTTAAAGGTGAAGGTCATTTCTGACGTTACAGAATAATAAATTTGCATAATGAGCAAAATTCCTGCATGACGTAAATGACAACTTAAATTGAGATATCAGTTCGTCGCTGCACAAATGCGTCGTAACGGAGGTCGCGTGCTGTTTTATTACATATTGTTTGTACTTTATTATTTTGCAGTTTCTCGCTTTGTCTGGCTCCGTTCTTCTATTTCTGGCTGACGAGAAGAAGAAGATTACTGCATATTGTATTTCTAGTGACAACGTCAATTAAATTTAATTGCTGCGAATTCCTGAAACCATCCCAATCACAAAGTTTCTCCTGTCGACGCACTTGATCTTGCACTTTGCACATTGACACGTTCTAAACACAAAAAATAACTACTGCACAAAAGCGATTGCTTCAACAATAAGCGAATATAACATGAAGACCCTTTTCACTTTCTGCACCCTGATTGTCACTTTGGTGATGATTATTGCAACTGTCGGAGCGGTAAGAAAACGCAAATATATATTCGCTTATACGTCATTAAAGCAATTTGTTGAACCTATTATTTATTTTCAAATTTCAGCGCCCAGAAAAGAAACTTCCTGGAGATGAAGGCTTTAAGGGGCGAGCGCGAGGTGGTCGCTGATTGTCACAACGGAATTCGGATCATTTCTGGCCTGCTTCTACACCATTCACAAATACTAATAATCGTGTTAGCTCATCATTGCTTGTGTATCATATATGTATTATAGAATAGGTATATGAATTAGTGAGACATTTATTTTCACATTCCAATCCTGAAGGCTAACCGTTAAATAAATGGAAACAGATTTACAAAACTAAGAAGGAAAGATTTTAAAAACTACCTTTAAGAAATCAGCTCGGTTGATTTTTATATTAAAGTGGCATCTTATGGTTTAGTATTTGTGACATAAAAAAATTACAATTTGGACTATATAACCTTTCCCTCATTTCTTGTGGCAAAAAGACTAACAATTTATTATTCATGTACTCCAATAACGAAGCGACTACCTTCCGAATTTCAAAATTTGCATTGTTGCTCTTGCTTCCGTAAATGCTATCTCGTAGAAGATGTGAGGTATAGATTAAGAGCGCTGAAATAGGACACTTTATACCACTTAATTATTGGTAATATTGGTAGGTGTAGTTTGTAAATGAGTTTTAATTATTGTGAGCAAAGCGCATTTAGTATCTTCCAGAACTAATACCATTTGATTGCATGTATGCATTTTGCAATTATTTTTAATGCAACTTGAGACTTAATTATAGAATTTGCTACAGAGAATTCAAGTCTTGAACGGTTTTTCCGAATAATCAGAATAGGAAATATAAAGGCACGGCACTCCACTCTCCCCTTTAGTCGTTATGTTATCAATACACGACTGATGTGTTCGCGTGGGACCCATGTGGTCCCGTTTTCGCCGTCATGAGACGTGACACGGTGTCTGCTGCATCAACATGTACATTGAAAATGCAACAAAAGTAAACAGCAAACAGGAACACATTCATGTGCATTTATGGCATTATGATCTAGAATTTATTGGTGTATTTTTTCATATGCATTTTTCAACGAAATCAATACTACGGCATTTTTAAATGCACAAGAAAAACTCTTTTGGTTTCACAATGCGTCCAGCGAACAGCATGACATACAGTATATATAACCTGGGTCGGGATGCAATCATTGCATTGCAATGTGTGTTGGATTTTGAACTGGTGCAGTGTACCACACTTTAGTTTTTGTAGTTGTCATATTCTTCATTTTCGACTGTGCAATTGTTCGGCATGGAACTTTGACCAATACACAGTTTCTGCCTGTGCACATTTCCCATTTGATGCTACGTTTCCTTGCAAGCAACCTGGTTACATAACTCGTTACCCGGGCTATGCATGCTCTAAAACATGCTGCTTGCAGAAAATTGAATTGATAATTATAATTCCAAAAGCTCACACGTAATATATTACAGCCACAACTAGCCCCTTTAATATTTATAGTCCATGAAAATAACTACATATATTTTTAAGCAATATTTCGGAAAGTCATGTTCAATTTTTAGCACCATTACGCATTGCCTTCCTACCTGTATTTAGATGTTCTGGTTTGAATTCATCATACATATTTGGAATAACATGAAATGTATATAGAAATGAAGACTCAAAATTTATGATAAAAATTAATGTGCACTTATGAATTCGATGAACGTGAATAGCCCTTTTTTCTCTACATAAACACCATTAGTGTATTTCATGCTCCGTTGTAGGCCCACGGGGGACACCTGTGGAGTACCCACCGTCATCATCGCGTTAATAGTCACGCGTTTCTCTGCCACACAGGATATCTGTACGGATACCACAAAGTGGAGATAAAAGGCGAGTAAGCATACTGAATAATTAATTAGTCTGTTTTTCTGGAGGGTAGTAGCAATGCGAAACATACATTTCGCTATTTTATCAGTGGAACGTAATATGTACTTCAGGAAAAGAAGCACGTATACAGCGCACATGAAAAAGCACAACAAGCGTTAGTTTGATAGAATCATTAGTATTCTTAACGTCGTGTCAAAATTGACGCCTCAAGTTGGTCTTCAGCTCAAAGTTAAGCCACAAAGTCTTGTTAACATGTTCTCTTTGAACAAAAATAAAATTACAAAGCGGTTACCTTGGGTGCGAGGAAAAGTGGGAACAGTACCCTGTGTCAATGCTGGTATCCAAGTTGGCCTACCATTACTTCCTTCCAAGGCTAATAGACATGCCATTGACAAACCATGGCTGTTTACGTCAGAAGTGAAACACACTGAAACGTTTGCCTTGACCCGTCACCAAGGACATGTGGTTGACGCTGCTGCGTCTTCACAAAGTGAACCAGTTCTGGGCCACGTTTGCTACCCTGGAGACTTCCGCTTTTCGTCTCGATCTCTCGGCGATCTTGCAATTGTGCCTGTGAGCCGTGATGATTAGATGGGCTCATTGCGGAGTGGCGGGAATGTACCACCCGCTGCTGTCCCGGCACAATCTGGACTCAGACAAAGGATAACCAAAGGAGCAGTTTCAGATGGCTCTGGTGAAAGTGGTGGTGGCGCATCACTCAACCGAGTGGACCGGATTTGTGGTGGCAAACAAGGAAGTGGGGACATGGTGATGGTGGCCATCGGCGAGGACATTACAGCAGAAACCGCTGTGGAAGCAGGTCACCCACCATATCTGGAAGCTTACTTGGACAAGATGTTCCAGTTCGGAACTAGCAGATTTTAGACGAAGGCGAGACTGGCGTCAGAGCGGGACGGCTGCTGTGGAACCATTGTCAATATCGGCAGAATGATAATTTATGGCATATTTATTCAGTTATGTTTTGAAATGTTTACCATTGTAGCTCTACTTTTGGATAATCGTCACATGGCCTATCCTGGATTCTTTCGTTGGCGCAAAGTACAACTTTCTCCAATTCATGTCAGGCAGTGGCCTAAACTACTTTCTCGAGTTTTCCTTCAACTTCTTTTGCTTCTTGACGGAGATCTATGGAGTTTATCGTTTCGCTTTTAAACACGATGAAACGAACCGGATGCTGGACAGCATTGATGAATACGGAAGCGAATATAGAGCGCTGTCTGACTGCCACTGTAAATACTGGAAGTGGATAATTCTTGCAATATACGTGCTTACGTTGATAATGTCCATGGTCAAAACTGTATTTCAAGATGGCATCGAAAACTGGGCGTTTAATTATGCCATCAGAGTGAAAGCTCACAAACTGAGCGAGGACATTTTCATGTGGAACCGCAAGGATTTTAAGGAAGTATCATTTCAACTCGCCGTGCAGTACGGCAGGCATGTAACCTGGAGGGCTATTGGCATTGTGAAATATGGAATGATGTTATGTATCATTTTTATTGTGACTGGCTTTGTTCTGATGGGAACTCGAAGTACTGAGTTCTGGGGCAGGTTGAGAAATCAGCGCTGTAAATGAAAAGGGCCCCACGTTGCTTGTTCTTCGTTTGTGGAAGGCGAGTGCGTGGTGGAAAGGCAAGGAGAATTGATTCATCAATTCTAACAGGACTCAAGTTGGTCTTGAGAGAAAAAGAACAAGAGGCTCAATTAATTGTTAATTGAGTATGGAACAAGGGCTCATTTTAACTAATTGTTAATTGAGTAAGGCTAATTGTGAACAGTCATTCTCGTAGAGATAAACTGGGAAGGACTCGACTTTGTTTGAGTAAGGATTTAAGTGACCAGTCATTCTTTAACAAAGATAAACTGGGATTGATTAGTGTCATCAGAACAAGTCAGAAAGTGAGATCAGTCATTCTCAATTAAAGAGATAAACTGAAGAGAATTAATTTTGGAAAACTGTTTTGTGATTTATTGGACGAATTAATAATTAATTAGTAAAGAAAGTAAATAAACTGAAGTCGTTAGTTTTTGAGATTTAAAAACCTAATTTTCCTCTGTTCTCTCTGGCATTTTATTTGTGTTTTGGCTTACTGAACTTTAATAAATCATGAGTGCATTAAGAACTATTAAAAACGGACCATTTTGACTTATCATCAAGGATTCAGGTGAAGTAGTAAAGCGGGTAGCTTTCTGCATTCATTACAGGCATGGCCTTAGCTTCAACAGTCATGAGCTGGGCATCTAATTTTCAGATGGGAACGCTCCGTGATCTGGCGCTGGTTGTTGTGCTTGTCATGATTGTCCTTGTCGCTGGAATAATGAAAGGCATCAATGCTACCATGGAGAACGCCCCTGAGGAGAACGTGGAGGCTTGTAGAATGCTCCAAGCTAAGCGAGAAACCATCTGGAAACAGTTTCGAAAACTGAAGGTGACCATTATGCTGACCAATGCTGTCATGAACGTTCTCCTTCAGCTCCTTCACGTGGACAATCTCTTTCTGTACGCATTCTTTGCGCCTGTATTCATGGAAAGAGAGGGAACTGCTGCCGTCCTCTTTGCAGATTATATTTTCAATATTGTGAAAGCAGAACTTACCTACTTACTTGCGGGACATATCTCATTGCAATGTATAGTCACATAATGGGTTAAATTAATTAGTCTAAAGCTCGTAAAATGTTCATAAGATAACTGCCACATTCTCTAATTTCCCATTAAATATTAACAAGTTGTATTGCAATGGCTCAAGTGGCATCACTCCTCACTCGCACTCATTGCACAAAGCATTACAATCACAATTTTACTGGACCAAACAGAATAGTTTGAAATTAGAAAAATGAAATTCCTTTCGGGAATCCAGGCCTTCTTGTCGATGGTGATTTTGCTCGGTATTTTTGCAACGGTAAGTATTTGTGCAAAAAAGAAAACAGTTTTTTAATAATCCAAAAAAGGAACAGAGCAAAACTGGAAAGTGTTTATTTTTTAATTCACAGGGCAATTCGGCCAAACCGGGTCCTGGAGACAAGGGGTATCAACGAGCTCCGAGTAGATAGACTTCACACACGACACGAGTACTGGGATCAAGTTTGAACGGACTGGAAAATGATTTTTGCACGGCACAGCGTAATATATATTAAGTTCTTATTCATAAGCATATTTTTAATGCATTAAAATATTTTAATCTTTCTCTATCAAATTCAAATACATATTGCTAATTATTTTTATTATTTATATCACTGATATTGTTTCTAACAAAATGAATACGTGGCATGATAAATTATTTCACACTTCCCGTTCAATTGTAAAACATCTGTAACTAAATAAATAAATTTGCAATTTCCATGATGATGCGATGTTCTGCGGCCCATTATAAAAAACTCAATCTTAGTCACCAGCTGGCACATATTTAGCAACAATATCCTTGCGAATAACGCCTCCTGTAGTAACGAAAATTTATACTCCTGTAGTAATAGAACTCCATGATAAGCAAGCATTTGAAAGTATACTTTATCCCAGGAAATAAAGTTAAAATTGAAGACCGAGATAATCCAGTGTAGTGAAGGCTGGCATCATGAGAAAATATAAATATGAAATTTTCTTTGCTAACGCAAAGCAATCGAGTCTATTAGTACCCAGGAGACAGTGATTCGGAGCTGCGATGCGAGACTATACAATAGTTTTTTTAGAACTAAATGTTCTAGTTTATTACTTATTGTTTGTGGTTGATGTTGTAGCACCTCACTTTATCTGGTTCAGTTATTTTATTCTTGGGCGACGAGAAGATTACTGCGTATTGTGTTGTTGATGAATACGTCAATTATATTTAGTTTCTACAAATTCCTGAAGCCTTCCATACCACCTCATTACATCTTTCGACGCACACATTAAGCCGCCCTAAATATTAATACCGTGAACGATCACTCCACCTATAAGGAATAATATGAATACTCTCGCCACTTTCTTCAGAGTGATTGTCACCTTGGTGATGATCATTGCTGTTGTCGGAGCGGTAATACAAATACAATTTTCTTCATTATTATGCCATTTTCTGTCTCATGAACGCAGTTTGTTGAACTTGTTACATATTCTCAAATTACAGGGCACACCAAAGCCACTTCCTGGTGATAACGGCTATAAGGGGCGTCCACGAGGTCGTCGCGGAATATTACCACACAATTCGAAGGATAATTAAAATAATTCAATAATGGATTATTTAACCAGAGTATCATAATTATTAAATGGTTTACTCTGGTGTACGCATGTACTACAATTGCAATGCTAGTGTCACTTTTATTATTTACAAAGGAAGCTAAATTTTCAGTTTTACATTTAAATGCAGGTGCATACAATAAGCATCATTGAACAACACACTGCAATACATTTATAATTTATATCGTAGCTTGCATCAAACACTTTCAGTGAACAATGTGAACATATCTGCATAAAACAACATTGTAATTTAATGCTTTTATAAAAAATGTATTGTTTCTCTCGTTTGTTATAGGAACAAATACCAACAGTCAAATGACCCCATATTGCATTCAGGCTGACAATGCCACAAGACCAAAAATTGTCACGCGGATTAAGGAGATTTAAAAACTCTACATAATTCATCGGTACCCCATAATTTACTTTCACCAACTTTGGATCAGTCTCATTTTAAACTCACAAAAACTCGTTCCATTTCTCATCGGTGACAAGACGAGTAATGTTGGTCTCGCCAATTTCCCTCGCTCTTCGTCGTCTGCCTCCCCCATTTTCCAAGTTTTTCTCAGACTCACCTTCCCTAATCCAATCAACCAGGTCGCTATCCATTGTGGCCATACCGGCCCTGACTCTTTGATAAGCCACC
Organism: Sinella curviseta; assembly: GCA_004115045.4. Taxonomy (NCBI): domain Eukaryota; kingdom Metazoa; phylum Arthropoda; class Collembola; order Entomobryomorpha; family Entomobryidae; genus Sinella; species Sinella curviseta. The sequence continues at coordinate 16,156,742 of CM023203.3, forward strand.
TTGACCCCTGCTAATGCTGGAAGTGTAGGGGTCTTCAGAGCTTCTTTGAAAACATCCAGCGCATACCACATTGTTGAGAAACCAGCCATTCCGATATTTTGAAACGGCCTTGCATATTCAAGGGCGTATGAGTTTATTTTCGAGTCCTTCATGTCGTCCTCACACTCGGGATACTTGTTTCGGCATCCAGACACGCAGTTGCTAGCAGCTTCCCTGTTGTTCATGGGGCGATTATTTTGACCCAAATTGGAGCATGATTGCCGTTCTCCGTCCCTGTACGCCTGCACGAATTCCTGATTCAGGACACTGTCCTGGGCCAGATTATCTGGATAATCGGAATTTCTCATACCACTCAGGACATCCTTACAAGACTGCTCGCAGAATATGTGCTTGGTGCAGGTTGGGGTGACGCCGGACAAACTGAGCAAACCGGCTACACCACGAAACGCATATTGGCGTGTTGCCTGTACACCTGATCGATCTTAAGAAAAATAGAGTACTGATAATTAAGACAAACCTACTTACGTAATTAAAAAGAAGCATTGGAAACTGCACGTAACGGTGGAGCTTACAAGGACCCCTGCAGCAAATGTGAATGGTCGTCCCGCCTTCACAGTCAATGTCTCTGACAAGTTCCCTACCGCCGGCGTACATACATGGGACATGATTCCTGCAACAAAAATTCTCTTTGTCAGAACTTTTACCCTGCTTCTAAAAACATTGAAATTATATGTTCGAAAAATAGTACTTACACTCCCTCTTTATTTTCCAGTTTCCGGTAATCACAAATGCTATGTGTGCAATCACCTTCACAAAGAACTGGCCTGCATGCTAAAATAACAAGCAACGTTGCCACCAGCGTAGAGTAAAGTGCGTTTCCTTCCATGGTAAATGTCGGCAATTTTTGAAATTTATGGAAAAGAGTACAGACGATCAGACATGGGCTCAACCGTACAACTAAGCCTTCAAGCGACAAGTCTCGAGAAATATTAAATGAAAGCGTAAGGATGCATCAAAAATCAAATAATTTTTGACGCATGTATACCTACGTCAATATTTTGTTTTGGCTTTAATGGGCTATACTGAGCTCAAATAACAAATTAATTGGTCGTATGAGATATTCATGTTAGTAAAAATATGTTTCCATGAAGTTCAAACTTTCAAGTGAAGTGATGAGTTGTCTTTACTTTCATGTAGCACAACGCGACATCTTCTTCAGGGTAGTAAGTAATAAGAAAGAGACAATTTTCCTCATCCGTTTGCCTTATCAGTTTCGTTTCCTCATCATTACAAGAAAACGTTAAAAGCTTCATCAAAAATGCATCGCTATCTTACGTAAATTGCTATTGCTTTACTTGGCCGTAATTGAATGTGATATCATTGCAAACAATAAATTGGACATTATTAATGGCCAATTACAAATTACGTAGTCATGCTGCTTTCATCCTTCTACCATTTAGATGCTTACTTGATGTATATGAACGACAGGAAATGATTATCATGAACAATGGGCCATCTCATGCTTCATGGAAAACACTTTCTAAATATGGATACTGAGAATTGCTTCTTACACGAATTTCATGGCAACTCCATCCGGAAGGCTAAATGAGAAATGACTCTCTGGTTATTCAGGATTCTAAAACACTAATAACTTACTAAATTCGCCAATATTTAGTACTTCGGCAGGATAGTTTTTACAGATTATCGACGGAGCTGAGAGTTCAGCAATAATATCGCTGGGATCCCATCGCCATTCACTAATTCAATGTGATTAGATTAGAGTACAACGCAAACTTATATTATCTAAAATTATATTTCAGTGTGCAAAAACTCTGAACGGTGAGAAAATGGGGACAATGTATGAGTGTTGTTGTTAGACTGCTAATGTAATTAGTGTGAAACGAAGTACATGACATGAATCTTTGAGCTTACATTAATTGATATGAAAAGAAGCAAATGTGGTTCAATAGGATATCATCAAAATTCATTTCACCAAGATACTTAAATCACGGAAATGAGATATGGAACTGATGTGACACAAAGTTATCGGTTCCAAATTTTTCGGTCTTATTTGGAATGTATAATGCAGTACGTGCGGATGATCATGTCACCCTATATGAAAATCGAATACCTAATAACAAAATGAAATTCCGTTGGGTATAATATTTCCGATTATATAATCGGTATGTGTCATCCTTGGAACCAAACTGCATTCAATTCTGCCACAGTAGGAGCCTAAGCATTCACAAATGTTGTAGCACAAGTGTAACTGTACCTAATTTGATATTGTTTATTTGAACTTTTATTTTAAAAAATATACGTGACAATGGAGGATGACGTAGTTGAACACTCGGCCTGTCCAGTATGCTTTGACATACCCCCTGCTGAAATATTTCAATACAATAATGGTCATACAATCTGCTCAGACAAGGTCCTCAGTGCAGGGTACCATATGAAGATGACAAGATTCGTAACAGGGCGTTAGAGATCATTTTGGACGGGAGGAAATTTAACTGCCCAAATAAAGAGTTTGGGTGTGGGACAGTCGCTTTAAGGAAGGATGTGCCAGCGCGTTTGAAACGCTGTGAATTCCACTAAGGCTGAATACGTAACGACATTATTACTTTGAAATCAAATATAACTTGTTACTTTACTTTTAGAGAAGCGCAATCTGAGCTGTGCCGAATGTTGGGATATGCATGTCACTACAAGACAAACAACTTAAAATATTCCAAAGCAATAGAACATTTTAAAGGGGCGCACAAATTTTCCTACAAAACTGGAAGCTCGGCCAAAAATATTTTGAACAATTTTGAGAACACATGATTCAGCGGCACTAACCTGTGGGAACCTACAATACTAGAAGATGTAATTGAGAATCGAACCAACACCACAGTGTTGATTCTGGCTAAAATTAACGGAGCAGATCAAACGCTCTCATTGATTTCATTGATATTGGGAACACCGTCTCAAGTTGCCTCATACTCGACGCATTACGTTTTTAGTGGTAATAACAATGACGGGGTATGTACTGTTTAATTAAATAAATCTGTATGACTAGTTTCCATGCTTGGACGACGTTTAATGGGCACATTTTTTTGTATTCCAACAGGAATATCCTTTGGAGTGGACAGCGCCTTGCGTGGATATACATTCCGCTGAAACGGCCATAAGCACACCATCATTTCGAATTCCGGCTTCGCTACTCAAAAAGAATTTCGGTGTGGATGGAAACTTGGAGTATGTAGTTACGATCAAGTCCAAGTTCGTGCCAGAGCACCTCCCTTCAGCGATTTCAGAAGTCAATTCAGTTCATGTTCCAACTCAAACGGCGACAGGAAAAGGTGATGTAATTATGGAAAATGCTACAAAAACAGACTATGTTGGAGCAGACCCCAAATCAATAGGAACTGTTGGATGCGATAACTGTCCAAATGAAGGAAAGCTGACACAAGGAAGCTATAACCACTGCTTGCATTTACGTGTAAATGATACGATCTTTGCGATAAATGCAGAAAGCAAGGCGTGCACTCTCATCATTTCTTTACTGAAGTTACCAACAACTTTCAGTGCCTAGGCCTCTAGATGCTAACATTCGATCCCATGTAGATTGGTTTTTATGCACAGGCGATTTAGTACTATAATTAGTTTCGTTAAACACTAACATATATAAGAAAAATGTTGATAAATCTAGAAAACTAAAAGAGCTAATTAACAGCTATATGCTTGCAGGTAGCGTCAAATAAAAAAATGTTTAAATAAACATTATGCTTATGTAATTAAAGTGAGTTCTAATTTCATTAATATTAATAGACGGTTACCCAAAGTGCAGTGAATGCAAGGCGACGAAGTTGGAGGGGAATGCTGCCGCAGTTTGCATAGTTTGTACGCCTCTGTACGGAATTTGCGCAGTGTCTTGGAAAGTTTGCTAGCATCATCCTCTTCTGCCTGTGGCTTTCAAGGTACGCATCTTATGTGTTGATTAAAAACCTGTTTGGCCGTGGGAATGGAAACCTAAATTACATTACAGAATTGTGATGCTTTATCGGGAATGACTGTGTTGTTATGGGTCACAAATTACAAGTTTGCAAACTGCAAACAATATCAACAATAAATTACTATTTAAAATAGTTTATATTTACTCAAGAGTCATTTGTCTGGTAATCTTTTTAATGATGATCACTTAATTGCATAGTCTAGGCTAAAATAGTATCTAGTCAGCGCAATATTGTCAGTTTAATGTGACCATATACCATTATCGTAAGTACGTGCCATAGACATTATTCATGAACTTCATTGCATCCTGCATTTTACACACTTCTGATAAGCTAATAGCCACAGATAATTCTGATTAGTCATTCCGTAATTGAGTCAAGTCAGCGAATATTTAGGAACAACGCAGCTTTCATGTCTAACAGGATTGGTGTGTTGGACGCTAAAAAGGTTGCATTCCCCTATTCGCCGTGGATTTACGTTTGTATGCGACTCGGACAACAAAATGGAGAAGGACATTACGGAAAAATTGGCGTGCCCAGTCTGCTTCGAAATTCCAACTGCGGAAATCTTCCAGTGCAAAAATGGACATACCATCTGCGCTAATTGCTCCGAGAATGTACGCGACTGTCCGCAGTGTCGGGTGCCTTACAAAGACGAGAAAATTCGGAACAGGGCTCTGGAGATGGTGTTGGATGCACAACAATTTAGTTGTCCAAATAAAGACTTGGGATGTTTGGCTATGGCCTTTAGGAAGGACATTCCAGCACATTTGAAGCGTTGCGAGTTTCAGTAAGCACTATGATTCAGCTACTCCATACGGTAATACATGTAATAATACGTAAGAATACGTAAGAAACTATGTTTATTGAATGCGTTTTAGGGAGGTCATTGTGCCAATATGTGAAATATTGGGCTACGCCTGCAACTTTACTGTCAACACTAAGAAAATTGGGGAGGCAGATGAGCATTTCAGAAGTGTTCACAATTTCCCTTATAGGAAATCGGCCGCAGGGAAAATTATTTTGGAAGGTTTTGGGGAAGCACGCCCCACGCACGCATTTGGAAGCCAACCATTTTTGAATATGCAAATGAACTTGGAGACATAAATAATAAATTCATCACGTTTGCTAAAATGAATGGAACTGACCAGACGGTGTCCTTCATTGTGCTTATACTGGGAGGATCACCTCAAGAAGCCAGAAACTATTCCGCAAAATTTATGCTGACAAGTCACAATGACGGGGTAAGCCGCAAACAAAATATCGATTCAGCAAAAGCATTACTGAAACAGGCATTCTTTTTCGAGTAGGAAATCCCTTTAGAATGGACAACGCCTTGCGTCGACACTGCATACGCTGACGTTGGAACTGGTGTACCTGCATTTCGTATTCCGGCGTCTATGCTACAGCAGAACTATACTATTGACGGTTGTGTGGAAGTGGCGGTAACAATCATACGAAAAGAACCGAAATTCAGTTTTATCGGACCTGCACGCACTTCAACGACAAGATGAGGAAAGTGTGTACTGAACATCCCTTTACTAGAATCATGCCATAAGTTTTACATATGCTATGCCAGTCATTTAAACATGTTTCGTTTTTTGTATTGATAATTTAATGGTACCAATTAGAAGAAATTGTTAAAGGAATTTACTCACATTAGAGATTATTTAAAAATATGCGAATCTTTTGTATACCTATCCCGAATGGCGCATCTTACAACATATACATTGAAACACGGAAGTTTAGAGACCTAAACTTGGACAGGTATTTAAGATCAGTTTGTTTGATTATATCATGGGAATTTCTTGACGGCTACGTTCAGGATGAATTTACTCGGTTTCTTTCAGTTTTCCCGAGCATTCCATAAAATTACATACCTACAATTTGTTACCTCATATTATTTTATTTGTTTGTATGCTATGCGTTTTCCTGCAAAAACGCATTCAGACGTAGGTGTGGGGTGGAGCTGAGCAAGGAATACAACTAGATATTTTTTATGATTGAACTTAATTGCATGTGCTGTCTGAATGAAGCAATTTTGAGGCAAAATATTATTTAATATATGTTGCTCCAGTAGAAACATGATGTGAAATGGCAGGTCAATATTTAAATAAGAAATAGACATGTAGATCATTTCACATAACACCAACTTGACCAACCCCCACTCATAACGAGTAAAAATAAACAAGTTTTCGCAACGAAGCGGTTATGAAGAACCAGTGCCTTAGTTCACACGGTGCGAAATGTGACGTTTTTTTCAGCAAGTGAATGAAGAAGATGATGCGATTCTGATGTAGCACACATGCGCAGAATGCTTCGCTAGTTATGAAACTAATATTAATATTATAGCCGCATAAAATGCGACTGTTTTATGCAGCCCGGTCTGGAGTTGCAGAATCCATAAAATGCTCCAATTGGAACCCCAAAAACAAAAAATCACAACCTATTTATGTGTGGTTCCAATAACGTCTCAATAGACCATCATGTTGTTGACGGCTGGAGTATTTCTGTACAATTTGCTGTGCGCTTTAGTGCCATGTGACATGCCCAAAAATCCACCGGAGGTCCTGCACGAACCCCGGAGCCTTTCAATGACGGTGCAGAATTTCCAACTGAAAACAAAAGAGCCTATTGTCAAGACGCCAAATGGAGTGCTGGAAGGATATTTTATGACGGCCATGAACGGGCGCATGTTTATGGCATTTGAGGGAGTCCCATACGGCGAGGCAGAAAGATGGAAGGTACTCACCAAGCGAAACAAACAATCCATTGATTTATCTGGCGAAGGCATTGACTATCCATTTAGCCAAATTTTGTTTCAAACAGTTGGCAACTCCAGCAAGATCATGGGGCGGTGTACGACAAGCCAAAAAGGTTGGACCGGACTGTCTTCAAATAAATCCAGTACAAATACTGCGGGTCGTTGGAAGCGAGAACTGCCTGTTTGTAAACGTGTACACGCCTCAAGTTCCAGACACTTTGGGTGGATTTAAAAAGTATCCAGTGATTATCTTCATTCATGGAGGGTGAGTTATATCTATTCAACATTAAAGCCAGCCAAGATCCTCATTGATAAAATTTCGTATTTTTAGTGCCTTCATATTTGGAACCGGAGCCGACTACGGACCCACATACCTCTTATCAGAAGACGTGATACTGGTCACTTTAAATTATCGGCTGGGTGCACTTGGTTTCATCAGTGCTGACGGTGTGCCTGCAAATCTGGGTTTAAAAGATCAAGCACTGGCACTCAAGTGGGTGCATGAAAACATTCAGCATTTTGGAGGAAATAAGCACAACGTGTCGCTATGGGGACAAAGTGCAGGAGCTGGAAGCGTCGCATTACATCTTATTTCTGACAAGACGAGGGACTACTTTAGCACAGTGTGTTTAATTTCCGGATCAGCTTTCAATCCGTGGGCCGTTCAAAGTCAGGCGAAAGTTCAGAAGTTAACGAGGAAGCTAGCTGGCTATTTTAACTGCGACAAGAAATCGCCATGGGATATGATGAGATGTCTTAGGAGAGTTAATGTAGATTTATTGGTGGTTTCACAATTTCATCTTCAGGTAAATGCAGAAACCATTCATGCACTTACGTACACATGGTAGACTTGGTAAATACTACTTAAAATTGTGTTAACTAAGTTACCATTTTATATTTCCTGTAGGATTGGTTTCCGTTTCCAGTAGCTGGATTCACGCCGATAGTGGAACCTAAGACCACGAATGCCTTCCTAACAATGCATCCTACAGAGGCTTATCGAGGCGGAGTTGTGGCAAAGAAACCAGTCGTTGCCGGAATGACAAGGGATGAAGGGAAAGGGATCATGCTCTGTAAAATACTACATTTTATCTTTTCACATTGAAAATATAGCAAACTTGACGTTAGGTGTAATTGGATCATTAATCGTCATGGTTGTATTAATATAGTTATGGTGCCAATACCACGAATGTTTTCCCTTCGCGTAATGTGGGATCAAATTGCCCCAACGTTCCTGGAGTTAAGAGGCGAAGTAAACGACACGGATGAAGTTGTTAGGAAAGTGGAGGAATTTTATTTCAGGGGACAGAATATTAGACAAGTTGACAATGATATTTTCGGGGAGGTGAATTAAGTAATGTCATGTATGGCTAGTGTAGTTTTGCATGATATCCAAACTAATTAGTATGTTACATCTTCTATAGATGCTATCTGATAGGTACCTGAACTCTGGCATTATCCAAGGAGTCCAGGCCCATACTTCATCGGGATCACCTACTTACATGTACCTATTTAATTATATAGAAGGAAATCACAACATAGGAAATTATGTTGGTTATCAGTCACGGGAATGGGGTACGTCAATACTATCACCAGTTTTATATTGAACTCAAAATCAGTTACTGTAATAGAATTCAACTTGCTATAATGATTTTTTTTCAGGAGCTGGCCATAATGAGGCAATCGTAACAACTTTTTATAAAAAAAAATGGCATGTGAATTAAGTTTAAAATTTACATGGTAATCGGTTTACATTTTACAGGATCTAACATATCTTTTCAATATGTCGAAATATTCTGATGCTCACAAACAAAATGACCCGGATCATGAGCTCAGTTCCATTATGGTGAATTTACTAGTCAACTTTGCGGCGACAGGGTAAGCGCTGCCATAATTTCTTACTCATGTATTTGGCTTCCGTTTTAAAAATAGTGACTATGATTTTGACACGCAGAATTACATTGTGTTTTTTAGAAAACCAACGCATAGGAACGAAAAGGGTGGGTACTTGGAAATGTGGGACACAACTAGCAGAAATCCCTCAGACATCAGAGTACTTCAACTGGACAGGGAAATAAAAATGATGCCGCTGCCGGAAAGAATTGTGGATCGGTTAAAATTTTGGAATGATTTGAAAGTGTCGACTATGAACTTGTGGGCGCCATTAAAGCCATGAATTAGCTTAAAGTATTATTCACCCATGCATAGATAGTATGTATTTAAAATAAAATAATAACCGTGAAAATTAGCTTACGCTTGTTCACCTGCGTAATGGTGTACATTAGGTCTCCTTGATTTTATTTGTGCATCAGTTTGCACTGCAATAAATCAAATTTAATGATTTCAACGTTATCAGCATAATAACAAAAAATATTTCATTGAAATGATGCGGAACTGATATCATTCATATCAGTGATAAGACACCAATTTTATCTCCATCGCATAATGGCAAAGTGCGTGTATTTTGGTGGGGCTCGCTGGCTCGCATACCCATCCTGACATCACGACTTGACTGTGACGGAAGTGATAATTAGCATGAAATATTCAAAATTCACCGTGTGTGCAAACTGGTTTCATTTCTCGTAATCATCTCTCCAAAACAAGTAGAACAGTGGATCTAGCTGTGTATATTTTACAACTATTTTAACAAAATTACATTCGTTAAAATATTGAAATGGAGAAGGATATAACAGAACATCTGTCTTGTCTAGTGTGTCTCGACATACCCCCTGCCGAAATATTTCAATGCAAAAAATAGGCATACAATCTGCGCCGATTGCTTAACAGGGTCCCCACCTGCCCGCAATGTAGAGTATCGTTTGAAGAAGGAAAAGTGCGTAATAGAGCCTTGGAGTTGATTTTAGACGCCAGCAAATTTAATTGTCCAAACGAAAGTCTTGGTTGTAACACACAGTCCTTCCGGAAAGACCTACCAGCACTTTTGAAATGCTGTGCATTCCAGTAAGGCTTGTAAACTTACTACAATTTTGAGACGGAATCAAGAATGATTATGAATTCAATGTGTTTTTTTGTTTTTAGAGAAATGGAATTTGAGCTTTGTCAAGCACTGGGCTATACGTGTCAATACAAAACAAGCACGACCAAACTTCCTCAAGCCATGGAACATTTCAAAGCTGTTCATAATTGTCCATAAAAGACGGGGGCATCTGCCAAGATTGTTTTGGAGAGTTTTGAGGCCACAAAGTTGAGCAAAACGCGTGTGTGGACGCCAACAATTCTGGAACACAAATTTGATGACCAGTCAACAACAAAAATGTTAACCTTTGCAAAAATAAACGGATCGGATCAAACACTCTCTTTGATTTCAGTACTCTTGGGTACGAAGGCCGACGCTGCACGCCACTCACTCAGTCACTTACCAATTCAGTGGAAATACCAGCGATGGGGTGGGTTCTACTAGTACATAACCCTCCACAACGGCACAACGTACGGAAAGGACAGGTGACATCAAAATTCGTGACCGTGTTTTTGGAGGATATTTTGGATTCAAGAAAATTTGAGTGTCCCACTAAGCTGTTAGGGTGGAGTGAATGTTTGAGTGGAAAGGACCAACCCTTGCACATATCAAACTGTAAATTCCGGTGATTATAACGAAGTTGCTAGATAACATGTCAGGGCAGACTTGTAAATGTTATTTCCACCAAATAGTGTTGCATCTCAAGGAAATCACCATACATTCGTTTCAACTGTATAGATTTAAACGCAAATTCAAAACATAAAAGTGGGATAAAACAGTTGTATGACAATCACAATTTGTTGAAGACAAGTGCAAGGAACAAACAGTATTGAACTTAAAAAGACAGCAGTATTCATTCACATATTGTGGTGCAGAAAGTAATTAGTTTGATGCGTAGAACACAAGTAATTTATATTTCTTTTTTCAAGTAATACGCCTTTGATAATCCAATATTTATTTTGTATTTGAAATGCATTTCGATGGGAGCATAGTATTTAGCATTTTGCTAATTGAGTGCTAACTTATTTTTATTGATTTTATTTATGTTTCAGAAGTAGATCGTACAATCCGTAACATGTAGTTTCTCAGGGCTATTACTTGGAAATAAAAAGATAGCAATTGACAGGATTGATAAAAGTAGGATATGACTAACTCTTATTTATAGGCTGTGTATGTATGATCGATTAGTACCTAAACTGAATGGACGAATAAATACGTATACTCTAATATTAAGTAAAAATAACATAGTTTTCTTGTATCGTTAACATAATCATTGTTGGACAATTACAGAAGTTTCATTTGAAGGCAGCATACATTAAGTGCTTATATACATTCTTAAAATAATAATTGTTGTTGTATTATAACAATTTTATTTTTTAATGTGTCTCCAATTTACAAGAAGGCAATCCCAATACATCTTTTATTTCTATGGTTGCAGTGTCGTTTGTGGATGTTGCTGTAACTGTTAAAATGCCACTTCTGTCAAGATTCATGAAAACAGTTACGCTTTCTTTGCCTGCTTTTGCTGGTGGAATTCCAGAGATGCTGAATTCTCTCAGCAGAATATTGTCCTTGGCCTGGTTACTTTCCCCTTGATAAACAATAATATTAGCAAACATTTGATAGTCTTTACACGTGTTGTATGTAAACATTTGCTGTTGTGGGTAGGGTGAATGTTTGTCAATAAGTCTGTGGAATTGCTGAGGCCTTCCTTCTACGATTGCCCTGATTCCTATTGACATTGGAATTACATTCTGAATTTTACCAATACCGAAGTCCGAGTCCTTGTCATGATTCACGTACGCCGCGTACACTGCAGCGCCATAAGCTACAGCCTCATCTGGGTTTACTTGTATATTCAGTTGTTTCCCCGGAAATGTAGCCCGCAATCTCTTTTGAAGCGTTGGAGCACGGGTTGATGCACCTACTAATATTATGTCATTAATTGACGCCTTAGAAATGTCACTGGATTTTAACGTACTCTCAATAATTCTTATCATTGTGTCGATCAACGGTTCTGTCAACCTATCATACATCTCTCGAGTCAAGTTAATGTTCATGTCTTGTCCATTTGCTATATTGGCGCATATAATGTTAACAGATGTTTTAGTGTCTAGGTGAATTTTCTGCTTCTCGCATTTTTCACGAATGATTGATAAGTTTCTCGCCTTTTCCTCGTCAGCGTGAATGTCAATTCCCGTCACTTTCTTGAATTCTTTTACGCAGTGTTCCACCATTTTTGTATCAAAATCTTCCCCACCAAGAAATGTGTCTCCACCAGTACAAATCACATTTATGTCATTACCACTTAAATCCACTACAGCCACGTCGAATGTTCCTCCTCCCAAATCTACTATAAACACTCGATTAGATCCATCATAAAGTTGATGGTAAGCGGTGCGCAATTGCCGCTGCTGTTGGTTCACTCAAAAGAGATAGAACCTTTACTCCCGCACCCTCTCCAGCCCTTTTTGTAGCACTCCTTTGACGGTCGTTGAAATATGCTGGCACGGTGATAACCGCACTTGCCACTGGTATTTTGAGAAATTCTTCCGCAAGTTCTTTACAGTATTTTAACAGCTCTGTTGATATATCTTCCGCACTGTACCACTCCGTATATTTCCGTCCTTTAATTTTAAGCGTGTTTTGATCAGACCATTCCGTTATAAAGTTCCAATCTTGCATACCACGTTTAAGGTCCTTATCATTCTTCAATCGCCCAATCATTCGCTTGGAATCATATATCGTGTTATGTGGATTTGGTACCTGGGACAGCAACGGTTATTTGACTGGTACCTATATCTATCCCTGCAATTTCTATATTCAATTTGTGATTGAGTGTTGTAGAGTCACGCTGCCTACTAACGCCACGACACAAAGTAAATGGGTTTGGTGCTGTACAAGATGCATTAGTTGACGGCGGTTGGAAGCGATTAACGGAGCAACAGCAAACGTACATGTTGTGAATGTTCACTGACGTATAGTGTGTTGGCGCAGTATTTGTCCTGGAGACATTATCAGGTTCTCTCGAAATCTAGAAACGATACAGTTTAACATCAAATTGTATAATAAAAAAAATGTCGGTTCATACGTGGCGGACAGTTTTCTATCTTAAGTATTGAAATAGCTTTAGCGGAGTGTACGCAAGTAGTGTCAAGTTTTCTACCATAGTTATCTCTAGGAAAACCATTTTTGCGCTTTTAGATCGTACACTTACTTGTGTTGCTATCCCTGTTTGTGAATGAATGCTCTCTTTTTCCTTTAATATATCCAAAGCACCGCTTTGATTTGTTAGCGTTAAACATTTCTTAAGAATCTCATATGCATTTGTTCTGGTCACCAAAATGTCATAAACACGTTTTGTCTGAATGGCTCCTTCTTTTGACAATGCACCCTGAGTAGGTATTTGAAATTAGAGTTGGATTTGCTGTAAATATCTATGTACAATAAGTAAAATGTCTGCCTTCAAGAGAATCACATTCCTCTCGATTCAGAACTTTTGCGGAATAAAGATGTGCCAGGAACGGAACGCTGCAAATAGTTCGCTCTAACAGTATTGGTAAGACGCTTTGAATAACCTCTTTTTGCCAGTCTTCCATTTTTGGGATCTTCCCTATGCGGATGAAAAGCTGAACCAAATTGACAGGAAACGCCAAGAATAGAAAAAGATACGAGATGTAAGTTAACACATAAAAGTTATTAATACTCTAATTAAATGGAATATTTTAAATTACATTTATGTCGATAGTTCAACAACTTATCTCTATAAGTATTTCAGAGTACACTAAAATACGATTATTTCCAGTGATTTGCGTTTTTGTATGAAAACTTGCAGAATAATTAGGAACCTCAATTATTCAAGATATGCTGAGCTGCAGTCCTTGCCTATAATCAAACTCCAAAAGCATTAACTGTTACGGTGCTTCTAAAGCAATAAGTTCAGGTTGGCTGAATTGTTTGTATGAGCTAGTTTTGTAACAACACTGATACGCGCATCATTGATATGTTAGTCATTGCAGTCATCTCGTAACCAAACGGTGATAAGAGTTTATATATATTTTTGTCGCAACAGCACAGTACAGATATAATACCACTGTTTTTTTCGAAGCGCAGCCTTGGAATATATTTGGCAATCATCATGACAATCTATAGACCAATAAAAATTCACAAAATATAAGGAATGGATCGACAATACTTATGATATTCTATATGCATTGATAGTTTAATTGCGCATCCAATATTGTTGTTACTGTGAACACTTGAGCAGAACGTAAATGAATGCCTCGTCACTGCGTAGCTCGATTCATCGAACACAATAAATCCATTACTTTATTGTCTTAAAAAATAAACCAATTGAGGGCACTCCTCCAGATGTTCATTATTACAACTTTATTCACTACCGGAAGCAAGAAATGCAGGAAAGGTAGTTATACCGATTGATATATGTGGTCTACGGTCCAAAAATTTGTTTGTGCCAATCAAAGGGAATGCTCAATTAAAGCTTACTAGTCATCTTGAAATTTGCTAGATTTATAGTTGCAGTGGTGGTAGGGCATAAATCACACTTGCTGTAGTTGCTGACTTTTCCAGAAGGATTTCGCATTTGAAAGCTACATTAATTCACATGCCAGTGTACAAATGTTTGTGATTTTATGGCTATTCCAATACCAATTGATGCACACTCTCTGATAAATCTTTAATTCTCATTCCAGTTGGAAACTTGATTTTTTGAAAATACAAGTTTCTGGTCTGTTTATGTAGATATTAGTATAGACGATATGGTTTATAGGTAATACATATTATTCCAACCGCTGTACCTATGTATGAAAGTAGTTCCCATATTTAGCTTTATCGGATTTGCCAGATGACCTCAAGCGTTTTGCGAGGTTGTCATTTGGATGTCAGTTGGTGCTCCAGCGTATTTCATCCCTTCTTCTCCCGAAACGATATTCTCTACGCCACCGTCATTTTCCTTCTCCATTACGAATCCCGAGAATAGTTGGACCATGTAAAAGCTGTACAAAATGATGGTACAGTGCGGGGCACGGTGAAGCTAGTACTATACCCTTTCCGTTCATATTTATAATAATGCGAGTTACGCTCAAAATATATGTTCTGTTCTGTTAAAAATAAATAGAATCTAGCATTTAATATCTTTTAAATATGTCAAGTTTCATTTACGTTCACAAGATCTCAGATCATGAATTCAGCACAATGATGGCCAACGTACAAGTCAACTTTGTAGGTACTGTGTACGCATCCTTATGTCATCAAGAAGATACATTTTCGGTTGCCCGTAAACAAAATGTATATTGTACTCACTATGAAATCATTATGCATAGCAAACCGGTACACCGAAATGATGAAGGTGGGCATTTGCAAGAATGGGTCAGGACTGACAGGAACCCCTCTCATATCAGCGGTCTACAGTTAGACATGAACGTTAAAATGATACCACTTCCGGAATGATGACGGATCGATTACTGTTCTGGAATAATTTGAGAATGCCAAAAATTATATTGTTGTCACCGATGGACTGATGAATTAAATTTTGATGTCAAATAGAATTCGTGCTCCAAATGGAAAATGTTAATCAGTAGCGGTTATAGAATTCTCAAATCACTGGCGGTTAGAGGACAGATTAAAATAACACCTTACAAAATATAAATGAATAGAAGCTTATCATCTCTTGTAGCGCCGTCATACAATTAACGACTCCGCATAAGCGACTAGACGTGCGCCTGCCCATTTATACCTACGCGGAATGCCTCGTGATCTCGTCAATATGGCTAAATTTGTGCTCGTCGTGGTATTATGTTGTTAATAAAAAAATATTATTTTTTTCTCCAAATCTCCTGAATGTTTAAGTATGTACAATAATTTGGGTTGTGTGGCGAATTGCGAAGCGAACCTGTTTCTAAAACACGGAAACCTGACCATGTACAGTTAATTCAACTAGAGTCCAACCATATCATGGACGTGCATGTGACATTATATCACATTCTGTAGTCCACAATTTCATGTAGTAAGATCTTATAACATATAGTTATTTCGTTTTATTGAGTTTTGATTGGTATTAAAGGGGAAAAGGTTATGGCATCGCGATTACTTGTTTACTCCAAATGATATATTTTACGAGAGTCCAATATGCACCACCTCGTTTCTCGGAAATAAATACTTTTATTACAGCCACTTTATAGTTTCAATGGGAATTGTAAGCTAACAAGCTGAATAATGAATGAATGAATTCAATAGGCTCATTGGAATTTTGTGCATCCTTTCATGCAATGGTTCAATTAGATCCAAGATGTGACTTGGAGAGGTGCGACGTAAAAATAATGATCGACTTGAGAGTGGTCACGGTTTCCTCCATTAATTTAGATAAATTGGGTTGGATTATATGTATTCATCATAGCATTGCATTCCTGAATAATCTTAACAGGTTTTGGTGGCAAATGGTTTCCTTATCGGCATGGATTGTAACGCAATTTTGAAAAATTAGTTACTTAATATAGGTACACTGTCTTAAATGTCTGCAGAAAATTGCATTTCAAATTAATGTGAGTACAGGCTACCTATCGTTTTGTGATGTTACAGACCATCACTGTGTAATCGCTGTATCAAACAAGGAAAGTAAAGGTTTGAATGAAAAGTGGATCACAACATTTACACGTTTCTAAAATAAATGGAAGTGCAATTTAATAATATCATACTAATAGTAAGCGGAAAATGTGCCTGCTTGTGTAATGCAACGTTTATATACAATCCTGTTGTTTGTTCGCACGGTATATGATGTTTTGTTTTGCAAAACAAATAAATGACGAAAGTGAATAAAACTACTTCATGGAAGCTAATGGAAAATAGTTAGTAGTTATCCGCATTCCAAATTTGAGTGCAAAGTAAATCTGGAGTCCGGAGTGGATTCTCGTGAGCAATGAACTTCTCTGCATTGAGTCACAAGAATTCCAAAACTAAAATTTCCGGGATACCCAAGAATTTGCTAATAAGTCATGTTGCTAGCAGGAGGTGTCTTTTTACTCAATTTACTTTGTGCCATAGTTCCCTGTACTAGGCCACGAAATCCGCCGGAAATTCTACAAAATCCTCAGAGCCATTCAATGAGGGCCCGAAATCTCCAATTGCAAACAAAGACGCCGTTTGTCCGCATTCCAAATGGTGCCCTTAGGGGTTATTTGATGACCGCCATGAATGGGAGAACATTCATGGCTTTTGAGGGTATCCCGTACGCCGACGCGGAAAGATGGAAGGTATGAATGTAAGCATGGAACCATCAATTTAAGTAGATTCATCTTTGACATTACAATTTTAATTGAATATTGCAAAAACAGTTGGCGACCCCAGCAAAGCCATGGAGTGGCGTACGAAGAGTAATGAAACCGGGACCAGAGTGCCTTCAGCTTAGCGTCGTAAAAATGTTGCGAGTGGCAGGAAGCGAAAATTGTCTATTTCTTAACGTGTACACACCTGAAGTTCCAGACCCATCGAATGACTGTAAAAAGTATCCTGTAGTTGTCTATATTCATGGAGGGTGAGCCAGATCTTACTAACATTACATTCTGTGTGACTTGTCATCATTACGATTTAAATATTTTTAGGTCATTCATATTTGGATCGGGAGCTGACCATGGTCCTACATATCTCTTATCAGAAGACGTCATCTTGGTCACGTTGAACTATCGTTTGGGTGTATTGGGATTCATAACTGCAGACGGAGTGCCAGCCAATCTCGGACTTAAAGATCAGGCATTGGCGTTAAAGTGGGTTCATGATAACATTGAATATTTTGGAGGAAACAAGCATAACGTGTCGCTGTGGGGACAGAGTGCTGGAGCCGCAAGCGTTGGCCTGCATCTCATTTCTAATAAAACGAGAAATTACTTTAGCTCTGGGCTTGCCATGTCTGGTTCAGCATTCAGTCCGTGGGCGGTGCAAACTAGAGAGAGAAATATGGAGTTTACGAGGAAACTAGCTGGGTATTTTGGATGTAACAGGAAGTCTTCAAGTGATTTGATGCAATGTCTCAGAAGAGTTAACGTGGATTTATTAGTCGTCACTCAAGTTCATCTCCATGTACGCAAGCACCACTGATATGAGTTGCATACAGTTATTTTTATTAATTGAAAATTAGCCACTTATGTTTTGATAGGAATGGTTTCCCTTCCCAGTTGCTACGTTCACCCCGACAGTGGAACCCAATGACCCGGACGCCTTTTTGACCGTGTCCCCGGCGGATGCTTATCGATCTGGAATCGTGGCGAAGAAGCCCATGGTTTTTGGAATGACGAAGGAGGAAGGGAAAGGTCTATTGATGTGTAAGGACATGTACAATTTTTATATACATATTTTACGTAAAGGCCACCAACACAAAGTTTACACCGCTATGACTATCTTTGTCAGTTATGATGCCAATCCCACGAATCGTTGCTCTTCGGACAATGTGGAGCCAACTTGCCCCAACAGTCCTTCACTTGAAAGGCTTTGTTAACAACACTGATGAAGTAGTGGCTAAAGTTGAGGATTTCTATTTTCAAGGGCGTTCTGTCAGACAAGTTGACCTATATTCGATTGGGGAGGTGCGCCACCACTATCCGTTACAAATTAGTAGCGGACAATTGAATGAAAAGTTTCTTTCGGAGGCAGATGTGGAATACTTTATAATATATTTTGCGACTTTCCTTCAACAGATGCTATCGGATAGATATATACACTCTGGCGTTGTTCAAGGTGGCCAGGCCCATTCGTCGTTAGGGGCACCTAGCTACATGTACCTATTTTCATACAGGGAAGGAAATCACAATTTGGCCAATTTTATCGGTTACCAGTCAAGTGAATGGGGTATGACATGACTGCCTTAATTTTTATTCAAGGGGAAGCATGTTCCTTAGAAGACTCTAATCCATTCCATTTATTTGCAGGCGCAAGTCACGGTGAGGCAGGTGCTAAATCATAAAATTGATATCAATAATTTTAATTTGGAGTGATTTCAAATATCTATGTTATGTTCACTAAATAATAGGACATGACATATCTTTTTAATATGTCCAACTTTGTTGACGCACACAAGCAAAGTGATCCGGATCATCAACTGAGCTCAATAATGATTAACCTATTAGTCGACTTTGCAGAAACTGGGTAAGCACGTCATGTCTGATGTCGCTTCACTTATCATTTACTTTTTGTTGCAGAAAACGTAAGATTATTGCTAGTAATGATAATGGCACCGCCATTAAACTGTTTTAGCAAACCAGTCTTCAAACATGGGAAAGGTGAGTATGTGGATGTATGGAATACAAGTGGCAATGACCATTCGCATATCAACGTTCTTCAATTGGACAGGGATATCAAAATGATACCACTCCCTGAAAGAATGGTGACTCGACTTAAGTTTTGGAATGATTTGAATGTACCTAATATGAACCTGTGGTCACCACTGGACCGATGAAAATGTATATTCCTATCTCAA
Source organism: Sinella curviseta (assembly GCA_004115045.4). NCBI lineage: Eukaryota > Metazoa > Arthropoda > Collembola > Entomobryomorpha > Entomobryidae > Sinella > Sinella curviseta. The sequence continues at coordinate 16,175,962 of CM023203.3, forward strand.
GCCATGTGAAAACAAGAAATAGCAGGAATAGTGCAAGGGATTGTATACATTTTTCGTCGTAGTTGCCAATAAATGGGAATAAGTTCTCAGCAATCATCCGACCTAATTTCGTTGAAATAAAAAAACTCCAGTTTCATAAACTAAGCACCATTGGGTCACAATTATGATATAAAGTTACAGAAAGACGCAAGTTTACTCCGATTGACTCCACTCTCTTAAAATGCTCCTCAAACATATCCAGCGCACATTGGAAGTATTAAGGATTTTGGTTATGGGCTTATAATATTGTGGGAAATGCAAACAATCTAGGTTACATGGAGATTTTCTTATCAGTTCATAGAATTACCCATGTATGTATTTAAACCCAGAATAGTCTTCCAGACAAATGTGCTTATGTACATTCCAGCGGCAATACATTCACATGCTGGTTGCAAGTGATTGGTGGTAGAATTTGATCATAATTTCTGATTAAATTAAAGAATTTATATTGTACGTGTGGTCCGTGATATGCAAACGTGCAAAAAGCTTGATGATTTAGCCCATTAAATTGAATATGATGAATATGAAATAGCATCAGCCACCAAACAAATTCCTGACTGTAATAATAGCGAACAAACATTTTCTGATTTTATAAATATATAGAATACCTAGTAGGTAAATATTATCACTTTTCAGCGAAAAAATGGCAAGATCGCGTTGTGCAACAAATGTTTGGTGGAACCGGTGAGTTGATTCACACGGCATATTATGATGGGATCACAGGCTGGCCAATATAATGACGACAATGAGATTCCGAGATAAATCTGATCAACAGGGGACGAATTGCTCTTATATTGGTTTATTTTCCAGGTAGAATACAGAGTTCAATGAGAGCAAGAACTGGGGTGATCAACAAAATTTTAAGGAAAAGCACAACGTTTAGAAAATTTATACTATAAAGTGTGTTTCAAAAACTAGACTGATAAAGCATGCTACTAACAGGTGCAGTGTTCCTGTACCATTTGCTTTGCGCTTTAGTACCGTGCACATTTCCACGAAATCCTCCGGAGATACTTCCCGAACCCCGGAGCCTTTCAATGACAGTGCAGAATTACCAACTGAGAACAAAGCAGCCCATTGTCGAGACCCCAAATGGGGCTTTGGAGGGATACTTCATGACGGCCATGAATGGACGCATGTTCATGGCCTTTGAAGGAATTCCGTATGGGGATGCGGAAAGATGGAAGGTAAAAACGTAACGAAAATAAAAGTTGTATTTATTTCCACCGACTTGACCAAACATATAAATGATTGTTACAAATACAGTTGGCCACTCCGGTAAGACCTTGGCGTGGGGTTCGTCAAGCAAAACAGCCTGGACACGACTGTCTTCAAGTTAGTCTCGTAAAAATACTGCGGGTTTCTGGAAACGAAAGATGCCTCTTCCTCAACGTGTACACACCGCAAGTTCCTGATTCTCCAAATGATTATAAAAAGTATCCCGTGATTGTCTTCATTCATGGAGGGTGAGCTACATCTTTGCAGCATTATGTAATACTTAGTACGGCGTTGATCAACCTAAACTATTTTCAGGTCATTCATTTTTGGTTCTGGAGCGGACAACGGACCTACATACCTGTTATCTGAGCAAGTGATTCTGATAACATTAAATTATCGGCTGGGTGTACTGGGCTTTATGAGTGCAGACGGAGTACCCGCAAATCTCGGATTGAAGGACCAAGCCTTGGCGTTAAAATGGATTCATGAAAACATTGATCATTTTGGAGGCAATAAACATAACGTGTCACTATGGGGACAAAGTTCAGGAGCCGCCAGCGTTGGTCTACATCTCACATCAGAAAAGACAAGAAATTACTTTAGCACCGCGGTTGCCATGTCAGGCTCAGGTTTGAGTCCTTGGGCAGTACAGAGCCAGGAGAAAGTTAGGGAATACGTCGATGAGCTGGCTAGTTATTTTAGGTGTGAACGGAAGGCGTCTTGGGAAATGATTAAATGTCTTAGGGGAGTTAATGTGAATTTGCTTGTTGCTACGCAACTTAATCTTCACGTAAGTGTGCCAAGCATTTGCACATACAAAGATACTTTATAAAAAAGTAGTAACAATTGATATAATGTAGTGAGTCAATATAATAATAAGTGTTTCTTTTCCAGAAATGGTTTCCATTTCCTGTTGTGACATTCACGCCCATAGTGGAACCTAATCATTCCGACGCTTTCTTAACAATAAACCCGGCAGAGGCTTATCGGAATGGACATGTGGCAAGGAAACCCGTCATCTTTGGCATGACAAAGGACGAAGGGAAAGGGCTAATGATGTGTAAATGACACTTGCTATAATGAAAGATTCAAGTCCTACTGATACATTTATTATTTTTTGTTACTAATTATCTCGTCATTCAATTTTGCATGTGTACAGTTTTTATGCCAGTTCCAAAAATGTTTTCCTTGCGGGTGATGTGGAATCAGATCGCCCCATTATTCCTTCACCTTAGAGGTTATGTTAACGATACCGATGCAATTGTAGCCAAAGTGGAAGATTTTTATTTTCAAGGGCAGAGCGTGCGACATGTTCATCTCGATTCATTTGGAGAGGTCAGCTACGTTTATTGTCCAGTCCGATTTAGATAAATGACTAGACTATACAAAATTACGTGTCTAGTAAATATTAGTGATCCAAGTTACTACCTTTTAATAGATGCTATCGGATAGGTACATTAACGCGGGAGTTGTTCAAGGAGTCCAGGCCCATTGTGAATCTGGATCCCCCACTTACATGTATATGTTTTCGTACAAAGAAGGAAATCATAATGTAGCTGATAATATCGGCTATACGTCAAGAGAATGGGGTCTGTCATGAGCACGTGCATTTTGCAATTGAACAAACATTAGTCTTTTTTTTAAATGACTAATAATGTGAATTGTTATTTCAGGTGTGGGGCATGGCGAGGTAAGTGCAAGTTGTTTTTGATGAAGAAATATATTATGTGTTCAGACTGGTTATAAAGGTCAACAATGAATTATCCTTTAATTATGTAGGACATGACGTATCTTTTCAATATGTCAAATTATGTTGACGCTCAAAAGCAAGGCGAACCGGATCGTGAACTTAGCTCAATCATGGTGAACTTACTAGCCAACTTTGCAGCAACTGGGTAACATCCTTTATTTTAACATTGAAACCTACTAATTACAGTTGTAAATATAAAACATTCGATGCCTATGACATTGACAAAGCTATAATATTGCACTTCAGTAAACCAGTGTATAGAAATGAAAAAGGTCAACATATGGGAATATGGGATACAACTGGTGGAAATCCCTCGCATATAAACGTTCTTCAATTCGATAAGGAAATCAAAATGACACCTCTACCGGAACGAATAGTGGAGAGAGTGAAGTTCTGGAATAATTTAAATGTGCCAGATATGACGTTATGGTCTCCTATAAGCCGATGAATAAAGTTGGAAGTATTACATAAATGTAAATTTGTTAATATTTCAAAATTCAAAAACGCGTCCATTTGGCAAATAAATAGAATTAATGGCGTAAAGATAGCATATAAAAAATTCATGAATTCTTTATTTCAATGTTGTCTTATTTTTCATTCGTCATGTGTGTATTGCATTGAATAAGCAACGTCCTTTCCTGTGAAATGATGCTAAAGAAAATTTCATTGACAATATACCTAAAAATTAAATCAGCGACGTTGAACTGTGTATGTTCCGCAATCTTGCGAGGTGGATGTCGGTCTTCCGCTGGAATTGACGACTGGACATTTGGATGGGCATTCGCTTCTTCCATCTTATATTGCTTTTGTTGTATTAACATTCTCTGAAAATTCGTGATTATATAAAAAGTTTTTTAAATGAAAAACAGCATTTCTCTTATATAATTTACTATTATGCTTCACGAAGAGCATTGTTTTTAACGGAGGGTGTTACTGAAATTATTCCGCACTATATTGAATTATTAACTGGTATAAAATAGACAATGGGGAAAAGTTGTTAGTTCATATAATTCAATTGGAGAGCACATTGCACTTTGGAGTATTTACAGACATGGGCGCACTTGCACTTGGTCCTTCTGAAAAAATATGGACGAATTTGTCCTTTAATTTATAAATGCACTGACTGTTGGATAGGATCCGGAGTAGTAGTTTCTTTTGGTAGTTCCGAGATACGCGCTACGGGATTTCCTTTACAAGTTTACTCAGAATGATTCCCTCTTGTCCAGCTCAAATGGCATAAAAATGCTTGCACGCCAACGCGCAAGTTTTGGTGAAGTTCTGGAACGACTTGCATGTGCCAAATGATTGTCGCCTTTAAACTGATGAATTAAATGGAAACAACAGGACAACGTTTAAAAAGATATTCTGATACGCCCACCATGTATTTCGTATTTTCCTTTAATCGTATTATTGCTGTATTGAGTAAGCATCTATGTTACATGTTATTAGATTTTGACGATGATGCTACCTCTTTTGTGCTCACAGGCTGCCACATGAGCGGAATGCATCAAGTTCACATTCATTAGCTCATTGTAAAAGCTCTTCCTGAATAGTTGCATTGCTGGGAAATCAGTTTAAATTTGTGTCAGGTCTTTGGATATTCACGCAAGTACAAAACAAGTAGCACAAAATACCTGACACAGTCGCGCAATTTAAAGCCATTCATAACACGTCACATCTGAATGTTATCGGTTCAAAAATCATCCTGGTACATTTTGGAGAAAACTTAAATTGTACGCCATGAGCAAACTTCTGGAACCTGAAAACGCAACGCCAAGTTTGCATGGATTATCACCAGTTCATTGATTGCAATCAATATCAACTACGGTGACAAATATCTACCCTTGGAGTATAATACTATATTAAATTAGAATTAAAGACGTTGCGGGATGATTACCTACTGGCTTACACTGAATGATTTGATTCTGCTCAAATGCCCAAGAACATATCCACCGTACCACGCAAGTTTTGGAGATTTTAGTGAATATGTTTATTATTTTCATATCAAGTTTATTTTTATCGTGGGAATGGCAAGCTATTTAACATATATGGCCGGATTGTTGCTAGATTGACTGGCGGTTTGTCCATCATGCCAAACAATTATCAATGTTTTAACTAAAATATCTTACCTATACGGAGATGTGTTCAATTTTGCCAGCCACAATCCATTCACATGTTGGATATAAAATAAGATCATGACTGGAGATTGAGTTCCTTTGTTATAAACTCGTTACTCGTTACATAATAATTACACTTGCTTCACCCAAAACCGGATCCCATTACGCTAAGAAAAATTATTTTCCCGGTCGTCATACCTATGCACTCTTAATGTTCCTATGTGCAGCCTACCGTTTTATGATATTACGCAATAATTTGTACATGCTGTATTAAACCGCCCCCACAAAATTCCAACTTCGGACAAAAACAAAAAAAATCACATCTTAATGAGATGCGAGGCTAACGTAATGGTACATTTAAGAATAAGAACGTTTTCCTTCTTGGTACAAAATGATGACCGGTTTCGATTTAATTTATTCACCAACGGATTCATGCTTCCTATTAAAACTTCAAATTTATGAAAATATTACCTTAATGATATGAATAGTAAAAGTATGATATAGTTACATTCCGGGTCTTTTAAGTTAAAATGCCGACTGGAGCCAGAATTGGAAAAAAGTTTCCTCCTCTTTAAGCTTGTAATATTAGCATAGGCACGTGCATGTTACCCATCGTTTTATGACCTTGTTTGTTACACAATAATTCGCCGACTGAGCTGGGTGAATACTATCAGCCAAGAAAAATAGTAATTTGGAATGGTAACATTTCGTATTTCTTAAACACATTAAAAATATTTTTTTATAATAATTTCAGCGTAAAATGATCAAGTTTATAAAATGCAGTAGTAGAACTAGAGCGTGCATTCACACGGCAAATGATGTTCTCTTTGACTGACCCAATTAATCACGGTAATGATATGCGGGATGAAACGTATGTACGGACGATGACCGACTGGCGAGAATAATTCTATTTTTATTTTCAGTTGAAACGCAAGATCTGTTAGACTGGACTAGACTGGAGTCTATACTGGAGCTGAAGCTACACACATAATAGAATTTTCAAGTGGAAATTTATAGTTGTCCGTATTTACAATTAAGTTTGGTTGGCATAATTAGAAAATGCATCATGTTGCTAGCAGCGGGTGTGTTTCTGTACCATTTACTGTGCGCCTTGGTTCCCTGTACAGTGCCACGAAATCCCCCTGAGGTTCTCACGAATCCCAGGAGCCTTTCAATGAGGCTGCACAATTCCCATCTGAGATCGAAGACGCCGTTTGTTCGGACCACGAATGGAGCCCTTGAGGGATATTTCATGACGGCGATGAACGGACGTACATTCATGGCTTTTGAGGGAATTCCATATGGAGACGCAGAAAGATGGAAGGTACAAATATACGAAATTGGTAAATTATAAACTAAATTTTATTGAAATAACGTATTGAGGTTATTGTAACCACACAGTTGGCCACCCCGACAAGGTCATGGCGTGGGGTCCGTCAAGCCAAAAGACCGGGACCAGACTGCCTTCAGATAAGTCCCATTCAAGCATTACGTGTGTATGGAAACGAGAGATGCCTCTTTCTAAACGTGTACACGCCCCAAATTCAAGATTCCTCGAATGGCCGCAGAATGTATCCTGTTATAGTTTTCATTCATGGAGGGTAGGTTAAGACTTATAAACTATACATGTTTCGTTTCTCTTTGATACGCCTAGATTACTTTTAGGTCGTTCGTGTTTGGATCTGGAGCGGACAACGGTCCTGCATACCTATTATCAGAGGAAGTGATTCTGGTTACACTAAATTACCGACTTGGTGTGCTGGGTTTTATGAATGCAGACGGAGTGCCTCCGAATCTTGGTCTCAAGGACCAGGTACTTGCCCTAAAGTGGGTTCACGAAAACATTGAATATTTTGGAGGAAATAAACATAACGTGTCACTATGGGGACAGAGTGCTGGAGCAGGATGCGTTGCTTTGCATCTCATATCCGAGAAAACGAGAAATTATTTTAGCACAGCGGTTGCCATGTCTGGGTCAGCGTTGAGTATGTGGGCAGTACAGAGCCAGGAAAAAGTTAGGGAGTACGTCAGTCAGCTGGCTGGTTATTTCCGCTGTGACCGGAAAGCGTCGCGGGATTTGATTAGATGCCTCAGGCGAGTTAACGTGAACTTGTTGGTGGCGTCACAGTTTTCTCTCTACGTGAGTGTGAAGCAGTAACTTATCTTATGACAGCAATAGATACTTGTGTGCGTGTTCAACAGTTGTTAATTAGACTTTCGTATTACTTTAACAGGATTGGTTCCCTTTTCCGTCTGCCATTTTTACACCAACCGTGGAAGCAAATCATCCCGACGCATTTTTAACAATATCTCCATGGGAGGCTTATCGGAATGGACTTGTCGCTAAGAAGCCCATGGTTTTCGGAATGACGAAAGACGAAGGAATGGGGCTCATGATGCGTAATACAAAATATATTTTTATATTTCTAGCTTCCCGAAAAAATCTGTTTCCTTGTACTTATTTTACGAATAATTAACAAACATCAGTGCAATCGTCATTAATCTTTATCGATACACAGTTTTAGCGCCGATACCCCGAATGTTTTCACTCCGGGCAATGTGGACTCAAATCGCCCCATCATTTCTTCACCTTAAAGGTTTGGTTAATGACACGAACAAAGCTGTTAAGAAAGTAGAGGAATTTTATTTCCAAGGGCATAACGTACGTCAAGTTGGTGTAGATACATTTGCAAAGGTTAGTTCTCGTTTTTGGACAAGTAAATAGTTTCTATTTATGCTGAAATGCAATCCGTGTGATATTCTTTCTGCAGATAATATCTGATAGGTATATAAACTCTGGCGTTGTTCGGGGCGTCCAGGCTCACACATCATTGGGAGTACCCACGTACATGTACCTATTTTCGTACAGGGAAGGCAATCACAATTTGGCCGATAATATCGGCTACAGGGCAAATGAATGGGGTATGTCATGATTGTCTCACATTTTGTATTGAGGGGAAAATGTTTTAATACAAATTTCAAACGTTTAACGTTTTCAGGTGTTGTGCACGGTGAGGCAGGTGCAAAACCTTTCTTGTGATTATTACTAACATGGGGCATGAATGACCAAAGATCAGCAATGCGAATTATTCATATTTTACAGGACCTCACATACCTCTTCAACATGTCAAATGTTGTTGATGCTCAAAGGCAAAGTGACCCGGATCATGAGCTTAGCGCTATAATGGTCAACTTGCTTGTCAACTTTGCAGCTTCTGGGTAAGCGTAATCATATTGCAATTTACATTTGCTCACAGTTTCCCTGAACGGAAAATAACAAAAATTACATTGATGGCGTGCTCATAAAATTTGTTGGTAGTAAACCAGTGATCCGAAATGACAAAGGTGGATATTTGGAAGTATGGGACAAAACTGGAAGCAATTCTCCGCATATAAACGTCCTTCAACTGGACAGGGACATAAAAATGGTGCCGTTGCCCGCCGGAATGGTGGATGGTTTAAAATTCTGGAATAATTTGAATGTGCCAAATATGAAGTTGTGGTCGCCGTTGAAGTGAATAACCAACTCAAATTTAATTTGATGCTACCAGAACGGTCTAGAGTATTGGGTCCATGCGTGTATTCCTACATAATTTTATATAATACATAATTTTTAAATGCCACGCTAATCGTGTATGTCTAAATCTTAAATTGATATTGAATTTTCTTTCCTGCATCTTACAGCTGCACTGCAAATTCATCCATAACAACATGATACACAAACTCATTCTCATTCCGTTTCAATAAAAGCTATATGAAATCTAGGTTACGTTTCCATCAATAGTGAAGCGGCAGAACAATGGGTTATTCAGCTTTTAGTAGGTAAGCATTAAATGCGAGCGAAATCATTTTTTAGAGTGAATTCTAGCATTCCAGTTCTACTCCGTAATGAGCTACGTAGCTTATTGTCGAAGTGGAATCATGAATGCACTTTACAACGTATAGTAAAATACACGCAGTGAACTGGATATGACATTTCTACCATTTCTCTTATGCGCAGCAGGCATGATACTCTGCAAAATACATTTGTAATACAGATGAGAATCATGAGGAACATGAATGAATAGTGCAGCTCATTAGTCATACAGAAGCTGTCAGGCATACTGGCACTCTGATAATACCTCACTCAGGTGTATTAGTCATCTGTGCGGTAAACAACTGCATCGCATAGGCAAAATATTCTCTCATTTCGATTTTGATTCACATTTAGTAATATTGATAGACTGAGTGATTGATTATTACTATTTACTTCGTTGCAAATAAAACTACCATAAAGCTAAGCATTTCCACGTTACATATATGTAACTGTGAAGGAATCATGGTGGAAGATTTCAGTGAGCAGTTTGCTTGTCCGGTCTGTCTTGACATCCCGGTTGCAGAAATATACCAGTGCATAAATGGCCACACAATTTGTAATTTGTGCTCCAACAATGTTTTGCGAACGTGTCCCCAGTGTCGGGTACCATTCGGGCAGGACAAAATCCGGAATCGGGCTCTGGAATTGATTCTTGATGGACGAAAGTTTCCTTGTCCGAATAGGGAAGTGGGATGCACCAAGTTGATGGCTAGAGGAGATCTTGCCGAGCACTCTAAAATCTGTGAATTCCAGTACGTGTTAAACCCCATTTAAACATTTTGATACCGATATAATTTACTTTTTAAATGATATGATATGTAATGCCTCTATTTCACCATGGTGTTCATATATAATTTTCAGAGAGCTAAAAATCCACCTGTGCCAAACCATTGGGATAGCTTGCAACTTTTCCACAAGTAGCATAAAGGTGCCCGAGCTCATACGTCATTTTAGTGATGTACACAATTTTAGTCCAACCTACTTTGATGGGTTAGCAGGTCAAATAAATCTTGCAAATTTCCAAAACACGACACTGAACATCACCAGCATCTACACGCCCATATTTCTCAAGGAGTCATCTACCAATCATGAGTATTCTCCCAGGTTCATTGCACTTGCAAAAGTTAACGGACGGGATCAAACCATGTCATTTGTAGTGAGCTATTTGGGCGTTGTTCCCTCCGACCACGCAAAATACACTGCAAGGTTTATAGTGACCAGTGGAAGAGAAATGGTAAGGTGGCTCCATTAAATACATTAATTATTTGTATTGCCAGCATGAAAATGTGTAGCAGTGATTTATTCGCGTTCAGGAGGCGCCACTGGAGTGGATTATTCCAGTCATTGGCCTAGGCAGTATGGAAAGTGCTGTCACCACACCGGTATTCAGGGTCGATGGCAGTTATCTCAAACGCCACTGTGCCGCAGACGGACAATTGAGTATTAGCGTACTTATCAGGCGCGAAACTGAAGCAGCAATTGAACCAGTCAAATTGTTGGAAAAGGGGACTGTGCTTTGCTTCCCTTTGGAGAAGTCCCCTAATGAAGAGCAAAGTAATTTAGTGTCACAATATTGCAAACATATAATTCATCATTAATACTTTCTGCAAATATTAAACTTTACATCATCGGTATTTATTTAGAAACCGGAAGAAGGGGAGAGAATCCAGAGGACAATGTTTCATCAGACGGGGAGTATGAGAGCCGTGGTGTATTTTGCGACGGATGCAACACCGGAAGTGAGGCGATTAAGGGGACCCGTTACCACTGTTTACAATGTGAGGACTACGACCTTTGCAGTAATTGTATGGGTGACCGCGTTCACTCGCATCATCTCTTCACACCAATCACGAATGATGCGGAGCGAATTGCGTTAACAAAATTAAAATACGACAGCGTGTAAGCTATGGGTTTAAATAACTAATAATTTATTTCATGGATTTTGTTGCATGGCATAAAGCAAATTCTTGATCCTTAATAGGTTGGGAGGCACCAAACCACTTTTAACGGGTGACATAACTGTCGGTAAGTACCAATTATGTAACGTAAAGGACAACTTGTCAATTATCTTCATGAATTTATTGCCAATATTGTACACTGTATTTCGATTCCCACACATGTTTGTGATTTAAGGAGCGGGTCCACTGGTTTGCGACGAGTGCAAAACTGAAACATCCCAGAATAACAAGTTGGCAGTATTTTGCGTCGAGTGCCATGAATCTCGTGGAGTGTGTGAAAGCTGCTGCAAAAAGGAACGCGTTTCGAACATTTGTAAAAGGCATAGTTATTACGAGCTGAATTGCTGAAAGATACCATTCAGTATGAAGACTTTCATGTAATATGCAAAAGTATTATGTACCGCGATTAAGATGCCGTTCAATTAACGTTTAGAAATGGCTATTTTATTTGCAACTGAACACAAGTTTGTCACCATGATTTTTCTGTTCAACAAAATATATAATCTTTCATTTATTATATTAGCAAGATTTAATACCGGTTAGACATCTAATTGAAAATTATTGTATACATTTGGCAATACAACGTTGCGTAAAAATAAATGTTTGCTTTGGGCGCCATCGGATGGGACCACAGCCGCTGAAAAAAATAATTAATACTAACCATGACGGAAAACTTCGTCATGTGTCACTGAACATATTATTTTCTATACTGTATTCATGAATGCTATACATTACTATAATCATTGACAAAATGTACATAAATCCAACGAAAACATTATATATCATTTTTGGGATGTTACCAAGACAAACCATGTATTTGCTAGCATTTCTGCTAAATATTTCCATCCACATCAAAAACCATCTAATTAGTATGTCCACAGCAATATTAAATTCTTCCCTGGAAATTATATTCGTCTCTGTGGCGACCATTGAATATTGAACGTGATTATCCTCATGACTAGCATGGCTCTCCGTTGTATTATTTAAAGGAAAGTCATGTCGCACCGGGTATGTATGTTCCAAACATACCACATTTCCCGTGCGCCGATCATAGCGCCCATTTTGAATTATTCTCGCAACAGTTCTGTACAAGCTGGTTCTCTGATACTCCAACCTATTGCATTCTTCTTCGGAAAGATTTTCTTTGCGATTTCGGTCGTTATCCTCGTCTTCAAGAGCCTCTGCAAGAAACTTGGCGTGGGAAGGTATTGAGTTCATGGAGTGGCCATAACTCACAAATCGGACGATATTGTCGATTTTGAAAGAGGGCTGTTGCTCTGCATGCCCAAATTCACACTTGCAGTTGTTGTCGCAATTTCCTGTGAGGTGCCAGCTTCCGCAGTCTAAGATAAAACGGAAAACAAATATATGGAATTAAAATAAAAATATGATAAGAATGAGAAGTAAAGTATTAGCAGAATTCGTATAGGTACATGTTTTAATGGAGAATGGAATGGAAGTTTTTCTTGACAATATCAAGTTCATGCAAAACTGTAGCATGACTTTCCTCACGGCTTTTAAAGAACGCCCACTGTCAATGTAAATGGCACCCACAAGTGATTCCAAAAAGTCATGAGTGTCGTTAATCCTCACCCACTCCTCTTTCATCACATATTCGATCAACTCAAGCTGACGACAAATTAAATTTTGAAAATTTGCGTTGCTGTACTCATTTATCGTTTTGGCATTGAAATACACTCCTGTGTCGTCATTCACATAATACCAATACAAGTACTCAGAAATCACCAACTGGTAGATCGCATCACCGAGAATCTGGAGAATCTCGTAATTTGCAACGTTAGCTAAATCGTCATGAATCTTGTCGTTGACACTGTCGTGTGTCAAAGATTGTTCTAGGATGGACTGGTCAGAAAATTTATAGTCCAGTTTATCCTCCAATTCTTCAGGAGAACTTGGCATGCGCAAAAACATTTGTGTCAGGAAATTTCGAACGTTTATGGTGTCACACTTTTTTCTCTTGAACGGATTCCATTTGATGGCATCCCCAAGAAAATTGTCTTTCCTTGATGTTGTGTCTTCTGGAACGTTCCATAAATTCAGAAATAACTTTCTAGTATGATGAAGCCCACTTGCTTTGTTGTCTGCATCGCATCCGCCGGCGTCTACGAACACTGCTCCAAAAATGGCATATATGACAGGCCTGAACAAACTTTGAATATCACCGTTGAATCCTTTTGCTGTTTGAATTAAATGTTGAAGTGATAGAAAAGTCCCAATATTTAAAAAGTTTTGCTCCGACTGATAACTTTGCACGATAATGTTCAGTCTTCCTTCCAGCGTTTTACAGTCGCTATCCAAATGTTTCAATTCATACACTGCTTGTTCCGCCCAGAGCAGCTTGAGAACACTCACTCCCAAAAGTTTCAGCCTTGTCAATCTTTTCTTTCTGTACCTCACATTTCCGTACGGAATCACCCATTCCGTGTCTTTATCAAACCCGTGTGTCAGAGCTTCATAAAGTAGAACGATATTTCGGAACTCATATTCCAAATTATTGCAGAGGTCCCTTACGGGGAGAACGGTCATTTTTGGCAAATTATGATACAAGTCAATGAAGTTGCACAGAAAATGTATGCGCACGTTATTTCAAGAACAACGACATTTTTAATTATAGTGTTATGGGCTCATTCTTTACCTATAAAACGCAAATAGTTCAATGGACAGAAATAATTTCAATATTCTTTAGCGATATATTCACGTTCACTGTTAAATGAATTACGGTAAATAACATCAGCTGTTGTTTCTGCTGCATTACACCAACTTTTCCAGGTATATAAATAGTTTGCTCGCATGCGAGTCGCAAGTAGCTAAATCCTAATCATCCCAAGGTCACATTTTTACCTGGAGAGAATGCAATGCGAGCCAAGTGGACGAGAACAAGTAACTGCATGATGTCAACACGTCCACCTATTCAGATTTTCAATGCAAACAATAGGACGTCATCGCATGATTTTGCATGGATTAAAATGCATTGGTCTTTTACCACAAATATTGTGTTTAGGAACAGTACAAATGCTTTACATTTGCAAGTGATTTAATAAAATTAGTATCTCATATTACATGGTACCAGATGTGGTATGCAGATCAAAATACATATGCAAGATACTTGGAGATCAATATCCTTCATTATAACATGAATTTATTTTGTACAATTAACTAAGCAACTAAATATTTAAGATATGGAAGTTTCAGTACATTTGTCAAAGATAACTTATTACAAATTGGCACAAAATATCCATAAATAAATAGCATTACACTCCGACCTTACGAATAGCGCTCTAAATTCTAATAAATCAATAAATATTTGCAGCCAGTGGAACGCTTTAAATTTTAATACTTCGGTATCATAACAATATTGTCTTCCGTCAGAAAATCCAACAACAACGCAGAGAATGCAATGACGCAGACAACAACAACAAGATTTCTAACTAAAATCACAAAAATCTTAACCACAAACAGCAACAGAAACATTACTAACTGTCCACATTTCCTAAAGAACATCCTAACGCACATTATGAACCATCTAATCAGCACATCTAGCGCAATGTCAACCTCCTCCGTAGAAATCCTATCATTGAGCACTTGGCTGTTAACTCTATAATTTGGGCATATACCACTCGTATCTTGAATACACGGCAAGCTATTGTCCGACACTCCGTATGTATGGAATGTGTTTGTGACATCTCCAGTATTCTTATCGTAATATCCATTATGTAAAATGCGCACCGCCGTCCTGTACAAGCTGACCCGTTTGAACTCTAGTCTGTTGCACTCTTCTTCCGAGCGATTTTCTTTTAGCATGAGATCATCCTCTTCTTCCTTTTTCGCAAGAGCCAAGAAATTTGCGTGAGAGTCCCAGGAGTTCAGATAATGACCGTAACTCAGGAAACGGTTAATGTTGTGGATTGTGAATGAGTTTTGCGGGATTGGGAGAACATAGTCACAGTCGTCAAGGGAATTGTTTTCGGTGTGAAAATAGCTTCCGCAATCTAAAGGTAAAAGAAAACCATAAATCATTAACACGCCGTGAAATAAATCATTCATTAACCGGAAATATATTAAACTGATACTTACAGGTTCTCAAGCAGAATGGAATGGAATCTTTTGGTTTGTTAATATCCATTTCGAATTTCATCACAAGACCGACCAGTACTCTCCGAACAGATTTGAGTAAGCGCCCGCTATCCACATAAATTGCTCCCACTAGTGATTCCAAAAATGTATGCAGGTCATAAATCGTGGCATCATCCGCTTTCACGACGTATTCGTATATTTCCAGTTTACTACAAATTGGCTCCTTGAAGTCGGGCTGAGAATATTGACTTATCGTTTCACTGTTAAAATGTGTCATTGACTCGTCGTGGATATAATGCCAATAGAAATACTCACAGATTATTAACTCATAAACCACATTTCCTAGGAATGCTAGAATCTCGTGTGTTGGAGCATTTACCAGTTCGTTATTAACTTTTACACTCTCGTGAGTTAGAGATTGGTTAAGTATTTTCGAGTTTAGAAACGAGTAGCCTAGATTCACTTCTAGTTCTTCGGGTGGCCTGGGTACATCTAGAAATCGTTTCAAGGAAATGTTCTGAATGTTAATTAAATCGCACTTTTCTCCTGTTGAATGATTCCAATTGACGGCTTCTTGTAAAAAATCCGTCTTTCTCGAAATCTTAAAGTACGGAACTTTCCACAAACTTAGGAAGAGTTTGCGGGTGTAGTGCAAACCATTAAACTTTTCTTGTGATTCACAGCCTCCACAGTCCACGAAAATTGCTCCAAATATTGCGTAAATTACTGGCTGGAACAAATTTTGATAATCACCATTAAATCCGCTTCCGGTCTGAATCAGATCATTCAGCGACAGTTTCCTTCCAATGGTCAGAAAGTTTTCACTGGAACTGTACTCTTCAAAAATGTAATTTAGCTTTCCTTGTAGTGTTTTGTGTGTGCCGAGGTAATGCTTTAGCTCGGACACTGCTTGTTCTGCCAAAACAAATTTTAGCACATATTCGCCCAGAAGAGCTAATCTGTTCAACCTTTTCTTCTTGTACACAATGTTTCCATACGGCAGAGTCCATTCCGTCTGCTTATCGAAATCGTGAGTGAGCGCTTCGTGTAGCAGCACTATATTCCGGAATTCGTATTTCAGTTTTTTGCACAACTCATTAACTGGAACCGAACCCATTTTGCTCAAACAACAAAATGCATACAGTATTCCACAAATTTATATTAGCTGCACTAATAAATATTTAAATAAGGACGTTTTTCGTTAACAAATTTAATATGCGTATTTAATCTTGATCATATTCCGTGTGCACAACGCATATGAATACCTAAGTGAAAGTAGGTTTTCTTGTGGCTCAAGTCAGCTGCTGTTTCTGTGCTATGGCATATATGTTACTC
This sequence comes from Sinella curviseta, assembly GCA_004115045.4. Classification (NCBI taxonomy): domain Eukaryota; kingdom Metazoa; phylum Arthropoda; class Collembola; order Entomobryomorpha; family Entomobryidae; genus Sinella; species Sinella curviseta. The sequence goes on from CM023203.3 coordinate 16,192,330, forward strand.
AATAGTGTCAACTGAATTGCTTGCTGATGCAAAAACCAGCACAGGTATCCCAAAAGCCCAATGCAAATAGCAATATGCTTGGTCGACTAGAGATCTGAGTGTCAACAAAGTGATGAAGTTTTGTGAAAATGTGAGCGTGCAGTAAGTTGTTATAGGTGCTTGTTATTTTATCTGGTATATTGGCATAAGTTCTTGTGTTGTGATTAGCGCATTAGCACATTTGGAAAGACAAAGGCATGACATTTTCATGGGAAGCGGTGATCTCTGCTTGCGCATTTTTCCTTTTATAATGTCAAGGGTTAGAAGAAAGTTATGATTATGATGAAATAAACAGATGTATTGCTTCATGGAAAGGTGGTACACATTATTGACAGAAGCTTGCATTTATGCTTACCTTCTGGCATTGTAAGAATAAATATTTCAATTTTGCACTCAGTCTAGACGCTAATGTGGTTCAAAGATTTCTTCACCTTTAAGGTGCGCAGTTTCATGTAAAGAATTATGGGAGCACCAAAACCAAGTTGAGCTCAGCATGTGGTATATTTACAAGTACTTCAAAGCTAGAGGAATTTCAAGGTCAACTTTGTTCCCGAGATAAATGCACGCAAGTATAGGCATATATGTTTGGCAGCTAGACCGACTGGAACCCACAATTTTTACCGAACCGGTTTCGCTAAAAAGAAAACCAAACTAAAAATGATTTGCATGTCTTGATGCTCATTTGCACACAATTAATAGGAATTATGATTAAATAGGCTGGGCGGTTTGACAGCTTAATTATCAAACTCGCACGCCCTTTCCATTTAGGGTGTGTAAACTAAACAGATTTCCTACTAACACCTGGAACCCTCAGCATGTCCAAATATATTAGCGGTCATAATTCCAATAAATTATTGTTGCAGTTGGTTAAAAATAAATCTGGTCAGGTGAGCAAAACTTGTACTAGGCGAAAGAACTTTACAATTTTTCGGCAACTTTTTTCACACTTCTCGCATGCGCGTCTACCTGGTGAGAGCAGACAAATTAGTCGTGACTCTATTTTAAGTGATACAAAATGTCGAAATCAAATGGATGTAAAAATAGTGAGAAGGCTGGTCTCTCTGGAAACGACCACGACACTTTTAAGAGAACGAGAACATTTTGGTTCGAAATGCCGCATCAGCGCATAAGCCATAATCATGGAAACAGAAGAAAGTGGCTACTAGTTTTGGTACTGTTAACTTTCTGCATACTCGGTATTCCAGCACTAATACTTCTCTCCAGATCGATAAAGAACATTTTGGACAGAGACCAAGGCGACCCTGGAGATCCGCTATTTCTGACGCCATTCATTGAAAACGGAGACATATCAAGTGCAGTGGAGAAAGCACGTGTGCTCGGGTTTCCACCTTATGTCAGCTACAGTGGTTACATAACTGTTAATGCTACGTTTAATTCAAACCTATTCTTTTGGTACTTCCCGGCCGAGGTATGCAACATCATCTCAATTTCCGTATGCATTTCAACCAGTTATAAAAAACCTACATTTTGAAACCAATTTTCGGCTGCTTCCAGGGCAAAGATATATATGACAGGTCAGTTCCTGTAATTCTTTGGAACGATGGCGGACCCGGTGATTCCTCTTTCTACTCAGTTTTTGGAGGAAATGGTCACGGACCATTTATAATAAATGAAGATGGAAATAAATATGACCTGAATCCGCACTCCTGGCACAAGAAGTATCACATTATTTACATGGACAATCCGGTCAGAGTGGGTAGGTACATCATTTTAAATAAATTCACTAAATTACATTCTCTTTCACTAAATATTTATTGATGTTAATTTGGATCACCTTTTGCACAGGTTATAGTTTCACTGAAAGTGAGGACGGGTTTATAGAGTCCGCTCCGGAAGCTGCCATATACATTTACGAATTTCTCCAGCAGTTTTTCAAATTATTTCCAAATCTTCAGGAAAACCCATTTTACGCTACCGGCGTTTCATACGGGTCCACATATGCCCTTCACGTGGCGAATCAAATCCATGCAAAAAACGCGAATCAAGCCAACATATTTATTAACCTTAAAGGCCTAATACTCGATTCACCCTGGATTGACGCCAAATATCAGATACCAGAATATGCCAACTTTTTGTATAATGCGGGGCTAATCAGTACAAAGACAAGGGATTACTTTAATGATGAGATTAACAAGACTTTGGGATATCTTGAAGAGGAAGATTTTGAGGAGGCTTCTGCTGTAGGGAAAGTATTAATAATTTATATACCAATTTTGTCAAACTTTTATATTAATGAGTGTATTTAATTCTCAGACATGGCATCCAATTCTAAACCCAAGCACAATCAACGTCACTGGGTACCTAGCCTTCAACAACATTTACACAGACGAGCCACCAGATCCAGTGGACATGTCCGAATTCGGAAACAAAAATTCCACCCGAAAAGCTCTCCATGTGGGATCCGAACAGTTTACTTGGTTCAGCACTGAACAGCAAAATCGCATGATAGTGAATGTGGTGAAATCATCCACAAGGGAAATGGAAACGCTTTTTCAAGCTGGATACAAGTTTCTAGTTTACGTCGGAAATGTTGACGGCCTAACGGGGCATCTTGGTGTTCGGAAGGTGATTCAATCATTGGACTGGAGTGGTGCAGAGGAGATGGAAACGGAAGACTGGAACATTTGGTGGGATGGTGAGAGGGTTGCTGGCTACAACATGACTGTGGACAATTTGACGTTTCTTATGGTCAGGAATGCGGGACATGGGGTACTTTTGTATGAGCCTGAGCGAGTTTTAAGTGCCGTGGTCAAGTTTATTGATGGCAACAATTAGCCATACGGAATTACTTTATTTATATATATATAAGTTTATTTGCAAGATTAATTAAAATTGTAGGTTACACATAATGAAATTGGTAAACATATCAGAACTATTTATCTAACTATCTAAATTCTTATAACATTTTTCTTGATACTTGGTATTACTTATAAAAATTCATCAATACGACTCACTTATGTCAGGGAACTTTTTACATTTTTAACAAATTGCGGTTTCAAATCATTGTAAAGAATACGATTGATAAAACAATTTAACGCTGGAAATCAACGCTACATAAAATCAATACATTAAAAAACTGAAAATTAATAAAATATTGAACAAAATAATATGCATTTCTACGTATTTTAATCTACATTTAAAAATAAAATCATCATACAAATAAAAACTGACCGCGACAGCCATTAGCAACGATGTAACTAATTATAAAATTACACCCAGTATTAGTGCACTTGATGTAAAACCATTAACATTTAAGCTGATAAACAGTTTTGTTCCCTGAAACTATAAACTTAGTTTTTAGAACCCCAACGGGTTTCAGGTTCATGTGGAACGATGACCATCACATCATCATCGTCATTCGAGTTATCACTGAGCGCTTCCCCGTTCATGAAAATCTGCTGATTTTGCGGAATCTCCAATTCAACTTCCTCCTCTTCTTCATCAAGGTCATCAATAGGAGTCCAGGCATTGTCCTCTTCCTGATAACTATTCCCGTATTCAGTCTTGTCAACGGCCACACTGTACTCGTAATCTTCCTCCTCCACCTCACTTATCTCCAATGACGCCGGCGGATTGATGTTCATTAGCAACGTCCGTGACTCCGAAACCTCTTCAATCCCATGAATCTCCTTTTTATGTCTGTCCAAGCTATTCTTCATCTTCATCGACTTGCCGCAAATGTCGCATTTAAACTTGCAATGAGTCCGAACTCGCCGTTTATGGGTCTTGATGTTTCCACATCCCCGGGTCCTGTGTTTCCACAAATTAGAGCTATGGGAAAACTTGGCCCCGCATTCCGGACAAGTCCACTTGTCCTCCCCGGAAAAGCACGTGTTTGGCAACTCAATCGCCCGGATCTCCTCCACCGTGCTGCTCCGCTGAAGCTCCACAATTTTCCGGCCCAATAATTCCTCGTGAACCGAATAGATATGGTAGCGCAGCGACGGATGATTATTGTAAACGTTGGGGCAATTTGGACACTGACATGCCGGATTCCCGTCCTTGTTTTTTACAGTTTGTGCAGAAATCATTTCCACTTGGATCACGTGGTCACAGAATTCCTTAAACTCGGCCATGGACAGATTTTGGAATTTGAGCGGCGCAAAGAAGGTCTCCAGGTGCTTGTGAATTTTGTGACGTTTCATTTCCTTCAGTTTGTAGGGCCGGGGTGGATGACACAGGTCGCACATGACGAGTCTTGTCCGCACGTTCATTTTGGGCGCTGGCTGAATTGAAATTGTTTCGTTTGGTGCCAGTGATTGGATGACTTGTGCAGGAATTTGAAATACTTGTTGGTTGCCTGGAACCATTACTGATATTGGTAGTATTGGCGTCGCAGCTGTGGTCGGTGTCGGAACTGGAGCCGCGTATTTTGGGAGTATGGGACGGGAAACCGGAACTTGTTTCCTGGAACTCCCAGCGACTGTCTTTACCGCGGAAATGCATGGCTTCTTCGCGACTGGCGGAGAATCGCTTACATCTACTTTTGGAACGGCACCGCGGATTCTGGCGTAACCTAAATTAGTAATTTAAAAGTCAACCGAAAATGTTAAAACATAATTGTCAATGTACGTGATAATTATAGTATTTCCGCTTAATAACTTACATTTTTTCTTAAGCTCAGTCCTCAAAATCTCAGCCTTTTCCCACTGAACAGGTTCCAACATGCCAGCAGAGACCAGGGCTCGAAGATGCTCCAGGCGTCCCCCTTCCTGTTCGGAATCCTTCAGAATTTCGGTACATGACCTCATGCATTCCTCGACCTTCATTTTGATCATCTCCAACTCCATACACAAACCCGACAGCTTCGAAATCACTGATGAACACTGCCGACACAGCGTGACCTCAAAATTCGACATCTGGTCCAGGAGGTCATCTTCAGGTCTCGTACTAAGCTCGCTGTCTCGTGCTGACCAGGCGGTGAAAATATCCTTGATGCTGATATTCAAGTAGCGACAAATGGCCCGGAGGGAATACGTGTCAGGCTGAACTTCCTGTTCTAATTTAATTGAGCAAATGTCGTCACCACTGCGGCTATAAGATACGGCATCGTTTAAACACAGAAAGCAGGTCGTGTTTGTGTTTATGATAAGTGTATTTTCTGGGTGACGGTGGCGATTCACAAAACCAATTTCAGTTTCTTCTTCCATGATTATATGCTGCACATATACTAAACTATATTGATAAAACCTTAAATTATTTAAATCTTAAATTAGTGGACAAATTTAGATGTTAAACAACTCTTGTTACTGGTGTGTGATGGCTAAAGCTGGACTGTTTTGTTTTTTCTTGAAGGCAGAAAGACGTGCAAGCAAACTATATACCTAAGTGTGTACTGCGCGTGTAATCCAAGCTGAAATTGAGTACGTTTTTGCCTTCTTTCTTCATATATCTCACAGCTGACGCTCTGTTTGGTTGTGGCAAACCAAGTGGCAAGAAAAAACTGTGCGGCGTAAATGCAAAGTATGTGAATAGGTATGTATTTTTGAGCAGTTGGCAGGCCAGGATCGAAAAGCGTTAATTTTTTCCAACATTTAAAATATGTGCTATAATTATATCCTAAACGGCTAAATAAAGGAAGTGGGAAGTGTAAGACTGGCGAAAGAAATTGAAATGGCGTCACTAGAAACGAACGGAGATGGAGTTAGCCTTTTCCACAAGTTTCCGATGGACAACAAAGCAAAATGCTATTTATGTTTAGAATCCACAACGGACGAAATCAATATTCCAGTGTCTTTGGAACGTATTTGCCGTTATTTGAAAATAAACAGAATTGAAGGCATTCCAGTACACAAGAATGCTAACCTATCAGTTAAGCTATGTGATAGTTGTACGGAGATGGTGTCAATCCTTTCCAAGTTGTGTGAAGAACTGGAAGTCATTCAGATGAAGATGGACTACTGCCTTCAGTCATTTTCAAAGATGCTCGAGCGCTCCGAAGTGGACCGGGATAATGTACCTCTAAATAAAGTGGAAACGGAGAGTAAAGAGGACAACTTTGGTGTGGAATTAAGAATGGAAATTAAACAAAAATGTAGGAATCATAAAAATTTTGAGGGAGTCTTTTTAATATTAATATGCTCATTTTGTCAGACTCTTCAGAATTTTTTTCTATTTGAATTATTGCAGGTGTTGAGCGATTTTGTCGTCCTCCGAACCCAAAAGTGATACTTTCTAAAGACTGGGAAGAAAACTGGAATGCCCAGCAATTTCCGGCTGACCTTGAGCTTTCACCAGTGGATTTCCCTACCATCGACAGTGTACGGAAAACAATAGTAACTTCAAAATTACCAACATGATCCCAGGCTTTACTATTTTCTCCGGTGTGTATTAAATTTTCCAATTTATTATTTACATAGGCTCATGAAGAGGAATGGTCACCCTCTCCTGATGGACCTTCAGAACGCAAACCCATCAAAACTTTCCGGATTCATAAAACAGTCGTGCCAAATCATAAACCGAGCCTGATGAGACGCCAATGTCCAATCTGCGGGAAAACGCTCTCGTGTAGGAATTCACTACGACGCCACAAACTGCAAGTTCACGTCGCTAAAGAAAGCAGCGAGAAGAAATACAGGTGCAAATTTTGCTGGAACAAGTTTGGGGCATGGACTGACTGGTTGCAGCATGTGAAATATGACTGCCTACCCTCTTCTGGCCCAACCATTCCCAAGACTGAATCTCACGGTCAAGTTCAGACCTCGCGTTCAGAATCTGTCAAAAAAAAGACCTACATTTGCACTCTATGCCGACCCCACCGCCACATGAGACATACAATGCTAAGAATTCACAAAATCCGATTTCACCTCGAGACTCTATTAACGACCTTCAAGGCTGACCATATATCCATGACAGATTTTAAGGTCTACTGTGAACACGTATTGCAAGTGGAACTGCTCGCCACTCCAAAAGAATACAGTGCCGAGGGGAGGCCCAAATGGCAGTGCCAAAATTGCGGCAAGGTATTCCAAGATGTGCGCTATCTGAGATTTCACCAGTTTCTGGAACACAAGGACATACTCGGGAAAAGGTTGGTGGAACTCCAGCGAAGTACGACGATCCAGGAGCTTAAAGTCACTGACATTGCAAAACTTTCGGAAAATATCCAGTTTAAATGTGTAGGTTGTGGCGTTCAATTTACACAAAAGTGTAGTCTGGATCGCCACAAGAAATATGTTTGTAAAAAGGTGTCCAGGTCATCTTTCGAGTGCGATTTGTGTGGAAGGGAATTCACCCTACCGGCTAGTTTGGTAAGGCACAAGAAAAAGTGTTGCAGTGGACGCCGGGAAAGTAATATTGATCAGGATCCTTTGGAGGATGAATGTAATTCGCAAATAGATGGTAATGCTGTTGATGAAATCGATATTAAAATGGAGAATTAAATAACACTTTTGTAAAAATCTTCAAAAAATTCTTTAAGTATACTTTATTTTGATAAAGTGACTCCATTTATTGTAAAGGAGGAAAGATAATAGCTAAAATAAATTATTTTATTATAAACGACAATTAGTCAGTTTTTCATTTTTTATTGAAAGCAGTCTTAATTCATTATCATACAAAAGTTATGTTAAATCAACAATCAACGTACAGTAGGTTGAGTAATCATGTCACAACTGATTATCATTGAGAACAAACGCGACCTTCATCTCCATCTCTTCTTCAATGTCAGGAGGAGAGTCCTCAAATACGGTTGGTTTCTCCTCAGCGACATTTTCTTGGTCAATTAATTGAAGTTGATCATAATTATCTTCCTCATCCCCAATTTCTTGAGGAACCTGCCACTCGTCATGATTCTCCTCATCCCCTCCAAAATACTCGCTTATCACTTCGACATTCCCCTCAACAACTCCAGAGCTGTCCATCTCGACATCCATCTCCATTTCCGGCTCCTCTGCTATGATCTCTGCTGATGACTCGGAACGACCTTCCAAACGACCGTGAATATTTTTCAAGTGTCGTCCCAAATTCGCCTTTGTGCTCAAAACGGCTCCGCAAACGTGACATTGATGCCCAGCCCAGGGATGTCCCGAAGGAAACCGGGATATTGGCGACGTAATACAACGATCCATTTCCGGCTTGCTCTGTTGCTGAATTTGAACAATTTTCTGGCAAAGGATCTGCTCGTGGACGGTGAAAATGTGGTAGTGGAGGGAGCTGGGATTACTGTAAATGGCGGCGCAGTGTGGACACTGACATGCTTGAGTTCCGCCGGAATTTGTAATCGTTTTTGTCAAGGCTACTTCGCCGTTGATAACGTGCTTGCAGATGGCCTTTAGCTCGGGCATGGAAGTGTGCGGGAGTTTTAGGGGGATGAAAAATGTTTCCAGGTGCTTTTGGACTTTGTGACGCTTCAGTTCTTTTGATTCCATTTGTCTGGCGGGCTGACAGAGTGTGCAGATGGTGACGTTTCTAGACTTTACTTCGGTAAGCTTTGAATTGCTTGTTGATTTGCTGATTGTCGGTTTTCGGATTGGCTTCCGGTTCACCTTGAATCTTTTTGCCAATTTCTTCTGGATGTAATTCCTTTGCTTGTTGCCTTTCGCAGGGGGCTTCACAATTGGAGGGACAGTTTTGGGAGTGCGCATTGGAGGGGCCAAGTCTCGGGTAACTGCCACCTTGGGAAGATCATTAGAAATCCTAGCAGAACCTGAAATATAAGAAGGAAAACAGTAATCATGACATCAGTAAAAATTGGAAAAACTAATTATCTTATTTTAACTTTTAATATTTAGTTACCCTCTCTCTTCATCTTGCTCCTAAGCTGTTGTGTTACATTTGAACTAAATTCATCAATCAGTCCGGTCGTTTTGGATGTCTGGAAATTTTGAACACGTTGAACATCTTGTTCGGAAGTTTCCAGAATCCCGTTAAAAGTCCTAAGGCAGTCGTTTGTCTTCATTTGGAGGAGCTCCAACTCTCTGCACAGCGTTGACAGTTTTGAAACTACCGATAAACACTGTTTACATAGCATCACCGACACATTTGACATGGGCGTTTTCTGTCTCGTTGTTGAACAAGCAGGTAAAATGTCCTTTAAATTGATCTTCAAGTAGCGACAAATGGATCGAAGCGAAACTGATGCGGACGTGAGGTGGGAGTCGCCCTCACCATCCCGATTAAGTGATTGATTGGAGGTGTCATTATTTAAACACAGAAAGCAAGTTGTGTTTGTATTTAAGATAAATGTGCCAGATAATTTTGGCGACGTCATTTTCTCCACTTGTTATATTTACTATACTTGAAGCCCACCAAAATGATGTGATGTTTTTGTGTTAAGAAAAACAAGTGCTTCTTTCATTTCGCTTTTGGCATGAGAATTCTTCCTACTACAGCTGTGATACGACCGACCGAGTAAAATAGAAAGAATATAAATACATACATTCAATGCGTGTGTGGGAATACGGTTCAGTAAAGGTCTTATAAACAAACGGCATTGTTCATGCTTGTGCATTTTTCAATTGCCCTTTAGTGCATGCAATTCTCAACTGTGCATAGGGAATAGGCCCCAAGAAGCATATTGTTTTCGGGATTTTTTGGTAGAGGGGCACTGTGCGACTATTTCGCTTTTGACGCAATTTGTTGCACAATTATCTGTTTTTACAGGACTTGAGCACTTTTGGCCCAAATTTTACTTAAATTAACCGGAGCGGAATTTCTTGTCAGAGCGGGAAGACATTTTGGTCAGTATATAGCGTTTTGGATTCCGGAGTCAATGGCAGTTTCTAGGCTCCTGGAAGAGAACAATTAAATGTAATTATTTTTTGGGCTAATAACGTCAAATACAATGCAGGCATATAAATTATTTTTAGTCTTCCGGGTTTGATGTATGGTAATCCTTTCATTTCAAACTACGTCTTTACGGGTATTCCATCACGTCAATATGGATGGAATGCATCTATATGACTTTTAATCCGTCGCGTATCGCATACTGCATCTGCTTATTTTTTCTTAGAATAATACTAGTTTTCCCTAATAATCCCTAATAGCGCTAGTTTTACCGTGTAAATCAGGATTGCCAGATCTCAAAATAATAATGTACGGCGTTAATTCTATTGTGGCTATTATAATTTTATGATGCGATGATGCTGATTTTAATAATAATAATATTCGTGTGAATAATATACATAATTCGGGTTGTTGATGTACATAAATTGAAAGCCTTAATCCGGGTGGATCAATTTTATTGCACTTTTCATGGTACACACAAGTGTCAACGTGAAAGCAAATCTAAGAAGTAGTTAGTAATAATTTTACTTGTCATTGTCCTAAAATTATCCGCCTTGCGATTTTTCATCGCCTTTCCGAGCAAATCAAAAATTATTTACCTAAGGTTTTGTTATTGCTTCATAAAACAGCAATTTGGCAGATGGAATTATGCATATGTAGAAAAGGTAATTTTATGTAATCTCGTATATTTCAACCACAGCATTATGCAGTGTTTAGTATAATGTTTCAGGTAATTTCATGGTATAATGAGATTACATTTACTAAGAAATATACCCATCTATTCATTCAACTGAACATTTACATCTGCTGGAATTCCATATCGTGCCGATACTCAATTTTAACAATGCTTGTCGGTAAAGCTCAAATCCATCTGCTAACTGTGAATACGTTTTGAGAGAATGCGAACATATTTGTACTCCACGTATAAAAGAGCCGATTCTCCAGGGAAGGTCATCAGACAGTATAGAAGTATAATCCTGATAAACAGTTAAACATCAAGATTTCCAAGCACAAGACAAGAAACTCACGGTATTCGCATATGTGAATATTTTTTGCATGGTTTGTAAAACATTTTCGAAGCTCTGTTTAAAGACATTTATTCATTTAATTGTGTCTTTCAGATAAAAAATGAAAGCGGCTTTGGTACTCGTTCTCGTGCTCATTGTATCCATTCAATGCGCAGCACAGGGCCCACCGCCAAAGCCTGGAAGCGGCACTGACCCTTGTTCGGTACCTCCAGCAGGTCGTTCTGGCGGTTCTGGAACGGGCGGACAACCGGGTGTGCCATGCTATGGCGGGGCCAATCCGTCCGGTGTTGGCGGTGCCGTTGGACTAGGCAATCCCAATGTCGAAGCTTTAACGAGTTTATGAATAAACAGTAATGCATCACATTTCTACAAAGTGTAGCCTGTCCTGCAATGCAATTTAAGATATTGCCAAAAGTTTTGTTAACGCATGCAAATTCTAATTTACCATTATGACACCAAGTATTTGCGTATATATAGTAATTATTCTGACTTCAAGTGCGCATGCGGTCTTACAATTGCAACTTTGTTCTTGTGATTTGGTATTCACTGAAAATTCTATAGTGTAACAATATGATAATATCTGAAAAAGACGAAATAAAACGATGACAATTGTATTAAACATTCATTTGTGGCAGTAGAATGCCCTGAACCTAAATATGGGATAATGGCACCAAAAGGAAATACAATGACTAATTTATTAAGCAATGCTCTATTAAAGAACGGATCCAACGTTTTTCGATATTCTTTTAATACATCACTGTGCAAAGGAAGTACGCAGGCACGTATCTCTCATATTTGTTTCTCCGAAACATTAGGTATACATTCCATAGGACCGTGAGCTACACAAGTCTAATATACACACATTCATGACAGGCTTGATGAGGCTGACCGTTTGGCATTCATGCAATACAAACTGCTCCTTCTGTAAATTTTAAGGACACATGTAGAGTACACTCCAGGACAATGGTAATGGAATCCATACCTAATGTGGACTTGGAAACGTACCAAAGCAATTCTTCTTTTTGAACTACATTAAACATGTTATTTTTATATGAATATGATCGAACGTAAGCTCAAAATGGATTGTTTCTTCTTTGGTGAAAACTACGCTTGGTCGTGGTTCAGTTTTTGATGGGGAAATGTGTTTAGGTTGGTTACTCACTTCAATAAAAAGGTGCCGTGAACTTTGACATCGACAGCAACACCTGCTGCACAGGTTATAGTTGGTGCAGTTATGGCTGCTTCCCCTTCTCCGGTTTGAAGCTACATGGATCATGTTAAAATCCTTACACATCATAGTCGCCACACCATTATTTTATAAAAATGAAGATTGGCCAAGCAGTGCTGTGATGATAAAGATGGTGAATTACTGGAAAGAATGAATGAAGTGCATACATCAGCAGTAGAGAAAGGAATGGAACGCGAGACAAACTTCAAATCAATCAGCATAACTGACGCCTTGTTTCTCGTCTTCATCTTATAATTTTAATAAGCTGGGACGTTTTAGGTGGACGTAGTGGATGTGCGATCAGCATGATGTAACTTTGTTGTCACGTGACCAACTCAAGAAAGCATCCAAATCTTGGCCTTTCCTCACAAAACGACAATTTATCGCTTTCAGCATCGTCATCTCTGCAATTCCAAGAAACCTCCTCTAACATTCATGGTAATAGGTATAGAATAAATCGTAAATATGTGTGAGATATGAGGTACGATGCCTCTTTACTGGCTAATCTAACCCAGACATAACTGAATGTATGTTCCAAAACGTATCATACAAATTGTACTTATGACATCATGCACTTGTTTTTCTCTTGGTTTATATGTTCTTCTTCAGAGCTATCTTGCATATAACCTCACACCATTAGACAGCACACTAACTGGACGACAAAATCGATTAATCGAAATGCGTTACGTAGTAAGCTTGTATTAATTTCTCGTGGTTTGTCATTACATCATTCGTTTCATCTTAATAAAAACAAAGGTAATGAATAACGTTGCCACTGGATCATTCACCATTGAAGTTCGACACAAAGAAAATATATTTGTGCATTTGTACTCTGCCTTTCGTGTGTCAGCCCGAAGTTGATATATGATCCACGCAGTTTCCTGTTATGAAAAGATAAGCCATGTTATCGCGACAGTTTTTGACGGTGTAATTTTGTTCTGCAGCTCAGAGAGCCGTTATCTCGCTAATTTATCAGCAAATTACAATGTAAAACATTTACAAACTCAATTTCAACGACAATACCTTATTCACTGTACTTGGTGAACATTGACGTAGTTACTGTTTCCAGTTACATTAGAGGGCAACATTAAATATACTCAGCGCAATAATATTGTCAGTGATAAACCTGCGTTTGTACTTTTCTGACCAAGATTATTCGATTTGTGCTCAAAACTGTTTGATGATGGAGGAAGTTGCTGATCAGTTTTCCTGTCCGGTGTGCCTGGAAATACCCCCAGCGGAAATATTTCAGTGCAACAATGGCCACATTGTGTGCAGTCGGTGTTCCAGCATTATAACAAGTTGTCCCCAATGTAGGGAGCCCATGGAAGAAGATGGAATTTGTAACCGGGCGCTGGAAATTATTTTGGATTCAAAGAAGTTTTGCTGTTCGAATAAAGGATTAGGATGCACCACATTAGCTTTCAGAAAGGAGATGCCTAAACATTTGCAGGACTGCGAATTTCAGTAATTGGTCATATATTTACTAACTACAAATATCAAATCTGAGCAGAAATATAAATATTACGTTGAAAAATTTAAATTTCAGAGAACAATCTGTGGAGCTCTGTCAACTGCTTGGATACGCATGTGACTTTAAAATGAACAAAAGAAAAATATCAGATGCCAACCAGCACTTGAAAGATGTTCACAACGGAATAACATTTCAAAGTGGTCTTCCTGGTAAGGTGACCTTGAAGGAATTTTCGGATACTTCAGTTAACAAAAGTCATACATGGCCACCCATTGTTCTCCAAGACTCCGTCGGTAATGCGACGTCCACCAAATGCATTATTTTTGTCAAGGTCAACGGGTTGGACCAAACCTTGTCATTTCATAGCTTCCTGTTAGGAGGAAGTAGGCTATTCGATTCTGAGGAAGCGTCTAAATACTTGGCTCACTTCGTACTAGAAAGCAAAACTGAAGAGGTGAGCCTACTTTAAATGTGTATTGATAGATGTGTTACATGTCAGCTAAGTAAATTTAAAGTTTACTATCTCGAATCTCAAATTGTATTTCCGTTTACAGAATCTGGAATGGTCAACGGCATGCAAAAGCTTACTTGAGGCAGAGTCGACGCTAAATGTGCCATCATTTCGAATTCCAATGACATTGTTGAAGGCTAATTATGCTACAGACAGAAATCTGGAAATAGTCATGAGAATAGGGCGTAAGGAGGATGTCGCCATCATTCATACAAATAGAATGGAGGTGGAAGTCGGCCACTTGTTACAGAACGCCCAAGGTATGTGCGAAAATAACCAGGTTTACAATTTAGATAAATGAAGTCGTATATTAATTTGCTGACGTTAATGTTGCTTTTAATACAGATGTGACTGATAAGACAGTTGAATGCAACCGCGACCTTGTTGATGGAATAGATGAAATAATCGGCGACGGAATTACATGCGACGGCTGCAAAGTGGAACCGATAAGAGGCAGTCGACACAATTGATTGCAATGTGAGAATTTTGACCGGTGCGATACGTGCAGGAGCAGTGGAATGCATTCTCATCACCTATTTGTCGAGATAAAGAATAAATATCAGAATTTGACACTGAGGAAGCTGAAATTCGATCGCTTGTAGGTCACCTTATTATTTTCAATTTTAATATTGCCATTAGTAAGCGTCAAATATTGGTTGTTGTATTCATCATATTTAACTATTAGGTCACAAGTGTGGAGACCATTGTTAAGTGGTGACATCATTGTTGGTAAGTTAATTCAAAATGTGTAACATTTTTCCAAATGTGGTTCCATTTCTTCTGACATTTGGAATTTTTGTAGAGGGACCACTGATGTGCAAGGAATGTACGGCCACCAATATTGTTAAGCCAGCCAAATTCACATGCAAATTGTGCACACCATCCTACGCAGTTTGCTTGAGTTGTTGCTATGAAAATAAGGTTCGGAAGCGTTGCGTTCACCATCCATTTCTTCCTGTAGATGGGTAACTCCAGAGGGATTGTTTTGTGATAATATCAATGTTAACGGAATAAACCTCTTTTAATTGGCTATTGTTTTGATTTTCCGAATCAATCAGCACAAAACAAAAAGTACATTTCCACATATGGCAATTAAATATAAATATTTTTATTTAACAAACATGCTTGAGTATGGTTGGAAAACTATAGTCCAAATTGATTGTTATAGACATAGCCGATAACTTGGTCACAGAATCAATACGTAATACATAGCCCATTCTGCTCTTTTTCCATTTCACTCATTTTTGCGCAACTGACAAATTCACATGTGAATAAACAATGATATAGGGAATATCATGTTGAAAAGGAAATTGTTGACGCCATCCAAAAAATTCGCATTCCTCTCAATACAAATTAACAATTGACGTTAGTTATCACTGTCCATGAAAAATTGTACGCCATGTAATGTAATGCGTGCGTCATGTGCGCTTTTTAAATATATTTGATGGGCAAGGAACAACGTAAAACAATTTCGGACAATAAAACATGTGTATGCCTAATTGAAATGTGGAACATCGTTGGAAATTACGGAGCATGCGCAAATGATTGCGCACAAATAGCTACATATTTGCGGAACTTTCCAGTTTCTGAACCGGTCCAAAATTTACGTAAGGTAACTGTCAAATACGTAGGCCTAAGCTGATGTCCAATAATATTTTCACTGACTTTTAAATGAATCATATTCCAATCAGAAAATTAATTTCTTCTCCAATTTTAGGAATCATACAATATGCTGTATAATCTCCAGATTTACTTTATTACAATATCTATAAAAAATTAACACACCAAAAAGGGATACTCAGAAAACTCCAGACCAATTCGCTATTGTGCATATTTGCTTTTGTTGCTGGTAATTTATTTTCCCATTCTGTATGCGGTATAAAAGTTAAATATTTCTAAGGAAAGTTATCAGTTACCAACTGTCATTTGCTGAATTAGTGAGCTGAGCTGAAATTGTTCCAAGTTTTTGAGTAGCCGTTTATCGCAGACCGAAAATGAAAGTCATTTACGCTTTCGTATTCGTGGCATTTGTCAGCGTATTTTGTGTGCCACAAATAAATGCACATGAGGTCCACGTTGAACCTAGATTTAGGCCTCTCGGCGGCACTAATTCTACTAGGCCCGCCGGCGGACCGTTCGGAGGACCCAACTTTCCCAGACCAAGTGGCGGACCTTTTGGAGGACCCAACTTTCCCAGACCAAGCGGCGGACCTTTTGGAGGACCTAATGCTGACCGACCAGCGGGAAGGCCCTTTGGAGGTCCCAATTTTGGTCGACCATTCGGCGGCAGACCTCATGGAGGAGAACATTTTAACCGTCCCAGTCGCCGACCCCACGGCGGTGCAAACTTTACTCGGCCATGTGGACGTCGAAATGTGACTTCAACAACAGCCTTACCTTCTGAAAATGCAACTCAGACAACAGCCTTACCAACGCAAGAAGTCACCCAGACGACAGCATTGCCTACTCAAGAGGTCACCCAGACGCCAGCTTTACCAACTGAAAATGTCCCTGAATCGGCCTAATTTCTATTATGTTAAATATAGTGACCATCTGTTGGAAACTGAGTTCTCATCGCTGGACTCTAAAATTTAAAATTGTTGAAATTTAGAAAAAGTAGTTGAAATTGAAATAATTGGCCACGAAATTACATACAATAAAAACATAGAATATTGCAAAGCATCACATTTTTTAAGAGCTGAAAATACAACAAATTTAATTGAAGCGGTGAATATATATTATATGTATATTATACGTACATAAACATAAATACACTGCACTGCACATTAGTCTGCGTAGACCAATGCGTTGACCATAATTTCTGATTTCAACGCAGTGGTGATGTCAGTATACACTGCGACTGACGTTGGCATGCGTATGAGATTAGTCCCGGCATAAGTTCAATCGTAATGATCCAAAGTGTTATTGTGTACGATGCACGTCAAATCAAATGTTGTACCTCGTGAACTTAAATTACTACGGATGGTAAAGTTAGTAGGTGATTTGAATATAGCCAATTAAAAAATCTAGTGAGGTTCTAAAGGCATTTCACCACCACCATTTGAACTTGGAAAGCTGAAGGTCAAACAAAGCCGCAAGAACCGCCCCGTTAAAGTTTTTAGCATAAAAACCATTCACACTGGTGCGCAGTAACTTGGGTATTGAAGTAATGTAAGAAAGATTACATAAGATAAATATAAAATTTAATGGGTATTTACTTCAGAGCCAGATCACGTCCATGGCCTTGCATATAATTATGTAATTAAAATTTTGCATACAAAAACGGTTACAATGATTGACTTGGTTATTGAGACAACATGTACGTCTTCAACCATGGTTATAAAAGATTGAAGTGTTTATGAAAGTGTCAGAAAGAGATTTATGTTTGATAAAGCACCGTCAAAACTCTGAGGAATATCAACATTTCATTGTAGAGAAAAGGGGCAATAAAGAATTGGAAACAAATATAAACAAATAATTCTTTAATAATAATTTAATAACAAGCGGGCGTTTTAATTTCTCATTTTTTTCAGAAATAAAATGAAATTGACCTGCGTCTTGGTTCTTGTCTCATTTGTTGCGCTGCAGCAGTGCGCCTCGCAGACAAATGAGCGACGCCCACCTAGACCAGTACAGCCTTGTGCTTCGGTCTATTGGTTCGTCGATCCTGGAACTACCTGGGACCCTTGTGGTGGCTATGTGTTCACACCCGGACCCACCCTGTCACCAGTTCGAGGTGTTGGCATTACTCGACCCACCCGCAACCCTATAACTCGACCTACAGGTGGTGGTGGAAATGGCCCTATCATAGATGCCCTTAGCGCTCTTGAGTGATGCTTTTAATGTGTAATAATGAATTACCGTCTTTTAAATAAATTCGTCAAGTAATTAATTAAATAAATTAACACTATCATTACTGAAAGTGGAATTACGTTTCCGAATGGAATTACGAAGCAACACGTATAATTATTTTGTTGTTTTAACATAAAACATGGATTTGTGTTGAATGAAATTGTAATCGAGTAATAAACGTAGTTTTTAACATGACTGCAAACATAAACTGAGTGGATATTTGTTCCTTTCTTTTACTCGAGGAAATACAGGACATTTCCATGTGGTGTAACATTGGTTGTTTGAGTCTCATTGAAGTTAATTGCACAACGAAAAGATTGTTAAAACCTTTGACATAGAAACATTGAAGAATAAATTTTCCCGTGGTTTTTATTGGTTGCAAGAAATGAAAACAACGGTATCTGTACCCCGATGGCTTCAATCTGAATACACAATTATAGAGTGCGCATGGTCTTCAATAAATGGGACGTGCTGGCAGGTGGACACGTGTAAGAATATGAACATGCTCAGGAATAATTTTCCAGTGCTATGGAGTCTCACGTAGCAAATTGTTTTTGCCACATTCCTGAATAGCCGAATTAAAGCAGATTTCAGCCATTAATAACTGGGTAGGCCGCATTAAGTTATTTGGAATCACTATTACATGAACCCGCTTCATCATTTTGATCTGGAGTATATAAGATTTGCAATTTAATTATAAAAACTGCAGTTAACCGCTCACGTTTGCCGGAAGTACTGTAAAGCATCCCTTATTTCTTTAATTATCTTTATTTCTAAAACCAACAAGGTAAATAATTAGGTTTGATTTGAATGCTTCATAATATTAATTATTGAAACATAAATAGTTGTGTTACATTTAAGATTTTTCTCAACATTTTTACAGAAGCAAATATGAAATTGGTTCTACTCTACATGGCATTTGTCGCCACGGCGCAATGCATGCCACAGCAAGCAACTGAGCAGAGAAAGCCGCCAAAGCGCATCCCATTGCTGCCGTGTGAAAGCATTTACCAACGCGGATCCGCTGTCAATCTACGACCGTGCTCTGGAGATGTGATAACTCGTACCCCCACACCAGTCACCTTTCCCGTCACTTTTTTCACCGGTACGCCTACTGGAGGTGTCAGTGTTACCCGACCCACCCGTCTACCAGGAACTGTACGCACCCGTCCAACTCGGCAGCCTGGAAATGGTGGCCCGTATACCATCGACGATAACCCCTTCCCAGTGTAGCGTAGCTTACAAGATCTATGGATGCATATTGTTAAAGGCAAAGGATACCATTTTGCAAATTTATTATTGTATCCAACGAAACCATTGTTGGATATTTGAATTTGAATTATGCACACAAATTACTAAATTTACAAATTTGTTGTGAAAATGTTGATACAATAATTAAATACAAAATTTAGTACAGGCTAATCAATAAAACCACAAAATAAATTAAACACATTCAACTTGACCAAAACTTATTTTCATTAATTGATTAATGAATAAATCAACACATGAAATTGGATAAATTATCCCAGCATTAAAAAAAGAATTTACGATTGGTATAAATATATGTTTATTAGTAACGATAAATTAAATACACATATCTAGAGGCAATTGTGTAAAAGATGAGAACGATGTTTGATTAAATGAATAAATCATCGACTGAAATAAGATGATGTTTTCATTTGTTGGTAGATTCTTATACGAGAACGCGTAGCATGGCATATTTGAGCAGATTCTGCGTTCCTCATGAACTTAGATTCAAAATTGCGCAGTAGGGCACGAGCTGAAAAAACGCTGAATGCCGTAATCAAGATCAAATGAAAGGCGTTTAGGCTTGGAAATATCCAGATTTTCCACGCGCGTTAACATTTTATGGCGAGTAATGTCTACATTGAACACTGGAAAGTGAGTGACACGTCATTCTGCATAATGGAGCATCGGCAATTTAAATCACAACAGTAAGCCATAAATTCATGAGCAACTTGAAAAAAATTGAGCCAATAAAAGCGTGAAATTTTTAAAGAAAGTTTTCAGATAACGTCAAACCGTTACTGGTGCAAACACGGAAACGGGTAACTGTGTATAACATTTCTCAAATTTCTAAACTGACATGACAAAAAATTAAGTTTAATAAAACATGATAAAACATTTTGTTATTCATCAGGTAGTCGTGAAAGTTTAAAGCATCATTCTTCACAAAACGAAAATGAAGCTGGGTCTCGTGTACACCTTCTTAATTATTGGTGCTCTGGAACAATGTTTGGCTCAGCGAAACGGGATATGGCCAGGACTAGACCCTGGACTCCCTGGTTTACCAAGTACCCCATGTGACGGCCTTCTTCAAACTGGTAGGCGTGACGTGGTTGACGTTTCCACTGATCCTTGCGGCGGTGATGAAGTCACTCCAGGACCTACGTCCAGTTGGGAAGGGGCTCCTGTCACTGACCCAACTCGTACTCCAATTGTACATTTCACGCGGTTCACACGCCGGCCGTTCACGAGGTTCGCTGGTCACCAAACCACCCGTAGACCAGATAGAACTTCAACCTGGCCATTTACCATGTCCTGGGGCCCTTCCGGATAAATTATCCAAGAAGTTTAGATTCAATTGCAGGAAAATATGCTTATTGCATTTACAATGCACAGATTTGTCAAACGATTTAGTATGTCGAAGCGCCACATGTATGAAATTATGTATTAAATAAACAACGAGCAGAAAATCCATTGAAAAGCTTTCGTTATTGGCATGAGTGCACTCAATGTTTTGCACTAAATCTATACAGCAGTATGAGTTTGCATATGAATTACTACGATGAAATATACAACGGTTGTGACATACCTTGTTAGCGACCATGCATACTAATTAGCAATGTCGTCGCGTAAAATAAAAGTTTGGAAAGAAATGGAAAGAAGGGAAAGAAATGCATGATCTGTAATAATTTTCTCAAATTAGAAACATATTCCCGTTCCAGTAAGTTGATTCAATCTGCACGTGCAAATAAGCCGAATATTTTGCTCAGCTTACCCGTTGGCTTGTATATGTTATTTGAGTCAATCATTTACAGAGAGCGTTTGTATGTGTTGGATTACGGCCTGTGAGAAAATTGGAATTATCAGGACCATTGTATATTTGCTAAAATTGCCGTGAAACGAGAAAAAGTGGCTACAAATTCATTACCTATCAAATTATTGTGCAAAATCAAAGGCAGCTACAAATCAAATCTGTGTTTATTGAAAACTCTATAATTGCCACCGTATGGTGCAACACAACATATAGCAAAAAAATGAAATTGAGCTTTTGTTTCATTGTCGTGGTAATTGCTTTTGGCCAATGTTCTCAGCCACTAGAAGCAGCAATAGATGTGCACGTTTACGTTCCAACCCGGAGGCCTACCGAGCCACCACTTTTCAACTTTTATGGAATCACTCGAAGTACTCGAAGGCCCTTACGACGGAATGGGACTAGAGATATTGGAAGAAATCGGTTGACTAGTGAGACTGGTGGCGCCACACTGGATGCTTCCTAAAATCAATGCTAACCTAGTTGAACTTGTGCTGACTTGTGTCATTCTACTTATTTTTGTCGTTGTACATGATTTTATGTGATTCCATGTTTGGAAATAATTTGTCCAAATAAAATAATAAAAGTAAATAATCCTACCCTTTCAAAATATACTTGTATGCATCATGCTCATTGGCATTTCCATCTCATTTGTCCCTATTCAATAAATGGCATAGTACACCTTTCCAATTGTTTGGCCTGCTCATTATTACTAAACTCTGATCATCTCCATCTGCTAAGACTATCTCCAATACACCATGCTCACTATCAGGTAATTAATTTTTATAGCCAACAAATACGACGCATACTATTCATTGGACGATCAAAATTAATTTCAATATTGGTAAGCATCGAAAAAAAATAACTTGTGCGAGAAAATATATTCACTATTTTTGACAATATGATTTATCGGAACAGTTGAACTAATAATGTTTCTCTTAAATTCTAGGAGTTTGAAAATTTATACTCACGTAAAGCAGCAATATTAACAGTCAGAATTACATTAAACGATTTTATTTTCTTTACAATTATTTGAATTACACAAGACACATTCGCATTATTTAATAAAACGTTTGCTCGTGTATAAAATATAAGAACTAATGCTATTTATAATACTTACATTAAGGAATATTGATCGATTTTTTCATCATATTCCATCCCTACATTTTGTTTCAGCGTGCCCCAATCAAGATCAGCTTCGACACGGTCCGATGAAATGATTGATCGTACAGTTCCGTTATAAACGACATATTACATTCTTCAACACAAGTTATGAACGAGATGAACATTGAGCCATTGTAAAATATTTTAATTGATTAAAATTTACTTTAATACGACTACTTAACTCCGGTAATTAGAAAATAGTTACGTACAGTACAAATTTGTTGATATAATATGTAGCTTTATCCGTATGCAGAATTGTAAATGAAGGAAATAGTTAAGTGCAATATTAATTTAATGAATTATCAACTAGAAATATGCTTAACCACAATGTGATGCATACGACACAGACGCACAATACATGTACTGACAAAAGCAGTTATGCTAAATCAAATGCGAGCACAAAATCTAAAACGTGCTGCGTCAAATTGGAAAAGTCTTCCAGCCCAAAGTCCTTCTCGAGATAGAAAAATGATCCAAATGGAATACGGATAGCTCTCAAAGCTTTAATCCGACTCTTCAGCATTCTTGAATTTCTTGTCTTGATCCGCGCATATCTGTGATTACTTTCAATCATCTTTGACCATATCATCTCCTCCATGACTATATTGACATTTTTCAAGCTCACAAATCCGTAGCTTGTAAGAGCCAACGCGGCAATTATCCCCAGCGTCAATGAAATGGACATCATGATGTCAATCTTGTCATACGCGACAATGTAGAATCCCAGAGCTGCCGCCGTGCCAAGGTAGTCCAAGGATATGACCAGAAATAGGAGATCCCCTGCCACAAACTCAACGTGTTTGTAGGTCAAACTGAACAGAAGGAAGCAGCCAATGAACTCCCACAGACTCTCGATTTTGTGAAGCAAATAGTTCATGCAATCAATCATGAAGCCCAGAAACAACAAAGCCATGGGAAGGCTGTAGCTCAATGTCCGAATGATTTCGATTATGCTTGGAGATGTGAGCACAATTCGGGCCAGGGTAACCAGCAGGATGGTTTTCAGATCCCAGTATTTTGGATCGGGTAGGATGTCGTCAAGTATGAAGTGAATGCAATCGAATCCCTGGAATATCACAAACATGACTATCCAGTATGGGCTTGCGGCCAACAGGAATATGGCTCCGCATGTCATCAAGCCAATCATGTCGGCTTTTCCCTCGTTAGTGAATTCGCCTTTTCTGTTGAATGCCTCTGGTCGGTATACTGGAAAGTAAAACATGTCATGTTAACGAGTTTTCATAATAGAGCATTTAAAAATACTTACGCTTTGTCATTCGAATATCCAATTCGTGCATTTTGTTGAATCCAGTCATGATCTCCTTTTTCCGGCGAAGCAGTACGAGACCAAACAATACGACAATGCCGACTGCAATTCCACCACTCACAAAAATAAAGGCGTGGGTGAGGTGAAAGTTGGGGCGTCGGGCTATCAGGTAATGGGTGAGAACGACGTAAGCGTTTCCGCTCATTATCAGCACTCCACTCCCCATTCCACCCAGGAATACCAACCAGGAAAGGTAGGACTTTGTCAAGGATATCGTCTTGAACTCCGGATCCCATTCTACTATGAATTTTGGCAAGTAAAGGAACAGGAGACGGTGGAGCTTGAAACAGTTTTTGAACTCGGATGTAATCATGTTCAGCCTTGGAGTGTAAATCGTTTTCTGGAAATCATGGTGGCATGCCACGATTTTGGCTGCTGGACAAGCGCAAGGTGGATCTCGGATCTTTTATATTAGTTTGTTGGATAAAATTGGATGTCTGAAGTTCGGTTTCGTGAAGAGAAGGCTGGACCCCTGTGTTTTAAATTATTTAACTAAAATATATTTCCTCTGTTCCGTAAGTTGTCTTTTGTCTTACTTTCTCCAATGGCGATGTGATATCAAATGTCAAATGTCAAAAGTCAGATGTGTCAAAAGACAATTCTTTGTCAAGCTATATTTTTCTACATTTATATATATAGTGCTGCTCATGTAAAATATCTAGTGCCTCAATTAATTATGTACAGCAGATAATGGCTTTAGTATTTAAGGTAAATCTTTTCCTCTAAAAAATAAATTGTCATGCCAATTTTATTTTCTAAAAAGCCAACCCATCAGGAAAAATAAAATCGTGCGAGTTCCTAGCTTAACGCCTATGAATTTAATGGCAATAGAACACCAGTTGAACTGCCCGCGGCGTGGCTGAGAGCATTCATACTTCAACACTATTGGCTCTCTCACTCATATCTTTATACAACCTGACTCTCACACAACAACCACAATTTTAAACCGTATTATTTAATCAGTTCCTGTGAGTTTTTCTAAGATAACTCTTCAACCGTTTATAGAGCAGAATTCAGAGAATCTGCCAGTCTATTTAGTTTTGCTGTACAGTGAGTGTACGATTCAAAATTGAAAATTTTAGTGAGTGGGTTAGTGTGGATGCCGGATTTGTACTTGTTTACATTGATAGTAGTAATATGCTAAAATCACTTATTTTGAATCGTACACTCACTGTACAGCAAAACTAAATACACTGGCAGAATCCCTGAATTCTGCTCTATAAACGGTTGAACAGTTATTGTAGAAAAACTTACAGGAACTGCTTAAAAGATAGGGTTTAAAATTATGGTTGTTGTGCGAGAGTCAGGTTGTATGAATATGACTAGATATGCCAGCCAGCTATGACTACCATATATGAACGTCTGCATCATTCCATATCAGAATACAAAGTAAAGTTGGTGAAATAGCATCTTCTACCTCTGAGCATTTACAGCATGTAGAAATATAATAGAAAAAATGTTTGATTGTTAGTTTAACAGAATATTAGTTTAATTGTTAAAATTTTTGATGTTAAGACAATGTAATAATATCTTGCTAGGCAACGCTTCATTGTATGATGTATTGGACGAGGTGTGTTAATTTTGAATAAAGGAATTTAATTAAATTAAATTTTTAAAAAAATGCACACTAACCTATAGATACACTTAAAGAATAATACGAATTTAAAGTAATGCAAGAGAACGACTGATGAGTAATCGGAATTAAATTAGAATAAAATTGGAATCAGATGGTAATTAATTTCAATGAAGCCATTGTAGCAAATCATTAGTAGTGACACAGTGAGCAAGTAGAATTTATAAAGTAGCACCTGGCGCCACCTCAAAATGTGGAATAAAAGCGACCATTTACAGCATATGGAAATTAAATGAAATTTCAAGTGTCAAATTAAATTCAAAATTAAAATAAAATCTCAAACTACGTTAGAAACCGTTACGAGGTCAACATGACAACATATGGAAAGTTACACATCATTCGACTCGTCTAACAACATAATACACAGATCTGCGGTCATTTTGAAGGTCACGGTTTAACGGTTAGGACGATTTCAAATGGTCCTGTTTAAATGGTCTTGAATTTTGGACTTCAGCTTTTGATAAACGGTTTCTCGCCACAAGTGTATTATGTGAGAAGCTTGGTAGCAATAACGGCCAACGGTAAACCTTTAGAAACCGTTACGATTTCGATATTTTTAAAAGTCACTTAGGGCAAGTGGCATATCATTCGACTCCCTTGAGTGGTCTTTATACTAATCCGAAGGCATTTTAATAGTAACGCTTACCGTTTAACGGCGATACCTGATTTTTGGTTTTTATGTTCTAACTTGATAATGGATTGGAGTATATGAATTCTGTTTTAACAAACGATTCCTTAAAGTGGCACTCAGTTGCCTAATTTGAAAGATACATGTTAAGGGTGGCCCTGCTCCACCACTTTGCTACATGTTAGCTTGCTGGGTTTATTTGAAATTGTGATGCGAAACCACAGTTCATTATATAGTACATGATCCCACCGCCGCGCCAGATGCCGTCTCAACGTGATCTCGGACGGTCGGGCATCGGAATAAGCGCATATGTATATGATGGTGTTAGTGGGCTCCGCCTTCTATACCTCCATCATCACCATCATCATCATCGCGTGGACACGAAAGACTAGAGGCTTAAAGTCTATTATAGTTTTTTTTACTCTAAAACGCCAGAATTTCATGACAAGTATTTTCTTTTTTAGATTTATTCTAGAAAAAAAGTTTAAAAAAATATATAGCATTTCTATGCCTAAAAGTACCCACCTAATAATTTCTTGACCTCTGCTTGGAAGAGTTATACGAATTTAGTTGGTATATTTTACGAACTGATTGCTCAACATATAAATTAAATATCATGGTAGCTTGTTCGCCGTTTATATTTGTTATCCTAAAATGGATACAAAGGCGGAAACTACATTTCGAAATGGGTCATTATATTTCGTAATATAATTATCGCGACATCCCGGAGTATTTAATCAGTTTTTTGACGAGCCAAAGATAAGCACTATGTTCCAATACGTAATACGACGATAATGGTTAGGAATAAGAAATGGAAGCCAATTTCCATCTTATCGTTTTTACTGGAATTTAGACTGTATTTCATTGAACAAACAAATGATTTGATATTAGCAAACCCGTGCTGCCACATCATTTTTTGGTGCATTGTACTACTATTTGGATTTGTTGAGATAGGATAGTAAGCATAATTAATGATTGCGATTAAAGTCACCATGGACGTTTTTTCAAAAACAATTATATCGTCAACTGTCCTAAATTCTTGCCTTGTTCATTATTGTTAAACTCATAGTTCTTCCAACTTACAAACGGATTACAAACTGTAGTGATATTATATTTTGGCCTTCCAATGCGTAAACAATATTAATAAAAATGTAAATACAATCCCAAATCCGATAGCAATGCTTTAGAAAAGGTGCAGATGAAAACACTATCAGGAATTAAAATGGAAAATATTATTATTAGGAATATTCTAGATTTGTTAAAGGAATTGAGTGCGAACTGGACATTGTGGCAAAGAATGCTTATTTCTTGTAGGAAATGATCTTATGCGCGTCACTCCGCAACATCTTAGTAACTAAAATATGGTCACATAACTATTTTAAAACAGTTGTGCAAGATCAAAGTAATTATTGTTGTTTTCAGCGCTACATGTTTCATCAAACGTCTTATAATATGTTACATAATCCCTTCGCCACATTTTAATGCTTTAAATTTGTACGAGTCAACATGTTGGATGCTATGTTCTGATTGGATTATTTGTTTTGTGCACCCATTTTAATTCCCATAAAAATAATTCGCCAATTTATTGTTGAGTATAAATTGATACAGTTTTGTCAGAGTAATCTCTCAGTATCAAGTAGGTAACTAAGGAGCACGCAATCAAAACTGAATCCTTCAAGATATTTTTGCATTTTGCCAATTCGTTCACGATCAAGGTAAAAATTTACTGAGATTAAGTCATTTTCAATTGTACTCTACCAATTTTGATCATTTGTGGTTTTGAAGAAAGGAAAATGAGGGCTGAACTTTATTTTCTGCTCGTGGCTTTCCTGCTCGATCAGTTTCTGTCGGAGGCGAACTCATAGCGCTAGTCCCCTAGACCAACTCGTAAACCTGTGGCCTGCAGTGGTCAAGACGACGATAGTGACGAGGTGACTGGATCCACTCCAAGACCCATCGGAAGTGGTAATTCTACGCGTCCACCGACTCGCAGGCCAATTGGTAGTATTAATACCACTCGGCCGACTACTATCAGGCCTGTCGTTAGCTCTACTCGACCCACCGCAGTCGTTACCGTTAGAGCTGAAAATGCTACTCGACCCACAAGGCGACCGTCCATGAGACCTTCTGTCACACCAGAAGTTGAGGACGAGTTAAATGATTAAAGCAAATGATGTAATGTAATTTGAATTAAAAATACCTCCATACACACATACATAGTGCTAACTTGGATATCGTTAAATAATGAAACCAATTCCTCTATGCGACAGAATAGCAACATTTAGTTGCAAATCACATGAATTTAAATCTAATAAACTAAAGTGAAGACAAATATGAGATAATACAAACCAAAATAAAAATAATAATTATGTAAGCTGACGGAGAAATAAAATGCCCTCAAATTATTTCGTAATGTTCACGCTATCTTGGAATAAGTTAAATCATAACGAGAAGTTAGATGAAGGATATTTTCCGTAAAGATGCACATATATTGTGTTTTAATGTATGTGGTAGGCTAAAAAAGATATTATAAATAATATAATATGACAAAATAATTAAAGCTTGACTTGAATTTGAGATTACGGATACCTTAATGAGGTTCGAGGATTAGTATTGGGCCATTGGAAACATGGCTAGTTTTTTCCAGCTAATTCTTGCCATTCCACAGCTAACATCTTAGTCACCTTATCTACGCCAACTGGCAACTGCAACCACCTATTAATCTTGTTTTCGTATGAAGCAAATTAGAACATGTTACAGGAAAAGTTGTGCGAAAGAAATTAATTCCTACTAAGCAGCCATATGTTTATTACGTTGTGCAAGGTCAAGTTTTCATATTATGTTCCTCCTGAGCTGATAAAATAACACATTCATCGTAGTAAGTCGTTGCTAGTATTTACATATTATTACTTAACGGTGATTCCCATTATCCAAAATCAGCCATCATGTTATAACGGTTCTATAATGGTGGTGATCTATCGACTTGCGGTATTTAACATCTTATTCGAAAATCCAAATTCTGCACTTTTGAGATGGCATGTAAATATTTGAATTTGATAGCCTAGATTACATGGACATAATCTGGAATTATTAAAATAGTATAAAATGCAAAGAAAAAATAGGAGGAAATACATGGATTGGGTTGAGCATATTTTATGCAAAATGATAATATATATTCCATAAATCAATTGTGTGCATTCCTTTACATAAGGCATTACATATGAAGTACAAAGTAACTGTTCATGCAAATGGTAAATGAATTATTCCCATGCATAGAAAGCATCAACCAAAAAATGAAACACTGTTGTATATTTAATATATTTTCAGCAACTATATTTCAATGTTTAATTTACATGTGACTAAACCGTCCTGGATATGGATTGGCCTTATGTCGTCGCCAGCAATTTTTGCTGGTGGGAAACGGTCAACTTCGGATTGCTTAGTGCATCTCTCTATCAATGCATTGTTACCAACTAGCCGTCAGATCAAATACAGCATCTGCAAAGAAAGCAGCACCGTACAATGAGTCACTGCAATTTTGTTTAGCTCGAGCTCGTTTGCTCACCGGGACATCTAGTAATTTCCAAAGTTCAATATTTCTCTAACTTATAAATGTGCAATATAGCTCAATTCAAATATTTCACATTTGCTCCATTTACAGCGTTTTCTAAAACCTTACGATATTCATTTCCTCTCTCCAAAGGGAGAAAATATTTCCCATACCGTTTTTTATGATTGAATAACGTACGTAAAAATTGAGATGTGGTACATTTTTGTCTCGAATAAAGTAAAGGTTGAGTATTTTAAAAGCACTTCGTTATCCACCATTGTCGCAGCTTGGGCTTGCTTGAAGACGGAGCGTAGTCTAGCGTACATTATGTTTATTATGTATTCATGTATTTTTATGTAAAGTGAACGCAATGAAATGTTCGCTTCTTTTGTATAATTGGGCGGGTGCGGCATGGTTTGGAGATCGAGTTCTTTTGTTCTTTCTGTTCTCCGTGCCGTTCAGTCTAGTAGAAAATAAGAACGAAGAAAACTAGAAGTAGTTCAGCAGAAGCGAGAGAGAATAAAATTCTTGAGTCTAATTTTGTACTGACCGAAAATAATTGTAATTTTATCGATTAATTGTTAATAAATTACAAAGTAACAAAATAATTGTTGGTATTATCGTGCGTTATCTTCGATAGTAGGCAATTATTTAATTTTCATCCTAACGTGTCGTGTATTGCGTAGGATAGATAACTTTAAGCGTTGACGTACGCATCAGATTAGGGTTATCGAAGGGAGCATAAGATTGTAGTCGTCAATCGCCCAACTAAATACGACATTTGGTCCTTCGAGCCGGATCCAGGGCCGGGATAAGCAGTTCAAAACGTGAAGTTAATATTCAAAAAGCCAACTTTCTATTTGCCGAACTTACGAGCCAAAAGACTAGGATGTGGAACCAAATTAGTGTCGCTCCGGAGAGCGGGGTAGCAGCCCAAGGAAGCAGTCAGCTAACCATTGGAGCAGTGAATACTCAACGAGTCTCTACCAGGAGGTCACAGAGGTCAGGATCATCACAGGCATCGGTAAAAGTACGAGTAAAGGAAATTGAAGCTGAACGTGACCAAAAACTATTGGCACTGAAGAAAGGCTACGCGGACAAACTGCGAGAAAAGAAATCTCTGGAGATAAGGATGCGCTCCAACAAAAGAAGATTAGCAATTTTGGGGTCAAATCCTGAAGATGAGAAAATCATAACATCCAAAAATGACATGGAAAAAGATGTTGAAAACATTGAATTGATGCTGGAGCTCATTAACGTGGACCTGGAATCGATGGAGGCTACATACAAAGAAGAAAAGGCTGCCATTAAGAGTCAGAGTGAATTGGCAATGGCTCAAGTTTCGGATGATGAATATGCCTCACTTTCAGACGACGACGATCCTCAAGCAAAGGCGAAAGTTCAGAAATGGGCGGATCAAGTTGGAGAGGCATTGTTACAAGAAGAGTTCCAACAAGGACCACAAAATAGTATCCAGCCTAACCAAGCAGGCCACCAATTTCATGAGCAGCCTCATGATGGAATACACCAGCAAGTTCACTTCATAGTTCCAACATTTTCAACGGATAACCATCACGGTGCTACAAGACCAAGAATGAGAGTCTACCAGCCTGCACCCCCAATGGAGCGGAGTCAGTTTCATCAAAACGAGGCTAACGTGGGTATCAGACCTGACCGCAGCAGAACAGAAAATTGGAATCCAAGATTCTCGGCACGTCCGTCCAGTCAGCCGCCAACGATGGCACCACCTAACAATGGAGTCGCTTCAGCATTGCCATCAGCAGCAATTGATAAGGATCAGATGATGATACACATCATGAATGAACAATTGAAGATGATGCAAGTAAGTCAGCGCGGAAAGCAGAGTTATGTGGACAAGAAGCTGCCAATTTTTGACGGAGACCCTGGAATGTGGATCAACTTTGTGGAGTCTTATCAACGCAGTACTACCAAATACCACTTCGATGATGAAGAAAATATGATGCGGATACAGGATGCGCTACAAGGGGATGCTAGGCAAGCAGTTTTGCATTTAATGGTCAACCCCAGGAACCTGAAAACTGTGCTTCAAACTCTGGAGAGTCGATTTGGACGTGCGGATTTTATCATCGAGCACTGTATCCAGAGATTAAAATCACTCAAGCGACCTGATCTCAGCAAAGTGGAGTCAATCGATGAATTTGGAAGACTTGTGGAAGCGTTGGTCGTAAACGTTTGTTCCTTCAACGAGCAAGAGTACATGTGGAGTAAGCAGCTGCTCACTGAAATTGCGGAGTTGATGCCTCCAGCTTGGAAGCAGTTGTGGTACGAGTACCTTGTATCTTGTGGAGGAACAAAGCAGAGCCTAAAAACTCAATTGATGTGGCTCAAGCCAAAAATTGAAGCCGTCCGCCTGCAAATGAAGCCAAAGGTGGAAGGAGATAATGACAAGGAGAAGAGGAGGAATCGTACACGGGGGCCGGGGGTCGTGAATGCTGTGTCCGGGGAGGACGAAGAAAAGAAGAGCTCCAGAGGACCGTGTCCAGCTTGTCATAAGAAAAATCACGTGCTAGCTTCATGCTGGAAATTTGCAAAGTTGCCGTTGGACGAAAAATGGAAGATAGTGAAAGAGGTAAGATTCTGCGTGAGTTGCCTCCAGCCTGGTCACAGAGCAATCAAGTGTACAGAAGGGAAGAAATGTACATCCTGTATGAGGCTACATCATCCATTATTGCACGGTGACAAAGAAAAGCAAATTTCTGAAGAAACCTCAGAGGAGATGAAGGAAGAAAGGCCTGTCCCTGAGAAACAGGATGACACCAAGAAAGAAGCTGTTAAACCTTCTGCGTCTGGAGTCTTCAGCGTCGCCATCATCGAAGGATGTGATGGACCACTGCAAATGATCAAAATCATTGTGAAGGGAAAGACCGGAAACAAGCGGGTGTTTGCCATGTTGGACGGAGGAGCTACAAGGAGTCTCATCAAAAAGTCATTGGCCGAGCAGTTAGGAATCACTGGAGAAAAAGTGGACTACAAATATAGCGGCATCAATGGGCAAACAGTAATCGCTAAAAACGCTATGAAGGTCAATTTTGATGTTTCTGGAGATTATCGTGGAGCCAAGTTCTTGCAACTACACACTGCAATGACAGTTGATGAAATCCATATGCGGCCGTACTCATTCAATCTGGACGAAGCAAGAAAACACTGGCCACATCTGAAGAAGGTTAAAGGTCTGAACATTGTCAAGATCGTTCCAGATATCATAATTGGAAACAATAATCCGCATCTTACATTGCCCAAGCAAGTTGTGAGGGGATCATTGTACGACCCAGTTGGAATCCGAACTCCGTTAGGATGGACCGTATCAGGAGATTTTGACACTGCTGGTGGTGACGGGAAAGTCAACGTTGTCCAAGGAACTGATGACTATTTGCATGAGCTCATCAAGCAGTCGTTCTCTTTGGAGTCGTTTGGTGTAAGGATTCCATTGGAAAAAGGAATCAATCTTGATGAGAAACGAGCTTATGGAATTTTGGAGACCACAACAAAGAAAACAGACCATGGTTGGGAGACTGGACTGCTGTGGCGTGAGGAGGACGTGGCATTTCCAGACAGTTATCGGGATGCTTACAAACGACTTTTATCAACCGAGAAGCGAATGGAGAAAGATCCAGTGTTCCGAAAAATGTACCTGGACAAGATAGACGAGTACAAAGTAAAGGGTTACATACGGAAGCTCAGTCAAGATGAAATTTCTACAGCAAATCCAAAGACATGGATAATTCCTCATTTTGGAGTCACCAACGAAAATAAACCTGGAAAGTTTCGGTTTATTATGGATGCCAAAGCGAAAAGCAATGGAGTGTCATTAAATGACAAGTTATTGAAAGGGCCTGATTTGATTCGGCCACTGACTGCGGTTTTACTCAACTTTCGGATTCATCCTGTGGCAATCACCGGGGACATTGCCGACATGTTCCATCGTGTGAAGATTAGGATGGAGGATCAGCCCAGTCAACGTTTTCTTTGGAGAGATGGCGACAAGACAAGAGAGCCGGATCATTACGTCATGGAGGTAATGATTTTTGGGGCTACCTCATCACCATCATCCGCAATATTTGTAAAGAACAACAATGCAAGAATGTTCGAGAAACAGTATCCAGAAGCGTGCAAGGCAATCGAGGAAAATATGTACGTTGATGATATGCTGCTGAGTGTACCGACGGTGAAAGATGCCATTCGGATACGAAAAGAAATCAGCGACATAAATGAAGCAGGAGGATTCATCATTCGGAAGTGGATAAGCAACAGTCAAGAAGTTTTGGCGAGCATCCCGGAAGACCTTCGCGCAGATGGAGTGAAAACACTGGAGGAACACAGCGAGCTTCCAACCGAGAGAGTCCTTGGCCTTTGGTGGGATGCAAATCAAGATGTATTCACGTTTCGACTAAATCTCCATAAAGTTCCCAAAGAAGTAATGGAAGGGCGGCGACCAACAAAGAGGGAAATATGCAGTCTCGTGATGTCGTTGTTCGATCCCCTTGGCTTTATAAATCATTATAAAGTAAAAGGAATGATGCTGCTACAGGAAACATGGAGATCTGGCATAATTTGGGATGATGAAGTATCAACGAGCATTTTCGAGATGTGGACAAAATGGTTATCACTACTGCCGGAGATAACAACGGTGAAGGTTCCAAGAATGTATTCAGCAAACTATGGAGATGCGGAATCAGTGGAACTTCATACATTCGTTGACAGCAGCGAAGAAAGTTATTGTGCTGTTTGCTATCTGAGGGTCCAAAGGGGAGGAACTGTAGATGTTGTTTTCGTCACCTCAAAAGTTAGAGTTGCTCCGTTGAAGAAGACAACCATTCCTCGATTGGAACTACAGGCAGCTTTATTGGGATGCAGACTGGCCAATGGAGTAGAAGCTGAATTGCAAATCGCCATCACTGGAAAGAGGTTCTGGTCAGACTCGAAGACCGTTCTTCTGTGGATTCGTTCCAGAGCCATACGTTACAAAGAGTTTGTAGCCAACAGGATTGGTGAAGTCCAAGAAACTACAAATATTCATGAATGGAGCTGGGTGCCAACTGCCTTGAACGTAGCTGATGTCGCCACGAGATTCACTGGGGAGATATCATTTGCAGCAGATGGAGTTTGGTACAGTGGACCAGCCTTTCTCAAGGAAAACAAAAGTAAATGGCCAAAAGAGAAAGCTGAGGAAGAAGGCGTAATTGCTTCGACGTTTTTGGAGTACGCAGGAAAAGAGACTGGTGTTGAGCAGCCTGTCATTGGATTTGGATTCGACATTCCAAAGGTGACAAGATTTTCATCCTACCAGCGGCTTTTGAGGGCGACTGCAGCAGTTAAGGCGTGTGCTTTATATTGGCTAAATATCACTCGCCATCGCAAGATAAAACGGCAGCAAGATAAACCAGTTTTCAAAATCACAACAGGAGATTTGATGGAAGCAGAAGACAAACTTGTAAAGCTGGTGCAGGATGAAGCTTTTGGAGATGATCTTAAGCGACTACAGCAAGGAATCCCGGTTGTGAAAAAGAGTAAATTATTTTCGCTTTCTCCTGTTATAATAAATGGAATATTGCGTGTTCGTGGTCGAATTGGAGCAGCAGTAGCAGATGAATATGTGAAGATGCCCATCATCATGCCCTCAAAACATCATGTTACGGATTTAATTGTGGATAGAGAGCACAAGCACTGTGCACATCAAGGAAAGGAAACCGTACTTTCCAATTTACGAAAAAAGTTCTGGATCACCGACGGACGACAAGCAGTGAAGCGTGCCTGGATGAGATGTCAGCAGTGCATCCTTAAGAAAGCAAAACCCGTTATTCCTGAAATGGGTGACCTTCCTCATCATCGTCTGGCAAGTCACCAACCAGCATTTTCATTCACCGGACTCGATTGCTTTGGTCCGATGGAAGTTGTCGTTGGCCGTCGACGTGAGAAACGATGGGGAGTCATTTTCTGCTGTATGGTGACCAGAGCCGTACACTTGGAGGTGGTACACAACATGAGCACAGACGAAATGATGATGGCCATTTCCAGATTTGTTGACTCAAGAGGACGACCACAGGTGCTCATTAGCGACAATGGTACGAATTTTGTGGGTGCCTCTAATGTACTGAAGAAAGCTGCACAGGAAGTGAACTTTGAAGAAATTGAAAATCTTGGAAAGTTCCATGAAATACAGTGGCGATTTAATCCACCTGCAGCGCCCCATATGGGAGGGGCATGGGAACGATTAATCCAAAGCGTCAAGAAGTGCTTATCGTCAATCCTGAAGGAGAAGCATCCCAAGGACACGACATTGCTGACAAGTTTGAAGGCGGTGGAAAATCTGTTGAATTCAAGGCCACTTACGTACGTGTCCAGTGATGTCAGTGACCCGGAGCCGCTTACTCCGAACCATTTCCTTCGTGGAGCATGTGACGTTGGACCAGGAATTCCAGCAGCATTGGATTCGAATTCAGACTTTCTACGGTCGCAGTGGAAAAGAGCAGAGTTATTGGCTGACCAGTTTTGGAGACGATGGACGGATGAGTACCTGCCAAAGTTAATTCGAAGAGAGAAATGGCGAGTACCACAGGAACCGCTCAAGGAAGGAGATCTTGTGTTTGTCGTTGACGACACGGCACCGAGAAATTTATGGAGACGCGGTGTGATCACTCGAACCTGTCCAGGATCTAACCAGCAAGTAAGAGTGGTAGAAGTGACTACTGTCGATAAGGATGGAAAGAAGATTACCTACCGGAGGCCAGCACGCAAGGTGTGCCCTATGGGACTTCGGATGGAGATACAGGAATGACACCATTCCTGTATGGGGGCCGGAATGTCGCAGCTTGGGCTTGCTTGAAGACGGAGCGTAGTCTAGCGTACATTATGTTTATTATGTATTCATGTATTTTTATGTAAAGTGAACGCAATGAAATGTTCGCTTCTTTTGTATAATTGGGCGGGTGCGGCATGGTTTGGAGATCGAGTTCTTTTGTTCTTTCTGTTCTCCGTGCCGTTCAGTCTAGTAGAAAATAAGAACGAAGAAAACTAGAAGTAGTTCAGCAGAAGCGAGAGAGAATAAAATTCTTGAGTCTAATTTTGTACTGACCGAAAATAATTGTAATTTTATCGATTAATTGTTAATAAATTACAAAGTAACAAAATAATTGTTGGTATTATCGTGCGTTATCTTCGATAGTAGGCAATTATTTAATTTTCATCCTAACGTGTCGTGTATTGCGTAGGATAGATAACTTTAAGCGTTGACGTACGCATCAGATTAGGGTTATCGAAGGGAGCATAAGATTGTAGTCGTCAATCGCCCAACTAAATACGACAACCATCGTATAAAATATTTTAAGATTGAAAACAAAATTTTTTATATAAAATTATACATACGGTATACGTGGCTTTAGAACCGTACAGATTTGTTTCAGCGTGCCCCAAGAGTATCTACCTATAGTATACCCGTGTATGGTTTTACCATCACTTCGTCGTTTATTGATCTTATATTGATTACATGCAGAAACCACGAGCTACTTTATTTGATCAACAGCAGATCTTCAGATCATCAGCAATGTCGCTATGATTCAACATTAAAAGTTGCATTTATTTCGGTGATCTTTAGCTAAAACAATACCAACATGATAAACATTAAACACCAGCAATTGTTAATACTTATTATTTAAGATAAATGTAATTTAAATTAAGCGTACACTACAGGTACAAACTACTTATTTGGAACAATTATAAGATTAAATCTTTCACAATCACTCATTACTATGACTATAGACATTTACTTAAGATCAAACGTAAGCACAGCATCCACAACGTGCTCCATCATATTCGAGAAATACTCCAGACCAAAATCCTTCTTCAAATAGAAAAAGGATCCGAACGGAATCCTCATTACCCTCAGTGCCCGAATCCGACATTTCAACATTCTCGAATCCCTGGTCTTGATCCTTGCATATCTGTGATTAGCCTCAATCAATCGCGACCTTATCATCTCCTCAAGTATTATATTGGCATTCTTCAGATTGACAAACCCATAGCTTGTCAGGGTCAATGTAGCGATTATCCCCGCAGTCAGCGAAATGGTCATCATTACATCAATCTTGTCATATCCCACAATGTAGAATCCCAACGCCGCCACAGTCCCAAAGTAGTCAACGGTGATTACCAGAAACAGTAGATCGCCCGTAACAAACTCAATGTGCTTGTAGGTAAAACTGAACAAAAGATAGCAGCCAATGTACTCCCACAAGCTCTCAATTTTATGACGCAAGTAGTGCATGCAATCCAACATGAAGCCAAGAAATGCCAGATTTATCGGGAGACAGTAGCCGAGGGACCGAATCATTTCGATAATACTTGGAGATGTCAACACAATTCGAGCCAGAGTTACCAGCAGGATGGTTTTAAGGTCCCAGTATTTTGAATCGGGTAGGATGTCGTCAAGTATGAAGTGAATGCAGTCGAATCCCTGGAATATCACAAACATGACGATCCAGTATGGGCTTGTTGCGAACAGGAATACTGCTCCACATGCCATCAGACCTACTAGGTCGGGCTTGCCCTCGTTTGTGAATTCGCCTTTTCTGTTGAATGCCTCTGGTCGGTATACTGGAAAGTAAAACATGTCATGTTAACGAGTTTTCATAATAGAGCATTTAAAAATACTTACGCTTTGTCATTCGAATATCCAATTCGTGCATTTTGTTGAATCCAGTCATGATCTCGTCTCTTCGGCGAAGGATCATTAGACCAAACAAAACGACAATCCCGACTGCTACGCCGCCCGTGACGAATATAAAGGCGTGGGTGAGGTGAAAGTTTGGACGTTGTGCTATGAAGTAGTGGGTGAGAACCACGTACGCGTTTCCGCTCATTATCAGCACAGCGCTCCCCATTCCTCCCAGGAACACCAACCAGGAAAGGTACGATTTGCTCAGGAATATGTTCTTGAAATCCGGATCCCATTCTATTATGAATTTCGGCAAGTAGAGAAATAGGAGACGGTGGAGTTTGAAACAGTTTTTCAGCTCTGAGGTTATCATGCTCTTGTCAGAAATTTAAATCATTTTACAACAAAGCGCACTAAAGGTTTTAATGGAAACATTCTGGCTAGTACACGGACCAGATTCGGCCTGTGCACAATGGTGGGAAAGTAAAACACGTATGCATAAGGAAATAGCCAAAGTACATTATTTTTTACCTGAACAAAAATTACGCAAAACTGTACTTTTGAATAGTTTTGAATAATTTGTTCCATACCGTAGGAAGTTCGCCTTGGAAAATGGGGAAGGAACTACTTAATAAAATATTTCCACTGACATGCATGGTTTTTATTATTTTTCTTTGGTGCTTGGATATTTAAAGTGCCTGTTTAAAGCCAGCTAGCACTTTTTCTAAAATACGGCCGATTGGAAATGTCAATTCCTGAATTAATTATGTGTACAGGATTTTTGGATTAAATGTTTTTCATAAAGTCTTTCATCTTAAAATCAGTATATTTCCAAAATGCTAACTCATCATAAGATATAACGTTACGGAAATGCCTTGTTTCTGATATTATTGAATGCGCAGATTTAAACTGTACTTCATGGAATGTCATGAGCGTAGTACGTATGTACAACTTATCAGAGTATAGCTTCGTCTGGACTTTGAGTTACATACTATTATTAAGCTGCTCACTATGTGCCTCATAGCCCTCTTCAAATCTGATAATCACATTTGTGTATTGTGTATGGTAAACATATTATTGGCGTCAACAAATTGCGTTTCATGTGCTCACTACCACACATCAGTTCTTTCCTAACCATCTTAACAGTTAAACATATTAAATATCAGTTGAAATCAGTACAGGCTCAGATATCAATGTAAGTGTGCATTATCCAGAGTCAATAATATCAACAACTATTTTCGGATTCTGAGTAGGTGATAATGTTGTTTAGCGATAGCGTTATGTGCTTTGAGCACGAAGCTCATTGAAAACACTTGTTTTTCATAACAAAGCTTACCACTTACATAACTAAGTACCTTAACTTGTATTTGGCATTCCTGACTGAACGTCATGGTGTAACGTTTCAAAACGTAGTAGGTGATATGTTATAAAATCATTCAGTTTCCGTTCCCCTGTATAATATAACTAAATGTTCTGACATCATGTTGTAATAGTTCATTTCCAATCCACAATGGAGGAGGACATTACTGCTCAGTTTGCGTGTCCGATATGTCATGCAATTCCGCCGAACGAAATATTTCAGTGCAAAAATGGACATATCATTTGCAACGTTTGTGCCGATACTGCATTTTCTTGCCCAAAGTGTAAATTGTTATTCGGGAATGACAAAATTCGCAATACTGCATTAGAGGTTATCCTGGATTCCAAGACATTTTCCTGTTCAAATACACATCTAGGATGTGGCGTGAGTCTTTCCAGGAAAGATATGCCGGAGCACTTGCGAAACTGTGAATTCAGGTAGGTACAAGTAATTTCTAAAAAAATATCGTGATAAAATGTGTGATGAAATATAATTGGCGTTTACACACAGGGAGGTAACGGTGGAGTTATGCCGAGTATTGGGATTTGATTGCAAGTTCATGACCAGCGACAAGAAAATACAGGAGTCTGTTGACCATTTCAAAACAGTTCACAACGCGCCTTGGCATGCTGGCTGTAATGGAAGTATCATTTGGGAAGAATTCGTTGACATTAATTTCGCTGAGAACAAGGTGGGATGTCCTGTCATATTTGAAAATGGGAGCAACATTGTTAAGGTTATGTCGATTGTGAAAGTGAACGGGGATGACCAAACTGTCTCAGTGATAACCATATTGCTTGGTGCGTCATCGGATGCTGCAAATAACTACTCTGCTGAATACATTTTAAGAGGCAATAATGACGGGGTATGATTTCCGTATTTATGTTAAATCATTTAAAAGTAATGCATAGCAGTATTTAACACACAGTTCGTTAGGAATTCCCCCTAAAATGGACCACACCATGTATAAGTGTACTTGATGCGGAAGCCGAAATAAAAACACCAACATTCCGCACTCCTGCATCCATAATCACAGATAAGTACTTGCAGAATGGCAGCTTGGAGTTATCGGTCACAATCAAAACGGAAGCTGAAGTGGATACCAATTTGTTCTTTGAGAGCGCTCCCACTCACACAAACGCAGGTAGGTGACACAAACAATGATTTTGTCGTGTAAACGCAAAAACATGTATCAATTCCAAATGTACTTTGTGTTGCAGATAGATGTACGGTGGCTCAGGAGACTGACGAAGAAATATATGTGGGCGATGACATTCAGTGTGACGTTTGCAAGATAAAACCGATAACTGGAACGAGGCATAACTGCTTACAGTGCGTAAACTACGATCTCTGTGACAACTGTAGAGAGAAAGGGGAACACTCTCATCATCTTTTCACAGAAGTGAAGAATCAGTTTCAGCACAAGGCGCTTCACAAACTTAAGCATGATCCAATGTACGTGGTGAAAGTATATTGCATTCACGTTTGAATATTTAAACATTATCCATTTCTTTAAAATAATCTCATCACTACAAGTGCCGTACTCATGAATCCTTAGATCCAAAGGATGGAAGGCGCTAGTGAGCGGCGATGTACTTGTGGGTAAGTACGCATGTGCAATGGTTCCCTTTGTGACCCATAAGGTTCATGTATTGACAAACATTTTTCTAATGACGTATTTTAAAATCTGATAGAAGGGCATGCACAGGGAAGCTAAATGCTAAGCAGACTGCACGTCCAGTTACCACTGAAGGTATGCAACTATTATGATCAAGTTGTTGAGGAATCATTAAAGGGATATCAAAACCGGAATAAAATATTTTTCAGATCTTTATGAATAAAAGTCTTAATAAAAGACAATACATTTTGTCCTCAAAATATATTGTCCCATTTGCCAAACCGAGTTTTAAGGTAAACAACGTACGTAAAAACTGAATTGTGTAATTACTTTAAACGACATTCATACTACAAGCCTACCGATAAGTTATACTAAACTACACTATGCCAAGTTGATGATGATGGCATAGTATGAATGACGAAAAATGCACACTCAAATACAATGATGAGTTTGCCCTGGTACTGCGAGATATCAAAAACACAAATTATCAAAAGTCACATATCGATATGATTGCTCATAAGGATGTAACGATAATGTGCGACAAAATGATAGCGCATAAAATCCAATCAGCAATTGAATTCATTTTC
Source organism: Sinella curviseta (assembly GCA_004115045.4). Lineage (NCBI taxonomy): Eukaryota > Metazoa > Arthropoda > Collembola > Entomobryomorpha > Entomobryidae > Sinella > Sinella curviseta. The sequence continues at coordinate 16,233,826 of CM023203.3, forward strand.
ATATCAGTCACCTAATTGACTATCTCAATTTTCATATGCGTCATTCATGCATAACCGTGGAAAAATTCCCAATAAGATATGCTTTTCCAACAGTCACAGGGATAACATTTTGTTGTAAAAAATATTCTTGGATGACCCAGCACAGCCGACGCTGATTTAAATTGAAGAATTTCGTCGTGAACATTACAATGGGGGACGATAACTCTGACGATTTCTCATGTCCAATTTGTTTCGAAATACCCCCGGCGGAAATATTTCAGTGTAAAAATGGGCATACCGTCTGCGGCGATTGTTCTACGAAAATTCATAACTGCCCTGAATGCAGGGTACAACTTGGGCAGGACAAAATTTGTAATAGGGCCTTGGAGATAGTGCTAGAATCTAAAAAGTTCCACTGTCCACATCAAGAATTGGGATGTCCTGTAAAGGTTCCTAGAAAGGATATTCAGGAGCATTTGAAGAGCTGTGAATACGAGTAATGAGAATATTTATATGTAAAATGATTTATGCCTGCTCCATACTTTATTAAAGTAATTTTAATAACTATTTCAAATTTCAGAGGAAGCACGATAGCCCTATGTCAACTGCTGGGATACACATGAAACTATAGAACTAATATCACCAAGCTTACTGACGCCGTAAAACACTTCCAAATAGTCCATTACTCACCTTGTCTTAAGAGCGGTGATGGGATGATTGTCTTGGACTATTTCGCCAACACGCCATTTAACAGAAATAGCATTTGGTCTCCAGTGATTTTAGAAGGCGTGTCAGATGGAAGCACGGCGCCCATGGCATTTATGGTAGTAGCAAAACTAAACGGATCAGATCAAACGCTGTCAGTGATAACATTTCCGTTGACATCAGCAGACACGGATGATATTGATACCTACTCTATACAACACAAGATAACGTGTGGCAACAAGGTATGTATTTATACTATACATGCAATATTAAAAATCGTGGTAGAATTTTTCTTACGCCTTTCATGTCGATGTAAATAGGCTCGACCACTTAGCTGGATGACTTCATGCTTTGGTCTCGGTGACGCCATGGCCGAAATTACTATGCCAGCGTTTCGTACTCCCGCGCATTTATTGAGTACGAGTTACACCAAGAACGGAAATTTGGAAATTTACTTGAGAGTCAGTCGCATAAATGCATGGAATGACCAAGCTCCTGATGACATGATGAAAAACGACGCAATTCATGTGTTCAATGAGGTTAGCGTACCACCTGCAGGTAAGTATTTAGGTCTCAAAATTACGTACGTAAGCAGCTCATTTACTGAACTTAGCGTTAATTAAATAAGATGCACATTCATAATTACAGTAAACCACGGTGACGTGGCAGCGCAACATCGACCCCTCTGGCTACCAAGGTCAAGCAACTCAATTGACCGCCTAAGTGTTTCCGCCGGTCTCTCCTTTGGCAAACCAATTTTCGTGGCTCGAGCTCATCATTTGGGTAGCCTAGTTCCTGGCTACGTTAGCACTGACAATGTACGTGCCCGCATTGCGTACAATGGACAAGCTTTGACCAAGATAAAATACGAGGTAGGAAGGATTGCTTATTAAAAAAATTCAGATATATTGACAGCATTTAGTTTAGAGACTTATTAAATTGTCGGTCAATGAACAATTGTAGGTTTTGGTTGAGTCCGTGGAATCTTTACAATGGGTCCGCTGTGAGGGTGGAACCATTCCACCTACCGCTGTTCCAGGAGGGCATGATGAAAATGGCGAGATTTATTATATCGGTCGAGTTTTTCACCACTTGACTGTTTCAGTTGGGAGGGTTCCGAAAATTCAGCCAACTTGTTGCTATGTCGCATATGGTATGATAGAAATAATTTAGAATCATTTCTGTGTTCACTAAAATAGTTGCATTAATTTGGGATTATCTGTGATAATTTATTGGCTATTTTGTATACATACTAGCTAAAATGGAACACGTGTACAAAAAATTTGACATTCTGGTCTCTTTACCAAGGAAGGAATCTTAATGCTTCTAGTTTACCCATGATTGCTCTAAAATGATTATTACTCCAACTCAAGAAACGTTGCTAAAACTAATGACTACTACATGCCTTATCTGGACTTGAATGAGAATAAATATTATGTTGAGATATACGTAAATGTTATTGTATTTGAACAAAAAGGCAATGGTAGTTATCAAATTTCTTTGCATAATTAATAAGGACAGTTGATGGGACTACTATATAAATCCAGGTAAAAAACTAGGTATACATTTTATCGATTTGCAGTTTGCGTGTCATAAAATGAAATCCACTTCCTCCGTTCATCATTTTTGCAATTCACACTTGAACTTCATGTCGCCATAAAACCCACAAATCCCGGCTAGCTGTAGGCTCACAGCAGTTTACGCTAATCTTATCTGCACTCTTTATCATACGTCATTTACCACGTATAAATGGCCGATAAGATAGTAACTCGTGGTCCTCGTTGCTTGCAGCTTATTGCCATTTTTCCATGTGAATTCAATCAGTGCAGTTATTCAAGTGGAACAATAAGATATAGTCGTTGGATTTTATAAATAATTTCGTTGAGATGGGAAACGACATCACTGACCAATTCGCATGCCCAATCTGTTTCGAAATACCGCCGGCTGAAATATATCAGTGCAAAAATGGGCATACGGTTTGTGGAGACTGCTCCAAGCGAATCGACACTTGTCCAGAGTGCAGAGTTCATCTTGGAGCTGACAAAATCCGTAACAGAGCCTTGGAGGTCATCTTGGACTCCAAACAGCTTCAGTGTCCAAACCACGGCGTAGGATGCGAGGTAGCGGTACCTCGAAAGGAAATGCCAGAGCATTTGAAGATCTGCAAATTCAGGTAAATTTTATAATTTATGTGCGTAATATTTAAAATTCAAATAATTATAAAATAGTATACTCATTTGATTATAGAGAATCCGTAATACTCTTATGCCATGCGATGGGGTACAACTGTGGCTACAGAACCAATACCAAAAACCTTGCCGATGCACTCAAACATTTTAAGAGTTGCCATAATTCCCCCTCTCATGAGGGCTCTAGTGGGAGGATTGTCCTGGAAAGTTTCGTTAGCACATCATTCAACAAAAATAGCGTATGGTCTCCAATCATTCTGGAAGGCGTGTCCGAGAAAAACACGCCACACTCAACATTCATGACGGTAGCAAAATTAAACGGAACTGACCACACATTATCGGTGATAAGTTTGGCGATGACATCAGACGTGTCTGATACAACCAGCTACTACATAGAACACACTGTTCGTAACAACAAGGACAAGGTACAAGAATGTAATAAATCATACAGGAAATGACCGTTGATAACAATTATTGATAACACTGTATTATTGTTAATATAGGCACGTCCTATGGAATGGATTGCTCCAAGTATTCCACTTTGTGACGCTGAATCCGAATTGCATATATCATCATTCCGTATCCCAGCAGAGCTTCTAAAAACTAGTTACTCGAGGGATGGTAATGTGGAAATATTTTTGCGAATCAGGCCGAAACAGGAGGGAGAAAAGCAGGCTTCTTTTGGTTCACTGGAAGAAAGCGCAATTCATGTAGTCAATGAGGACAGTGGCTCAGCTCCACCACCACCATCACCCACTAGTACAAATTTACTTTCCATAAAACCCTTCCCATTCATGTATTTTAGGTAATTAGTTACTGACGTAATCTTACTTTTAGACGCTACGTCAGTGAACGGTACTGGCAGTGAGATAATGCCGCAAGGAACCGCTTGGCTGCCCAAGTCAAGGAATCCACTGGACAGATTTGCTGCTGCGGCTGGAAATGCGTTTGGCAGGCCCATTTACGTAGCTCGAACCCATCATTTGGGAAGCCTGATTCCTGGGCAAATTAACAGCGACAACGTATGCATTCATATTCCGTACAACGGGCAAGATTTGTGCAAGACGAAATACGAGGTAGTCATGAAATAGTTATGGTTTAACATGTTTCTAAATTTCATTTTGAGGATTTTATATTAAGGAATACCTAATTATAACATGTAAGGTTTTGGTTGACTCTTTGGGAGCAATGAGCTGGGTACGTGGCGAAGGTGGAAAGATTCCCGCTAACGCCATTCAAGGTGGTTACGACCCAAACGGTGAGGTATATTACATTGGAAGAGTTTTTCATCATTCGACTGTATCTGTGGGAAAGATTCCGAAACATTATCCAGATCGCTGCCTCATCGCATATTGTGAGAAAACAATAAATTCCATTCACTGTTTAATACAACAAGTCTTACAATGCATTACCAATTTTGATTTCATGTTTCTTAATCCTGAGTTGAATAGATTTCTATTTACATTTTGATTTTTATTCCAGCTGGGAAGGTGTACGGATACGAAAAATACGACATCCTTGTCGCTACACCCCGGATGGTTTGAACAATGAGAACGATTACCTGTTGCACCTGCATTTTTACGTTTCAATCTGATTGAAATGCAGGTTCAACACAAAAAAATCAATTCATTTTCGCACAATATTGAATTCCCTAAACAACAGTGTTGCATTAAATAAAAGAGTATCAGTCACATAAATTCGTAGATCGTGTAAGCATCAAATGCGATTTTATCTCAATCATTTCATGATCATCGCGCTTATCAGGTAACGTTATCGCAAATTGGCTTGTTTATGCAGCTCATATAGAACTAAACGTGCATGATGCAAGCGGCCTGATAAATTCATTCTTTTTGTTGGCTGATATCATATTGTACCGATAAGATTGGCAACCAGTTTTTGTGCCGTCAGGGTAATTTCCAATGCATATTCCATTCTGAACTCTTGTACAGTATAGTTCCTGAGTTTTGTAATATTACGAATGAAATACCATTTTTTTGTTTTTAAATAAAATCTGATTTAACGGAAACTTTGAAATGGAGGACAAACTAACTGAACAATTTTCGTGCCCAATTTGTTTTGAAATACCGCCAGCTGAAATTTATCAGTGCATCAATGGGCATACGGTATGTAGCGACTGTTCCAAAAGTATTCAGAACTGTCCAGAATGCAGAGTGAAACTTGGAAGGGACAAAATTCGGAATAGGGCATTGGAGACTATTCTGGATGCAAGAAATTATGACTGTCCAAACAGACATTTGGGATGCAATGACAAGTATTCCAGGAAGGATATACCAGGCCATCTTAAAATATGTCAGCTTCAGTAAGTGATTTTTATAATTTTTTGTGTTTAATCCGATAATTGTGTATGGACAAGAAGGACTAAAACATACGTGGCTATAATTTGTAGATACGCCACCATTTCTCTTTGTAAATTATTGGGATACAAGTGTGACTTCAAAATCAATACTACGAGAACAGATGAAGCAATGAGGCACTTTAAAACGATTCACAAGTCCCCTTGTCACAGGACTTGCAACGGGAAAATTATTCTGGAAAATTTTTCCAATGCGACTCACAACAAAACGAGCGTGTGGACTCCTACCATTCTGGAAGGCATATCAGAAACAAAACCAGCCACAAAATGCATTGTCTTGGCAAAAATAAATGGATCGGATAAAACTTTGTCACTGGTTACATTATTACTTGGACCATCACCCGAAGAAGTTGGTGGATATTCTGTGCATTACGTTGTCAGGACTAACAAAAATAACGTAAGACATCTTCAACTTTATCGACATGAACAAATCTGTATTTAATAAATGTATTAATATATTATGCTTTCATGAAGATACGTCCATTGGAATGGACAACAACCTGTTTTGGACCTCAAGACGCGGAAGCAGAAATAAATGAACCGACGTTTCGAATCCCGACCACCAAGCTGATAAACAATTATTCCAGAGACGGATTTTTGGAACTGTTTGTAATGGTCAAACCGAAATATGACAGAGACCTGCACCTTGCGTACGCCATGCTAGAAGCGGACACGGTCCATGTTGTTAACGAATTACCCACTCGACCAAGTAATTATATAACTACAACCACTGCAGCACCATCGTACAATGCTAGAATTGCCACAGGGCCTGCATGTGCGACCTGGGTAGCCAAGTCACACGCTTTTGTTGCTAATTATTCCGTTTACGCTGGAGTGGCGTACGGTCGGAGAGTTTTTGTGGCTAGAGCGCATCACTCGGGCGGCATGATTCCAGGAACGCTGGCAACGGGAGCTTCCACCATCCAGTTTCCTTACAATATGCAGGAAGTGTCCAGCTCAGAATATGAGGTAATCTTGTGCAGTCCTATTTATGTTATTAATGGTTTTGGTTGAATAATCTTTTTAGTTAAATTTTAATATATTGCGCAATATTAGGTTTTAGTAGCTCCGCAGGAATCTTGGAGTTGGGTACGCTGTGAAGGTGGCAACGTTCCTACTGAAGCCATTGCTGGTGGGTATGATCCTAACGGTGAACCTTACTACATTGGACGCGTTTTCCACAATGCAGCTGTCTCTGTGGGTAAAGTTCACATAAGTCATCAATCCTGCTACGTTGCATACGGTAAGGATTTTATATGATATTATTGCACTTCGACTCGTGTACTCATTTTAAATGGGATTTTTTGTTTATATTTAAGCCGGAAGGGAGCACGGATACAAGACGTACGAAATTTTGGTTTCTCGGCCACAGAGATTTCAAAGATAACAGTAACTTGCTATGGTGTTTACAAGATATCATTTCCATTATGCCATCGTCTTTGATGCACATGTTGACATCGCAAGATTTAAGATGTGCTTCATTTTACCTCGGAAAATGCTGGTAATGTGAAAATAGGTTGCTGTTGGAACCGAAGGGATAGTTTGTGTAATCAATTTTTAATACAATTACGATTAACTAGTTCAACATTAAATTTGTATCCGGAACTACAATCGAGTTATTTATTTAAGCGGCTATAACTTTTCATGTCAAATGTGTAATATCATAAATGGACCTATGATTGGCTGGTGCATAATATGCAACATGTACCTATAACATAACACGCATAAGCCCAATGCATTTCAATATAAGCTTTCAATTCTAGAACGGCTAAATTTAGTTTTCAATAATATACATGTCGCATCAGACTCATGTCCTCCGTGAACTGTGTGGACACGCCATTGGGAAATACCAATGTTTCCCAACTCATCTCATGCCAGGTTTCCTCTATTATTATTTAGCCAGCAGATAATCTGTGTCCTTGAAATATATCGGACAAGTACTAAACCAAGGTAACGTTATGCGAATAAAAGTAAACTAAAACTATGCAAATATTAATAACACGTATCTAGAAAAATATATATTTAGTAAAGTTAAATCTTCTTACATAATTTTTCAAGCACACATTAACAAATACCAATAGTGAGGAAGCTATAACGCCACATGCACCTACAACCTGCATGTAACCAAGTAACTTATTACTTATTAACGAAAGATATGTGATAAATACATGCAGCTAAGGATTCCAAAACTTTTCCTCCCCATATATAAATATTCATGGCTTTCACTATGCTTTCTCTTTGCGCATTCTAGTTATCGAGAAGTAAAAGGTTGACGGTCTGCGCATTAGCAAAGTCAATACACTTCAGTGGCGTGAAACGATCAATGAAATTAAGCGACCCAAACATTGCCTTGATGCCAGTGGAATTAGCGCAGAATTTCCTCAGTTCCCGTACCTCCCTTGAACTCCGATCACTCTTGTTACTTGTCGCCAGCTCCACATTGAGCTGCTTAAAGTTTTCCAGAGACTGAATATAGATCCTGGCCATTCCACCTACCAGCACAATCATCACTGAAATTCCCTCGAAGAGAAACAACGCGAATGTCATCATTATTATCACATTGTCCTGTGTTATCGGCATTTTGATCAGAATTGCGGTGGAGAAAGTTTGAATGGAAATTCCTCCGACAACCATTCCAGTCAGCATCAGTTTTTGTTGGATTTCATTCATCAGGACACCAAGCACTTGTAGGGTCCTGTATTGAGCGGCAATTTCAAAAGCTGACAGCTTTCCACTCAAAGAATTTTGTTGAAATCTGACAAAAATGAAAACCAAAAAAATAAACCTAATTATAAAAAAACATCAGATTTTTTAATTAAGTGTGCTTACATTTCGACGTATTCCAATAGCGTCAGCGAGCAGATTATCAAAATTCCCGAAATTGATAACCCACCAACATTGATACTGAAAGTGCAAAGGAGAAAGTTGCACAGAAAGACCACAACTTTTATCACCGAATTAGTCATGTGACCTAACAAGAGCCAAGGATTCTGTTCCGTGTCATCCATCTGTTCCTTGATTGCGCATTCGGGTATCAGAAAATAGCCAGAGACGGAAAGCTTGCAAGGCGAGAACCAGTGATAGGCGTAGAATCCAATCGGGAATGTGAGGAATGTGACCAGTAGCGCGTAGGCAAACATGAGATTGAGAAAGGAGATGACCGACACTGACTTTTTCTTTGACCTTTTGAATTTGTCAGAAACTTTGAGAAGGCCATTGACGTACATGCAAATGGCGGCGGCATTCTTTTTGCAGGCGACCACGTGCATGTGACTTGGGACGAGGACCGTCATTCCACCTCCAAAAAGGAACATTTCTTCCAGGGTTACCGGATCCTTCTCTGTGCTCGTGTACGCAAACCTGTTGTAGGCGCCGTATAGTAGTAACAATATTAGAATTTTGTGTAGCCGCAGCTTCCACTCTAGTATCTTATCAGCTCTTGGATAGTTTTTGCGGAGGGACATCTCTCTTGCTTTAGAACTCCAATGAATGCTAATGGAGCCTATTGACTCGGAGAGCTGACAATCTTTTGTAAAGAGGTTGATGTGATCCAGTAGCATGGCTGCAGATGAAAGCAGACTAGTACCAGGTTTCCAGGGAAATAAGATTGGCTCAATGCTCCTCTTGAAGTTATCACGGCCGAATAGAAAGCAAGAGTATCCAATTTGGGAGACTTTAGTCGTACTATAAATACCATAATAGTACGGAATTTTAGTTGTAATTCTGATAACATTGGTTTTGTGGAGACAGAAAGTGATGCATATGATAACGTTTGACAGATTGTCCATCCTTCACCGTCGGGTTAAATGAATAATGTATTTATTTTATGTTAAATGTTAGGAAACATTAGAGATCAACGTCACAGTGACACTGACATAGCATATCTCAGCTAACGTACCATGGAAGGACTGATATTGCCAGGGAACAGGCTGCTTATGTAATATGTAATTCAGGGCTATGGTGACGTGGGTATATGTAGTAGTGTAAAATCGATAATGTTTACTAGTTAATCTGAAATTTAATTTTGGGTTAAACAAAATTTAGCATGGACACCGTAATTACCTGGCACTCCAACAGGCTCAAATAGCAATTACATGACGCCTAATCGGCACATCCGGTCCGGAAATTGTTTCTTGATTGACAACCAGCAGTCAACTTTTTGGCAGACGCCTTCCGAAAATATTGTCTCAAGGTGCCATATGAAGTCAGCTAGACATTTCGGTACGGCTGACAAATGTAGACGGCTCTCAGGCATCAATGCTGCTTAATCATGAACACTGCTCTAACATACAATTATGTATATTCAACATAACATATAATTTCAATAAGTCAAATATTTTATGAAATAATTGATGGTGGTCATCCGATCGACTGACACTAATTTTAATAGGGGAACAACTTGTGTACGGGAATGTATGGAAGTAAAGAAAATGTCTAAAAGAAATGCAAAGTTTCATATTCACCATGTTTTAGTATTGGTCCGTGCGGGACGGCTGTTGCATTTATTGAAGCAATTATGTTCGCGAACATTCCACAGTTTAACAATTCACACTTAAAATTTCTTTTCACTAGGAGATGCTATGTAATCAGTTATACTAACCACGTTTTGTAAGTGTGATTTCTTCAGAATCTGCTGCAACTTATAGCTCAAGCAAATGTAATCTATCACATACTAATCTAATCTTTAATCCGGGTAAATCCACTTATTAACTTTACTGCGTATACACCCACCTCTCATATGCTCATTATAGATGGACTCACACGGCCGATGAAATTAATTTGGAAATATACGTACCGACAACTAGGCTTGTTCTGTCGGAAATAGTGCCATAAATATTTAAGTTTACTAGACTTACATCGAAAAGGCGGATTACCGGGATACAATGACAAACTTGGCATTCATGTTCATGAGCTCAAACGTTGATCCGTCGTATCTCGGATGGTTTGCTTCGGATGACCTTTCACAAAACTGCTCGACGGACGATGCCGCCATAATCCAACACGGAATTTACAAGTTGACCAATAAAATATTGTTATATTGTGTTGCATTCGCATTTACGTTTTATAAATTTGTTGGATTCTGAACAAACTATTATCATGTACGGGTGCCTGCCGTGTATCCATGACTACAAATAACCACATTTAAGCTGTATTTTTATGACACAAAATATACTTTGGTAGCAAAAAAAAAGCATACCGATTAATAATTCAAGTTAGTTAGAAGTGTTAATGGTAAAGTACAAGCAGCATTATTACTCAAGCTCAAGGTCAGAAATATATTTAGTTGTCAAGAGGAAGTATGTTTAGTGTTTGCCCGATGTAGTAGTCAATACATTGCAACGGCGTAAGTCGATCAATAAAATTTAATGGATCAACATTGCTTTGATTCCGGTGGAATTACTACAGTATTTCCGAAGCTCGGGAATATATTTTGAAGAATAGTTTTCAACATTGAGTATCAGTGTTGCATATGCAACCGCAGCTTTCATCCAAGTATGCAGTCTGCTCTGTCGGAGTTTTTGCGTAGTGACAATTGTCTCGCTTTTTGGTCCCAGTGGGTGCTAACCGAAACTATGGACTCGGGGAGTTGGCAATCCTTAGTAAATGCACGATGTAATATAAGACTTATAATACATCGTGGTAAATGGGTGTGTTTGATCCAATAGCATTTTGTCAAGTTTGTTTGAATTCAAAGATGAATTGGAGAATTGTAATAGAGTACAAAAATGGTCTCATGGAATATCGATACACTCGGTAGATTGTTCACAACTTATTTAGTGACATGAAGCATGACTAGATGCGATGCAAATGAAGAATGTTAGTTTTCTCGCAGAATATTATATACTTATGTAACCAATATTTCTAATTTGTTAATACTCTCCACATACTCCTAAGTTGAACAATTATGTTCTGTAGACCACATCAGAATTGATTGACAATTGGCATGTTGACCCTTTCAGTTTTCAATGCCGGACTAAATCATATTGAATCCAGCGTGAACATAAATTCGATATGGTGATATGACGTTATGTTATACTATGCTCATCGTTTTTATATTATATTATGCATGGCAATGCATAATGGCATACCGACGGAAATATTAGTTTCATGGATTCAAAATCAAAGTAAAATAAACATGCTTACATGTCGAAAAAACAACAATGTGACCTTGGGTTTGTGACACAAATTAATTTGACACCGATGTGATGCTGATTTTAGAAAATTGAAATTTGTTGATTGACAATGGTATATCAAAATAATTTCCATTATGTCAGCAAATTCTTTATAGACAAACGGGCGTCATGTGACAGGGTGTTACAAATTCCGTCCGAAAATTATACAAATGTAATATTTTTTGTAACTGTGAGACATAATGTGGTAAAACGTTGTAAAGATGGATGTGTACTGGCTAGATGTCTACCGACATACATTTTCAATTTACACTTGTAAGTTCTAAAAACTTTTAAGCACTTAAAAATGGTATCAACGCGTACTTGAGGAAATAACACGTCATATGGAATGACTAGAGTAATTAGCAACGGCGACACTAATTAGTTAGATTACACACAGTAGCATCACTCTTAGATTACATACTGGATTCCTACATTTTCTATATGGCTCAAACGACACTTGCAAGACGTCCGAATGCAGTAACGCATTTTTATGTGGTGCAAAGTTAGCAGTATGAATTTTAAGTTGACCCTTTTGATTGTTGTCGTAATTTCGTTTGTGCCAAATAGCGACACCAAATGTCCAGCTGGCAGGAAATCCAAGGTGCTTCCGCTCGTGCCTTTCGCGGATGATACATGTCTACTTGGGAGAAAAAGGCGTGCCGACTTTAGCTCAGGAACCAGTGGAAGCTCTGTTTTGAAGTTTGCAATGAACCACTTTTGTTTTACAACTTCTTTGGTACTCTTTCTGCATCAATACTCAACGCAGTATATTACCATATAACTTGTTTACTTTTTTCGATAAATAAAGAACATAATTTTTTAACTGTGTATTTTATTATTTTCTTAAATTTATTGATATCATTATCAAAACGTTACGAATTAGGTGCATAAAAAACGCCACAGTGACATTTCTTAAATATTTTGAGAACACTGATTTCTTGATAAATACAATTTAAGTATTTAAGCTACGCTATCGCTTGAGGCGTAGGTGGTGGAGGATAGCAGAAACGCTTGAGCTCTTTGACAAATTCGTGCACAGTATAGAGAAAGGTTAGGCGAATGACAAGGGGCACTATGAGTTCCCAGTACTTTTGAACTGCGATTCCAGTCACAACAGCAACCACAAAAAATATTGTATTGACGGTTAACCAGTACTCTCCATTCTCCAGCGCCATCAACGGAAAAGCACCCTTGAATACAAAAATGATTGATTATTTTTTTAAATTATGAATGTCTTGATTATCATTACAATTACGGAAGCATGCGAATGATACATATGATTTTAATAGTACAAACTTTATTAGATTACCAGCTTTGTTGCTTTGATAAGCACCATTGTCGTCCATACCGATAGTGCAAAAATGGCCAATCCCATGAGCGCCAAAATTATCCAAACAATCCAAAATGAATCTTGTGGATTGTGTGAAAACGGCAAAAACATTATTTGGGGGTCTCTGATTGTGGTTATTTTGGTAAAAATATTGATTTTCATGCATTATAGTAACTTTTTTACCTTCGTCGGGGTGCACCGACGTGACCATCTTCGAAACGACAAGTACTCCGATACCACCTAACGCCACAAATGAAAAGACCTACAATCAAAGTACAAGTTGTGAAACTGAATTCCTGTACAACACATTAGTAGGAACATATTTTAATACTAATTATGATTGTAACTACTAATTCAGCAATTCACTTTCTCAACGTACCAAATCAATAAATGCCACAATCCTGGCAAATAATCTCCATTGAAAGTTATCCATGTCCGCAATTATTATGATTAGCCCAACACTCACAGTGGATGTAAATCTCGTATGAAATGTGTCCTGGCATACTTTAAAATATTTTCAGCACCCAATTTACACAGCAAAACTAAAACAAACAATGACACCAACGCTTTTGCATACAAGTAAACTCCGACTACGCTGAACAGTAAAAGGAATATATCACTTTCATGTGCGAGCACAAGGTTGGCATATCATGCGGTTCAATGGGTGGCACATGGATATTATTAGTTGTTTTCGGCGAGATGCATGGGGTAATAAATATGAGCGTTTTTTTGTATATTCAAGTATTTTTATCCCGTTGACAGAAACTGCTTTTTGATTTTGAGTGTCACTAATTTACAGCTAAACCTATTAACAAACTATTTTGTTTACAAATTTTGCGGATAGCGTTTCGCAATCAACTTCTCTTCATTATTGTGTTTCCGCGAATGACCAACTGAAATAAATTACACAATTCTTCGGCAATTACATTTCTTTTGAAACATAAATGTTGTATGGTTTCATGCGCATCCTCAAGCTGGTTGTCCACCTAAGGAAATACATACTTTTCTTGTCATTATGTAACTATGCAGTAAGTACGCCACATGTCTCTCTGTACGCTGGTTTTCTTTTTCTTTTGAAAACTGGGTTAGGCATTCTCGAATGAATGGATTCATAACATAACACACACGGTTTAAAATTACGCTTGCCAATAATTTTCATGCCTCATATTCTTGCTTGTGTGTATATTCCCACGCAGACAGCACTGGGATAAGGTAAACAAACCATGCAAACAGATTGCCTATCCCTGTTTCACAATAAATTACGGTTATTACAGTGCATGTAACAAAATTAGACAAATTCATTTCACATTCTAGGAAAGCCCGGTTAAGAACACTGTTACATTGCAATGCAAGTGATAGCTTTTAGAAAAGTGAAGAGGATGTATGCTTTTTTCTCAAAATTACATTTCAATATTTTGGAAAGGAAATGCAAACAAACTAGAACAATATCTTGTCTTGTTAATCAGATATGGGTGCACCGTCTGGTAAAATCTGGCGTGATGAACGTGCCGCAATTCGGCAATGAGCATTGCATGTACAGATGAGCAATGACAACAAAAGTGAAGAGTTTCTTACACCCGTCGTGATGTCTAGTTGTAGAACAGAATAATAATTCAGTTTTTATAAAACATTTATCTGCACTCCATTACAAACTCAATAGAAACTAAAAGATCAGTACCAATACGTGTGGATTCAAGTTAATCAGTTATATTACAGGTACCAAAGTGTAGCAAGCTTTCTCCGTTTCTTTGATAAATTGCAACACAAAATAGATGAGTAGCGCACGAAACAGGACTGTAAACAAAAGTACTTCATAATTAAGGACGTGAATGTTTGCCAGGACAACAAGGGATCCAAATATGACATTGCACACCAGCCAAGCTATGGAACCGTCCAGGGCCGTTTTCGGATCTGCATTCTGCAAAAAGCAAAAAAAAATCATATTTTCGTCTGAAATATTAGAATTAATGCTTATATTTATGACTGTAAGCGGTACCAGTGCAGTAGCCCTTTTGAGTTCCGTAGAGGCCCAGTATGTCACAAAAATCACTAAATTCCCGATAACCACAGTTGCCCAAAATGTTAGCAACAGGTTCACAACTTTGTCCGCATCAGGAAGTTTGGTCACTGTAAATAGTAAGCATTAATTATCATCAGCTTCAGGTTCACTTTTACCAGGAACTAGAACACCTTGAAAAAATGCTCGTAATAAATTACCTGGACTACTACTGACTTGACTCATCATGACATGATTCTGTTCCTCATTCCTCCTTCTAATTTCGGGACGAATGTAAAGAATAAATGTCACAGCGGCAGCAACTACGCCAATTAAGAAGCCGAGTACTGAAAGAACCTGAAATATTAATTTATAAAATATTTTATCGCTTGCTGTAGCTTCAAGGATGGATTATGTATAAATTATTTCTTACCACGTCAATAAATGCGACAATCCTGGCACTACAACGCCACTGAAAATTGTTCAGCATGACGGCTGGAAAAAAAATTAAACCTTTTTGCTGTATAAAAGTGTATGGATTATCGCAGCATGAAACAGGTTACCGCGCGTTCGATTATGACTGACTGAAGCAAAGCGTTGAAAATTCTGACATATGTATTTTTAAGATGCTCACTTTTTCGAAATGAACATGTTTGGAATACACTTGGAATTGTTTAGATACAATTGTACTTCTTATGAATACATCAACAAATAAAGTAGGATCAAAGAAGAATTTTAGTGTCAATATAATTTTCAAGTGAACTAGCTCGATTTGTTTTATTATCTTCATCAAGCGTGGGAGATGCCACCCGAACCTTACATAAACATTACAAGTACTCTAATCTCATGTGCCGCTTTGTTCATCCTTATGCTTTCCGTCATTAGTAGTATCGCCTTGTGTATCGATGTATGCTCAATATAGTAAGTGATATCAAATTAGGTTTAGTGCAACGTCACTAATATTTTGAAGTTGCCTTTGTACTACCTCATTTTACGTCTAAAATAGTTGCTTCCGTAAATACAAATAATGTAAACACTTTGCAATCACCACCATTGAGTATTACAATAAATTGGTCATGATGAGATTTTATTACAGAATATCAATTAACCAATGGTACGCTATAAAACAATGGAGCGGATTGCCTACTCGCCTTTTGCAACTCGGGCACAAATTCACCCACAATGTAGAGCAAGCAACCCCGAAATAGAATCAACAACACTAGCAACACACAATGTAAAATCACAATGTTTATTGTCAAAATGTTGACGAGGAGAAAGGCAGAAGGGAGGGCTAAGAAGATGATGTTGACGTAGATCCATGCCTTGGCTTTCTCCACTGACGACTTTGGAGCCGCATCCTGGAATATGACAATAAAAAGTCACGCTAACTCTCTTAATTACGAATCACCAATTATTTTTTAATCGAGTGATGATATGAATAATAGTTTACCAATCTTGTGGCCTTGAGTAACATGTAGGCTGCCCATAGGAATACGACCACAGGGAAAATGGAAATGACCAGAAATATCCAGTAAAAAATCCAAAGAATACCTTTTAAAATGACATTTGATGCATTCGTGAATGACGCTGAAGTTATAGATACTAACAATATTGGAATACGTCTGTAAAATAAGTGGTACCTTCACCCTGCATACTAATCCCTCGAAATAGACCAATGATTCCAGTAACGATAGCTGTAAGAATCACTACTACCAACACAATACCAGAGAGAACCTGCAATACGTGTCGAATCGACATTAGTTACACGCACTTATACAGTAAAATAACTTCAAGAATACTCACATCTTACACTAAATATGTTTATAACGGGAAATTAGATTTTACCATGTCAATTACGGCAACGGCCTTTACCCACACTACCCATCTCAGATCTGCCATGATCAATGCTCGATATTGGAACACTTTATAACAATATTAGAGATTGACAATTTCACTGATCGCTAAATTGAAACTAAGTTCCCATACATAATATAGTCGCTTGGAATTAAATCCAATATTGCAAAGCAAGTTCCTAAACTGAAACAGATGCATGCAAATTCTTTTTTACTAAAGCTGACTCTCTTGGCACGCAACAGTTCAGGAAAAATGGCAGAAACATGTTCATCAATAAACATAAATATTATAGTTACTGGTATGAAAGCTTCATGAATCCTATTATTTATGTGCGTTTCAGCTTGTGCAAATGGTAAACAAACCATAAACAAACGATAAGGTCGGAACACTGCAAAAAGTACATAAGGAACGCTGCAGAGATGTTACTTCAAACAAAGCATAAATCGGAACATCTTGGGTAGCAAATTGGGCATGTGTGCATCAGTATTGGGGAAATTTGCGCTTTTGTGGCCGGAAATAGTGAAACTTTTGATGTTTTTAAAGCAACAACACATGCATCTAAATTATGTAAGAAATATCAGCGCAAATGTTCGTCTTATATTCCGCATTTGGTCATGTAATCATTGCCCCATTTCAATCGGCAATAACATTTTGCAATTTCTTTCATCGGGAAGTAAATGAAAGTAATTTTTCATTACGATTTGATGTGTATAAATATTATTACAATTTATAGAATTGAAGAGTGTTCAGCCTTTGAAGTGAAATAATATTGAGACGGAATTCCATAATAATGTATCCAAAGTTTTACACGCTATAGTATCGTTTCGGGACAATTATTCATTGAAAGTGTAATTCATGTATCAAGCTCTCGGTCATGTTTTTACTTGAATATCGCTTTCAAACTGAATCTAATTCAAATACGTAATTCTTCTCGGTTTAAAATGTGAACATAATGAGGATATCTTCTTCTTTCTACTAATTGTAAACTTAAAATGATTCGGAGCATAGTCAGTCGAGTCTTTTTATACTTTTTCGTCAGCTGCTGATACAAATGTTTCATTAAAATTGGCAAAAAGCCAAATAATCAAATGGAGATGGTACTAAAAATCGAACTTACATTGAATTGAATAATGACTCATTGAATTCATTGAATTGATTCATTGTTCTTTTCATACGACCTACTTGTTACTTCAAAATACACAATGCATTGCGTGTTGCCCTATAATTACCCTATTGTTTTTGCCATTTTTCATTATTTTTAATTCATTTTCAATGTGTCGTTATTCAATTGGTATAAAACTAATTGCTATAAAATGTTCGGGTGGTCAGATTATTTTTTTGAAAGCATAGCAAGGAAAACCAGCGGCCACATTTCTGCAACGAGTCAGAAAACTAATGAGTACTGCCGGTGTAGCAGCACAACGTCGAATAATAGCGCTTTCTTAAACTGGAACACAACAGGAAATCTCAAGGAAACGCAATATCCAAACAAGCGGAGCTTGAGTGTAGGCCAATGATGCGAGTGAGAAAAAAAATCAGGTAATTAGTTTTAATGACAAGAAATATGAGCCAATTATCGTTCATGATTGACGGTACTCCTTAATAATTAAATGGAATGACACGGAGTGTGGAGAGGAAACAGGTTGTTATATTAAATACTACCCACGGTTTACTAGAGACGTGGGCAAATTGATTACATGAAGAAAAATAATTTGATATGCGATGACGACTGGTCTGCAATATTAGCTAGTAGGTAAAGCTACCGGCAAAAGGAAAGAAAACAAGGTGGCATAACATTTTGTAGAGGCTTTCCCCGCAAGCAATGGAGAAAGTTGAAGAAATGTTTCCGGGGTAAAGTGTAGGATATCGGTTGTAACGGAAATTGAAGGGAAAACGGCATGGGCTCCATTATTACAATGACGCTAATGGAGTCACAGCTGTAGGTAAAGTGAATGGTCAGTGTGAAAAATAATCCCTGATTTCCTTCCTCTGGTCGTTGCTTTTAATAACGAACAAAGTAGGCGAAAAGTCTCATGTTGTTTCAAGCAAACGAAAATGTTGTGGTCATTTCTCTTCTCAAAGTGGGGTAGAGTAACACTGCTAAAATGACGGCTTTCGGTCACACGTTGAGTGGACGGCATTCGATGTTGGTGACGGGAGATTTGCAAGGATCTCAAATTGCGTCGGAAATTGGTTTCCTCGTCACTTTTCGTGAGCATTTATTAATGTTTCTAAATGTATCATGCAGGGTGTACGCAGCTTATTATCACTTTGGACGGATGATTATTGCATATTTGGTATAACCTGGGGTAAACGTGTTAAAATTATTTGTTGTCTCCTAAAATATCTACTCACTTTGCACATCTATTAATAATATGGAAAATCCCCAGAAACAAATATCTGCCCACCCAAAATACACTTTGCGTCACAATCGAAAATATTTTAATGACCATGCATGATGATGAAAGACGTCAGAGTCAGTCACGTGAATGTATATTTTTGGCAAGATATTTGTATGTTGATATATTAACTATTGTTGTATTGAGCTAATCGGGTTTACTTATCCCATTCGCGATAACAGCCAATCAGGCAATAATAACTGCATGGCGTGTCTGATGTCACGTTACCTTCCCAAATTTAAGTCATTACTGTAATTTAAAAATATAATTAACGACATGTACATATGTTTGTCTTTCAAGATGTTATCATGTCGTAGGTGCTGAGGAAGCTTCATAAATCAAAGTGGTATATATAAATAGCAAGTAAAACATTAATGATACAGTAATGATTTGTATGTGAAAGCCGTTTGAAGAGATTTTAAACATGCTAATGATGAATTACACTCTGATATTTCTGATCCTTGGGGCAACGGTGTTCCTTCTGGCCTCAGAGACCGTTGCTGATCCACAAATTGATGGTAAGGAGTATACTCGCTACGGACGAGTTGCGGGACAGAGAAGCGGCAGTTCGGCCCTGGAGTTCTCATTTGGTAACATGGCTGTATTAATTGTTGCTTCGTTTATACTCCAAAAATACACGACATTTCATGTCAACATCTAAAACCATTCTATTTGTTTTCTCAAAATAAAAATTTGAATTATTCGACATTACACAGAATGTGTAGTATATCTTTAATGACTTCAGATACATAGAAATAATCACCTCAGTTATAAAATGCGAGATTCAGTACAACCTACTTGAACATGACAACCTCATAAATGTTTTATCCGCATTGGGATGTCGCTCCTTCACACAAATATATCCATCTGTCATAAACGATATTCCAAAAATATTTCGGATAAATTATTCACGCAAGGATTGACGTGCACAAGCAGAAGTACAAGGCACGAGTTGGTGTGGAATCTCGTATGATAAATGGCACGAGCTGCGTCTTCATGAATAACTGAATATCAATACGTTACAGGGATCAGATACATATCATTTGATACATTTGAGGTTTTATCCAGGTTTGGTGCAAGGTCATCTAATATTCATGTATGAGCGCTTCCTAACCTCTAGAATGATTTGACGGAACATTAGTTTCTTCAATGCCAATCCCGTGTCCGTTCTGAAGAGCATGTATTTCTCAAAGATTGGCACGTGTACAAGATCTCGTTTTGATTTCTAACAGTGATTTGAAAATACAAAACTTTTTCCCTCAATTTTCATATTGTTTTCTCTAGTGTTTTCTTCAGTTCGCAATTCAAAATTTTATAGTAAGTGGAAAGCACGTTTTCTTTTGTTACTAAACTGGCATCATGCTTACGGATATAGGAATGGGGCCTGTTGAAATGTATTACTGAATACGTGGTTGGTTACAGGTAAAGGTGAATTGCTGGCATAAATTACTCTGGTCCGAATTAATTATTTCCACCTTGTCTAATTTCTCTCTTCTCACTTGAATTCGGGGATTTGCATTTCCTGCCAAGTCACGAAGACGTTTTGTTAATTAAATTGAATGCGTTTTGAAAAAGGCTACAATTAATTAAATGTCTAGCGGGTCTAAGTTTTATTTTGGAAATTATATTTATGGCGGTCATTATTTTTATTCGCTCCGACTCCTGGATAATATCAAATTGCTTCGCCCTGTTCTCCAATGAAATCTGAGGGGGCCAATTAGTTTTATTTTTAGTCAAGGCGTGTCCGAGAATGTCTGAGCATTGGATTTTTGTCTGCATTATTTTATTAACTACCGGAAGCATTTAATGCTTGAAAGGTAGTTAATGCGATTAAGTTGTTTGTCTGTGTGTCTGTGTGTCCGTGTGTCAGTTAACACGATTACTCCTCTCCACGTTGACCGATTCGGTCCAAATTTTGTATGGAGGTACCTTAGGGCAAAAGTAAGTTCGCTATTGATTTTGGGCTTCCAGGCCCTACCCCCAACAGAATGGTGGGGGGTAAGGCCCCACACACTTCCTTATGGGCAAAAAAATTTTATTCCCTTATCTAATATAGAATTTTACGCTGATCATTTTTTGTCACCGCACCATGGGTCAATTCGACCAACTGTCGGAGTGGTGGCTCTATGACCCTCGGGGTCACGAAAGGGTCAAAATATATTAATTCGGAAATTCATCGAAAAATTCAAGATTAGTGTTTGGGAAGGTGAAGTGAGTGTCAACTGTCTAAAATTCACACACAACACGCTTCCGGTAGTTTTTTAATTCGGGTTTACACCCGTCCTAGTTTAATCAGCACCTTTTCCTGACAGGTGAGTTTCATGAGGCATGAAAGTGAAAGCTAGCCCAGCGTGAAATGAAGTGAGAAATGGGGGCTCAGCTAAGACTTTGTATATTGTAATGATTATGCTTGACAAAAGAAACTTATTATTTCCGTTCAATGCCGTCGGAGTGAAAAGAAAATTATATAATTTTGCTCTTTAAATACCTGGGTCCGCTGTAATTGCCGACAGTACTTCCAATGCGTCGCAGTCGTTTTCCCAGCATTACAGTTTCTCCCTAGCATTGTTTCAGTCATCCGACTTTCTTAAGATTTTTAAGATGGAGAATACCCCGTTGAAAAATACTGAAATCAAAAAAATAATAGATTTGATTATCATAAGCACTTGCCAGGAGCACATCAATAGCAGCGAATACACCAAAATGTAAAAAAGAACTCCAGATTGTATTCAAATCGTGTGTTTGTTCACGAGTACTCAATTCAATCATACGTAATGAATAGCTTATTACCGGTTCACTAAAACACAATTGACAGCCAACAGCTCACCATTTAACCAAATCATCAAATAAATGACGCTGCTGGGCTCGATACAGGCACTGCTGAATCAATCCATGTGACGCTGAGCATAATGTTTCAGTGCATGATCAGCACAATGACTAGCAAGAAGTATTATGACTTTATGCTACAATTATTCCGAAGTTTAAATCAATGTAGGCTGAAACCGTTATCTTGTGTAGACAGTCAACCATGAGGAACGAGAAATCTGTGCATATTCCTTGTCGCCTGCAGTCAGCTTTATTCCAGCATAATAGCTTATTTCCCCAGAAATAGGTGAGAGATTTTGAAATTTCTTTTTGTGCATACCTACTTATCTGCGCGAATGTGAAATAGTATGTCGGAAGTTAGTTCAACATTAATTGCTTGCATATGTGACAAATGCAGTCGATATTTTGCAATTGAATGGCATAATGTCGAATATGTAAATGTGATACTGCGTCTTATCTTGTCCTGCCAGACATGCGGTGATAGTCAGCGGTAAAATTATTGTATATGGTTGTAATATTAATGTCGATATACCGCAATAGTATAAGTGGGTGTGCTGAATATTACAAAGAGTCGCTGTCACTTGGATGGTACGACACTGTATCCACAATCGATAATTACATTTATGCACCATTAACCCACTTATAAGTAGACATCATGTAAGTGATAGTATGCATACAGTTTACAATCAAACTCCATTAACCCATTTTCAGTCTCTCCTTTAATGGCGCTTTGCGCACATGTATTTTCATCTTGAATATCGAAGTCACAAATTCGTAACTTTCGTTTTGCCGATTTCAGTTATGCTCATGGAAATGATATTTATTGAAACCATATCTATTTTAATTCGATGCGGAGTCGCAAATGAATGCCACGCGACATGCAACGAACGAACAAACACTCACACTCTCTGTCAAATCCGACAAAGTAATGTATGAACGAGCTACCTGGAAGCAGTAGACGAATGAATGAAATGCGACACAGCAAAGCAAAGTAAAAAATAATATACCGCCTGCTTGTGTCTTCGTCTTTGGGTGCTCTCTTCACTTGCTCTTCTCTAGCCGTACAAAATGCTGGTTGCAGTGTACATGCTTTAGTCAGTCGGTCGGTGACGGGCATCCCGGTCACTACATGGCTTTGGTTCGGCACACGCACGGCTGTTACGCATTACATGTATGGAAAAGCGAAAGTTAGATCTTGCCTGCAGATGTACAGATTTCACGAAATCTGTATACAGTATCCATAATTACCTACAACATTATTCGGCTTGTTGTAATGAAATCTATTTAATTAATGCCTGTATTAATTTTACCTGATTCTCGATTATAGCATTTTTCCATATAATATTAGGTTTTGTTTGTCATGCTTGTCGGTATACACTTTTTTCTACAAAATGACGACGTGTGTATATAAAACGATAGCTTGAATTAAAGCAAATGGTAAATCAGCAGATATTTATCCCAGGTGAACGTTGAAGGAATGCCAAAGAATTCCTGTTTCATTTAGTACAGGGATTTAATCTAATCCAAATTCAGGTAATCACTAATCCACTTTCTCTGGTTGTAACTGAATCTGGTTCATTAGAACAAATGAGCTGCCTAATTGGTCATCGACCTTTGCCATTTTCGTTAATTAGCGATTCCATATGGTACAATTCTTTTCTTGCTTTCTTCCGCTGACAACATAAATAACACGGCCGCATTCCATCTAATTAGCTAGTTTGTCAAATGCCGCTTCCAGAAAGAAAAACAAAAAAATCTAGACAGTAAATCTACTGGTCTTGATTATAAATACTTTTGTTATTTGTATCGTTCAACAACAACACACTGATTAATTAGCTCATCCCGTAGTTTTCAGCTAGTCATTAATGATGTAACAGAGGAAGTAATTAATTCATAGATTCCTTAGTACATATCAATTCGTTTAATAAATTATTTTGTTTCAGGGAAACATTTCACGTGAAATCGGGGAAAATCGGTTCACATGTAGAAAACATATTACTAATTCCGTTGCAATAACGTTCTGGAATGTTTCAACATTGCAATGTTATTTCCTTGGTGTAATTTCACTTTAATTTACCTTCTATCATAATTGCAATTTAATGAATTACCCCAAATGCGTTGCAATGTAAATCTAGCTAATTAAATGCATCCAACATTGTATACGACGAAAGCCATTATAATCATGTGCAGTTTAAAATACATAAACTCTTTCAAATTGTTTCCTTTTAGTTAGCATTTATTTAAGATGTAGATTAAAACTGCTCCCCTGTCGCTGTCCCCTTACGGAATTGGATGCTCGTGGGATTATATCAGTGGATTATGTACTCCGGTGGCCAAACGAGAGGAAGATGTGGCATTGCGTTCAAAATGATTAGGTAATGCAAATTTAATGCGCCCTCCAAAAATTCACATGAGATTCCATTCAATAGTTTTGGTGGGGAGAAACATGAATACCTCTAGCACCAGGCGCGCATGTAATACAAATCTAATTTGTATGCAATTGTTCACATCAATATATATATACATAGTAGTTTCCCGAAACACGATACTCAAAAGTTAGCTTACAGGTTTCTTGTACAGATACACCGACTTGTTTCTTTCTCCTCTCATGATGCCGGGCTTGGTGAGTCATGGCACGAGCTTTAGCTTTCATGGACTTTCCTGATGAGCTGCCTTTCAGTGGAAATCAATGGAAACAAAACAAGTGATGAAAGTGGTTTATTTTTTGCGTTGTAAGCAATCCACAGTTTCTGAATCATAAACGGGATACCAGGTTGTTGCTCGCGCTAAGACGTATACACATCTTTTACTGTTTTCTTTGAATTCATAACTTTGGCTATCTTTTGAAAGGAAACGGGTAAAAACCCAAATGCTTCTTCGTTTCGCACTTTCCGTCATTAGGTATTCATCTCGCGAATATTATTCGTCATCGGATAATAGAGAAATAGTGCTGGCCAAGAAACTGTTTTTATTATCCCAATCCATCAATCGTCAACGGTAGATATACTGCCCCTCAAAAAAGGCCTATTCGATTTTGAATATGTCTTGATTGGTTATTTGACCTTTAGAGAAATTTCTCTAAGATTGCGTAGTTTTTATTCTGCGATTGTGTGAGCACAGTATATTAAGTTGGATGCCGGATAACTTACTTCACTCTAAGGATATCGCATTACCCCGATAGTGCAATGAGAACAGTATGGACGAAATTGATCCCATATTTCATGCAGAACCTAAAGTAGCTCTAATGTGTCGATATAGTAATCTTTAACGGAAGCGATGAAATTTCAATAGAATTAAGTATATGGGTATGGAATGCCTGCGCAGAGTAAGATAAAACCTTGAGTGACCGTACAACTTGAGTGTTTATCTCTCAGTGACAAGCAAAAGAAAGTGTTCTGGAGAGTGATTTATATTGATGTTGCAAATGAGTATGCCAACACTGAGGAATATTGCGTTGCTTTTAGTGCTAGACAATTTCTTCGGCAGTAATTCTCTTGATATGGTTCTCTATGCTGTCGATACACAGACGACACACTGCTTCAAACGCATAACAGTATATTCAATAATAGCCAACTTTTGCATACTGGCATTTCAGCACGACATTATCTGGTATTTCCTGGTTTTATCTTTGACGGCAAGTTTGAGTTCCAAACTGGAACAGAAAGAGTTGAGGGAATTCATAGCTGTATTTGGAAGCACTGAATTGTTTAGCAGAATGTTGACAATCATAATTGGCATCTATTGGAACTTCTGGAGAAAGAATTTCACTCTTTCAAATGCAGTCATTTATTTTGACCCGTGTACTTATAAAATTCTTTTGGAATGCGAATAATATTGCTTAGCAATTTGAGACATTTGCCATTTTATTTCTTCTGGGTCCATTAATATGCCTTTCTAAAATACCTAGAAGCAAAGAAACTCTCGTCCGTTTGACCACATCGTTTGCCGTATTTTACTTTCACCACCCATTTTCCGTTTTGACCACATTTTGCAGGTTTCTTCCGTATCCTTAAAGCTTCAGGTAAGCAGAAACTTTTACAAGTAATTGCTAAATATCCAATATTTATACCCGAAATGAAAAGTAATGAATTTGGTTTCCCCCAACTTATTATCTACAATTGACAATTATAAAAGAAAATGGGCAGCATGGTTACTGTTTCGTATTTTTTCTGATGTTTCAATGATAGTGCTTTGTTCAAGGCTGTATATACTTTTAATGCTTGATGTCACGAACTTGTTTGAAAATGATTGCCGCATGATGTAATTTCGTCCAGTTAAGGCATGTGACATTTTCTTGCGAACGATGTTATGATGCAGCCATATATCTGTAAACATCATATCATCAAATACTATTATCAGTGTCAGAAGTAATCATTTTGTAAAGTCAATCAATTTCTCTAAATACGTGATCCAACGGCGTACTATTTTATTCATGATACAATCAAGTGAAAGAAAATGAAGTGGTTCCTTTGCCATCAATAATTAAAGTCACACGAACGGTAAAAAACGTACCATTTCTTTCTGGCCAGTTGTAACTAGAAAGAGCTGCCTCGTTAAAAAATGCATGTCCGACAGTCACGCCACCAAACTGGAAAAAAGAATAGTAATGTTGGATGCTATAGAGGGATGTTTGTTTCAAGGTGGATGTAAAAGCCGAGCAGATTCTGTTTGTTTTGTTACAGCTTAATAAACTGGTATCCCTCACTGAATATTTAAAATCCAAAGCTCTTCATTTCGCCTGTTGTATTTCGTTCAGTTAATCTTTTAGGATCAAGTCTACCTATGTCAGTGTTTGTGGTGGTGGTGGTGGCGGTGGAGAGGATAAAAAAGTGGATTAAAATTCAATGAAATCCTATTCTGAAATCGACAGCGCCAGTCAACCGGATCACTGAACGGCTCTATTATTTACCTAAAATTTTCGGAGCGAGAGAGAGAGAGCGGGTTTTTGATCCGAGCACATTTTGAATTGACTCAAGTTGAATTAAACAAAAAATTGAGAGAAAGAGTGAACGGCGGCAGACAGAATCGGGCTAAAACAGAATTGAATGAGCATTCTACTCTGCAAACGATACAGCATGGATGTGGTAGCTTAAGGCGGTATGGCTTCCCATGAGAACGTCAAGCGGAGAAAATCCAGGCAATGTTGAAGTTAAAAGGAGATCTTTTGTTTGAAAAGGGTGAAAACCGTCGTCAGATGAAGCAGGAATGAAGTTGGAAGCTTTAGTCAGTCAAGCAGCCACAGAATCCTCTGCTCTCCCTCGTTTGATTTCATACTGCCAAATTCTGGAATGAAGAAAAACGGGTAGCAGGCAACCAGCTCGAATCAGTTGCTTGGTGAACGGGATCCCAGCCACTTCACAGAATAGCAGAGCAGACGAGAAAGCACATTTTCACCGAATTCCATGCTGGGGAAACCTGAAACAGAAGTCGAAATGGCACAATGTTCTCTCGAATTTCATGCGATTTGCAATATTGTGCAAAATGAATAAATGGGGCAATATGGTAACTTACCCTTTTCGTAGTAATATTAATAATGATGGTAATAAAACACCGACTAAAGCAAAAGTGTGACAAAAACTGATAATGTACTCGATATTGAGCAGAAATAAGGAATGAAAAAGTATGCTAGAAAATTGATTGAATATGTGCATGAACTTGTGGTAATGCGATAAAAGAGAATGGGAGGAAAGGAAAACGATGATAACCTTGCTGACAGGGTGAGGCTTGCCGAAAACATTAATTGGTTAATAGGTTAAAGTTTAAACACGTGCTTATGGTTTTCACTTAATGCTAACTAACGGTAATTTATATTATTGTCATAGTTACAATTCTGTCGTAAAATTGCAAAAGTGTCTGCAAGAAGGAAACATGGTCATACTTGTTTTTCCCTGAGGGTGGTTACGTATGTGTTACGTGTTCGTGTCTAGAAAATATCCGGCTTTCATTATTATTCTTATATAATCTGGGTGAGTGTGTAGAGGTATAAGAAAAGTTGAGGAATTAGTGAGCACTGTTGTGGTTAGAGAAAGTAGTTGTGTGGTATTGCTTACAGGAGCGTTATAACTTTGGTTATTAATAGTCCATGTAAGAAATAATTTAGCATGTCGCTAATTTGCGTAACGGTTTAGCATGTTTACAAACATCCGTCATTGAGTCAACAGTTCTGCATGCAGTTGTTTGTTTCCTAAATGGTGAAACTCCAGACGTCAGTGAGTAGAACATTGGTAGGCATTTATGTAACCGTTGTTTTTTTGCAGTTTTATCTGCCAAATTAAAATTGTATTACTGGGTGAAAAAAGCAAAGACGCATGTTAAGTTTCTTCATTGACATTTCTTCCTGTAGTGTAGCCTGGATTAAAACCATTAATAAATGAAATCTGCAATCGATAAATACGAACGTAATCCACTTTCCAGATCAAACTGGTATCCGATGAATTATTTGTTGTTTTCGCAGGATATTTACTTGAGTGAATGCAAGCAGCATGTTTGTTTCTATCACTGATTTATGCGCATTTTTGCAAAAAGTACGGGAATTCATTCTGACGTAAATAAAGCCGAGCATGTTGTCAGATTCATTCAAAACATTTTACGTAGCGCTTTCGCTACCTATTTTCACGATTCACTCGCCTGCAGGAAAGTACATGCCAGTACTACCATACTACTAGGCTGTCCTTGAACTTACTTTGGGATACTAGGCCGGTATGTGATAAGTTATTGAGTGATTCGATGAAGCGCCACGTCGTAGTACTTGATATTGTAGTAAAAAATTTGCAATAATTCAGCGCACTTTTGTAACAGGTCGATAGTGCTTTGATGATGAAACCAAATGTCTACAGACAATTTTTCTGAAAATATATGCGTAATATCAATCGCTGCAAATGGCAAGATAATGAAATGATTATAGCCACTATGCAAACATCATTGACGTTTTATCTTTCCAGACCAGACTCCAGTCTATTAGATGCCTATGCACGTAACACTTTCAAATGCGGCCTAATGCTAAGAAATTTTATTGGCCAATACCCATCCTATTAGTATATTTGAACTCAGAAACAAGGAAACTCAGGTACTGCTACTTACAGTAAGCAAACTAGTGTGTATTGTTGACAGAGGAAACGGTATTACCAGAATCACTACGGGTGATTCGATGCGTCATAAACTGAAGCAATAAGTGCACTGTTCAAAAAGCTCATATGCACTACAACGGTAAATACGTCCACTTTACAACTTAAACGGTGAAATCTATATGACCTGGAGTCTAAGTGTATCTTCAAAATTTCATTTTTTGGTAGTGAACTTCAGCCTACGCTTTGGAAGCTGTTTAACAAACTAAATGCGTTGGTTGATTCCAGGAATTGTATTTACTATGTGGACCATGTTTTGTGTTTACGTATTCATTGACAATGTGTGCCGTGGCAATCTACAACTTTCCCTTTCATGTAGAAGGTTACGTTGCTCCTGGATATAAACCTGACCACATGTATAATTTGTTTTGTCAGGTTGTTTGAATATCAGCCCGGCCACATGCGGCTTTTATCAATGAAACGGCTCTTTCATCGTAAGCTACGTTTATAAAATACCTGAGATTTCTCCCATTCAATTTGCCAAGGTGAGATTAATCAAAAAATTGTCCAAATGAATCAATTATTACCAAAGGTCCAATTATTTATGTAACTGGTAGTGAGAGTTGGTTCCAAGCCCCGTTGACTGAAATGCAAACTTATTTTTATCGGATTATAATTGTAGGCCTTCGAGGGTGAAATTATTCTCACTTTCTCGAAAATGAATACCAAGACGAAAAAGAGCGAATGAATTTAATTTTTAGGTATTCTTCCGGGATATTAGCACCAAGAGGCAATTCCAAATATTCACAGCACGCAATCAGCATATTTTCCTGACAGGTGAATTTTATGAGGCAGGAAAAGGAATGTGATTCCAGCGTGAAATGAAGTGACAACTAGAGGCCTGGCTTTCTCAGCTACGAATGGCTTCTCTACGGAGCTAGTGGATACTACTAACATATTTCAAAAAATACAAAAGGAAAGTAAAGTAAAGCGCAAAATAGATAATGTCAGGCGTAAAATGGCTCACTGTGTCTTTAATTGACGTCAATAATTTCAAGTACAATTTCAGTGCGTCACATTAAGTTCTACAGTTTTCTGCCAAACGGTTTTAATAATAATTTATTACGTAGCTGAGACGAAGTTGAAGCGTAGTTATAATTTTAGTTTGTTTGTCCGTCTGTCCGTTCGCGCTATAACTTTGATACGCCTTGACGGATTTAGCTGAAACTAGGTATACGGGTTCCTTATAGGACACGGAAGATCGGTATTGAGTTTGAGGTCAATCGGTCAACAGGGGTGGGAGTAGGGGTCAGAGAGAGGTCACGTGCTTTTTAAATGGCAAATTTTTTTTTTCGTGGATTCTGATAGAGAATTGAACGGTGATCATTTTCTCTTCAGGAACTATGGGTCAATTCGTGTTACTTTGACCTGTAGAGGTCAAAAAGTGTTAAGTGTTCAAAAACGTTTTAATTTTAATAATGTCGCTCAGATTTTGTGTTAAGGGTCGCTCAGATTTTGCGTTAAGGGTCGCTCAGATTTTGTTCATTGTTTTCAGTGTTCATCTCAGGATATGAACGAGAGAGATGAGCAAGTCATGAACGTTGTCATTTGATGTCGTTTGATGTCATTTGATGTCGTTTGATGTCATTTGATTTCGTTTGATGTCATTTTGATGTCTTTAACCTGTGATGCCAGTATAATTCAATGATTCATCCTTTTTGTATTTTTTAATCCCTCAGCTACGTATTTTCCATCGCGGTTTAACGCGACTAGTTTTCTTGGCTTTGTCTTTAAACGCATATTAGAAAATAAAATTATAAATAGCTTTAAATCTAGATAAGCTTTCTTTCTTTAGCTGCGAAGTTTGCTTCCGATGAAGGTAAAATCGATTAAAAGTATCAGTGGGCCGATTGTCTTTTCATTCCATTTTGCAAAAAACGCAAACCTCCAAACAAGGACGCCGTGATTGTCAAAATAACAAGTTCATTAGCGCAAATGAGTCTAATTGTTCGTTTACTTTGCTGACTTCAGTAAAGCAGAAATCCGCGGAAAGACCTATTCCTGGAAGTCAATACCAACACAGCATCCTAATTAGCCAGCTTTTTGCAACACAATATTTTTATGAAGGTGGGTATTTTTCTTGATTAGGTACAAACAACATCAGTTTCATGGAACGATTGTCATTAATTAGCTTCTTGTTATATCAGTTTTGTGTTTTTCCCGTTGGAAACCTACATTTAATTAGTGCAACATACGACATGTTTTGTTGACTTTATTTCCTTTTTTAGCGGGGAATGACGAGAAGTTCAGAATTCTTCGCGGCGTTACTTAAATAATAATTAGGTTCGTTCTAATGAACTGGAACATAATGCATATATATTACTGGTATGACAAAAGCTCAGAGTGAATCAGCCCATTTTTATATTCCCGTTGAGAATTCGCTAGGATTAAAATTTCGTGCAACCCATTTATTCCTTTGGTGATTACGCCTGGGATTTACCCGAATTTATATACTCCGGTGGCCAGAGAGAGGGACAGATGCGACATTGTGTTGAAATAATTAGCTAATGCAAATTTAATACCGATAGCTCCGTTCCCCGTTCACTCATGAACTGCAGCATACTTTCCCCATGCATACTTTCCCTACTTGTTACGAGATAGGGGAGGAAAAATTGAACTGATGAAGTAATCCAAATCCAATTTGTTTCTATTGTGTATAACGGGTAACGTGAATAGGTGTCTTCAAATATTCGTCAGAATCTCCCCTCGCTTATATTTATTTACGTATCGATTTGTTTCGGGTTTTTAAGTACAAAAAAAATGTGTTAGTCATCTCACGATTTTGAGCTTTTGTGAACTCTACTGATGAGCCCACAGAAGAAAAAAATCAGAAATGACTGAAATTGAAAGAAAGCAAAATTTTATGCCGTGCAAGCAGTACGAATCAATCAAATGACGTTTCAATGCTGCAAAGAATCTCAATAACAATATATGTGAATACTCCGCATATATTTTTTCACGAGTGAATTGCCAATTTCCATTTCTCCGAAATATCATTATCTGAATAATAAAAATTGCAAACTTTTTTCCATATTGTTATTCATCAGGCAGTTCTGAAAAAAGTTTTTAAACCTTTCATGTGCAAAAGTTGTAAAGTGCTGACCACAGAATATACTCATGCGTTTGATCAATCAATCAGCATTCAATTTTATTTATTGTTTAGGTTTTATACATTTTTATGCACAAGTTGGAAATCGCATCGTACTGAAATTTTGGAATACTTCAGCAAACTGTATACCAATCTCACTTTTGCGATATTTACGAACTTTTACTTACCATTTTCTTAAGTAATATTACGAAATGCTTCTTCTGCAACACGCAGTTCACATGAATATTGATATGCAGCGGTATTCCTAATAAATATGTTCATGAAAAATTACAGCTTAACAGCATTCTAGTTTCAATGATGAATATCTGATGACGTAACCGCTCAGTACTTCCTGTCAGTCAGAACGTCTGCTTCTCATGCCATACGTGCATATTCCATGAAGTTGTCTGGCTTGTTGTCCACTCTCCCCAAATATACTTGAATATTTAGCAGTACGCATCCATGCCTTTTTTCCCGTTTACCTTTAATACCAAACAGTAAGTATTGCCGGCCTCTCATTATCTCAAACTACTTTCGACAATTGACAGCATGATTACTATTCGATATCTTTTTTCCCCTCAATCCCAAATTCACATTTGCCGTCGTCTCTTGTGCTGTATTTTTATTGCCTCCATACGTTTTAGGGGTTTTGTCACGAAAGGCCAAAATACGGTTATTTTTATTCCGCTTGACATTTTCACAAACAGCCTCGAGACAGTCGGGTAATTACTTATGTAGGTATTAGTGGAGAAGCGGATCAATGCACTCACAATAATATGAGCAATTGTGCCACCTGCGTCTTAAAAATTCCGTCGTATTTCACATTAAACACTTATTAGAACCGGACAGGACAATAATGATTGAGCGCGAGCCGTTATCATAATCCGAGATCCAATACATATCAAAAGTATGACTGGTAACAGCAATATAAATTCCCAAAGTCAATCAACTTGTCTACACTTTTGTAATGTCATTTGTGCTGTATTTCTGGATTGGGATTTTCCAGTATCGAAATGGCTGGCTGGAAATATTCCTGGCTGACCCATGACATTACATTCTTGTGTCGATGCTGACGAAATTGTAAAATATTTACCCAAGTTTTAGGAAAGTGTATCGGTGAGGTGAGTCAGTTTAAATTATTAATTACAATGACAGACAGGAATAAAACAGCGTACATTTCCGCTTGTATTTTTGCTGGAATGCTGTTCAAACGTTATTAAATGTTCAGCTCGGACACACGTCAAATTTTGACGACGGCATGAGGCCAGTTTTTTTCTTCTTTTCTCCTTATAAGTTGCGATGAAACTCAAAATGAGCACATGGTTTAGTGAGGCGGCCTAATAAACTGGTAACGCTGCCAGAATATCTAAAGCTTTTCATTTCGCTTGGATTTCGTTCACTTAATCTTTCAGGTTGCGTTTTTTTATACTGCCGCCGTTAAAGAAGATCAAGTTGTTGGTTGGATACCTACATGCATTTTTGTAGATTCAAATTCAAATGAAAAAAAAATCCTATTCTGAAATTGAGAGCGGCAGTCAAGCGGATCACTGAAAACGGCTCTATTATTTACCGAAATTTTTTGGAGAGCGAAGTATTTTGATCCAGGCACATATTCCATTGACTCAAGTTGAATTAAACAAAAAAAAACGGAGTGAGCGAGTGAATGAATGAATGAACAGCGACGGCAGCAAAAGAGGTAGGGTTGTTGAATGGATCATTCTTCTCTCCGTGTGTACGTAGTAGTAGCTAGAATGTTGTGGCTTACGGCGGTGTGTATTCCCATGAGAAAATCAAACCAGAGTAAAACCAGAATCTGCTGGATGAAACATGGAGAAGTTGCACAGAAAGGGTGAAAATAGAAACTAGAAGCTAGGTATCTACTCTAAATGGTAGAGTGAGAGAGAGCACGCTTACTCAGGAAACCTTTTTTTGAGGCAAGGAAAGTGAAAAGCAGAGGAGGCGGTCTATTACCCGTCTTGTTGCTTGTATGCTATTATCCTTTTGCCTCTACTCTCATCAGCACGAAATACCCGGTACGGCTTCCCAACGTTAACCAGTCTTGTGGTGGTGGTGTTCCCGGCCACTGGTCTGGAACAAGTCAGCAGAGAAACGCAATCTACTTTATATCCGCAAATCTGGGGAATGCGAGAAGGTGGCGAAAAGTGTAGTTCCGTTTACCATTTGTGTACCAAGTGTTTGACGTTGCCGTGATTTTGTGCCGATTGGTGAATGTTAGTTGTCATGTTGGTGAACTGGTAAAAAAAATATTGCCGGAAAGTGGCAAAAATTAACAACAATTGTTGCATGGAAAACTTTTGGGGTGTTTCAAGATATTTTATTTCACACATCGCCAATATGGATTCTTTCTCCGGTCAAAGTAATAATAATGTCGAAAAGCAGGTGACGATAAGTGATGGTAAAAATAATGGATTGGTTAATTCAAGTCGGAATAACAGGCCACATGAAAAAATGCGACAAGTCGTTGAAACGTGCCCAGATTGTGTTTTGAATGGTGGCGATTATTTGAGCAAAAGTGGAAAAGGGGTGAATAATGATACCAGTTTCTCTGGGAAAGGGATGCTGGGCAGCACAATGGATAATCAGCAAGAGGTCTGCGTCATCAATGACCACGATAATGGAGCCACCAAAGTTCTTAGCAGCCATTGTGACAAGTGTGAGAAATGTTCATGTCGCCGATATTGTCAAGATCGCAAACAACGTTGTCGTCAAAGTTGCTCATTATGGCAACAACGACGCCGACAACAATTTTTTAGTGAAAGTGCGAAACTCTTTGCAAGCCACATACTTGTGTTTTGCCTCGCGGTGGGCATTTACTCCAACAGCCTAAGTGGCGAGTTTGTCCACGATGACGTGGTTTCCATTGTCCGCAATCCTGACGTAAACTTGGGAAGAAGTAGACGAGGAGTGGAAAGTTCTGAAAGTGGTGATGGTTGGTGGTCGTGGTTGTACTTGTGGAAGAATGATTACTGGGGAATGCCCATGTCCAGTCCGTTGTCGCATAAGAGCTACAGGCCCCTTACTGTGCTTACCTTCAGGTAATTCGAAAAAAAAACAGGACAATTTCCATATAATTAGTTGGATTACCTTGGAGTGAACTTATGGAACTGTTCATAATCGCGGGGGAACTTGCTACGCATGTATACCGGCTACAAGTACCGCTTATTATAATCAATTTCTAGGAAATACTTATTTTTGAACCCAAAGCAATACCAAATTGGTTCCGTATTACATATTATAATTTCCATTTGATTGATTGGAAAAAATACATATGCTTCGCGACAGCCAGTATATTTTTGGGGGAAAATGTCACTAGGCGCAATCACCTTTTTCTTCGATGAATAATAAATACGTGACATTACACACTTTTTTGTTGGCATTTATTGATTACGTATTTCGGAATTTTCCAAACATAACTGACAACATTTAATTTGGAATGTGGCACGCAAGCAACAAACGAAAACATGTTTACCATGTCGAGTTATAACATTTGGTTGTTGTTGGTTTTCACTCCACTCGGTCCCGTAATTGGTGTTCACAAGAAGAGCAATTATTTATCTAACATGCCAAGCATTTCCCTCTCTACTCGGAATGCTACCAAATTATTCATGACGGTGATTGTATGTTGGGATCGGTGATAAAAAAACGGAATTGAATAAAGAAAGTCGTGTGTACTTAATGTTTATTGGGAAAGAATCAGATATGGTGGAATGGTAAAATGAGTAAATAAAATATTCATTATAGTTCCTTGCATGATTTCCGACACTGATAATAGCTAATTTAGTTTATTTTCGTGAAAAAAGGAGGATGTTAAGAAACATTAAAGGAAAGTTAGTTGCTGCTGCTGAAATTGCCAATTACCCAAATTGGAAGTGTGCCATATTGCGCCATTGAACTTTTGTATTCTATCACGGTTCATTAAACTTATGTTTCCATATTTTCCGATATAATCAATACGATTGCGTATTTTCGTAACCTGTCAATCAACGTCAAAATCGACATGAGACCTTGGACGAGGTACACAAATCAAAACCAGACATCTATTTGCGTGGACAATGACATTTCCTGATAATCTTGACCAAGCAGAGTTGGATATGGTCACTTTGGTATAATCCATTAGGCAAAAACTAGAATTTTTTATGCGATCATTGACACCAACGCATTTATTTCTTACGCAATTTCATTTGCGATAAACGTGACACGTGAAAATATCTTACCCAGACATCACACGAGTACGTTCATGTTCCCCAAAAAGCCACAAAAATCGGTTCATTATTTCTTGGTCAGTGGAATGAACTTTAAATAGAGTGACGAGAATAGTGCGTAAGCGTTGATAGAGCCGAACTGATTGATAAATCGAATGTCGCGTAATCTTAATAGAAAATCTGCGACTTGCTATCAGCCTAAACTGAGTTATAGTTTTTTTACGTATAGCCGGTTTTTTGGGTATGGTCCGGTGTTGATCTGATAAAGTGATCGCTTATCAGCTGCTGGAAAATTTCATTTCTTTATTTTTTTGTGCCCGTAGACTGAACTACTGGATGTGTGGAGAGAGTCTGTGTCCGGAAGTGTTTCACTGGACTAACGTGTTGATTCACGCTGCGGTCTCATGTCTCGTTTTACATCTGTGTCGGGGCGTTCTGCGAATGAAGCTGGTCAGTTCCGCTCTGGTGGCCTGTCTGTTCGCAGTTCATCCAATTCACACGGAAGCCGTGGCAGGGATCACAGGAAGGGCAGATGCGCTCGCTTGCCTCATGATGGTTGTGTCGTTTATACTTTACCACAGGTTTGCTTAAATTTACTTGTCTCCACTTTCATCTTGCAGCTCTCTAGCATTCTAGATTGAATATACTTTCTTTTGAGCAGATCAATTCAAGAATTCCAAAGAATATCGCTACCTGATAAAAAGTCAATTTTATGCGGCGTTGAAAACGACAAGTCTAAAAAGTGTCTAGACGGGAATCAGAATGACTGCCGGTTTGATTCACATCATCTCGATAGCGACACCGGAAGCGTGCACGCCACTGGAAAAGAAGCCGATGAAAGTTCCATTAAATCTGAAGCTTACAATGAGCTTAAGGAAAGTTGCAAAGGGATCTCAGCTTGCTATCCATCCACGCCATCAAGTTCAAGTTCCCTTCCAGTTGTTTCCTCAAAATCCTACGCTTTTCTCTGCGCTTCCGGTCTGATGGGATGTGCGTCCATGCTTGCAAAGGAAAACGGAATCACCGTTCTCGGGATCAACCTACTCTATGACCTTTACGTTTACCTGCGGGAGCAGTCTCGTAGGAGCAAGCCTAATAAGCATAAAGAAGGAAATGGGGAGAGTCTTCCAAGCGCGCCATATACTGTGCTATTCATAAAACGAAGACTTGGACTCACTTTCACTTTGGTATACAGCTGGCCTCATTATGAAAATATCCTAATTAAATCTCCCTCGCATTACACAACTTATTAAATATTTCAATTTGTTTACAGATTGTCCTTTCCCTTATATTCCGTATATCCTTGATGAATGGCACATTTCCCCGGTTTGGGCCACCGGATAATCCGGCGGCATACGCCCCCTCGAGAACCACAAGGTAAATCTTCCGGTTGACATACTGACTTAACTAATTTACATAAACATATTATTAAACATTTAAAGAGATTATTACACAAACATGTTTTATCTTATTATTAGACTGCTGACATTCCTCTATCTACCTGTATTCAACTTTTGGCTAATCATCTGCCCAAGTGTATTAAGTTATGACTGGCAAATGGGATCCGTACCTCTTGTGGAAACGCTTTCCGACAAAAGAAACCTGGCCTCGTTTACCTTTTATTTATCACTTTTGTTGTTGACGTGGACGGTATGTAGTACAAAGTGCAGCAGGAGCAGATCTATGGCAGTAATTGTAAGCCTCCTTTTCACCACGCTTCCATTTTTGCCAGCATCCAACATGTTGTTTCCGGTTGGGTTCGTGGTCGCAGAGCGAGTTCTCTACATGACAAGGTTAGATCACATAAAATATATGTCATACCACTTTAATGAACTTGTTTTCAAATGTTTTCCGGTGCCCCACTAAGGTAATCCCACTATTTTGATCTTTCAGCTTGGGAATTTGTATTCTTGTCGTGCTTGGACTAGACTGTGTTTTGGGAACGGCGCGGCTGTACATCCGGAAATATTTTTGTACAAACTCATCAAAGCGCATCGCTAAGTTCCTTTGCAAAATGTTTGTCATTATTTGCTTTGGCTTCCTGTTATCTACGATGAGCTTACGCACGTGGCAACGGAATCAAGTGTGGCAATCAAGACTGAGCTTGTTTTCTTCGGGGATTCGGGATGCCCCAGAAAACGCCAAGATGCATTACAACTATGCCAATGTCCAAAAGGATTTGGGGAAAAGGCTGAAGGCCATTGAGCATTACAGCATTGCTGTCCGGTAACTAGAAACTAAATACGTCTTGATTTGCAATGGGTAACTATTTTACACATAACTTCGTAATAATAATTGCTATGACAAATGGTTTATAGGCTGTGGCCAGAGTACGCGAGCGCACATAACAATCTGGGAACTTTGCTAATGGGAAACCCTGCTGCGGCCGAGCACCAGTTTCTAAAAGCGATTAAGGCAGGAAATCAGGCTCATGGCGGGGCCCATTTCAATCTCGGCGTTTTGTACATGTAAGTAATGTCATGTAATTGATTGTAATTTACACTCGTTGGTTTTCTTACGATTTGTCATAGATTCTTACGACTGTGGTTTATCTTTTATTTTGATAGGAATAACGAAAAGTTTCCCGAGGCGGCGACCCACTTCAAAAAGTCGTTGATAATTGATCCTAGTCATCCAGAAGCATTCCAGTTTCTCAGCCTGTGTATCAACAGGGTTCACAATGGAAGACGACAAGAAGGGGAAAACAAGCCGCAGAATTTGGAGGGTGAAGCAGAAAATAATATGAGCGTAGAAACTTCCACAAACAAAACAAATCCAGAGAAACCAGCAATCTCTCTGAAATTTCTTCCCGAAAACACACACCATTCCAGCTCGTCTTTATCCACAACTTCTTGGGGCGTTTCAAGACAAGTACAAAAACAGGATTCCTCGGAGTACAGCTCCCATTCACCATTCCATAATATCTCCTACTTGGATAAACATCAATGGCTTACGTATTATTCGGCTCAAAGTTTGCACTATTTTGACTGGATAACAAGGGTATAGTATATTTTCTCCGCATCAAAAGTAAAAAGTGTGTTGAGTTAAAAACAAAGTAAAATCTTTTAAAGTTTATGATCTGTTGAATGAAAATGTAAAACGCGTAAAATGAAAATGCAGAAGCGAAAATAAAAAAAGAACTAGATCGATTCATTTCAATATCTGTTTTTGCAGTTATTTATGTAGCTTTTCCAGAACTTCATTTAAGTTTCCGTGATATCGCCTGAAATGTTGAAAATATTTCACCGTGGACGCCAGATGTCAAGGTAAATTGAAGCGTGTAATGATCATGTAAACAGACAAACATTAGCAATGTTTTTAAACACGGGCTAGGTAACATGACTACAGCTTTGCTATCAAACATTCTCGTCAGAATTTACGTAAAAGCTAATGCATAAGTCGGCATCATCATCATATCTGCTTTCTTGTTCCATCCCGTTTCCCCACATCATGCAAGCTGAACGTTTACTTCAAAAGTGAGTTCTTGACATTTAGAGCACATGAAAAATTCCAAATTGAAAACAAGGAAACTCTTTTCCTTCTACTGTCATGGATTGCGTGAAGAGAATTTACGGGTTTTGTGAAAAGGGTTCATTGGGTAATCGTCATCATCTCATCATCATCAGCGCAACAAGCATATAAATAGTTCCTTCCGGTTTTTTGTTTTCGTTTCAAAAAGGCAAGTTCTTGCAAGTCGTGAAAGATATGAAGAATTCGACATTTGTAAAAAAACAATAGCACACTTCTCCTTTGATCTTTAAAAAGAAATACGAATGAGGGAACAGAAGTAGAAACGCTTGCTTTACAACTTTAGAAAATCTAACCGGTGGATCTTTTGTTTGGGTCAACGTGATCACATAAAAGTGATACCATTTTGCACAACGAAAAGTTGAGTCTTGTGAAGATCAAAGTAAAAAGGTCGGGAATTTTTAAAGTCACATTTAGCAAGCAATTTGGCAACAGCAAAAGAACAATTGTGAATTCATGGCTTCCCTCAAAGGCATAAAAAAGAAACGCAAAACAAAAAAATGTGAATATTTCCTTTGTTACTATTTCCGTTTGTTCTTACTTTGTATTCTTGATTTCACAATGAAAGTGAGCTTGAAACCTCAAAAACCACTTTTTTATTTAACGTCAAAGGGGAGTCAATGTTCTTCCCAATTACGAAGGAAAAGTGAACAACCAGCAAAACCGAATTGAATGATTCAAAATAAAATAGTGTCTCTAGTTGGGAGTATGTTTTCAGTAGTCACGCAACTAGATCGCATAATGAACTAGAAATGTTCTGATAAAATATTTAGTGGTGTGATGTGTAGGGAAAATGAATTTGACGATGTACAGATGTATGTACGTTTGGATTTTTTGAGAATGAGTCAGAAAAAAATGAAAAATCGGAAACGTGTCGAGCTCGTGTTATGTCTGCATTAAATTATTAAATCGTCCTTTCACCACAACCATTCATTCATAAGCTGACATTAGTTTCATTTTACATTTCATTCAATCCAATACTTTTAACATTGTTACTTTTTTTTACTTTAGTCAAGCAAAGTTGCGTGTTGTTTTACAAGTATAGTTGCTTCCTAGAAACGAAAAGCATCATCAAAAATGCAGATCTGGCATTTTAAAGAATGATGTAAAATTTTGAAAGTCGGTGTGAATTAAATATGTGTATACGGATGAAATCTCGCAACGAAACCAATGGGCTAGCTTAGTACGGAGACTGAATTCTATCACTATTAAAAATATAAGCACCAATAAAACAGTATATGGTATATAAACAGTTCAGCATTTGATACCTCATTGTTGTGCGCGTCCTTACACAACTGCATCGGATGTTTTCTAAATCACCATTAATTTTGGCCTATGGCGTATCTGATAAACCCAACGAATCAAATCATCCACTTGAACCAAATATCCAACCCGCATACATTATGAAATTATGCATTGCGATGTGCTGACTGAGTTTTCTGTAATCTAGAAAAATTACTGCCGATCGCAATGCATTTTTAAGTTAGTTTATGCAATAAGGTCAGCTTGTGCAAATTCAGCATCGCAAATACTCTGTACTCATTATACAAGAGGAGCATATGTCTAGACGTAATATGTGGGCCTAAATAATTTAGTATGTTGACAGAATTGTATCTATTTTTGTAAAGCGGAAGGAAATGTTTCATAAGGATTACCTGACATTCAAACATCTCTTGGCTTTGGCAAAGCGGTGCATTTTTAGGATAAACTAATGCGACAATGCTTATGTAGACGTTTATATATGCACACGTGTACCAACGTTAGTTAAAGCCTTGTAAAAATGTCGGAATAAGTATATTTTAACTTACCTTTTGTTAGATTTGAAACCAAAAGTACGATACGTTGGCTTTCAGAACTTTGCCATTCGTTTGTACATTATAGTGAGTACATGGAGGGTCAATTAGTCGCCTGTCAGTGGCAATTAACGGCATTTATCTGATATGATTTCCGCAGCTGAGCAATAGTGCCAAGGAGAGTGAAATACAGCTAAAAGATCCGAGCGGATAACTTTCCTTTTAGATAAATTATGTTATCCGTTTCCGCACTTTCACAGATATTTAAGTTGGTAAATATCTGCTTTCACCAATCGGTTGCGTATCCATTAGTTGGCCGATTGACTAAGAATATAGCAAATTAATTAATTCCCAAATTAATTCTCACTTAATCCAATTAGATTAGGTTAGGAAACTTTTTGCTGTGCAAATGCAAAAGGATGTAAGAAAAATCACGTAGGATGCCAATCTGCTTGACTTAAGAAACGTAATTAGTTGTACTCAGTTACTAGCGACCTTGTAATATTCCTTGAACGATTTGTGCTAACTTCTTGTGGCAATCCAATACCATTTGAAGTGTATGATTCATTACTCTCCTAGTTTCATCTACGTGATTTATATTTTCGTTGGTGATTCTTTGACCACAAAATTATGCAGTAAAGCTTGCCTTTCGGTATTAAAGCCTAAATGACTAATCAGTGCTGTTGGAACATGTCATTTTCGAACTTTCTGATTTGTGTACAAATTCTCTATTTTTATTTAATTTTAGCATGCGTTGCTTCGCGTTACGTAGGTTTCATTCTGACTAGATATTTCGGGATCGCATCAGCCATTTTGAAACGGGAGAATTACTCTCGTAATGCTAAAGAGGAGTATTTACTATACCACCTTTTGTTATGTATTCGTGAATGCCGATACATACACAATGTATGTATGCATGCATTTTGGTTACATACACAGTACTGTCGCTGCAATTATCTCTTTTTCAATTAGAATTGCTTTCT
Organism: Sinella curviseta; assembly: GCA_004115045.4. Taxonomy (NCBI): domain Eukaryota; kingdom Metazoa; phylum Arthropoda; class Collembola; order Entomobryomorpha; family Entomobryidae; genus Sinella; species Sinella curviseta. Next base: position 16,276,390 of record CM023203.3, read on the forward strand.
CCAAACATCGGGTCGTAATTAATTGTGCTAGTCCCACATATGTAGGAATCGCTTACGAGTGTCTAATTGTGTGGCTGCCTAACGTTAGAAGCGGTCATCGCTTAGGACTAAAGTTGTGACGCCGGTCGTGCATAAATTATGAATCTAAAGTTGATTTCTGAATTGAAACGTTGGGTAATATTCAATCTCGCATCGACAGCTCCCTGTAAATGTAACCCGCAATCACGTACTAGCATATTTAAATAAATCGTGAGGGCAATAAGCATTTTTTTCTCGCCTTACAAAACAATATACTGTGCAGTTAATTTCGATGACAATTTCAATGTATTTCAGCCGCTATTTATGTTTCATATTGACACGTTATATCTCTACATGACGCAAAAACATTCTCTTTACTCCGGCACAAAAGCTTGTATTGCAATATCAGGTGTGGATAGAATGCTGACGTTTACACAGGATATTGCATAAAACAACATTTTGAAAGACAGTCAGGCCAACACTGGTAAACATTCAAACATTTCTCTGACATGTTCAGCGATTTATATTAAGCGTAATAATCTTTGATTGTCGACACAAGCAATTAATAGGTAATATTCATTCTATCTCTTACATGGTCACTGCTGAACAAATATGATCGTAAAGTTAAAAACATATTTTCACACCAAGTTAAAACCCACAAGTTATTCATCCGTTGAAAACTATTCCACAAGTTTTCCAACACGCTGCTTCACGAATTTAGTTACTTTGGCATATTTCAAGTTTTGTGCAAAATCTTATCTCTTGCGTTTAGACATTGATATCATAGAAAATCTGATTCGCTGAATCGGGGTTCTTGATTCTGAATGCCTACCTTAGCAGTTATCCAATTTGTGGGAGTAATCCTAACAGTCGCGAGCAATTTCCTGTCAATTATTCCAATTGATTTTTCATGTGCTGAAGGTCGATATCACCTTTCAGTAAAGTTGGGTCACAGAAGACTTAAGCAAATTCTCTGGGAAGTTTACCTGTACGCTTCATTTGTTTTCTCAACATCAGAAATCTACACAGTTCTGAAGCATCCAATCCGGTCAAACCTGATGTTCATCCTCTTTCATTCGTTGCTACTGATACTTAAGTGCACGGCCATCATTGGGTTTCACATATTCAACAGGAATGCACTGGAAATATGTCAGTTCTTCAACTATGTACTTAAAATACCACGCGGAATTATCGGAGGCAATGTCTCACCAAATCGCAAATACTCCTCTTACGATATCTGTTTGATTGTCGTCATCTTATCGTACATCGGGTGCTTCATTTCCGGAGTGATTCTTATCCCATTTACCGTTCTATTTTATCCGTGTCTCAGCTCCAGTAATAAATTATTAAACCTTTCCACAACTACAGCGAAATGTGAGGATGCAGATATTTGGACCCGAGGGACCGCGACATTTACTCAGATGTTGGTCATGGTGCCAATCGAAGTGATGACGGCAAGTATTGCAAATATTGCCATCGTGGCCTTAATTGAAATCCGAAATAACATCAAGCAATTACGGTAACAATAAAAATAGCGATTCACAAATATAACTGAGTAGAAATTATTCTGACCAAAATATTCTTTTTGATTTACAGATTGCTTATACATTCAATAAGCGCTCGCTCCATCAAGCGATGCTGTTCGACACCGTTTAGGATTATTTTACCGCCGAATACAGATATTGGTGGCAATTAGCAACGACTGTTTCCAAACGATTTGCTGGCCAATGGTGTTTGTTTTGGGCTCATCTCTGTTAATTGTACTACTGTACACTTTAATAGCATTTCACAGCGAATTGAACAGGATAATGTACGTAGGCATTACAGTTATAATGGTACTAGACTTGCTAATATGTTGCACTATACTAGATTTTGGAAGCCAAACTATTGTGCATTCGAAGCAGATTTTGAAAGACGTTCACCGTTGGCAACATAACCGGTGGTCGGCAAGATTTGCACGAAGTTGCCGTCCGATTGTTTTGAGCGTTGGTGAATTTCATCAAATGGACAAGGGCAGAGTTCCTGCATTTGTAAAATTTGTTCTTCAACGAACCGCGTTTCTAGTGATGAAGACGAAAGCAAGCAGCTTGAGACTTACGTAGTCTACCCTAATCCACCGTATAGCTAAATTGTCAATCAATTATATGTTCAATGGTAAAAAATACATTTTAAGAAATAAATAAATCGTTTAGAAAATTTAAGGTCACGTTTTGACATCACACACCTTATGCAAGCCGATACTTAAAGTGCAATCAAACATAAATCGCATACACATTTATACAAAATCCTTGCCAAAAATAGTGTTCATTAAAATGCTCTTGAAATTTTGGTTAAGTCGAACTGGACGATTGCATCAACGTATTTCTAAAGGCCGGAGACATATTACCTAAATTTGGGACATTGAAATTGTATAGCCGTGCTTTCAGTAGACACATCAAAATTCAACCAAAAGCATACCCACGACATATAGTGACGAGTTGGAGCTCATAGTATAAGCCGATCACCACCACTTCAATTTTCACATCAACAGACACTTCAACAATCATGCCTCCCATAAATACCGAACAACCTTTAGCCTACAAGTATATACGCTTAGCAGTACAGCTGCAAAATAAAATGTACCCGTCGTCATACTTTGGACAGCTTCCCATCTCCTGGAATTCTGAATCAGGCCGTCTAGCCCAAAACGCTCACATGTTGGCCAGCACAGATAAGCAGTGGCTGGCCATGCAATTCCTAGTAACCTTTGTATACGGTATACTTTGCGCGCTGTGGTGTGTCATGTTGTCCGACAATTCCGACACACTTAATAATTTCGTTTTCCTTATCGTTCTGACACTCAGCACAATTCAACTTAGCGTAGCTCATCAGTTGGTGACCCGAGGGGACCAAATTGTTATTGGATGCAGCAGCATTCTCGAATACCAACTTTATCTGACAAGAGGTAATGATTAAAAACGGCTCGATGAGTGACCAAATTAAAAGTAAGTGAGATAGTTTTTTAGTTTTTATTTTCATTTTTTGCTACCCCAGTTTTTAGAAAACAGTGGATTCTATTGGAACGTCGATGGGGCCCTGGCTTACATCTTCTTGGCATTGGATTAGTTCTAGGTGTAATGTTTATGATTTCAACAATCGTACTTGCGGTCGCCATCGTTACTGTCAATATGGATATATTTTACTTCATGTTTGGCGACCTCGGCCCGCCATGGTCATTACATTCTATCCTAGTATTTACGTTACGTCTTCTAGCATCAGCCATCTACAATGTAAATAGTGGCCGGAATATACTGTTCGTATTGATCTATTGCTATCAAATCGTTCAGGCCTACCATTCCGTAATCGCCCTGCTACCAAATTTTGGTTCTTTTGAAGAATTAGTTTTTGAGTATCAAAAATTCTGTATAGTTCATAATAGAGTAGGTCCATTTGCCAATCATTTAAACGCGCTGCTTATATTTATGGCACAAACTTGTTGCGTCAGCTTTTTTTGGTTGGGCATTCGAGGCTGGGGACTGGCTCCCAAGATCATCATTGCATTCTTCCCAGTAGCTGGTGTCATTACTTTCTTGTGGCTATTCCTAGTATTGACGGTGCTCGGCAGAGTTCATCACGCTGTAAATGTAAAAATTCTAGAAGCTTGGAGGAGGAAACGAATTTGGATTAGCTCAAGTGTCATCAAACGAGAATTCATAATGCGACATCGTGCACAATCTAGAGGCGTTTATTTTAAAAGCAGCAACTTTTTCATCATCTCAAGGTTGTCCCCAGGACACTTTATGGTCGCAGTATCATGTAATACGGCAACAGCCGTGATTACGTTTTCGTAAACAAAATTGTATATTTGGCCTCCGTGTATTGGAGGACACACTGTAATTTAGGATTAGTTCGGGGCACATTTGAATTCACTTTACCGCCACGGATAACCTGTCATGTTCCGGTAATTGGGAGCACTTAAATTGTCAACAATTGGACATTTGATTACATCTACATTATATTGCATGATTTGGTTACGATTATTTAAGTGCATTACAGTGTGTAATTTGGCATAAATCAAAGCATTTGTTGTATATTACTGGCATTCAATTCAATTAAATTAAACATTAAAAGGCTCGCTATATATTTGCTGATTTATTGTATATGACCGACATTGTATTGTATATCAGGAATATCGGGCTTTATCTGGAGGTATGCTTTAGCCGATATGACTCAATCTGTTAACCGCTCTCAATTAGTTAATGCATTTCCTACAAAGATTCTTGTTGGAATAAGATGAGTCAACAATATGGCGCAGTAATGTAAGTAATAACGAAATCTAGAAATGATATCTGGATGCATAAGTTATGCGGCTTGACCTGATGTGTTGACAATAAACCTAATACACGATTGCTTATTTCGTTGCTTACAGAACTTTTTGGAGGTCAGCCATCTGCGATTATATGATCAAATGACAGCTAATTTCATTCTGCTACATATACACGCTGCCAGTTTTGACTGTCATGATTGCCACATACACGTTTTGACGTTGACTAATTATTAATTGTAGAATAGCTATTGAGAAGAACACTCTAGCTAGAGGCTTGAAAATTATATTGAATTACTAATAATGCCTACCTGATGAAGCGTAGGAATGTTTGACATATTTTATACGGTGTTATATTTCTTTTTACTATAAATAATTGTCTGAATACATAATCTTATCCACTATCAAGCTTCAATGAGATGCAATATGTATCGTAATTGGGATAGTAATCTTGTTTTACTAATAAATGGTATATACGCAGCTAGAACTTTTGAAAGCGATATATTCGTGATTCGATATTTCTGCGGAATACAATATCCAACCAGCTCAAAACTATCACCATTACTTCGCAAACGTGCGATCAGTACGGTAACTCTTGGATTATTTTTGTGACATGAAATATACGGGACGAACCTTTCCCATTTTACGACGAAAGCAACGTTGAAAAATGTGAAAATTAATCGCATTTCGACTTTCTGAACATATTACAAATCAAATAGTTATTGTCGGCTATCCGCTACAAGTATCTTGCCATTTTTGGTCTACTAACAATTAATCCTAAGGCGCTTTTGCCCAACCTCCTTCATTAACTCTTCTTAGGGCCTATAGTTTCTCTACGGCAAGTGGTCAAAGCTTGCTGACACACCGTATCACGTCACAATACGTAGTTTGATTTTTTTTTCAATTGTAAACCTATCTGTAGGCATTCGATTAGATGCGTAAATTATGTAGCGTTTGTCAACCAAACAAGGCACCGTGATTGGATTCAATTTAGCTTTTCAGATACAGCCAGGTTTCATATGGAGCTGTAAAATTCATGGCCATAAAGACTAGTTGATTGAATTGTATCGCAACAAATGTTGTTTTCGATCATAAACATAGTACGAAATAATTGTTCCTGTTCTTATGAGTATTCAATCAGTGAAACTAATCCAGTGTTACATATTGAACCCTTTGAACAAATTAATTGTAAAAAAATATTTTCGCTTTCGTATAAATAATTACATATGTGGCGTAAATTAACGGATACCCATTTTTTGACATAGGGAAACTGGTCGTTATAGCGGCAGGTTCATAAGAACGACGATTGAATTCTGATTTCTAAGCTACAGCTAGCGTTATCATTTGCATTTAAAATTGTATTCTTCTGTATATTGCTAAACGTTGAAAAATTACGAAGTGCACAATATCAATAAACTAAATTAGTCCTTTGCACCCGGTAAGCCTGATTTCGTGGACTCGTATTCCTTGTGACGACTGAGTAATTTATTGTGTACAAAAAATGGGACTCCGAAATTAATTTTTTTTCTAGTAGTCCCGTAGTATAAAAGTTGTTTCGAAGTGGAGAATTAAGCGAACGGGAGACTAACCTGACCTCCAACTACAAATGGGCAAGTATAACGTTTCAGTCCTGTTCCACAAAAGTCAAGCTTTAGCATTGTTGCAGATATACAAGAAATATTTACCTATCGAATTATATTTTTGAGAAATGAAATTCTACGTACAAACTCCTCAGGAGCCAGTACTTTACCCTTTCGTCAGGGTGGTGATCAAATTACAAAACTCAGTTTTCTCCAAAATATGCGGTCGCTCGCCAGTGGAGTGGAATTCGCCCGACATAGCGTTGCTTAATCAGGCGGAAAATCTGTCTGATCTGCGTCCGTGGATTGCACAGCAATTAATTGGCGGCATATTGTATGGCATCATATTTCCAATCTTGTGCTGCGTTTTTGCGGAGAACGCGTCTGTGCTGAACAACTTTATTTTTGTAATGGTGCTGAGTACCGGAATTGTTCAAAATGGTTTGGCGCACAAGCTGTTTGTGTCAGCTGAGGAAACTGTCATAGGCGTCAACTCTCTCCTGGACAATCACGGCCAACTAAAAGAAGGTGACATGTGATTACTTGATTGTAGTTTTCGATTGGATTTGTTAACAATTAATCTTTCTGCTCCAAGGTTGCAAATGACATTGGGTCACTCAGGAGACACGGTTGCAACGAAAACTTCAATTTATGGGTCTTGGAGCTATTGCTGCAACGACGGTGGATATAGCAACCTTAAGCGTTTCCTTCCTCGGGGTATTTTTTAATTTGGATCCCCTTTACTTCATATTCAAGATATTTTATTGGGAAAGCATTTCCAATTATTTGTCAATTTTATTCTTCGGCATACGAGTTTTGGCTTTGCTACTTTTCATTGTATCCGTCTGTCAAGTCATGTGCTTCATGTTTGTCTTTTGCCTTCTCACATTCTACTCGTATCTCAGTACATGTCACTTGCTCACAAAATGTAATGCCCCAAGTCAAACGATATACGAGTATCAAAAGCTTGTCATTATTGACACTCGTATAGCACCGTTCGCAGATTGCGCAACCGGTCTACTAATGTTTATGGGTCATACATGTTGTGTCACCATGTTTTGGCTAAGCATTCGAGGCTGGGGTTTGGCACCCGCAATTCTCATCTCTATTTTTCCAATCTCTGGAGCGATTATTTTTGTTTGGCTCATGCTAATTCTCACTACTTTGAGTTCAGTTTTTGTGTCCTCGCAATTTGTGCTGTATAAGCTGAAGGAAAGTATCCGCGTGTTGTGGTATGGAAAATCAAAAAGGATTTTAAATAGGAAGATTTTGGGTTTGAGGCCAATTAGTTTCAAATGTGGGAGTTGGTTTGGCATCACCCGGGACGCTCCTGGAAGTTTCTTGTTGACGGTTTTGGATAATGTGACTTCAGCCGTGTTGACGTATTCTTAAGTTGTTTAAAAACAAAATGTACTCCAAATCAAAATCATGTTTAGTAGGGATAAATTGTTTTCCAATTAATGATGCAAATAATCTACATAAACACAACGCAAGCACATACAAATATTTGAAATACTTTTGCTTTCGATTATGTGGAAATGCTCCAACTGGAATAATGTACATATGTATCTGTGATTTCGTTGGCACCGTTTGGTCCATTAAAAATTTATTCAATAGTTTGTTTATGAAGTTTCTACATCATTAAGAATTCCAATACAGCACTATATACGGAATTTTATATTTGGTTACGAGTTTACTGTTGTTTACCAAAACCATTTCATTACCTTTCCGCCACAGAATGATTTTTTTCAATCACAGGATTCAAACGGAATAATTATATTTGTGAAACCCTGGCATGCCAATACGCATAGGAGGCCTGAACAATTCAATTTCGTTAACCAAGAGTTGCCATAATACTAGTTGGTAAATTATTTGATGTTTACTATACGGCGACAGGATCGCATAATTGGATGTATTGCCACATTTCGGATAGGTCGCGATTATGTTTGGAGCCGTAGAATTCATTAACAATCCGGGTTAATTGGATTCTGGTGCTCGGAAAGCTCTTTCTCAATCATAAAAAATCAATTGACACAGCCTTTAATTATTAACGGTGAATTCGATATGGTTTGGACAATTATTTTTTGGCTATATGCATATACTAAAGTAAAAAAATCTTCCACTTTTAGAAAAATATATTTTCTGAGAAAATAAAACAAAACACATTTGTGAATACTGCGAAGTAGATATTTCAATTCAACGACTAGTAATACCATTGAAATCCTCAAAGTAATAGTTACTGTTCATTCGTAATAGTTGCGCTGAAGTTAATCTTTGGTGTCGCTTGAGATACGGAATACAAGTATTATCTGCACACTTTACATTTTTGCAATGAATTTTAACTTAAAGTCGCATCAGGATCCAATACTTTACCGATACCTCAGGGTGGTCATTGTATTGCAAAACACAGTTTTCTGTAAATTATTCGGTCGTGGGCCAGTTGAATGGAGGTCGCAGGAATTACAGCTGAAGGACCGAACGGAAAGTATGTTTATGCTGGTTCCTTGGATCACACAGCAAGTTATTGGTGACGTAATATATGGCATCGTATTTCCGGTTTGGTGCTGCTCATTTGCGGATAATACGTCTGTGTTGAACAACTTTATATTTCTGATGATCCTGAGCGCCGGGATTGTCCAGGCCGGTTTGGCACACAAGCTATTCATGGCGGCTGGGGAAACCGTCCAAGGTGTTAATGACTTACTGCACAATCACCGACAGCTGAAATCAGGTAAGAGTTATAAATTTGATTGTAGTGGAAAAGCCAATATCAACCTTATTCAAACATTTTTTTGCAATATATTGCAAATGTCATTGGTTGAAGCTTGAAACGAGCTGGATGTGGAAACTTCACATCTTGGGTCTTGGATCCATTGGAGCAACCGCGGTGACAATTTCGACCTTGAGCGTATCCGTTCTCGGAGTGCTTTTCAATCTTGACCCACTATACTTCATATTTGGAAAACTGTTTCCAGACATCGACGCTAATACTGATTTCGCGGCTGTTCTAATCGTTATTCGAATTTTAGCTTTGTTAATGTACATTGTGGCAACGTGTCGAAACATGTGCTTCATGTTTGTGTTTTGTCTACTTACATTCTACTCATATCTCAGTTCATGCATCTTACTCACAAAATTTAAGGCTCCAAGTGAAACGATTTTTAACTATCAAAAGCTAGCTATTATAGACACTCGCGTCTCGCCTTTTGCTGATCGCGCCACCGCCCTGCTAATGTTTTTGGGTCACACGTCCTGCATCACCATGTTTTGGTTGAGCATTCGAGGCTGGGGTTTGGCTCCTGCCATTTTGATTTCATTCTTTCCATTTTGTGGTGGAGTGATTTTTGTTTGGTTGATTTTGATTCTTACAGTTTTGAGTTCAATTTTTGTGCGCTCAAAATGTGTGTTGCGTAAGCTGAGTGACCGAGTTCGGGTCTTGTCGTTTCAGAAATCTAACATGGTTTTGAAACGTCGGATATTGAGTTTGAGGCCGATTAGTTTCAAGTGTGGTGACAGGTTTGTGATTACTCGGGACGCTCCTGGTAGCTTCTTAATTACCGTTTTAGATAATTTGACTAGTGCCGTTTTGACGTATTCCTAAGACAATTGTTGGGAAAGCAGTACTTCATGTGCTTGCCGTTATGGTCCCAACAACGGACGATCTTATTAAAAGTGCATTCATGGTATTAGCAAAGTATATAAAACACAGTTATAAAAGGTGTCGCAGTAGTTTTCCATAATCTAGTTTGCACACCGTAGATACCACCAACTTGAATCAATACCTGATCAACAATGAAATAAATATTCTGAATCACAATAAATATTAAATGGACTGTTAAAATCATTTTTGCTTTAAAGTCCATATTCGTATTCAGAAATAGTTTTAATTAATTCCATTGGCCACAAACGACTGCTATTATTGATCATTAATTTATGATGCTTCATAATTTTAGTAAACGTTAAGTTTAGAACTTTTCATAATATCACCTTTGCACCATTATATTACATGATGGGTACGGATGTATGGATGAGCTGTGCTATAAATCATTGGCAAAAACCTTCTAATGAATTAGATGGTCAAGTAGCGTTGACGGTGGTAGAATTTAATTTGGTTTAATTTAATTTCCCGCAAAGCTTATGAATATACTGTTGAAGCGTCAATTTCTCGACTCTCTGTGTGCAGCCGCCATGATAATTGGAACATGACATACGAATTTGTTGTTGATACCACTTCTGCAGTTCTTTCGTGTTTAGTTCAAGGTTGCCACCCTGCTCGCGGAGTATTAGTCAAGTTGATAGAAACGTCCGACCTAATTAATTAAGATTCGACGTTTTATCACCCCGCTATTATATTGGCGTCATTTCACGGAATCTTCGAATAGGAACATTCAATTTACAGGACGTTTGGCTTGCTGTAGCAATCACTGTCGCATTCTGTGGCGGCGGCGCTGTTTTTTGGGAGCAATTTTTAAGCCGGACCAAATACAGTTATATTTATACCAATCGTCACCGGAGTCCAGAAACTCTTACCTCATATCCGAAAGCAGACACTGTCTAAGGTATACGAATACCAGAACATACTCACAAAACGCAGATAAATTAAGTCTTAATCCTCCATAATTTCACCGATATGGATGTTAAAGATCACCCAAAAAGTACCGTGTCGCATAATTTGTATCTACAAATGAATTTGAAACTGGTTCCTTTGTTTGTATTTGTGTGGGTTACAGTTGCTTCTAATCATCCGGGTCAGAAATTGTTGCAAATTTTTGATAAACCGAAAATTCAGGTTACCAAGTACAAGAAATCCGTAGAGAGGAAGAGCAAATTTACCGAAACAACCATTAGATTGCCCTTTCAGGTATTCAAGCGGTTTCGCAATTTGCACTCGGCCATTTCGTTCCCAATTTAAATATTCGCACCTAACCATTTTAATTACAAAATCGCGTTAACACCAAGGTATCTGGAAATTGCAAGAAATTTGCAATGCTCAAACTTTAATTAATATCACAACGATAACATAACCACGGGTTTCATAAGTAAGTTATTATTTATAGAAGTCAATTTTTGGCTTCACAATATGTCATCTTAAATAATTGAGCTACAATTGAGATTGAGTGTAACCAAGTCATGCAAGGTTTTTAAATCAAATATCTTTTGTTATCCAATCACGATAACCATTTTAGAGTTTGAAAATTTTCTCTGCAGAGTGGAGTTTCAGGATATTGGATTAACAGTCTTCTTACATCAGATTATATTTGTATAATTTATAGGTCAGAACAAACCAATTGGTTACGTATTTATTTCCTCGTGGACAATTGATTATTATATTTCTCGCTGAGTTTCGTACGAATTTTAATCTTCTTGTTTATGAATGTGAAATCATGAATATAAAATACGATTTAATTAGACATAAAGGAGTTTGAGAATTTTCAATAGACATGATCCATATACCGAGCTTATAATTATATTTCCGTTTGCAACGACTTTCGATTGTTTAACGTATTATGTTGTGCGGCACATCTTCAAAATTACAATTCTGTTCTCTAAAGTTAATGAAATTTTCTTCCAGAAGGTGAAACTACTTTTTCGACACAATGCCAATCGATACAAATTCAATATCAAGTTTAGATTTACTTTAGCAATATAATTTTCGAAGCAATCTCTTAACAACTAAGATTCTAAAAAATGGAATTTTGTTCACAAGAACTTGAACGTCCGATACTGCACCGATTCGTGAGAATAGTGATTAAGTTGCAGAACGCTGTGTACTCCAACCTTTGTGGTATTGCGCCAGTAGAATGGAATTCACAAACACTTTCACTTGAAGACAAAACGAAAAATTCGCTCCATCTGATTACCTGGATCTTACAGCAATTTATAGGAGGGATCTTATATGGAATTATATTTCCAATTTGGTGCTCTTCATTTGCAGATAATACTTCCGTGTTGAACAACTTTATATTTTTGATGGTGCTGAGTACCGCAAATGTTCAAAATGGTTTGGCGCATAAGCTGTTTGTGTCAGCTGAGGAAACCGTCAAAGGAGTCAACTCACTCCTGAGTAACCACGGCCAACTAAATGAAGGTGACATATAATTACTTGATTGTACTTTTCGAATGTGTTTGTTAGCAATTAGTCCTTCTCGTGATAGATTTCAAAGGACATTGGGTTATGCAGGAGACACGATGGCAAAGAAAGCTTCAATGTATGGGGTTTGGAGCTGTAGCTGCAAGTATTTTGGATATACTAACATTTAACATATCTTTTATCATCGGAGTGCCTTTTAACCGGGATCCCCTTTACTTCATATTCAATATATTTTCGGAGGAAGGCGTTGGAATATACATCGCGGCTATATTAATCGTTACACGGGTTTTGGCTTTGCAACTTTTCATTGTATCCACCAGCTAACTAATTCTCACTATTTTGAGTTCCATTTTTGTGTCCTGGCAATTTGTGCTGCATAAGCTGAAGGAACGTACTCGCCGGCTGTGCCATAGGAAATCAATAAGGATTTTAAAGAGGAAGTTTTTGGGTCTGAGGCCGATTAGTTTCAAATGTGAGAGTTGGTTTGACATCACACGGGATGCCCCTGGAAGTTTCTTGATGGCGGCTTTGGACAATGTGACCTCCGCCGTGTTGACGTATTCAGAAGATGTTTAAAACCAAAATGTATTTGAAATCAGATTCAGGCTGAGCAAGAATGTATTGCTTTCCAAATGATCCATTAAAAATTAATTCAAGATATTTGTTGATGAACTTTCTGCATCATTAAGTGTTTTAATGTTTCGCAACATATATATTTTTTGTTTATATGCTTTGTGTGTTTACTGGAATATACCAACATTTTTTCTTTAGCTTTGTAAGTTTGTAACCACTAATTGGCATTGGACCTAAAGTTGGTAAATTATTTGCTGTTTACCATATTATGACAGAATACTATAATTGAATTTAGTGCGACATTCCAGATAGATCGCCATCATATTTGGAGCCGAAGAATTCATTAATAATCCTGGTTGATTAGAGTATGTTGCTATAATACCTTGTCTTGTAATTATAAAAATCTGAAGTGAAGGAGCACTCAAATACTAATGCTGAATCCTTGAACCAATGAATAGTTATATTCGGGCCTCTAGATAAATTGATATGATATCGTTCTTCTTGCTGATGGATAGATAACAGGAGAAAAATAAAAGAATCAAATTTATCAATAATATAAAGTTGGTATGTCGGTCCCGAAACTACTAAAACAATTGATGATATCAGCATTTCTATCGGTTGCTGCTCATTGGTTATACTTGCACTGAAGTTATTCGTCAATGTCGCTTTAGACACGAAGGGAAAGTAACTTCGTATAAATCTACATTTTGTGCAATGAAGTTTGAGTCACAACCTCGTCACGAACCCATACTTTACACATTCACCGGAGTGGTGATTGTATTGCAGAATACAGTTGTCTCTCAATTCTAAATGGTTTTTGTTTGGTTGGTACTGATCCTTACTGTATTGAGTTCAATTTTTGTGTGCTCAAAGGTTGTGCTGCGGAAGTTGAGCGACCGCGTTCGCGTGTTGTCGCTTAAGAAATCTAACATGGTTTTGAAACGGCGGATACTGGGCTTGAGGCCGATAAGTTTCAAGTGTGGTGACAGGTTTGTCATCACTCGGGATGCACCTGGCAACTTCTTGATTACGGTTTTGGATAATTTGACTAGTGCCGTTTTGACATATTCTTAAGACAATTGTTGTAAACGGAATGCTTCACAATGTCAGTGTTTATCGAAATAAACTTTTTGATGTTCAAGTTATTTCGCAACTTCTACTCTACAATTGCGCACTGAATTTCAATATTCGCATATTCATGGCATAATCATTTTAATTATAAATTCGCGTTGAAACCAATATATCTGGAATTTCCAAGAAAATTGAAATGCTCACACCTTAATTAATATTGCATTGATACGTTTCTATCGTGTTTCATAAGTAAGTTTTTATTTATAGGAGTCAATTTTCGGTTTGAGAATATGGCATCTTAAATAATTTAGCCAACATATTGATTGAGTGTAACCAACTCATGCACAAATAGTCAGTTTTTTACATCCAGTGTCCTTTCTGATTCAATCACATTAACTACTTTACGTTACGTATATACTTCCTCCTAAGCAATTGAATAAATTTCTTCCTGAGTTTTGTAAATATTTTAATTGTCTTATTCGCAGGGTTTTATACCTGATTTGAGACTGGTAAAATAATACATGAAATATTCAATATGAAATAAGATTGTATAAGGCGGAAAAACAATTTCGAATTTTCTACTACACACGACCCAATTCCCAACTTGAAATTATACTCTCGATTTTTAACGTATTATGTGAGGCTGCACGCTTCCAAATAAAAATTCGGTTTATATAAGGCTAATGAAATATACTTGCGGACGTATACATTGTATTTTTTTCAACGCACAGCAAAGCCGTTCAACCTTCGCGAATATTCCCACAGTTAAGTTTGTTTAGTTCATTTGCTACTTTATATTTACTTTAGAAATACAATTTCCGAAGCAACTCCCTATCAGCTAGCTTTATAAGAAATGGAAATGCATGCACAAGAACATGAACGTCCTGTACTTCAACCATTCATCAGATTGGTGATTAGATTGCAAAACGCGGTTTACTCTAATCTTTGCGGTAGTGCACCAGTTGAATGGAATTCACAAAAACTTTCACTCGAAGATAAAACGAAAAATGTATTCCTTCGGATTCCTTGGATCTTACAGCAACTTGTTGGGGGGATCTTATGAACAACTTTATATTTTTGATGGTCTTGAGCGCCGGAGTTGTACAGAGTGGTTTGGCGCAAAAGCTTGTATTGTCAGCTGGTGAAACCGTAATGGGTATTAACGATTTGCTGGATAATCACGGACAACTACAAAATGGTAACGCATGGAATATCAGATTTAATTTAATTAACATAGTTTATTATATTTATGTAGCTTCCTTACAACAGATTGCATGAGACAGTGGAGGAAACAGAAAAAGCATTTGCAGCGAAAACGTTTGGGTATTGGAACAATTGCCGCCACAGTTGTGGCAATTTCCGCCTCTGGCGTGTCATTCGTCGCCGTATATTTTAATCTGGATCCGGTATACTTCATATTCGCACGCATATTTTCGGAGACAGACATCAGCAATTCTGCTTCGATTCTGCTCATATCAACACGCGTTTTGGCGTTATATGTGTACATTGCATCTACCTGTCGCATTATGTGCTTCATGTTTGTGTTTTGTCTGCTTACATTTTATTCCTATCTCAGCACATGCTTCTTGCTCAAAAAATTTAAAACTCCAACTCAAACTACCTTTGAATATCAAAAACTGGCCATTATAGACACTCGGGTTGCAGCTTTTGCTGATAGGGCCACTGCATTGTTAATCTTCTTGGGGCATACGAATTGTATTACGTTATTTTGGCTGAGTATTCGGGGATGGGGATTGGCACCTGCAATTCTTATTTCATTTTTCCCTTTCGCGGGCGCAGTTATTTTTGTTTGGCTCATGTTGATTCTCACTGTTTTGGGTTCCATTTTTGTATCCTCACAATCTGTGTTGCACACGCTTAGGCACAGGATTCGTGTTTTGGCGGGTGGGAAGTGCAGAATGGTTTTGAGGCGACAGATCAGATGTTTAAAGCCGATTAGTTTCAAGTGCGGTAATACGTTTGTTATCAGCCATGACGCTCCTGGTAACTTTTTATTGGCGGCTTTGGATAATTTGACATCAGCCGTGCTAACATTCAAATAATATCAACCTGACATTCAATAGATATTCTAAAATCTTTCACAGAATATTGTATACCTAAATAATATGATAATATATATATCTACATTACACAGCCATGTGAGCATAAGGAAAGTTATTTGTAAAGAAGAGTTTGTTATCGCATTAGGATTTCAGTGTTTTTGGGTGGAAACTCAAAACACATCTTGTTATTCTTGATCCTCGTGATTTTCGTTACTGTATTTAGCACAATACCGGACTATTAGCTAAAATGCATTCTGGGACCACCAAATGTGAAATTTTGCTTGGCATATTTTATAACTGCTATCATGGTGTTTTTACATTTGTAGTAATGAATATCTGGCTACCCTGCGAATCCAATTTTATATATGACATTTAGAATTACATATTATGATATTATCTGAGTACTCTATTAGTTCCATAAGCAGAGGATTAACATTTCCATTTCACGTGAATGTATTGCCAGGAAAAAAGGGAATATTTAACCAATAATAAATAATTATCATGGTTATATGTGAGCATAACAGAATTTCTATTTAATGATTGAATCGCTACTTGATGGAATTATATGGTTACATTTTAAAGTTCACTTCATCATTCATTTCACATTCAAGTGAACTTGAAAACACATACCAAATTTTTATTGCATCTCTCATTATGGCACGACCAGAAGCAGACGTTGTGAATATTCCTAACTAATCAAAACTAAAATCTCGTAACTTTGACAATATGTTTCAAATCCCTAGGTATAATATGGTAAGAAGAGATAGAATAGAGAAGGAAGTTGGAGGCACAGTTCTATACATAAACGAATTGTACGACTATCAGATTAGTGAACTATCATTTAGCATACCTAAGTTAGTTTAATGCACTGTTGTAAAACTGTTAGGATCATTTCAAAAGCCATTAATGATTGCAGTAATATATATACCACCAGATCGTATTAATGATGATACGTTTACGGTGCTAGAAAATTTGTTTGCTTTTCTACGTTTGGAAAATTGTGAATTTCTGATAACTGGAGACTTCAATATAGATCTTCTTAAGAAAAACAATGAAGCTTCCAAACTCAAGAGAATTTAACACTTATCAGACGATCAGGGGTCCTACCAGAATAGCCACAAAGCTAATTGAAAATCGCCACCACACGACAAAAACATTACTAGATCACATGTTTGTTTCAGACATTAAAAAATTTTCGCAAAGTGGATCGATAGTTTTTTCTAGTTCTGATCACAAGCTTGTTTTTACAGTAATGAAAAGTGGGTCTACTCGAGTAAAATCCAAATTAATTGAATATCGTAGTTATAAACATTTTGATATCAACAAATTTCAAGACGATATAAAGACCATAGATTGGTCGTTTATTCACTCATCCAAGGTACCGCAGTTTAATGCCATTATTCTAGAAAGTCTGATTTTGGGAATTTTAAATAAACATGCTCCGATAAGACACAGGGCAGTAAAAGGCTTAAATGCTCTTTGGTTTAATGCCAAACTTATTCAGTTATGTAGGGAGAGAGATAAGTTTAGAAAAAAAGCAATGGAAAATAGTACCTACTTATCTGTATACATTAAGCTAAAAATCAGGTTAATAATTCCATTAGATCAGCTAAAAAAGATTATTTTAACAAAAAGTTATCAAGTGTAAAGTTTTCGGCAGATGCATGGGGCATCATTAATGAGTTGATTCACTATACGAACAAATGTAATCCAAAAATCACTAAGTTGTTCGATAGTGATAATAGCATCATTACAGAAGATGAAAAAATTTGTAATAAATTAGCAGATGAATTTGTTGTAAAAACAGCAGTTAGTGATGTTCAGCTATGTCATAAGCCATTAGAAAGTTACACGCTTATCTATAATGCAATTAATGAGCAGCAAGATGTATGTCTGCTAACAGCAGAAGTAAGTGAAGCAATATCTTACGTTGATAATTCAAGAGACAATTCCAATAATGTACCAAAGTCAATTTATAAAAAGTGTGCTGATACTCTTGCTGTACCGTTACAGATATTATTTATGACAATTTTTTCAATTCTGGAATTCTACCTCAAAGTTTCAAAATTTCTCACTCAATAGCTCTATACAAAAGAAAGGGCTCATTATTTCAATCAGAATCTTATCGTGCAATTTTCAACTTTCCTTTTATAGTGAAAATCTTTGAGCGTCTATTGTATTGTAAATTGTTATTTTGTACAAAAGAAGTTCTCGATGAGAATCAACATGGGTTTCGGTGTAATCGTTCTTGCGAGACAGCGATTGCTGTAGTAACACAGAACTTATATGAGATTTTAGATAAAAAATCGGGAAAAGCTGTGGCCCTGTTTGTTGATTTTTCGAAGGCTTTTGATAGCATTTCACATACAAAATTAGTAATGAAATTAATGACAAAATTTGCTTTTCGCATACCACCCTATGTAATAAAAGTAATAATTAGTTACTTTACTGATCGCAAATTTGTCATAAAGAATGGTAATTATATATCCAAAGAATATGGTATCAGATCAGGGTCAGGTCCGGGATCAATTTTAGGCCCTTTATTTTACTCTCTATTTATAAATGATAAAGGTGATATTTTAACTCTACCATATACTTTGTATGCTGATGATCTCTGTATATACACAGATTGTGACAATTTTGAAGAAGGCGCTAAAAAGTTAAGCTCGTGTCTTGTCATTTTAATGATTGGTGTAGAAAAAATGGTTTAAATATAAATGTGTCAAAAACAAAGTATATGGTTTTTTTCAAGGCACAAGATTATCGATCAGGAAGGGAAGAAAAAGGTAAAGTTGTGTTAAATGGGCAAAATGTAGAATTAGTAGATAATTTTAAGTACTTAGGTATTCATCTTGATAGCAACTTAAACTATAAGTTTCATAGTAAAGAAATGGAAAAAAAATAAATGCAGCACTTGCAAAAATGTATAATATCAGGAGAATGATTAGTCCAACATTTTTAAAACCAGTACTTTCTGCATACATTATAAGCATTGTTGATTATGGAATAGTTTTTTGGTCTGGTTCAAATGGAACTGATATGGACATTTTTCAGAATAAAATCAACAGGTTTCTCATATGCTATTTTTATCCAACAATGTATAAACGAATTGGGATGCCTAGACTGAATTTTGGTAAAATTGATCATCAAAAGCTGCTTCAAAGAATAAATTTATTAACTGTTAGAGAACGTCAGGTTTTATGTTTCTTAAAATTTGCTTTCAAAAGGTTAAATTGTAAAATTTTTGGGCATTGGTTTAATTATAGTACAATTGAAGGAACAAAATTTCGGCGACTTCAGGTAATGGAGACGCCAAGAACGACACTTTTTCAAAATTCTTTAAAATGGAAATGTATTTATAATTGGAATAACTATTGTAAACGGATTGAACTATTGATGAATAAGAATTTAGAATGTAAAACGATAGCTGAACTTTTTACAGAAACATGTAAAGACATTATAATTAAGGAGAGGAAAATTTTATTTATGTAGTTAGAGTTTATGTAAAATTGTTATATTTGATTATGAAATGGCATCGTTTCTTAGACTGGAACTAATATGAATTTGATGTTGACAGTTTAATATCGATTTAGGATGTATTGTCTTAAATAATGATGTACTGTAGAGTGTTATAGTTTTAAAATCAGACTGTAATGACTGAACGAACTAACACTGAAATAAAATACATGCATTCATTCATTCATTCCTCGATTCTTTCCCAACTTTGCAACTATGGGTTAACCAATTCACATTGGGATAAAAAAGTTTAAGCGACATATAGCTGTCAAATCCGTTGCTAAAGTAACGCCTATGAAAAACTATGAAAACGATCGTAATATTTGCAACTTCTACGCAAAAGTAGCCATCGACTTACACAATATCGCATTCACCTATCCAATGGAATTCCAAAACACTTCGTTTAACCAACAGCATAAGTCAAGGTTGGTCTAGACGTCTTCCCTGGATATTTCAGCAACTCGTCGGCATCCAATTGTATGGAATCCTTTGTTCCTCTTGGTGCTCTATCTTTGCCGATAACACGTCAGTATTGAACAAAGTCATTTTTGTAATGGATATGACGGCTGGCATCGTGATATCAGGTATTTCGCAGAGACTACTTGGTACAGCCGATCACACTGTGGATGGCGTCAATGCTCTGCTTGATTATAGATACAGAATGATTCTAAGTAATAATTATTTTATTATTTTCCAATAAAAAATTCCAATCTTACTGAGGTATTTTCCACCCGGCAGCACAGAAGACATTGGGGGACATTCGAAAAACAATGGAGTAGAAAAAATCACGTTTTTGGAATCTGCTTGGTCACCCACATTTGCAATTTCTTTCCTTGGAGTATTTTTCAATGCTGATCCTCTCTACTTCATGCTTGGTGAAACATTGTCGACAACTATTGTTGGTATATGTATTCGCGTTTTGGCACTGCTGCTCTACATTGTTTGCCACTGCCGAACTATGTGCCTAATGTATGTGATCTGCTTTCTAGTATATCTAGTGTATTTTAGCATTCTGTAGCTATTTGAACACTTTAAAACATCCACGCATGTGGTGACTGAAATGAAGTCACTTGTAGTTATTCATTCCCGAGTCGAAATATTTTTAAATGATGCCACTTTCTTGCTAATGTTCTTGGGGCACACAAATTGTGTCGCAATGCTGTGGCTCAGCATTAGAGGGTGGGGTTTAGTTCCAGGGATTCTAGTTTCGTTTTTTCCATTTTGTGGACTTCTCGTTTTTATCTGGTTACTTTTTATACTAACAGTTTTGAGCGCGATTCATTCAAAGTCAGTGACGGTACTTCGGAAAATGAAAATTGAATGCAATCTTCAAGAGGGTAGCCTAAATAGGAAAGTTCTGCAGCGACAGGTAGCTAGCATGTATGCAATATGTTTCAAAAGTGGTGACATGTTTGCAATTACAAGTGATTTCCCGGGATGTTTCTTGACCACTCTTATGTCCAACTGGACGTCAGCAGTTTTGACCTATAGATAGGAAATGTAGAGTTTTTTTTAAAAGATAAATGATTCAACTAGTTTGTAATATAACAACTAACTACGATTATACATATTTCAATAGATTAGGATTTTCACCAGTTGGATAATTGCATCATCTGTCGTTCAATAGCCAATCACTTTAACATGCTGTTACATAGCCATTATTCTGAAAGTAATAAGGAATTAATTTTTAATGGATATGCTTATTGCTTTTTGGAGATGGCATAGCAATAGCAATTGTAACGATTTTCCATAATATGCTAGATAATTCATATATACATTGCACTATGAATACATGTTGTCGCTGTCTGCTTTAAAAATAAATATATACAATGAAAGACTTGAATAAAAGAAGAAGTTAATGCAGTTTTGACTTTGATAAGTTTTTTAACATGCCATAACACTAGCTGAAAAGCTAATTTACTAATTACGGCTAAATACTAGGTTTCCGAAATATGAATAATAATTCTGAAACCTATACATATCCTGGGGGGTTACCCTGGAGGACTTTTATGTATTACCAGATAATATATATATGTACCCATGAATGCTCTTCGAACAAGAGTGAAAGTTTACTTTTGTGGTGGAACTGCTGCTTTTATTGGTTTAATTTATTAGTTCATGACGGTAATGCTTGTTTTGACTTTTGCCATCTTGACATTTTCATTCCTCATCTTGAACAACAGGCCATCCACTAAACACATTTATCAGCTTTTAATGAGATGTGTTATTGTATATAACATTTTAGTGGACGTTTCATTAAATATGCTATATACGTCCCTATGTGATCGTGATCGAAACAGGTATACTTCTTTATTAGTTTGAGTGCTTTGTGGGGCTACCAAACGTAAAATTTGGAGTGGAAACTTTTTATAGCTACTAGCATTGAGTTGGTGCACATATTTAGGTTACCGATCACTATGCCAATACAAGTTTAAATTTGACATTTCGAATTATATTATGATGTTATCTATTCACTCTATTTGCGTCGTACGCCGTGGAGCCAGCAATTGAAATGGCTTACCAAAGCTATGAATAATTAATGAACATGGTTATATTAAGCGATGGCATGATGAATATTCCATGTACAGAGTATAGTTTAATTTTTTGTACATTTTTAAGTTTTATGAACGTTCATTTTACCTTTAAGCACAGTTTAGAACACATCCCAAAATTGAGTACTGCATCTTTCATTATGCCGCGGTCGGGACCAGAGGTTGCGAATAGTCGTCGATTCTATGCAAATGTTGTAACCATAGCGTCCCGAGCCCGCGTTGGTATGAAGAAGTGGAGACAAAATAGAGTCAGCACATCGGTTGCTACAGTATCGCCAGTAGAATATAACGAAAACGATGATATCAGTGTTTCCCACTTGTACGCAAAATCAGCCATCTACTTACAAAATGCTGCATACGCCAAGCTTTTTGGAAATGCACCTGTTGATTGGAATGCTAAATTGTTTCGTTTGGAAAATAATATTGGTAATGATTGGATCAAAGTCATTCCTTGGTTGTTGCAACAACTTGTTGGTATCTTTGTGTATGGAATCCTTTGTTGCTCCTGGTGCTGCGTCTTTGCTCATAATAACTCTGTATTGAATACTGTCGTGTTTGTGATGGCTGCGAGCGCTGGTATATGTACAGCAGGCATTTCCGAAATGCTGTTTGGGACAACAGATGAAACTATGAACGGAGTCAATGCACTGCTTGATTACAACGACCACTTGATTCTAGGTAATTGTTTACTTTTTCAAATACAAACAAAACATTATGATTATTACATTACCGATAAATAAAATATATTAAACCTGACAGCAAACAGGCGGCAATGGAAAACGTTGCAAAAACAATGGAGTAAGGAAATTCATCTGGTGGGTGCCGGGACAGTCACTGGAACAATTTTTGCCATTTCCGCATATTCCATTACTTTCCTGGGAGTGTTTTTCAATCTGGATCCTCTCTACTTCTTGTTTGGCGAAGCATTGTCGACGACCACCCTGTTTTGGACTATTCGCTTTTTGGCTTTGCTGCCGTATATTGTTAGCCTTTGCCGAACAATGTGCTTCCTGTTTGTGTTTTGTTTCCTAACGTTTCAAGCGTATCTCAACATACTTGCTCTAATTAAGCGACATGAGTGTTCAACAAACACAATTTTTGAATTCAAACTGCTTGGAATTGTTCACTCCCGAGTCGCCCTATTTGCCAATCGTGCTACGCTCCAGCTAATGTTCCTAGGACACACGTGTTGTGTCGCAATGTTATGGCTCAGCATTAGAGGTTGGGGTTTTGTTCCAGGAATTCTTGTTTCATTTTTTGCATTCAGCGGATATCTCATATTTGTCTGGCTGCTTTTGACACTAACAGCTTTGAGTGCGATTCATCTCAAGTCTCTTGCGGTACTGAGGAAACTGGAAGGCGAATGCATGCTGCAGGGCGGTGGTGGGAGAAATAGAAAAATTCTGCAGCGTCAGATAGCTAGTATGTCGGCAATTGGCTTCAAAAGTGGTGAAAGGTTTGAAATTACGAAGGATTCGCCGGGATGTTTCTTGACCACTGTGATGTCCAACTGGACAACCGCAGTTTTGACCTTTAAATAGGAAATTTAGATTTAAAAAAATTAAAAATCATTTGTCGATCAATAACCAATTACTTTATGTAGAAATCAATACAGTGTTATGAAGTGAGACTGTGAATAGCTAACATAACTAAAATTATAACTATTCTTGGTCAGCTGCATTAGGTTTATCACAACTTGGATATTTGGCATTTACATAAGTACAGACACTTTAATAGCTTTAACAACCCGTTAAATAGTCATCTTCCTGAAATAATAAAGTATAATTTTTTAATGGATATATTATATAATTGCGTATTGTTTTTTTAATAACCATAATGAATTACGATATCCTGGATTTTAATTTAATTGGCAATTATCATATTATTATTTTCTATTTTGCAATTTTTGTATTTTAAAAATACAGGACACACCAAACGAATTAAAAATTGGTACTTGCTCATCAAATGAAACTCAGAGTGTACCAATTGTGAGATATTGAGCAAAAAATCCATTTAGTATCTGAGTCGCCCGTGTTGGATAGCATTTGATTTCCGTCTCAATATATAACTTTCCTTCTTGGTCTGATTCCTAGAACCATTTATCAGACGATGTAGTTAGATTTAAGTGTGGTGAAAATGCGAAGCAAATAAGGTAAGGCCACCAATCTGGGTTTCCACGTTGTGCACACATGTGTATGTTAATAACAATGTACATATAATGTAGTCTGGGGAAGTGTCATTTCGATATATTTAAATTTTTGAGACAGTTTTATGGCATGCTGTATTGCTCTTGGATCTGGATTACCTGCATAGCCTGTCGCGAGGTTGCAACCAATTTATTGGAACGGGATTCAAGGTGGACGAGCGCAAAGCATTTGGAATGCTCTCATTAAATATTAACGTTAATATGCCCATATTGCATAACGACTTTCTCTTTTACCCTCTCTCAGCTTAATTCGACTACTTAATAAATGAGGTGCAAGGAAAATGGCATTGACTCTGTTTATGTCCAAGGCAATCGTATCAAATATAGTGCATAGGATGCGACATTGCAGCATTTATTTCAATATTAATCACGAAACCAAGGCGCAAGTTTTTTCATCATGAAAGTCAAATTGTGGAGCTTTCAGTTTTCTCCACATTTCCATGGAATATATTATACCACATTAAATTCTAATGACGCATTTAAATTTATGACAGTGGGACCGGAATATGTGTTTACGGTTTTCCTCACGTGTATAACGGAACGCCAGAATAACGATGATGCAGATAAAATGCGTAGAATCTTGGAAGAACGATAGGAGCAACTTGAACTTGAAGCAAACGAAAATATTGACTCAGAAAATCCATGCTTGCGTCTTTGTAACAACTTTCACTAACTTCTAAAGCTTTGCAGAAACAAGTATTCTTTCTTCCTCGTTTGGGCATTTCCGGCCGGGTAAAGAATCCTATGACATATGTGGATGTAAGTCAACTTATCTTAATTCATCTTCATCCCGCAGATTTCTATTAAGATATGACGACCGCCGACCGTCAATCGATCACACGGAGGCACATGCTATAGGACTGTTTACACTACTGACCAGATAGTATTCGTAACACGGTGCGTGTTGCAAACGAAAGTGAAATGTCTGCAGATAAGAACCGTCAATAAGTGTAAATTACCACAACGGATATAGACGGGTATGTATTTCTTTCACACATTAAATTACTACCGCAGTCTCAATCACCGTCGTTATCAATCAATCCCAATATTTTTTTCGCTCACCGTCAATGGAAAGCAATATCTTACTTGTGCGTTGCCACAAAGACATCAGCTTTCATAGTTACGCATGTCGCAAAAAATAGGAAACATTTTGGAAGAAAAAAAACGCTTGTCATTTTTGTACATAAATATTGCCATCGGCTGCGTCTCTCGCCAATTATGAGCCGCTTTCTCGAAAGACATTTATTCTCGCAATTTTGTTCACAAAGCTTCAAACGGTGTGTCGTTCACAACGCGAAATCCATTTTCTAGCGGACTGATTCAAAGCAGTAACAACACTGCTAGCTGTAGTGAAACGGAATAAAAGTTGTTTTGGTAGAAAACTCAATGCAAGAAAGTAAAGCGCTGCTCACTTTTTCTAGCTTACTCTTTAGCAGCGTTTTTTTTCATTGTACAGTCTGATTCTCTCCAGGAATTTTATTTTCCCCTGAAGCCGTCTCAGCATTCATATCGGAGGATGCCCAATTTGTGTGCCACTGCTTGTTCCTCACTTGCTTCCCTTTTCCTTGCAGTTCCAGCTAGTCAGTCAAAAAGAAAAGGAATGCCTCAAAAGAACGTTTTGCTTTTTTCTGAATAATATATAATTTTACTCACTCAGAGTCCTGTTCTGAATTCTGCAACAGAGGTATACCCTAAAGGGCGTCACGAGCGGTGTGATTCTCTCTGTGGTATTACGCTTGAAGGATTAAATACCTGGTAGTAAATTGAAACAGAAAGGGATAGCCAGTGGGGTTCAAATTACGAACGCTGCTGGTGTAGTAGATAAATACACGCGACTACCGTGAAACATGCACTCACATTGAGACAAACGCACTGTAGTGGAGGTAGAGTTTTTGTATTCCAGTAAAAATTTAGCTCGGTACATTTTCATTTACAGTGGCATTTATTTTTTCTTCTTGCAACGCTCCGACTTCCAGAGCTCAGTGTCTTCAATCTCGGATATTGTCTCGCTTTGAATGAAAACATTCAGAATCAATTAAACATTTAAACCACCATTTGATTTCTTGTTCGTGTTGACGCCATTGTTATTGAGTAACTATTTCGGATAGCACAGTGCTGCTACGCAATACCTGACGTGTATTTTGCTTTATATATTGAATTAATACGACTGGAACGGGACATATAGGGAAACTCAAGACGAGTACTTTCACTCACCAGTATGCATCTATGTGAATTTTGAAGAAAATGAGTGCACCGGTTTTGCATGTGCTATGCAACCTTTAGGATAAATAATATGCCCACAAATTGACATTTACGGCTGGATATTGAAGAGCTTGTTTGTATTTGCTATGGCAAACAGTAACTGTATCGCCGCACTGACGATGAGTGCATCAACTGCGCTCAGTGAGTGCAGCCAAAGTGAAGCGGCATCTTCTTCTAGCAATAAGAAAATGTGATGAGCTTGTTCACTTATTCATGATTATGGGGTGCTCACGAAATCACATTAACTTTTCCTTTGTAGCATAACCTCATGATACTATGCTGTTCATCATAATAAACCTTGTAATGGTATATACAAATGATTGAAATGAGGCTGTCAAGATAATCATCAACCATTGAAGTTGTAAACATTATGATCTGAATTTTTTGTACACACTACGTACAATGGTTTTGATATGGTAGAGTTTGTGCTTTCTATCGGTACCCAAGCAACAAACATGCCACACTCCAAAATTATTTTCAATCGAAGTTGAATTGTTGTTGAATTGTTGTTGAATTGATTAATTTTAATAACCAAACAACGAAATTCATACCAGAAAGTTGCACGCCTTTTCATTTATATTCATACTTCCAAATATTACATACGTATCAAACTTGAATTTGTCAATACCATCAAATAATTGGTAACGCCCTAACAACTTCTATGTTACCTGAATTTTCAATTGTTGTATACAAATTACGTATTATGCATATAATGGATTACTAACTAAGTAAAATGAAGGTATTTACATTACTAATAGCACAGTAGATGGATTGTCAATACAATGTAATGATTTTAACGTTTAGGACAACACGTTACCTGCTCGCCGCTTTATTTTGTACATTATTCGCGACACCAACGTCTCGAGAGGCAAATTTTATTCATCTATCACCATGACTCAATCCTTGAACACACGAAATATTCATTTCGCGCACTTCCTTTCGACATATTTTGACTTTGCCTATTTTCTTTTCCTTTGTCCCTTCAGGATTGTAACATGTACTTCAGGTTACTATCAAATTTCAAAATACCTACCTCAACAAATCATATGTGCTATATTCAAAACGGTTGGATATTTAGAAGACATTGCATACTTTCGAACCATACCGCATGCAGCAGGAAACTTCTTAGCTCGAGATGCACGGCTGTATTTGTACGCGCTCGATATTGTCTTTCAGTTCGTTTTACAACTCACAACAGATACAGCGTTTTGGCTCCACAGCAACAGTTTCCACAACATTTTTACCGCGATGACGGCTTCACTTTCCAAGTATCCAACTGGGAGGGTGACATGGTGGCAAAGAAAATGGAGCATTGTATCGCTTCACATTGGCGTAGTGCTGCTGTGTCTGCATCATTTTCTGTACACGTACGACGACGTTTTTGCACAGTATCAGACTTCAAGATGGGCAAAGATGGTAGCGAGAGGCCGCAAAATATGTTTCCTGGCAAGAGTCGACGACAAGGACTTGTCTTTAGAAAATGATTGGTTGGATTATCTTGCAGCCGCTTTAGGAGGAATGGCATTGACATCCAAAATAAACTACTCATTTTTTATTAATGTTGGTCTCCTCATGGCAGTCCTCACATTATGGTCAATTTCAGCACAATTCAAAGGAAATCTTGAAATGTCTGGCCCGGGGCAAAAGTTACACAAGAGCACCATTTGGAAGGAAATATTTTTGCAGTACCAAGCCATTAAGGAATTATCCAGACTTGTCAGCATAGCGTTTGGGAAAATTCTTATGTGCTTCATGATATCGTGCATAATAGTCCAATCTCGAAGTTTGGATTACCTGATTTTTAAGCAAGAGTTAGGAACACAGGTGCTTGGAGTTCTGTTTGGTACAAGTGCAGTAGTTACATTCATTTTGGCGGCCGAAGTAGTTACTAATGTACGTGGTTATGCAAATTACAACTATTTAAAAAAAATTTAAGGACCTACGTATGCAGTCATTACTCATCATTATTGTTTGTGGTATCAGATGGACTCGCTGAAGCATTGGCTGTCCAAAGAAGAAAACTGGAGTACTGTACCTTTAGATAAATCAAGTTTGGTAATGGGCGAGCTCAGGAATCATGAAATTGGGATCTGCCTGTGCAACAGATTTATAGTTACTTACGGCCTCTTGTGGAACGTAAGTCACAGCAAATGTTGATTTATACATACATATGTGTACTGGCAACTCAGCATTTTGAAAAAAATGTTTCACTGTTTATATGCCTGATTTCCAGGTACTGGCAACCGTTCTAACTTACTTCATAATTTGCCTCCAGTCCAAAGAATCAGTTAACTGAAATAACAATCGGCACAGCACGACGCTGTATGTCAACGAAATAGCTCCCCATTAGCACATCCTCTAAACGAAGATCGCCTTTGAGACATCAACGCTTTTATGATATTTTTTATGATATGAGCGAAAATTCATTGTGATCAAACTTGACATTTTATTATAATGTTGCATCACTAAATGAATATATCCAATAGCATGTTTTTATTTTTATTTTGATAATATGAACATGGAAATGGAATGATTAATTTTTTTGTTACCAGCATACCTAACCATTAGAGAACAAACGAATATCATGCAATGCATCGGAATTCCGATTTAGTATGAATTTTGTCAGCGGACTGATGATTTTGTAAATTGGAAGCATTAGGACAAATTAATAATGCATTAAAGTATGATTAAGTTTTTGCACGGATAAGCTTTCACTCCTGTCTCCTGTTTCAATTGACGTGTTTGAGGAACAGGAGTACTGTTTGATTAAACTTACAGAAACAAGTCACTTAGCTCTAATGAATTGCTTCCAGCAAACCAAATGCTTACTGACCGTCATCAAAAATTTATAATACCAAATCCTGGTGTTCAGAGGAACTGAATTATTCAGCAATGGCAAACACCACAGCAATGTCCAGGCGGAATGCTGCCGCGGCAGGGGAATGTACAAAAGCTATATTTTTACTCGTTTCTTGTTCTGTAATTCGTGACCGGTAAATAAAGAGCTGCTTCATTTTTATTTGAGAAATTCCATTTTGGAAATGGTTTAGTGACTGTACGTATGCCAGGGTTAAGGTAAATTTAAAATTAATGATTCGTTTCTCATTCACATTGACATTTCCCACTGACCATTCTGTTTTGTAAATATTTCATCAACCAGTTTCACTTGATCGTGTTTTGGGAAAACCATTTGGAAGTTCAGGTAGAACCGGTCGAATGATGTGATGAGATTGCCTACATTTCTGTCACGGAGGAAATGAAAGTGCCGGGTTGGTTATGTAGGTTTATTTGTTAATTTACAAAAGATAGAGATATTTTTACGACCAGTATTTAAAAGTAACTCCCATGTGTTAATATAAATAAAATGCCATATACAATTTGTAATTAATTTCAGTTTTTAGAGGACGACCAATTATTTTTCTTTGTTGTGCTATTACGCCATCCTGTCGCACTTTTTGGGGAAGGGAGTGCTTTTGAAGTCGGCTTCCAGTTTTTAGGCTTTCCCTGACCAAAATTCCGTTTAGGCAACGTTTTCATGTTGGTAATATTTTTGAGACCTCCAATCGGCTTTGGAGATAGTTTGAAGGAGGTAACGTTTCTAACTTGTATATGTGGTAATACCCTGTTATCGTTTATTACATATTTGACTGTAGGAGTTTCCAAAACTGGTTTACGAAACGACTCGCCTTTTCTCATTGCAGCAAACGTCTTGTTGATTACTCGGAAGTTGTTCTGCCAAATGCCGTTAAAGTGCTTGAGGCTGTTTATGTCACCTTCCTGCTTGTTGGAGACGTCAATGAGGGCTTGAAGCTCGGCGAGTTCCACGTTACCAACCACCTCCGTGTCCTTGGCCAAGTTTGTGATGCTTTTTCCTAGCGTCTCCAGCTCTTTGTTCATTTTGTCTGTTTAGTAGAATAAATAAAATTTAAATGAAATGTGTTCAAAGCATTCATCAATTTGTTTAAATATAACTATTTCAAAGTATGTCCACGACTTACTGACTTTCCCGTACAAATCATTGACTTCTGCTTGTAGGACATTGAACATTTCAACAGTTACCATCTAAGAGAAATTTGAAAGTTTGTTTTAATCTATAAATATGCTTTCAAGTGAAATGTTTGGAGTTTTAAACTTCACTGATTAACCATACCTCAAATTCCTCCGTGTCTTGGGCATCCGCGCAGGCTACCGTCCGAAACAGAATAAACGCGGCTGACAACCACACCCAACAGTACACCAACTTGCTCATTTTGAAGACCAGTGTATAGCGTTTAATATGAGTTTCCCTTTAAACGCATCACAAGTTATTTACTCGAAGTCAAATGTGCCACTGCTCATAATACAAGGTATACTTGGTAATTGTCGGGACCTTGGAATGTATCCAAATCCTTGGACAAATTAGTTTCAATTCAATTTCAATGGCGTTTTAAGCATCGCAATAAAATGTGTACTAGATGTTGTGGAAAAGTACAAGTACATTGAAACTTGACAACAAAAAGTAAAAATATGCAACAAATTGCGTGACAATTGACGCAGCATTGATCTCTCATTTTCTGTATATCCTTGATGCTGGAAATGAGCATGAGTCACCGACTGACAAGAACGCAATCAATATCATTCGTAAATGCATTGACAATAAAGTTGCCACGAATGCATTAGAATTTATCCGACTATTATTAAACTGGTAGTTTAACACTTATACGCAGTTAGCATGCACATTATTTCCTGCATGTGGAATAATGGAATTAGCAGTGGATTTAAATGAGATAGTTGGGGTTACTTAAAAATAATTGTGTGTTTTACATCACGCAAAACGAGGAAACAGGAAATACGATTCAATTCAAGAATGGTTTTAAAATGTGTACTTGCAACATGTTGAACCTAGTGGAATGTGATATTTATTTTCAATTGGTGCGCAAGGTCAGGAAAGCTTTTCAGCTAAATATGTAATAATATCATGCAAACAATTTAAATCTTTACCAACTTTATTGAATCGTTAAATGCCTTTGCTCAGTACATAGTTGAACTAAAACATCGTTACGAATTTAGCACAAAATGAGTTGATATATGTGTGACAGAATGGGATGAATTCGGGGTTTGAAAAGTAATCATTCTGGAATGCTGTTCATTCTACCCCATCATCTTCCCGATACTCGTGAATGTTTTATTGACAACGGCGAAATTCTTTTGCCATAAATCCTTGGCATTGTGAAGCTTCTCCAAGTCATCCCCTCGTTTAACTTGCACTTGGGCAATTTCCATGATAATTGCTTGATCATAATTTGCGGCCGATTGTGTGTTTTTTCCAAGTTTTGCCACCTCAGCTTGATAGTACGCGATAGCGTTTTGAAGGGTTGCTGTCTCATAAAACACAAATGACGTCGTTAAATTCATTATCACACCCATCCTTATAAATTTGGAATATTTATTTTTATAAATGTTATATGATATTATGGTTTCTTACCGGCTTCGTTACGAAGAGTTAGTAGTTGCGATTCCATTCCATTGTATAAATTAACTAGCTCTGCGGCTAATGCTTCGTCGTTCCCAAATGAGATTGCAGCTTGCAGTAGAATCAAACCAATTGATATAATCAGTTTGAACAACTTGTTGCTTTCCATAATGACTCCAGCTTGCCAATATGCCACCAATTTCACTTATATTTTATTTTGATGCTGAAATCAAATTAGCGATGATCTGTCATACTAGGGCTCTTGAAATTTGTACAAAGTTTGACGAAAGTAACACATATTATTCGCGTGACTAAACACGGCAAACACTTATCGAATGCCGACTTATGAATGTTTTATCAAGTCCACAAATCATTTCGTGTGTGATCACCAAAACGATATTTTAAAAACTCTTCAGGGTTACGTTCCATGACAATACGCCTCAATGCTATTACGTGACATTGAGTCATAATCACGTATAAAAACGCATTTACTTTCTGGCATTATGGCATGAGTCATTCGAAATGACATAGGGAATAACGCATGCAATGTTGGAGAGCCGTTATGAATTGTACATGAATATTATATGCAATTAAAATATTGAATGCTTTGAAAAGATTAGCCTCTAAGTAAAATAATTACGCGTTCCTCATTTGAGATTGAGGAATCAATCGGTTTAATACTGTGACCTAGACAACAGCAAAACATTGTATTTTATTAAAAAGAAAAATTTATTTATCACAAATGCACACATATATGTACATTCTGCGCGGTTGGGAGAATCACACATTGCATACACGACCAATTAATTCATAATGGAAACAAATGGCTTGACCATGAAATCCGAAACCATAATTGTATGCTAGAATTTGTCAATGCCATTACTGTTGCACTGACAATTATTTGTGACATTTTGAAAATACCAGGCTACCCTTGAATATCCGAAAAATACATCACGTGATAATTTTCCACGTAGCCAGCGAATTGTAATGACACTTAAGCTTTAACATGTAACCCATTAACAATTGCTAAAATATTTACAGATTGTTCATTACAGTCATTTTCGTGTAACCACCATCCTATTTCGGATCAAAAGTTTCAATTATATTTTATGCCGCATTAAGATTAATTTATTATCATTCATGCTCCAAGTAGACTCGGACGGAATAATTGGGCATTAACTCAATTAGAGTGCATGTAATATAATGTATAGTTAAGTCGAGCTAATTAGTTTCCACAGCAATTACAGAAACGGCAGACCTTGGCAAACCATGCGGCACGCCGATTAAACGATAAGAGACGGGAGCATCGAGCAACACAGAATGACTTCATTTCCATATAATAATTTACTAGGCATCCCAGAATCCGCCCTTTCCATCGCTTCCACAAAACAAGGATCCAACCACCCACAAATACCAAATGTAGCAGGGCGTCCACCGAAACTAAGATTCCACCAAAAGCACCAATCATTGAGAATAATCCGATGGGCTGCATTGGTGCAAACCGATCCAGCTAAATGATTTCTGCATCACGAAGGTCCATCCACCTACGGTAATTGGCATCATAAAGCCTCTCCACTTTCAGAAACCATCCCATTTCCTTCCAGCGAAGGGTTAGAAAATATGCTTGCAACTTCATATATCCCCACGTCCTAATTGTCCGATACATCGGAATGGAAAAGATCCATCTGATATTCATCATCATTCATCCATACCTCTTGTTGATGATTACGGTCCGTCCTTTGAGAAACTTGACAAAGTAGAAGCCGGGATCGGTAAAGCTGGTTAGCGTAACCTTCTGTTCCGCCATCCTCCTAACCTTGTCGACCAGATTCATATTCTGTATCGGATGGTCGCTGATTACATCTATAATGGGTCTACCAATAGAGTGATTGTCCATCGCACTTTTGACTTCACATCGTTTGTTGCGTTTTAATATTTTATTTTTTATATTAAATGCATAAAAAATATTTTTTGAACACTCATTCGAATACTGCAATTGCGATTCAATGTTTGCCGAAATGGGCAGATTCAAAATAACTGTAGTAGCAAATTGAGTGTTAAACAAAACTGAATTGTGGTCAAATTGTATTAGATTAGGCGTCCCGGAATAATAGAGCAGTGAATGTTGTTGAAAATGGAATCCAATTATGGATTGTTATATCTCCTATGTTTCATCAAATTCGACTGGCAATTTCCTGCACAGAATCTCAGTTTCCTTAACAGATTACAAATATAGCATCATTATCAATACGTTTCACCGTCTGTTTAGTTTTCTCCCTGGAGATGGTGCGAACAATGAGTTTTGTTTAGTTGTGAATGACCATCCTCATGCTCAGATTTGTCCAAATTTTGAGAGTACTAAAAGTGAATGCAATCTCGATAGATACCTGTATGAGTCATTACAATTGGGTGCAAATTGTTTTCTCAGATTCCCAGAAAATATTCGACCGGCTGCTGTACGTACTGCTTAATGGCATATACCAATTACTTCAAAAAACGGGAAAATAATATTTTACCGTACTTAATATCAATTCTTTTAATTTCATTCGCCCCGATGCCCATTGGATAGTGCAGTGAAATCCGGATCAAATATTTCTTTATGGCAACTCTTTCAAGCCATGCCAGAGGAACATGAAGTTACGACATCGCATTACACATTTCGATCTAATTTTAAAATAAAATGGTTTTCTATTTCCGGGAGAAAATTATATAAATATTCGAGTTTCGATAAATGTCCATGGTAAAATGAAATTCACATTACCAATTCGTTTTATGGATTTTTGGTAATATGTCTTATCCATCAAGTTTGAGTATCGTTGACGTTTAATTACACGTTGGCTTACATCCATTGCCCATATCGTCATAGGAAGCGAAGGTGGATACATTAGAAAACGGAACGCAGTTAACTGATTACACGCAGCTACGGACGCCCTGAAAATGAATTCCATTCAACCAATTGCAATCCGTCGAAAAAGTCCGATGTTGTTAACGTCAGTAGAGAGAACCGCATTCCATTTACAGAAACTTGTCTTCGGCTACTTATGGCCCTTTCCACTGAAATGGAACACGAGCTACACGGAAATAGAAATCAATCAACCAATTACAAAAGCGATCCCATGCCTAACAATGATACGGCTCTTTGGAATTGTTGGACTGGTTCATCTGTTGCTTGCGGTAAAATTTGAATGGTTCTTTCCTGGGCAGCGTCACGGGTTACTCTACACCATCTTGTTTCTAGTTGTTTATGTGTCTTGTTGCTCGTTTACTGGCGGAGTCATGTCAATAGCCGATCAAAGCATTCTGGCTTCCTTTAATGAACTGATTCGTTATTCGGCTTCCTTAAATCAAGGTGGTCTATATATATTAATCTGAGTGAGTTCTCATTATTTTAGGATACCTTTCAGGCACTGATGAGAATTTTCATTTTCATTACAGAGTTAAAACCGCGATTTGGAAGAAGAAACGATATAATTTCTTATGCGGCAATACTCTTGCTACCAATCGCTGCCGTATTTCCGTGGATTGTGTCAATGGCCTGCATTGTGTCGAATTTGGACGTCATCTACCTAATTTTAGAACCAGTATTAGGAGACCCAAAGTACAGGGCCATTTCCACTATTTTGGTGACAATGCTGATTCGCTTCTGCCTGATATTTTTGTTTATCGTCGAAATATTTCGAACCACTAATTTTATTTACTGCTTTGGAGTTGTCGCGTTTTCCCGATTTGCTGGGGTTGTCAACATACTCATTCGCATGGCTCATTCAACCACGAAATTTGTGAAGTATTTCAACCGGTTTCGAATCATTGTTTTCAACATACAACATCAACTTGATATATTCCTATTCATTACATTCAACGGTATATTTTGGATACTGGTTGCGTCCAATTGGGTCGTGGTTATGACGACAACTGACGATGTGACAGCTATCGTGTACGGATCTTTTGTTGTCGTTGTGTTTTGTGGAATGGAAATTATTGGCGTGCTTCTTTACGCCACTTGCAGGGTACTTGACCGAACTGTGGTAATGGTGAAAATGCACCAGCTGCGTGCGGACTTTAAATATTCAAGGTGGGCTACACGAGGAAGACGCATTGACGCTCTGCAGATGAAAGCAGTTCGCCCCATTGTGCTCAATTATGGATGTTTTATGCGCTTTGGAAATGCTTTTCTTGTACAATATTGCTGGTTGATTTGCATGCGGTCGTTTGACTGTATCATATTGTTCCAGATTAAATTACTATAATGCACTTATATTGGTCATGGTAATTATATAAATGTAGCATACTATCTCATATTCAAATAGTATTCTAATGAAAATATATCATCACGAATTTTCGTATTTAAGTACTGTAGAAAATAAACTAATCTCATGGTCATGTACATTTTGCTCAAAGAATCAAAACTTCCACTGTCCACCCCGATTTCAGTGGAAATTTCCACCTGGACAAAAGTGGACTGTCCAGTGGACAGTATACATATAGTATCAAAACTTCCACTGTCCACCCCTATTTCAGTGGAAATTTCCACTTTTGTCCACCTGGAAGATTTCCACTATCCACTGGACATTGATTCTTTGATTTTGCTTTACAAGATGGAGTTGATGTAAAACCAACAATGTAATTTGGATATGATGGCTGCTTCACGTGTAGCTATAAGCGTGTACAGGAAAAAAAAGTTAATAGAAACGAGAAAGTTCGAGTTATCATGATACTCTGATCTTGTATGATATATAGCAACCACGGAAGCCCGAAATGCTTATTCGACATTTTAATAATAAATGAGCTCTGCATACTTTTAGTTTAAAAAACCGAGATAAAATTGAAAAATTTGCATTAGTAGTTCATCAAATTTTAACTCAAACAGATATTTGTTGAATCTGAATCTTTTGTAAATTATTTTTATATAGGATGAATCTTTTCCCTGTAAGCGCATTGCGGTATCATACTTGGATTATTTATGTATATCACTTTCGCTTGCTGCACAAAGTGACTATATTAAAAACGATCCTAGTTTCCTTTTGCCATTATATACGGATCTTATTTGAGGATTGGTAGGGGAATTCAAGTTGATTATTACCGGCTACATTGTTTGGTGCCTTCTGATTCCAATTTAATGCTTAATTTCTAACGCCGGTGGAATATGTTACAGTTTCAACTTTCTTATACGGTTGTCTTAAAGTTCGTCTACTCTGTGCACGGCAATTTTGAGCTCCAATGAGATCAATTAAAAGATAACTATCCCAACGGCCATTAATTGTTAAGTGATAATGATTTCCTGTAAATAAAACATGTCAACATTTAATTAATTAAAATGCATCATCAGATATTTGGCCTGGCATTTTGTTTAACTCATAATACTTATCCGAACAACTTCTAAAACGTACTTTGGATACGCATATTGGGCAAGTGGTGTAAGCCGTTTGCTTTCCACGGTCATAGCTTTCATAAATCGCCCACATAAATTATTCAAAATATCATTGGGGCTTCTTTTCATAGGTTTAACCAGGCGACTTGATTTCGCAACATTGTCAAGCAAAGCTCTCATATACTTTAAAATGTGATTTAATAAATGATATATATATAGTTTTGAATACTCATATTTCCGCATACAAAGAAATGTCCTGGTTTCAAATTGAAACTTTCAATTTTGGCTAAAAGTCCATGGTTAAATATTATCCATATTTCAAGATAGCTTTTTGCATTTCCTGTAATGCTTCTTGTTAAAGCCCTTCCACCTAACTAACATATCCAACATATACGAATACTTTTAAATGAAATAAGAAAATAATGGGAAACAGTAGTATGATGACGACGTAGTGTTTAACAAAGTAGTTTCAGTTAAATGCGCAGATGTTGTCAAGGAGCAAAAGCGGACGCATTAGAAAGCTCCACGCTGCTAACTGATATTCCTCAATTGACATTGAAAAGGGCAAAATTACATATGGTAAAATCTCATTTGTAGATCCCTGAAATTAACCGCCGATTTACCAAGAATCTCAGATAATTCGCCAATTTTACTTTGTACAGCCGATCCATACAAAATGAATTATATTCATCCCACCACAACCGTTCAAAGCGAGCCTTTGTTGCTAACGTCAGTGGAGAGAGCGGCATTCCATTTACAGACACTTGTGTTCGGCTATTTATCGCCGTTTCCACTCAAGTGGAAAACGAACTACACGAAACTGGAAATCAATCAGTCAATTGTCAAAGCAATTCCATGCATAGCAATGATAGGGCTCGTTGGAATTTTTGGACTTGTTCATCTGTTGCTTGCCATAAAGTTTGATTGGTGCTTTCCAGGACAGCGTCACGGGTTACTCTACACTATCTTATTTCTCGTTGCCTCCATATCATGCTGTACATTCACTTTTGCAGTTATGTCAATAGCAGATAAAAACGTTCTGACATCATTTAATGAACTACTGCGCTATTCAGCTAGCATAAATGAAGGTAACATATATGTACAGCAGGGTCCTCGTTATTCGTAGTATGCATTTTTGACACTAACGCAAATTTTCATTTTCATGGCAGAGTTTAAACCTAAATTTGGGAGAAGAAAAGATCTCATCTCCTATGCAACGCTACTCTTGCTACCGACTGCTGCAGTTTTGCCGTGGATTGTGTCAGCCGCTTGCATCGTATCCAACCTGGACGCTCTTTACCTAATTCTAGAGAATGTTTTAGGGGACCCAAAATACAGAACCATTTCAACAATATTGTTGACAATGTGCATTCGCTTCTGGTTTGTCTTTGTCTTTATGGTCGAAATATTTCGAACGACAAATTTCATTTATTGCTTTGGAGTCGTCGCGTTTTCCCGATTTGCTGCGGTTGTCTCGATACTTATTCGTAGGGTCCACTCAACCGTGAAATTTGTTAAACATTTCAACCGCTTGCGCATCATTTTGACCAATATACAGCAGCAACTTGATATATTCCTCTTCATTGGATTCAATGGTATATTCTGGTTACTGGTGGCGTCCAATTGGGTCGTGGTGAGGACGACAACCAAAGATGTGACAGCTATCGTGTACGGCGCTTTCGTACTCGTTGTGATTTGTGCAATGGAAGTTATTGCCGCGTTTGTTCCCGTCACTTGCCGTTCGCTTGACCGAACTGTGGTTTTGGTGAGAATGCACCAGCTCCGCGCCGAGTTTAAATATTCCAGGTGGGCTACACGAGGAATACGCATTGATGTTTTGCAACTGAAAGCGATTCGCCCCATTGTACTAAATTATGGATCGTTTATGCGATTAGGAAATGCGTTTCTTGTGCAGTATTGCTGGCTGATCTGTATGAGGTCGTTTGACTGTATCATTTTGTTCCATATATAATTATAATAATGCACATCTGTAGGTCATTTTAGTGATATAAATGTACCATGCTATTTCCTCTTTCATGGGATTCTAATGAGAATATATCAGTGTTAATTTTCGTATTTAAGTATTTACCGTAGAAAATAAATATATCTCGTGGTCATGTACATTTGTCTTTATGAGATGGAGTTGATATAAAGCAATATATATAATTTGGATGTGAAGGCTGCTTCACGTGCAACTATAGACATGCATAAGGAAATAAAAGTCAAGGAAATACCCTAGGTTCGATTTATCATGGTATGATGCATTTGTATGATATAGCAACCGGCTTAGCCCGAAGTGCTGATTAATGATTTTAATGATCAATAGGCTCTGTATATTCCGTTTTAAAAACCTAGATGAAATTGGAAAATTTGCATTAGTATTACATCAAATTGTAATTCAAACCAATACTTTTAAAATCAACTGTTCTGTAAGTTATTCTAATATATGATGCATCTTTTGTTAAATTCTAGGTATCATGTATTGCGGTGAGTCTAAAACAGTGTCGCGCTTGTCTATCGTCTTATTTTGGATATTAGTTAGATGCATCTTGATTGTGATACGCGCATTAACATTTTTTCTGCTTCAAACCATTTGTGACGCCGGTGACTAGGTTTGAGAAACGATAAGTAGACTCGAGTTTCGTGCACGAACTAGATACTCTAAATGAAAACCAGCAAGGCTTGAATTGGGCATATTAAAAACAATATCCGTGTTCCCTATTGCTATGTAATTAGGACCTTATTTGTGGTTTGGTACGAGATTTCAAGTTGGATATTGCTGGCTACGTGCCCGAGGGCATTTGATTCCATTATAACCGTTAATTAATAATGCTAGTGGAATATATCGCCGATTGGATAAATAGTCAAAACGGTTTATATTTTTGGACATAACTTTCATAAATTGCTCATGATGTAACAAACAAATAAATTATGCAGGACAACTCGGATGCTTCTTTTCATGGGTTTAA
Organism: Sinella curviseta; assembly: GCA_004115045.4. NCBI lineage: Eukaryota > Metazoa > Arthropoda > Collembola > Entomobryomorpha > Entomobryidae > Sinella > Sinella curviseta. The sequence continues at coordinate 16,316,414 of CM023203.3, forward strand.
CCTGGTGGGCTGATTTCGCAACATCTTGAAGTGAAACTTTCATAAACATAAAGTCCAATGATAAGTACTATATACACAACCATATCGCCTTCTCTATTTTCTGTAATGCTCCTTGTTAATACACATCCACTTAACGTATCCCACATATCCGAATACTTTTGGAAAATAAAAAAGCGTATGACACCATAGGACGAAGACGCAGTGTTTTTGACAGAAAATGTTTGACGTAGTATCTTCAGTTAAATGCGCAGATGTTGCCAGGGAGCACAAGCGGAAACATTAGAAAACTGAATCCGGCTAATTAATATGTGTTTCCACAGGCACCGAAACGGGCTATATTAAATGTAGTGGTAAAATCTCAACTATATATCCAAGAAACTTAACCACCAATTCATTAAGTGTCTCAAATATTTCGACAGTTTTATTTTATAGAGCCCAGCTAAACAAAATGAATTCCATTCAACCTACTGTAACTGTCCAAAGCGAGAATTTGTAGCTAACGTCAGTGAAGGAAACGACATTCCATTTACAAAAACTAGCCTTCTGCTACTTATGGCCCCTTCCATTGAAATGGAACAAGAATAGCACGGAACTCGGAATCAATAGGCCATTGATAAAAGCGTTCCCATATGCAACCATGATATGGCTTCTCGGAATATCTGGATTGGTCCATCTTCTATTTGCCATAAAGTTTCAATGGTTCTTTTCCGACGAAACTCACAGCTTACTGTACAGGCTCATATTTGGGATTGAGCTCCTCTCTTCCTTCCCATTCAATTGGGGAGTAATTACAATGGCAGATGAAATCATTCATGCTTCATTTAATGAACTTCTGCGTTTCTCGTCCTGCATAAATCTAGGTAATTTATCATTCTTGTCTTTTGGTTTTCAGATTGTCTTTTTAATACAATGTTTATTATGTCTGCAGAGTATGCCTCGCGTAACATACGCCCTAGGAAACAAAGATCTGATTTCGTACGCCACGCTCTTCTTGTTATCAGCTGCTGCACTATTTCCATGGATTGTGTCATCTGCTTCCATGGCATCGAACCTAGACGCCCTCTACATAGTTCTTGAAAACATATTAGGAGACCCAAAATGCTGAACCATTTCAACGATTTTGGTGACAATGTTTTATCGCTTCTGGCTTATGTTTTTCTTTGTCGTGGATATATTTCGATCAACAAATTTCATTTACTGTTTTGGAGTCGTCGCGTTTTCCAAATTTGCTGGAGTCGTTTCCATACATATCCACAGGGTTCACTCAACCACGAAAGTTGTGACACGTTTCAACCGCTCGCGGATCATTATCGCTAATATACAACAACTGTTTCTGATCTGTTTCTCCACATTATATTCAACGGTATATTTTGGGTACTGGTCGCGTCCAATTGGGTCGTAGTTAGGACGACAACTAACGACGTGACAATTCTTTGTCGTTGTAATTTGTGGACTGGGAGTTATTGGCGTGTTTCTTCCCATCACTTGACAGGACTGTCGTTAAGGTGAGAATGCACCAACGTCGCGCCGAGTATAAATACACCAAGTGGGTGACACGCGGAAGACGGATTGACGATCTGCAAATTAAAGCGGTTCGTCACATTGTGGTATTGAGGATTGACTTTATTTAACGTGTTACTGTATATCAGCATTGCTGTTTTCCAAACAATAACAATACAAAACTTTGGGTAAACCCGGAAGTAAACTCAGTAGTTAAACAACAATTCCTTAAGTTAATGGAGTGCCAAAAGAGCAATCCAAATCATTACTAGTTACATCAAATTATAAGTTTAGTCAAATATGCATATTCTACTTCTAAAACTTAATAAATACTCTTTTACAGCATCAACAAAATCAAAATTAGACACTTAATTATTAAGCCATACATTTTGGTCACCAAGCATCATATTCCATTCATAAATTGCACAGTATCTAACAGATGTTTCAAAAAGAACAGAATTATGTCTTAGAGCTAATATTCTCGGCTTTTCTTTCCTTGCCGTATGTGCAGACGCAAACCAGTGCTTGAATAGCACATTAACTCTGAACTTGTAGACAAACTTTAATAAAAGATATTTTCTTCTTTCAACTATAGCCTTAATATCTAATTTAGTGTAGTAATCAGAACCATTAATAGTTTTGCTCTTTCCATTCTTTTTCCTATGCATGTTTGTGAAATACACGACAAGAAACCTGTCAATTTTATTTTGAAGTCTCTGAATATCAGTTACTGATTGTACACACGGTCAATTATTATGCGCTTTGGAAATGCGTTTCTTGTACAATATTGCTGGTTGATCTGCATGCGGGCGTTTGACTGTATCATATTGTTCCACAATTAATGATTTTTGTGCGTAATATTTGGTGTTTATAATTATGAATATAGTGAAATAGTTTGTAATTTATAAAATTAGACATTAATAATACATGAGTTCTGGATATTTGGTTCCAGAGAAAACCAATATGAAATACCCAAAAATCCATTAGCCGTAAATGCGGTCAAAGTGAAATTCAAACCAGAATTTGTTTTTCAATATAAAGCTGATGTTCATTATAACATTGGGTGATCCCTTTCCATATCATGGTGTATCAGTATCATACTTGAAATGTTCATGTACAGAATTGTGTTTTATTCCTGTGGCGAACATAAAGGTATTCTAATAGCTTACAAGACTATGTACGGATTAATAGTTGAGAAAATAATATCAATTTCCAGTAGCAGTACCTTGCCGCAGTAACAAAATGCCAGTATTATAAATTCCGCTCCGTAGTTAAAATTGAGGCACTAAATTATTAATATGTTTTTGTTCTTGGTAAAAATAACATTTCTCCTCTTAAGGAAGCCTCCACTATTATTTGCTAAAGGCAGCCGAATATAGTTCAGCAACTTTTCGTGTTCTGTATTAAATATATGGTTCCATTTGGCATGAGTTATTCTAGCAAAATCATTCACTTAACTTTCAGTTCCGGATCAGATCGAAGCCTCCACACTTTAGATAAAAATATATAATTACTGACATAGTTACATCATGTCGATAACAAAAGGAATCCTATACATTCACCGAATCCTTCAAAATGTCGTGGCACTCCCCTATTACGTCGAAAAACAAAATCTAATTCCCAACCCATTCTATAATTCACGGACTCACAAACTATTCCGCATTTACTCTTGGATTAATCTCACCTTGCACATTTGTTTCATGTTTTTCCGTGTCATATGGCTGCTAATTCACTGGGAATCATACACAATTTTGCAGGTCGACGAATTGGTTGTATACGGAATGATATTGTGTGGACTTGAAATATTCATTTGCAGTTGCTACACGGCAATCACCAATTCAGAATGTATTCAATACATGTTCAATCAGCTAACCAGATTGGGGCAACCGGAGGACAATTATACGCTACTCATTGTAGTGTACGGAATGACTGCTGCGTTTCAACTTACTCCATTAACTGCGGTTTTGGCACCGTTTGCACTATCATATTCTCCCCTTCAAATAGTATTTGGAAATCACATAACTGTGAAAATGGCTTCGTCGGTTTCATTGGGTACCTGCTTTCTCTACGGAGTATCATTCACTACATCATTTCTAATCATTTGTGTGGCTGTTGTACAATGTCTCATTTCCTACTCCCGCCAGTTGTATCCCGGAGAACTACGATATGGTGCACCAATTATCACAAGTGCATCGAAACGAAATTTTCAATCTTGTTATCTCAAATTGCAAAATCTCAGAGTTTTCTTTGCTTACGCGACAGAACTAGCGGAAAATTATTTTGCAAATTTAATATTTGTCGGAATTCTACTTGCAAGTTGTACAGGCTACACTGATCTTAAAATGTACTCCAGTCTACCGTTGGTTGTATATTTAATATCGGTGTATTTTACCTTCAATTGTGTGATAACGGCAATCGTTTTTACTTATTTAGCAGACATTCCTCGTAGAAATGTGGCAAGCTTTAAGTCGTTTTGGAAAAATAATTTAAGGGACACCAGAAGAAGGAGGAGTATTAGAGCCGTCCCAACAGTTGGATTTCATTTGGGACCTTATGGCTTAGCCACTGCTAAGCTCGGGTTGGTTCTTTGTGATGACATGGTTCAGAACACGGTTACGATTTTCTTGATAAATCCATACTAGTTGGTACAGTGGCTTGTGAAGTTGGAATATTTATTTTTGAGTCTGAAAGTTACCCTTATTTTTGCCATCCGTATACTACCCGGTTTAAATTGTTTTGGTATATGTATAAGTTTGGAATGTTAATATATTATTCGACGTTGGTAAACCGTATATGAAGTATATTAAAAGCACTCCGTTATGTAGCCACGTTAAAAGAATATTTTGTCAACAACCTTACAATTTAAATAAATGTAATGAAATAAACATTTAAAATGAATCTGAAGAAAGTGCGAGCTACATTCGCCGACTAAAGTTAGTTGACCTGATCGATCATTCATTAATCATTACGTCTTCGCGGTTTGTCATTCTACTTGGAAAATAAAAATGGATTCAAGTTACATTAGTAAAATGTAATATGGCTAACTATAACTGGAAACTTTAAATATCGACTGTCACATAAGCGGAAATTCTAATTTAGATTGTACACATAATATACCATTATTTAATTTCAAGTACATTTGAAGCAACATTTGAATTTAAGATGGGCGGATAAGCTGCTAGCATTTAAATTTTAAAGCTAAGGCTACAATATGAAAAGAAGACATTATTTAAAACACTTGAATGCTACATTGCTATGTTGCTCACCAATATTTGTCCTTCGTTCTATTTATTCTTATGCGCTGAGCAAGTAACAACTCATCACAACATGATAAATCTTGGGACGCAGTTCAAGAAAATCGACCGAATCTGTTCTTGTGTCGCTCTCCAAAGCCTTAATGTCCATCGTTTCTTTCGAAACTTTCTCACATTGCAGTCTTATTCACAACCTACTAAAAACGCCTTGTAATTGATTATCCATTTTTCAATTGGGTTTGAAAAAGTATGTTCAAATTGTATTCTGTTTTTGCAATGGCTTGCCATTTCCTTGTTCTATTAATTCGAGCAATCGGACTAATTTGCTTCCGAAAGCCGTACCGATCCGTTCACGTTGCCGTAAAGCAACATACACCCACCATGTCCCTGGCGAACAGCATCCTAAATATTCACAGAATCCTTCAGGATATCGTTGCCTTTCCCTACTATGCCGAAGGCCTATCCCTTATCACCAATCTACGCTACAATTCAAAAGGTCACAAAATTGTTCGAGTTTACTCTCTGACAAATCTTATCGCTCATTTCTTGTGCATGTTAATCCGAGCTATATGGCTGTTATTTCACTGGGATTCATACACAAGGATCCACGTTGACGAACTGATTGTGAATGGCGTGGCAATATGCGGAATTCAAATATTGATTGTCAGTTGCTACACCTCCATCAATAACCGCACGTGTCTTCAATATCTATTCAATCAGCTTTCCCATCTTGTGCCACCGGAAAGTAATCCAACTAATTTGTCATTACTTGGGTTAGTGTACGGGATAGCAACTGCGTTTCTTCTAACACCATTTTGGATAGCCTCGACCCCGTTCATGTTACCATATTATCCACTGCAAATAATATTTGGATATAATATGGTTGTAAAAATAGTGTCCTCAATTTTATTGGCTTCTGCTATTCTGTGCGGCATATCATTCATCATATCAACATTGCTCGTTTGTATTGCTGTGGTGCAGTGCCTTATTGTCTACTCGCTCCAGGCATGTGCGAAGGCACGCGCTCCGCAAATCGAAATTTTCAGACATGTTGCATCAAATTACAAAATCTTCGAGTTTTATTTGCATGTGCAGCCGAACTAACTGAAGTGTACTTTGTCAATTTAATATAATATTTCTTGGAAATAAATGTTATGATCCAACTCTAGTGTTTCTTTTTGACGAATTGATGAAAATTGCAAACTAATTTTAAATATTATCAAATCTATCATTTTTGTTGTTAAATCGGTCAACACATTATGTGTACGTCATTCCCAATATAAAATAATAGTAGTACAAGGTGTCCGTATAGTGCAAATAATTCTAACAAAATCAATCAAATTAAAAAAAATTATACATAAGAGATTTTGTCAAGTACAATTTTTTGCACAACACTAATATAAATTTCAATTATACTTGCCATGATGTCCTGTTCTTGTAAGACCGTGATCCTGCATAAAAATGATATTTAATAATGATAATTCCTGATATGTAGTTTAAAAAAGGAAAATCCCATTAGCCTCATAATCAAATGATATCAAATCAATGATGTCATGTATGTAACCCATTTTCTGCATGTTCAGTCGCGCGCCATTTCTTGAATGCATTGTGATTAAACACATTACGAATACGGATAATGTTAAAAATTAAATGTCCACGTTCGCGCATTGCATGTTTCTAATTACAATGCAAACTATCTAACATTGATGTATTCATACTTGCGTCGTGATCTTGTTTTCCAAAAGTTCCTCCAAGATTGTGAGCATATATTCGCTATTGTTTACGATTACTGGGTTCTTAAATTGTCATATCTGGCCTCTACAGAAAACCCCGAAACTCTACAAAAATCTATCTATGTAAAACAAATGCAGGAAATATATATTGCCAACCGTAACTGAATTTCAGTCACTAAATTATTCATTTGTTTTTTATCTTACTTTAATTTAGGAAAATTTAATATCCTTTCTCATTCATTTGAATCTAGTTTTCTTAGAAAAAATATCATGCATAATCAAATGTCATTTATTTTTTTTCCAATTGGGCTCACAGTGACATGAAATGTTCTAGCAATCCATCATTTCACGTTTGGCTCCAAAAGAAATAAAGACCATTTTACATCAGATACTGGAAACAAATCTGACAGACTGACATCATGTCGCTAACGCATAGAATCCTCAACATCCACCGTGTCTTTTAGGATATCGTTACGTTCCCGTACTACGCCGAAAGACACCCTCTTATACCCAACCCATTCTACAATACACGGATCCACAAAACATTCCGCATTTTTCACTACTCAACCTCACCTTTCACATTTCGTTCATGCTGATTCGTGTCGTTTGGCTGCTACTTCACTGGGATTTATACACGGTCTTTCAGGTTGACGAATTAGTTGTTTACGGGATGTACTTATGTGGGCTGCAAATATTTGTTTTCAGTTGCTACACATAAATACAAAACTCCATTGCCATTAATAGTATATTTAATATCAATGCATTTCACGTTTATTTGCCGTGGTAATTGTGCTGACCTACTTGGCTGACATTCCTGATGGAAATGTAGTGTGCCTTAAGGCGTTCTGGAAATAATATACAAGGGATAATAGAGCAAAGAAGATGATCAGGGCAGTGCCTACAGTTCGATTCCATTTCTGTCCTTATGGTTTGGCTACGGCAAAGCTCGGGTTGGTCATTTGTGATGACATGGTTCAGAACACGGTTAGGATATTCTTGATAAATCCATATTAGTGGGTTCCGAATGAGGCATGATATGTCTACAATTATATTTCATGTTGGAAACATACCTTCCATTAACTGATAAATGACTTATCAATACAATTAAGCGATATTGTTTAAATGAACATAAACAAAATGGATGCCGAATCAATATTGCTTTATGGTTATAATAATTTATTGGTTAGTATTAATTTGGCAAATAAGCTTTGAAGCATCCCAAATATCCGTGCATGATCATTGTATATGCTGCGTAAAAATGAAGTATATCGATGGGGTAAAATGTGTCACGTTATGTGACTTTTGATAGCAATGGATGCCTAGTTGCCATGATATTAACCAAATTTGGCATTTTATTTTGGGAAGCTAACATGCGGCTAGCGTGGCATTACCACTTCATCCGTGCTCATAAGCTGTTTTTGACTCCGAGTATGTAACTTATTGTTACCCGAGCATTTAGATTTATATTTAGACACATGTCCACGCAATCCTCTCCAATATTTTCGGAGCCAAATTTTGCTTCCAAAAGAAAGCCTCAGTAGCATAACGTTAGGATTAATAATAAATGAGCAGGAGAAAGCATTTTCCAGAGAAAAATATATTCGAAGCCACAATTGATTGCACCACAATTTAATTTATGATCTAAACTTGAAAGTTAATATCATATGAACAAGCATTACGTCTCCAACCAGGCTAGAGGACACATCTAACAATTTCGCCACAGATTCTACCATAATGTTGCTTGCAAAATCAGTTCTGAATATTCACGGATTCTTTCAAAAATTCGTTTCGTTGCCGTATTACGCAGACAAATCAGAATGCAAACTGCGGGATAATCCATTCTACGGTTCACGGTCTCAGAGAATGTTTCGATTATATTTGGGAGCCACCATTGCCTACCATTTTCTTGCCTTCCTTGTCCGTTCCATTTGGCTATTTTTCCACTGGACGTCGTACACAAGCCTTCACATTGACGAGGCATTTGTAAACGCGACGCTATTTTGTGGCATCGAGATAATCATCTCAAGCTATGCTACTGCTGTCGTTCAAAACAAGGGAATTCAGTTCATGTTCAATCAGACTCAAACCCTAGTACCACCAGCAAGAGCGCAGCTAAACCAAAATACTTCTGGACTGGTCATACTTGCACACGGGATTACCATCTCGCTTATGTTAACTCCATTGGCGATTATGCTTGCACCCTTTGCATTGACATATTTGCCAATGCAGTTGATTTTCGGATATAGCATGGTCGTGAAATTTGTGGCATCCATGTTGTACTGTTCTGTTTTTACATGTGGAGTGGCGTGTTTTGTGTCATTGATAATCATTGCAATGTCGTCGCTAGAGAATATAATAATTTATTCCAGTCAAATGAATTTTGGCAGGTCAGGATATGTAGCTCGTTCTAACCTATCGTATGAGTTCCGTAAATGTTACTTTCGTGTTATAGTTGTTCGAGTTATCCTTACATTTGCAACAGAGACGATTGGGCCATATTTGACAAACTTGGTATTTGTCGGTGTGTTTGTTGCAACGGGTGGCGGCTACGTTAGTTTGAGAATGCTTAATGAGTTACCGGTTATTATCAGCTTGATTGTGTTACTGATAACATGCACATGTTTTGTACTGGCAATATTTCTTACATATCTCGCAAATATTCCACGGCAGAACTGCATCAATTTCCGACAATGCTGGACACGATATGCGGCGCAAACTTGGATGAGGAAGAAGCTTCGAGCGGTGCCGAAAACTGGGTTTCATCTAGGACCTTATGGATTGGTTACTGCTAAGCTGGGCTTATCCATTTGTGACGATATTGTTCATAATATCGTGACATTAGTTTTAATGAAACCATTTTAATATGTGTCATAGACGCGCATTATTCTATGATTTCGGAAAGACTATATTTGAAAATGTACGCAATTTTACTAATTTCTAAACATATTCATGTCAAGCTATATTCTACATGAATTAGAATACAACATACGATTGTATAATAAATCAGCTTCTTTTAACATGTCTGGAAAAATGTCAAGGCTTTGTTCATTTCATACATACATTTACATCTGACAGCCTGCCAATTATTCTGAAATGTATGCACTACATGTTTTAACTCATCAACTGTTTGAAACTTCCAACTTCCGTGAAATAAAACACGGACGTATTGATGGACAATATTTTATAATGTCGTATATAATAAGCATGGCATATGCTAAATATTCCGTCAACTTCCAAAATCGCCTTGTATAATGTGGTCTCGAAAAGGTTGGTAGCATTTACTTCCCGTCACATTTTAAAGTTATTTCCATATACTTGAATAATGATGCACTAACGTTGTTGGAGCCTGCAAGAGGCGTTTAAGTATTATTTTTATCATAAATGCTAAGTTATTATTTGTGAGCTGTGTAGTAGATAATTGTTAGGGCTCATGAATATTTGTGAGGGTTGATGCATGAATATTGGTGAGGGTTGATGCATGAATATTTGTGAGGGCTCTGTACAAATATTCGTTAGGGTTAGTTTTGGTAACAACTTGGTTACTATAGAAAGTATTTGTTTATTGAAAATGTAAAAGTGTCGTCGAGCACGCCGTCAGATCAAAGGTCATCAAAGGTCAAATAAAAGAGGAAAATTCTGGGTATAAAAGGAGCGCGATCTGCGGTGCCGCTGTTCTCTTAGTATCTTGTCGTTTTAGTTTTCCTGTAAATTCTTAACGTAGAATAAGTAACTGTCGAGTTGTTCTGTTCGAATTCGTCAGTTTATTGTCAATTGAATAAAAACGTTTAAAAATTATAACTACGTGCGGTTTGACTTGAGTGATTTTATGTTATATGATAAGCGCATCTTTTCCAACAATTTACGGCATTTATTCTGAGCTTCAACAAGTGGTCCTTCGAGTACAAAAAAAGAACTAGTCCTGTGGAAAACAGTGATTTGTGTAAATTTTAATGCCCGTAATTACTAGGAAAATGTCCGCTTCTGGAAATTACCGTGCTGAAGATGATGTTCAGGCTGTGGCAGGTGTCGCTCGTTCCAGGGAACTCATTAACTTGGATTGGCCCATGGATAGACATCAGCCCGCAGGTTCTGGCAGAGAAGAAAATGGTGGAATCCCAAGACAGGCACAAGAAGAAGCTGGAAGAGCTGGAGTGTTAGGAGTTCAGGAGGAACGCCCAGCTTCTCTTCAGCAACACGGAAACGCCAACATCAGCCAGGACAGGATGTCACACTTACCACCACTCAGCAACGGAAGTATCTCCTCCAAATCTCACTCAAGCACATCTTCACGAAGATCCAGACAAGCGGCTCTGGGAAAAGACGAAACATTGGCAAAGTTACGGGAACAACAACGGCAAAACGAGCTTCGACTTGAAGAGGAACGTGTTCGAGTCGAACAGGACCGTCTACGTCTTCAGCTACACGAGCTAAGGGCAAAGGCGGAATCGCAACGACTGGAAGATCAAGCAAAGTTGATCAACCAGAGATACGAACTGGAAATAGACGACGATGAGGAAGGGGATGCAAGATCCGGTGTTATGAGTTTACCCCCAGTGAGACCAGACGTGGAAGAATGGGTAGCAGAACAAAACCAAGGAGCTTCTGTTTTCCAGAGGGACGTCAACAAGAATCGCGTGCATTTACTTCGGCCGGGTAATCACGCGAAGGAATCTCGCCCTCCATTTGACAGTGACTTCTTCGAAACTAACCCACCTGAAGGACAAACTCACCAGCACAGGATACCGTCCGACTCTGAAGGCTTCCAGAAGATGGCAGATTCAATAGTTTCTGCAATGCAAAATATGGTCCAGGCTTCCCAACCGCAGCAGGAAATGAAGAACTTTGTGGCGAGGCAGTCTGGAGCAAAGTATCTACCCGACTTCCACGGGGATTGTGAAGAATGGCCGACCTTCTTTGGAAGATTTGAAAGGTCGACAAAACTATGTGGATTTTCTAACGAAGAAAATCTCGTGCGGCTGCAGAAGAGCCTGAAAGGGAAGGCAAAGGAAAGCGTCGTGTCGATGCTTGCTTCTGCCTGCAACGTGGACGACGTGATAGACGTGCTCCGGAAACGCTTTGGACGTCCGGAACAGATTATCAAGAAGATGCTCGAAAGAGCGAAGAATGCACCAACACCAGTGGAAGGGGATTTTCAATCTCTTGTGGACTTCTCCATCGCCGTGAAGAACTTCTGTGCTACAGCGGGATCTCTGAACCTCCCGTTGTACCTAAACAACCCACAATTGTTGGAGGAATTTAGGAAGAAACTGCCATCAAGCCTGCAGCTGGAGTGGGCGCGATTCCAGATCAAGACCGGAAGAGATGCTGATCTAAGGGACTTGTCAGGATTCCTGGATGAAATTGCAGAGGCAGCAGTGCTTGTGTGTGATGATGTGAGTTCGAGAAAGTCGAAGACGAAGAACCAGTGTCTGCTGGTTACTGACGTTGGTTGTCCTCTGAAATGCAAGGAGGCTCATGGATTGGCAAACTGTCCAAAGTTTAAGAAGATGAAGGTGCAAGACCGTTGGGAAACCGTGAAGAAAGTCCGGGTATGTTTCTGCTGTCTCGAGAAAGGTCACGCTAAGGACAAGTGCCCAAATCCCCTACCGTGTCCACTGGATGGATGCAAGTTCGTGCATCACAAGCAGCTGCATGAAGACAGGAGAAAGAAGATTCCCGATGGTGCTCAAGATGGTGGTCAACCGAACATTTCATCGGTTGTCTCGATGCCTGCACGGATGCCAATAAGCAATGTGCTTATGAAGGTAGCCCCTGTCCAGTTGGTTGGGCCCAAGGGAAGTGTCATCGTCAACGCATTTCTGGACGATGGTTCCTCACTGACCATGATCGAAGAAGACATAGCCAAATCCCTTGGGCTTGATGGAGAGACCCAAGCTTTGGACCTCAACTGGCTTGGGGGTAAGCGCGACCATGTAGAGATGTCCAGACTCGTATCTTTAAAAATACGCGGTCTGGAAGAGACGGAAGAATTCGACTTGGAGAACGTTCGGACAAAGAAGAAATTGGACTTACCAGTGAAACCGATCACAGATTACAAGAATCTGAACAAGTGGAGCCACCTGCAAGAAGTTCCTTTTCCCGAAGTATTGAAGAAAAGACCTTCCATCCTTATTGGATCTGACCACAGCCGCCTGCTGTTGCCGAGGAAAGCCTCGGAAGGACCGAGTAACGCACCGATCGCTGTTTGGACTTATCTCGGTTGGGTGATTCATGGGAAGGATGGAAAGCCACCGGGGACGAAAGCAAGCCATGTTTCTCTTGTAAACGTGGAAGACGTTGATCCAGACAAAGCTCTTCACGATTTGGTCAAAGAGCAGTTTCGACTGGAAGGCCTGGGAATCGTGAACTGCAAGAAGCTGCCGCAGTCAAAAGAAAATGAACGTGCTGACTTCCTAATGGAGAATACATCTCATAGAACTGGGGATTCCTGGGAGACAGGAATGCTGTGGAAGACCGACGACACCACCCTTCCCGACAGTAAGTGTGCAGCAGTCAGAAGACTGAAAACTCTGGAGAAGCAAATGGACAAGGACGATGGATTTGCTGAGATGTACTGCGCCAAGATTGACGAGTATCTTCAGAAAGGATTTTGCCGGAAACTTACTCCAGAAGAAGCTGCTGTGGACACTGGAAGAGTGTGGTACCTTCCACATTTCGGAAGAACCAACCCCAACAAGCCAGGAAAACTGCGCCTTGTTTTCGACTGTGCTGCTAAGGTCAACGGGATGAGCCTGAATGATGCCTTGCTGCAAGGACCAGACTTAATGAGCCCACTTATCAACGTGCTTCTCAAGTTCCGTCAACGTGAAGTTGCCTTCAGTGGAGACATTAGGGACATGTTTCACAGGATCCACATTAGACAAGAAGACGTAGCCTCGCTACGTTTCTTGTGGAGGGGGAGAGACCGAAGGCAACCACCGGATATCTACACGATGGATGTCATGATCTTTGGAGCTGTCAGTTCACCGTACCAAGCTCAATGGATCAAGAATCGGAATGCCGAGGATTTTGAAGTTCAGTATCCGGACGCGGTTGACGCTATCAAGAACCGTCACTATGTTGATGACTACCTGGATAGCTGTGAGACTGTGGAGCAAGCCATCAAGAAGATCATGGACGTTCGAGAAGTTCATCGCTGTGGAAAATTCGAGATTAGAGGATGGCTCTGTAATAACCAAGATGTCTTGCGGGTGATAGATCCAGGAGCAACATTAGAAGAAACAACGCTGAACGTGAAAGAAGACAAGTTGGAACGTGTTCTTGGACTGCATTGGGACCCGAAGCTAGACATCTTCAAGTTCCAGACTACATTTCGCGCGATTGATCCGATGATCATTTCCGGAGAGAAGGTTCCCACCAAACGGGAGCTTCTGAAGCTCATCATGAGCCTTTTCGACCCACTGGGCTTCATCGCTCACCTCACGGTAAGAGGAAGGATCTTGTTGCAGGACGTTTGGCGTAGCAAGATTGGCTGGGATGAAAATCTGCCAATGGAGTTGGAGCCAAAGTGGACAGGTTTACTGGAGCAAATCATGAAAATTCCGGAGGCAGTGATTCCAAGATGTCTTGCACCTGAAGTCTCCAAAAGTGAAGATCTGCAGCTACACGTGTTTTGTGACGCCAGTCAGCAGGGATTTTCTGCAGTGGCTTATCTTCGTGCCACTGGGAGGGGAGAAAAAGTAAGTGTCAATATCTTACTGGCAAAGTCCAGAGTAACACCAATCAAGTGTGTTTCAATCCCTCGCCTGGAGATGGAAGCAGCACTTGTCGGAGCCAGGATTAGCGACTTCATCAAAAGAAACTGTGACCTTCCAATTAAGAAAACTTACCTGTGGACCGATTCAAGAAACGTGCTGTGCTGGATAAGAGCAGAAGATCCATCGAGATTCAAGATCTACATCGCTCATCGGATTGGAGAGATCTTGGACCTGACAGAAGTAGAAGACTGGAGATGGGTTCCTACAGCGGATAATGTTGCAGATGATGCAACAAGAGACACGACCCCTGCTGACGTATCCCCAAGTTCGCGATGGTTCAATGGACCTTCCTTCCTACAGAGACCAGTGGAAAATTGGCCTCACGAAGCAGAAATCAAGTTAACCGAAACGAAGATGGAAGATCTTGAATTGAAGCGAGAATGCTGCTTGGTCTTGACGGAAGGACCTGCTCTGCCAAACGTTACTGATTTCAGCAACTGGAGACGCCTTATCAGAGTAACAGCATGGATTATAAGGTACGTGAACAATTTGCGATCGAAGTGTGGACATGGTGTTAAGACCTGGAAGAAAACGCTGACCGTGGAGGAACTCAAAGGTGCTGTGAAGGTGTGGATTACTCGAGGTCAAGAGTCGAGTTTCCCAGAAGAAATGGAAGCGCTGAGGAGAGGAAAGTGCGTGGAAAAGTCATCAAGACTTTCCAAACTTTCACCAATCTTGAAAGACGGCATCATCTGCGTGAAGAGCAGAGTTGCCAATTCACCAGAAATAGGGGAAGCCGGAAAGTTCCCCATCATTTTGGATCCGATGCATGCGTGGACAAAGTTGCTGATCTCGTGGTATCATCACGTGTATGGTCATCACGGAATCGAGTTGATGTGTAATGAGATCCGACAGAAATACTGGATTCTTGGACTGAAAGCTGCCGTGAAAAAAGCTGCCAAGGAATGTCTGGAGTGCAGAATGGCTGGTGCCAAACAGATTGTCCCCGAGATGGCCGCTTTACCGGAAGTTCGGGTAAAGAAGCCACTCCGTCCCTTCTCGTACGTGGGCGTGGACTATTTTGGACCGTTGGACGTCGTAAACGGAAGGAAACGGGAGAAGCGGTACGGAGCTCTCTTTACTTGCCTCAGTACTCGAGCTGTGCATCTGGAAGTCGTATTCTCACTGTCAACGGACGACTTCCTCTTGGCCCTTTGTCGTTTCATGTGTCGGAGAGGTGAACCGTTTGAGATCTGGAGCGACAATGGCACCAATTTTAAGGGAGCGGAAAGAGAGCTGAGGAATGCCTTGAAGGAGATGGACCAGCCGAAGATCGAGGACAAGCTAGCAAGTAGCGGAATCAAATGGAACTTTATCCCTCCCGGAGCTCCGCATATGGGTGGCGCATGGGAGCGACTCGTCCGGTCTGTGAAAACCGCCATGCACACCATCTTGAAGAACAGAAGTCTGAACGACCAACTGCTGCTGACCGTGCTACTGGAAGCTGAAGCCTCCGTCAACAGTCGACCTCTGACCGCCGTATCCGTCGATAAGGACGATCCTGAAGCAATTACTCCAAATTGCTTTCTCCTTGGAACCACCAGTACCAAGCAACCGCCAGGAGACTTCCAGGATACGGACCTTTCCCTGAGAAAAAGATGGAGGCAAGCCCAGGTTCTAGCTAACCATTTTTGGAGCCGCTGGATCAAGGAGTACCTGCCGTCGCTTGCACTCAGAGGAAAGTGGAACAAGGAGACTCCGGACGTCGTTGTAGGAGAGTTAGTCTTCGTGGCGGATCTCAACCAACAGAGGAACCTGTGGACTAAAGGAGTGGTGGTCGAAGTGTTCCCCCAAAAGAATGATGGTCGGGTAAGGATCGTGGACGTCAAGACAGCCGCTGGAATCATCAGAAGACCTGTGGCCAAGCTGTACCGGATTCAAGGATGGAATGGTGATTCTAAGTCATAGAATCACTGGGAGGGGAATGTTGGAGCCTGCAAGAGGCGTTTAAGTATTATTTTTATCATAAATGCTAAGTTATTATTTGTGAGCTGTGTAATAGATAATTGTTAGGGCTCATGAATATTTGTGAGGGTTGATGCATGAATATTGGTGAGGGTTGATGCATGAATATTTGTGAGGGCTCTGTACAAATATTCGTTAGGGTTAGTTTTGGTAACAACTTGGTTACTATAGAAAGTATTTGTTTATTGAAAATGTAAAAGTGTCGTCGAGCACGCCGTCAGATCAAAGGTCATCAAAGGTCAAATAAAAGAGGAAAATTCTGGGTATAAAAGGAGCGCGATCTGCGGTGCCGCTGTTCTCTTAGTATCTTGTCGTTTTAGTTTTCCTGTAAATTCTTAACGTAGAATAAGTAACTGTCGAGTTGTTCTGTTCGAATTCGTCAGTTTATTGTCAATTGAATAAAAACGTTTAAAAATTATAACTACGTGCGGTTTGACTTGAGTGATTTTATGTTATATGATAAGCGCATCTTTTCCAACAATTTACGGCATTTATTCTGAGCTTCAACAAACGTATAATAGTATCCGACCATCAAATGAAAAATATATCAGACGCAAACAACCAAGACGGGAATTATGTAAATAGATACATGCAAGCAACCATTTCAATTGCAATTCATGTCTTTTTAGAAAATGAAAGAGCGATTGACTGAATTCAGTTAATTGATGTTATTTATTATTGTTTGAATGGAGTCATTTAAATGTTGTGTGATACAACATGCTGCCTTTAATATAAATAACTTATTCCCGAATGAAACAAAGCATATTGTAGTATAGAATTTCAAGGTTGCGTACGACATGTGCCTAGAATCAAGGCTGATATCCATGTAGAACATGGCACCAGGCTTTCAGAATGAACCATCGTTGTTTTCAGTTTTTTAGCCATGCATTAAAACGTTTTTGCACTCTATAGTATCGACGAGTTAAGTTCGAGAAGTTGCACAAGTTCTGCCCATTCGAGCGATGTCCGATCAAACGCGAATTCAAATGCCAAACAGAACCGAGGTTTCGCTGCTGACGTCAGTCGAGAAGATTTCATTTCAATTACAGAAATATGCGTTCTGCTACTTATGGCCATTTCCACTCAAATGGAACAAGGATTATTCCGAGTTGGTCGTTAACAAGCCATCTGTGAAAGCAGTACCATATATGGTGATGATATGGCTACTAGGATTCTTTGGATTTGTTCATCTAATATTTGCCATAAAATTCCAATGGCTCTTTCCTGGACAGGACAATGGCATCATTTGCCGACTTCTGTATCTAATTACATTTATCTCCTGCTGTTCTTTCACTTGGGGTGTGGTCTCCATGACCGACAGATATCTTCTGGTTTCGTTTAATGAATTGCTGCGATTGTTTGCTAGTATAAATCAAGGTACAATATTTAACTAAGAACTAGGGAGAATTATTATTTTCGGAAACTTTATTTCTGGTTTTATTTATGGTTCCAGATTTAAGAATGCGGTGGAGTAATTCTAGAGAAAACATATATCTTATTTCCTATGCATCGCTTGGTTTACTCCCAGTTGCTGCGGTGTTCCCATGGATTGTGTCGCTGGCATGCATTGTGTCCGACCTGGACTCCCTGTACCTAATTTTTGAGAACATTTTAGGAGACCCAATGTACAGAAGCATGTCAACGATAATTGGGACAATGGTAATTCGCTTCTGGTTCGTATTTTTCTTTGTGGTGGAGATATTTCGGACGACTAATTTCATATATTGCGTCGGAGTCGTTGCATTTTCCCGATTTGTTGGGATTGTATCCATACTGGTTCATAGTATTCACTCGACGACGAAATTTATCAAAGATTTTAATCGTTTACGCATCATCATTGCTAATATACAAGAACAACTTGATCGAATATGCTTCATTATTCTGAATGCACTATTTTGGGTTTTGGTTGCGTCCAGTTGGGTAGTCGTTAGAACGTCTACTAAAGATGTGACCGTAATTGTTTACGGCGCGTTTGTTGTCGTTGTAATTTGCGCAACGGGATTAATTGGTGTCTTTCTTCCGCCCGCTTGCAAAACACTTGCAATGACTGCAGTTATGATAAGGATGCAGCAAGTACGCGCCGAATACAAGTACGCCAAGTGGTCGACATACGGGAGAAAAGTTGACGTTTTGCAACTCCAGGCGCTGCGCCCAGTTGTGCTCAAATTTGGACCGCTTAAGCGCTTTGGAAGTGCATTTCTTTTACAATACTCTGGACTAATTATCATGAGAACATTTGATTGCATCATATTGTTTCACATTTAATTATATACTGGTTCAATCAATATTGCGATGGGCATTATATTGCAAATAAAAATTTGGATTTGTTATATCTAAAAAATCCACACAATATTATGACAATGCTCCATGCATATTCAGATAATGATGAAAGTTTCAAAAAATATATTGAATTTTATGAACCGTCCAATACTAACTTCTAAAATTACCCAGCATTGAATAACTTAACGAAAAATTCAGGGAATGTATCAAATACTTAAAATATACCGCAGTGGAATTACCAAGAAACCGTTTTATGGGACAAGCCTAATTTTAGTAATCCAATACTTACGTAGGTATATATAACCAAGAAATGCCTTATATCTAATCGAGTATCTGGACATGTGAAGTTATACAAGCTCCAAAGGCAGTTTCCACATAGTCCGCCATCCAAAAAAAAACTTTCTGAATAATTATTTGAATAATTAATGTGCACGTGGAGAAGTATTTATAAATCAAAAAGGTTTACGTATACGATGAGCCTAAATACTTTTGATCAATTTTATAAAAAAACAATTTTTGCGTATTTGCATATCTCACATATATCCGTTTACAATACGTCAGGTAGCGTCTCCGGATGTTCTACAACACACACAAATCTACTTTATTGCTCTTGAAATGTCTGAGTTACGAGTGATTTTAAGGATTCACCGAATCTGCCAACCTATAGTTGCACTACCGTACTACGTGGATGTGTCGAGGCAGACTCTAATTGATAACCCATTTTATAATAATTGGTCACAAAAGCTGTTCAGAGTTTATTCGATTATTGCCATTCTCTACCACTTCTTGTTCCTGCTCTTCCGTTCCTTATGGCTACTTTTACACTGGAAGTCTTACACATTTGTCCACGTCGACGAAGCGCTGATTAACGTCACCATCATGTGTGGCCTGGAATTAGCCATCTTCAGCGGTTTGACCGTCTGGGTTCACAATAAAGAGATTCAATACACATTCCGTCAGCTGAAACAACTGATGCCTCAAGATCGTAACGTCAATGGAACAAATTTAGTCATATCCATGTTGACCTACGCAGTGGCCATTGTGACTATGCTAAGTCCGTTGGTACTTTTTCTTGCCCCCTTCGCCTTCAAGTATTTACCAATGCAGTTACTATTTGGATCGGATCTGATTGTGAAAATGCTGGCCTCCGTTTTGTACAGCTCGTTGTGTACATACGCTGCGACCCATATTATGTCAACGTTTGTGCTTTGTTTCGCTTGCGTGGAATCTATAATAGTTTACTCAAATAAAATGTGTATTAAGGACTCTGTAGCATCCAGTGTCAGCATGGCTCAGTTTGAAAACGGTTACTCCCGATTTGTAATCCTGCGAACGCTTGTGACTATTGCAACTAATATCACGAACATGTATTTGACCAACTTAATATTTGGTGGCGTTCTGTTTGCTACAGGTAATCTGTACACCGGCTTCAAAATGTACTATGATTTGCCGTTTATCATCTATTTCATCATGCTTTTGCTAGCATGTGTGTGCTTTGTCATTGCGATTGGTTTAACGTTTGCAGCAAATATTCCGTACAGAAATGGCATGAGGTTCAAGCGGTTTTGGAAGAGACATGCAAGGAATCCTCTGACAAAGAAATTAATTAGGGCTGCGCCCGTAATTGGATTTCGAGTTGGCCCTTACGGTATTGTAACCGCAAGGTTGGGGTTGGCTATTTGCATGGAAATCGTTAACAATACCGTGACGTTAGTGTTATTAGGATCATCGTAATTTTCTTGTATTATTTTTGTATTTAATCCGCTAATTATTTGTGATAATGCATTTTTTAAATTAATTTGTAGTTGCCATGCAAATACGTGAAATAAAAAACGAATATTTAACTCAACCTTCTATGGCAGTAACTGCCTGTTACGCTACTATACCGATGCCTTTAATATTTAGAAAATAACTCGATAACAAATAAATTATTCATTTCTTTTTTACATGGCATATCTTTACAATATAACCGAATGTGATCCACCATACCATACTGGTATGACCAATATGAATCTCGTAATCCGAATACATAACTAACAATACGACGCAGTTACTTAATCAAATCCATATTTAGAATTTGGTATCGGTCCGAATGCTTATGCAAAATACTTTCGTGCATGTAGATATATCAAAGCTACCATATAACTTTACATACATTCTACCCAGCCATTGCCGTAAGCTTTCTGGCAATCCTATTCCATACTGTTTTCAATTCTGAAGATATTTACAAGGCGATATTGTTCATTGCATGCAATTCCATATCACGTAGGACGTAAGCATAACATAGTCGCGACGTTATGCGTTATGTCTGCAGTGCGCAGCATTGTAGTGGTATTGCTTTTTCGTCTGAAATAGGTTGCCTATGTTTAAATTGCTTTGGCGCAAATCCATACATGAAGATATTTTATTTTTAGAGCAATTTTGCTTCGATTTTAAATTAAATTTGATATACGCACATTTACATACGTTACACTACATGAAACAGTAATGAACAGAAACAACTAATAAACACTACAAAAAGTCAGTCAACATAGAAAACACATAATATCAAATTTAAAACTAAAATGCACGGTAACATATTAGAACAAAAATTAAACCAGTTGGTCTTGGCCGCATTCTTGTTCATGAATGAACTAGACGCGTCGATTTTGTAATATTGTGTCCAAGAATGGAATTCAGCGCTGTGAAATTTTGCGTGACCGGAAATTAATTTCAAATTTGGTTTGTTCTATAACATCGACTGCATGCATATATAGCTATTTGTGATGCAAAGACAAATTCGTCATACTTTATTCATCTGCTGTCTATATGCTGCCATTTGTGGCTTTGGTAAGCACTTAATCAGCTTATAGCCTTCGTGTGAGTTATTTGGCCTCCAATTAGCGGTAGAATGCATAATATAAAACAGTTTAATACAGCAGTGATGCTTCAACTTTAAAATGGCAGAGTCACAATACAAAATCATTTAATAATCTGATGTTGTTCTCAATGTGGTTTAGAATAATGCAAAGTAGGACGCCATATATATAGTAATGTTACAAGTTCGAACACGTGTTTCCCTTAAATTTGGATTGACATAAGCATGGCATAGACGATACCATAATAGCCCGCGATTCTTTATATAGTTGTAGCCAGATTAACCAAACCGTGAAAACAAAGACTATTTCACTGCCCCAGATAAAGAACTACCAGACACGATCAAAAATAGGATTTTGTGGTAAAGTACATTACCCTAGATGTGAACAAAGAATTTAAATATAAGCCTCGTTCGGTATTTGTATAATCTCACTGAGGATGGGAGAAAAAAATATTGACTTGCAAGTGCGTGTAAGAGAATGTTATATCGTTTCTCATTTTTGCATAGGAGGCGTATCATGTATTACCCGGACGAAATATATAGCCCCAAGCAGCTTTTGTTACCGTTAGAAATAATTTTCTACGTTAGAAACTATAGATAAATTTATATTTTCCGTCGCACTAGCTATAAACATATATCATAAATGTTATTTGCACTTGCTTGTAATATTAAACCAGAAATTTTTCGGCGATTATTTCTCAGTCACATTTCCGCAAATGAGTTGTTCTAAAAATGGAACTGTTTATGGTATGTCCTTGATTACCGGTATGTAATAGATTTTACGGCCCAGAGGATACTAGTTTCTTTTCATAGAGCCAATGACGCAGAGCTACATGGCAACCCCACCTCATTCACGCAAATATTCGCCTCAGGAAACACTTTTATTTATCATATTTTCGGCGGCGCAGATGAGTCTGTAGTTATAGGGGACACCCCTTATATTTTTTCCGGTAGAAATACGGTTTAATTGAAACCCGGACGATCTATTCTTAAAAGGTTTTTGAAGCTATATTTATATTTAATTTAAACTCAATGACAGTATTTTATTGAAAACCCATAGCATGTATTATATAGTATATGATATCAAACGTAAAAAAAAATTTTAGTGTTCCATTTTTGTTTTTCCTTTGCTTCGTATAATATTTGTTCCAAGTTTGACATACTTTTCGGCACGAGAAGTCAATACACCTTGGCATGGGTAAATATATTTGTATAAAATCAAATGCGCACTCCTTTCCTAGATTCACGTCGTACCACTTGTGTGTCACATCTTAAAGACTACTAAAATACCAAGTAAATAGCTGTGTCCACTAATCTGTTGCAACTCTTTACAAATATAATCACTTCTTATATTTTGCACCCATCCATTTATAAACAATGAACTACCAAAGATCATTGAGAAAAATTGCGGATTCTGGAAGCAGCAGGAAACAACCAATGCTGCTAACGCCATTGGAAAAGAAAGCATTCCAATTGCATACCAAAATCTTTCGTTTAATGTGGCCTCTTCCCGTCAAATGGAATGCAGAATACTCCAAGCTTGTGCTCAATGAGCCGTTCAAGAAGTCAATCCCATGCGTTGCAATCACATTGTTCCTCTCATTATTCGGAATATTTCATCTTCTATTCTCTCTCAAATTTGAGTGGTTCTTTCCGAATCAACCGCACACCATAATCAACTTGATAGTGTTGCAAATAATTTTTATTGTCCCCATTTCCTACAGTTGTGGAATGATTTTGTTGGCCAACGGACGTACTCTGGATTCATTCAATGAAATGCTGCGTTATTCTGCAGATTTGGAAAAAGGTTTAAATGAACAGGGTCTAAACATTTCAAAACATTTGGGTATATGGTTTCTTAAAATTTAAATTTTAAATATGTACATGATATAAATACTTTTAGAAGTTGCGTTGACGCGAAGCAGACACCAGAAATCGATCCGAGGAATTGCTCAGATAACGCCTCCCCTACTGCTAGTATGTGGAGCATTGCCGTTTCTCATGGCATTCGGTTCGTTAGTATCAAACCTGGATGGCCTATACTTCATTGCTGCAAGGTTGCTACATTGGTCAAGCGATGGAAGTTCTTCGTCCAATATTGCAACAATGTGCGGCCGCTTCATCATAATCTTCATTCTCTGGGCGGAGATGGGACGAACTCTTGGCTTTGTATATTGCGGCATCGTCGCGTTTGTTTCCAGGTGCTTGTTCATCTTGACGATTGTTCAGGAGCATTCGGATAGGACAAGCTCGTTTGTCCACCGGTATGATTGTGTGAGGTTGGTGATATATAATATTCAGACCGTTCTAAATTATGAGGTTTACATAGTCTGGAACGCGTTCTTTTGGGTTTTGGTTGCACTGAGTTGACTAATTGTTCAAACATCAGTTGAAAATGTTACCATGTTTATTTACCTTGCTGTTGTGGTTGCATTTGTGTACTCGGTATGCCTGGCAGCCTTCTTTCTTCCGATAATATGTAATGCACTTGATGTGATTGTTGATGTGATTCGAGAGCGACAGGGGAAAGAAGTTTTGAAGTACTCGTTATTTAGGTCACGGAGTAACAAAATGGATGTTTGGTTAGTGAAAGCCTTGAAACCAATTGCGATTATGTATGGACCTTACTATAGGATGGTGAATGACTTTTTAGTTGATTATTTCTGGACGATCTGTATGAGAACTACTGATTGCATTTTAACATTTCCCTATTAAATACGACAGCAAGTGTATTTAATGAAATGTCACTAAAAGCATAAAGTATTGATTTTACTTGAAAATTCTGATGTAAGTGTAAGTTTATATAAGAGTAGTATATAAATGTATGTATATGTATTCATTGAGTGCGAGGAGAGTTGCGCTGCCGACTGATGGAATGTTGAGTTGAGTGGTCGTTGTCGCCATTATGTCTCTCGGAGGTTCCTATTGGTGGACTGGTGGACCTGAGAGACATGAGTGGTTGGGGATCTGGATGTTGTTTGCCCGTGTGTGTCGAGTTCCTCAAGGTAGTCAATCCGCACCCTTCAGTTGAATGCCGACTCCGACTACCCTCAGTAGCTCTTCACACGGGGGCACCTCGGCTGTCGTTTGCAGTCCGCATCCGGTTGGACCGACTTCGGAAACCGCCACAGAGAGGTCACCCCGACGAGCGGATCCCCGGAGATTGTACCTATGCTTCTGTGGTATCATAGGCTTCGATGTTTGTCTAGGGTTTGGCTTTCCCGTAGACATCGTAGAGGGATGTTCTCGACGTTTTGGTGATGACACCTTCATCAGGAGAAGAAGAGCGCTTTTAGATGTTGTATATGTATTCATGCTTATATCTAAGGTTAACTAAAAAAAATTACAACATAATTTACTTTCGATTTCGTAATTTGTATGTGTACCTATTGTACTTCGCATGAATAAAATTCCCGAACCGAAATTGTAAACCGAACATTCAAAGTAATTAATACACTAATTATATGGACGGTGTTTACAGACGTTATTACGTCGTATCTGCCCTCTAACAAATTGTATATTCAAAACTCATTAAATCCTGAAAGATAATTTTCGCTGCGGTTTGGAGCACAAAGACAATTAAACGGCAATTGATGACTTTTAAGCCATATTTTCATACTGTATTTCACTTGCACATTTCACACCTACATTAGCATCGCGCGGTGGCTTCTACGACTCACGGTATTGTCAGTCGCGTTCGTAATTAGCTGTAATTGCCACTCCATACGACTACGACCCGTCATGTGAATGACATGCTGAGCGGACACACCTTCGTTTTTGAAGACGGACAAATTTGAAGGGTTACTGCCAAGGTCAGTTTGAATGACAAGTCCGGTCTAACTGACTGAAATGGACGAGTAAAATTTCCAAAAGAATGTTCCATTCTCTTCTTTAAAGACTATTTATCATGTAATTAAGGAAATTAGCACCGCGTCCTCCAACAAACGCTGTCATTGCAGTTTGCAAGCTTTGATATGTCGTGCCATTCAGTTTCATACCATATATATTCGAGGTGGAATTAGTGTGGATTATGTGGGTGTTAAATGAAATCAACCTAATTGGTCTGACTGAAGTCATATTTGTATGCGTGCCCATGGCAAATATCATTACACGGCCCGTTTTGAATCACTTACTCTATATTTGTTTAGTTTTACTTTATAAAACACAAAAATTATGTATCTATCTTCAACTATTGTGTATACACAAATTGTGATATTATGCTATTATTTCTCCGGCTTTTATAACTACATACTTTCATAATCCACTCGACCACAAATGACACTGAACCTCCAAGCAAGCCAAAAACAAGAATGTACGCCAGTCCCTCAAAATTTTGCATTTTCAATGGTTTAGGCCCCTCCTCGGATTCTATATAACCACCGCCATTATTATCCCTGTGTTGACTCTCCCATTCCAGTCTTTGCATCCGTAATATTTTGTACTCCATTTCTCTCCACCTTCTCGTTAGCCCCATAGCCATCGCTTTGCTAATGACAACACTAAATTTATCACGAAGAAGCGATCCCTTCTTAAAAATGAAGGATAGTCCAATAAATGCTGAACTGTCCTGAGCCTCAACTAAACCGGTGTGACCTATCGAATTGCTAAGATTCCTGTGGCTGATGTATCCGATGAAAGACTGCCATGAAATACAGCTTTTGTGGTTTCCGGGCTCCATCAGTGCACCAAAGCATTTTACTGGATCCTCCTCCAGATCCATGCGATTGAAGATAGTTTTAAAGGTGGGATTGTTGGAGGTTCTCAAAAGTTGATATGCGGCCCCATAGCAATATTGTAGGGTCAACTGATAGTTTTTAGAGTCCGCAAGATCTTTAAAGGTATTTGGTGTTGGCTCGACGGCGGGAAATCCTAAAACGGATACGAGCCTTGATCGGTACGAATTAGTAATCAAAAGACCAAACATAAGCCAGAGGGCAATAAATGCACAAGTGGAACTTGATTCAAGGTTTCCATCTTGCTCCAATATTGTCCGAAACGCAAAGCCTGCTCCTTGCACTACAAAACGCTTTTGATCAAGTATTCGGGCATACAATATTAACACAAATGCTGAGGATATAGATGAAATAAAAGTAAGTAGCCAAACGACTGGAGAAAATGGCTAGTAGATAGGTTTCCAGGAATAATGCGGCTGACCCTCGCCAATTGTAAACGTCAGCCATTCATAGCCTACCGGAGAAGCAAAGTCAGCAGCTTCGTGCTTTGCAAGTATTTGCCCAGTGACCTGTCCAATATCTGCACGCTGGCTTATTACATCTGAAACGGTGCCCGTCCAGGTGCCGTTCGGAAACCTGTAGCCAGTGCCTCCTCCGGTGGAAGGAAAATTCGTTGCAGTGAAATTGTATTTATTACTTAGGTGTTCTAGGGCAAAGTGAAAATAGCCTCGCGCCGATTCCCATTTTCCTGGAGATATCTTCCTTATCTCTATAACGTTTGGCACGGTAATCGGGCTAGCCACCTTCAATTCTTTACCATCAAAATTGTTCTGGTAATCAGGAAATGATGGAATTATGGAGTAAGGATAACTTGACATTCTGCCAATGCAGTAGAAGCAATAGTTGTGTCAAGAATGCAAGGTAATCAGCATATTATGAGTAATTTGATTCGTAACCTTGCTACAACTATTTGACAAATCAGATGTTAAAATATCTGTATTGGATAAAAATATGAAATGGTCGTTTGCAAAACGAATTACACGATGGTTCAGTTTATTTGAAAGCCTGGAAACTCTGTCTGTGGCGGACGGCACAAGTTCAAAAACAGCTACTATGCAACGTTGTCGGAATCTCGAGACGTCGTCAGTGTAATTTATGTTTGAAGCGGCTTCCGTTTTCAGCTCCACTAACAATTTGTCGTTGTGTGATGTGGCCAACGATTCAGATAAGTACAAGGATTGTTGATATGTCGATGGATGTTTCGATGGAACAATGATTTGGGTACAATGTTCCAAATAATTTGCGGATAGTACAATCGAGAGCGTAGCTGTAAGAAAGTTTGTTTCCATGGCATCTGTTGAACGGTATGGCAAGATGACAACTTTACACAAAGAACATAATCGAACTGGTGAAAGTTGTTCTTGTGGCCGATACCTAAATCCATTTTCATAATTACATTGGAATATCTCAACAAGTTTTAAGCATTATAACGTTCAATTAGAACAGAAATTACGCAAAATAATGCACTAGCTTAAAAATGAACGAGCATGTTCCTTGTCACCCGGTCATGCTGGTGTCAAGCTGTGATGCTTGAATCTAAAAGTAGAAACCAGTGGAAAAAACCGTAAATTAGGTATACTTTGCCCGGTGCTTACGGAACGGTTTATTTTGGGAATTGCCAACACTGTTCCTGGAAATATTCCTTCGTGTTGCTGCTGAAAATCGAGACGGCACATAAATGGTGCATTTCTTTTTCAAGATAAAATGGCAAATATATATGCCAGACGAAAACCCCGTGATATGTCTGGCAGTATTAACTACTAGTAATTTAGAGCAAGTATTAAAGTTTTACGATACCTCCTTTTAACGATAATAACGCGTAACATTACAACTTGTGTTGCTTTGCCAATCCTACCTCACAGAATCTTTTCTACGAAATTATTTAATTGCACTTTCAATTACCAACCACTATAACAACGTGATATGTCTTGTGTATGCGGACGTCCGCATAAGAACATTTCATTACAGAATGGATTGACTTCCTTATTCCCGTTTACGTGACTGCTATTTATTTTGTTGGCTTAAATAGTTTAGCTTTTCTGCGTATGTAAATTGTTTTGCTGTGTGTCGCTCGTGAATATTGGTGTATAAGTATATTCATAAATGGTCATATTTGTCATTGTCAGTATATGTGCTATTTTTTTGCTTTTTTCACTCACTAGAATCATCCGCTACCGATGATGTGTATGTGTATATTTAGTTGCTACTACAGTTAAACAGAGTTATTAGTTGTGCTCACAAGCGGCGCGTTGGAGGGGGACCTAAAACGGAAACACCTGTATATAATTTTCAAACTGCCACAAATACGAAGTGAAGTGACAACCTACACGTTTATAGGTGTGATGATTTCAAACTTGTTTAAAGTATTTTTTTGCTATGAAATCAGCTGGTACACGCCAGCCTATAAGCAATGACTAATGACATCGACAACCAGCAGTACTCATTATAATCTACTCCGTGAAATTAAATCATGCGGAAACAACAAAACACCCTATGTTACTACTGATAATGATATTGGTATTGATAATGTTGAAAATGATATTGGTATCGGAAAATTGATAATAATCTTAACGGTTCTTTGTGTTCTTGAGTTTGTATCTATGTTAATTTCAATACATTGCGAGTTCCAATACTAAAGAAATTCTAAAAGATGATACGGGTAAGACACGGAACAGCCGAATATATATTTTGCGAATGAGTGCATTGACGCCAATTATAGTCATAGATGGGCTCTAGTACAAGATTGATATTGATTTTCTGGTTGTGCATTGTTGGCTGATCTGCATGAGAATCTTTGACTGTATTTTCATGTTTCAATTTGATAGTATATTGTGAATTTATCATTACAATATGTGCCGCTGAACACGATTATCATTTGTAATTTTAACTGTTTTCTCGGAATAACCATAAAAATGCATATCTTGAAAATTCGCATATGTGATTTTAGGTGGATTATGTCCAAGAAAAACATGTTCAACTTTTACATTATACTTCCCTGTTCTTATTTTAGACAAATGTTCCACCGAAAAAAATACAAAGCGAATGTTAACCAGTGGTGAGTGCTGTTAATTGCATTTAGTCCCTTATACAAAAATGCCAATCAAACCACAATATGGAATGTTTTTGACAATTTCGATGTATCAATTTAATCTGCCCACTTCGATATAAGCCGTGTCCGGTCCGGTATTGACATGAACTTCCTTTGACTACAGATTAGTCCATTTACTTCAGCGACTACATCGCGTTCATTTCAAATTAAGAATATTCATAGTTAATATTTTACGGGACAGTCCTTATATTTCTAATGGACAATTGCAACAGCGAAGAAATTCAATTTTGTTCAAATGCGCACTAAAATTCGAAAAGGCTTTTTAAAACATATGAATATTTAATTCTAGCATCGCTACATCAATTTCAGAAAATCTGGAATCTTCTTCCAAGACTTTCCATGTTAGCATTCAAACACATGTACATGCATTAGTTTGTCATTCGTTTTAAATTTATCCACCAGTGTAGAATCAAAAATCAAAGCCGCTTTATAGAAGAAAGGAAGCAATAAATTCACTTTTGCATTCCAATTCCAGCTTTACTCTTGCGATATTGTGTATAAAGCTAGTGTTATGCTACTACAAAGTTGAAACCCAATTTAGAAATTCTTTAACAACGCCATTCTCTCAACTAAAAGCAAATTAGTTTTGCGGAGTGAATTAGAATCGCGTTTGTAACAGAAGGAATAACAACCATCTAGACGAAAAATGTCAGCTCCAAATTATCAAAAGAATAATCGGTTATTAGTGCTGCTTACGCCCACCGAAAAGAAGGTTTTCAAATTCTACAGTAAAGGATTCTGCTGGATGTGGCGCCTACCTGTAAGCTGGAATGCAGACTACACCCAACTCGAACTCGACAATCCTTCCAAAAAATTTCGTCCCAGTGTTGTCATAACATGGCTTCTCTCAGTATATGGAATACT
This sequence comes from Sinella curviseta, assembly GCA_004115045.4. Lineage (NCBI taxonomy): Eukaryota > Metazoa > Arthropoda > Collembola > Entomobryomorpha > Entomobryidae > Sinella > Sinella curviseta. The sequence continues at coordinate 16,346,487 of CM023203.3, forward strand.
TCACCTTCTGTTCTCCCTAAAGTTTCAATGGTTCTTTTCAAATCAACCGTTCAACACCGTCAATATGCTAGTGTTCCAGATTATTTTTCTTGGCGCATTTTCCTTTAGCTGTGGGATTATTGTTGCTTCAAGGAGCAGCGTTCTGGATTCCTTTCACGCCATGTTGCGTTTTTTTGCTCATCTACAAAATGGTTTAAACATCATAGCTACATACTAATTATTTATTGCTGACCCCATGACCATGCATCAATTAATATTTTCCATTTCCTGTTTCCAGGCCTTGCGTTCACGCCAAGAGGTCGTACTGAGTCCAGGGAAAATATTGCTCATGTAACCATTCCCATACTTGCAGTTGCAGTACCGGCGCCACTAATGGTTGCAATTGGGGCTATTTTGTCAAACTTGGACGGCCTCTACTACATTTCGTGCTGGATATTGAATACGCTAGAATGCAAAAACACGTTGCCAATTGTTACAGCAACTTTTATCCGTTTCGCTGTAATTTTCACTCTGGCGGCCGAGATCCTCCGAACAATCTGCGTTATATATTTCTGTTTTGTGATCGTTACATCAAGATTTGTTAGCATTGTGGCAATTGTCAGAAAGAGTGGAAGCCTGTTTGTACAAAGATACAATTGTTTGAGGCTCATCATAGCCAACATTCAAGACATTCTCAATGTTGAGGCTTATATATTCCTGAACTGCGCATTTTGGATTTTGGTAGCACTATCTTGGCTAGTCGTTCAAACAACTATCAAAGATGTTACCATAGTCATTTATGGTCTTTTCGTTGTTGGGCTAGTAGTGTTTTTGTTTGTGGTGGGAGTATTGCTTCCTGCTTTTTGCAACATACTTGAAGTGACAACGAAAACGATTAGAGACGAATATACTAAGCAAGTTTTAAAACGATCGTCGCTGTTTACAACAAGGCATAGTCAAATAGATATTTTGAGAGTTAAGGCACTCAAACCAATTGCAATTATGTACGGACCATATTTCAAGATGGGGAATGACTTTCTAATCGAATATTGCTCGCTAATTTGTATGAGAAGTTTTGACTGTATTTTGATGTTCCCCTTTTAAATGATGCAGCACCAATCTTGAAAGCATAGACTTTTAATAATTAGTTTGGATAAAATAGTGTCCAACTGTATGTATATTGAATTTTTTTCATATGATCATATTAATAAGGAATGAATCACTACAAGCATTTTTAACGAAATGTTGCAAAAATATTTAATTTCTCTCCTCAACGGAGTTTACGCTGTGTAGATGCCGGACAGAAATAGAAATTTATTTTTTGTGCCTAATATTTTCAAAAAAGTATGTTCAATTTTTTGCATTTTGCTTCCGTGTTCCTAATTTAGAAAAACTTTCAACTCGAAAAAATCAAGTATATGCATAAGCTGTAGTGTACATTGATTGTAATCCAAATTTCATAAATATTTCATAAACTCGATTTTATTTTTTAAAGTGGAATTTTGATTTCATGCCTCGTTGTGTAAAATAGAATAATATACTGTATGAGTTTACATGGAAACAGAATTGTAATTTTTCTCATGCCTAACGAATGCATCGAGAACCATATTGACTTGTTGGTAAAAATAAGATGCCGTCTCAAATAAAGCACCTAAGACATTGTCATGATTGTACAAGCCTTACTAAAATAATTACCACTTTGTTTTTTATTTAGATTTTTAAAATATTTTGGTATAATTGCACATAGTATTCTTCATATGCGAACCTTATTATGCCCTTAGTTCAATTTATTTTGCAAAAGCATACGACGTCCTTAAAAATTCTGTCACGAATGAAAGCCAACCAATAACACAGCCAAAAAGAAGAATATAAAACACACCCGTAAAATTATGCAGTTTCAACGCCTCCGGTCCCTCGTCAAAGTTTACAGTAAAATTAAAAACCCGCTCATTTTTCCAATTTACACTACTCTCCCACTCTAGTCGCTCTTTTCTCAGAAACTGATAGTCCATGTGTCTCCATTTGGTTACCAATCCCATTTCCACAACGCGACCAATAACATAATTAAATTTTCCTCGAAGCAGAGATCCTTTTCGAAATATGAAGGAAAGCACCACAAACGACGAAGTATCCTGAGATTTTACCAATGGAAGCTGACCCATGTTACTGCTCAAATTTCTGTGAAGAGCGTAACCAAAGAATGAGTTCCATGAAATGCAGCTTCGATGTTGACCCGGTTCCATGACGTTTCCAAAACATTTTGCGGGATCGTCCTCAAGATCCAATCGCTTGTAAATGGCTTTAAACGTTGGATGAGTTGATGTTTTGATAAGTTGGTAGGCAGCTCCATAGCAATATTGAAGCGTCAACTGGTAGTTTAAACTGTCTGCCAACTCGTTAAAAGTTTTTGGAATACTTTCGATGACCGGAAACGCTAGAAGTGACACGAGCTGTGATCTGTAAGAATTTGTTATTACCAAACCAAACATGAGCCAAAATGACACAAATATTAGGACGCATGGCCTGTTGGAAGGAGAATCGGCGTCCTGCTCCAGCATCGTGCGAAATATAAAGCTAGTCGTTACCCTCACTGCATACTTTCTTCTTTTGGGTTTTGAAATAAAGACGGTTAACGTCAATCCAGAAACCAGTGTCGAAATCAATAGGAACAACCAAACCGTAGGTGAGAATGACCAGTAAATTGACCTCCATGAATAGTGCGGCTGTCCCTCTCCTACAGTAAATGTAAGCCATTCGTAGCCAACTGGGGTAGCAAAATCCACCGCTTCATTCTTCGCAAATATCTGCGCAGTTATGTGTCCAAAATCAGCCCGCTCACTAAGAACGTCCGCGATGGTTCCGGTCCAAGTACCATTTGGAAACTTAAATCCGGTCCCACCGCCTCCTATTGATTTATATTGTGTGGTGGTAAAGTTGTACCTTCGCATCAGGTGCAGAAAGGTATAATGAAAGTAGCCCCGTGCCGACTCCCATTTTCCCTTTGAAACTTCTCGCAATTCGTAAACGGACTTGACGGTAATTGGGCAAGAGATTTGAAAATCCTTTCCATGAAAATTGTTAAGTGTGTCTGGGAATGACGCCGTTTCTAAATCCATGAGACTATGGTTTCCATTATTGCAGTACTGGCAAGGGGCATGGTAAGAAATTGAGTGGTTTTTCGGAATAATTATTAGTAATTGATGCTTGATATTTGCCGTAGCGTAGTGGAACCTATGCACCAGTTTGTCTGTGCGCTCAATATGGTAAGAAATGAGTACAAAGTAATCGTATTCCTTTCGAATTGCTCGTCGGTTTAACTTTTGCAGAGTGGTTCCAAGTGTATCCATATTCGCCGGATCCGGAGAAAGATCCAGGAAAGCTACAAGACAATGCTGGCGATATCTAAACGCGTGTCGTTTGTAGAATATGTCGTGTTTATGCTCCCGTTTCTGAGAAGTAATATAAATTTGTCGATATTGATAGGAAATAGTGGTGATAAATCAGAGTTGTTTTGAGTAGAGATTTGATACTTTCCTGGCGAATCAAACTTAAGGAAGAATTGAGTACACTTTTCCAGGCTATTTGCAGCTAGTACTAAGGAAAGGGTTGAGGTGATAAAATTTGTATCCATTTTGTCGAAAGGCATGTGTCCGCCCACTCACTTCTTAAGAAATGAAACATAATCGCAGCAAATGTATTGAATACTATCTGTATTTACCTGGCGTTAAATTTAGACACAGATGTAATTGATGTCTAGTAATTAGCATAATGCACCTATCATCTCTGAATTGACACACCTTAAAAGTGTTGCTGATATGAGCAAGACTTTCTATATATTTGCAATTGAGAGCATCTGCACACCCATATAACCAATTAGTAGTAATTGCAACTTGTTATGACATTTGTCGGATTCTCAGGAAACATGCTGTCATGACACACCTTTTTAGGGGACGAAGTTTTTGGACTTTGCACTTTCAAGGTTATCGTGTTGCAGTGTTTACAGATTGAATTTTGGACTGAATAATTACATGGTCTGGTATAAAATACCTTCATTTCTTACAAAACCCTCATCTTGAAATGACCTCTGTGAAAGAGCGCTTGCAATTGAAGGGAATCTAAAAAAACAACGCATAACACGTCGCCTTCCATTATATCAATTAAGATTTCTGTCAAGGTGAATTTAGTGTCGAGTAAACAAATCTTCATATCATTATCGAAATTAGTGCTCATATCCCGACGCGCGCGTGGCAGCAAACATTCAAAACACCTGCTAATTAGTATACTCAACTTAGGAACGTGAGCGTTCAGGGCCGCAGCGACGTGTAATTATGACAATAACTGTCCATAAATGTATGTCAACGTTTGCAGCTCACACATCCCATGTACCTTAATTATTTCGGCTGTTTTGATCGAAATTCGTTGGAAGTTTGTGATTATTGTTCGCCTGTTAAACGTTAAGTAATTACATGGTTTTCGCCCACAAAACGTATTTGAATGAGAAATTAAAATGAACAAATTGCTGCAAGACGAAATCGTTTATTCAAATCACAATGCTGAAAGAGCTTGGCTTTAAGCTAATAATGATATACAAGTCCATAGAGACAGAGGAGACGGATTTTTTTGGTTACAGCAGGCCTAACTTACCGGCCTCAGCAATTTTTTGAAACCACAGGAAGCTATCTTCCAATTACGAAAAAGGACAAATTTAAGTGTTTTTGCATGGAAAGCATCGTTCCTTCTGCGCTGCCCAATTTAAAAAAATTAGTTCCAGAACGGACGTCTTTTGAAGGTGAAGTGAAATGTAGCCGGCAACACGACCCAAAGTAGCACGAATGTGAAAGTTTGGTTCTAGCCGGTTCAAATATAAGCTATATTGTGCGACATTAAATATAGTTACCATTGTTTTGTTTATTTCTATAACAGTAAATTAATTGGCAACATGCCAAGTCCGAAAAGAAATTGATCTACAACTATAAATGCCGCATGTGCATTGAATCAACAGAATTTACCAGAATTGTATGGTTTATGTAAACCTCTGGGTGCTTGGAAGGCATTACATGATTATTAACTTTAGAATTTGTATTTTGGCCAATCAATTATATTCCTTACATTGTTTCCGAGAATTCTCGCTGTTCATTGTATTTGAAAAACACAATGTTGGCATTACATTAAAGAACAATAACCGTTTGAGTAGAATGCATTTTTTATTTGTTTGCCGCATGCTAGTCATGAAACTTAAGGCAGTTTGGGAGCCGAGCCTTACTATATAAAGAGGTGAAGTGGAGCGTCGCTTCAGCTCATTCAATTGTTGCCAGTCCTACTGCGAAAGTCACTTTGGAATCTTGAAACAAAGGATATTATTGAAAATATATTTCATATATACATCTTCCATTAATTATCAAATTGATCTGTGGCCGGCTATGAAAGTTCATTCTTCTTTCTATCTTGAACCTAGTCTCATTATAACGTTATCAGGTTTCAATATCATCAGCTTACTACTTCAGGGAATGAAGGAAGTGGGTTCAAATTATCAGTTCTGAAATTAAGTACAAGTTTCCTTATGATATTCGCGTGAAGTCAATATTTCGGACAATATGAATTTTAACATGTATATTTCCCATTCCAGTCTCTGGAATCTAAAAAATCTATTTTGTTTTACTTTAATGAGTAGCACCAATAAATTCATAATTTCCGGAAATACTTCCAGAGATGTAGAAAATGGTCGCATTTTTATTTCATGCCTACTTCTGCTTCTCGAATGAAGTGTTTCCTTTTTCCCATATATAAGAGTACAGGCATTCATCCACGGTATTGTGAGCACATTTACTAGAAACTGTTTTCTGTCAACGTATCATAATTTGTAGTAGTAGATCAGAATTACGTTGCAGCTTGTATCATACGGTATGATTCATACCATATCATAGAATCATATAATGTAAACCACAAATGACTGTTTCATATTTAAACAAAGTTGAAGCATTAAAATATTCCTTTTCCGTTTGTGGACGGACATCAAAAAATTGATAACATGTGTCAATACAGCTTCTGAGAACTCCACTTTGCTTCCATTCCTAGAATGATACAAGTCGTAATTCCAAACAATGCGTAGTAGCTCAACATTCTTATTGCAGGTTGTCTGGCCATTAATTACGTTAATGGATCAAGTCCAAGGTCACGGGAGCACTATAAATAGAGCTCAGCTTTATTCCGTGCATTCACTCTGCTTTCAGAAGTCACTCAGTAATAGTCTCCATAAGATATTTTACTCTCCACGTCACTTAGATTTTGCACATATTCTTCCCTTCACGCTTTCAATTGAGACACCAGAAATATTGTTTCGTGTTGAGAATCCGTTCTCATAAACCTCAAATAATACTACATGATAATATATGCCTCAATTCCAATAAGCAGTATTTCCAATCTCCATTTCGTGTTCCAAATTACAAAAAAAGGAATCATATCCGATACTCGTCACATAAGTCCAGTCATGAGCTTCCATTTATGTCTTAGTGTTCGACCTTAAAAGAAACAAGGCTAGTTTATTCACAATGCTTCTCATTTCATTTGTTATTCACCAGCAGATAACAAATGGGCCTTTTCAATAATTACTCATGTGGTCATATAGAAATCTTTCACAATTTAAGTAATTTTTCAAACTGTAGGTTGGTCCCAGGAAAAGTTTATTATCGTCATTCCTTTCATCCCATGCATTCCGAATGGGAATTGCTGGAACGAGTGCAAAGAACTAAGCAGTTTTAGCTTTTGGAATGAAACTTCCGTATAATTTTCACTATTTTCTCGGCCCATCTCCCTTTATCTCTCCTTTCCCGGGTTTTGTTTTGTTTATTCTCGTCTTCCTTCCACTCAAGTGAATGAGAAGCGATATGCAAGTTTTTGCATTTACTCTCTCAACAAAGTCATTATTTTCTAGCTTGTGGGAACATTTTCTTTCAAGTACTTCACTAATACTTGTCATTTTCAACTTTCTCCAAGAAATTGCATTCCTTATCAGCATGCACGCATTCTCGGAAATATAAAACAAAACAACTCATTATTGAAACCAGACCAACCGCAAAATTGGTTTTTGCACTTGACTGCATTCTACAGATAGCGTCGTCGAGTTGAAAAAAATATTATTGTCGTTTTCCCTTCAGCTCCTCTTACTGCTTCTTATTTACTCATTATTGTCCATCCATGCATATGGCACGGCGACGACAGCGAAGATAAAAACCGAAGTTTGTTTTGTGTTTTGTATGACTTGGATTACAGAATGTGGGCATATTGAGTTCATTGAATTTCTTATCTACCGTTAACATATTTAAAACGGAATTCTGCGCCCGAGATCAAAACGATTAATGTTTAGAAATATAACTTGGTATCGTGAAATGTAATCTACATTTCCAAATAGCGAAATGCTAAGCGCATTTACTATTTGGAATATAATGATCAGTTTTGTAGAGAAATTCATCAACATGCCGGCTTGTACTCTTTTGTTCAATACTTTGAGTCACTTTCCCCTTTTTCTCCGGTTTGTTCTCGATCTGGACTTAGGAAACCATACAACTTCCCAGCTTGGTGCCTCTCTCTCTTTCATCTAATGACGGAAGGAAGCTCTCTGGAGGGGAAAAAGAGAAGAGGAATTATGCCAGGCAATTGACTTTTTGAGTGATATACAATGCCCATGGTGTCACTTGAAGAATACCCTGGTCTGCAGTATCAACAGTCATTATTCTCTTGTGAAACTTTTTTGTGCTCTTTCTACTCCTAGTTTTTTCGGCTTTGCTCATTAATTACTTTTTTTCTGTCTTTGATTATTTTATGGCATTGTAACTTTCCTCATTACTAGGGATGCCCAGTAAATTCATTGTATGACTGAACGGAATACAATCACTTGTTCTATTCACATTTTTTCTGATTAGGGTAGTAGGATTTCCTGGGTACATACTCCTTCTTTCGCATTAGTTGTAGTAATGAGCAAATCTGTCCGCCGGCAAAGGAAATCAAACAATGCGTTTCAGATGAAAGGTTGTGATCTGATCGTAGTATGGTTTCTGCTTTCACGTACAATATGAAATGCGTGTCCATTTTAAAATATATTATATCTGTATTACTTTTGTCTGTGGAACACAAAACACAACGAAAAACTGCGCTTTTGAAAAAGTCTTTTCCAAAAAGAAGTCATGTTTTTTCATGACAGTTGTAATTGTTTCTATTGGAATAGTTCGTGCTCAGAAAACTCTAAACTACTATACACGCAGGGACGAATCACACCTGTTTTACGGTATTGAGTCGGAACAACAAAACTTGGAAAATTTGATGAATGACTTGTTACACGGATGAACATGTGTGAACGAGTTCGAGTTGTTCTGTCTGGAATAAGAAAACTCAATCAGGGATTTGTTCCTTCGCTCCATTCATCTTCTTACAAGTTTTTCATTTGACAAGATAAAAGGAAGCAGAATGATCATAAGAGAATATCAAGTTCAAGAGCACTAATATGAAGGTTTTGCCTATAACCCAACAGAAATTTACGGAAAGATGAAATCTAATGAATGAAATTATCTGAATCGTTATTGGAACTGGTATGAATTACATTTTAGGTGAAATAATACGAACTTGGGTGGCCAAAAAATTAATTTTCGCAGTGTAAATAATTGGAATACTGTTTTATGAGAGATTGGACCATTTTGGAATCAGAAAACCAGGAGCAAAAATAAAGTGTTTCCGCTGGGGTTCGAACCCAGGGCCTCTCGCGTGTGAAGCGAGCGTGATAACCACTACACTACGGAAACCTGCTTGGAGGCAAGCTGGAAAAAAGAGGAATCTGGCAGTGGATTCATTCACACAGGCAGCGATGGTCAGTAGGTGATTACCATTCCTATTACCTATTAAATTTTATATTTGAAATGAGTTTGTATCAACTTTTAAGCACTTTTAATTATTTATTTCAGAGATGATGTTGAACTTATGAGAATCGTCTTTTTTTCAAAACAATAACATCCAATATCAACATTTTTAAAAAGCATTATCATTTCTTCTTATTTTGTGATTTTTATGCAGTTCAAATGCAATACCGGTTTCTGCTATACATTTCCCATAACAAACGAAAAATGCTTTCAATGTAGCGGTCGGTTTCCGTGTTATATAGGTAGTAATAGTACTAAACGCAACATAATGAAAAAGAAACGGAATTATAGCATAATGGTTGCTGCTCATTGACTTGTTTGAGTGATATACAATGCCCGTGTGGTGATGTCATTTGAAAAGTTCATTTTGACCACTCCACTCCAGCAACCCATGTCATTACAATTCTTCTTCATTCTTCTTTTTTCTGTGCTCATCCTCACTAATTACACTTTTGCTGTTTCCTCTTCCCCTCACATCTCATTATATTTTTTTCTCGTTTCCCCTTGTCATTCATTATGCTCAGAGCAGTGGTACCCGGTCTACCATACCAAAAGCCTTGCTTACATTCTTCCTACAACAAATACAACAAAGATTATTATTTGCTTTACATCCCTTATAATTTCCTTCTAATCGCAGTAATGAGGGAACTTTGCCTGTAGCAACGTATGAACCATTTTTAACGAGCATTTGGGGTCAACGCAGAGAAAATAAATAGTATGATGTCTCATTAGACTTCATGTACTTGACACAGAGAAAGTATTTATTGCTGACAAATTTCTCCTGCGTATGGGTCAACTTACAAATTACTACATTGATCATAAACATACTTTATCTTCACGTCCCTTTCTATATTTTGCCCCTTTTCAAACTGTATTGCTTTACCAATACACCGCTTTCACTTTTCATTTGAGTCGAATTCTTCAACAAACCTGGAAATTCAACAGAATGTCCTGGCATACTCCCGAGACCAAGTTTAGGTCATTGAATGCCTCAATTGTGTTGGGCACGGCAAACTTGAATAGAAAAGACACAAGTTTATTTTTAGAAAGGGACAAAACAACGTTGGGGCGATGTACAATTTAATTGCTAGCTTGGGATTACACCATCGGTAGAAAAAAAAACACTAGTAGAGTTTTATTACTTGTTCCTGGAATCCCCTTTTTCGATATTCCCAAATGGTTCAATGTTTTACGGCCCCAAACAAAGTTTGTAAGTGTTCAGAAAGAGTAATGGTTTTACATTCCAACGGAGTTCAATTAACACAAAGGAAATTGTTTGTAAGCACACCTGTTTTACTCCTTTTTTCTTTCCTGTCTAAAGCCAAGTTTGATGAATGAGTTGTTTGAGAGAAAGTGAAGGAAAGTGTATTTTTGGGAACGGGGAAAACTCAATCAAGAGATTTGCTGTCTTTTCCCATTTGTCTTCCAAGTCAAACTTGTTTGTTGTCCCAGGGGCCAACTTAGAGAACATGGAAGTAGTCTGTTCAAAGCATTGCTCGCTGCGAACGAGAGGCTACGCACTAGAAAGGAATTAGAAAAAAATGTTTACGGTACAAAAAAGTAATAAAAATAGTGCAATTCTTGTTCCGTAATCCCGACTGGCAATTACGGATCAGTTTGTACGAAAAGACAAAAATAGTACATGTGTTCATGTTGCGGTGTATACGAATTTGTCTTAATTGTTATCCGTCTTACTGCACAATATCCCATCGTACAAATACTACAACAAAAGCTATTTTAAGAGCATTGCCAAACTTTGGGACATAACAATCATCATAAAAATTATTGTAGCCGAGCAACTTTTTGCTTGTACCAGCTATCAACTCATACAACTTTCAAAGGGAAAAGATTCAACTGCTACCTTGTTGGTCCGTACAATCTTCATATGACCATCAAAAGCAAGTACGCAAACAAAAATGTTCTTAGCTTTATTCCGTGGTATTGTCATTTGTCCTCATTATATATGTAAATCCCTATTGCCATCCAGAAGATGCTGCTCAAAGGATATGTTGACTTTTGTAATAAAATCATGAACAACAACAATCTTTTCTGTAGTGTTCCTCAACACAAGGCTCTGCCGTAAATGTTTTCATTTGTATTCATTACGACAGACTTTGTGAGTATATCAGTAAGCCAGCGTAAACATGCACGGAATGGTCATAAATGTATAGCCTGTTCTTAAGCAACTTTTTGATACATAAGAGAAAGGTTGCAGGTTTCCGTTAGATACGCATTTTATTAAACGCTACGTAAACAGCGTATTTTTTATTTCACCCACGCATTTGTATAAATTTGTGTTGAAAATCCCATTTAAATTACTTACGCATCCCGCTGCGGCCGTGTATGTATGAGTGAAAACTAACATGGATTGTTTAAATAAAGAACTAGCCAACAATGTCAATGCCAAACCAATACAAGTAATTTTATTGTAAGTCATTTTTAACGTTCATGTAAAGCTCAAAGGATCAAATGTTTTATGCAACACAAATTCAAGTTTATTGAATTACCAAATCCATGTGACCGATTACGATTTTCCAGAAATCTAAGGTCGGATTACATTGTCTCGAAATTGCCCAATAAGATTTCCGGGAGTGGTGTAGAGAGCACAACCAACAATCATATTTCCAACGCGTGCCGTTCCAAAGCCCATCTCTCTGGTTGCCCTCCACACCATCTGGGAAAAGTGGCCGGTTCCAGCCTGGTAGTCCTGAGAGTAGTCGTATTTTGTCTCTTCAGAATACCATGTATTTGTAGCACTTCTGGCAGCGTCCATATCCGTAGGAGATCCTCCAGCTTGTACCCACAAATTTTCTCCAGCGCCTTGCTTGAAGGGACATGAGTGGTCAATGATCATTTTGGTGGCGTAGTACTGGGCGCAAAGTGTGGCACGGCTATTCAGCTGGCCACAGAAATACAAATTAGTGTTCCTGTATATGTACAATTAGTTAATTGATCATTCGACTATATTAAACTATTTACATCGTCATTGGTAAGAAGTGGGGCATCGTGATGCCTGCCCCTGAATTGGTTGTGGAGCTCACGAGCAATCCGCTGAAACTCCAGCTCAATTCCCAGAGAAGAATTGGGAAGGCAAATGGCCACAAGAACGACAACTTTGAGAACCGCACCGGCAACCATCTTCAGGCATCTTTCCCAAATATGAGTTGTGTGGAAAAGTTGAGTTGAGGTGTAAATAGATGAGAAAGTAGCTTGTGATAAAGCGACTATATTGTCAGACAGGAATTTATACTTGCTAAATCCAGGAAGTAAGCGTACCGTTGCAGCTTGCAAATACGTTACGTTGCTTCAAATACATTAATGATCATTGTCATCATTTTGGAATTTGTTCCGCAGTAAATACATTTCCATCGGTATGATCCGAAACTGATTGGGACCCGCTGACCCCAAACTGAATAAGAAATCAATACGATGAATCAATACCAATATGTACAAGTATGGGATTAGTGTTGGCATAGCAGATAATATATTAATGAGATGAAATGGGATAAAATTTTCACCAACTTCATTTTGAATTACCGTCGTCACGTTGGAAGATTTATTAGTAATCTTTCTAATCCGCAACAAAATTGTTTACGATTGCTCACTTCTCCTTCTGCCATTATTTACTTGAGAAATCAAAAATGCCCTATAATCATTATCAAATGTTTGCGTGAGTATTGTTATTACAATTTGCTGACTATTTTTTTAAAAATCGATTTGATCAAGTTGAATTGATGTACCTGATTGGTATATGCCTAATTAACCAATCTATATAGATTGTACGATGGCATGGTTAAGAAAGAAAAACTTGGATGACATTTAAACTTTGTACAAGCCAAACTATATACATGGATTAGCTGACGTTTCAGTATTTATAGCAACCAATCGAGTTTCAGTATCCAATTTTGCTCGCTTCAAAAGTCATCTAGCAATAAAATTTTAGTGATATTTTAATAACTTCCTACAATAAAAGATCTCAATTAGAGTGTAGTAATTTTCCTTTTGTAGATCGCATAGTCTATTAAGTTTCCTAACTAAACATTAACCCAGTATATAATTTCGTTTACGTGCATATTGGATGAAAGCAAACATTATCAACACCAATCAATGCATGAATATAAATTCATATTTGGTGAAATGTAACCAAATTTATTCAAATACGAATATTCATTTTAGAATACATTAATAAACTCTTCATAGTACATTTTTTTTTAGTTATGCATATCATTTTGAACCAACTGATGAGTGATAGTGATGGCACATGACCGTAAAAAAGTGGATGTACATTAGATTAGGTTTTTATTTTGCAATGATTTGAATAAGATAAAATTAATGTGTCGGATTTCCTTTGAATAGTTATTAGTAATTTTTAAGGTCGCAAGACATTCTCCTTAAATTGTCCAATGAAGTTTCCAGCCGGATTGTACAGAGCACAGCCAACAATCATGTTCCCAGATCGCCCCGTACCAAAGCCCAGCTCCCTGCTATTCTTCCACACAAGCTGGGTAAAGTGTCCAGTGCCTGGCTGGTAGTCTTTGTCGTAGTCGTGTTTCGATTCTTCGGAATACCATCCATCTGTCGCTTTCAAGGCAGCCTCATTGTCAGTAGGAGATCCTCCCCACTGGGCCCAAAGGTTCTCCCCAGCACCGTTTTTGTGGGGACAGGAATGGTCAATGGTGCCCTTGTCGGCGTAGTACTGGGCACATTGTACTGCACGATTGTTCAACTGAAATGAAAGTCGTATAGATAATAATTAATTTAAAATTTTATCATGAAACAAATTTTAAAATATTCATAATTTTATTTCTTACGTCGTCACTGGGATTTAAATTGTCAACATGATGTCTTCTCCGGTACTCGTTATGACGGTCGCGAGCCACACGCTGGTATTCCTGCTCAGCACAGAAACCTGTGTTCACCAAACAGAAGGCTAACACGAGAAAGCAGAACAATTTGAGGGAATCCATTTTAATATGCTGGTCTTGTAACTGATGAAGTTGGCAATGGGAACCGAATGTGGATAATGGTTAGATGGTAGGGAAATTCGGATTTATATACTTGGCTGAAACTAGAGCAAAAATTTTCCATGCCATTGACAAACTGTTCCTATTTGAATCGAACCGTGCCTGCTGCTGTAAATCTTGTGTACTTACCTATGAAATCAATACATGTTTTTGAGGTCATGACATTCATCAAAATTTAAATCGATCTTCAATTCCGCGTAAGCTCATCGCATCAACAGGTTCGGTCAAGTTCAATTCCAGGAAGGGTGAATGGTCCTTTTTAGAAGGCATGTGGTCTGTCGGTGATAATGCAAAAATACCCAAATCCTCTAAACCTACACAATTAATACACCGCGTTTTATACAAACAACGGTGAACTGTAAAAAAGTGATTGATGTTCTGCTGGTGTGGTCCAGATAAGCACAAGTGTCAATAAGAGTACAAACAAATTCGGTAGAATTGTTTTGATATCAATTACATATTTACTGCAGTAATGTAAATAGTATGTGTGAAGTTTTCACGCAAACTGTTCATCAGTGCCGTAGCAAAACGTTGACAATAAATTATGTCATGTTTGCGGTCTGCGGAAAATGGGTACGATGCTGATCAACATTTAAAAAGCTTTTCAAGTGATATTACAACTTGTCAATCTTGCACAATTTCTACTAACGGATTATGTCCTTGTGGGTTTTCGCGCAAACATAATTGTAATACGGATAAGTTTTCCTTAGAAATTATTGAATTGCCAGTGTAGGTAGGCGTTAATTATTATCTTTATGTTATGCAATATGAAAGAGTTCATGCTTATATGTAATCGCCTCTTTCACGTGATCGGAGGTTGAACATTTTCATGAAGTCGTATTGCACTCACAATGGGCCTATTGTCAACGGGCGTTTCAAATATTGTCAGCTCAGTAAAAGCTGTCTTGCAAGGAGAACTAATTACTATACTCTAGTCTCTAATATACATATTGAAACTAGTCATATCAATTGTCTTAGATAGGGATACATTTTTGTCCTGGGATGTAATACTGTACGTTAATGAATGAATAATGATTGGCTTTCTCCAGTTTATAAATTACTGACTGTAATAATCATCGTATGCAATCACCAACGTGCTTGTTAATGTCACTCAGCTAATCAGAAGGCAAGTTTCCAATAACAACACAATTAAATTTTATGTAAGAATAAATAAATAAAAATGAACAAATAGAAAAAAGAACAATTTCTTGGACAATCACAAGAATCGAAAAACTGCAGATGTTTGCATACTACATCGAACACTTGTCATTGCTGATGATAATAATTGAAGAATATTCAAAACTCTATATTGTTGCAAACAATGGAGTCGCTCATTCACAAAATGTTTTTATTTTACCACTACATGCTAGCATTCCCGTATATATTCAAGTGGAAACGCGGCTTAAGAGCTAACCTCTCAATAAGAAAGTCCTCTGTTCACTACAAGTTGTGGAAATTTTCCACGTTCATTTGTACCATGAACTTAGTACTCACTGCCGGATTTCTAATTCATCTCGCACCGTCTTACGTGGCAAACAAGCAATTTGATAAGTTGGCATTTCACGGATTGTGGGTTTTGTTTGCTGCAGCATTCATAAACTATCAAATGCCACATCTCAGTAGTTCGACGGAAATACTACAGCTGGGGAACGGGCTAATATCATTAGTTGAAAATTTGGAGGACGGTAATTTTAATTCGACTAAGTTGTTTAGCGCAACATGAGGAAAGCAAATATGACTCAAAAGTGTAAACTTTATTTTTTACTTTCTAGAGCACTTTACGGACGGAGCGTTTCAGAGATCACAAAAGATTAGGACCCGCATTTTGTACTATTTATGCCTGAACTGCGTGTCCTCAAATACGACCTTCTGGCCACTATTGTACTACCACTTCCGTCAAAATTACTGGCAGCCAGGCTCGTATGTATACCATTCCATACTACTGGCTACAAACCAGTCAGAGGAAAATGATTTGGTTGCTTCTGCATTCGCATTGATACTTGACCTGTGGGTAATGTATCATGTGTGGGGATCCTTTCTCATCTCCCTGCACTTAATCCTGGCGTTCATGCACACTTTTAAAACGACCATAATGACAATGATGACAGCAAATCACAATCTGAGACGGTTCTCCTGGACAGCCATTCCCACGAAAGTGAAAATACTGGAGGAATTGATGACCATCTACTCAAAGCTGAGAATCCTGACAACAGTTTTCAACAATGTATACGGAAGATCATATGTCCCCATGACAAAAACAGCGCTCGGGTTAGTTATTGTGGGCGGGGTATTCATTGGCGTGAGGCTAGCGCCGAAGAGTAACATTTTGGTAGGGATGTTTGGGATAATTTTGGTGGTTATGGGATCACTCATTCTGGCCATGTTCATCATATTCATGGCAATGGTTAAAGAAACGAGTATCAAGTTTGGGGGATACCTGAGAAAAGGGGGATTTCATGGTCAGCTTGGTCGAAGGATTGTGAGGACTTTTCGGGTGGAAGCGGTCAAAAGTGGAGAATTTTATGGCATTCAACGAATGACCTGTTTGACAGTTTTGGGAATGCTGTCAAATATGTGCGGCTCCGTCTTAATCAGTGTGAAGATGTAATTGGATTTCAGTTATAATTGATGTTGAACATTTAGAATTTGCTGCTATAGCAGTACGCCACAGGGGATATCCTGTTTTCTCTCAACTTAAACTTGGCGTTTATGAACACGATCAAAGCACCAATTTCTACGGCGATTGAGACCACAAATCCGAGCTTTAAAGAAGACGAAATAATTAACGGATAGTTTTATAGGATTCAAAGAATGACTGACTTGACAGTGCTGAATCCGTATTGTCGAATCTGAGGGTCTCACTTTTAATTAATATCAAAATTTAAACGCAAACCGCATATTTCGTATGATGGATTTAGTTGTTATGACAGTCAACTTTGCAGATAGTAACGAGTTGTTTTTCCTCCAAGCAAAAAAAATACCTGTCACTTTTGACAACAAAATAAAAAATAACCGCAAAATATTGGTATCATAATCTGCTACTTATTTATCATTATAAGTCCTGGAGCTCTAATCCATGCAGTTACGTATTTTCGTTCAATTCATTCAAATTGCTTATATCAATCATATCAATTACGGCACTATTTGCATCGACTCCTTAAGCCAGAAAGCTCGAAGGGCGGTGCCTTCTTGAATGTATCAATGAGTGAATAATTATTGGCTCGCTTTGCTTACGAACAAAATGACTGATAAGAAACCACTGCCATTTTTCTAATAGGTAATAATACGGATGCATCGAGTTATCGCGTATCACATTTTGTTCAAACGTCATCTAATCAAATTTTCTCGTAACCAATAAATACATAATATCATGTTTGCCAAGAAAATGTACACAAACAGGAAATGAAATTTGTATGCAATCTGTATTAGGTATAATGAAGAATATCAATCATGTGTACAGTGAGCGCTCATTCTGGCAAGTTAGCAAGGAATGAACACTGTCAATAATTTACGCTCCCCACTAATACAACATGGAATCTCTCATTCACAAAATGTTCCTGTTTTATCGATGCGTGCTCGCATTTCAGTACATATTTAAATGGAAGCCTGGTCCAAGAGCTAATCTGTCCTTGAGAAAGTCGACCATTCAATACAAACTGTGGATTGTATCCACTTTTATTTGCCTGGTAAATCTAGTCCGCGGATCTCAACGCATCAACTGGTTCGGCCAAGTTCAATTCCAGGAAGGGTGAATGGTCGTGTTCAGAAGGCATTTCGGTGATATTGTAAAATACTCAAAACCTCCAAACCTGCACAATTACTACATACCGTTTTATACAAACATCGGTGAACTGTAAAAAATTATTGATGCTAAGCTGGCACGGTTCAGATAATCACAAGTGTCAATAAAAGTACAAACAAGTTAGGTAGAATTGTTTTTATATCAAGTGCTTGTTTACTGCCGTAGTGTAAATAGTAAGCGTGTATTTATCACACAAACTGTTCATCTGTGCGGTAGCAAAACGACAACAATAAATTTGCGGCCTGCGGGAAGTGGGTACGATGCTGATCAACATTTAAAAAGCTTTTTTCAAGTGTTGTTATTACAATTTGTCAATCTTGTACAGTTTCAACTAACGGATTATGTCCTTGTATGTTTTCGCCCAAATATAATTGTAATGGGGATAGGTTTTGAATTGTCAGTGTATGTAGGCGGAAATTATGTTATGTTACGCAATAGGAAAGATTTCATGAATATATGAAATCGCATCTTTCACATGATCGTAAGGTGGACATTTTCATGAAATTGTATTGCATTCAATGGGCATTTCACATCTCGTCAACTCAGTATAAGCTGTCTTGCAAAGAGAACTAATTACGATACTCTAGTCATTAATATTCATATTCAAGCTAATCATGCCAACTTTCCTGGCAATACATAACGAACAAGCTATGTGGCGCATCTGATACTGCCATCGTTTTCTTAAAGATGAATCTACTATATAAGATGCCAATTAAACTTTGCGCGGATTCATGTTACCCCATGACAGTCAAGTACTACATGCTTTCTTATGCACTTTTGCCGATTGTCAAACCGTTTCGAATTGTCCCTCCTGTGAAGAGTCTAGACAATTTTGAAAACCCTAAACTGATTCAGAAGAATCACTACACTTTCTAGATGTCGACAAATGACTTGGAATTTAAAAAAGTATTTCCTTCATAGTTAATTTCCAAAAAACTTTGACACTGGAAATGTGCACATAATATGTATTTACCTTGATGGCATGCATGCGAATATATGTACATGATGCATATATGTATGAGTTTATTACGTAATTTAAATATTCCTTCTAGGGATCGTGCATTTAGTACGTCACGTTCAGAGTGGGGAGGGGGTTCTCCGGTGAGTGTGAAATTACATGTTAAAAGGGGTGCCCTGTAAGCGTGACATGGGCGGAGGAGGAGGGGGGATTTCTGAAAAATGGGTTTTTAGTGTGACGGTGTTACATGTATGATCCCTACCTAATTTGGGTGTTATTAGGTAACTACATTAGGAGTACCCATTGTGAAATCGTAGTTTTCATTACGAAATATAGGGCTTCCATTATTTGGTGGTGGTGGTTAACGAAACAGGAGGAGGTGGCTAATTTTTAATGTGCCTTTTCGCTAATGGTGTGAAAGGTGATTAGGGAACGAAAAGATAATGTAAACGGTTATAATCTCTTGAATGACATGACATGGGGTAAAGTGGACAACGGCCATGCATAATCGACTCCAATGTAAAAATGGGCCGGTAAGGGTTACTTTGATTCAGATTCGTGCCCCAGAGGGGAAAGTCGTGCCCCAGAGGGAAAGTCGTGACCCAGGGGGAAAGTCGTGCCCCAGAGGGGAAAGTCGTCCTTACCTTAAATCTGTCTGTAAAGTTTCTAGAGCCCGTTGATTTCAACGGGCCTTCTACGTCTAGTATTAAATGTTGGGGTACATTGTTGTCCTTGGATGTAATAGGGGAAGTGAATGAACGAATAATATTCTCTTTCTCCAATTTATGATTTGGTTACTCAAATTATCATCATTGGTAGCTACTAAGGTGCTTATAAATGTCATTCAGCTAATCCGATGACAATTTTGTACTAATAACACATAATTAATTTTTATGCAACAACAAATAAATAAATAAAAATGAAGAAAACAAAAAAGGATTTTCTTGCACAATCACAAGAAATCAATCGAAGAATTAAAGAAGTGTGCATACAACAACCAACACTTGAAATCGCCGATGATAATAATTGAAGAATATTCAAGACTCCACATTGCTCCAAACAATGGAATCGCTAATTCACAAAATATTTTTATTTTACCACCACGTGCTAGCATTTCCATACATATTCAAGTGGAAACGCGGTCTAAGAGCTAACCTCTCCATAAAAAGGTCCTCTGTCAATTAAAAGTTGTGGAAATTTTCCACGTTCATTTGTGCCGTGAACTTTGTACTCACTGCCGGATTTCTAATTCATCTCGCACCGTCGTACGTGGCAAACAAGCAATTCGATAAATTGGCATTTCATGGATTGTGGGTTTTATTTGCTGCAGGATTCATCAACTACCAACTGCCACATCTCCAGAGTTCTACAGAAGTGCTACAACTGGGAAACGGGCTAATATCGCTGGTTGAAAATTTGGAGGATGGTAATTTTATTTGCAACTTCCAATAAGTTGTTCATCGCATCATGATGTAAACAAATATTGCACAAACATGTAAACTATTTTTTTTACTTTCCAGAGCACTTTACGGATGGAGCATTTCAGACATCGCAAAAGATTAGAACCCGCATTTTGTACTATTTATGCCTGAACTGCATATCCTCAACTCCGTCCTTCTGGCCAATATTTTTCTACCATTTCCGTAAAAATTACTGGCAGCCAGGCTCTTATGTATACCATTCCATTCTTCTTGTCACAAACCAGTCAGAGGAAAATGATTTGGTTGCTTCCGCTTTCGCATTGATACTTGACATGTGGATAATGTATCATGTGTGGGGATCCTATTTCATCTCCCTTCACTTAATCCTGGCATTTATGCACACTTTCAAGACGATGACATGCATAATGACAATGATGACAGCGAATCACAATCTAACCTTAAGACGATTCTCCTGGACGGCCATTCCCACGAAAGTGAAAATACTGGAGGAATTGATGACCATCTACTCAAAGCTGAGAATCCAGACAACAGTTTTTAACAATATTTACGGAAGGTCATATGTCCCCACGACAAAAACAGCACTGGGGCTAATAATTGTGGGTGCGGTTTTCATTAGCGTGAGACTTGCGCCAAAAAGTAACGTTTTGGTAGGAATGTTTGGAATAATTTTGGTGGTTATGGGTTCACTTATTCTGGTCATGTTTATTATATTCATGGCGATGGTGAAGGAGACAAGTATCAAGTTTGGGGAATACCTCAAACAAGGCGGATTTCATGGACAGCTTGGACGGAGAATTGTTAGAACATTTAGGGTGGAAGCTGTTAAAAGTGGAGCATTTTATGACATTCAACGAATGACTTGTTTGACTGTTTTGGAAATGCTGTCCAATATGTGCGGATCCGTCTTAATCAGTGTGAAGATGTAATTGGTTTTCAGTTATAATTTTTGTTGAACATTTAGAGCCGTTCTGTGATGAAAACTGGCGTTCTTTTTAATCGTGTACTAATTTTTGCTGTCCAAGCCACTCTAGCTCGTTGGCTTAATAGTGGCATTTATTGTAATTTACGTAACGTATTTTCGTTAAATTCATTCAATTACGGCCGTATATGCATCGACTCATTAAGCCTGACAGCTCAAGGGGCGGCGCCTCTCCGCTTCTTGAATGTATGAAATGAGTGAATAATTATTGGTTTGTTTTGCTTACGAACAAAATGACTGATAGAAAACCATTGCCATTTTTCGTAAAGGTGCAGATAGGTCAAGTTATCTCGGTATCACATTTTGTTCAAACGTACACTAATCAACTTTTCTCGTAACCGATATGTAAATGTATTAAAAAATACAACAAATTTGCATGCAATATGAATCAAGTTTACCGATAAATATGAAACATGTAAACAGTAAGCGCTCATTCTGTCACGTTAGGAAGGATTGAACACTGTCAATACTGTACGCTCCCTTCAAATAAAATATGGAGTCCCTCATTCGCAAAATGTTCCTGTTTTATCGATACATGCTCGTATTTCCTGACATATTTAAATGGAAGCCGGGTCTAGGAGCTAACCTGGCCTTGACAAAGTCAACCGTTCAATACAAACTATGGATTGCATCCACTTTCATTTGCCTCGTAAATCTAATTCTTACAACCGGATTTCTGGTTCATCATGTTCCGTTTTACGTGTCCAGCAAACAGTTTGATAAACTGGCATTTCATGGAATGTGGGTCTTGTTTGAGGTTGGATTCATCAACTACCAAATGCCTCATCTGGAAAGCGCGGACCAAATGCTGCAACTTGGGAATGGGTTGGTTGGACTTGTTGAAAACTTGGCAGATGGTAACGTTGGCGACATTCAAGTTCAGTGATTTACGTAGATACTTAAATTTTACGTAATATATCTATTACCAGAGCACTTTGACGAACGCGCATTTGGAAATTCGCAAATTATTGGAACAAAGATTTTGTACTTTTTGTGTCTCAACTGCATCTCATCCACGCTATCCTTCTGGTCACCATTTTCGTCGCAATTACTGGCAACCGGGATGTTACATCTACGGACTAATTCTTATAGCAACTAATCAACCCGAGGAGCATGATGAAGTTGCCTCCGTTTTCGCGCTAATGTTTTATATGTGGCTTGTTTATCACGTCTGGGGATCATTTCTAATTTCGCCTCATTTAAACCTGGCATTTATTCACACTTTCAAAACTACTGTCATAACCATGATGACAGCAAATCACAATCTTCGGCGTTTCTCATGGACAGCGATTCCACAAACCTGAAGATTTTGGAGGAGCTCATGCTCATTTATTCGAAACTAAGAATTCTGACCACAGTTTTTGACAATATTGACATTCTGACCACAATAATGTGTATGGACGATGATATGTGCCCCTGATGAAAACGACGGTGAGCTTAATGGTGTGCGGGGCGATTTTCATCAGCGTGCGGCTGGCGCCAAAGAGCAACATTTTGGTTGCGATATTTGGGATAATGTTGGTGGTTATGGGATAAATTATTCTAGCCATGTTCATTATATTCATGGCAATGGTTAAAGAAACTAGAAGTTTTGGAGGCACCTGAGTAAAGGGGGATTTCATGGTCAGCTCGAACTAAGGATTCAGAGGGCCTGTCGGGTGGAAGCGGTCAAGAGTGGAGAGTTTTATGACATTCAGCGAATGACTTGTTTGACGGTTTTGGGAATGATGACAAATATGTGCGGTTCCGTCTTAATCAGTGTGCATGTTTAAACTGAATTGCATTCAGAATTGATGGTGTGGTAGTCCTAAATCGGTACAGGAAAATGGGAGTAACTTGACATATATTGGATTAACTTGCAACAGTACAATTTTAATTTAATAGCTAGAAATCATATATTAATTTGGATTACCATTAAGGCAATAATAAATTATTGTTTTTTTCTGTTTGGAATGTCGGATGGTTTTCCTCTTATGGCACAAGTTTTTCTACACAAGCCCATTACAGTTTCGAGTGACTAATGTCAGCATTTCTGTCAGCATTTTCGGCAAAACTATTATCTCAGCCCGCTACTTCCGTAATATAGAAATATTAGTGGCTTACATTGATTGACACAGATTGCATTATATGACATCCTCGTTACGCCTCTTGTCTCCCAATCGGCCTCTTGGCTAAAATTGAAATGGCTCATATTTCGTTCATGCTTATTAGCTGAACCGGATTATTAACGTCATAAGTAGCTATTTGACGCCGCTATGTAAATAATCGGACCACCGACATAACAACAGCACTGAAACTGAATGTCCAAGAGAGAAAATCCAAATGCAGTTACACGTTTTTAGTTGGATAATCAAAACCGAGCTGCGCATAATGGAAACATTTATTCACAAAGTTTTCGCCTTCTATTCCCAACTATTGGGATTCCCGTACAAACTGAAATGGGAACCTGGGCTGAGGATGAGACTTTCTCTTAATAAATCCTCGTGGCGATACAAAGTATGGTTTATTAGCAGCATAGCCTGTGTAGCATATTTCGTACTAATTTTGGCGTACCTTATTCATCTGTTGCCGACCTATAACAGTCGCCAGCAGTTTGATAAGCTGGCGTTTCACGGTTTATGGACCGTTTTTGCAACTTGTTTTATAAATAATCATGTGCCCATGTGGCAGGACGCAAACGAAGTGGTCCAGTTAGGAAATGGAATGGTGGACTTGGTGGAAAGCTTGGAAAGAGGTCAGTAGAAATGCAGATGTTTGAACAGGGTTTTGTAACTGAATATAAATATAACTGGTCAATTATATATTTTAGATCATTTTGATGCCGACATTTTCAAAAAGTCCCAGAGATTCCGCACTCTGCTCACCTTTTATTTCTTTGTTAACAATGTCTGTTCATCCTCAACAATGTGGACGATGATCCTGTACAGCTTTCAACGTGAATATTGGCAAGGGGGCTCCTACATTTATCGAGCAGTTCTGTCGGCCACAAATCAAACCGAAAGCGACGACATGCTCGCATCTGCTATCGCATTGACCTTTGACATGTTGCAGCTTCAGTATTCCGTTGGCGGCTTTGTGTTTTCCCTTCATCTGAATTTGGCGTTTATGCACACTTTCAAGTCGGCAGTTGCGGCGGCGATGGAAACCGAAAGTCTTCGACGCTTCGCTCTGATTCCGAATCCTAGTAAGGTTAACATTTTGCTGGAGCGTATGATGATTTACTCAAAATTGCGAATTTTAACGACAGTTTTTAATAGCGTGTATGGCCGGAATCATATTCCAACGTTTAAGTCATTCATGTGTGCTACAGTAGCAGCAGCTGTTCTGATTAGCGTACGGCTAGCTCCTAAAAGTGACTTTGTGGTTGGGATATTCGGCTCAGCAATGGTATTTGTGGGAGGAGGGTTATTGGCCACTTTCATAATGTTTACGGCAATGGTGAATGATTACAGTGTAAAGTTTGGAAGAAACTTGAAAAACGGTGCCTTTCATGGACAGCTTGCACGAAGAATCGTGCGGAGCTTTAAGGAAGAAGCTATTAAAAGTGGTCAGTTTTACGGTATTAGACGCATGACTTGTTTGACTGTCTTGGGATTGCTGTCTAATATGAGCGCCTCGCTTCTAATTAGTGTACAAGTTTAATATTTCTAACACACTTCAATTGAAATAATTTACTTCATTGAAGGATACTGATCATTGAAACGTTGTAATTGATAGTGTATGAGGTTGATGTACCTAAGAAAGAATAAATGCTAGCTTGTCAAGCCAAAATTATTAGCTACAACTTTTAATGGATGGTATGAATGGACGCGTGAGTTATATTATACGTAACATGTATGTCATTTTGCAAATTATACGTCTCAAATAAATAAACTAAAATTTGGTTACATCAATGTCATTATTTATTCATTGAAAAGTGTTTATTTAATAGTGGGCGATCAAAGTATTTATTAAAAAAATATATATCTTATTTCATTAACTGAAGGTGGAATTCGTTTGGTTCTTGGTTTGACATTGAACTGCATGCCGCATTCGAAATTTGTTGCACAAAACGGCAGAATTAAATATCTAATTGAGAGATTGTTCCGATTTTTCCACTTCAGTCAAGCCTCCTCTTACATTTTCAAATGGAAGTGTCTTCGAGTTCACACATCGCTGAAAAAATCATCCACCCACTGCAGGTTGTGGCTGGCCTCTCCTCTCATTTGCGTATTGAATTTTGTCCTCATCGCCGCAACTGTTATACATCTCGTGCCCTCATATTCTCGGAACAAGCAATTTGACAAATTAGCATTTCATACAATGTGGGTTGCGTTTTCCATGACGCTCTTTAATTACAAAGCGACTCATTTGCAAAATTCAACCGAGGTACTTCAACTCGAGAATTGTCTGCTCCATTTGGTGGCAAGCTAGGAAAATGATAATTTTGCTGGAATAAAGCCACGATACAATTCACAAAAGCTTTCTTCCTATTTTTGGTTCTGTGATAATTATATTTTTGACTTTTAGATTACTGTGCTCAGGATGCGTTTCAAAAGTCGCAGAATATCAGGAACAAGATTTTATATAATTTGTGGATAAATTGCTTATCGTCTTCCTTATTCTACTGCATTCTCATATATTACCATTTTCGCCGAGACCATTGGCAGCCGGCTCCTTTGTCTATCGTGCCATTCTATTGGCAACTAATCAGATCGAGGAAAGTGACGACCTGGCTTCCATGGTGGCATTGATATTTGACATATGAATGCTTTGTCACGTTTAAGGAGCATATCTATTCTAGCTTCGTTTAAACCTTGCCTTCATGCACACTTTCAAAACGACAGTTGTGACAATGATAACGGCAGATTACAATCTACGCCCGATTCTCTTGGACGGTGACCCCGTCTAAACTTAAATTTATGGAGGATCTGATGCTGATTTACTCAAAACTTAGAATAACCACTACAATTTTTAATAATGTTTAGGGCAAGGTTTTCGTGTCCACGACAAAGTCAAGTTTTTGTGTTTGCATTTGCAGCGCTGTCTTCATTAGTGTTAGACTGGCGCCCAAGAGTGATATCCTAGTTGGGATGTTTGGAGGGACGGTGATGGCTGTGGGATCCATTATGCTCAGCATCTTTATTGCATTTACAGCGATGATAGAATAATAGAGTGTAGAGTTTGGACAATATTTCCGATCCGGTAGTTTATGGTAGTGGCTGTGAAAAGTGGCGACATTTATGATATCCAACGAATGACTTGTTTGATAGTTTTGGGAAAGCTGTCAAAAATGTGTGGGTCCATTTTAATCGGAGTAAAAATTTAACCAGCTTCGTACATATTTCATGCAACGATAATATGTTTTAGTTTGATGGTTGCTAGTAAGTAATTGGCATGTATACGTTTTCACTGCATGTATTTACTTAAATTGCGAATTTATATAGATAATTGGTTCCAATATATATGATCGTCAGACATGGGTCTTAAGAGCAAAGTAAACATTAATAACAACATAAAAATCGTCATGTCATTATTCACTTAAATATAGATGCCATCGAAGCACATATATTAATTGGCACCCTATGACATACTGTTTTCGTCTTCGTTGCATTATGTACGAGACCGCTTATCTGGAACGCCTTAGTATTCATAAAAAAATGTCTGTGCAAGTAACCGTTCTTAAAGGATTTTTTTGCCAATCAACTAAATATTCTAATTGAGTTATCATTTGTGTTATTGTTCATGAATGACGCAGATAATTGCTTGGGTATTCATAACAAACACAACTACTGCCAAAGACCGATCACTATTCACATTGCTTAACCAAACTGCAATTTGGGTGCCTCTCTATGATTATACTAGCTTTTAGTATCGTCGTATCATCCAAAAATAAAATAAATATAGCTACATCAGTGCCATATAATACTCCAGACAGTTAAACAAATTCAAATCCGATAGCCCCAAGCAAAGGGATTCCACCCTTAGTTACTTTTCAGACGGTCGGCAGTACGCTACACCAAAATGGAAAACGTTATTCACAAATTCTTCAAGTTTTACGCTCATATTCTTGCATTTCCTTACAAACTGAAATGGGAACCTGGTCTCAGGATGAGGCTCTCACTTCAAAAATCCTCCTTGCGGTACAAACTGTGGTTCCTGCTCAGCCTATCCTGTATAGCGTATTTCATCCTAATAGCAGCCTACCTCATTCATCTGTTACCAACATACAACAAATATCAGCAATTTGATAAGCTCGCGTTCCACGGTCTATGGACAGTTTTTGCAACCTGCTTTATCAATAATCATATGCCAATGTGGCAGGATGTTAACGAAGTAGTACAGCTTGGAAACGGCATGATAGACTTGGTGAAGAGTTTGGAGAAAGGTAAGCCTTGTACTCTATTAATCATAATCAGACCAACAGGCAAACTAACATTTTTTTTTTAAATTGTAGATCATTTTGAGCCAGAAACATTCAAGAGATCACAAAGGGTGCGAACCCAAATGATGTACTATCTTTCCTTAAACCATCTGAACACATTCTCAACATTTTTACCAGTACTCTTTTACACCTTTCGTCGTGAATATTGGCAGGGTGGTTCTTACGTTTACCGCGCCGTTGCAATGACGACACATCAGGACCCGAATGAGGATACATTAGCGTCCATTTGTTCAGTTACCTTTGACATATTATACGCGCAATATGCCACAGGCGGGTTCATGTTTTCCCTCCACCTGAATCTCGCGTTCATGCACACATTCAAAACCGCAGTGGCAGCAGCCATGACCAACCGGAATCTGCGACGCTTCTCGCTGATCGAAAATCCCAACAAAATCAAAATTCTGCAAGAGCGGATGATGATTTATTCAAAGCTGCGGATCTTAACGACCGTGTTTAATAGTGTATACGGAAGGAATCATGTGCCGACGTTCAAATCAATGATGTGCTGTACAGTCGCGGCTTCGGCTTTGATTAGCGTTAGACTTGCGCCGAAAAGTACAGCAGTTGTTGGAATCTTTGGAGTCGCTATGGTGATTGTTGGCGGAGGACTGCTTGCGGTATTTATATTGTTTACTGCAATGGTCAATGATTACAGTATCAAATTTGGGAAATACCTAAAAGCCGGCGCGTTTCACGGACAACTGGCCCGTAGAATTGTGAGGAGCTTTAGAGAGGAGGCCGTTCAAAGTGGACAGTTTTATGGTATTAAACGGATGACTTGTTTGACTGTTTTGGGATTGCTGTCCAACATGAGCGGTTCCCTTCTAATTAGCGTAAAGGGCTAGACTTATCAAAACAAACATAGTTAATACATTAAGATGAGTAAAATTTCTACAACCCTAGGGTGCTACAAATTGTTGTAATGATTTGATATTTCCCAACAACGTACTAGACAACACAGAACGAAATATTAGCTATGTTATCAATTGCAAGAACACTCACAACGGTACAGCCAAATTTTATTGTTCTAAAGAAATAAATATTTCCACGTTTGCTTGAATGAATAATGTCCGTTTTATCCTCATTGCTTCATAATTCAACACAGCATTTTTTTCTGAAACATCTTGGCAACCATTCCTTTTTGCAAATAATAATTATGAAAGTATTTGTTCCTGACATACGCTAATGTCATTAAGGAGGCCCTATTATCAATTCTGGTCGCTGATTGACATATATTGTGAACGAAGATATAATAAAAACGCCCATTGCCATAAACGGACAACAATTTTATATTTGCATAACCTTATTAATTAAAGGCTTGCTAAATTGTAAGATTATTCGCTTCAAGTATATTTAATAGCGTAATGAAGCTGTCCTGACCATGCCACGGTAAATTTCATTAGTCCAATAAAATATATTGCCATTTCACTTTGGGTCCACACTAAGACGCTTAATATGAACATGGAAGCCGTGGTTCATAAATTCTTCACGTTCTACTCGTGTATGCTGGGATATCCATATCGACTGAAATGGGAACCTGGCCTTAGGATGAGACTGTCACTTCAAAAGTCCTCTTGGCGCTACAAGTTATGGTTTCTGCTCAGCTTATCATGTCCGGCGTATTTCATTCTAATTGCAGCATACCTAATCCATCTTTCGCCAACCTACAATGAACATCAGCAATTTGATAAGCTGGCCTTTCATGGATTGTGGACAGTTTTTGCTACATGTTTTATAAACAATCATGTGCCTATCTGGCAGGATGCTAATGAAGTTGTTCAGCTGGGAAACGGAATGATTGATTTGGTGAAACGTCTGGAGAAAGGTATCGGTAAAGTCTATCACACATATAATCACTATGGAAATCAAACTAACATTTTTGTTTTTATTACAGATCATTTTGAACCGGATACATTCAAAAAGTCACAAAAGATGCGCACCCAGCTGATGTACTATCTATCATTAAACAACTTGAGCTGTGTTGCAACATTTTGGCCGGTTATCCTGTACAACTTTCGACGAGAATATTGGCAAGGCGGCGCCTATGTTTATCGAGCTGTAGCAATGACAACAAATCCGAATGAGGAGGATGACATATTAGCTTCTGCAGCCGGAGTTCTATTTGACTTACTCCACATTCAATATGCCACAAGTGGCTTCATGCTTTCACTTCATCTTAACCTTGCGTTCATGCACACATTCAAAACTGCGATTGCGGCTGCAATGAAGACGCAAAGTCTTCGGCGCTTCTCGTGTGTCGAAAATCCAAACAAGGTCAAAATTTTGCAGGAGCGAATGACGATTTATTTTAAACTCCGTATTTTAACAACTGTGTTTAATAGTGTGTACGGAAGGAATCATGTGCCGACCTTTAAGTCGTTCATGTGTGCGACGGTGGCGGCTTCCGTTGTGATTAGTGTGAGGCTTGCTCCAAAAAGTACGGCGGTGGTTGGGGTCTTTGGAGTAACTATGGTGATTGTAGGCGGTGGACTACTGGCTGTATTCATAATGTTTACGGCTATGGTCAATGACTACAGTATAAAGGTTGGGAAATATCTAAAATGTGGAGCGTTTCATGGGCAGTTGGCTCGACGAATTGTGAGAAGCTTTAAAGAGGAAGCGGTTAAAAGTGGACAGTTCTATGACATCCAGAGGATAACCTGCCTCACGGTTTTGGGATTGCTGTCTAACATGAGCGGCTCACTTTTAATTAGTGTTAAAGTGTGAAGTGGATAGATACATTTCATAAGTATTTACCGAAAATAATTCTGGTTGCTCAATAATGGTTTGGTAGCATACCTTTCCTCACATCTTGTAAATTTGAATTCTTTTGTTAGTTCCTTATATTGTATACACAAAATATAAACCTGCTTAGCAATTAATGTTGCCATATTAACATAACCAACAAGATTGTTGTCATCATGTAACTTTCTTACGAAATGTGTTTAGCTTTAGCTTCAACGCGTAATATATTGTTATTGCGTTTCATTGTTTATAAGAACGTTTTCTTGAAATATGTGTCTTGACAGCTACGGCATCCCGTCATTTTTGATGGCAGTCCATATAATTATGGCCTTGTTCCGGTTCTACATATATTTTGTTGAGTACATTCCCTTCCTGGTAATTTTGCTGGTCATTGATAGACACAGATTACTATGGTCAGGGCATTACCCGAAATAAAAAACTACCGGAAGCGCGATTTATGTGAAATTGAGAAATGTGACATTTAGTTCAACTTTCCAAACACTAATCTTGAATTTTTCTATCAATTTCCGAGATAATATAATTTGACCCTTTGTTGACCCTAGAGTCAATGGTCAAAGTTGACCGAATTGACCAATAGTGCCGTGACAAAAAATGATCAGCATAAAATTCTCTATCAGATAAGCATATAACATTTTTTTGCCATAAGGATGCATTGTGACCTCATCCCCCACCATACCCGTGGGGTTGACCCCCGGAGGCCCAAAATCAATGCCGAATTTTCTCATGACCTGGGGTACCACTTTGCCAAGTTTGGACCAAATAAGTCAATGTTAACAAAAGTTACAGTGTTTACAGACTTACGGACACACAGACACACAGACAGACAAACAGATCAATCGCAATAACTACCTTTATAAGCATTTCATGCTTCCGGTAGTTAATAACTGGCTACATTACTTCAATATTGTTATTTCCAAATACTTGTTGTCGGTTGTCAGGTTGATTAAATGAGTAGTATTTAGGCATTATAATTACCTTGAAATGCGGAAGTAAATTATCCGCTGTCGTAGCAGCTCAACGTTTTCTTCCTTAGACTTATTTTGGCTTTACCACTGTGGTGTTAGGTATCGGTGATGTACATTTCACTCAAATAACTTCAATACTAACCCCTATGATTAAATTTTCATGACAAACAGTTTTGAGTCATTCAGCACATTTAGCGAACCTTACACAATAATATTTACCTTGTCAATCGACAAATCCCAGATGACAATTTATGTCAATTGAGAACGACAACATTTCCTCCTTCCTTGTTATTGCTTACGTGTAGCAGCTCAATGAATCACATATAGACATTCAAGCACTTGGATTGCCGTAAAGCACAAGATCGCATATTCTGTCAATCAGGTTGAGAAAAAATGATGGAAACTTTTGTTAAGAAATCATTCTCCTTCTTCCACCTAAATTTGGCATTTCCGTACAAAGTCAAATGGGATCCTGGACTGAGGGCCACACTAACTTTGCATGGAGCGAAAGCACAAAATATTTTATGGTATATCGCATGTGTCATTGCAACAACAAACTTTTGTACTACCACGGGTGCTTTAATCCATCTTCTTCCCACTTACACGAAAAGCAATCAATTTGATAAACTGGCATTTCACGGGATTTGGATTGTGTTTATGTCGTGTTTTGTAACGCAGCAGCAGCCGCATTTACAGTGCCCCTCACAAGTGATGCAGCTCGGCAATGGCATCGTCGGCTTGGTCAAAAATCTGGAGATCGGTAAGGCTTTCCAGATGTGTTGTCTGATAGCATATGCTGTCATTTTGATTCACTCACATGATTATTTTTGCTTTGTTTTGAATGTAGATCACTTTGGTCCAGGAAGCTTCAAGAAGTCAGAGCAAATTAGGACGCGTATAATTTTCTTTTTGTGTGGAAACGCATTTACGTCATTGCTCACGTTTATGCCACTGGTTTGCTATCACTTCCGTTCGGAATATTGGCAAGGTGGCTCCTACCTCTACCGGCTGATTCTAATAGTGACAAGCCAGTCTGAAGAAAATGATGGATTAGCTTCTATTCTGGCTTTGGCATTTGACTCGTGGCTTATGATCAGGATCTGGGGCGGCTACCTGTTTGCACTTCATTTGAACCTGGGATTCATGCACACATTTAAAACAACAATATCAACTATGATATCTGAAAAGGTCAACTTACGTCGTCTATCTCTGGCTTCAAATCCATCCAAGGTTAAACTTTTGGAAGTGCAAATGTTAATTTACTCCAAGTTAAGAATTGTGACCACACTGTTTAATAACGTCTTCGGGGAAAGTTATGTGCCCAGTATAAAGTCAATTGGTTGCGCTTGTGTTGCGGGATCAGTATTTATTAGCGTCAGGTTGGCACCAAGGAGCAACATTCTGGTTGGAATATTTGGAATTGCAATGGTTCCCTTGTCCTCATTTTGTCTAATCATGTTTATTGTATTCACGGCAATGGTTAACGAGTATAGTGTTAAATTTGGAAGATACTTGAAAAACGGTGGATTTCATGGTCAACTTGGCAGAAGGATCTTGAAGACGTTTAAAACTGAAGCAGTTAAAAGCGGGCAATTTTATGACATCCAAAGAATGACGTGCTTTACGGTTTTGGGACTACTGTCCAACATGTGTGCATCAATGTTGATCAGTGTCAAAATCTAGTTCAGTTAATGGCGGCAGTTCCGACTGTTTTAAACGAATTGACTTCGCATGGAATTTTCGAACCTTCAAGTTGGCGTCGGAATAAATTTACTTGCAAGTGGATTTTGGAAATGTATTTCTAATGTTGGGTTTAATGAATCGACAAATGTTTTATTCAGATGCGAGGCGGAAATACCTACCACGTAATTCATTTGATGTGTTGAGGTAGAAAAGCAGTAATTAAACCAACCAACGTACCTCATTTTGTTGATTAGTTACTCGTTATCCTGTTACATTTAATGATATTGCAAAACCTTCAGTAGAAAGTAATAAAAGTATACGTATCATGAAGGTACAATTAAATATATTGACGATTGCACTCCCACACATTGAGCATGATCGTTCATGTGCTTCATCCATATTGATGTCGCGGCTGTTGTTACATAGCAGAGAAGCTTAGTAGCATTCCATTTTTCACTTGGTTTAACGTATTTGCCACCTGAATTTGATATTACACATGCGATATCACGAATGCCTACGATTGAATAATCCATGGAACCTGAAATTACCAGTTCATACTTTTCCAACTGTTCCCTCCTATTGGTCGACATGGCAGACTACATGAAAACGGTTTCTCGAAATTGTGTCTCAAAATATTCCAAATATTTGCTAACGGCGGTATTGCAACAAAAACCGGTGCTGAAAAACAGAAAGAGAAGCTGCTGGAGAACGGACCGAAGGCGTTCACTTTTGAAAGTCTCAAAGCAGCGTCCGTTGGGTGCACCCGTGCTGGGACTGGGTGTATTTACTTCGGAGCTTTGGTGGCATTGTCTAGGCTCATTGAAGGAAAAGTACATTTCAGCATTATTAATTTGTGAATGAAATCATGTTTACATCAAGCAGCATATTTCATATATTATGTACCTATCATTGCGAATGCAATACTATCCTATTTCTCTCTCATGGATGCCTATGACGGTGACTGAAGGAGGACGATTTCAAATGTAAATATAATTTGTAGAACGCGAAGTGGAAAGGATTTCGTGATTGAAAACAGGTTTAAGCCGGTGAAGCCCAGTTCCTCTGTCCTTAGCTTTAGTTCGCACCGCTCAACCTGTAAGGTTCGAATTTAGTCATGTAAAAATAAACCCGATTCAAATGTAATAATAATATGGCATAATTTGACAACACATTTAAATACAATCACACGCCTCTTTTGTCAGAGATGATGTTGGACACCTTTCAAGAATCTCTGCAAACGACTCAATGTGCTCATTCACTTTCCCCAGACATATGAAGGTCCCCATAGATCTCGCGATCATGTGCGCAAAAGACCAGGAAACGTAAACTTCCTTCCATTCTTGGGCGTCGTAGCCCCACGCGGTATACACCATCGCTGGGCGAAATAAATAGTTCAGATGAACTCCCAGAAAAAATATGTCGGTTAACAGACAAGCAAATATTAACGGCGACAGCAAGTGTGAAAATTTCTTTAAAAGCTGCACTAATGTTTCATGATCTTTAACAATTAAATGCCAGATAATCTTGTCCGACTTTCCATTCATCATGGTGACCACCGTCATCATTGCTTCATTCTGCGCCTTGAACTTTCTGTAAATCACAATGGCAACAATGGAAATAAACAGGTCGCCATAGTTCCAGGCATAATATGTCAATCGATTTCCGGCAAATAGCGCAATAGCCACATATTTTTGATAAGGAATGACGTTGACGTAGGTCCTCATGTGGAAATTCCAATAGGTTGGCCAGTACGCCGTTTTATTATTGCTCGTGTCGATAACCTCGACATAGGTAATCATGTGGAGCAAGGAGTTCTCGATAAGTGCTGACACCAGGACTATTATCGCCAATATATTTAACTTTGTCGGAAGATGGCCGTCTTCTTTAAAGTATCTCGTCTCCATTTTCTCCCATAGATTTAGACAGTGTATTAATTTGTCGGAGTTGCGGTATAAAAAGTAGACGACGTAGAAACCGATCCCGTTTAAAATAGGCGTACGAACCATCCGTGAAATTGATAGTGGATTACTGTCCACTTCTTCCGCGATAAGGACAACGTATACGGATAAAAGGAACTGGAGCCCTAGAACGGCTAGGGCGACAACCGGAAGTATACCGGAAATGGACAGCTTTCTAGATTTAAAAAAAAATGTGTAATACATACATATTCAATTTAATACTAAGCCGCGAAAACTATTTCACAAGGATACCTGACACTAAGGTCGGATGCGTTTCTTCCAAAGAAGACTCCATTGATCGGCACAAATCCTACCAATTTTCCCAAGCACAGTAACAATCTTAAAGATTTATACATCGTGTTTCCACTACAACTTCCTGCTTTGCACTTGGAAAAGAATGACTCATTCCGACAGTCCTGCTGGGTCAATCGAACTGCCCATGCTTGCATTCCTTCGGTACGCCATCGATGATTTAGCTCATAAATGCTCATGGCAATGGTAACGATGTATGCATATTGAAATAGAGATGTTTTAGGAAAGGATCAATTTTTATATATAGTTTCTTAGTCAGTTAAGTATTTTTTCAAAAAGAAGAAATGCTCAATACCATGGTACTTTAAACTAAACAGAATGGCTACTAAATGGTCACCCTGAATGGCTACACTTAAACAGCGTACGTGACATGTAAAATTAGGTTTTTGGTAACGTCCTATGAGGTCATCATTTCATAAGAATGATCAGAACAGCTCAAATAATACATTTCTGGCAGCACCCGTTTCATTACATTTATTATTTTCATGTAAAGTGTAATATTTTATTCAGTTTATTTCACACATTTTCAATAGCAAATGAATGGCAGCTACACATTAGCTGGTCAAGTTACAAAAATGCGCAAAACGGCATGTTTACAGATTCACAAATTACAAGGTGACATTTATAAATGGGCGCTATAGGCGTTTATTCAAAACACGCTAGATGATTGACATATTTCTGTGGGCTGGCTTTGAACAAGTAATTACTGAACACACCTTACAAATTCTTTCATAAGTTGTCAATATTACGAATCACCCGACCTTTAAACGAGTGCATTGCAAGTAAACATTTTTAATTTCGGTTTCTGACTACATGACACGATAACTACTACAATAATATATTGATACAAACGCGGGGTAACAACGGAATGTACAAAAAATAGTGTAATGTTAAGCCAAAGCCAACATGCTTTTAATAATTAATTAAAAATTGATTAGCACTGATATTCCACTCGGCCACTGGGACCATGTCATTAATTAATTCATTATAATTAATTTAAATCTGAACACTTTAATCAATCTCAGGCAAGGAGAAATCACTGTCACCATTTGCGGAGCTCTCCGCCTCCTCTGATCCTGTAGAGGTTTCCACTATCATCCCCTCCAATTCAGGAGCCGGCATTGCAGGTGCTTCAGCAGTCTCATGCTGCCCCGTTGAGAAGGGATCCGGTGTTTCCTCCCGGTAACCGTTCTCGGAGGTGTCCTCATCCTCACCCGCGAGATCCTGACCTCCAGATAAAATGGCTAGCATTTCCTGATGCTTTTCGATAACTTGGCGATGGACTTCAGATAACAGCGGTGCTGAAGCAGGATAAGCTCGTAGAGGAAGTATCAACTTCAAGCCCTCCATAAAGTTATGTCCTAAGGTTATCCTGATTTTTTCCTTGAGAATGTCTGGGAACGACCTCCTCGGGTAACAAAATCGGATGCCTCCAATACACAGAATGAGATGGGCCGTTAGCTGGGATCCATTTGGGAAGCTGGAAGAACAACGCTTGCAGGTGAAGGGGAGCTGGGAGGAGGAGGGGGCTCCTTCTCCACCGCCTTTTCTGGACCTTCGCTTTCGAAGAGTCCGGAAGAGTCTAGAGTACATCTTCTTCTTGTCCGAACGCGATAGATAATTTTGGTTCTCCTCCCGGGTTACCAGCCTACTTCCGGTTGCGTGAGGAGGACGTCCAGTGATACCCGCAGATCCCTTGTCATTGATAACATGACTTGCTGACGAGTTATGCCGCTCACGACAATGATTTGCTGTTAGAAAAATAATCGGAATATTAATTTAAAAATAATTAATTAATTTGTAGTAAATTACAGTTAATTGTTTAAGAGCAACTCACAAAGGTGACTGGTGAGTGGCGTCTTTGCAGAGACGACCCTCGATCGAGATTCCTCCAACTGAGCCTCGAGTCGAATGGCAACTTGCTCCATTACTTTCGCAGGTCCTGAGTAGCGCACCTTTCCATCAGGTCCCAAGATTGCCGTGTCAGTCTTAAGAATTTCCCATGACCTATTATACCCCGCGACAGATGATGGGTTATCTGGAACTATTCGCTGCTCCGACACCACCGATTCCAATCCACCACCACTCGCACGGACAGGTAGTCCTCCAATGCCGGGGATCACCAAAGGCTTTAAGTTAAGGTTGATAACGTTCTTCGTCTCCGTCGTCCTGGTGCCACTTTGAACAAACTTGCCATCAGAGGAGGATGATGATAGGCCTTCTGGACTCCGCATTTCCTGGATAACCTCCGCAAGCTGCTTGTACCAATCAGCCTCAGATATTACCCTTTGTGACTCGACAAGGTCGTCAAGGGAGAGATTGTCGATATCTCCGGAAGGTGATGGTACCCTGGCGTTGATAAGATCCAGATACGGACAAGGGTCAATCTCGTACTCAACAGTGGGTTCCGACGAGGGGACAGGCGCCTGACGCTTGCAGTACTTGAGTTTGTGCGTGAGGAAATCGGGGAGGGTCCGGAATATGCTCCGACAAACGCGGCACTCCATGATGACCTCGCACTCATTTTGTACGAGCCTCTTTGACTACAAAAACATGTCATAAAATTACGTTAGTAAGTTAATTAAGGTAAGACTGTACACAACAATGTCAGTTAACTTTTGAAGCTAAAAGTAGGCACGTCTGGCCTTCGCTTACTTGACGGGAGCCCTCCTCCACAGCGCGGTGCAGCGTCAGGTAATCACTTGGAGGTGGTCGTAAACTGGACACCTGCTGGTTCTCAGCTCCTCCTCCATCCGCAGCTCTTCTGGAACCACTCGTAACTCTACCTCCCACATGAACACCGGCCTTGGAGGTGGTGTCGACTAGTCCACTTCCTACAAGTAATCTTCTTCTGGTAACTGGTCCTACGAAACCAGCCG
Source organism: Sinella curviseta (assembly GCA_004115045.4). NCBI lineage: Eukaryota > Metazoa > Arthropoda > Collembola > Entomobryomorpha > Entomobryidae > Sinella > Sinella curviseta. The sequence goes on from CM023203.3 coordinate 16,384,564, forward strand.
CTCCATCAACCTCCATCATTATCCTCCAACCTCCAAGGCTAATACTAACTAGGTTCTTGTAAAAACATAAAAAGGGAGCACTTCAGCAAACACCTTTGTTTAAAAGTTAGAGCACAAAAACGAAAAAGTGTCAAAACGTCATTGCCGTTAAACGGTGACCTTTGACCCCAAAACGACCTCAGTTCTATGTGCTACATTCATAGACGAGTCGAATGATATGTCACTTGCTATTTGACCTCGTAACGGTTTCTAACCGTTACCGTTAGCATATGGGGTTGGCCGTTTAAGCAGGAGAGCATAAAACAAAAAAAAATATTTGAAATCGCCGTTACCGTTAAACGATAACCTTTGACCTCAAAATGACCTCAGATCTATGCGTTATATTCATAGACGAGTCGAATGATATGGCACTTGCCATATGCTACCATTGAAAAAAATTGACCTCGTAACGGTTTCTAACGGTTGCCGTTGACCTACAACGCTGAAAATCAATGCAGCCCGTCCCTATGGGCTTAGGAATCCATTGCAAAAAACAGAATTCAAAAATTCCTCTCCGTTCGAAAGATATCGCGCTCACGGACGGACGGACGGACGGACGGACGGACGGACCGGACACACAGAACGAAATTATAAGGTAGCACAAGTGCTCCCTAATAATCATCAACGATTAACCAAGTTGAGCTGCATACCAACCTGTTCGGAAAGTCCAGAAAATGTTTCCACAATTAAATTTAAGAACACGCCACAATCCATCGTCAAATCAATAATTTTCTAGCATACACAATTAACTAAGTGTTTACAATTATTAGGTACTTACTTTCTTGATGAATGCCTACCACTTTCACCTTTGAACCTGTCCTGGACGAATAACACCGGATCTCGAACCTTTAATTAATTATAATCAGTGAAAAACACAAAAAATATAAGTCAGTCATCATTAATTAACTAACAGCTGGTTTCATTTAATCCCAGGGAGAAGGGACAACAACAAAAAGGAAGTAGATTGTATTATGCAACAGCTGTCATTTTTGTGTTTTTGACGTCAAACTTAGCAAATAAAATTGCTGATGATTTTAAAAAAATGTCCCGCTGGTTTAAATTGAGTAGTTTACCTATCACTTACACAACATCGGTTTGAAATAGCCAAAAAGAACATTTTGGGGTGCGTTGAGATTATCAGAGACACCATTTAGAGGTTGACAACAATTACGTTTATTTTTGTGGCATGACAGAACCCAATATAGGTTTGTCATGCGTTTTTTTAAAAGGTTGATTAATGATGCAATGAAATAACAGTTTTAGGTTATTAGGATGGTTTACAATAACAAAAAAACAGACTGGCATATTTTCCTGGGTTTGTAAAAAAAGGAGTTGCTTTAAAACTTCACTAAATGTCGGAATGCTGTGCCTTTAATCGTGAACAATAATTATTCATGTTGCCCACAAACATGTTGACAAAAATAATCATATGCAGTCATTGCCCTTCAAATAGAAAGGTCAATAGTGTTCGGTGGCATTTACAATAGTTGGCAATACTTTTTGTAATTCGCATGATATCGCATTTTATTAGATGGTAACAAAAATAGTAAAAGTTCATGATAAACGTATGCTTATTCTTTATCTATCGTGTTCACATAATATGTAATTCGATTACAAGACTTATATACATAACTACAGCATCAGGATGTAATTATTGTTACGCTAGCGATGAGCTTCCGTCTAAATGGGCGACTGTAGAAGCACCATTTCGAATGTAAATATTACATGGAATACATACAGGACAAATGATTTGGTAATTTTGAACAAGTCGAGGCCATGGAATCCCAGGGTCTCCGTTCGAAGCTTTTGCTCACATCGTTCCACCTAAAGGACCAATTCAGAAACGAATATATATAGTGTTTGCCGTAACTTGTATTAATAATGCTAGAAATACAAACGTAAAAACAGATCCCTTACCTCTTTAGTAAGAGCAGAAACGGGACAAAGTTCAAGAATGTCACTAAACTTGTGAATATGCTGATTGACCTTCCCGCAAAACACAAACATTCCAAATGATTTTGTTAGCATGTGAACCAGCGCCCAAGAGACATAAATACTCTTCAATATTTTGACCTGATGGCTGAACTCTCCGTAAATCAAGACAGGACGGAAAAAGTAGTTGATGTGCATTCCAAGGAAAAAAGTGTCCGTGAAAATCGCCGCAAAAATTAGCGGCGCCATTAAATCAGAAAGTCGAGTAAACTGCTTTACCAATTCTTCGTGGTCATGCACAAACGATATCCACAATAACCTATCATTCTTTTCTTTTAACGATTCAAGCTTGACCAGTATTTCCTCATTTTGGTCTCGAAATTTTCTCGAAATTACAATACTGACCACCGAAATTAGAACGTCGGCAAAATTCCAGGCGTACCAAACCAGCTTGTTCCCAATCAGCAAAAGCACGGCAATCGGGGCGCTATATGGAATCGTGTCTGCGTAGGTGGACAGCAAGTCATTCCACTGGGCGTACAAATGAGACCCGTTTTCGTGTTCATGTTTGCTGTTATCGTCCAGAACGCTTATCAAATGTAGTAGCGCGTTTTCCCCGATACATGACACCATCATCATTCCAGACGCTATGTTCAGCTTTGTAGATAACCTTGAATTAGTTTTATGGTAGCGAATTTTTGCACGATCCCATTTAACGATGCAAGTAATGAATGATTCCGCATGTTTGTAGAAGTAGGTGATAACGAATATTCCGAAGCCTGTGTAAATGATGTCCCGGAGACTTTTTGCGATTGCAAGTGGATTGCTGTCGATTTCGCGGAGAACGAAAATGTAGATTGCGAGTCCCATTTGAGCAAGCAGAATTGATAGGACTAGAAGCGACACAATTCCAGAGATTGAACATCGTCTTCAGAGAGAAATTCATTGAATAGTATGAGTTTTTACATGACACATATCAGAATATATCGTAATTACAAGTCAGTGGCAATTACAATTATCAATTATTTACCTGACAGAAAGGTCAGAGGCTTTATTTCCGAAAGGTAAGCCAGTCACAGAGAAGAATCCAATAGCCTTTCCGAAGCACAGCAGAAATTTCAGGGATTTGAACATGGTCGTACCAGAGTTGGCTTCCTCATTTTCATACCAGGAATGGTTGTCATTACGACGATCCTCTTCGTTTTGGATGGGGACGACCCACAACTTAATTCCTTTGCTGTTGAAGCGATCCATCGAGTTGGTGATTATCATTGGAATAAACTGGAATTGTGTAAGCTGTCTGGCAGAAAGTTATTCCAAAACTGATGTAACTTCACATGTCTGCATCATCGCTTTAATAAATATTTTGGAAGTGTGCTGTCAAAATCCTTTTTATAAGACAAGATATCTGATTGAGTCGTTCGTTAATGGGTTAGTGGATTATTATGAGCTTACATTCTTGTAGTCGCTGGCGAAGCATAAGAAATTTGTTATGCGACGAATGTTCTTTAAAAACAAACAATATTTTCTCCAAAGAGGTCCTAATTGTTGGACACTTTACTATAGCTGAGGTCTCATAGGGAGAAATTGTATGTGCTGTTATTGCGCATGTTGTTTTCAAAAGTAAACTCGGATAAGCGAAAACAAAAGTTCCAAATATGCGAACAAAAATTTGTGCAGCCAATGGAAAATTTGCAGGATTCATTTATTTGGATTGCGGCCATTAAGTGACGACGGTTTTGTTTTCTATGAATTATCTGGAAAAAACCATTTAGCGCTACTGAAGTATCAATTGATTCATTTATTTCATGTAAATAGTAGCTATTTATTGGTCCAACTAAATCCAAATATACATATACATTAGGACCTTACATCCTATGAATCGGCACGCTCCCGTCACTTCTAATTTCGTCCCACAAAAGTAACTTATAGAATGTGTGAATTTCTGTGAATTTCTAAAAGCAAAATTTCCTTGGGGATTTGCGACGTTTGTTACATGCCCCGTGGAACGGTATTTACTAAAGTGATGAATTCACTTAAAGTTTATTGTGATGATTTATCCCGCGGGAATCGTTTGTGCTGGAATTATCCTGTAGTCGCTGCCAATGGACGCCACAAGACTGCACATTACCATCAGCACAGAAAAGAGGATTATAGATGTGATCCATAAACCGATCCAGAATGATCCTGTCTTCTAACAAATGAAATGACAGAATGAAATTATTATTTTTAAATGTTATACCTTGTGAACGTACATAGTATCAATTGAAAAATATGTACAATAAGAGTACCCATATGTAGGCATTTACTAGCCGGCAAGCACAGACTAAAACAATGCAAGCTGCAAGAAAAGTGCTAACCACAACCAGCAATTCTCCAAGGGAAACTAGAAAAAAATAATAAAAATCCCACTTGATTGAAAAATTAAACCACACGTAAAATGATTTGAAAGCGCTTTAGAATCTTGAGTAGGTTACCTTTGTCAATCGTACAAGTTTGACCCGGATATTCCGTTGTATTGGCAACGTTCTCCGTACAAACGAGAGAATATTTAGAACCACGAAACTCCATTTGGGTTGAACACTCTGCGCAATATAAAATGTAAAATCCCACGAGTACTTTCTCTCTCTCAACTTGTAAATGTTTGGAATCAGACTGAAACAGAAACGCGTCTTGGCGCATGCATGTCAATGATAGATCACCGACCCGCACCCTATTAAAACCCTGTCGGAACGTCTCAGCATTTCTCAATTTTATGAAACAACACAGCATTTATCCATCTGCACAGATCGTTTCTTGACGCAATTTTGTAGCTTTTGACTTAAATTTATGCATGGTTTGAATGTGAGTATGCTAAACATCTGTCCGCATATAGTAAAACCTATGGGAAAAGCTATCATTGTAATATCAAACGATATGAGTATTTCAAATAGGCTAAATATCAATAAATTATGTATATATCGCTTCTTCATTTCCCATATGTAAAATTCTGCGAATTGGCACAATGCCAATTGACGAAAGGGCAAAAATACATAAAGAAGTGGCAAAGAGCAAAAAATGATGCTACATTGACGGAACGGAAGAATTTTTTTGATGTATGCCGATATATTTGCTCCTATAATGAAACAAAACAAGTGATACAATCATCGGGTGGGCTGTCCTTCTTATCAAAGACATTGTTGCGTGAAATTGTTAAAACACTTTACAATATTTTTTCCGGCATGTTCCAATAATTTATTCAGTTAAAATTTAGTGACACCAAAAGATTATGAATTCCATCATAAATCAGGCTACCATGAGCAAAAAAGTTTCTCCAGTTTCCCGAAAAGCGTCAAACAAAAATGTACAAAGATTGCGCGATAGAGAACCGTTAGAACAAATCTCGTGACACTGATAATGTAGGTCATCTTTGTGATGACCATGAGACCAGCAAAAACGGTGTTACAAATTATCCATCCCGCAATGTCGACTCGGCCTCTGCTTCCACACACATTCTGTAAAATTGAAAATACAGTAATAAATGCAAATTTGGAACAAAAAATATATTATCGCATTTACGAAGAAAGGAACAATTACTGTTTGAACAACTTACCACTTTAAATGCCATTAGCAACTTTATTACAGCCCAAAGGGTGATAGAAATTGCCAAATCCACGGTAATTACTGTTGCCCAAAATGTCACTTGGAAATCTGAAGTCAAATGGAATTTAATAAACTTTAATTCTATATGGTAAGTATAGCCAAACAATGGACAGTCAGCATAACATGAACTTTGTTGCAAATAAAACTTTGTCGCTGTCAACAAAAGGCACTACCTTTGTCATGAATAGAACTTTCACTGTAACAATCGGTCCGATTTGTAATTCCTTCCATGTCAACGACACGAAAATCTATTGCCATCGGGATTACTGCAGCCACGCAAACAAAAATGGAAAGGACCTTCAACAATACGATATGTACATAAGATACATTAAACATTTGTATCACTAAAATAGTGTTGGTTTAAAAATTTATAATCATTAGGACAACTTATTACCAAGTTGATAAGCGTCCCAAAACTATTGCTGAAATTATCCTTAGGATACACCATTTTCCTGCTCCTGTTCACACTATGATCACATGAATCCATTCGGTCCACTCTACTGATGTCCACTGACACAATGCATTACTTTGCTGATGATTAATTTGAAGCGAATTGGGATTGATCAAATGACTCACTGTGAAAGATGAGCATATACCCCTTTTTCTCTTGTTTACATTTGCGTGGGATATCAGAGCAGATGAAACCTGATGAACTCGGAAAAAGGGAATGAAAATCATTTTACGACAGCTCGTAATTATATTTTTGTCTAAACTGGTGCATTTTCGTGTGTAATACTACTGTTTGGAGTAAGCTATGATATTGCTGCCATTTGCTTGTTTATCTTTTTCCAATTCTTTGAAAGAATAACAAATAGAGATGGCATTTGTAAATTCGTTTTTGTTGTGCATGAAGTGAAATCGTCAGTGATTTTATGAGTCGTGAGAACGCGTGTCTACTCATTTCATACTGTAACTGTTTTTGCTCTGCGCTTTGTAGTTATATTAAAAGTTAAGGAACAAGTCAAAGATTCCAAATACTCTTTTGCATAAATATGTATTTCCATGCACAAGCATAGACGCAAAAAAGTAAACAAAACGATATACTTGCAATGAGAGGAACATACAAAGTTGATTCAATTTGTTGCAGTCATGACATTTTCCCAACACACTTCATTCAGTGTAATTACCTCCAACCGACTTCTGAATTTCCTAATGCATGTAATCATTATCAATTTATTTATTCAAGTAATACTACATTCACATAAACCAGTACAAAGTGTATCTTAATCTTAAATGAAACTAGTTACTAGTTCACGTTGATAATAACAATGTGTGTTTTAGCTAGTATTACAAAAAAGGTCAAGATAAATTTAGCCTACTTCGACTTTATGAATATCAGGTTTCATGTCGTCGGGATCAAGCTCGACCTTAACCGCTCTCTCAGGGACAGTTTCTTCAACATAATCAAACTCCCAAGTAATAACTTTCTCGTCTACTCCTCCGTCCTCAACTTCTTCGGTCCACTTGCCAGAGACATGCCCTTCAACTTCATCTTCATTCGCTTCCCTTTTAATTTCGTGCATTCTCATTTTGTGCCTGTTCAGATTCCCTTTACTCCCAAACTTCCTCCCACAAATGCCACAAGAATGAGGCGAGTTTCCGGAATGCCTCCTCAAATGATTTCTCAGCGCAGTCCAATGCGAACACTTTTTCTTGCAAATCTCACACTCCAGATTATCCTTCGTCCTGTGACGACCCTGATGCTCCTCCAAAAGCTGCTCAGTCAAGAAGGTATACTTACAAATCTTACAAGAAAAATGAACGAAACCGTCGTATCTTTTCTGATGCTTTTCCAAGCTTAATCTTTCCAAAAATCTACACCCACACACTTTGCACTCATATTCCAACTTTCCACTGTGAACCTTTTTGTGCCTCCTGAAACCTGAAACAGATCGAAATGACTGGAAACATATTTCACATTTGTGCGGTTTCTCGCCCATATGACTTTGGATATGACTTTCCAGTAATGTCTTGTCGTTACACGGTTTACTGCAAAGTGGGCAGATTAAACATGCACTATTTCCACTATCGTGAGAATTTTTATGACGACGAAAACTGGTGCTGTTTGGAAATGATTTAGGACACTGGTGACAAATAAAGGGCCTTTCACCTATGTGACTATTCAGGTGCTCCTCCAGATTCCTCAAGTTCCTTAACTTCCGGTTACAGAATAAACACTGGTATTTCTCTGAGTGGAGAATTTGGTGCCGTTTCAATTGCAGTATTTCCGTGAAACTCTTTTCGCAATTGGAACATGAATATAGTTTGTCTTTTGCGGCATGAACACGATTATGATGAACCTTAAGGTCATATTGTTTCGGAAAGGCCCTGTCGCACAAATTGCACTTAAACGGTTTTTCGCCTGTATGAACAACGAGATGGGCTCGTAGATTACTGGCTTGATTGAATGACTTATGGCACAAGTCACATGTGAATGGCTTATCGCCAGTGTGAATTAATTGGTGGATATTTAAGGACTGCAAGGTGATAAGAGTTTTCCCGCATTCGTGACATTGAAAACACTTTTCAGCGCCGTGACGTTTCTGATGAGCAGCGAGGTCACTTGGGAAAGAAAATGTTTTTGGGCAGTGCGCACATTTGAGTGTTTTTGGTTTGTTTTGATGTATTCGCTGCAAATGACTGGTTAGGTTTTGTCGGAACCTGAACTGCTTTGGACATTCTGAGCACTTGAATATTTTATTGTCACTCGTGTTAACGTCCTCCATCTCCAACTATTCCAAATACAAAAATTGACGATGGATTTTGACGGCTTTGTTTGTTGTTGTTTTGTTCAAGACAGAACAGATGATCAAACTTATGCACACAACTTGAACAAGAGCAACAAAAAGACTAGCCAAGTGAAAAGAGATTATGTTCAGGATGCACGCTTCTTTCTTTTTTGAGAGCTCACCGGTAATATGCTTTTATGCGTGTGGTGGAACACAGTGTACAAATCTCATTTTGCTTGACTTTGTTGCCATAGCATCGGTTTATTCTGTTTTTTCTCTGACATTTCACTGCGAGTGCGGACGCATATTGCGGCATAGATAGTCGTCTATAATTTGGAATTCAAAACTGTTTCATTATTGATGCAACAAGTGTTTTAAAACAATTGCAAACACATAAAGCATTATGTTTCATGCCGCACATTAATTGGTACATCATTTTACACATGCCTTTTTCCCGTTTATTCTGATTGACAGTCGGTTTTGTACTTTGTGCAGCGTCAAAAAGGACACTTCCGATAGTCAAATGAAGTCGTTGGACGTTTTAATGGGCAAACATGCATCACCATTGGCACTTTCACGTGGTGGGAAACTTCTGACTAACCTTATTTCGGCCACTGGTCCTACTTCATTTTGTTGTGTATTTACTTTAGTTCTCAGAATAAACAGCAGTTCAGCGTCTGGAGTACGTTTTACTTCTACTTGAAACGTAAATGTCAGGAAAATATTGGAATTTCGTAGTCTTAAACATATTCCGTGCCAACAGCCTTCTTAGTGAATAGTTGCGCATAAAACTGACTCACGTCATATATTACAATAGTTAATCGGGAACGAGTAAGGCGATCAGTGATAGCGATGACTAATGTTTGAAGTTGATTCTTTCCAGCCACCACTTATTTTGATAAATTTTAGTAGTCCTATGATTAGTAATACATTTCGTTGTTTGTTGCGTATTTGTATTGTAACGTTCTTGTATTTGTTCATTATTTCTGAATGCTATGTTTGAATTGATGAATAACGGTAAGAACATAGACCGTTTGCATATTTCGTACTTACATTACGCTCATTATCAAGTTTTGTGTTCATTATTTTAGTGATTTGTAGCATATTTGAGTAGTAGAAAAATATTAAAATCCCTGAGGGCCCGATCGAGTAGACTATTGACACATTGGAATCACATTATAATTCGATTACGTCTGTCGCATTTGGAGTATCATCTGATATTGATGTATAAAATTTGCCGTATTATTCCTATAGCTAGCAGGCATTGCAATATCATATTTCAGACAAGTGGAGAAATTATTTGATAGAAATTTAGAGTAGATTTCGTTTCCCGGCGCAGAAACACACTTGTTTTTAAGCAAAGTATTTAACTATGGCTAGTCGATACAATCCACTCGTAGTGCTCATTCTGTTACAAATTTTACTTCTTCAGACTTGTACAAATACTTTTTCCGTTGACGCTGTACCAGACACCCCGATTCCAATAATCGTCACCGAGCAAATTCGTGACATCTTGACAAATCTTGCATGTACCGTTGAGGTGCTAATTGAGCAGCTGGCAAACGGTAATAACGCTGCCTCAAGAGCCCAACTTGATTTACTATGGGGCGCCATCCCCTGCTGCCCACAGCTGCAAAACAATCATAAAATATCTGTAAATCTTACGCTTGGTTACAACTACTTTAAAGTATTCGGTGTATCAAAATTTAGTCGTACGTGTACAGTTCAAATTTCGCTACAATCGCAAGATGCTGTCGCGGAATATTTTCAACACGGCGAGATCATTTATGAATCGATCTTGCCCAAATATCGGAGCATTACAACTGACATATTCTCTCCGCTCTGGTGGTCAATTCAGGACATGGATGATCGTGGCGATCATCAACGACGAATAGGACCGAATTTCGTTCTATCTATGTTGAAAAAATCTGAACGTATGGATGCTAATGCGAAGTATTTTGTACAGTTCCCATGGATCTTAACACGGTCACAATTGATTATCCTATTTCTTCAGGACGACCTATATGCTGGGTCCAGGTATAATTGGTACACTAGATGTCCGATATGTTCTACAACCGAATTGGTTTTATCGCTAACCCCATCAATATATAACTACAGGAAAGCAGACAAACTTGCAGTTATTCTAAGTTTAGCCATCATTATTCCATTTTCACACCCAACAAACACATTTGCAGTTGACATCTTCTCCACCATTAAATCTAATAGAAACCTTAACTATCTTGGAGACTATCAATCTAATACGCGACTTAAGCCGTTCAAATGTGGTGAACTTGTCAAAACACTTAAAATAGGAAAGGTGTCAAATTACATGGGCGTAGACGATTGTATCCGGAAAATGTTTCGAGATCACGAAGGAAACAATTCGACTCTTGGTTATGACTATGTAACTGGAAGCCTAAAAGTTTCTGATACTTCATACGACTCTTACATCAGGGACGGAAAATCTAATACTGTAATTCCGTACGGAGTTGGATCCGATGGATTAAGATTTGTCATAATTCTTGACAAGGACGAAGTTTATGGCCGCGCTGGTCAGAGCCTAGACATTGACATAAGTGACATAATTGTAAAACCTCTAACAGGGGCATCTTGGGTTATGCTAACGATCACACTGATATCGATTTTCGCTCTTCTAAGCATACAATCTCCTTGCAAAATTAAAACTGATGGGAGCTGGATATTTTGGATGTCCGCTGTTCTCCTGGAACAAGGGGACGGGGAGATGCGTGGGCGGAAGAACAAAAACAACTTTCTGCTAATCTTGTCCTGGATGATTGGTTCAATGGTTCTTAGGAACTTTTACACTTCGGCCATGTACTCATTGGTGACCAAGACGCCGTATCCTAAAAACGTACCGGAAACGAAAGAACAGCTTTTGAAGCAATCAGCAATGCCCGTCATGGCAGATCATTACACTACTTTCCAGATGGACTACATTTTGAATTCATTGAACATGAGCAGCCAAACGTTAAGGGCCAACTCAAACACCGACATATCCGAAACGCTTGTGAATAAAGTAGATTTTCTAACAGGTGTTTTCAACAAGATGGGTTTAATAGCTAACATTTCAGAGGGCATCCCGATTCAATGCGAATATAAAAATTCGACGACGCCAATTGGCGAATTTTTGTTTAACCTTCAGGAAAAGTTTTGCAGGACGAAAGGCAGGTTTGCAATAATTCACAATATGTTCAGCATGTGGCGTAGGGCGAACGGATTGCGATATCGGTTGCCACTCCTCAAATTATTTGCTGGGCGTACGGTGATAGCATCGACAAATCAGCCACCATTCATGTCGACATTGCACTACTGGGTAGTCCAGAGGGACTTTATATTTCATGACAATTTTCATAAATTTATGGATGGGATGATTGAGAGTGGTATATATTCTAGGCTTATCTTCGCAATCGATTTGAGAGAGCAAATGAAAGTAATTCTAGGAGTGAATAAAATAGGTAATTTGAGTAGCAACTGGAATCTTTACACGTTTGCAGTTCATGCTACTGAAAGAGCTTCTGAGGTAATAACCTCAAATGAAGAATCATACGAATCCATTAAGTTACACCAGGTTTCCGCTGTCTTACTGCTCTATTTATATCTGATTGGATTCTGTGTCGCTATTAAGATAATGGAACGAATCGCCCAGAAAGACAAAATGCGTATATATTTTGCAGGTTGGGTGGTAGCCATTAGAAGATTTCGAAACGCCTGCGCCGGGCTGTTTGAAGATGCGTATGTGGTGATTAGGAATGGAGCTGCTTGTGTAATCGACCACGCAGGAAGGATTTCAGAGACGTCGCCATGCTAACGGATAATTTGGTCAATCCATTTATTTATAACAAAATGAAATATAACAAGGTGTGTATGAATAAATTGTATGAATATTATATTTGATATTGAAATGCGTAAATGATATGAAAATTTGGAAAATGAATACTTTTATCTATTATCAATATATATTATCTATAAGTAAACTTGTATAACGTAGTTTAAGAAACCACTATTTTAAAATTTCGATATCCCTTCAATGTTGCTCTTAGGGCGCCTCGCAAACGTAGCTCGTATACGTCATCTCATCCTAAGTACGGAATTTTGTCTCGGAATTCTTAGTAGCCATGTAAACAGTTGTCGAGTAATTCACCTCGCAGGCTGCGCAAGGTCCATACAATTTGCCTGAACCAACCGTCATGCTGACTGTTTTCAACAAAATAATGCACTCTTAATTAAAAATATGAAAGATTGTTCACTTATTCGCTGTTGAAGTTACTCAGGTTGCTTGAAATATTATGCATTTTATTTTATTTAGTTAATATGTGTATTCTTACCGGCTCCTAATTGAAATAGTATCTGCGCCACGACACGTCACCGTTTCCAACGGAATACTGTTGGGCCGTGTAGGTGCAATTAGGTTGTTTAGATGCATGCAGTACGTAAGTGAAAATCTCTTCCGCAAAGCTTTAGAACGTAAGCACGGCAGTAGTTAAATTTTCCAAAGCCGTTATCAAGAAATTCCCAGGCGATTCCTTATTAATGACAAACATATCGCCGCATTTGAAGCTAACCGGTGTCATACTTGCTATTTGTCGCCTCCTGATCTTATGTTCCGTCCCTCCAACATTCTGTCTCGATCGGGTACTCAACTTGTTCAACACGTTGCTTGACGTCACATGAATATAACTTATAGTTTTGAGAATTAATAACAACCAAATAAATACGGCTGTACCGCAGAAGGGAAAAAATGATACGAATATATCCGGAGCCAAACCCCATCCGCGAATACTAAGCCAGAATAATGTGATGCAGCAAGTATGCCCTAAGAACATCAGAAGTGCAATGGCTCTGTTGGTAAATGGCGCTACGCGAGTGTGAATAATCGCCAACTTTTGATATTCTGAAATCCACTTTCTAGTATCTCTGAAACTTGACTGCAAGTTGCATGTGCTTAAATATCCGTACAGTGTCAATAAACAGAAAATAAACATGAAGCTGACATTTCGACATGTGGTCAAGATATACAGCCATAGGCCAATGAAGCGAATCAAAATAGTCAGTAATGAGGATTGCGGTATTTGGTTAAAATCGGAGAAGAAAATAAAGTAGAATGGATCCAGATTAAAAATTATGCCAATGATGCCGACAAGGTAGGACGAAATTGTAACAATTGTTGCTGCAATAACGCCCAATCCAAACAAGTGAAGATGCTTTCTCCATTTTAATTCGAGCTTCCGCCACTCCGTCCTGCAAACTATTAATGAAACAAATGTTACCTAAGCCATTGAAGCTCTCCTGCTTTTTAGATAATTTGATTTTACCTTTCGAAAAATGCAGTTGATTATCCAGTAAAGCGTTAACACCCAACACCGTCTCACCCGCTGATGTAAACAGCTTATGTGCCAGGCCACATTGGACAATAGCGGCGCTCAGAATCATCACAAAAATGAACTTGTTGAGCAGAGAAGCTTTGTCCACAAACGCAAGGCACCACAAAGAACAAATTATTCCATAGAACAATCCCCCCGTATATTGCTGTAGGATCCAAGGAACAAGACTTGACCAGTGACGATTTCTTTGGTTTGTTAAGGCTATTTTGTTTGGACACCATTTCACCGGATGATTCCCAAAATATTTTACATAAGCTGCATTTTGTAGTTTAATTGCTAGCCTAGCGTAAGGATAAATTATAGGTTGTTCTTCAAATTTCAGCTCTTGCATCGAAAAACTTTCTAGCTGATTCTTTGGGCAGCTAACTCAACTTGAACTTTCGCAATTGCAGTGTATATGTATAATGATGTTCTAATGCGAAGTGGCGTTCTATACCAGACGACATCGCCGAAAGTCGATATAATGTAAATTAGTTATGCTCGTGGCTGATTCAATTTGGAGATAAATGTTACTCTTACATATTACAGTACATGTAAATAATTTACAAATTAGCATATTTGAGTGGTCGGGAGTATTCTAGTGCTGGCGCTATTTAGTCATGCGATTCATATATTAATACTGTCGGCGTGGATATAAAATCAATATTCGTCCCTGCCTCTCAAAAAAATAAATTGATATATTTAGTGAGCGAATAGCCATATAAGGTTGTTTGTCATTTTAAAAATAAGTTCTTGTTTTAGTTGCCCTTCAAATTTGCGATCACATCAACTGGGCTGCCCTGGTTGATACATGTAATTGTCATTACATGACAATTACATTACATGTATTTCAACAGGACGTATAAAACCATGATTAGCATAACTTGGTATTAAATCATTCTTCATTCAAATAATATTACAATACCATCTGAGGAAGTGTCAACTGATGGCATAGCTGACAAGAGAGTTAAATTGTTTCATCAACATCTTGCCCTTATATGTATGAAATATAATTATTCACAGAGAGCAAACAAACGTTATCGACTGACTTAAAAAAAGGCACTTATTTCATCCCGTCAACAACGTACGATAGTCTGTAAATGATTTAGAATTTTGCCAAAATGTAAGCTTAATTTAATATTTCAGACTTTCATCAATAATTAAAAACTCCAATATCCGCTGTAAGCGGGAGATTCTATCCTAATATAAGGCACCTTATGGTAGGCTCATCGGTTCACATAGACTTGAAAACGCCGGGACAGTTATATTATTACTAGCGTACTCGCCCATTTGCTCGGACCAGGTTTTTGATAGATTCAAATTTAAACCAACACAATGTGTTTATAATGATACGAATTCATCCACCAACTTTTAATGACAATAAAATGAAATTTTAATGCTAGAAATATATGCAAAATTCCCCTCAAAATCCCCGCCTGATCTTAACATTGATCCGTAAATTATAGGCTGAAGTAATTTAAAGATATTGATTTCAGCACGGGGCGAAGGCAGTCAATGCACTTCCGAGTACGCGTGATTAATTGTTCATATACGGCTCTCAAATTAAATGGCACACCAATCCATTTTCGAGGAAGGCAGTTCCCTTTTAATTGTAGTTTGTTTAATCTAGCCAATCTCATTGTCAGTGATATGAAATTACGGGTATTACAAACGGAATCGGAATGAGTGGAAGGTTTTTCCATTCGTAACCCTTGTAATTAAATCGTTACGGCTGAGACAGTAGACAATAGTTTATTATACATACGGTTGTTATTGATTAAGGTATACTACGCCGTAGGAAAAAAATAATATTTTCCCCTTATCGGTTATAATACAATATCATTTATAAACATAATCATAAAACATCTTTGTTACGATGCATGCATTTGAAGATATTATTGAAAATATATTTATTTACAAAAGATTCGATTACATTTTTATACTAATCAACATATTTGCACATACATTGGAGAGTAATGCTAAAACAGTGAAACACGTCATCTTTTGAATTTTGTAAAACTCTCCGCTATTCACAGCCTCCTCCTTAAACGTCCTCACAATCCTTCGACCTAGTTGTCCCTGAAATCCACCATTTTCCAGGTATTGTCGAAACTTTAAGCTGTACTCGTTAACCATTGCCGTAAATACAATATAAACTACCAAGCAGGTTGGCAAAATGATGATGAGTGATCCTCCAAAGAGGCTTACCAAGAGATTGCTTCTTGGTGCAAGCCTAACCGTTATGAATACTGCGAAAGATATCATGCCACAGAAAATTGTTTTATTGGCAGGAACATAAGATTTGCCAAATACGTTATTAAAAACGGTCGTTAATATTCTGAGTTTGGAATAAATTAACATTTGTTCTTGGAGCACGTTAACTTTTGACATATTTGCTACTACAGAGCAGCGCCGCAGATTATGTTTCCTCATCATTGCCAACACGGATGTCTTGAAGGTGTGCATGAATGCTAGGTTCAGGTGTAGATTGAGCAAGAATCCACCCACGCAGCGGTATAGAAGACACATGTCGTA
Organism: Sinella curviseta; assembly: GCA_004115045.4. NCBI lineage: Eukaryota > Metazoa > Arthropoda > Collembola > Entomobryomorpha > Entomobryidae > Sinella > Sinella curviseta. The sequence continues at coordinate 16,400,822 of CM023203.3, forward strand.
CGCTACGCATATTACAGAAATTAGCGCGTCGTTTTCTTCCGAGATTCCTGTCGCAAGCAATAAGATACGGTAGAGATAAGCTCCGGGTTGCCAAAACTCGCGTCGAAATAGATAGTAAATCAGAGGCCAGTAGGACGATACTGAAGACAGGCAACTGATGAATAGATAGTACAGAATTCTGGTTCGTACTTTCTCCGATTTAGCAAACACGTCGTCCTGGAAATGTGCTGAAAGTTAAATGGGACATGATTATATGTATCATGGATTCTTATTTTGTGATATAACTTAAAAAGATGTAAATACCTTGCTCCAGATTTTTAATGAGCCCAACCATGCCATTGCTAAATTGCATTGCTTCCACTGTATAAAGCAAAAACGGAATCTGTTGAAACACAAAACTGAAAGCGAACACGGTCCAAATTCCGTGAAAGGCCAGTTTGTCAAATTGCTTGTTTGATTGGTATTCAGGTAGAAGGCGAACTAGAAATGACGTGGCCGTGACAAAGTTTACAACTGAAATTGCGTTAGAAAAAAGCCAAAACAACTTCCGTATAGGTTGTTGATTAAGGGAAAAATTTGCTCGCAAACCAGGTTCCCATTTGAGCTTGTACGGATAGGAAAGTGTAAAACTAAAAAACCGGAAACATTTCTGAATTAACCTCTCCATGATAATTGATCAGGAAAATTACAAAGACGATGAGACATATGCTGCGTGCAGAATAATTGCAATGAATAAGAGTTTTGTTGGGATATCATAGGAACTATACCGGATTCCATTTGTGGCTTGTGGAGTAAATTATGACATGCATTATTGAAAAAGCTGGATCACAAACCATTGACACAAATATATATTTATATAAATATGGAAAAAAATGATGTTGACGTAAATACGCGAAACGTATACATCACCCCGCCGTGACATAAGTATCAATATTTCAGTATATGCCTTAAATATCAAAATTAACACAGCCATTATGCAAATTATATGTTATTTCATTTCCGCATCAAACTGTATGCGGCAATTGATTTCATCTTTCTGACAGTCCATATATTTCTTTGTAAGGAAGCGATAAGTACAGAGGAATGTTCTTATCGCATTAATAATGTTCACATGATAGCTTATTTTACCCACAGCATATTCATCAGGTGACATTTACGAAATTGGAATCCAAATTGGAATGCATACATGTGAGCTTCATGTTTCGGTATATGTTTTCACTATTTTAAACATATAACCAACAGCGCGCGTTGTTAAATGAGGGACACATAAAATTAATCGCATGTACTTATGTGGGCAATAATACAGAATCAAATTAAAATGATCCGGCGCTAACGAAATACACAAGTTGTCTGAACTAAAGTTCCCAATAAGAATTGTGTTTGCATCACTGAACAAAAAAGCTCTGTGTAATTTATATTTCAACAAGCTCTGTCAATAATAAATCATTCGGCACCTACATTTCCACCACTCTATCATTGCAAGTTATATAAGTACTGCTGAGTTCACCTAAACTTTAACGCTAATCAAGATGGAGCCGCACATGTTCGACAGGAGTCCCAAAACCGTCAAACAGGTCATTCTCTGAATATCATAAAACTCTCCACTTTTGACAGCTACTATCTTAAAACTGCGAACAATTCTCCGTCCAAGTTGACCTTGAAAACCACCCCTCTTTAGGTATACCCCAAACTTGATGCTGCATTCTTTCACCATTGCCGTAAATATGATAAACATGGCCAGACACAGCGATCCAACAGACACCATGATCACTCCAAAACTCCCCACCAAAATGTTGCTTTTCGGAGCAAGCCTTACGGTTACAAACGCAGCACCGCATACTACCATGCACAGTGTCGATTTCGTCGTAGGCACAAAGGCTCGGCCATAAACGTTATTGAAAACTGTTGCTAAAATCCTGAGTTTCGAGTATATTAGCATCAGTTCCTCCAGAATTTTCAATTTGGACGGAATCGCCATCCACGAGAATCGTTTTAGATTGCGCTTTGTAGCCATCATTGTCACCATTGCCGTTTTGAAGGTGTGCATAAATGCAAGTGTAATGTGAAGGGAGAGGAGATAGGATCCCCAGACGTGGTAGAAGACCCAAAGATCAAATGCCAAAGCAAACAGAGAAGCCAGTTCATCATTTTCTTCGGACTGGCCTGTTGGCAGGAGTATAGCTCGGTAGACGTAGGAACCAGGCTGCCAAAATTCCCGGCGAAAATGATGGAGAATGAAAGGCCAAAAGGATGTTGTTGAAGATAAGCAATTTAGGCACATTGCGTACAGAATTTTAATCCTTACTTTTTGAGAGTTTTTAAAGGTCCCCTCAGGAAAGTGTACTAAAAATTATTCAAATATTTGATTTCGGATATAATAAATTGAGCTTTTTGTATTGTTTTGAAAATTGTTTTAAAAAATCCTTACCACTTTCCAAATTTTTCACCAAGTAAACCACTCCATTAGCAAGCTGTACTAATTCATTAGCGTCCCGCAAATGGGGCAATTGCTGATTTATGAACGCAACAGTAAACACCACCCAAATTCCATGGAAAGCTAGTTTGTCAAACTGCTTGAACGCCAAGTATGTTGGCAAAAAATGAATCAGGAATGATGCACTAAATGCAAAGTTTACAAAGTAGAGATAGCTTGATATACGCCACAGTGTATATCTTAAGGACGATTTGTTCAGAACCAATTTTGCTCTCAAGCCTGGCTCCCATTCAAGTATGTATGGAAATGCAGGAATGTAGGCCAGAATTGACATGAGTTTCTGAATAAGATTTTCCATTTCGTTGTATTGAGAGTGAGAGAAATACTGCAGCCATTAATTTTACGGTAAATATGAATAGATGTGATAGGAGAAGCGTAAACGTTTTAATATTTTTTACCAAGGTTAGAGATACATCAGTATCGATACCACCAATTATCTAGTCCGGTTACGTGGTTCGAAATGCATGTCAGCGGATAGGAAACTTTCCGCTTTTGATGTTAATCATACGCTATCAAGACAACTGGGATGGAACGGGGAAACTCGAAACGGGAGAAAAATCAATTTATGTAGGTAACGCATAAATACATCACCATTACAAGCGGAACCGCTAAATGCCTTTTAATGCATGAGCACTAGGACTTAAGAAAGTGGTAGTAAATCATCAAAGACGTACAGACAAAACAAGCAGTTGCATGGAGTGCTCCATGCAGCAAAATTAAATATATTTATGACAAACATTTTCCCTTGTGTAATACGAAACGACATCACCCCGAGAAATAAATATGTAATTAGTATGTTAATTGAGATTTTCCCAATGCATGTAATCTTGTGATTTCTTATGATTAATAGCAAAATGCCCGTTATGTTCGTTTGCACTCAAAAAATGCTTCTGATGAAAGTAATAGCTGCTGATTAGTTGCAATTACAATTAATGCAATTGTATAAGTACCATAACCAATTTTTACTTGTAGCTTTCAACAATTTTGCACATGATTTAATGAAAGGATAGTTCGAGATGGAAATGTCTGTTTTTGTTCAGGGGACAAGGCATAGCATATTTATATTATCATGTTATGTTTACACAACTATGTACAATTGCATATATGAAGTGACGATGTGTGCAATCTCTCAAGTGAAAATTGTAATGACGGATATGGTAACTAGTGATGCATTTGTACTCAGAAACGGTCACAAGACGGCAGAGGATGTGTAGATAATAAGTATGCATATGTCAGGTGAAAACATTTTTGTACAAAATCATGCTGTCTGCTCACGCTCATGTGCATTAGGCTGATACTACCTTTCAAGTTGGGTACGACCTTGAGAGTTACATTTGAGTCATTCGTCATTGCATCTGCTGCTCATGCTGAAATCAAACTTAAGTGTTGGTTATGTGCTACGTAGGTATGCATTTAGAAATCGCAATGTAGTTAACGAGACCGCCTGGAATATTCAGGAAAGCAAAAAACGGTGAATCATATAGCATGCCATCATCGTCACAACGACCATACAATAACCTTGAAGCTGAAAGATAGCAGTTTACACCGTTCCAGGCGGAATGGTAAAGTATGTTTTCATGTTTGTAAACTGAGTTTCATGCACTCATATACGTAAGCGCAAAAAGTCAATTATTTTCTCCCTTTTGACAGAACTGAAATGTAAATAAACAGACAATGATTGTTTCTGGTTATTATTCCACCAGATATACGCAAAAGCAAAATCGCCATTCTTTTCGGGCATTACATTTACATTTCTCAAAGTTTTTGAAGGAAACTTCAGCAAACTAGTTATCCTCAGCATGTCGGAATCGTACAAACTAATCTATTTCAATATCTAGGGTGCTGCAGAGCCAATCCGTATGATATTTGCTCATGCCGGGGTACCGTATGAAGATATCAGGATCACTAGGGAGGATTGGCCAAAACGTGAAAATATGTATTATTAAAATTTTTGTTGTTTGTGCAGTGTTTAAAAAAACAATATTCAGAAAAATAATTTGTCTCCATTTATTTTTCACGATAGACTACCCTTTTGGCCAGCTCCCAGTTCTTCAGGATGGGGACAAGGTGCTAGCCCAGCCCAACGCTATTGCCGGTTTCCTTGCACGCACACATAATCTTTATGGGGCAAACGATTAGGAAAATCGACGAAGTCGCTGATGCCATTATTGATTTTAAGAAAAGTATATCGCGTTCCGCTAAACATAAAATGTAATAGAATTGAGTGTCAGTTGAAGAAATAGGGAGATTGTTGTTGAAACAGAAACCATTGTTGTATTAGAATTCGGTCCCATTCATCACTTGTTTATTTTTAAATATTACATGGGTGTAAACTATGGCACGATCAATAGAACTGCATTGGCAACGCTGTCACTGAGAACAGCGAGATAACTAATAATAGTATCCCTGCTAAAGGCAAACTGTTGGCCACAGGAGATTGGTAGCTCCTGTTGTGCCCTCCACTTGACCATAAAATAATGTCTACTCCTGACCCATTTCCTCCCATAAAAACGTACCCTCTTCTTCCTCACCAATTCTGCACTATAAAGTCGTAAATGAAGAAAAATTTGAAGAATGTTAACAGCACTAACCAATCCACCGGCAAACACGAGCACACAGCAGAGCGTTAGGAACTCTCCTAGGATTCCATAACAATGCACTGCCATCCACATTACTTCGGTTAAAATGATTAGACTTGTCACAATATTTAGTAAAAGTTGTTGTCCAATAAACCTCTCCATATGAATAACAAGTGTGCGTACGTATTGGTAAACTGAAAAGAGCGTCACTTCTAATAGGTCCCCGTGGAGAAAGGTGATGAGGTAGCATTTTAGTTGTGTGAAAATGGCAAGAATGACTGCCGTTATGATGAACAGATATTTCAGGAATATCCAGCAGCTGAGAGTAAAGAATAAAGTAGCGGCACAATTGGAAATAATGCAGGTTGCCATTGAGCGTTGGTACGGATCTTGAAGAATTAGAGCGTCTAACAAGATAGAGTGAGGATTCATGTCGATGAAGGTTACGATGAGAGGTAATGGTATTCCGACGCAAATGATTCCGAATATTAGGGATACCATAATAAATTTGAGACTTGAAGTGTTAATTGGTTGCAATTGGATATCACCTGGTTAAAAATCAAACCAATCATATTACAAAATTTCTATGGAATTATTGTTTCTAAATATAATTGTCGTACCAAAGTCAAGGCCTCTTTGCAAGAAATCAGAAAGTTGAGGATATAGTGACCAATGCTGCACCAAAATGTAGAGAAAAGAGAGGCAGTACATGACAATACATAACGTAACCACTAGCACCTGTATTTGCAAAATGGAGAGTGCGATACTTGACGGGGCAAAGAACGCCTTGAAAAGCACCAAAGCACAGCCCATGCCCAAGAGTATCAACTTCAAAAGTAAGAGCAGAGGTTTTAAAATAGAACCAAACGTTTCAAAGTTTTCGATTTCTACATAAATTACACAGTTTTCGTAACGAATGTCAAGGCATATTGAGGGGAAATATTTTAATGTAATTTGATAAACGGAAAGGGGAAAGCGGACGGCAGGAATTATGACGAGTGGTGAACTCGCAGTTTTGAGAGCCATGACAAGTTTGTAGCCGTCCACACGTGAAAATTTGTTGCCTTATCTAGAACAGCGATTTGGGGAAAGACGACGTGCCGTCAGAAAACTGATAATCTATCCATGTAGCAGTGCAAGGTCAAGCAAACAATTACTGGCAAAATCGTGATTCAATTTCATAAAGTAAAATTGTTTTGCAAATTGATCTACTAACAGTTGTCGGATTTAATACTTTGCCGAAGGCATCCGCGACATATCGTTTAAAAAAATAAATATCAGTTTCGATTGGCAATAGTAGCACCGACATTTGATTGTGATTAGAATATCAGCAAATAGGCATATTTATATTATTACATGCCAAATTCCATTAGACTTTATATTGCGACCGTACTCATATATCTAGGCACATACCTGTTTGGATTTAACGTGGCGGCTAATGGATACTCTGGAGTACCGGAAACATTAAATCAATAAACACGTTGTCATATTAACACATAATTGAATATTACGTGTGCATACCTAATACCTGAATTTGTACGTAAAATTTGTAGATTCGAAATTGCGTAATTTTTCCTCATTTTGGGCTATTAGTTAGTATTGTATTGCCCATATGTACGACCAATTTAACCGATTACAGAGTTTTGAAGCAATACGGTTTTTTCTTCGCCATCAACATTATTTTTATCTACATTTACGTAACCAACGTTTACCATGCAAAGTATTATGTGACAGTCATTTAGTGTATTAGCTACACATCCGGGTCAAATTGAAATAATGTTGAGCTGTGGTTTCATTTGTGTTTATTATAATGTTTCCTGAGTAATGTCCGTGTCTCGTCGTCATAACTGCAATAATAGAAAAACATTAATTTCTGATTGTGCTTTTTATTTTATGTATTGGATAATAGACAGTTCGCATTAGACAAGTGAGAGCGTCAGGCCACCGGAGTCAGAAGCTCACCATCGAAATGTATATATTACAAAAATATTAATCCCAAAATTAACACATAATTACTCTTTGTTCGATGATAGTATTCTTTGTATAGGATATCTGGGGACCTTCAGCATCCAGTACTGTTTTGCACACGCATCACCAAGCAAAATTTAACCACATTTGCCCATAGCACTTCAGCACAACAATACTCTTAATTTCCACGCAAATAACACGGAATGAACATAGGTTTACATTTTTGTCATTTCCTGGACGCTCTGGACTGAACGAGATATCTGCTTTGAAGATATGTAGAATAGCTACCTATGCTTCCAGACAGAAGTGCAACAAATTGCACTGATGGAAGTCATATGTAATCTTGTATTGCATCGCATTTGTGGAAATGAAATGGGGACTTTATCTGGCATCATCAAATTCCGCACGTGCAGAAAACTCTCCCCGATTAAAAAATACCTAAATGCCCCGAAATGTACCTAAACACCTTAGAAAGTTCACGGCAGATTGGTAGCACTAAGGTGTAAGTTGTATTTCTCATTCAACGAACGTGAAAGTAAATACGAATTACTAATTACTATCGGACGCAAATTTCATGGAGTCTCCAGGCGAGAACACATTTATTGTGGCTTTACGCTTCCAAATTCCACTATGGTAATTTTTTTATAATCCAAGTGAGACAAAATTACAAGCGTAATATATCAGGTGGCTTTTCAATGGATATCAATGGATTTCAATGGATATTTCATTAATCTTAAAGTGCATTACGAATGCTGTATAATTCTGAGTGCTCAAAGAATACAAATAACTGACACGTATTGTTTTTCTGGCGTCTTACTATCTTGTATAGTTGACCGACATAAATTATACAAAGACACCAATGTAGGTGTAAATTTCAACCAAAATTTATACTTCATTTATAATTGTTCAAGCAACTCATTGATTACCCAATCTGGATAAGTTTTCCATCCGTTTTGCATATATTTGATTGATTTGATTTTTTAGTATCCTTTGGAATGCCCAACCGTTTTGCATATAACGGATCTTAAGCTACTGCACATACTATTACTCCACAGGGAAAATACTAGTTACTTTTAAACCGACTTGCATATAATTTTGCACACATATTTGCTCATTGCAAACAGGTCAGAAAACTCGTGACGGTTGCGAAATTAGACAAAACTACGTATGCTAAAAATATAGCCGACGGCAGCTCAAATTACAGTATAATGCTCAATCATAGAATGTTTAGCAACGAAGCCGAGGTAACTGTTTAATCGGGAAACAAAATTCGGGCGTGAAACGTCTTTACATGCTCCCATTTGTACCTGTATACCGGCATATATGCAATATAAAGCAACGGGATATGTACTCATTCATATCCAAATCTCTTACATAATGACAAAGCGCATTTGCAGTTACCTCACATGGTACACCGTAACGATGCCGTGAGAGCCAACAATGATATGCATTTTATGACGGCTATCGCTACAAATGATACATTCATGACTCGAAACGTTCACATAATTGTAGTGAATTATGGATAATAATCATGCATACGGATCGTCTGAAATATAGTGGCTTTGCAAAATCGTATCACCTGAAGTGAGTTGTTTTTGTACCAATTCAAGTTGAGTATGACCTTGAGAATAACATTTGAGTTGCTCGTCATTATCAGTAGCCCATGCTGAAATAATATTAAAGTGTTGGCTATGTGGTAGGCATATACGAATAATATAGGCACAAACCCAACGTGTACATCTATACCGCCTGGAATATTCGAGAAAGCAAACACGGTGATTCATACAACTTGCTATCATCATCACCGTGACCGTACAAAGACCTTGAAACTGAAAGATAGCAGTGTATGCATCCATCTCCAATAATATGTGGCATAGTAGGTATGTAATTTTGTCCATTGTAGTCATAAGCACTCCCCAAAAAATGCATTAGTGTCTCGTTTGGCAGAATAGTAATATAAATGAAGAGTGAGAGCTTGTTCATGGTCATTATTCCACCGGCTGGCAACAAGAACTGACAAGTCATCATTTGTGTCCATTCTATTTCATTTTGAAGTTTCAGCAAATCAAACATTTTCATCATGTCGGAAACTTACAAACTATCCTATTTTCCTATTAAGGGCGCTGCTGAGCCCATCAGACTGATTTTTGCCCATGCCGGAGTGCAGTATGAGGATATCAGGATACCCAAGGAGGATTGGCCAAACGTGAAAAAGGGTAATTTTTTAGAACAACTGACTAAAATGAAGTTTCTAAGCGTCAATCGTTATTCAGAACATATTTTCATGTTTTTCGTTTCATTTAATCACAGATTATCCTTATGGCCAGCTTCCAGTTCTTCAGGTTGGAGATAAGGTGCTAGCCCAATCCAACGCCATTTGCCGTTTCCTCGGACGCAAGTATAACCTTCACGGGTCAAACGACTGGGAAGCAGCAAAAATTGACGAGGCTGCTGATGCCCTCGGTGACTTTAAGAAAGGTATATTTAAATTACATTCAAACTAGCAATGAAAATACTAGTAACCGAAACATGTGTTTGAAATATGCATGTTGTTTTAGAATTCAGCCCAGTATTTCGTGAAGAGGATCCAGCCAAGAAGGCAATCCTGAAGCAAAACTTTATTGAGGTCGCCGTTCCCAAGTACTTTGGCAAGTTTGACTCCATGGTAGCCAGCAACAACGGATATATTGTGGGGAAGCAATTAAGTTGGGTCGATCTGTCCTTGGCTCACATTCTTGAGAGCTATGGCGCTGTCATGCCCGAGCATGCCGGGTTAATTGACAATTACCCCAACCTGAAGAAACTTAAGGAGACTGTATACGCAATTCCCAGTATTAAGGCGTGGGTGGATAAACGCCCACAAACCCCAATGTAAATTTTGTATCAACGTTCAGTCATAAACTTTAATATTTCTTGTTCTTTCTTGTGAGTTCCAGCAAATAAAAATGAATATAAAAAGGGATATCCAAAATCTTTTTGGTGTTTTTTAATTTAGTACTAAAATTACTGTTAATCTTCTGGGAGTGGTTTTCTGTAATCATTCGTTTTAATGTTCCATTTAATTCTAGTCAGTACATTTCGCGCTAGCAGTCACTTCTGACCAAACAGCATTGAAAACTGAGATACATTAACTGATAATCGATAATCTTATCGTTTTAATACGATTGAAAAACTCATTTTATCTTGCAAATAAAGTTGTTATTGAGTCAACTTTTTGCTGTGTAGGGAAACGAGAAAATGCATTTTTTCACTACAATCAATCAATCAAGTTATTCTGCCGTAATGATAGATTGAAAAAATAACAAATTGTTTTGACAAATACCAGCGTAAGTACAACATGTTCATCCCACACCACATTTCTGCTTCACTTCATTCATTGCAATAAAACGAACTTGAATTACCATCAACTTCGATTCAATTGAAATTTACAACCTAACTATTCTGATGAAACTGCAAATTGTAGCTGCCGATATTATTTCTTTGCACCAAAACTATGGTACAATCAAGAGGACCGCAGTGGTGACATTGTCACTGAGCACAGTTAGATAATTTTTAATGGTGTCCTTGCTAAGTGCAAAATGTTGGCCACATAAAATGGGCAGCTCCTGTTGGGCCCTCCACTTGACAGTGAAATAATAACTACTCTTCAAATGATTTTTCCCGTAAAACTGCATGCTCTTTTTCGTGATCAGCTCTGCACTGTAAACTCGCAAGTGCAGAAAAATACGGAGGATGTTTATAGCTGAAAATAATCCTCCAGTGAATACAAGTACACAGGCCAGAGTGAGAAACACTCCAATGATTGCATAACAATTCACTGCCATCCACATTACTTCCGTTAAAATTACTAGGCTTGCTACAATGTTTAATAAAAGCTGTTGTCCAATAAACCTCTCCATATGAATGACAAGCGTGAGTAGGCATTGGTAAAAAGAAAGTAGCCTGGTTTCTACTAGGTGACCTTGGAGAAATGTAATGAGGTAGCACTTAACTTGTGTGAATATTGCAAGGACCACCACTGTTAGAATGAATAGGTATTTTATGAATATCCAGCAACTAATTGAAAATAGTACCGTAGCCACGCAATTAGATATAACGCAGGTTGCCATGGAGCGTTGATAGGGGTCCGGCAGAATAAGTTTATCCAGCAAAATGAAATGAGGGTTCAGGTCGATACAGCTCACGATGAGCGGCAAGGGCAATCCAAGGAATATGCTTCCAGTGATTAGAGATGTGATTAAATATTTGAGATTTGAGATGTCAATCGGATGTAATTTGATATTACCTACATTTGAGTGTAAAATAAAATTGTATTTAGGATCTCTAATAATATATCTTATACGAAAAATATATCATTAGCTATGTCCATACCGAAGTCAAGACCACTCTGTAAAAAGTTAGACAGTTGCGGATACAGCGACCAATGCTGCATCATGATCCCTAGGAATGTGAAGGAGTAAATGGTCATACAGGCAGTTACTATAAGCACCTGAATCTGCAAAATCGATGCTGTGACGCTGTGTGTTACAACGGTTCTAAATAGTACGATGCTACAACCGATTCCCACCAGAAGCATAAAGAAAAGCAGAAGACTGGGCTTGAAAAAGGAATGAAATGATTTTAGGTTTCCCATTTCCACGGAAATTACTTTGTTGTCGTAACGAATGTCAAGAAATATTGTTGGCAAATATTTCAGGGTAATGTGATACACGGAAAGGGCAAAGTCAACGGCATGAATTATGACAAGAGGACATTTCTGCACGTTCTTGGGGGCTCCAGCCATGATGAGGTACTAACTGTCTCTACTCCGATGCGATATGAAATGTAGAAACAAAGATGTGATGCAGACACCAAGACAGGAATTGCCATTTGACATATCGGGGTGTATTTTTCATTTCGGCATGAAAGTCAATTACAAAAATGTATATTATTTGGACTCCCACTGTTTTCTTGCATTCATTGATTAAATAAAAGCGTAATTGACCGCTATCAATTCTCAGTTTTCTCAAACGACAGTACTGTCATTTAATTGAACAGTCATTGTGGGCAGGCACATATATCAGAATCCATTTTAAATTACTTTCAGATCATGCAAATACTTACATACGTATCCCAAACCTGACGTGTGCACTGACAACCAGAAATCGCCTAATCGCTATGCACTTTGTATTAATGTAGAATGTAGTACCATATATGTATGCCAATTATAGTTATGCTTAAGTGCGTATTTTGAGAATTCGAAATTTTGTGACTTATTATCAATTGGGCGTGCCATTTTAAAATGGGCATGATACATCCTGAGGATGCAGCCAATTTGAGTATTACAAAGCACTTTGTATTTACGGCTGCTCATCAACATTATTGTCTGCTAAAATACCTAACCGCGCAAGAATTAAGGAATGCATAGTGAAAGTAGACGATTTGTACTCCTCAATTATCACATCCGGTTTTCAACCATTCAATTTAACAACTTTTGAGGTGGGCTAATATTTCGGGGGATCGTCCTCCTGGATGGATTTTAAATATACCTTGTGTTGACATTTAATTCTTTTCTGGTCGCGCCTTCTCCTCGGCATTCCGAATGCACGCCATTCGGCACAATTCTAGGTGTTGATCCAAGCAATGCACACAATTGCTCTCGTCATAATTTGACAATATGAAGTTAGTAATTTTATTTACTGCCGGTATATAAACTAAATCAAGGTTACAATATAGTGACAATGTATAAATTCCCCTTAAATCGCATTCTGTAAGGCAGAAGGTAAAACACATTCATCATAATAACATGTTTCATATTGAGTTCTTGAGTCTCTGAAGGAAATTATTATGAACGTACTGATAAATGTCCAACACTCAGACATTCAAAACTATAACATACTATAAAACATATAAGGGATAATTTGCAAAAATGGAAATGTGAATCAATGATATAATTCTACCAAATTCAATTATTTATAAATAAAGTGGACATTCAAACGCAGTTCACCTATGTTTCAGCTGTTATTGGTTTCTAGTTTTTCACACAATAGTTTTTGCTACTTCACCTCAGAATCTACCTCTCAAAATGAAAGTAACGGAGTTGCCACGTTATCTAGAACAGTAATCAAAAATGCCTAAGGAGCGTCTCTGGTAACAACAAACCAGTCAGCACCTTAGAATGAGATTTTTCTTTACGATACTTGAAACAAGGTTATGTTTACCAATGGGAGCTCCATTACTCATTGCAATCCAGACTGAAATAAGTTAATTGAAAATTCCATCTAAATTCCAGTTAAGAATTTCAATTTGGATCTAATATGGAATATAAATCACTATTTATTGAACTGGATATTATGGTGCTTGTTATTAATCTAATTGTAAGTCATGAATATAAAATGTATGACTATTTTTTTTTGTTTTTCTGCTGTCATCTGAAAGTCGCGGCAGCGTGCTGATTATATATTGAATTGTTTAAGGGAGTGTTTGACTCGTATCGCCTTTCACGAAAATGTATATTTTTAAAATGACAGCACTGTAGTAGTGAGGTTATTGAGGGCGGTAAGCAGAAATGTCAGTGGAGCCTCCCTGCCAACAACAAACCACTCACCACTCTTGAATGAGATGGGTGAAATAGCAATTACATGAGTCATTAGTTCCTTTCGTGCGATCCTTACGTTTACGCTTCTAATATTTTGTTTAATTGCTTTCAGAGAGGTTAGTGATGTTGAATATATTTTACTGAGAACAGTTAAAATAATAAGAAGCCAAATCAGAATAACTGTACCACAAAATGGAAAGAAGGCAATCACAATGGCAGGACCTGATCCCCAACCGCGTATACTCAACCAAAACATTGCTATGCAACACGTATGACCTAGAAACATTAGCAGTGCTGTCGACGCATTTGCAAAACTTTTCACGACAGAATGAATAATTGCAAGTTTGACGAGTTCCTGAATAAACTGCTTAAAATTAGGGAAAACTGGAAGAAGGCTGAAGATGGAAATGTAGGCTTGAAGGATGAGCACGCAGTAAATGAACATGAAACACATATTTCTAACGGTACTCAAAGTGAACAGAAATAGACCGAGAATTCGAATTCCAAATAGTGCTAAGTTGACTGCGGTGTAACTATAAAGGCGACTAGGAACAATTCTAACAAAAATGAAGTATATTGGATCCAGATTGAATATGCATCCAAGAATGACAAGCAGCAGTGTTGACGATGCAATCGCTGTTGCCACGATGACAAGGAGTCCCAGAACTTGGATTATACGAAACCATTTTTGCTCCAGTCTCATCCACCGTCCGTTGTTAACTTTAGAATAAATAAAAAATGTATTAGGGTTACGCTAAATAGCAAATATGTTTTCAGTTGTTCAATTGTAAGAATTACCTGTTATCAAGTCATACTGGTGCTGAAGTAGGGCGTTGATTCCCAGTGCAATTTCGCCTCTCCTAGAATACATCCCGTGAGATATTCCAATCTGAACGACCGCAGCACTTGAAATTATTCCAAATATGACAAGGTTTAGAACAGATGCTTGTTCTGCACACATAATGCACCACAAGGAGCATACGACACCGTAAATAAACTCTCCAATAACTTGGCAGAAAAGCCATGGAATGTACTCGGAACGAGATTTAACAATTATAATTGGTGTTGGTTGTGTAGGTTTCCATGTAATCGGCGTGTCTCCAAAATATTTAGAGTACATCCTGTTCTGAAGATCAATTGCTGTGTTCACATAGGATTGAATCAAAATTTGCCGTGTGCTGCTCTCCATTTCCATATTCAACATATTATGTGGCTTATAATTTGTCAGAGAGAATATCACTTTCGCTAATAAATATTGCAGCCGGATTAGGTGTGGCTGAAGGTATATTCGAAAGTTATCAGAAAGGTTACAGTAACCCTGGCCAACAATGCCATTGTATAAGTTTAGCTGCACTGGCACGTATGGGTGATCCCCATCGTCTAAATGTTGTTCTTTTCGCTCGATAATAATTCTGCGACTCATTTTGTTAAATTTATTGATGCCGCCTAATTGTTTATTTGCAGTGGACTTCTTCAGTAAATTGGTTTACTTTAAACAAATTTAAAGCTCAGGGTTTATTACTATTTTATCCAGTAACATGGAACATCGTAACCTTTAAATTAAGCAGAAATTAGCTTATTTGCAATACATATGACAAAATGGATATCCAAATATAGAAAATATTCCTGGATTTTAACAAATTCTAGAAATTAAAATTTCTACTTACACCAATATCCAACGGAATTGAATCGCGTTGTTCAAATATTGCCAGGTTCGTTGGAAGTAGTTTTCAGTACAAATTATTCACATTGATTGGGAATTCCCTCGACGCAATAATACTTATGTGGAAGGCGCAGGGTAGAACATTACGTTTGAACCTAGTTACAAAACATTGTATGTTATAATGTGTTGTTATATAAAATTGAAAGAAAAACAAGGGGGAAACATACTTCCGCTATGTTCTATTAGTATGATAATTTGAAGTACTCTGTACCACCCAAAATTATTCAAAATATAGAAAAGAATTGAGTATAGAGAGGAAGTCCATTTATTATTAGATCCTATGTAAGTAGTACCTCCGTGTGCACAAACCTTAGCATTTGCCATGGATGCCATTATCATTAAGTGTTTTGTAAACCCAATGACTTGTGCCGGTAAATATTATGTATCGTTACATAATGTTATGTTATGTCATGTGCCTTATCCCAATGTAAGCTAATGCAGTGTATGCAATTATTCCCAAGATGACCTTATTTAAAGCAGAAGCTTGTTTTAGATATAGGATGCATCACGGTGAGCACATGATGCCGTAAATGCTTCCAAAAACTTGGTCACGCAGCCAAGGAACGCAGTGGGATTGAGATTTATCAATTTCGATTGGTGCTACTATGTTAAGTGTCCAGGTCACCGTGGTCACCGGATGTCGGAAATATTTGGTATATGTGGTATTAAATAGGATAATTACTGTTTGCATAGGAGTAAATTAATACTTGTTGACTGCACCCTGTGCCTTCCATTTTTATATGCTATGATGTGAAAAATGTTGATGCATGTGTGCGCTTTTATTCAAAATTAGTTACTGGAAAGTCAGAACGCAAGCCCAATTTCAATTTTATCAACCAGAGCCGACCGTATAATAAGTGTTTAATAGAAATGAGAATTAAATTGGTTATCCAAAAATTCGCTCCTTTGGAGCGTAGACCTGCATATGAGAAGGTGTACGGTTTTGACTAATATTGAAAAAAATGATTTTTACTTGCTTTAAAATCCAACATAACTGCAGGTTTCAATACGTACGGTTGGTATTACTCTGTCCTGATTGATGTTTTAAATTTTAGATTTAAAGCCAATTCCATGCTATTAGATAAACGTAAATGCGGTTCCACAAAAACTAAATACTTGTAAACCCGTGGCTGAATTGAAGAAGATTAATTATCAACAATAATTTGGAAACAATCCCTGGCATTTAAATAAATTGTTCTTTATTGTTTTAGTTGGAACGAAATATTAGAGTAATTCCAAACATAATATAGATACTCTCGATAGTAGGTTGCATGTACCATTGCTATTTTGGAAAATGTGGGCCAAATTAGGATAATTACGTTGAAAGTTGTGTCCCATGTTGTCTTTGCCCAATTTGTTTTCATCACCAGATGCCCATCCGTACATGCGTCGCAAAATGAAGCGTTTCTTTGTGGCTTCGCAGACGGGCTTATGAAAGAAAAGAAAATTGAGCACACCCTACCAACGTCATCGAAGTCAATACAACGTTAACAAATGGTATTTATGCATCTGCATGCCACTATATCATCCAGGGAAAGCCACGCCGCATTTCGGAACGTCGCTTTTTCTTATAACATACAGAAAACTAGTGAAGAAAGAATCAAAAAGGATGAGTAAAGATGAAGCAACAAGTACCTTCAAAAATAAAAAGATACTTCACCATGCTACATACACTATGGCTTACTTGTTCTATATCGCTCTCCAGCTTCTCCAAAGTTCTTCGTTTTCAGCCGGAACTCCGACGAGATTCACGACCCAACGTTTATGTCTGCGGCAGCATCAGAAACGACAAGGAACGTGTTGCTTGGTTCACTCTCACTAGTTTCCTTACTCACTGCGGTCATAGTAGCTACACGATGTATGATAGGGGTAAACAAGATTCAACTTTCTCCAACTTTCACCAACGTTTTTTACACTTTATTGAGCATCGTAAAAACAGGAAGTGGATCAAATCAACGTTTTCACTGGTATAAATGGGGAACAAGTTTAAACAACAAAGCACATTTGTTGTTTGTGGCTCAAGTGGATATTATTACAATCAATAGCTCCCTGCATTTGTGTAGCTGCTCACTTTAAACTCCAAAAGTGTTTACTTTAATTACCATGGAGAAAAATTTGGCACAGGAGATTCCATGTCCACAATGCCAATACGGCACACAAATTGAAGTAGCTCATCCTAAAAGCACTCAAGAAAATCGACCCAAAATTTCAAATGTAAGAAGCAACAGCGTTGACGAGACAGAGGTTCCAGTTGAGGCAGACAGCACTGAGCATCGGGAACTGAAATCTGCTTTGAGTAAACGGAGAATCTCATACTCACAATCAGAACCATGCTCATCTCGCAGTCTTCTGTACACTCATTACAACTTTGTCTGTGATGGCTGTGAAATGGAGCCAATCATTGGAACTCGTCACCACTGCTTGCAGTGTCCCGATTTCGACTTTTGTGACTACTGCAAAACAACGGTTTATCATCCTGTTCACCTGTTTACGCAAATCAAAAATGACATTGAGGCTGATGTACTGCGTAAAATGATATTCGACATCAGGTAATCTGATATCCTTGTATATATATTTGCATGTTTAAAAAAATAACCTTTACATAAATTTTATCGCTCAATATGATGTTTTCAGGCGTTTGAGAATGTGCACAGGATTGGAACCAACTGACGTAAAATGGATACCAGGAACGCAGGATACGCAAAGGCAATTTGCAGTTCTGGCTGGATATGAACTGGGTAAAAGGCAGTACGTTGCACGTGCCATTGTTTCATGCGGCGTGATTCCAGGAAAGCTTCCAGCCGACGAAAGCATTGTCTACGTTGGATATGCAGGTCGCCAAGTCACTTCCTCAAAATATGAGGTAAAGAAACTGATAAAATATTCTGAGCAGTGTGTAACTTTCATCGAGACTTGTAGCATTTCAGAGATACTGATTGAATTAATTTTAGATTCTAGTTGCCCCAACCGGAGCTCTGAGTTGGCTGCCATGTGTGAAAGGTCGAATTCCGAACAACGCAATTCCAGGTGGAGTCGATCCCGACGGCGGCGACACATATTTCATCGGACGAGCCATTCACAAAGGTTCACTCATTGTCGGAAAAGTTCATCCTTATCACAAAGGATGTTTTGTCGTTCATTGTAAGTAGCCAAAATTTATATTACGCTGCCATATGCTTAGCAATGAGCATACTAAAATAATTTTTGTGTTTTGTTTCTAAACACAGCTGGAAAGGAGCATTATTACCGGAGCTATGAAATTCTTTGTCGAAATGCTTACCACCAAGCAGTTACCTCTACAAATACACCAGAAGGGCACCCTCGAACTGAAGATTGCAGTATCATTTAAATTTCACGGAATACCAAATTAAAAAATTCTTATAGCTTGTTTCTTATAGCTACAATCCTAAGTTACATGATGTCACTTCTTTTTTAATAATATGACCAATACAACTCACTACTGACTCGCATTTTTTTCTAACAGAATACCCATTATGTATGTCATCATTGTATATAATTGGAAATGTACAAATAATCGCCCCAAATCTGATTATAATTAAAAATGAATGTACCATAAATATCATTTAAAATGCGTTTACCGATTGGCACGAATACACGTTGAAGCTATTTTACGGCAACCATAACTGAATTCAATTGAATTACGGCATACCCAGTTTGTTCAATTTGGGAATTTATTTTACTGAAGGTAATAAAAATATATGTAATGGGTTACGAGTTTACATTGAACATTGAATCTAATAAAATGCAATTTGTATTGAAACTATATTTGCTTTTAAGTTGCACGAATAAATATTAAAATGACGTTCATCAAAAATGGGCATTTTTATTTATTTCTGTAACTATCTATAGAAAGCTTATCCATATTTAGCATTTCATGCAGCAACAAATGAAACAGGCTGGGTTTTGGCCCAACGCTTAAGCGCATCAATTTTGCTGAATTCACATCAAAACCGTTTCCCAAAATATGCAAAAGCATCACACTTCATGTCAAATGAATTTTACAGAGACGCATTGAGACGGCACAAAACAATCTCACAATGCAAAGTGGAAGGGAAAACACAAGGGCACGTGAAAATTAATCAAATTTGATGAATCTAGATGAAAAGGCTTCTGTCGCGACATTCATCAACTTCGATGCGCTTTCATCAGGCTTCTTGGAAGTTTGATGTAATAATGCCAGCATTACGCTTGTTTTGTGCAGAACACTTATTGACTGCTCATCTATTGGAAACTTATTTCTGTCATTTGGTGAATACATAGAACTTCTTACATTCTGCTTCCCATAAATTTGAGCATGAAACGTATTGTTAATTTTTGAGTGTCGCATTATTGAAGCAAGTACTTTCAGCAGCATATCCTGAAGGCAAGCAAGCATTCTTTAATCCTCTTGTCAGAATAAATCTGATCATGTAATCGTAGTTGAGAAAATGCGTCATTAGCTTCTCTGAAAATTAACACTGACAGCCTTCCAGAGAAGCTCATGGAAAACGCTGACGAACGAAAAGTGGTACGTTTTCATGTACTTGTTGAGACAAGTTTCCACAAAGCTTTCCAAAGTACCAAGACATATCAAAAATGATGAAGAAAGATGTAATGAAAGTAACCAACATCCTCAAGACGCATGATACACAAGCCCTACGCATATCCAGTCATTCCTACATTCGCCTTTCACTTTTGTTTCAGACTTTGCATGCATTTGTGACACAAAATCAAAGCAGCGCTCATGCTACCATTCACTATGAAAACATATAAGGGATACATAGCGTAACTCACTATGATCGCCTAACAATATGCGCTGAGAGTAAACTTATTTTAGGTACATGCTCCTCTTTCCAATTTTATCTCACGGAATTTATGCTTTCTTCGTAGTCACAAATGGGATAGTAGAGCATCATCCCATTTTCCGGAACGTTTTAGCACTCGTATATCATCGAAAGCCTAGCAATCCCATGAACGTTTTCACTGACAATTTATAGTTCATACATGTTGGAAATGAAGCGTATTTCATGGCTGCGGATGGAGCGATTTAGTCATTAGGTTGAATGTTAGCTGACCTCCAGTCTATAAAAAATCTGCAGGTGTGTGTTTTGTGTACAAGAAGCCTACCTGAATTACATTCTTCAAAGGTCAGAATGGAACCAAAGAACGTTGCATGGATACAAAGCTCAATAGACGCGTACAAGGAATTTGCTGTTCTTGCTGGATTGGAATCTGGCAAAAATCAATACGTTGCTCGAGCATTCATTGCTGGTGATACGATTCCAGGAAAACTTTCAATTGACGAAAAATCTATTCGTGTTGGACACGGAAGTTGTCAAGTTGTGTCGTCAAAGTTTGAGGTAATGAAACCCATATGTGCTTCACATTTTATAACTTTGAAAGCTTTATAACCTATGTAAATATATTTCAGGTACTAATTGCCCCAGTTGGATCCCTGATTTGGTTACCATGTTACCAAAGCCGAGTTCCAGGCAACGCAGTTCCAGGAGGCATTGATGCCAATGGCGACATCTATTTCATTGGGAGATCATTTCAGAATGGGTCGCTGACTCTCGGAACAGTGCATCCAAAGCACAAAGGAAGCTTTGTTGTTAAATGTAAGTAAATATCGGTGATTTGCTACCATAATAAATATTACTGCTTCATCAATCATATTCAGAATCTACTATTTATAGCGGGAAATGACCAATGTTATCCGAACTACGATGTTCTCTGCCGGAATGAAGTTCAACATGTGACTACGGTTGCAACTACAAGGGAAAGGTTCTCGGTGACGGGTTGTTGCGAGTCAGTGTGTGCGATTGCCATATTGCTTGTAATACTGATATTATTACTATTAATATTAGCCGCTTCTGTGAACCGATTATTTAATGATTGGTAATAACACAAACATGTGAAAACAAATAAATCATACATGGAAACAATCACATTATTACGTGCATGTTGAGTAATCCTGGTCCATCCATATCAGTTTGTTAAAACGGTACATGGCTTGACTCAAATCACAAATGTGAACTTGAACTGAAACATCCAAATATCTACTCTTTTCTCGCTTATGAATCCAAAACCGCAAACTTTTCTCATTTACGTACGTTATACTGCATCACAACTGATATTCGATGAAATGTTCTGAACAAGTCAAACAGACAATAAGCGAAAATGTGAGAGAGAATAGAGCGTGAAATGAGCAAGCATCAATCCAAATGAAAAAAAGCTTTCTACCTCTCTTTCTGTTTCCATCAGCTTTCATGAACTTTCAACGCGCTAGCAACAAGTGAACAACGTGAGTCGCTCAGACAGTTTTCCAGAAATAAATAAAAAAACAAAGGTACATGCTTCCTGGAAAGTCTGCAAAAGTTATGCGATTTATGGCCTCTTTTGAATTGAGATTGACTTGGCATCGTGAAAATAAACTATTGTCACTTGGTTTCTTATAAAATGTTTGCATTCGAATTGTATAGACTATGTTCATGCATGAACACATATTTCTGAAGTGACGCATAACGAACTGAATTTGCTAAAGACGCAGAGATGCTAGAAAAAATTAGCTGGACTGATGGGAGGGGTGATAATTATGTACATACATTGATCACGACACAGGATAAAACTTGTTACTTCTAGTACATGTTGATACAAGGAAACCGTTTGTATTTTGAAAGGAAAATTCATTTTTAATTATTGCATACTAAAATCGCAAGTTTATGAAGGAACCGCACGCACGTCGTCGTAGTTCATAATAATTCCGTGGTAAGGAAATGCGGTTTTGCATATCCACTGCGCATGAAAATATTTTTATCAGTGTATGCAAAGCTTTAGCCAACCGTACATTTTCTACACAATTGAGTCGTCGGGGAGTACTAATACGTTTTGATGCAAAAATCGTCACAATATTTTAAACATGCAATTATTTTATTTACAATTTAACAATAACAATGTAACATGTCAATAAAACTCATTGTGCTGACGGACTGGCCATTTTAAATACAATTGGTAGATGTCATGCTGAAGGTGGTAAGTTTAGTGTGATGCTGGGTGAAGTACCGCTTGCTTTCCTTTTCCTCTTGTTCCGCTCATTGTAAAAATAAGAGTACGCCGTGACCCATCCGCTAGAATTCGCCACGAAAACCAGAATGAAGCTCGTGATGGGCTCGACAGCTTTACAGAAAACGTTAATTGCAAGGTATACCCACACCGAAATGGCGAGCGTAAAATAGAAACAAGCGCCTATCCAGATATATGTCGTCAGACACTGAAGAGCGACGCTGTGGCATCGCCGACGTTTCTGAGAATGGACGGGAATTCCGGCACTTTCTTGATATCTGCTCCAGTTTCTTTGCGCGCGTTTCACTGTCCTTCGGATGAAGTAATATCCGAGCGTGGTGCAAATGGCGTTTAGGGATGAGAACATGCCGCATATGATTAATATTAGGAGACCGCAGATTGACCTGGCATCGTATGCCATCCTACAAAGTGAAAATAAACCACTGAATATATTCCTGGCTTGATACTATTTAAAACAAACTTCGTTTAATTTGCTCACCAATATCCACTAAAACCAAAGCTTCCTAAATAGTATAGCGTTGGTGTGATGGTGACAGCTCCAATAATCTGAAACAAATGTGATTTCCATTCCCATTTTCCCAAGTCCAATTTTCGCCCGTGAACGATATTCAAATATGTGTAGAGGGCTATCCCAGCACGAGTTATCAGTGTAGCTCTGCAAAATAAAACACCAGAATTAGTTTTTGGCATATATAAAATTATAAATTTAAGTTTGCATTAAAGTTTGCTTACCCAAAAAACAATGACATTAAAATCCCCAAGATTTCGCTTATAGTGTGCGCAGGAATGACTTGATAGTAGAAGAGATAAAAGTGACCTGAAAAGTTGCAAACGCTCCATGTGGCGTCCAGGATTGAGAGGTAAAGTGGGAATCTCAGAGAAATGTCGATTTTGATACGACCTCCTATCCAATTTGTGTATATTTTTAGAATTACAGCGATACTCGTGAAAAATGATACTGCTATTGTTGTTAGGGCAGTGGTGTGAATTATGTGGAATGGGACATAGTTTCCTCCGATAATGGCAGAACCTCCTGGCTCAAACTCGGATACACTTATAAGCCACTGAGATGTATCAAATCCTTCCGGTTTCGACTCAATCGGGAGTTCTGGCCCTGTTGCATTTTTCATTTCTGGAAATAACGGGTATTCCGAAACAGTAAAATTTGTACAATTCATTATGACAATATTGTTGTTCCATTTACACCACAGTTGCTCTTGTAATATCACTGTTGCTGTAACTTTTAATAAGGAAAATATGCAGCTACACTGAAGGAAATTCGCATTGAAATGAACGTCGCGGCCGCTGACCGCATTCCGAAACACAATTGCGCAATATGTACTAAGCCCAGTAGTTATGATTGGATCTTGACATGTGGTGACACTTGAATTCAGGAGTGTTGACGCATTTCCTATACTATTAGCTGACATCGCATTCTTTAACAGCTTATAAGCATACGAGTCTAATTTTAGCCATAACTGGTGACCAAAATAAAACACATTTCTGAACAGCAGCAGCATTTGCAATTTTATTCACATGAAAATTGTCTGAATGGTGAAGAGTCGCAATAATAATCTACTAACTAATCAATGCACTGTTTCGTATTCACGATAAAAACAATGAATATGAATTTGAATACTAACAGTTAAGCATGACATGCATCATTTTCCTTTGTGGTAACAACTAATTTGTACTTCATTCCCGATACACAATTGCGTTAGCGCAAAATTTCCTAAAGACAATTCATGGAAATGTTTACGTCATATTTCACAGCAAGTGGTCTGGGAAAACGCAAGTAAAGCCAGCCCTAATTGTCAGAATTGCTATTTGTTAAAAGTAATAATTTATTTCGTGTTATGACGGAGACCACTGATATATTATTAAAACCCGGAGCTTGAAAATCTGAAACAAATGACTTGGTTATTTTGACGTTACTGCGTAAATTATAACGGCCTCTGACAAAATCAATTAATTTGGTGCTATTGATTGAATTGTCGTTAAAATGAAAGTACGGCAGACGTCAGGTTATCTAGCACGGTCATCAAAAAACTACCTGGAGAGTCCCTTGTAATTATAAACATGGACCCATTTTTGAAAAAGACTGGTGCTAGAGCAGATGCCTGAGTCATTAATTCCTTTTGCATTGTCCTACAGTTTACACGACTGATATTTCTCTTTAGGTTTTCTACTGCGGACTCTGATGCCACATATATAGCGCCGAGAACAGTTAGTATAGCCAGAAGCCAAACAAAAACAATTGCACCACAAAATGGGAAAAATGAAATAACAAGGGCGGGAGCCAATCCCCATCCGCGTATACTAAGCCATAACATAGTGACACAACAAGTGTGACCTAGAAACATCAGAAGGGCTGTTGATGTATTTGCAAAGGGTGTAACGACGGCATGAATAATTGCAAGCTTTTTGAGTTCGTAAATGTATTGCTTGAAATTGGGGAAGATGGGTAGGAGACTGAAAGTTGCAAGATATGCTTGAAAAGTTAGCACACAGTAAACGAACATGAAACACATATTTCGGCCAATGCTTAATGTAAAGAGAAACAGGGCCAGCATTCGGAAAGCAAAGAATGCTGAGTTCACAATGATATTATCACTTTGGTTGTTAGGGAACGTCCTTGCAAAAACAAAGTATAGAGGGTCAAGATTGAACAAACATCCAAGATATACTAGAACCATTGTTGTAAATGTAAACACCGTCGCTAGGACGGTGACGATTCCCAGCGCATGGATTACGCTTTGCCGTCTCTGCTCCAGAGCTGTCCATCGTCTTTTGCTAGCTTTAATTAGGAGAAGGGAAATTAGAATTATTAAATCATGTGTATTTGAAGCTCACAGCAAAAGTTTGATTTACCTTGTATCAAATTGTACTGATTTTCGAGTAATATATTTACACCCAGTGCAACGTCGTCCGGTTCTAAAGCAAATTGATAGGCAATACCAGCTTGGACAATGGCCGCGCTTAGCATTTGTACAAAAATTGTGTAATTTAAGACGGAAGCGTCTTTTGCAAACGCAATGCACCAAGCTGAGCATATGATTCCGTACACAAAGTCGCCAGCTACTTGTTGGCACATCCATGGAATACAGGTGACAATTCTCCGAGTAGATGTGACTGGAATGATTTCAGCAGGCTTCCATGTTACAGGGGACGGACAGAAATATTTTGAGTACACTCCGTTTTGAAATTTAATTGACGCGTTAGCGTAGGAATAAAATAGAATGGGCTGCTGTGTACTTTTAACTGCCATTTCGTGTAGCTAATTCGAAATGACTGGCAACTTATCTTCCTGAACAAGTCCAATTGAGTGCGCATATACTTTGCGATTTGCCAAACTCGACGTCAATACAACTTTGGGATCACAATATTTTTTCTTGAACCATTTGAAATACTTTACTCCATCTGACTTTCGCAATATGAGTGATCAGTAATTAAACAGACGATTCATATTTAAAGTTTAACCATTGTCTACGCTGAATTGTAAATAGCACGGGGATTGTAAGTACTGAATTTTTCATTCAATTCACGTGTGTGGACATTGCTACCTGCACGATTCTACATCCTCTGACAGCACTCAAATCTATCAATCAAAGATGATATAAGACCGAATGTGTGACGTGAACATGTACAATTTTATGTCGAATACCCCAAGCTCAAAACGTTGATTAAAAATTAGGACCAATTTCAGCATCTCAACAGCGTCGCGTAGCGATTATTTCAATGAATTTATTACACGAACATGGCTAGCAATATTCTTTATTTATCCCATTACATGAACTAGCATTGACGCGCTACATGAAGAATATCAGTAACCAAATGTTTGCTTCATATTTAAAAGTGTTCATCGAATGGGAATATTTTTGTTTCGTTGTACACCAATGTTTTAACTTTCTACCATGTACATGCTCGATTCATGAATTATACTCATTTACAGGTATACTGACTTTATTTTAATATTCGTTTCAAACAATACGATCAATGGGGTCTCACATCTGGATGTGACTTAACGACAATTTGCAGAGTAGTGCTATTGCTTTCCTTCATTTGTATGTCTACGTTTGCATGACGTGTTACTACTCTAAATTTGCACATTTTTGAAACTCCAATCATACTAATACCATATCCGAATGCTCCAAGTTTCCTAAAAAATATCACAACCAAATGAGATTTCTCTACAAGGAATACAAAAATTGAAAATCCTAAACAACCCAACAATACCACAAAGATCATTACAATGTTGCCATGAATGGAAGCCGACCCCATTTCTGCAGTGGTTACTCCAAAAGCTGTCTCATTGTTACTCCATCGATGCTCCCCTCGTCTAAGTTTCGCCATCAAGTGTATTAGCTGCTGCCACCACGACACAATTCCAGAACTCTTGTACCCGTTGATTCGATTAATCAAAACCCTTGACATGGCTGGAATGTACATATCTAGATCGGCCATTCTGACAAATGCAAACGCCCCATTTTCGAAAAGCTGTTCCGTGCCAATGTACACCTTGTCCCGCTCAAACTTTCTTTTCAACTCGTATTCCAATTGTATTATTCGCGCTTCCGGGAGAATGGCAGCCTGTCTTGTACACGTCTCCAAATGTCGCCGAATAAGTCTTTCTTGTAGATCCAGTAACCGCGAAACTCGATACCTCCTCCCAGGTTTAAGATGAAGTGCCTTAAACGCCTCGTCTTGCAAAGTTTCCGGAGGAATTCGGCTGTTGGTCCACACGAGCTGATTGAAAGTCGTATTGTGTTCCTCCACGAAGTAATGAACTTCCGATCTAACTATGAGTCCGTTGGGATCGTGTATATAATGCTGCGTCCGGAACGTCGTGTTGCCTTTGAACAGGTGCTTGACGCGATGATACTGTGAGCGGAACCGAAACATTTTTGAAGCTCTCGTATTCACAGTGAAGCCATCCTTGATAAGCTGCTCAAATCTTTCGTAAGGAATCTTTCCTCTGGGTTTAACCATATTTACCATGTTGTCCCCGCGGTACCCGTTGCTAATTATGACGGCGGCCAACCCAATCGCAATCATTAAACATCTCAACTGTTTGATATTGGACTGGAAATTGTCGAAGGGGTCCCCTTGCTCCAAAAACAACTTATAGCCAGAAAAGAAGTACTCGAGCATATTTTTCCGAAACGATTTTCTATCCGTCACTTTGACGGTAACGGCAGCAAATACGGTTGGAATAACAGCTACAATCAGAAAAAGCGTAAATGACCACGTTATCCAATCAAAACTTGAAAGCAGCTCTCGGAACGGTAAACTCGAATAGGCTGCACGACCGCAACTGATAAATCGGTACCTCTGCTGAAAGGAGTGTGGAGGCAAGAACTGACCTGATGTGTGACGATAGGATGTGTAAATTATTGTTGCTTTTGTACGAAAATCCTCCTTCAAATAGCCGCATGCGTCCTTCCCTGAACCGTTTTGAATTATGGAGCTCCACATATCGTCTTGAGCGACCTGGGCTAGATCCTTTATGGGAATTGTTTTCAAGACGTGTGTTAGCCTCAAGTATGAGTTTGGATATTTTGATAGCGCGCACTGAAGATCGACTTGTTGATAGGAACGACACAAATTTATATCTCGGGCAACAAGGCGCGTCGAATGCTGTGCTGTTGCTGTCATGCTGAGCCAACTTCCAGAGGATGTTTCCGGAATCGTTAAAGCCTTCAAACCGGCAGATCGGTTAAAATTTGGCTTGATTACGGTGAGAGTTATTGACAGCGTTTGTGTCAGGTTTACTTCCAGATGATAATACGTATCAAGGGAGCCGAAGGGCCATCCCACTTTCCGGGTCATCATCAACAACCAATTTCCCCTTAACGTCTTGGTATGGTTTTTATTCTGCTCGTTAGTTACGAGAAAATGTATTTTCGGAATCGTTGGGGTAGTCATTGAAAAGTACGCGAAGTTGTAGTTGGTGTGCCTTTGGGACATGATTGGCTTTTGGTGATACCAATACGTCATAAAGTGTCGCACTTGCTTGACTGAAGGAAGGACATCAATAGCTACTTCACACGTCCACGGACGAATTCTGCCTGAAAATTGGAGTCGATTTAGCCTCAAGCACAGAGCATACAAATTCATTTTCTGGATTAAATAATCCGGCCCGCCGTACAGTAAATGTGAACCACATTGAAAGGGGCTTGAGAGCGAACGGTTGGATGACTCGTTTGGGAAAATATTTGCGTCATCATCAACCACCAAAATTTTACCCGTTTTGGGGCTCCAGATTGTATATCGCATGGTGTCGTCTGCTTGTTTCTTTGACGAGCCAACGAAGGTCACATTGTCGAGATTGAGGACGTCGGATAGCCGAAGGATTATAGGTAATCGCAAACCGACCACATTTGAATTTTTGTGATTGGTAACCAGAATGAGACAATTATTAGATGAATTGATATTGTCGTTCATTTTTTGGAGGATTGCGCTCGCCAACACTTCTGAATTTGCTAAAGATGCAATAGGCTGAAAACCAGTAGACAATATCAGGCTTGGTAGCAGTAAATGAACAGAGAGTGTAAGGCAAATAAATATTTTTGAGACACAAATGTATTCCATTTTTATACCGAAGTTAACGGTTCCGTAAAACGTTTTCTTTATGATATCGTAAGAAGCATTAAAACGATTTTTGCTGGATCCCAATTACTGGAATACTTATAATCGATAAATTTAACGGGAAGTCAGCCATCGATTTATCCCAACATTGAGCTAAAAACTTGAGCTTGTAAAATCGATATTTTACTTAATTGCATATGTCGGATGCCGATATTTAACAATTCGTCCCCTCGAAAGCTTTTTAATTAAATGGCTAGCATTTGTCTGCCCATATACATGCTTATGTTGAGCGAAAAAAGAAAATGGAACATTTAAGATGATTTAAGAAAATAAAATGATATGAGATTTTTTAAGTAGTTGAGGGTAATCAATACCTAATCAATAACATTAAGGAAGCATGGTCCCCCGTACATTAGTCTGTGTTTAAAGTCTTGTTGAAATTTAACTAGGAATACAGACGGATAGACTAAATTAAACTGCTAGATGATATTACGTAATTGTAATATAAAATATCAAGGTAGTTATTGAATTGTTAGCACAGACTTATCGTGAATGATTATAATTCTACCTTATCAATGCTTTCGAATTCCACATACGCATCCCGTTGTCCGTACACACTATTTCTTATATACCAATCCAAATATTTAATTACTGATTTGACATGTAGAGAAGCTCGCATGTACTATGGCTTAGGAATATCAATTAAATTTGAGTTTGAATACTTACTGAAGCAACACGCCTGCTACTGGGGAATTGTTACATGATCGTGTCAATATTCATTCCGAAAATTTTGAACATCCCATATGTACATGTTTTGTCTTGCGTGACATTAAACATGACCTACTAAACATGTGTGTTGTGGCGTAGAATACTAAATTATAGTAAATATTAGGCTTATTGAACTGTTAACTTGTTATTTTAGTCATGTCAATCTGTGTGTATGCTTATGGTATAATGTTGCTATATGTTAGTGTGGCTAATGGTGTAAATATGGCCAAGGTATAACTTTTGTAGCCAGATAGTATAGGGGGGTCTTGGGGAAAGGTATAACTTTGTCAGTCTGTAGGACAAGTTGTTGTCACTTGTTAGTCGTAGGCTGAGAAAGCATTGTTGTTTCTCAGTCGTCAAGGAAATAGTTTTAAGTTTGTTATTTTGGGCGTTACGTCGGCTGCGTGAGGAAGAAAAGGTCAAGAGGAGAAAAGGAGCGCGGTCAGTAACGCCAGTGGTTAGTTGTTCATTGTTCTTGCTGTCAGTTGTTGTCCAGATTATTGTCTTGTTCTTTGTTGCAATAAAAGCGTTTGTAAAAATTGTAACTTGTCAATTTGCGTGCTTTTTATTCGTAACAAATAAGTAATCGTCGTTAACTGAGCATTTAGCTAACTGAGCATCGTCAAAACAATGTGTGTTCATTTTTCATATTTCTCGAGTCAACCAATACCTTCACCAAAGTATGACTATATGTAAGCTACATGATCCTATTGGTGATGAAGATAAATTTCAGTAAATTCTGAAATAATTCCGATTGAATTGGAATTGACGAAATATAGTTTGTGCTATATTGATGGTACGATAGTAATAACCTTTCCAAACACTGGTTCAAATTTTATCGACAATTAGCGTTTATAAAAGTCTTGTTTGCCTCTAATTGTAGCAATTCATGAGAAAACGCAATAACGGAATCTTATCTACCGCAAATTCGTCGGTGTCTGAAATATTATTTTTGAAAATAAATATGGACATAAACTTTTAGATGTCATATCATCAAACAGCACAGTAGACGCTTGAGTAAGTTAAAATTGGTATGTACATTCTAATCGACCTTACAATGTTAACATGAAGCTACTAATAAGATGTCTTACACGGCAACCAATTGACTCCAAAATGATGCAAGTAAGTATAGATCCCGTAACATGCAGCATAACTCCAACCATTTAAGATACATTCACCTTTACTCACTTTCCTGTGTAGTAAATACGCTCTGAGATATTCGACAGGATGAAGACACAGCTAAGCTGTTCCCTTGAATGCATTATAGGCTATGAGCACAGCGACAGAGATACTTCATCAGAATTCATGAAAACGGATGAAAGAACATGCAAACAAACAACTCCACTGATAATCCTAAATGCGTCGTAATGCCAACACATACACAACGCGTTTCGCATCTTGTTCAGTCTACAACTTTGCTTAAATCTACTTTTAGAAAAGCGTCATCAAATTCCCATTGAACGTTTTTCTGTGTAGGTAAGTAAAGGAGAAGAACGGAAATGCATCTAACTTCACATTTTAGATTACACACATAGAACAAAGCTCAAGTTGAGCTACTCAACATCTGCTTTCATTTTCCAACTCGTCTTGGGACTGCACGAAACCGTGCATTCAATTTTTTATCAATTGTGTAGCAACAAGTTTTCACCTAAACCATTTTCAGGGAAATCGTACCAGAAACCTCACAGCAGAAATACTTCACAACAGTCACGTGATTTGTGACACCTCTTTGTCGTGAAATGGCCACACCATTATACAATGTTCACGTACATTGTTGCGTGTTCTGTGACGCCTGTGGAATGAACCCCATAATAGGCTCTCGACATCACTGCTTGCAATGCCCAGATTACGATTTGTGCGACAAATGTAAGCTTACCGTACCACACGCGCCGGAACATCTGTTTGTTGAAATTAAAAGTGGAATACAGACGGATACGTTATCAAAACTGCAAGAAGATATCCAGTAAGCATAGTTGTAGTACATGTCAATGGATTCACACATTCTATTTCAGAGTTTGCACATATTGTGTGTTTTAAACAGGAAAATTAGAAAAGGTCCGGAGCCAAAGGACATCGAGTGGATTCCAAATTCAAGAGAAGGTCACATGGAATATGCGCTTGCTGCTGGTTTCGATTCTGGCAAGAAACAGTATGTTGGTCGTGCGCGAAT
This sequence comes from Sinella curviseta, assembly GCA_004115045.4. Lineage (NCBI taxonomy): Eukaryota > Metazoa > Arthropoda > Collembola > Entomobryomorpha > Entomobryidae > Sinella > Sinella curviseta. The sequence goes on from CM023203.3 coordinate 16,432,772, forward strand.
GTATGGTGGAATCATCCCTGGACGTGTTCCAGAATCCGGAAATAGTATCCATGTTCCTTGGGGAGGGAGGGAAATCATTTGGCAAGAATATGATGTGTGCAATTATTTCAAATTATATCATAAGAGCTACTTATATAACAATTTAATTTAAAATACCTAAGGCATTTCATTTCTAAATAGATTTTGGTCGCCCCACCTGGAGTATTAAGTTGGATATCCTGTGCAGGTGGTCGTATTCATAACAACGCAGTTCGAGGTGGGACCGATCCAGGTGGCGCGACATACTACATAGGCCGATGTATTCATAATGGAACACTCTGCGTTGGGAAGGTTCACCCAACTCATCAAGGTTGCTATGTAGCTTACGGTGCGTACAAAATATGTTTATGTCTTTTATTCCGTACAATTTTGATATTGCTAATGGCTCGTATTTTTTTCACCTTAGGTGGTAAGGAACATCATTATCGGTTCTACGAACTTCTTTGTCGAAATTGGTACTACAAAGCGATTACCTCAGCGGAAAAATTAAAAGGACCTTCCGAGACCCCTGATTGTACTATAATGTAGTTGGTAGGAAACAAACTATAAAAAGTTTGCCTACATTCATGTTGAGTGTAGTGTAAACGACTACATATGTATTTCGTTAGGTATAAAAAATGCAGTAGGAACGAAATATGAGAAACGACGAACAAAACTGAAGCTACATGAACCATGTGGAAATAAATCCAAAGCAAACCATATTTTGATTTATAGTCTAGTACCTGGGTCATTCAAATTTCATGAAGGTTTTTTAACAGAATTTATCCGGCCGAAAATTATAATATGACATAACGAAATGTAATGATACTGACTGATGCATGGAATACATAATTGCGATTAAAATGGCAACTTAAGTAAATTACAGAAATATTTGGTTACGTGTCTACTACTGGTGGCCTGACAACAACGTGCAAATTGACATCATTGTTTTTCCCGCGTCTAGGTTCAACATTATTCCAAAAATTTGATATTTTTTCAACAAGCCTCTTTATAACTAAAACTGAAAATAATGTAGCCTTTCGCATCGCTAATAATATCAAATGCACATTTTCCATAGCGAATGCGCCAAGCGTAAAGGACAAACATATCAGTAGAACCACAAATATCATCACGATATTACCGTTCATGGACGTTTTGTTCCTCTCAATGACATTAGCAATTGAATTATTACTCAGTCGGTGTTTTGGTTTTGTTATTTTCGCTAGAGCAAATATAAATTGCTGCCACCAGGACAAGATGCCGGACTGCCTATATCCGTTCATGCGATGCAATAGATCCTGCGAGAAAGCCGCAGCACTCATTTGCCTTTCAGCCATAATGATAAACGAAAAGGGCGCATTCGAAAAGAAGGATTCCTTGCCTATGTAGACTTGATCTTTAGGAAATTTGTGTTTCAGCTCGGTTTCCAATTCAAGTGTTTGCGCTTCGGAAAGAATGGCGGCCTTCCTTGTGCACGTCCCCAGTTTCAAACGAATCAGCTTGTCTTGTTGTTGATGGAGAAGTTGAAGTTTGTATTTGCGACCCTGCACATTTTGGATAGCCTTGAAGTCGTCGTCTTCTAATGTGTTCTCAGGTATTCGGCTATTGTTCCATATGGACATCGTATATGGCATATCATCTTCCCACATAAATTGGTCAACCTCTGACTTAATATCTAGTCCATTTGGGTGATAGATGCGGTGATTTGACAGGAATGATGTATTGCCAACATAGCAATCCAAACCTCAACGACATTTTGCACCAAAGTAGTAATATTTTGTGGCCCGGGTGTAAATTGTAAATCCATCCTGGACCAACTGCTCAAATCTCTCGTATGGAATCTTGCCCCGTGGCTGAACCATGCTCACCATATTATCCCCTCGATAAGCATTGCTTATTACAACGGCAGAAAACCCTACCACAATTATCAAAATCCTCATTTGCTTGATATTTGACACGAAGTTCGGAAAAGGGTCTCCTTGTTCCAAAAATAACCTACAACTCGAAATTAGATACTGAATCATGTTTACTCGCATGTTCCTTCTGGATGTCGCCGTGCGCGTGATAACAGAAAATACAAAGGGTATAACTATTAAAATAACAGATAAGGTACATGCCCATGTGACATTGTCAAAACAGGAAACGAGTTGCCAAAACGGCAAACCAGTGTAAGCTGCACGACCACAACTGATGAATCTGTACGTTTGAACAAAGGAGTGAGGCGGCAGGTAAATTTCTGAAATTGGACGATATGACGTGTAAACATATGTGACCTTATCGGCATACAATCCACCAGAATATTCACATGGGTTAATGCTGGATCCGTTACTAATCACGGATCTCCACATTTCGTCTTCTGCGAATAGATGGAGAAACGTTGGCGTCGAGTTGTGTAATAGGTGATTAAACCTACAATAAGAGTTCTCGAATGTCGACAGTCGGCACTGTAGAACGACAGCTTGATATCCGTGTCTTTTAAACTTGTTGCGTATTCTGCTAATAGGGTGGGCAGTTCCTTAAATGATGTCAAATTTATAATTGGATACATGTCGAGTACCCAGGGACCGTCCAAACGAACCGTAATTATCTCCGCTGAAATGGACATCTCTGTAGATCCTGTCACATTAAGAACACAGTAAGTAGTCAAAGAATTAAAATGCCATCTGTTCATCCATCTGGATATGATAATCCAATTCTCAACAAGTTCGTTAGCGTCATCCAAGGTTTCTTGTTGCCCAGAAACCAGATAATGTATATCGGGAATGCTCATGTGAGTCATTGAGAAATATGCAAATTCGTAATTCGAGTGCCTTGACGATTTTACGCCAACTTCCTCATACCAATACTTCATAAAGTTGTTACTCTGATATATATTCGGCAGTAGTTCCACAAACACTTGACACGTCCAGGGTCGAATTTTACTAGCAAACTTGACGAAATTTATTCTGAGACAAACGGAGTATAAACTTTTATCCTCCAACAGTAAATCAGGACCGCCGTGCATTAAAACACTTTCACAACAAAATGGGTTCACAATTCCGTGCCACGTTGGATCTTTGGACGTAAATGTCTGGTAAATATTTTCATAGGGGTCAACTATTAGTGTCTCGTTGGATTTTGGATTCGTTACTCTATATCGGTCTATAATTAGACTTTCTGCGATTGTCTCATTGCTAGCATCGACCAAGTCCAAAATGTCAGTTTGACGTAGAATTAGTGGCAACTGTAAATGAGCGAGATTTGCATGATTGTGATTGGTAATTATAATTAAACAGGAGCGGAAAGGATAAAGATAATTTCTTAATTGTTTAACAATATCGTCGTCAGATATGTAGGAGCTAGCTAGCGGGAAAGCAATCTCAGAACTTAAGCAGATCTCCAAGCTTAATAAGTGTAATGTAACTAAAACTGCAAAGTAAGTAAACAATCTGAGATTACGGAAACCATACATTTGAAACAATTAATTAGCGCAATTTGTTCAACTTTAAACTCTGAATGGATTTTCAGCTGAAACACCAGCTAACTTTGCCATATCCAAAGGTATAGATATTCGACGGTTCAAATGCTGAAATTCAAGTAACAAAAATAATTTGCTTCAGCCAGCATAAGTTGTATATTAACGTGGTCAAGGCGCACAATTAAACAATGCTATATTTTTTCGCTTTTCTATGTACAATCGATTATAAGGAAAAACGTCGATCATCGATCAGTTTGGAATATAACCCGTATTTCTTCCAATAAGAGTAAGCAGAATCACTGTGTCAAGACACATCAATAACAGCTTTGTTAACAAACTAGTTTGAGTATATCGTAATTTCTTTTTACCGGCACGTGTAAAGCTAATTAAGCATTTCAATTTACTATAGCTTGCATGTCCAGTAGACTTGAAATCTAGATTCTGCTGTCGATTATGAATTGTGAAGCCGTCTGTTACCATTCACGTTTGGTGAGCAGTATGCAAAATTGCGCATCTCAGGGCTTCTGCTCTGACCATTTTACACAATCAAAAAGAATATGAAGGTGGATATAGCATGAAACATTATGAAAAACCATGAACGTACAAGAACGGTGCATTACAGCGGATAAAAAAAGATATGCCTCTCACGATAAAGTTATCATTCAAAAATACTTGCCAATTCATTATACCACTGCATTTTCACTTTTCTAACGAACGTTGAAAGGTATTAAAATATCCCCTACGGCAAATCTCTCCAGATTTAAATCTTATCCAGCACATGTGGATCAGATTCCTAGTATAACGGATTTGTCATGGAGCCACCAAAGCCATTTTTTCATGTTTTGATGATGACAAATAAAAAGGAATGGATTTAATAAACGTTTTTTTGTACCCTGGTAGTAACAATGCTCGAAACAGTTAAAAATAATTTTAACGTCTGCTTCGTCGGTATATAATGCATCCATAGGTAAATCACAGTTCATTTGCTGGTTACGTGTCAAGAGGGAAACAATCTCGGCAGTTCAAAGCTCAGGAAGTCGACGAGACGGCTATCAACTGCAAAAGTCTTAATTTTGCCAAGCAAAACTTATACTTGATTATTTTGTCAGTTTCGTTGGTAGGTTGTGAATTGGCACTCGTGAAATATTTGATTGTGTAAAATGGAAGCAAATTTATCAGGACGGTCCAATTGCACGCAGCAAAAAAGTCAAGTCGTGAAAGAAAGACTTCGACACTCTTCATTTAATTCTGCTTCTGCCCTCGCAAAATCTCCATTAGGCACCCAGGCCATGTACAGTAATCCATCCTACACACATAATGGAAGCTTTTGCGATGGCTGCTTTATGGAGCCGATAATCGGGACAAGGCATCACTGCTTGCAGTGTCCCGATTTCGACCTTTGTGATAAGTGCAAAGCCACAACCTATCATCCAGTTCATCTGTTCACAACAGTAACAAACGACGCGGAAGCGGATGCTCTGCGCAAAATGAGATTTGAAACACGGTAAGCCAAATGTTAACTAAACCGTCAACTTTTACTTTATTTCAGCGACTTTATGTTTTTTAAATTTACAGTCTCCTGAAAATGAGAAAAGGGATTGAGCCAATGGATATAAAGTGGCTACCTTCCACACTGGGAGGCCACAGGGTACTTGCAGTTCCTGCGGGAATAGACTCGGGAATCAAGCAGTACGTTGCACGGACGTTTTGTTGCGGCGGTCTCATTCCAGGAAAGCTTCCGGCAAATGAAGACTGTATTTATGTTGGGTACGGCGGACGCCAATTCGTATCATCAAACTACGAGGTACGAATGTAGTACTGGATGAATAAGATGCTGGTCGTAATGAAAGGCTTTAAAAATAAAATGGGATTTATTTTGTAGATCTTGGTTGCGCCAACAGGAGCATTGAGTTGGGTGCCATGTTGGGGTAGCCGAGTTCCTTGGAATGCAGTTGAAGGAGGTTACGACTCCCACTGGATCCCGTATTACATTGGTCGAGGGGTTCATGATGGCACGTTGATTGTTGGGAAAGTTCATCCATATCATCAAGGCTGCTCCATTGTGCATTGTAAGTGTAAAAACAAAATTTAAAAAACAAAACTGATATTTTCTTATGTCAAGGTCGCATTATAGAAATACCTATCAATTAACTTTACTTGTTACTTTGTACAGCCGGAAAGGAACATTATTATGGGAGCTATGAAATTCTCTGCTGGAACGCGTACTACAAAGCAGTTACCTATTCCGATAAACTGGAAGGGCGAACACGACGAAATTCTGCGCTCATTTAAATACATCTCACAGGCAGTGAGTAGTAGATATGCGGATTGAATATAATGTTACATTTACAACAGTATTCTAAATAAATTATAATCACGTGCTAAACTTTTCCGAGGCTCTGAAAACATATCCGTACATATCACAGTTTTCTATAACATTTCTTGACATGAGTAAGTCTATACATTCTTCTCATATTACAAAGAGAGTAATAAATAAATTGAATGTACCCAAATTTTCTTGACGTAAACCGTGTATCATTATTTTAATCACCTTATTATTTTTATTTTATTATAAAACGCTCACTATGGCCTTTCTCGGTAAGTCACAAGGTTGGATGTGAACTTAAGCCAAGATTACAACCAACTTGACATTCTACTAGGAAACTGGTTTGTTGGGATTCCAGTTTAAAAATATTTCAATACGGTCGCATCAAATCATTAAAAATGATGATTGTGTTGAATGTACATGAACCGCACAGGTGGAAATAAAAGCCGTTTAACATTTCATCCCGTTAGCATTCATAAAATATGTCCTTATACCAGATCATTCCACTTTCACCTTCACAATACACGTAAAAGGATATTAGCGCATCACATTATGCGCTATTCTAAAGTTTTCACTTACAACTTTCACTTTCAATGTTGCGGATATTCGTAGTGCAACGTATTACGTGAGATACGGAACGAAAATGCAAGTGAAAATGGAGATGTAGGATCTCAGCTTTCTAACGTGAGCTCATTTTAGACATGTTTCTTAGTATGTGACGACTGATGATCTGATTTCATCCAATATCCATAAACGTTTTTCGTACTTGGGTAATAATGGCTATAACGACACGGTAAAAATTTTAATGTATGCGTAGGCAATATATACTGCTTGAAGTGTAGTATCAGAGCTCATTTGCGTGTTGCGTGTGAAGGGAATGAGCAAACAGTTCCGGAAGTCGTCCATACAATTATAGACTGTTATATATCACTTCAGGTCAAAATGAAAACAAATTCATCAAGACGGTCCAACTGTCTCCAGTGTAAACTTGAAGATGCGAAACAAAAAATTCGACATCCATCACTTGGTTCCGCTTTAGGCGAAGCAAGGCTTGCATCAATCCGACAAGTTCCGCAAAGGAATATGACTCTCTCCTACAAACATTATGGGATTGTTTGTGACGGTTGTTTTATGCAGCCAATTGTTGGAACTCGGCACCACTGCTTACAATGTCCCGATTTCGACTTTTGTGATTGGTGCAAGACCACAGTATATCATCATGCAGCTCATCTGTTCACTCCAGTGAGAAACGATACCGAAGCTGATGCGCTGCGGAAAATGCGATTTGAAGCACGGTAATAATTATATGAACTGCATTTGCACATATTTCTTAAAAAGTGAACTTTGGATTTTTTGCATTTTTATTTGCAGTCTCTTGAAAATGAGAAGAGGAATTGAGCCAGAGGATATAAAGTGGCTACCTTCCTCGCATCAAGGACGCAGGGTATTTGCAGTTCCTGTGGGAATAGATTCTGGAACAAAACAGTTCGTTGCACGAGCCATCGCTTGTGGCGGTCTGATTCCAGGAAAGCTTCCAGCCGATCAGGATTGCGTTTACGTTGGGTACGGAGGTCGCCAATTCGCTTCGTCGAATTATGAGGTAAGGATGGAATGGGATATGGGCAAAGTCAGTCATCATTTTTTTATGAGACAGTGTGTACAGAATTTGGTGACTTATTTATTTTTTGCAGATCTTGGTCGCTCCACCTGGAGCATTGAGCTGGGTACCCTGCTTGGGCAGTAGAGTGCCAAGGAATGCTATTTCGGGTGGTAACGATCCAAACGGTGACACGTATTTCATTGGCCGAGCTATTCATAACGGGACTTTGACTGTTGGCAAGGTTCATCCGTATAATCAAGGTTGCTTCGTGGTTCATTGTAAGTGTTCACACCGTGTTGTATAATATTTTCATTTGCAAAATTTCCTGTGGTGATGTATCAATGGTATATTTGTACTTAATTTGTACAGCCGGAAAGGAGCATTATTACGGGAGCTATGAAATCCTTTGTAGGAATGCATACTACAGAGCACTTACCTGTACCGATAAACTGGAAGGGCCACCACGAGGAGATTGCGCTCTAATTTAAAGCTACTCCATTTTAGGCAAAATTAGAGAATGTTGCCATACTTTAATATATTGCATTGTGAATAGCATTAATGTCAACTTCACTTTATAAGCCCAAATGAACGGTATTTCAATTCTGATGTGACAAAGTTTCCAATTGTAATTATGAAATATTTAATTATAAAATGACATTAATTATGAACATACAAGCCAAATATGTCATTTGCATAGCGACGTTAAAGTATGGATTTATCTTGATCTATTCCAAATTATTGAAAACATAATGTAATTGATTAAATGCATATTTCTGAGAATACGGCTAAACCTAAATTAAATTTATTTGTGATTCTGAATTCATTTGAAAAATTAAATACGGAAATTGCTATATTATAACGAATGTTGATGTTTTGTATTGTTGTGAAATAAAAATGCACAATGAGCTTCAAATATTTTTTTCTTGACTTCTCACCGTTACCATGCATATACATTGTTCTTATATTTACATTGAAAAAAAAAGATTTATTTCCGGACGTCGACCTTCTCCATCTGAACGTTTTCCTTCTAAAATATCGCCATGGCACATATTCTTGTATTTTGCAAGTCTACCTGGAAATTGTCAGCATCAACGTTTTTCCGAAAGAGTTTACGTACACATTTCCTGGTAAGAATACGAAATGGAGACATGCTCTGTAAGTCAAGCAGGTAGACGCAGTCTGGTTTCTGTTCCTTCTCAACCAACGCAACAGAGCTTGTTATAGGATAGGCGATTTTACATTTCTCCTCGTTTCAGCTCTGCTTTGTACCAAACAAGTTGTCTGCAGGAAAACGTAACAGAATAACAACCTATATTATTTGTCTGCTTCACTGTTGGTACAAAAATGAAATCCTATGCTGTGTAGAAATGTTATGTTGTATCGTATTAATTTTTGTTTTGGAGATGTAATGATGAGCTCATCGCTCAACACCAAACGTTTAGTCAGCAGCAAATTCCACCAAGAAACAGTCAGGTTGTCGTTCTGCACGATTTTTTGTGCTGTCATAATAATACTACCACTTGTTTTGGTATTTATGCACCTAACTGGACTGATGATGTGTTTCTATAAAAGTCAGCTTCATGCATAGAAGCGCTCTCTATTTGTTCTTGAAAAGCAACATGTATTATTTTATCAAGTTGTCAGAAAACTAATATTCCGTTGCATACATTTTGTAACAATGCATCTCTTAAACGCTCTAGTTTACAAAAATGTAATAATTTTTAATACACGCCACATGCATTCCAATTGTCGCCGTACAGTTTAGCTTGGAACAAAATTTGTTTGTGATAACATTTTGGTCGCACATTCAGATTAACAAAAGATTTTCTTTTCTAAAGCTGCAAGAGCTGCAATAAAAGTGTCTCATGCATGCAGTGTGGGTTACTAGGTGAGTATACCAAGAGCGAGTTGACAGCAGCAGATCAATATTATCAGAACATAGCTTGCACACTAGTACATCAGCAGCTGACTGAACGGAACAAAAGAAAAAGTGAAAATAATTGTTGCTGGTGGAAACCAGTTTTAGTACATATACCTATCTCGATTTGATGCGTTTGTCAATCAATAACACATTTATTTTCCGTTCAATTTGTGATTAATTTTGTGCACATGAATAATAATAGAAGGTAAATATTCCCTAAAACGTGCTTTTGTTATCATTAAATTACTAACTGAAGTCAGTATGGAACAGGACCAAGACATCAATGACCACTTAGCCTGTCCAATTTGTCTCGAAATCCCACCGGCCGAAGTATTCCAGTGTCGAAATGGGCACACAATTTGCAAAACGTGTTCCAATAAAATGGCAAACTGTCCCCAGTGTAGAGTGCCATTCGAAGCTAATAAAATCCGGAATCGGGCTCTGGAGCTAATTCTGAGTTCCCGTCCATCATCCTCCAGAAATCTGACCTCAAAGCACAATGTTTTCGTTCACAAGGATATCGTTTGTGATGGCTGTGAAATGAATCCAATTAAAGGGACGCGACATCACTGCATTCAGTGTAAGGACTATGACCTGTGCGACACGTGCATGGCCTTGGGAACTCATTCACATCATCTTTTCACGGAAATTAAGAATGATCTCAAGTTACAAGCGTTGGAACGGATGAACAGTGAGAGTTCGTGGTAATGCTCAGTTTAGAAATATGCCATTGCGTTTCAAAAAGAAATGACAGTTTTTTGAATTGGTAATTTTTTCTGTTGCAATTTCAGTCGTTACCGGAATATAGCTACTGGAATGGAGCCACAGGAAATTGAATGGATACCCAAATCACAAATTACTAGTATGAATTTTGCAGTTCTTGCGGGAATTGACTCGGGAACGAAGCAGTATGTCGCCAGGGCTCGTCACTTGAATGGGGTCATTCCAGGAAAGCTTCCTGATGGCGAGTCATCCATTTATTTTCCCTATGGCTGCACGGAAATCGCGGAGGAGGAATATGAAGTAAGCGAATTCGTTTTAATTATCTCAGTTTCTACCTAGTATAAAAAATTAAGATAATTATTTACTGACATTTAAATTGTAGGTATTGGTAGCCCCATCTGGAGCGCTTAGTTGGGTGGACTGTGATGGCGATGACATTCCAGAGCATGCCGTCGTGGGTGGAAATGACCCAAATGGAGAGACGTATTATGTCGGGAGAGCTGTTCACAATGCAGCCGTCATTGTTGGGAAAGTTCACCCAAGCCATCGTGTTTGCTATGTGTCGCATGGTATGAACAATTTGTATAATTAATTTTGTAATCAATTCAAATTATAATAATAATGAATTTGATTGAAGTGAATGCTAACTATATTTTCATGTATGGTTTTGTGCAGATGGACACGAACACAATTACTATAATTTTGAGATTCTGGTGCACAACGCTTACGGAAGGCTGATGAATGCTTAAGGATAATCAAAACCGTGCCAAATGATATTAGTTTTTTTGTGATTTGGTGTTTATAACCGATAATTGAATTATGTCTAGTCGATTGAATGCACAGTACGAAAATCGTCTATGATGATTTTTAAGAAAAAGTGATCCAATAAGATCTGACTTGCTAGGAATATAATGAACTATGTATTTACTGCTACCTGATTGAGACTATCCCATTTATCTCATCTTATTGTGAGATTTTAGGTTTACGATAAACTGATGTATTTTATGGTGATAGAAATATTATTTACACCAGGTAAAATCTAATTTCGGATTAAAGAAGAAATCGGTATTAATCTTCAGAAGTTAATTAATGTATTCACCTCCCACTAAATTATTTTGAATTTAATTGTTCAAACAACTATTAGCTCGTCAAAGTTAATAACAATATCAACTCCGAGCTTGTGAAAGTATCCTTTAAATAAATAATTACATGAATTTATATTTTGGCGTTGATAAACACCATGAATGTGAATTTACATTTTGAGCCAGGGGACTGTTTAAGTAACACTCCAGTTTTCCTGTTTTTGTTTGAAGGTTCATGTTGTCATCTTCCCTTTTATTTATAGTATAGAATTGAAGTATTTTTGTCATCTAATATTTTACCACCCTTATATGAGAACCAATTTGAAGTGTTTATTTTCAACGCGCCATTGTAAATATCTTGGTAGTTATATCGAATCGTTAACCAACCGTTAAACTGCAACGCTTAAACATTTCAGAGATAATTTTGACATTGTTTTGTTTGCATTTCATACAATTTTACGGCTTCATGCCCAACTAGCAAAATAGTTTCCATTTTATTTCTTTTATCCTCCTTAATATGAAGTTGCGAAGGTGTGGCAAGCATGTTTGGAATGTGCGAGTTTAAGGTACATTTCACGGGTGTGTTTTATGGCAACTGTAAGATGGTCACCAGAAAGCATTTTATAGTAGTTTATTGCATTATATGACAGTATTGTAAATGATGGTCCAACCCAACATTTAGTTTTGAAGATACATTAGCACTTGTGATTTTTTGAGCGAAGTATATGCATATAATACCTACTTATCACTTACAACTAGGAATGGCAATAACAATCTTGAGAGCTTGTAAAACACGTTACGGTTACGGTCCATGCATTGATATTGATAAACTCACATTCTGTCAAATCGGCACTTAAATATGTGCCTACTCGGATATACCATGATTCATCGGATTTAGCAGCGCCTACATAGAATCTGTCAGCAAAATGAGTTTGCAGAAAATAACATGCTTTCACCGTAGCCGCTGTAGAAAAATGTGCTTATTTCGTACTATCGTTTATATAATCTTGATTTCGTCTTCATCCGATTTTGTGGCCAAAGCCGATCGTTTGGGTGAAATTGTTGAATACTTCTTGCCAAGTAGTCAATCTGTAGCAAATGGAATTTTCCAGAAACTGATAGCCCAGCATTGTACTCTGTATTTTTACGAAAGTCCGCACAAGACATTGTTGTTTCACGCTCTTCTGAATAACTGCATTCATTTCCAATACTGTCACCTCATCCAGGCGGATGGCTACAGATACATTGAAGAACATTTTCGAATAGTTCCAGTGGAGTACCGGAAATTTTCCGGAAAATGTCTAGCAGTGCTTCCGTTCACTCACCCGGGAAATTTTGGAACGGAGATTTTTATCCGCCTAACAAATCTTGGAAAGGACAATAGGCATTTTGTTGATATCGTAATTATCAGTGCACCGCATCATCCTACTCATTTGAACATGTTTTGGCGTCGCACTCAAGTTCATGACGGTGGCCTGTTTCAATATCAGTCCACAGGAAAGGCACTGCTTCTTCTTGTGTACGACCCCGAAGACAAAATATTCATGTTTTGTCAGCCTTGTGCAGAAATAACTAGCGTGACCATTCATGAAAAGAAAGAGAGCAAAATTCCACTTCAAGGATTCTATATAATATATACTTCCAATTCTGCCAACTTGAATTGGTACGTGCGGATATCCTACGTTGGCCTTGAAAAATATATCGATAGTATGAGGACCATTTCAATTACAGACTTAAAGGCTGTTTGGTCAAGACTACATAGAAATCTTGAGTTGTACAGCAGAATACAAAGTTACCTTACATATTCTAAAAAAATTGTCCGTCCTTTGGAAAAGATGTCTGAAATATTCTGTGGAAATATACAAGAATGGATTTATGACTACCTGAACCAATTGATTGATTGATTGATTGATTGATTGATTGTTTATTATTAACTTGCGCACTCCTTGGAAATCCCATGAGTGCTTCCATTTTTACAATTCATGACAAATTTTCATACAAAATTGACAATTCCGATATATTATGCAAAGTTACAATTTCAGTTCATAATCATACTTCCAAAATTAGTTATTACTTACTAAATACATTGAGTCTTTACATACATTTTAGTATTGATTTTTAAAGTAAGGAGTTTTACAACAACTACTTGTGCGAATTTGATTTTAAATACATCAACACATAGCGAGATGTGCAATCCCAATGCAAAAAAGTAGATTCAGACTAGTAAAAAGCCCTCAGGCAGATTCTAGTTACGTGTTTTTATGTACCTTTTTGTTATAATTTGCCGTCAAGACCGCTGTCTGCTCCTACTCTAATGCACAAAACTTGCCCTCTCTATCCTTGTCAATACATTTAAGAATTTCTTTTTCAACTTCTTCTTGAATACATACACAATGCTCTGTTCCAAATACACTTAAATTTTCCATCAAGTTCATAATTTGTCTAATGACCTCCAAATAAATGTTGTGCTTTATTCCTTTTTTGTTTGTGATCCGTGGTACAACATAGCTTAGCCCGTCCAGTTCTCCGCATATACAAGTTATTGGTTCTTTCAGCGAATACGTGTTATGCAGTTTTGCATTCTGTTTGGCCATGCCTCTCATCTCTGCTAAAAAGTTCAGCGCATTTCTCACACTTTTCGTCTCTCCTTTGCATGATTTGCTTATCATCTGTGCTGCAACTCTAGTTCGTCTAATATATTCCCAGTATGTATGTGCCGAAAAATCCTGCCCCACCGCAGGTATCGCTTTACTTGAGTGTGCCACTGGCTCTTGCATTTCTGTCCATAAGAAATCCGGTTTTTTGGTCGACTCTTCCATTATATCATTTACTATGGCTTTTTCGAGCTCTGATATCTCTTCAGTAACCATGTTTTCGCTGCTATCGCTTACTAGTGAGTTCACATCATCTGAATCCTCGTAATTACTCTCTTCAGTATTAGACTCTGAATCTCCCAGCTTCTCGCTCTCCTCGTTCACCTTGAAACTAACCCGAACATGTTTTTTACTTTGTTGCTGGTCCATCTCTTCTCTCTTACTACGCAATATATTTTTTCTTAATTGCCTTTCCGAAAAATTCAAATCGTCACATATTGAAATTTTCATTTTTAAATGCTTTAATTTATAACAATTTTTAAACACATTTCTCTTCTGGTCCAAAGTTTTAAGGCGAAGTAAACACACAGAACGTGGCTGATTACTTCGCCTAACGATTTCCATTTTTTCAACTTCAATGTCGACACCCAATCTTTCCAATAATTTTGAAACTGTTTCATATTCTTTCTCAACACCAAACTCTAAACCGTAAATGACAATATTTCTTCTCTTCTCGTCTGCTTGCTTGTCCTTCTGAATAAAGATTTGTTCCACCTCGTCATTAATTTTCACTTTAATATTATTTAGTTCTTCTTTGATCCCCTCCTCGGCTCTAATTTTAAAGTTCTCAATTTCCGATATAATTGCACCACTTTGACGTGATCGGTTTGACTCGGTTTGACAATAACCACAATTTATTTTGTCGATTTTCTTTTCGATTTTATTTATTTTCATTTCTAGTCGCACTAGAATTTTCAGAATGTAGGAATTTTCCACCTTGACTCTCCTTCTGTTGAAGGCCATTTTAACAAAAAAACCTGTTTTACCGAGACCTGACTCAGCTCCTTACTCGTTCAGAGCTAGACCAAGACTACCTGAACCAATTGAAGTGGAGTGTACGTACCTCAAATCTTGAGGATCCACAAGAACTCTGCTTGTATAAAATATTGCTTTCGAGATACAATTACAGTTACGAAAACATTGATGGAAGGGAAGTTGTATCTGATAATGAGGCATCTCAGGTGCATCTGAAATGGAAACCAACAATCGAGCTACCAATTTATACAGAAATTTCTGCTGATTCTACCTCGTCGGATGCTATCGCTATACATCAATACAGCGTGCCTACTATAGGAGCAAAAATTGAAGGATTTTACTATACAATATTCATTGATCCTGCCAAGGTCATGGATACGTTTGATTTATTGGCACTGGTCAATCCATTTCAATGGTCAGTATGGCTTGCATTCGTATTTGCAATAATTTGTATTGTTGCCATTTTTAAGCAAACTGAGAACTCGGATGTTTTCTGGCCACTGCTTATCCCTATTGTACTCGAACAATCAATCCATGGGTTCAAGAAATTCATCAAGGTCAAAGTGTTTTACATCGTTATTCCAGTTTGGGTATTGGGAACGCTTCAAATGCAGTTGTCATATACAGGACTAATGTTTTCTTCAATGACCAAACAAATTTTACCTGAAATTGAGACCGATCTTGACAAAATTGTTTCTCAGAAGGACGGGAAAATCGGTTTGTATATATCAATTAGAGAAGGATTTGGATTTCTGGAAAGATTGCATTCCGTACGAGTGGCCCGTCAAGAAACTACGGATGTTTCATTACTTTCCAATTTATTGAGAGAAACTAGGCTCCTAGATGTAAAGGACATAAGGAATAATGAAGCTAATACAGGCATAAGTTTACTACTATCATTCAGTAGTCCAAGGCGACACCCCAAAAAGATTACGCATCCTCAAAATACACAACGAAAATTTGTGGAATACGTCACGTTCGAAGAAATGTTTTTGGGTAACGGCAACTTCAAAAGATTTTATAGGAACGAGTCGTTTCTGCTGCCGAATCTCTGGGCTTACGCAGGCGTTACAAAGTTTTACACAGAATTCTTTTTGCAAGATTTGAGTAATTTGCTGGAAACGGGGATATATTTGTGGTGGGGCGAGATGCTTGATGAATACATAGAGTACACACATAGGAGAGTAGTTGTTAAAGATGTAAATGACTCGTGTTCAAATGCAAGTGCAAGGAAAGCAAGACCAGTTTCGAACAGCGTTTGTGGAAATGTGGATGCTGGTGTTAGTAAGGTACACAATTCGTCCTTGGCCGTGGTCTGGATTGTTTACGCACTATGCGTTTTGGTATCGATTGCAGTTTTCTTGAAAGAGGCTACCTATATTTCATGGAACAAGCCGGCAAAGTCGAGTAGATATCAAGATTAGTTTACGGAATGATTGGTTCTGGTTGAATATTTGGAAATAATGAATTTTTGTGAGAAATATATGCATATACAATTTTACAATGCTTTATTACAATTACGACTACACGGCCAACAATTTGTAGTGTTGTGAAAACAAGACTAAAGTTTCTAATAAAAGTACAAGAAAATTTTATTCCATTCATATGAGTTTTGTATTTTAACATTACATTGCATTCATACAAGGTAGTAAATACTTGAGCCTATTTTTCAAAGTCCGGTGGCTTTATTAACCAGTGATAACGACATTGGTGGCGTACTGAAGAACTGCACCTCCGTAGCTGGTACTGTAAGCAACAACAAAAAATGTTATTTAATAATTTCTGCAAGATAACCGAACGTTTGAAGGATTATGTTTTGTAAAAGGGACTTACGTTGCTGTGGTAAGATCTGGCTTAATAACAGCTACGTTGACACTGTCAACCGCCAATGTCTTGGCCTGGTTACCGGGAATAAGTCCTCCACGGGTATATCTCAAGATGAGATTGGGCTTATGGTCGGGATTTTGAAGGATCTTGTGTGGAACTTCTACCCAAGCTTCAAGAATTTGTCCGGGTGAAATCTTCTCGCTGTTTAGATGCAAAAACAGTCAGCAAATTAATACCAATTTCGTGTGCATGTAAACTAGTAAAACTTGAAATGTTGAGCTAATGGCCGTGACTAAAATGGTTACTGGAAATTACTTGTCAGCAAATTTGAATTTGTCGGATACGGTGCCATCCTCGCCACGGTATGAGAGTACCAATGTTCCGGTGGTCTGAACTTGCTGGACGCTGATTGGGATTTTGACGTGAACGACTTGTTCTATGAAAATTAAAAATTTATGATTATTTGTTGGACGTTTTAAAGCCAGGGAACCAATTCCACAATTTTTAAATCATTCAACTTACTGCAGTAGGTGCTGTTATCGGAGCCATCAGTGGTATGAAGATAGTAAATTCCGGATACATCAGACCTTTGTTTTGCGTTATATCCCAGAGGAGCGCATTTACCGGGCTCAGCGCATTCCTGGTAGCAGTTGCCACTATTATTAGTAGACGAATTACAGCCAATTAGTAAACAGAATATATTTCCCAATTCATAATTTGAATTTTAAAGTAAGCTTACTTGTCAAATTGGTTGTAGTTTCTGCATTGGAAGGAAACAAATGGGCATGACTCTGTGTCGGAAATGGATTCAGCATAAAAGTGAGCAGCTCTGGCGTGGCTGCAAGCCCAGGTGGAAATGGCGCCTTCAAAGTTCAAGGTGACCAGATCAATGATGGATGTGATGAGGTTACCCAGCGTGTCCTTGCATCCAGGCTGTCTAGCTCCGCCATTAGGATAGTAGTCAACGTGGCCGATAGCTCCGGGAATTCCGAGACCCAAGTTGTTGAGAGCGTTGTCGTTGGAGTGGATGATTTCGACGAATTTGGCGTCAGTGGTATCAAGACGGACGATGGCGTCGGTGCCTCCAAAGTAGAGATCCATGGGGTCGATAGCTGTAATTGGCAACAAATACATTTCGCAATGATTATTATAATAGTAGCACTCGAAGTTATACTTTGAAACCACTCGAAAATATTTTAATGAGCTGATACTGTCAAATATATTACATACCTGTGATTCTGCTGATTCTTCCCAAAAGCCTTTCGCCAGTATATCCAGCAACCTGTGCAAAATTGATAGATAAATTAATATTGATAACCTTTCAAGTACATCAAAACTAGTCAAAGTTATATGCCGGACTACTTACGTGTCCACCAAGGGAATGGGAAATAATGTGGATATCCTCAACGTTCAATTCTGCCTTCTGCTCAAGATAATTGATCATGCGAGCAATCATGGCTCCAGCGAGACGGGCATTGGCTGCAGCTTGAAGATAGGATGGGCGTGCCCCAGCTTGCCAGTCGATGGTAATAATGTTGACATCTTCCTATTATAAATATAATTAACCAAGCAAATTAGACACACACCCAAAAATATACACATATATTTAATCGTAAATAGTATTGAGAAATATGCTTACATTTTGAAGAAGCAGGTTCTTAGTGTTCGTAATCCAGTCAACACGACCGTTATCGGTGAAACCGTGGATGAGAATATAAGTCTTTCGGGTTGCCTGGAAGTCAGAGAATTTCAAAATGGCGTCCTTGTCGGGATACAGCTCGTAGCCGACCTGCTCGTTATCGTGACTGCCACGGGAGAACAGGATGAATCGGGTTCCTACTTCATAGGGGGCTTTTGGAAGGGCGCGCAGAGGTCGGAGAAGGGATGTCCAGGGGGCGGCGGTGTCGAAGCAGCCATAGTGCTCGTAGCATACTTCATTGACGTCAACTTCTCTATCGATAACTCTTGCGCTAGCGGCCGCCGCTATAAAACAAAACGGAAATAGGGGATCCCGAAATTAGGCAAGTTGGAATATTTTAAGTGAAATTCCTGGTTTATTCGGATTTTGAAAACTTACCAATGGCCAGGATTACAACTACAACTTTCATTGTTAATGTTTAGTTGGTTTAAGAAATGTTAGTGACAGCGATAAAGTTGAACGCTCTTCACTTAAAATTGTCTGCTTGTTACTTTGACAAAGTCGATCTGCTAACTGAACTGTGTGTGTATATTTTGAACTCCGTTTATATATATCGCCAGATTGTTTGCACCGAGCTATGTTAGAATATACATAGGAATATACTGGGATGATTGAGTTTATTGTCGCATAGGTCATATCAGAAATTGATTAAATCGATAGCTGTCAATAATTCTGCACCAAAGTTGTGTGGAAATCAATATCGCGCTTGTACCAACTTTCAGATAATCAAAATAATATATAAAGTTTAGTGCTTATGGCGTTATCTATGGAAGTGTTGATCATGGATATTACAAAACATACTGCTAACCTTTGAATCTGGCATCTATTTTTATACCTTTTCTATGATTCGGTCATTCGATTTTCACTGTATTAATCATCATTTGCTATATAGTGTATAATTTGTTATCTGTCTATGCCCATATCCCGGATCTAAATTTCAGGTAATTCCTTACAGTATATGCTATAAAGTACATGTCTGTAGACATGGGCTCTGTTGGTAAACGTTTGAATTGATCCTGACTACAGATGCACTTAATAATTGATGTGTAAAGTTCACGGAAAGTGATATCAGTGACATGTACAAAAATGATGTGTATGGCAATGCGAATTGAAATACCTTTTCAAAGTTTCTGTTGTACTTTTTTGGAGATTACTTATCGCTAATGTTTTCTGCACACAAATTTTAGATATACATCGGTATATGTACATATATCAGAGCGAGCTGCATATTATGTCCACGGATAGTAAAATATTTACTCGGATAAGACCAAAATAACCAGATAGCCAGGTTCAGATTTCACTGGTAAAGTAGTGGTCGTCATTTTTTTCGTTAATGAAAGCTCAATATCAACATTCTTAATGAGTGGGAATTTGCGATGATCAAACTATTCGATTCATTGCACCGCGTTTGGTTGTCATAATCACAAGTTCAATAAAACTAATCCATATTCCTAATAACGAGTAATCAGTTTATCGGCGATTTTAATATAGTTAGCCTAGCGATGTTATTAATTGCAATTATTTAAATGTTAAGTGTGTAATTAAAAACGTCGGCTTCTTGAATCCTCTCAACTTGCCCCAACTTCATAAAACTATTAAATATAAAATTAATATTATTATAAAAAGTGATAGGAAAGGTTAATTGTAAAAGATGCCTTACCTATTAATTTCACTTTTGGATAATTAATTATTCTATGAGTAGAATTAATTAATTAAATAAATAAATATAATTAGTGCTGCAAACTTGACAATATCTTTTTTTTTTACTTTTGATATTGATATTGATATTGATATTGATATTGCTTTTATTTACGTGTATTTATGTTTCAACAAAGCTGATTTCCAACAATAACACGTGGAACCTCTTCGATACAGAATATGTAACAAAAAGGCATTACAATAATATCGTTAAACATAGCCATTAGGACAGTCCGTGGTCAATTAACAAAAAATCCTTGCATAACATTAATAATTCAAATAAATGGTACTTCTAAGTCTAAGCAAATATTCTAACACTGTATCAACAATATTAAAATTCGGTATATCCTCATTAATAACAACCTTCCTATCAGAGAGCAACGCATTCCACTCATTTATCGCATTCCATTTTATTGACTTCTCATAAATGTTTGAGTTGTGACTAATAACCTCAAGTGTTGGTCTGCCTTCTGTCGCACATTTCGACACAGTAAACCATTCTTTGTACATTAAGTTTTTTCTAAATTTGAAGACAAATTTTATTAACATCATTTTTCGTCTCTCAACTATAGTTAAAATATTTAATTTCGAGTACAAATCAGCAACATTAATTTTAGTCTTTTTACACTGCTTAACATTCCATTTGAAGAAGTATGTTGTTAGAAAACTACTCATTTTATTTTCCAACCTATTTAGTTCAGTATCAGATTGTACACACCATATAATTAACCCATAATCAACTATGGATGTAACAAATGATGCCAAGAAGATTTTTAAAACATTTTCAGGTAAATACCTACGCAAGCTTAGTATCCTCCGCAGTGCCACGTTCATTCTATTTCCAACTAAATTACTATGCGAGGTAAACATGAGATTGCTGTCAACTACAACACCTAGATACTTAAATGTTGTCACATATTCAATCTCATCGTCATAAACTTTTAACTTTCTCGGATTTTCCGTACATATGCTACGCGAATTAAAATCCTTACTTTTATAAAACAGCATGCTTTTAGTCTTCTCAGTGTTGATTTTAAGTTTATTATCTGAACACCACTTCTCCAATTTCGTGATGCACTCCTGCATTTTCAGCAGACCTTCATCAAAATTTGTGCAATCGACGTAAATAACAGCATCATCTGCATATAATAGGTAATCTAGTTCAATTGCCTCACCTATGTCATTAATGAACAATGAGAAGTTGATTGGTCCGAGGCATGATCCCGGCCCAATTCCGCCATCTATTGCAATATCTTGAGATTCATAATTACCATTCATTAACCTAAACTTCCTATTTGTAAAATAGCTATAAAACAATCTGACAAGATATGGTGGCAACATAAACTTTTTCATGAACTTTCTCAATAAGAGCTCTCTATTCACAGAGTCAAACGCTTTACGGAAATCGATAAATAAAGCTAAACATTTGCCACTTTTCTTGTCAATTGTCTCAAACACATGCTGAGTAAACAGCGAGATTGCTGTCTCACAAGACCTTCCAGAGCGGAAGCCATGCTGATTTGGCGAAAGTTTATCTCTACAATGTAACACCAAACGATTGTAGAGAAACCGCTCAAATATTTTTGTGAAGCAGTTAACATTAAAAATTGCTCTATAGGAGGAGGCCTGAGTCAGCCTACCCTTACCTTTATATAAAGGAAAGCAAGTGGCACGCTTCAGTCCCTGAGGTATTATGCCTGTTTTTACAATTGACATGAATAACAAAGTCAAAGGAGCAACGAAACTCTCTGCAAAATTCTTATAAATGTGAGTTGGAACTGCTAGCACATTAGATTTACAATTCTTCGTAGCTCTTATTGCAGATATAATGTCAGTTGGTAATACCTCACTCAGACAACCATCAGTGTTTTCATATTCAGCTTCATACCTAATTATCTCATCATGCATCAATGAGAGATCACACACTGCATCCTCAACTAAATACTCTTTTGCTAACAATGCTGCAATTTCCTCAGGCTTTTCAATCACCGTACCATTGTCATCAACTAGTTTATGAATTGGAGCTTGTTTCCTACTGCGGAAATTAGTCAGTTCATTGAACAAATCCCAAATTCTGGTAGAGTCCTTTAATTTTTCAAACTTGCCCTTAAAGTATGTTTTCTTACACGATCTGGATAAGCAGTTTAGTTCATTCCGCATTTTCCTATAAATTCCCATTTTTTCACTTTTCCCGTTCCTGATTTCTCGCAACAATGAATTGCGCTCTTTTATTTTTTTGCGGAGTTCAGGTGTGAACCATGGCGGTGTTTTACTTTTGACAATTGAATTTTTTACTGGTGCATAACCATCTAGTATGGCTAAAACTTGTTTCTCAAACATAATGTAGTTCACTTCATGATTTACAGGATTAGTTAAAAAGTCCCATGTCTGACTCTCTATAGTAGATTTAAATTTGTCTTCGTCAAAATTTTTAAAATTTCTGACTTTCACTACTTGCTGGTGTTTCGGTTCTTTTGCTTTCCATTTCTTATATCCAACATAAATCAATAAATGATCTGAACCTCCTAACTCTAATCCACCGTACACAAGATTCTCAGTGGAACTTACATAAATATGATCTAGTAAGTTAGCTGTTACTCTTAAACCATCAATTTGTTTTGTGCACGCAATTCGTGTTGGAAAGTCTATGATCTGAGTGAGATCAAAATCTTTCATTATTGTTCGCATATTGGCAGATAAGTTTGTTGTTTCAAGCAAGTTAATGTTAAAATCACCTAAAATGTATACCATTTTGTTAGTGTTTTTTAAGAATTGTGAGATTGATCTAAAAAATGTAAAAAACGCATCATTTACTGCGTATGGTGGCACATATATTATGCAAACTAACGATGATTTCATACCTTCTTTCCTAATATTCAGTATCATACATTCCACCAGATTTGGTGGCGCTACTGGTAAGTCTATCACTGAAAACTGACATGATACATGTATATATACTAAGGTACCTCCACCTTCCTTTCCACATCTATCTGACCTTAAAATATTGTAATTTAATATTTCATACTCGTGCGTTTTGTCCCTATCACCGTCCAGCTTACTTTCAGTAATTCCTAGGACTAGCACGTTATTTTCATTAGTTAGAAAGTCTACTACTTCCATAAACTTATTTTTAATACCATTAATATTGATATGCGCCACTTTTAACCCTTTTGGTAACTGCGAAATATATGTATTGCTCGCATTATTTGACGCTGTATACTCCTGTGTAGTTTCCGTGAAGAAGCTGTCACTAAAGTGGAACTGTTGATAACCTTCCAATTCAGCGGCGTTTTCAGTATATTCAGTGTCATCATCATCATCTTCCGTGGTGAGGTTGATAATCCATTGACAGTTTGTGCATCTCCAGTTAAGCTTTGCGGCAGCGAATGCCGTACTTGTCATTTTTGGTAAGCAGGTACGATGAGTTGCTCCTTTGCATAATGTGCAGAATATCCTATGCTTTCCAGCCTGGATTTGATCTCCACATTCGCTACAGAGCAATTCTGTTTCTCCACATCCATCCATGATTATGGGATAAAGATAAATTGACCATATATTAGCGTATGTACAGTATAGGGACTAATAAGATGGAACTTGCTTACAGTTTAAGGAGTGCTTTGTTTGTATAGCCGCACTCATAGCTATATTGTGCGGAGGCATAGTTACTTCTGATATGCCAGCAGCTGGACCCACAATAAGGTATGTATGGGATGATTAATCGCCCTTCCATGCTGAGTTAATTATATATGGGATGCAAATTAACTTCAGTACCTCGCTATGTTATAGATTTTGTTTATGAGATCTAATAGTAGACCAACACTGATCACTGTTAACTAAAAATAACTGATCGTACTTATAGTTTTAATTAAAACTTTTTACGTTATTTTAATCAGCGAAATTTTCTGAACAGGTTGATATATAACAAAGCGTTATAACTTATCTTTAAGTGTTAAAACAAAAAATATTTTGCCAGAGCACTACAAGCTGTGCTTCTGCTCAGCTTGCTTGCTTATCATACAATTGCTTGCTTTCACAATTTATTTGTCTTCACTTCACTCGATACCAAACACAAATCACAATCCGAGCATACAGTTTAAAAGTTTATTTCCAATTTAATTTTTACATCAATTTCCTTAAGCCATAATTACTAAAGTGCTAAAAATATGAAAACACATTTTTTCTAGATAATATATATTTTTTGGCAAAGCATCAGACTATACGAATTACAATACCAGCAAATTAAGTTTTCATCTCAACATAAGGTGCCTTGTCCTTTCCCAAATCTGCCCCCACTTTTCCGGATTCCTCAGGGGCCCGACCCCATCCGGCCCCATCTGCGCCTGGGTCGGCTCCCTGCACTTGAACAGCGTGATGGTCCTCAGCTCGGGAAACTTTGTCCAGACATTTGACAGCTTCATGCTTCCGTCACTCCCGTACAAGTACTTGTGTATCTCCACCACCTCATTCCGCCCAATTCTCTCCCTCACCGCCGCACTCGGCCCCTGACTGATCGGCTGCCCATTATTCGGGATCCACTCGTGAAGAAAGAGATACTTCATGTTCGGAAACCATTGCAAAAAGGCGTAGTTGACACTCCACGAGTTCCGGATGCGCACCGTATGAACTCCAGTCATCCTCCGAAATTTCGGAGGCGGTCCAATGCGCCGGAAGCAGGGACGTCGCATTCCGCTCCCGACCCAGTCCAGATCCACATGACGAAGACTCCGAAACCCGTTCAAAGTTCGGAGGAGAAGGCTCGGCTTCACGATGCGGAAGTGGAAGACGAGATGTAGCTTCTCCACACACGGCGCCTTCAATCCCCCCAGCTCCTCCAGGGTCGCGTTATCGACAATACTATAGATTTCCAATTCCTTGAGGTTATCAAGCCGGTCCGGGTAGGAACTTGACCAGTGGGATGTGGTGAGCTTTGTAACTTGGGTCAGATAAGGCGTTAAATACATCCGGGCGATTGGCGGAGGCGTCCGGGACGGCTGCATGATTTCGAGAGTGTGGAGGTGGGGAAGTGGGGGAGGAGGTTGGGAGGTGACGGCGTCGTCTAGCAAGCGCTCCATTTCCGCGCTCAGGATGAAGTTACCGGGAACTATGAGGGCGAAAGTCCGGAGATTGGGGCAGCGCTGCAGGAAAAGGATGGAGAAGAGGTAGGACAGAAGCCAGATCATTGGCGCATCCCGCGGGGCGCGGAGGGTCAGGTACCAAACGTGCGGTCCGAACTGTGTCAGGAATTGGAGGAGATTGGCGAGCTGGGCTCGAACGGCGCCGTAGTTCCTGGAATTCTCAAGGTCCAGCACGAGGCGGAGGGATCGGGACGGAAAGGGATTTCCGGTGGGATGGTAGGCGAGGGATGTGTAAGATTGCTGGAAGGAGGAGAGCGTGGGGACGGTGCAGCGGAGGATGACCTCGGGATCGAAGCTGGCGAGGAGAGTGGCTCCTTGGCGGATTCGACCCAGGCGGGTCTCCATTTGGGAGTGGTAGAAGGCGTCGTCGTACGGGCGGCGGGAGGGGCGTGATTCCATGAATGCGTTGATTGAGTTGCTCCAAGCTTTGCAGACTATGCGGGAGGTCATGATGTCCTTGGGGCGGAGATGGGGGATGATGTGGGGCAAGACCTGAGCAAAGAAAGTAAGTTAATCATTAAAAAATGTTTAATTAATTAATTACAAAAGTACTTTAAATGCGGCTGCACCTCTGGGAACAAATAGGTAGTCTTCCTAGTCTTCAGCAAATCGTCAAGGACCGGAGCAGCTCGAGAACAAGTTTGCAGATCCCCAGGACTATCCAGTTTTCCTAGAACCATCTCCATAATCTGGAATAGTAGAAGAAAGCTCACTTGTGATTCACGCCTATTAACTTTAAATTATGTTATAAACTTATTTAATATTTAACGAATTATTATTGTGCTTCGTACCTCTGGAGGAAGGTTCACTATCGGAACCACTGCCACCTCATCCACCACGTTTCGTCTTTTTGCAGTGAACAATGGCTCCTTCGGCTGCGGGTCCTGCTGTAGGCTCCGAGAATCCTTCCTAATCATTCCATAACTCCGTTTAACAGCTTTGGAGGCTTCGGCTTCTCCTCCAGTAGAATCCTCAGACTTCAAACTTGCACGCTTTCGGACACTTTTCGGAACACGAGCACCTCCCTTTCCAGTTCTCTTACTTCTCCGAGCGACGGCATCTCCATTTTGGCTCTGGACGCTCAGCTGTTTATCCTCCGCTCGAGTTCCGCCTCCTCCATCCCCTCCAACCAGACCATAAGCTGTTTGCTGCAACTCGCTCATCCTTGACCGTTAGTTGTTCGTTTCTTTTACTCCAGTATCCAATCCCCCAATCAAACAGAAAAGATAATCTTTAATTAAAAACAATTATATAATTCTATGTTCAACTTTAGTCGGGCCACCTGTCATTGCACTGAAGAATAAATTAAAAGGACATTACAAAAAAAAAAGATAATTAGTTACCTTAATTAATGTTATCAAATGGTTCACAACACATGCGAATAAAAACGGCACAGTTAATTGGGTTTGACTTGACGTATTCGCCCAAATGTCATTAGTAGGTTACCAGGCAACTCGACAGCGGAAAGCGGAACGCAATTTTGGGCAAGCATGGCAGTCAGTCAGTCCGTCAGTCTCGGTCAATAACAACACGTTGTCCTCGGCTTGGCGCCATTTTTCTGTCATCTCTATGACTTTCTCAAGTCACCCAAATCTGCAGCCGAATGCATATAAATTAGACGATGATATGTCCAAATGCACCTACGAGGTCGGAAATATTCAAAAGCAAATCTGATTGTGAGTTGTTCCTTGGATTAATAGGGGTCAAAGGTCAACCAAATACAATATAATAACCTATCTCGAGAATGCTCATTGTTATAATGGCAGCAAATTACATACTAATCTAAGCCAATCTCACACCGCCCCAAATATTGGGCCAAAGCGTTTTCGTATTTTTTTAGGAAAGTAAAGACAGTTACTAGTGCCGTGGCTTAAGGCTCCACTGCTGTCAAGTTGATGCAGGGGTTCGATTCCGAGCGGCTCAGCAAAAAAATCATAATTTTTTTTACCATTTCTTTGGGAACTCATAACCTCATTGATTAGAGCCGGGGAAAAAATATTGATCTACTCGATTGGGAGGGAAATTTTGAGAAAGCCTTGTGACATTTAGCTTTAGAATATTCTCTACAATTTTTTAGGATTATGCGAAACCTTATTATTGGAACAAGAGTAAATTGGAATGGAGGCAGAGTATTTAAATGGGCAGTTAAATTCAAAATGTATCTAGCAGTTTCCGGCATGCAATTATGGTTTATATGGTTTCGTGAAATTTGATACTTGGCTTAACGTCGTTATTTTAAAGTACAAAAAAATACTTCCAGAAAAAAAATATACGTTTGACTCGTTTGGATAAAAAGAAAAAATATTGTACTACCTTCAGAAAAAAAGGGAAATGTTCAAATACATCAAATAGGCCGAACCACTATGGTATAAAGTGCCGAGATACTTAAAGCGATCTAGATGCTTCATTAAATATATATGGAAATGAAGCTCGTTGAAGAATATCGC
Source organism: Sinella curviseta (assembly GCA_004115045.4). Lineage (NCBI taxonomy): Eukaryota > Metazoa > Arthropoda > Collembola > Entomobryomorpha > Entomobryidae > Sinella > Sinella curviseta. Next base: position 16,460,334 of record CM023203.3, read on the forward strand.
TTGTTTTTTTGTTTTCGTAAGAATTTCGGAAACAAAGTTTAATCCACAAAATTTACGTGTTCAGATTTAAGCTAGTTGGTCGTAAAATATTGATCCCTACTGACCTCGTATTCAACAACTAACTGCAGAGTTTCTTTGTCATATCTTTTCACTCCCCTTTTGCCCTCCAAAATGCTCACCCGGGAGCTCATAAACTCCTTCAAGCTAAACGGAATCCTTTTTTTCTACCTGCCCCCCTTCATCATTCAGTGGGATTCCGACTACAAGACACTGTCGCTTACAAAATCCAAATGGTCATGGTTTGTCTGGATATATGGAGTTACGAATGCAGTCGTCACTGCGACAGGAAGTATATACAGTGTATATACCCACTACTATGTACAACCGCGCTCAAATTTCGGGCTGACCCACGCCTTCATGCTAACAACCGGGGCAGCGGCAGTAGCCATCTTTTGCATTGTGCTTGCCCTTGTCGTATGGAAACGAGACGACTACAAATTTGGATTCAACCAGATTCATTACCTGGACCGGCAACTGACAAAAAGTAAGGCAAATATAATTAAGTTATATTTTCTAACTCGGTAAAAAATATCCATATGCTTTCGTCACAGTATACCGACCTGAATCTATTGACAAAAATGGCGACTTCAACAACGGCGGTGAACCGGACATTCTCGGCTTGGCAATCTGCGCTTGTATACTCCTCTTCTCGGCAACGCCCTACTGGATCGTCCTGTTCACCCTATTTCAGGGCTACGACTACGGTAGATTCATTCTTGACGACATTCTGCCCGATGCAAAGTACCGGGGTATCGGAACGATAATTCTGGTAAATATCGCCCGAGCTGCAATGTTGGCTCCAGGACTGACCGAGGTGTTCCGGTCACTGGCCTACGCACTGCCCTTGTCCGTATCATTCACAAACTTCTACCTGGCCTGCATGACAAACTTGGCGCACAAAATTGAGAGTCTGACGGAGTTCATTGGAGTCCACATCATGTTCGAGCTGACCTGGAGGATTACGGAATTTGCGGTTGGGGGATCGATATTCCTTGACATCACGTTTGACTACCTTGGCACCGTGTTAGCGCTTGGATTCTGCATTGTGGGCTATGGTAAGATTGACAAGATTATATATGTTTGTCTGATGGTGGGGACGGGTGGTGCTCTGGTCATCTCGGCCGTTGCGTTTGTCAAATTGAAGAATGCGGTCATTATGCTGGAGGATATGGTGGATTCGAGGGTGGTCATGGCCAAGTTGCGGTACTCTAGGATCAGGACGAGAACGTCGAGAATAATTCGTAGTCGGATGCTGGCTATTAGAACGAATCGGATACCGTTTGGACCCTTCTTCTACCTTGAGAAGGACTTTGGGCTCAATTACTTTGAGAATATCAATGAGCATGTCATCGACACTGTGCTGATGTATGATTTTCGTTAGCTGGTATTTACCAGATTCTTGGTATGGTTTGGATATATATTTCACGACGCACATTGCTTGGATACACATTGTTCGCACAAAATTTTTAGATTATAGTTATCTGACTTGTTAGCATTGTAATAAGCATTTGTGTATACTAGTAGCCCAAATATACATATATACCACATACATGTATCACCAAACATTGATTAAGCTACACGATTAGGATAGTCGTCTTATAATATAATATTACTCTAGCGTTATAGTAATTAGTTCGCTGTTGGTTTACAAGTGTTCATCTTAATCAATAAACATATAAATTATGTATAATACATGGCGATATATGTGGGCGCTGATAATGTTGTTGATAATTTCGAATTATTGAAGTAAATAAGGTTTAAAAGAAGTAAGTGCATAACTGTACAATGTTTTAGTAACAAATACCCTCCTACATACCGTTAAGCTTATAACGTAATAGTGTTCATTTCACAATCAACAAATTACATTTGGTTTGTACAATTTAAGATTCCACATAACATATGTATGATCACAAAAATATTAAATACTTGGAATTCTATGTGTAATTGAATCCTACTATGTCGTGAATAAATTATGGATGTTAATATTTATAACATTGCTTGAAGCTAATCGCGTACAACTTTTAGCCTTTTGTTTTGTTCACGGGCAGTAAATGGATATTGAGGTTACCTGATGATGTCAAAACTCAGGCGGGATTGAGAGCTTCTTTTTTAAATGACATACTTGAATCATTCTACCACTTTAGAATTCAAAGCTCAGCACCTGCCAGGCTCACTTATTTGAATTGTATGATCAAAGGATATCCAATGGATTGGAGTGTTTCGAACAGGTAAGGATGATGCGTAAATATATTGATTTTAACGGATTTTATATGTCCCTTATTGATTTAATTTACCACAGTAGTTAAAATTACAGTTAGACAAATGATCATGTCATACATAACCATACATATTGCTATTAGCGTACACTTTCCATATCTTAAATAGTAACTAAATATAAGTTGTATCAAAGTATAACTTACAACAGTGCAAGTATTATTGTCGTAATAGTGAAGTTGGGTAGGTAAATTACATACTATTTTGTACATTTCAGAAACTGTAATTCAGTCAGACGATTCTAATTGGTGACCACCGTGTCAGTCGCATACTGTAAAACGGCACCACTGTAGATGGCTCTATAGAGACAGCAGAGAAGTATACATTAGAAATCTCAAAGTCTACTATATTAAGTAATTTTATTACAGCCAGTTAGTAGTGACGCCATTAATCAAATACTACTTACTTGGCTGTAGTGAGATCAGGCTTGATTATGGACAGATTAATGTTCTCCACGGCTAAAGTCTTGGCCTGGTTTCCGGGGACTAGTCCACCTCTGGTGTATCGGAGTATCATGTCAGGTCGGTGGTCTGGTGACTGCAGAATTTTGTGTGGAACTTCCACCCATAACTCGAGAATTTGCCCTGGGGAAATCCTTTCGCTGTAACGCCATCAAATATAAAATGTTACATCCAAAGTCATCTCTAATTTACAAATTAGATTGATAATTTAGTTGGTACATCGGTAACTTACTTGTCGGCAAGTTTAAACTTTTCAGAAAGAGATTCATCTTCTCTGCGGAATGACAGTGATAGCGTTCCTGTCGTTTGCTCCTGAGTTACGCTTACAGGAATTTGAACGTGAACAACTTGCTCTGAAAACGGTAAATATAGCAATTAGCGAGTGAGCCTATAATAAGATTAATTTTTTGCGAGCGAATAATTATTGTGATTTATAGTTTCTGCACTTACTGCAATACGTGTGATTATTAGTTCCGTCAGTTGTATGAAGATAGTATACTCCGGCGGCATCTGTTCGCTTCTTGGCGTTGTAGCCGAGATGAGCACAATTGCCAGCATCGGTACATTCTTGATAGCAGTTGCCCCTGTTAATAATTAAAATAAACCTCAATTAATTTCCATTGACATTTATATAGGTAGGTTTGGTAAATGCTATTGAATACGGCTCGATTAAGTTACTTTTCAAATGCACTGTAACTTTTACAGGGAAATGAAACAAAAGGGCAAGTGTCAGTGTTGGCAATAGACTCTGAATAGAAATGGGCGGCTCTAGCGTGACTGCAGGCCCATGTGGAGATGGCTCCGTCAAAATTCAAGGTAACCAAGTCAATAAGCGAGACGATAAGATTTCCCAGTGTATCCCGACAGCCTGGCTGCTTTGCTCCTCCGTTAGGATAATAGTCAGCATGACCAATGGCTCCAGGAATTCCGAGTCCCATATTGTTAATCTGATTGTCGTTGGAGTGGATAACTTCTACAAATTGTGCATCGGTGGTATCAAGTCGGACGATGTGGTCAGCTCCGCCAAAGTAGAGATCCATGGGGTCGATAGCGGTAATTCTGTTGATTCTTCCTGAAAGTCGCTCGCCTGTGTAGCCAGCAACGTGACCTCCGAGGGAGTGAGAAATGATGTGAATGTCGTTGACGTTCAATTCCGCTTTGGCTTCAAGATAACTAATCATGTAGGCGATCATGGCACCGGCTAAACGAGCGTTGGCTGAGGCCTGAAGATAAGACGGCTTCGCACCAGCTTCCCAGTCAATAGTGATAATGTTCACATCCTCCTATTATGATAAAACATTGGTTATTGACATGAACTTTCACAAAATTTGCAATACATTTTATAGAATGCACTTACATTTTGGAGAAGCAAATCCTTTGTTTTCACTATCCAATCTACTCGTGAGTTGTCAGTGAAGCCATGGATAATGACATATGTTTTTCTGCTAGCTTTGAAGTCAGAAAATCGTAAAATAGCGTCCTTGTCAGGAAACAACTCATATCCAATTTGCTCGGATTCACGACTTCCTCGTGTAAATAAGACGTATCTTGTTCCTACTTCATAGGGAGCCTTTGGCAGAGCGCGGAGTGGACGGATAAGTGACGTCCAGGGAGCAGCGGTGTCGAAGCAGCCGTATTTGTCATAGCACACTTCCTGCGAGTCCAGGTCGTCGTTGCCAATTACTCTTCCGTTGGATGTTGCCACTGCGAAACCGTAATAAAAATCTGAAAATATTTTGTTCCAAGCATAAAATTAGAAACATGGATATATGTAGCTTACCAATGGCAAGAACGATTAAACCCACTACAACTTTCATGGTTGCTTTTACAGTAGTTTTTGTGGAGATTGAAATTTAATATGTGTACTAAGTTTTCACTAGCTTTGGAGCTGTATTGTGAATGAGATGGCTTCTGTCGGATGACTGGTGATTCTGGGTTCTGAACCAATCTTTATATATATAGTGATCACAGAAACGTGTTAGCTTTGTATTTACAACAACATGCTCTGCAGAGCGCATTTGCACTGGTTTGATAATTATATTCCAAGTTTAGCATATCGTGAAGTGGGTCCAAACATTTATCAACAGAGATTAGCAGATTCACATCCAAGCACTACCACGATTCAGGATCCACACCATTAGTTATACCCATGCTTGCCAAAGTTCACAAATATGGCATCGGATATAAACAAACGGGAATTTATTGCGATTATATCAGCGCAGTTTTGATAATTCATTTGTTTGGTGTATCGATGGAACAAGAGATATATAAATAAACTTGCTGTTCATGTTGATGTGTAAAGTTCAGAGTGGATATATGTCGCACAACACAGTGATGAATTTTGATTGATACTGGAAATGCCGTCGATGATATCAGCGGGATTTATCTTAGAGCCGGGGCAACAAGTGTGAGTTTATTTTTATACAAATGACTACTGCTTTGGACAGAGTTCATTTTTGGAACTGGAATTTGTGGATATAGTTGACATGTTACACTAATCCCTCAGCGCAATGATTGACACCATTCATGATTGATTAAAGTCGGAAAATCAGATGGAGTTCATGTCCGTATCCGGGTTTTAATGTATTTTTAATTGAAACTAAAACGCATTTTATTCCAACTACACATGCTTACGGTAAGATGGTTAATTTCTAGTATTATTAAAAGTATGTTGATTTTAATCTCAAGATATTATGCTCAAAGTTAGTACATTTTTAAAATGCGTTCATTTCAAAAAAAATAGAAGGGCGACAAATTCCCAAAACTGAACTTCCTCGACCACTTGATGCTCTGCCACAGTACGGCGACCGTTACAAAAAGTTGGATAAAAATACATTGAAAAGGCGGGATAACTATTTTTTGGGAAACTGAAATTCAAATTATTTTTTACTACTTGAATTTTTTGTCAAATATATGGAGAGAATAACAGAATTTAATTTCTAAAAGTAATAAAATTCACAAAAAACACATTAGTATGAAGTACAGCATACTAACATAAGTTTATGGATTGGGCGGGCCGGAAAAAAAATCCTGTCAAAGTATGAAGGTTGTGCAAATATTTTTTATAGCTTCAGCGTTTCTAATTCATTAAATATGAATACACATCGTACCATCTTTTAAACTGTTACTCCAATTTTTAAACAGCTATTTGAGAATACAATAAATTTGAAAAATAAGAATCCATCTGAATGCCACTACGTAATTTCTTGTTTGATCATATTCTGCTTCTTTATGAGGGCGACGTCCAGCAGCATTTTTACTGGTACTTTTTACTTGCTAGTCCCCTGGTGTCCTCCAAAATGTTAACACAAGAGTTGATAAACTCCTTCAAGCTAAACGGAATCCTATTTTTCTACCTTCCCCGATACATAATCCAGTGGGATTCCGACTTCAAGGTCATATCTCTCACCACAAACAAGGTCATATCTCATATCTTGGTTTGTGTGGATATTCGGAGTTGTTGATGCCGTGCTCATCGCTTCTGGAAATGTCTACATTGTGTACACGCACTACTTTGTGCAGCCTCGACACAACTTTCACCTGACTCATGCCTTCATCTTCATCAGCGGCGGGATCGCAGTGACCATCTTCTGCGTCGTACTACTCCTGGTTATCTGGGGACGGGAAGAGTTCAAAATTGGATTCAATCAGATACATGGCTTGGACAGAAAACTGACAAGAAGTAATTCTAAACTCTCGTCAAAATAATTTCGGGAATAATTTGTGTATGGCTTTGTGTTTTGTAAATATTTGTAGGATATCGACCAAGGTCACTAAACACAAATGGCGACTTCAATAACGACGGAAATCCCGACATACTCGGCCTGGCAACCTGCGCCGCAATATTCCTCTTCTCGGCAAGCCCTTACTGGATCATCATGTTCGTCCTATTCCAAGGTTACGACTTTGGCGGCTTCATTCTCGGTGACATTCTATCAGACGCTAAATTTTGGGATCTGAAAACAACATTCCTGGTAAATCTGGCCCGAGCTGCACTGGTTGCACCCGGAATGAATGAAATGTTTCGGTCGCTCGCCTTTGCCTTACCCATCACAATTGCATTCATAAACTTCTACATGAATTGCTTGACATACTTGGCATACAAAATAGAAAGCCTCACAGAGTTCATTGGGATCCATGTCATGTTCGATCTGATCTTCAGGATCACTGAGACTGTGACCGGAAACTTGATATTCCTTGACGTCACGTTTGACTATCTCGGAACTGTTGCCGCGGTTGGATTCTGCATTGTTGGCTATGGCATGATTGATACGATCATGTATATATGCTTGGCAGTAGGGACATGGGGTGCTCTGGCCATCTCGGCTGTTGCGTTCATCAAGTTGAAGAATGCCATCATCATGCTGGAGGATATGGTGGATAGGAGGGTTGTCATGGCAAAGCTGAGGTACGCAAGGATACGGACAAGGACGTCGAGGATCATCAAAAGTCGGATGGTGGCCATCAGGAAGAATCGGATACCGTATGGACCCTTCTTCTACTTTGAGAAGGAATTCGGGCTGCAGTACTTTGGGAACGTTACTGAGCATGTGATTGATTCCGTGTTGATGTTTGATTCCCGTTAGATAAGTTAAGTCGATTGGTCATCATAATAATATAATAGCTCACCTGTACAATTTATAGAAGGCTTATACGTAAAATTACTATATGTTTTATTTGTATGAATTATATACACATTTAATTAGGTAATTAATAATATGTATGTAACATGCAACAATCGTATATTAAGCGTATGCATAAATTTGGAATTTTATCTGCTTTTAATATTTGTTTTAGCTTGCTAGGCCCTTACTTATAAAAACTTTTAGAATATTGATAGGATATCAATTTGGAAAAGGCAAAAAATATGGAGAGTAAAACTTTAAAGTTGATAGAAAAAGTGGAACTACTTATTGATTAATATAAATGCACTAAAATATGAGCACCTTGCAATGTGAGTCCAACCTTGTGATTGTAACTACCGCAATAAATATAGCTTGGATAAGTTTGTCTTAAAAGTCAATGTCTTACATGCTATTGAAATAAACTCAATTGATATTCTGAAGACCCAACGCGTTTGATATAAATCGGTGTTTTATTCATACTGTCTCATAATGCTTGAATTCATAACTATTATTATAGTATACATATAATTATAAATGAATATTAGGGATTAACACAAACGCCCGTTTTTTGTACGTTGCAGGATTGAGTATTGCATTTAATGAGTTTAGGCTGAAATGACAGTGTCGGTGGCGTATTTCAGTAAGGCACCTTGGTAGGCAGTCCTGTGGAGGAATGCGAGAAAAACAAATTTGTAAAATTAAATTGTCAATAATAAAGTTGCAATAGCAAATTATGATGAATTACTAGAGAAAATGCTTACGTTGCTGTGGTGAGATCGGCCTTGATGATAGCGAGATTTACGTTCTCAATAGTCAACGTTTTGGCTTGGTTTCCTGGAACGAGCCCACCGCGAGTGTATCTTAAGACTAATTCAAGCTTCTGGTCTGCGCTGTGAAGGATTTTGTGAGGAACCTCTACCCACGCTTCAAGAATCTGTCCGGGTGAAATGCGCTCACTGTTGAAAAATAACAGATAATAAATATTGATTTCCACCATCTTAGCTTACGATGCCAAATAGGTCGCATGAATGGAAATATGTAAAGCATACTTGTCAGCAAGTTTGAACTTTTCGGAGGTAGACCCATCTTCCCCACGGAACGATAGCGCCAGTGTTCCGGTGGTCTGTTTCTGCTGTTCGCTAACAGGAATTTGGACCTTGACAACTTGCTCTACAAGTATTCCGAAAATCATTACAGTGTGGTAACTTTTAATGAAGTGAGTGGAAAATATAAGTTTGGATATTCAACTTACTGCAGTAGGTATTATTGTTGGATCCATCAGTGGTATGAAGATAGTAACTTCCGGAGGCACTGGATTGTCTTTTAGCGTTGTAGCCAAGGTGAGCACAACTTCCGGGCTCAGAGCACTCATGATAACAGTTACCCCTATTTACAAAGATGCAAGTAATTATTTGCAAAGTTTCTTAATTTGCACATAGACACGTAATGTATGTTTTGATTAGGAACTTACTTTTCAAAGGCATTGTAGCTTTTACAAGGAAATGCAACGAAAGGGCACGAGTCTGTGTCAGAAATAGATTCCGCATAAAAGTGAGCTGCCCTGGCGTGACTGCAAGCCCAGGTTGAAATGGCGCCTTCAAAGTTCAAGGTGACCAGGTCAATGATGGACGTGATGAGATTGCCCAACGTATCCTTACATCCAGGCTGCTTGGATCCTCCATTGGGATAAAAGTCCACGTGACCAATAGCTCCAGGAATACCCAGTCCCATGTTGTTGAGAGCATTTCCGTTGGAGTGGATTACCTCAACGAATTTGGCATCAGTGGTGTCAAGACGAACAATTGGGTCAGTGCCGCCAAAGTAGAGGTCCATGGGGTCAATGGCTGTTATTCTGTTGATGCGGCCGTTCAGCCTCTCTCCGGTGTACCCGGCAACGTGACCTCCAAGAGAGTGAGAGATTACATGAATGTCATCAACGTTCAGTTCAGCCTTCTCCTCCAAATAGGTTACCATGCGAGCTATCATTGCACCGGCAAGTCGGGCATTTGCGGCTGCCTGAAGATAGGATGGCTTCGCTCCCGCCTGCCAGTCAACAGTGATGATGTTCACGTCCTCGTTTTGAAGGAGAAGGTTTTTCGTGTTCGTAATCCAGTCAACACGGCCGTTATCGGTGAAACCGTGAATAATGACATATGTCTTCCTGCTTGCCTGGAAGTCGGAAAATCTGAGAATGGCGTCCTTGTCGGGGTACAGCTCATATCCAAGTTGCTCGTTGTCTTGACTTCCCCTGGTGAATAGGATGAATCTTGTTCCTACTTCGTAGGGGGCTTTTGGAAGTGCACGGAGGGGTCGGATGAGAGATGTCCAGGGAGCGGAAGTATCAAAGCAGCCGTACTTATCATAGCAGACTTCCTGAGCATCTAGGTCGCCTTCTTTAGAAATGACTCTCGCATTTCCACACGCTGTTGAAAATAAAAAGATATTTGAGTCATAAAATAATGTGCCATAAATATTTAGGGGACGAAATTATACAGTTTTCATTGGAGCTTACCAACTGCAACGGCAATGATTACCACTACAAATTTCATTGTAAAGGTTTATTCGTTGATGTAGACCACTACAAAAGGTAATTGGAAATTGACGATGTTATGCTGTTCGCTGAGAACAATGTTGAGTTTAGATGTTGTTCTGATGGAACTGTTGGACTGACTGTGAATATCGGATAATGAAGCGCTGGACTTTATATACTTATCAACAAAATCATTTGATATCATGGCTGCTGTTGAATGAAAGTATCGTGGTTTCTGAAAATATCTGCTGCAGACAAGGTTTAAGTTAATTCATGAACTCAGTTAAAACCAGCCAAACGAAATCAGCATTTAACATTGTTTATACGCCGTGCATTAACTATTGGTGTTTATATTGAATGGATATCAATTATTGATCGTATATGTTGATTACTCTTTTGTCAACCAACCTTTGCCTTTGCGATGTATTCCTAATTCAATTCTCAGTCACAAACTTTGCTCACATTGCTATTTTTGAGTTTCATTTGAAAGACAGGCGAGAAATTTTAGTATGCAGGTCGCTTATCTGTTCGTATAAGCACTACGTTTTTGATAAGCCACTTACTTTATATGTATTAAAGTTCAGTTCGGAGATATCAGAAATATTAGGCATCCCAATGATTGACAGTGAAACGCCTTTGAAATTGTATGATGGAATACATCAGACATTATGCAATTATGTTTGTTCGCTATGATACTATTTTGAGCGAAATGGATATTTCAGCAGCGAAAGTTCACTTTTTTGTTTTAATGATTAGGCTTGAGAGGAATTCCACCAGCATAGTAATTCCTGTGCACTACACACCTGCTGAAAGTGCATGTGCGTGGTCACGACGAACATCAACAAAGCAGCAGAAAGCATGTTCCATTTCTAATTCATAATCATAACAAATGTGAACAATCGCATATAATATTTTTTTTGGTTCAATCGAGACTCGCAGTTTGATGCGCAAACAAAATTAAAGGAGTATTATAAACGCAAAACAAAATATGTTCACACTGATTTGGCGTTATTTTTTATTTAAAATATGACGAACATTTCTTATAATTTCTTATCTGCTTCGAGCAATTGCATTTCCAAAACCCTTTATATCTGCCGTTAGTATGAAAGGCATAAATGTCGTAAAGAAATCAAAGAAAAAGTTTAAATATACATATCATTGTGTTCAATTTCTATGATAGTATGAAAATTGGAACGATCGACAATGTTTCCTGCCTTTACATCAGTGGACGGTCATTTATAATGTTTATCAGTAACACTATTTGGCCTCGTATGAAGCGTTCGTAGTCGGGAATAAGAGAAACGTGAACTGCAAATGTGATAAAATTGCACACTCAAAGTAAAATTACGAAGAAAGTAAACGCGCGCTATCGAGAGATTAAAAGCATTTTAAAACGCTTGCTCTTCAAATGAAGAGCTACCTATTCTTTCAACTCAAAAACGTAAGAAGTAGTTATACTTTTGTGGCTTCCCGCAAGGAAATATGTTTCGGTAAATAAATCTGGTCATGTAACAATTGAGGTAGATGAAATGTGTGTAACTTATATTTGTGGCGGATAATCTTTATCCTGAACGCAAACATCTGGCCAAAATTTAAATCCGTACGGATTAAGAACGTGCGTGCAACAAAGGTGACGAATATTCGTTTTTCATATGGCATATTTTATTCATTCAAATAGCAAACATTAAATACTGATTTCAATATACATTATATAGTTAATGGTCAGTCTATAAGCCATAATGGCGAATACCAGAACTATTTACATTTACGAAATGGGAGCCAATTTGTACATATTCAGAAGCGAGATTACAGTAGAATTATTTATCCCGAAATGACTGTATCTGTTGCGTACTTCAAGACAGCGCCCGAGTAAGAAGTCCTACAAAAATATTTAAAAATTACTTTACTAGTATTCAAGGTCGGTACTACTACTTAGACCTTGTGTCAGCATGTGAGACAAAAAAGGTTTTTGATCGCGTTATGAGACAGAAGAAAGCTATGATCGTCTTGTGAGATGGTCGCTATCTGAGACCGTACCCTTTTAACAAGTAATGTCACACTCACCGGATACCCCTTGGGCCGTGGTATTCCAAATAGGTTATCGCTAACCTTTATGATTCATGGATAGTTCCAGTTCAAAACTCTTCGGCAGTAATCTCTGATAACAACTTAGTGATTACATAAAATTGCGCCCCTCAATAAAATTTTCCTTTAGGATGTCATAGAAATCCTTAAAGTAATGTGCGGTATAATATAAATTTAAAATATATAAATAATGAACATCACCTACGTGACACATATTTCTGGTAGTCATGTATTAAATTTATTTTCTCTTGCTTTGATAATAGTGATATTATTTATTAATTGAAAGTGTAACAATAATATTTTTTATTTAATTCTTGTCCAGTCCCAACTATTTACCAGCAAATTATGCAATGACAATCATAGAGGAGGCGTATATATGTTTTTGGCGGACCAGCGGTTAGGCGGAATGAATAATTATTACAAATTATTATTACATACACTAAAACAGATAAAATTTTGCATACAGATGTTTCATAATGTTGCCGTTGAATGCGTCTTGAACTGTAATAAAATACGTGATGCATACTGAACGAATGGTCCATGAAACTTGGAGTTATAAATGCAAATGATCATTTTCCCCGAACGTATGCAACAAAGTTCCGCTTAGTAGAATAATAAAAAATTTCGAGTAGTGAATATTGATTCATTCATTTTAAACATTCTAAGTATATATTTACAAATAGTTTACAGGTAACAAGAAACGATTAGTTATCACAGTCAATTGGAAACTTTTTAAGTTGACGAGTCTTATTTATATTAGCATTTAAATATAACAGAGCATTGGTTTGTACTAGAAACAGGAGTATAATCGCAATACTTCAAATGCGAACAAGTTTAACTCGAAATCACGGTGTCAGTTGCATACTGTAAAACAGCTCCGGTGTAACTGGTCCTGTATTAAAGAAACAAATGCGCTAATTAGAAAATTAACCTAATCAGCCTTGATTACCAGTGGCTTGAGCATAAGTTCCAAAGTACTTACGTGACAGTGGTGAGGTCAGCCTTGATAATGGAGAGATTCACGTTGTCAACAGCGAGTGTCTTAGCTTGGTTTCCAGGAATGAGGCCGCCACGTGTGTATTGCAAAATCAGGTCAGGCTTTTCGTCAGCACTGTGTAGGATTTTGTGTGGTACTTCAACCCACAGTTCCAGTATTTGTCCAGGTTGAATCTTAACACTAAGCAATACAAATGGAAAAGAAAATTTAATATCATGAATTTTAAAGTATGTTTCAATTATGCGATATGTCGATTCGCCATAGAAACTTACTTGTCTGCCAGCTTGAACTTTTCGGAAGTGGTTCCGTCATCGGCACGGACTGCAAGCGATAATGTTCCAGTCGTTTGCTTTTGGTCTGCACTCACAGGGATTTGTACCTTGACAACTTGCTCTACAAAAAATTAATTTAAAATTTATTACCACGGTATTGGGATATGCAGTCTCGTGGAAAAATATCTTATGGAAAAATAATATTTCAACTTACTGCAATACGTATTGTTTTTGGATCCATCGGTGGTGTGGAGATAGTAAACACCCGATGCAGTTGATTGCTTTTTGGCATTGTATCCAAGATGAGCGCAGCTTCCGGGTTCAGAACACTCATGGTAACAGTTCCCCCTAGTTGACGGAAAGATTAAGAGTACTTAGTAAACATTAATCTGCATACATTAGGAAGAAAATGTTAGAGAATGAAGGATCTAAACATACTTTCCAAATTGGTTGTAATTCTTGCAAGGAAATGAGACAAATGGGCATGTGTCCGTGTCGGAAATAGATTCAGCATAAAAATGAGCAGCACGAGCGTGACTGCAAGCCCACGTGGAGATGGCTCCTTCAAAGTTCAAGGTGACCAGGTCAATAATGGAGGTGATGAGGTTTCCAAGTGTATCCTTACAACCTGGCTGTTTGGCTCCTCCATTTGGATAAAAGTCAACATGGCCGATAGCCCCTGGAATTCCGAGTCCCATGTTGTTCAATGCGTTATCATTGGAATGGATTACCTCAACGAATTTGGCGTCGGTGGTGTCAAGACGGACAATGGGGTCAGCACCGCCAAAATAGAGGTTCATTGGATCAATGGCGGTAATTCTGTTGATGCGACCGTTCAGTCGCTCTCCGGTATATCCAGCGACATGTCCACCAAGAGAATGAGAAATGACATGAATGTCGTCAACATTTAGCTCTGCTTTCTCCTCAAGATAATTTATCATGCGAGCTATCATCGCTCCTGCTAGTCGAGCATTTGCGGATGCCTGGAGATAAGATGGTCGAGCTCCTGCCTGCCAGTCAATTGTGATGATGTTGACATCCTCCTGTTTAACAAAAAAACGAAAACGGTAATTATTAAGAAAAACTATTTCACACTAAAGTGATATATATTCACTTGTTAACCATTTCAGATAACTTACATTTTGAAGAAGTAGGTTCTTGGTGTTCAAAATCCAATCTACTCTGGAATTGTCAGTGAATCCATGAATGAGTACATAGGTCTTACGGCTTGCTTGAAAGTCGGAGTATCTCAAGATGGCATCCTTGTCAGGATACAGCTCATATCCAACTTGCTCGTTTTCCTGACTTCCTCTAGTAAATAGAATGAACCGAGTTCCAACTTCATAGGGCTGTTTTGGGAGTGCACCCAGTGGACGGATGAGAGATGTCCATGGAGCTGCGGTATTGAAGCATCCGTACTTCTCGTAGCATACCTCTTTGACATCGACATCGCCTTCTTTTGAAATTACTCTAGCGTTTGTGAGTGCCACTATGAATTATAAAAACAATATAAATAAAACAACTGAAAATTGTGTGTGATTATTTTGTATACTTTATAATTTGCTGGTTTTCGTGCTTACCAAGGGCGATGGATACAAGTGCTACTGCTGCTTTCATTATCAGTTCTTTTTTTGCTTGTTTATTTGTTTAATGAACTATTCACTGTTGTTATATTTAAAAAGTTTGGTGGCGATTTGTTGTCTTGTAGCTCGAAGGACAGTTCGTTCTTGACTGAAGATACTAATTAATTTTACCATTTATATATGTTGTAGGCAAAATATTTACAGTTTGTTTTCCAGCTGCAGAAATGCATTCTCATTCCATAAATATCAGCTTTACTCAAGGTTTAAGTGGGAACAGGATCTGTGTGGAAGGCATTTGAAGTATCAGTGATGTGAGATAAAAGTGATCTGAATAATGCCTCCTGCTGGTATAGTCCTGGCCAGATTCAACCCTTGCCCTACAGATTATTTTTGACTTGCATATTAACTTCATTGTAACAATCATGAGCAGGTTGTCAGATGAGAACAAATTATCAGAAGTGTCAAGCTCACACATATCTTATTATATTTGAAATGTTGGATGTATCATATACTTGATCCATTATGTGTAAAGTTCAAGCCGATATTTCTAATCTAGCGGATCGTGTTCATGATTGACAGTGGAAATACCGGCAACGATGTTACTGGAATTTGGTGCACATCCTATTGATTCCATGGGTGGATACTATTTTTAAATAAATGTAAATTGTTTCGGTCAGGGTTCACGATGGATTTTTAATGTTATTGAAAAATGAGATGTAACTCTGTAGCAATTTATTTACTTCATGTACACGCATGATTTGTGTGCAAAATGCATATCGCGTTGTTAAAGGTCATCGTTGATGATGGTGATTTTATGCTGTCGACAGCAAGTCCCGTTTACTACATTACATTGTAAAGATTAGTAAAATTAACACAAATACGAATTCCTATAGATAAGGGTTGATCTTGATATTCATGATATTGCTTTAATTATCTATCATAGCGATGGGTCAAAGTTGCATGTAAACCTTATTATGCACATATATGATAAATGTTTATTTATTTTGACTTATTTTTGTCTGTGATGGTCATCACTGTTGATAGTTTTTGACATACGTCGCTTGCTATATCCAGCTGTATTAAATATCCAAATGTTATACAAAGTTTACTCCATGTAACTGCATTTGATTATACTTGAAATGTAACCATAATGTCGGTGCAATGTATTTCTTTGATTTGGAGTAAATCCGAAGACGCCGAAATAAAAATTGTTTTTAGTATTATTTTGTACCACATCCGTTTTAACTAAAACCATTTATTTCTATACTTGCTCTAGTACCAACTTCTAATTCTATACAGATGTCATTACAAATGCGGATACTTATGCTAGGGTATATTAACGGAAGACGTATATGTGGTTAATTATAATTCAAATGTGTTTGCAGTTTCATTTACAACTGACCACTAAACTTTACTGAAACAGAGTACGGTACTGATTTTCTGAAATCCTGGCTTTGTACGTAGACAGATTAAATAATGGTAACCAATATATACTAGGAAATGTTCATTCCAAGAATTTCCATGTGGTTTCGAATTTCCAAAGCTACACACACAATCATTGGTATTTGTGCACCCATTTGCATCGAAATTATTTTAAATTTACATTGTCAGTACAAAGGCAGCACCCGTATATCACAGACGGCTCATTCCTCCACTACGTTAGATAATGATGGAGGGACCAGACGACTTGGCTGAGCATTTGTCATGTCCCATATGTTTTGAACTCCCCTCTAGAGAAATATACCAGTGTAAGAATGGACATACCATATGCGCCCCGTGTTCTGATAATTTAGCAGAGTGTCCGCAGTGTAGGGAACCATTTGGGGACGACAAAATTCGAAACCGAGCTTTGGAGGCTATTTTGCAGGGAAGGAAGTTGGAAGGCTCCAATAAGGAGTTTGGGAGTATTGTAAGAAAGGACTCATCCATTCGATCACCAACTCTGGAGTTAGAGTAAGTTGGAGTGAAATCGGGAGTTGCTGTGACATACTGATTGATTATTATTTTGATATGCATATATAATACCTTAATTTATATCTGTGCAGAGAAGAATCAATATATATATGTCAGAAAACTGGATACAACTGCGCCTATGTCACAAAGAGTACACAATTTTCTGAGACGATGGAACACTTCAAAACAATTCATAATTCAGCATGTTTAAATCGTGTGACGGCGAACGTCATTCTGGAAAATTTCAAAGAAGCAAAACCAAACAGGACATTTATATGGACGCCAGCATTTCTTGAAAACATTCCAATAACAGGATATCAGACAAGCACGAAGTGTATGACGGTAGCAAGAATAAATGGAACTGACCAGACATTCTCGCTGATTTCCTTGTTGTTTCAAGTGTCTCCAGAGGAAGCCGCAAACTATTTCACTTGTTGCGTGTTCACCAGTCAAAACGATCGGGTACGCTACACATACAGTTTTTGAAAACCATAATGTATAGAATATGTATTCGCTCAATTCGCTGTGTTTGCATTCATTGTAATTAGATAAAGCCGTTGAAATACACAGCATCATGTGAGAGCTTACGTGAAGCAGGAACCGCAATACATGAACCAACATTTCGTATTCCAGTGGCACTCCTCAAGCAAAATTACTTGCAGGATGGCAACCTTGAAATTTTTATATCCATAAAACATAAAAGTGGAAGCGGTGTATCGGATATTTCGACAGAAGAGGACATGGGACAAGTTTTATGTATGTATGTCATATTATCAAGTTATGATCTATACACATGGAATTCACTAAATTGAAAAGAAATAATCATGCGTAATTTTGTGCAATAGGGATGCCCAGTAGAGAAATTACAGATCACGAAGAAAGCGATTTCATCAAAGAAGGCATTCAATGCAATCATTGCAAAACGAAGTTAAAAAATTTCCCCCGGTATCACTGCTTGCAATGCGCAGACTATGATCTCTGCGACTTTTGTCGGAATCCGGATATTCACTCCCACCATCTTTTTGCGGAAATCAGGAATCATTCTCAGCATATAGCTCTAACAAAGCTAAAGTTTGACAGCATGTGCGGCATTCTTAAAATATGAACCTATTACACACTGATAAATAATTATGCAATCTTTCGAAATATTCCTTAAATTTTCAGATACGTTAACATTTTCAGATCCAAAGGATGGAAAGCACTTGTTGCAGACGATGTGCGTGTAGGTATGAAAACCATATAAAATTGTATATCATTTTAAAAATACACACAAAAACCTTGTTGAGCGAACGGAAACGCAACATGCTATGAATCACGTTATATTACATTGCAGAAGAATCAGTGTTTTGCACGCCATGTCAGGCTGATGCCATGGAGACTCAAGCGAGACTGGCTTGCATGGTG
This sequence comes from Sinella curviseta, assembly GCA_004115045.4. Taxonomy (NCBI): domain Eukaryota; kingdom Metazoa; phylum Arthropoda; class Collembola; order Entomobryomorpha; family Entomobryidae; genus Sinella; species Sinella curviseta. The sequence goes on from CM023203.3 coordinate 16,478,578, forward strand.
TGCGTGCCGTCATACGGAATTTGCGACCAGTGCTGTAACACCGTTGGGATACGGAAGTATTGTCGTAATCACTCATTCCTTTTCGTTAAATGATAGGCTAAATCTCTCAATGCACCAATTGGACAAAACTATTTACTATATGTATTAGATAATTGGTGTATGTACATATTAATGTATGTGAAACATGTACGAATAAGTATGAATGTACTATTATTAATTCCAACACGGGCTTGCACTTGCACTTTAATCTCTCGTCTGAAATGTTGATTACGTGATAAAAATTCCATCAATTGATTAAATACGTTTAAATAATGATATGGTGGTAATCATAATTGGACCCGGATCAAAACTGAACCATTACTTGAGTATATTATGCTGCCGATACTTTCCCTGGTAAATACACATAATTACGTATCAATTGATATTCCTAAATGTACCATTGGGCTTAAAAATAGTACACCTTCACAAAGTTCAGCTCTATTCTAAATTCACGTTGTCTAAATGCCGATCATGAACTTGATAGAGATTAATTCTTATCTTCTGTTTACGCATTGGTTACCTGCCAATGTTGAGACTTATCGGCTTCCCGTCAATCTAATTACAGCAATGCGGATGCAATTTGCAGGTAGAAACGAATAGATGAAAAATAAGTTACGTTATTATGATATAAATGGAACTAGTTTAATGATCCGGATCTTCCTACCGGAATCCGTGCTGGAACTAAATATTTTGAGTTAAAACGTAAGTACCAAAAGTGCAGTCCTTTTTAAATGAACCCGGAGCTTACTCGACCGTCCCTAGAACGGCCATGCATCAGGTATTTCCACCATCACTCAAAATAACGGCTTGTTGTTACTCCTTCATTCTCAATTAAGTTGACAGACAATACACGTACATTGTTTCCATTCATTCATGAGATGTTGCAATACGTTTATCAACAAGTGATTGATATCCTGCTTGAACTACATGTATTTATTTACGTTTGAAAATAGCAACGGGAGAACGATTTGAGCAAAGGTTAACCTATCTACTGCTACATACTTATAAGCTTATTGAATAAATATGTCAATAATTTTTGTACCCAGCTAACAAAAATGATCACCTTGTCGATTCGTGAGATATTTTTCACGTAACGCGTATGTTCAAATAAACTGATTGTAAATAATTATTTGTATTGCGGAGCATCATATGACAGGCAATTCCAATGAGAGTGCGATTTTCCGATACGGTTGGGATATTGATTCCTCGGATATATAAACTCGATGAAAAAATCAATCAGTATGCTCAGTTAATCAATCGAGTTCAACAACGAAACAACTCAGCAAAAAATAAGTGAAGAGCGTTCTGGTTTACCGCTGTCACTATCAAAACACCATAAAACCTTTACAATGAAATTTGTAGTGGTACTCATCGCCGTGGCCATTGGTAAGTTCCGTAAAGTAAAAAAAAATATCAGGCCACTTTTGATTATTTTTTAATGAATATGTTTCTTATTTACAGCTGCCTCCGGAAATGCAAGAGTAATTGAGAGAGAAGTTGACGCCAATGAAGTGTGCTACGAGCACTATGGCTGCTTCGACACCGCAGCCCCATGGACATCCCTAATCCGACCTCTCAAGGCTCTTCCAAAGGCTCCCTATGAAGTTGGAACACGTTTCATCCTGTTCACCCGTGGAAGTCATGAAAACGAGCAAGTCGGATACGAGCTGTATCCTGACAAGGACGCAATTTTGAAATTCTCCGACTTCCAGCCCAACAGGAAGACATACGTCCTTATTCACGGCTTCACCGATAACGGAAGGGTGGACTGGATCACGAACACCAAGGACCTTCTTCTCCAAAACGAGGATGTGAACATTATTACCGTTGACTGGCAAGCAGGAGCTCGGCCATCTTATCTTCAGGCAGCCGCCAACGCCCGTCTCGCCGGAGCCATGATTGCTCGTATGGTCAATTATCTTGAACAGAAGGCTGAATTGAACGTTGAGGATATTCACGTCATCTCCCATTCTCTTGGTGGACACGTACGTTTAGATAAATGTTACAACGACATTAATTACGAAACACTGATAAGTGGATATGATTATAATTATTCCGTTTTTGTATATTTCGCAATAGGTTGCTGGATATGCTGGCGATAGGCTCTTGGGACGCATTAACAGAATCACAGGTGACACAATCAATAATTACGCAATCAATTTTCAAGTGGTTCAGATCAAAGTGCGCAGTTTGGAACAAACATTACGCCACTCAAGTGGACATTCTTATGATTTTTTATATTTTCTTTGTTTCCAATAGCCATCGATCCCATGAACCTTTACTTCGGAGGCGCCGACCCCATTGTCCGACTTGACACCAGTGACGCCAAATTTGTCGAAATCATCCACTCCAACGACAATGCCCTCAACAACATGGGACTCGGAATTCCTGGAGCTATTGGTCACGTTGACTACTATCCCAACGGTGGAGCTAAGCAGCCTGGATGCAAGGATACACTTGGAAACCTCATCACCTCCATCATCGACCTGGTCACCTTGAACTTTGAAGGCGCCATTTCCACCTGGGCTTGCAGTCACGCCAGAGCTGCTCACTTTTACGCTGAATCCATTTCCGATACTGACTCCTGCCCATTTGTCTCCTTCCAGTGCAGAAACTACAACCAATTTGACAAGTATGTACCTACATCCAACATAATATGTTAATTAATTATAATTTTATTATAGAACATGATAACAGTTTATAACTATTTATCTTTACTCGTAACAGTGGTAACTGCTATGCGGAATGCAAAGAGCCAGGCAAATGCGCTCCACTCGGCTACAACGCCAAGCAACGCACTGACGCCTCCGGAATTTACTACCTTCACACCACTGATGGCTCTAAAAACAGCACCTACTGCAGTAAGTTCATAACACGTCATTACAAATTATCGTATAGCAAATCGTTTACATGCATTTATCCGTTTACCCAAAATTTTTACAATTTATTTATGTTTTTACAGAGCAAGTGGTCCATGTACAAATTCCAATTTCTGTTAGCCAACAACAGACCACTGGACATTTGGCACTCACCTTCCGTGGGGATGATGGCACAAAATCCGAAAAGTTCAAACTTGCCGACAAGTATGTATTCCTTCTATAAATATGGAATCCTAAATTACTCATTTGTAAACAATGTGATAATGTTGTATTTTTATTCCATTAGTGTTAAGATCACACCTGGACAGATTCTTGAAGCTTGGGTGGAAGTTCCTCACAAGATTCTCCAACGTGCTGACCACAAGCCCAACCTCATCTTGAGATACACACGTGGAGGTCTTATCCCCGGTAACCAGGCCAAGACTTTGGCAGTAGACACTGTCAACCTTGACGTTATTAATGCTGACCTCAGCACTACCAAGTAAGTGACAAAAAAGCATGCTTGAATGCTTAAAGACGATGAGTTCATTTTATGCATGACTAACCTATTGTAAATCTTGTTTATTAACAGATCCAGCTACACCGGCGCTGTTCTCGACTACGCCACTGATACCATCATCACCGGTTAACTTGCTGACATTTCTTAGTGATCGCTTTAGTCTTGTAGAATATCTTGTAATACTAAACCAAAAGTCTGAATTAAATTGCTTAACTGTTTCTAAAGTAACTTCTTTTTTTGCTTTCAACAAATTATTGACAATTGGACATATTATTTTAAATAAAGCATCTAAAATGTACTATTTACTAACAGTTTCTCTACCCATACATTTAAATACGTAACTTTAAAAGCATAACCATCATCAAGTTCACATGGCCGGATACCTTCTTGATCTTAGGCATTATCCCATAATAGCAAAATGGGTGAAAAAAATCATTATATAATCGCCATTATGTTTAAGCGTGTTGTCATTATAGCCAAAACATAAATTGGTTAAGAGTACATTAATTAACTACCAACATATTTGTCCGTTGTGATGTAGCTTGCATTGTGTAGGAACCCAGTCCAGTAATCTCACCTTGCTCTACTACCACGAGAATGTAAAATGTAATCTCCAGGCAATTTGTCCAGCAAAGTCAAAAGTAGGTATATAATGGTAATTAAACATGTGCACTAGAGTCTATTATATTTTGCAACGAGATAATATAAATGGCCGATAATAAGCACCACCAGCTCCACAAAAATGAAATTGCTTGGATTTACCAGAATCTTGGTCCAGCTCATTCCAGCCACAATTTTCTGGTGACATTTAAAGGAAGATATGGAAAATTTTCGAAGTTTACACGAAACCGGTTAAATCCAATTTCAAGTCACACTATCGCTCTCATTAATCATTTTCTTTGGAGCGTAGCAAATATTAATATACTCCCATGAAGGTTCCATTTCTTGTCGACTAGACTGCATTACAAAGCGAGTCACATTGACAATGTGCGGTCGTTACCACCTCAAACGCACTAGCTAAGTGCTTTCAAGTTTACCAGGTATATTTTCTATATTGTAGCAGTCATATAGATAGGTACTGTGAAATATGACAAGTCATTGTTGTCGCCAATCAGCAAAAAATGCTTTAGCAAAAACGTGCTTTACGCTTATTCATCAGGCGTCATTTGTCTATTGTCATTGCTTATCGTATCCCATTGTTGCAGCCGTCCACCCATTGCGTACACGTGAATGACCAGTTGTAATTGAGAAGTGTCTTTCAGCGAAGAGTCATTTGTGTACCTATTCACTCGCCACCAAGTAAAGCTATGACGGTGCTTACTTCTTTAATCAAATTATTACCATACCGGTTTTGTAAATGTTTAGCAAGTCATGATTTGAGATGCAATCGGACGTCAGCATACGTGACTACCTCAATTCTTTACGTTCGTCATGCAAAGGTGACACTTTACAAAAAAAAATCAAATCACTCACTCAGTCAAGTTTGCACCGGAGAAAAGTGAACCACTTTTGATGATTTGGCAGTTTTGTCCTAATAAATTATAATGTTTTTTTTCTCACTCGGACTGCGGAATAAATTGATTTCGGAGACGAATAAATTTCCCAGGTGTGAACACCCGGGGTCCCATCATATCATGCTCGTATTCTTCTTGCTGACGTAATTTGAGCAAATAAAAAATATCATCTCAATTGTCACGACTGGGTAGGACATACGGAGTAAACATAATTATTATGCACAGCATCTTGACCAGCGCCATTGATGTATTTATTTACGTTTGTCACTCGGAGAACGATATCTCATATCGGTGGATGATCAAGGAAATTCCTGATGAGTGGAATACTCAACTCAAGTACATCCAGAGAAACGAAACATTTCTCCGTAAGAAAACCCTACATATATTTCTTTTTTATCGCTCGGCTTGCTTTGAGTATAAAAGGGTTGCTGACCACTCCACAATTCACATTCAAAATTTGACAAGCTTCCTGTTCACTTTTCAGACTTAAGCTGCAACCAACTTTTTCCTGTGACATATTATTGCCTAGTTGGATTACATCCATTTTGGCAGTCCGTAAAACAATCAATATGAACAAGACAGTTCTCGTCGTATTTATTGTGGCTGTCGTGGTGGCTACTTCCAAGGCATTTCCGTCAGCTCCCGACTCCGCAGATGAACATCAAGGACATCCACTTGCATCTGCCGTTGCGGCAGCAGGAGGCCATTCTGCCGATCTCGCTGACAGTTTTGGAGGGTTAGCTCATCACGACACCGAAGGTGATGAGAGTGAGGCTGCTAGGGAGAAACGATTCATTCGATTTGGAGGTTATGGAGGTTATGGTGGATACGGTAATAATATTGAATGTTAAAAGCAAGTTGATATGCTGAAAATATAGACGAGGAAAAGCTAACACTATTTTTATTTGTTGTTGCAGGCTTCAGGCGTTACCGCGGCTATGGTGGTTACGGAGGCTACGGATTCCGTAAGTTAATTCATAGGGAAAAAGTCGTAAATTAAAGATGAATTTTAATTCTCATGAAATTTAATATTTTTTTGTATGTGCTTGTAGGCCGAAGGGGATACGGTTTCTACGGTTGAGAGGCTCAATTTGCTCGTTACATCTTTTGGATGATTTGTTACCACAATTTTTATATATTCAATCAATTTTGTACTGACTTCCATTGTAAACGTTTATTCCAATCAATCCAACAATATTTTGTACTCTTGAAATTAGATTGCTAACCAAATGTGATGAATTAATTTGGAACACGACGTTGATTTCTTATATTAAGCTAAAAATAAATTTCTTCACTTTTATATCTTCAACTTTCAAGGTGTTTCTGATATTTCATTTCACACAATATGAGTTGATAAGAGGAATATTTCGCTTCACCGTATCCATTCGCACGCTCGTCCAACATGGAATGTGTGATTTTCATTACCTATATTATTTTTTGCTTCAAAAGCCTTAATTTAGTTCTATGCGGGTAGTGTACTTGGCAGCTAACTAGCTTATAAATACATACTTATTTGCACCGGAATAATTTATGGCTTAGGGAAACTGAAGGCATTGGCAGTATATGGGATCAAGTAATAACTGAGACAATATATATTTGAGATGATTGGTGAACAAAAATTTAATTTTTAAAATGGTCTGTCAAAACTTACAAAAATATTGACTTACCTATTCACACTTGTTTAATTATGCAAGAAGCATTTGGGATTTAATTAGAAATTGTTAAAATATGCAATATTCTACATGGTTCGAGGTGCATTAAATATTAATTTTTGTTACAGCTCGATGTATAAATACTTGCGTTTTGTTTCAGTACGAGCAAAAGTTGTTGGTCATGCTGGCTCACAAAAGGTAAAACACAATTGAGGATTGTAGTTCCCTCATTCCTGCTCCACAATTTTACTTGCTGCTTTAATATCGTAACCAGTATTGTAAAATTCGAAATTATAATTTCATAATAATTGCAAAGTAGGTAAGTTACCGAAATGCTATCTGAAAGTTTACAACTGAATCCACGGAAGTATAGGTACGCTAGTGTGGTCATAAATATGCAAAACTCAGCGTATTTAAAGTATTTTGGCAAGTCACCCATAATCTGGTCTACATCTACTAGTCATGATTTGTGTGTAAAATCCATCCAACGTCGTGAATTGCTTCCATGGTTTGCTCAACAATTGTTTGCTGACCTGGTTTACGGGGAACTGGTGACACTCTGGTGCTTTCTTTACGCAAAGGAAACTTCTATCTTGAATCAATTCGCATTTTTCATGGTGCTCAGCACAGCACTGGTTCAGTTGGGATTAGCATATCACTTCGTTACATGCGCAGAGGAAGCTCGGGCAGGAATAAATGCATTGCTGGAAACGCAACTTAAATTCATACAAGGCATGCACATATTCAGAATAATATTTTCAGAAATTATTTGTACAGCTTAGTAGCCAAATTGTAATTTTTATTGACTAAAAAGTTTTCAGAAACAAGTGGAATATACAGGAACAAAATTGGCAACGACACATCCAAATTCTTGGCATGGGTCTCACCATTGCCCAAATATTTACCATATCTACAACGTTCCTGGCATCACTTGGAATTTTATTTAATTTGGATCCTCTTCACTTCATCTTGAGCAGTCTTTTACCGGCATATTCAAATGGTTGCAGTGTCACGTTCATAATTTGTATCATTACTAGAATTTTGGCGCTTTTCACGTATACACTGTAAGTGTGAGCAGAAACATGAGCTTCATGTTTGTCTACTATTTCCTAATTTGTCACGCGTACATGTGCATTAACAAGCTACTCCAACACTTTGAATATTCCGAACAAATGATTTTTGAATACCGCAAGCTTTTTGTTGTTCATTCTCAAGGACGCGCATTTTCCAGCGGCACAACGGCAATGGTTATGCTTTTAGGTCACTGCTGCTGCATTACAATGTTTTGGTTGGGAATTCGAGGCTGGGGTTTAGCTCCCGACGTCCTCATTTCCTTCTTTCCGTTTCTGGGTGTAATGATATTTTTATTTCTTATGCTGATACTAACATCGTTGAGTGAAATTAGTTTGGCATCAAAGAGAGTGTTGAGGAAGTTAAAAGAACGAGTTGGAATACGACATTTGAATAAGAATGCGGTTTTATTGAAGGTGGTGAATTCTCTCGGGAGCATTAAATTTAAAAGTGGCAGTTGCATTGTGATCACAAGGGATGCTCCGGGCAGTTTCCTTATGACCGTTTTGGATAATGTCGCCAGTGCTGTGCTCACATTTCATTGAAAGTTTCGGCTGAATGGAGAATAATAATAATGTTAACGTTGAACGTTGGTATGAAATGTGTTTTATTATTTAAAGTCATATGCCGATAATTAAAAATAGTGGATTACGAAATGATTGTGAGTGGCGTTGACATGTTTGCAATGTCGTGGTCATTGTACGAAATAAAATATTTCATTTAACCATTGCCATTACTCACTCGACTTTTTACAAAGAAGCAGCCGTAGTGTCTGCAAAAGTATTTTATGATTCAAATTGAATGAACCTGCAAAAACACTGTATGGTGCGCCACTATCATATACATTAGCTACAATATTACACCAAAATAGCAATTAATTGCCTATTAAGATTAATTGTTTTAACTGTCAACTATAATAAAGTGTCAGAGTAAAATGACCTCATGACAATGTATGATGCTTACGTATAGTCTGACCTTGCAGCGGACAAAATGAGTTCATTTGTTATTATCTCTCCAGTAATTCATAAACAAGACTTTCCGAATTAGTTTCATGAGAAAGCACATTTACTTACCGGTTCACTGTGGCCGTCACAATAAATCTGTTAACATTTTGAGTCGACGAACAATCCAAGGATTTCAGGACACTGCTATTGCGACGGCTGCAAGGGAGGATGGGGACACTATAGTCCGTGTTGCTTTGGGGTCGGTGAAATTGGAGATATTTCTATTAAATTGACGCAATCACTTTTGTGAATTTAATATGTATTCATCGGTATTGTGAGTGATCTGTAACAGCCTAATTTTTGTGATTCCTGAAATGGTGGCAATGTTAATAATAAAATAGCGAATAAAATGCACGAGGCAGAATTCAGTGCTTAGAATCAATTTATTTGGGCATACATGGCAATAATCCTGTTAGCGTTTGGATGCTACGTTTCACATTGTGTTCCCAATTTAAATATAGTTTACATTATTCATCCGATCTGCAATTACGCAACCAATGTATTTGATATATGAACTACGAAATAATGTATTAATGCATTTAATTGTTTCAAATATGCTGCTGTTATGACGCATGTACTAATCTCTTTAATTAATCATCGCATGCCAGGTACAATCGATTCAAACTCGACTGACTCTAAAAACCGTGTTATGTTTCAACTTGCATAGAATTACTGTTGGAAAAATAAATCGCTAACTGGTTATTAAGACTAATAGTTTGTACTGCGTCACTCTCGCGGGGAGAAGGCTCTGGCTGCTTTAGGTTTATTGAACCATGGCCCGTTTTTTGTTCTTGTTGTTACGTACATCCTTCCAGTACATCAGTTTATGTTATGACCTTGGCACTGACAAAATTCAGACTCTCATTTAATGGCGATTTGCACTCAGTCATATGGTTAGTGTCCGTTGAAATGATGGGAGTGAAATAATTTTCCTTCTATAGACTGTAGTAAATAAATTTTCCTAACACTTCAGAGAAGAGCAGTCGAATATGCCAAGAACCATTATGAGGGGAAACGTTTTAAGAAACATATTATTTGTGGTCCATGCATTCCACATTTGCCTAGCCTGTCTGGACATGCAATGTCCATCCAGTGTCGCGGAACTAGATGACCTGGTGGCCTCTAAAAACTGGTAATGTAAAAATTATTCTATGAAAGGTCACAATTTTTTCATCAACAATTTAATTCCGTTGTCGTAGGACGCTTTCGGGATACAAATATCACGCTTTCGTGAAACCAGAGTACTTCCAGAATCATGGCCATATTGAAGGTGATGATGATCAAACTTCAAAGAATTTTACGGTGGAGACCAAATCGACCATTCACGTTACCCTTGAAAGATTTATTGCCGAAAATAGCCCGAACCATGATAGCGTTCATATTCAAATAAACTGTACCATCCGACATGAAACGGTCAAAAAGAGCCCATCATCATTGGTGCAGGAAAACGAAAAATGTGACGGAAATTTCAGTCATTTGGGCTACCTCTATTTTGAGGATTTGACACTGGAACCGAAGTCATCACAGCACTATGAGATTGGCAGATTGTTGTATGTCGGGAATGGGACATTGTCATCTAGAAAAGGAACGTTTAAGTTTAGTGTCGCCCGACCCACCTTCAAAAACTATACAGTCATCTCGAACATGGCGCTGGAGAAAACGGAGCCATTAAGTGATCTGGACGAGGACTGGACATGGGACCATTTTCAGGAAAGTGTGCCGTTGTATCCTTCCCAGGCAGCTGTGTACATTATTGGTGGGGCGGTAGAGAAAATCGAGCAATCGGATCCAGAAACAAACAAGACCGTTTCGGTACGAAGTAAATTTTAAACAATAATAGATAAAAAAATATTTATCAACAGCGCAAGCTTTTCAATATGAAATATTTTGTTTAGATTATTTGGCGACCTGAGCTTGCCTCCAAGTTGCATGTAGACGTTGAGACGGTTCGGAACACCCAAAAATGTTTTGCCCTAGTTGCCATAAAGACGTTGAAATATTTTGAAAATTTATTTGGTGTTTCGTATCCGCTAACCAAACTGGATGTGGTAGTCACTTCCGCTCGCCCCAATAGATTCTATTGGAACAACAATTTTGGCCTTGGTGCAATTGACATGGAGTGAGTTTGAGTATAATAGTAATTATTACAGCATATATTTTTGCAAGTTTTATTTTTTCAAAAATTCTTTTTGTATACAATTTGTTTTTGTAGAAATTATATGTATTATGCAACGTTGGATGGAAGCTGCAAAAACGACCGCATACAAAACATGAAACCCTTTTTAGCTGCACTGCTGGCCCAGTGGACGGACAACATAAAATTCCGAGCCGACAATAATGACTATTTACTTATGTTTGGATTAAGAACTCACTTTCTCCATTTGGCCAAGGACAATGTGATGGGTGAGAAGATGGGCGGTGTTGAACTGTATCTGTCTAGAATCGTTGAATGGATGGATCTTGTGGATGAAGGGAATGATGGATTATCTGGATACAAGGTCACAGCAGTTTTCAAAATGCTGGAAATGTTGTTAACAAAGCCCGTATTTGAGGAGGGAATAATTACAAATTTCATGCAAAAACTTGGAAATGGCGGCAACAAGCCGCAGGAAATTAAGGAAATTTATGACGCATTACAAAATGCTGTTGAAAACAATAACGAAACTCATATGTTACCTGAAGGAAAATCTGTGAAGGACGTCTTGGAAAACTGGATGAATACTCAAGGTCATCCGTTGATCCGCGTGGGAGTATCATCTAATCATTCAAATAACTCTAGCATTGTGCTCTCAATCTCTCAGGAATCTATTAATAAATGTCAAAATGAATCTGAGACCGGATTCTGGATTCCGCTGTTAATTGTCACCGATTTAGAAACAAAGTTTCTCTGGCTCTCAAACACGACAAAAAATATTACCGTGACGTTAAGTTCCTCTGAAGTAAAATATGTCCTGGTCAATCCCAATGTCACGGGCCATTATGAAACTCTGTATGATCCAACCTTATCTGAAATGCTGGCACGACAACTCGACGAGGATCATCGCGTAATTCCTCCAGTGATGCGGATGAGGCTACTTCAGGAGTATTTTGAATTTGTCAAGAAGGGTGTAATTGGATTGACTAGTGTATTGGAGTTTACTAAATATCTGACAAAGGAAAGGGAGCCGCTTGTTTGGTTCACGGCTACAAGCAGTATGAATTGGAGGAATTGGGCCAAACATTTTGACTACGAGACCGGAACAAAATTAGAGGTTAGTATTTTAATTTCGTATGAAAATTGAAAGCAGCAACGCCCGATAGATATGTTCGTTTACCTTTTCCAGAGCTATCTTAATGACATTGTCGAAACCGTAATGACGGAATACTACGGCTTTGACACGTTTCGGGACAAGGACATATCAGAAAACAAGATAAGCGCTCCAGATGACTTGAGTAGACGGGAGTTGCTGAGAGCTTGTATTTGGCAGGGAAATCCAGGCTGCATAAAACTTGGGAAACAACTAATGAGACAATGGATGATGAATCCTGCATTTAATCCGTTTAGTGAGTTTAGAGACGGCGATGACCTGAGATGTCTGGCACTGAGAGGAGATTTTCCTAACGACGGTACTGGACTGCTTGAGTATTATGTAAAGGCACTTGGAAATAAGTATGATGATCGTAAAGGAAGGACACCGTGTAATCTCCCAACTGCGCTGGAGTCGGCACTGATGTGCACGGGGAATCAGACGCTAATCCTGGGAGAGTTTGGAAAAGTTCTGGAGAAAGCATCTGCGGAGGAGAAATGCTATACTTTAATAACAGGCGACTTTATTGTGACACAATATCCCAAATGGGCAAGGCAAGTGCTGGAGTTGGTACGGGAGCCCATTTTGTCTGGACGACTGAAATCTGATTATCTGTACTATGTCGGAGATAATGGGGCGAAGAGTGACGACTTTATTGCCGACGTAAGTAGTCGACATATATACTTGTGATAAGAACACATACAAGTTGGCCTTATGCCCACAAATACAACAGATTTTCCGGGCAATGCATATTTTATCTGTTTCAGTTTGAACAGTTCCTGGCGGAGTTTAAAGAAGCCGGAAGTGAAATTGCCACACAAGATGCTATAGAGAAGCTTACCAATATTCTGGAAAAGCTCAAAGAGAAAAATAATAACTCCCAAAGTGAGTCTTCAACGAGTGCGCGGGAATGGCTGGACCGACATTTATATTAAAGCATGGTATTTGCAACAATAATAAATTGAAACGGATTACAAAATAAATCAACATTAACAACATGCCCTGCAAGGGAATATATTGTACATACAATACAATGTATGCAGTGTGGTGCTTTCAGATAATGAAGTATATGAAATAAACTAAACATTGATATTAACACGTGGGGATATGAATACCATATCATGTTGAATGATTCCACAGAACTTCAAATCATTCTTCTGAACTTATTTTCTGCCCATAATTATTTTTGTTCCATTTATCTGAATATATGGTCGTAGGATGTTGTGGTATATTATCTAACAAAATTGGTTAGGTTTCAATAAATCGAGTAAGAAACCGATCACAAGTCAACAAACAACACGGATCTTACACATCCTACAACGACATCGTTTTTGTTTTCAGTACTAGGAAAACGGTTCTCTGAATAATGAACCGAATGAATGCCGGACCTCTTTCTCTGTCCATTTTATGAAATTGACCAACTGTCAACGCAATAAGGGGACAACTTTTAAAGAATCTTGACGCCCATCGACAGTTTCTCCACTCACTCACGTCACTGAGTATGCATCTTGAATAAATTATTGAGCGGCTTCCCAAGTCTAGGACAGTACAGCATAACGACGGAATAATAATAGCAACGCCAACAAGAACGCACTTGAAAATAACTGGAAGCTGGTCCCCAAACAACATCAATGTGTAGAGCACAAGGATTGTCACAGTCGCTCCAAAGAACTGGAGGGCCGGCCAAAAATAATCTTGAAAGCACTGATTGCAGATGGTAACCAAAACCTGTACTTGTCGGTAAAGGACAGCAACTTCATTCCGCAATATTTCATCATTTGAATTCCTTAGCATCCTAGCTACCAACCTAACATTCAGGGAAAAGAAATTAATATAAATATTATGTTTTCATGGCAATTCATCTCATGATATGTAACCTTAATTGTTTCAGGTTGCCTCTAATTTCGTCTAAGGTTACAAAAGCAAAGGCAATTGCATTTGCTGCCACAACTCCCGAAGGCGTCAAAATCAGAAGCTCAAACATAAAAACAACAATACGAAACCGCGTATTTACTTTAGTGCAGTCTTCGTCACTCGAATATAGTTTAAGAATTTTGTAGTGAACCTGATTGAGACAGGGAAACAGAACTGATGTTGTTGATGAAATGAACATACTAGCAGGTATACATCCAAAGGAGCAATTTACCAATAACAACAGAAATAGGTACTTGCTTTGCTGCACTCCGACGTAACTTCTAAGATGAATTCTTTGTGAAAGCATACCATTTTTAGCCTTTAAAATGGAGTTAAACAAGAGGCAAATTTCAGGTGCTTTGAAGCTGAAAATTATAAGAAATAACAGGGACGCAGATTTTGCCAATACCATAAAACTGTGAAAAACAGTGAAAAGCAATGCTGTATCCGCACGGCTGTTGAGTCGAAAGAAAAGCTTAGCAGTGCTGAGGGATAATGAGATGCAAAAAACCGTCAGCCAGAAAAATGTTGTCCATCTTTTGCGTCTCAACTTGACGGTGAACCGATTTGTTGACCTTAGGCCGGAATAGTTTATAGGGATGATGGAGTAAAAATTACCGCCAAGCGTAACAGCAAATTCAATGTACTGGATGACGGCAAGAGTGGGCATGATCAGCTCCGGTTCTGGTAAGTTATAAATGTGAATAATGTTAGAACAATAGTTTTCCCGTTTACGCTTCGTCTTAAAACATCATTCATGAACTGAGAAAGTTTGGAAGGAAGCAACCTGTGATAAAGTGAATATATACACGTCTTAATTAGTTTTACCGTTGGTATCAGGCCGTGATACTGACAAGACCGGGGGTCACCTGGAGAGCATTGTAGTCCCTTTAGCTACACAGGTTGGTAATGCAGATGACAATTGATAATGTTAATTAAATTCTTCAACCTGCCCACGTAATATTTGAGGCAAAAATATCATGTGTAACAGGGCTATGCGCACGTGGAAGGTTTTTTTCTGAGAAGGCTAATAACAGGATTTGGGCAAAACTATGGACCCTACTTTTATTAAAAACAAGAGAAACTTTTGTTAGGTGGAAATTTTCGACATTGGTAAGAGATCACGTGTATGTATGCATGTATCAGCTTTATTCCAATAATTTGTATAGTTCACAGGTAATCAATGACAAGAAATAGGCTTTTCATAAGCGTCCAATGCGGTATTATTTTATCAAAACAAATTACAAAGTAACGTATATATTTTCGCCGTAACATTTTGATCATGTACAAAATAACAAAGTCAGTGAGTCGACAGTTCATGTTGTTCTCAGAACGAGTAATCTGTTTTTTCGACGGAGCAACGTCATCAGTTACCAGCAACTAGTAGGTAGATTCATCACAAATTGGTTCTGGAAATAATCATCTTTTGATTTCAAAACCAGAAACAATGTCCTCTGGAGCACAAACCGTATTATAGCCGGACCCCTTTCTCTATCCATCTTGTGGAAAGCCCCAATGCTCAAAGCAATTAGTGGGCAACTACGAAGGAATCTTCGTGACCATCGACATCCCTTCCATGCTCGAACATCATTCAGGATATGTTTAGAATATATTATTATTTGGCTTCCCAATTCCAGGATCATGCAGACAATACATACCACGGCTCCGATGAAACATAACAGAAAGAATTGAAAATGTATTGTAAGACTGGTCTGAAATGCTAGTAAAGGAAATAAAAGTGCAATTATTCCAATAGCTCCACAAAACTGAAACATGGGCCATAGGTAAGTTTGAAAACATTTGTCGCTCAGAATCACAAGAATCTGCATCTGTCTGTAGTGAGATGCAATTAGTGCATCCATCATGTCATTTTCCCATAGTTTGGCAGCCCGTGACATTGATCTGTTTAAGTAATACGCCAAAAATTACATTGCCACTATTTAAGCCGCAATATTAACGAAATGTTTAAATTACCTTAATTGCTTAAGATTTTTCCGAATTTCATCCAAGGCAACAAATGCTACAGTAGAGGTGACCGAAGCCATGGTTCCTACGGGAACAAGCAGAGGAACGTGCAAAACTACTGAGAAGGTTTGGAGAACTGTGTTGCATTTCGGCGCCACCAATCTGATTCCAAATATTTGCATGGAGAACTGAAGATCTTGAAACGCGACCAATGCTACAGGTATTACCGTGACGTACGTTAAAAAGCAACATATGCTTGATCCTAGCAACCCAAGAAGAAGCAATGGTTTACCCGCCCTTTTGTTTCTTCCTGACTTTCTTGATGCGACACAAACTGTAAGAATACAGTTAAAAAATTGACAAAGTTCGAGCGTTTTTACATTAAAGTCAAGAAAACAAATTAGAGCAGCAAAGTATGAAATTATTACAAAAATCCGAAATAATAATATCAATAAATTGATAGTTGTCGAGTTTTGAGTGTATGAGAGAATTTGAACACAGTCGATTGAAATGGAAATGACGAAATACACAATCCAACACAAGCAACTTCTACTGGTTGTATTTTTCACACCTAATCGTTTCCGAGGGAAATATGAGACCTGGATGGGAACGACGGAAAATAAACGGCTCCCGAATTTTAAAGCGCTATGGAGTATTTCGATAGTAAATTTTGTCGGCATTTCCAGAAATGTAGTTTCTGCTTGTAGGTAATAAACTCGTGTGTTGTTTAAATGTATTATGAATACTAAATCCAGATTACCACTTAAATATTTGCGAATAGCTAACTTTTACGTTTTGGGAAAAGGTTATCGGTTAAAATGGACTATTCAAATAATTTGACAAGACCACCCGTTCCAGGTACTTTTTGTAAATAATTACAACCTTGTTAGTTTGCTAGTTCTACAAGCTTGTTTTATTTGTGTATCTAAATATATAAGAAATATTAAATTTCTCTTACAGGTTGAGTGTTTCATTTAACTGGAACAACAAACCGTAATGGTACATCTACGTTGTCACTAGAGCCCCAATTTTTCATAATTATAACCCGACATAAGTTAATTTCTCTTTTTCGTATTGTGGTGGAAAACAAAATAAACGTGCTGGTTACTAACACCAAAAAATGTAGTCGTGTGAAAATCATTTTACACTGTATGTAGTAAAGCATATTTCCGGCTTTGACCAATCAAAAAAAAATGTCAGTGCTCCAGACACTTTTTTCATGCAATATCATTATACAATAATATATGGTATGAGCTTAAAATTGGGTAAAAATTGGTCAATATAAATATTAGTCTATATTTGGGAAATTGTTCTGGATCGTGCACCTATAAACGTGCTTTGAAATACCAAAAAATATGTGAACTCAAATGTACCGATACGGTGAGAAAGCATTATAGATATAGATGGGCTGATCCAGACATATCAAAGGAGTCAATCCTAGAGAGGTCCACAATTAAATTCCTCAAATTAGGTAATGATAAAAATTCAAAAGACGTTAATTTTTGAACCCCGAATAAAATACTCTCATTTATTTATTACAGTACAGTACAGACAGAAAGATCCGTGGAAACAATAGAAGTATTAAGTACTAGACCATGAGTATGGAAACACCACATAAAAAACGGTAATTTGGCACCTCCCAGTGGAAGACGAAAAACCACAGTGAGAGGGATATTTTCATTTTCAATACCATAATACATGTAGCTTATAATGAAGGGAGAGAAAGTTTTGTCTAAAACCTCAAACACTTCCATCACAACATTTTGCAAAAAAATTTTATTCCGACATACAAGCAATGCCAGTTATATGACACAAACTATCGACAGCATCATGTATTATTGGGGAACAAATTGATTATGGTTTTAATATGTGTGCGTATGGCTTCAGTGCGTCATATCGGATTTGTAATGTGATTTTGCTGGTTGCGTGCTGCGCTGTCATTACTTTGTTATTATTTTCTTTCCCTGCTCACCACACAGAAGGCAAACACAAAATGGTGTCATCCTGTATTTTCGACTGTCCAATTTGTGAAATGTGCATACCGGCATCTCTTCTCTGCCGGCCTATAATACATTTTATCACGGCAAAAGAAGTATGGCCACTTTTATAGTTCTAAAGCAATTACTTGCCGTACGAAAAAAAACTGGATTTTAATTTGGACTTCAGATTAGATTATCGAAGAACATTTGCTTGTTCCATAAGCATCTGATATTGGATTAAGCTGGAATTTAATCACTATGGTATTCTAAATATTGTTTTTCAGAAAACCTGACAGAGTCGCAGTTATGAATCATGTAGTCTAATGTTGCTTGTGACAACATTACTCGCAACAGGAATTGAAGCAAAGTGTAATTTCGCTCTGTGGCTACTATCGACGTCATGTCCCAAAACAATGTTTTTGTGGGCATCTGGGATATGATTAATAGCCAGCAGCCACCTGAAATCATCAATATGCGAAACGGGTTTTACAACCTCACCGTGACTTTATTTGTGCACAAGAATTAACCATAAATCATTAATACACCAAGTGCAAACACAGCAAGGTTTTTGCACTTTTGACCATACTTAACGTCATGATATTTTTCTGGTCCCAATGCTTTTGTAGGTATACCTAATATAATACACTGACTCAAACCGAGCACTTCATTCTTACTGCGTCTTACAAAGACCTGTCAAAGACCGTCTTGTTAGTCAAAGACCGACTCTGATAAATGGATTGCGTAGAAACTCTTCTGAACAGAGATTTACAGAAAGTACACAGCGATTTTTTTCTCTTCTCAAATCCACATAATATAAATAGGTGAGCATTTATTTTGTATGGTACATTGGTTGGCATGAGAGCATCGTGGCACTATACAGCTGAGTAAAGGATTTTTTGCAAGAACTATATTCAAATTGGTAAGGAAAGTTTTGTTTAAAATAATTCGATTCAAGTGAAACTTGAAAGTCAGTGGTAATATGTACATGCTGTGTTTTGCATCCTTTTTTTGTTTTTTTTTTGTAGAAATGGAGAACGCAGCAAGTTATTCCAGGAAGTCTCGGTCATTCCAGAAATATTTGCTGATGATCACGGTCATCGTTTTGGCGTTGCTTGCGATTGAGTACGGCATTCATCAGGCCAGTGCAAGCCCATTTCCCGGATTGCAATGCTACTGCACCCCCAAGTGCTTCCGCTCTAGACGAGGATGCGTGTGCTGCCAATGAGCGCAATAAACACACTCATTTGAACCTGAATAAAAACTATTATTGTGCCTATCTTGACCTAACATAAATAATTTGAATATGCCAGTACATTGATTGATGTGAACATATTTTTATAAATAAATACCATGTAAATTAAACTTTAAAGTATGCACAGCATATGCCTATAAATGTTACCGTTGACAAACTTTAGTCAGTACATAATTCCAAGTAGTGTGTGTATATAATACTATTTTGTTATATAATTATTGACTGCTATATACATAAAATCAATTCATGGTCAGCAAAAACATAAACGAGTTTCTTATTTTACAAGCAAACAGTGGCGTGACGTCTATGCAATAAAAATCATTGATTATCATTACACGAAGGACGGGTACAAAATATTTACTATTATGATTTGACTAAAAATGACGTAACCACATTTTTGGTATATGTTATCTTATATGGATAATAAATAAATAAATACTATGTTTATAGTCGAACCGGTTAAGCTCATTTAAGTGCTTATCTACCACCGGGGACTCTTCTCACAGAGAAGGGACACTCTGCAAGGATCCTGGTAGTCGATAATTCGAGTTCCCTTTGATAGTCGTACTCCCCAGGATACCTTTCCCCGTACAGGCTGCAAGCAGCACACACCGAGCCGAGAAGGATTTTGGGGTGCCGGCACCGGGATTCGATCCCGAGACCAGTGGCCGTAAGTCAGGTTTGCTGCTTACTGCACCACCTTGCCCCCCTTATCTTATATGGATACACTTTGAACACATATCAGGAACCAAGCACATGAAACAAGATATGAAATGAGCCAGAAACATCTGAGAAACCAATTTAACGTCATGGCTTTTGTGACATAGTAGCTGTTTGTGTTTGAAGTGCGACAGAGTCTTACGGATAATACGTTTCCTTCTAAGTCTGATTCTCAAATTATCAGTTGAAGGTGGCCGCTGCTCCATTCCTCAACAATACGTGCAGAAAAAATACAAAATTTGCTCAGGTAATAAGATTAAAATTCAGCATTTTTTTTTTCAATTTTACTTGTAAACAGGTAATGAGTGGCAATTTTTTTTGTTACTGTTGGCGCTAGTTGTGTTTAGTACAGAAAACGGAAAGTACAGTTAACAATAGGATGAACTCCCGAGCGCTTCAGAGATATTTGCTAGTAATTGCGGTTGTGATTATGACATTGCTCATATTCGAGTATGGCATTCAGGAAGCTTCCGCAAGCCCGTTCCCGCGACTAAAATGCATCTGCACCGACAAGTGCTTCCGACCGAGACGCGGCTGCTTTTGTTGTCATTGAATGGGATAAAAACACAGACCATCAACTAAATATGATTCTACTCTTCTATGAAATAAGAATATTAATAATTTTATGAAATGCAATATTTGTCAGAGAGTAAATTTGTAAAATAAAGACTTTGTGAATTAACACGCCTTGACGCAAATTTTTCCCCAATTAATTTATTATCATTTCAAAGTGTTACCAGCACATCACTGACAGATCCACATCAAATTGATTTTAACTAGAACCTTCATTCGCTTTCAAAACAAGAAACACTGTCCTCTGCAGCACGAATCTGATTAAACAGGGACCTCTCTCCCTATCCATTTTGTGAAACTCACCAACGCTCAGGGCTATAGGCTTACAGCTTCTAAGAAAACTGGTCGACCATCTACAACCCTTCCATAATCTGACGTCGTCAAGAATATCCTTGGAGTATGTGATTGTTTGACTTCCCAGTTCTAAGACCACACAGACTGCACAAATAACAACTGAAGCTACAAATACCAAACCAAAGCGAAAATTATTTGTTAGCCTGTCACGGAATGCCAACAATGGAAATAGAAGAGTGATTATCGCAATTGCTCCGCAAAACTGAAACATAGGCCAAAGGTACGTTTGAAAGCATTGATCACTGAGTACCACCAATATTTCCACTTGTCGGTATTGGGTAGCAATTAATGTATGAACCCTGTCATTCCTCCAGAATCGAGTCGCCATTGAAATTACTCTGTGAGAAATATGTTACAGGCCGTCATTACCCCCATTTAAATACATATAAATGTTGAAACCATTTTAAAAATATACCTTAACTCTTTCATACGTTTACGAATTTCATCTAATGCAATGAAACCAACTGACGGAGCGACCGCAGCAATCGCTCCAATTGGTAGAAGAATCAAACTATAAATAAGCGTTGTAATTGTTCTGACTACAACGTTGCACTCCATTCCATCGAATCCACCTGAAAAGTTGAGCAGAGAAAACTGAAGACTTGGAAGGAAGAAAACGGCAGTCGGCAAAACAACAATAAACATAACAAAGGCACCCAGGCTACAGCTCAATAAGGCGCATATGAATACCACGTTGGTACTCCTTTTTGTACTGCGTCTATTGCGGTGACCTTGACATGAATTTCCACCAATACAGTTAAAAAACTGACAAAGTTCAAGAGTTTTGTTGTTGTACGTAAGAAAGCAGAGTTGTGACGCTAAATTAGAAATCATCAAATACATATGAAATAAAATGGCGAATAAATTTATATCGCCAGATCCTTGGCAGTAGCCGTGGAGTTGGTTGGTACTGAGGGATAACAGTACATAAAAATATGATAACCAAAGGAAATAGTTTCCGCTTTTAGGTTTGAGCACAATGTTTGATTGGTGATGGGACAAATCTATTGGAACTAGAGTGCCAAGATTGTTTCCCAACTTTATCGTTGTTTCCAGTATACGTATAACAATTGGCGATAACATTTTCAAAGTTTCAATGTGTAGTAAAAGAACATAACCGCCATGAATCTCTTCGTAAAGATATAATACATAGTCTATTTGTAGAGATGTTTCATATATATGGCAGCTAAATATGTTAAGCAATCCAGAATTCAAACCTGATTGCTAGCTTCTGGACATTTCTTCGAACGGCTAATTGAATAACTTCGTCACAATGTTCATTCAGGCTGCCCTAAATTATAAGCAATGTTCCCTGAGTAGCACATAATATCTTATATGACACGATAAGTGCTGCCGGTTTAGGGGGAATATGCTTTCATAAATACAGAAAAGCAACTACATAACGTTCCGAATTGAATTTTGCCAATTGAACACATAATGAAATGAAATATTCATTAGTATTTGTCTTCGTATTATAAACTGTTTTGGGTGGATATTGGGATTTGAATTGTCCACCTTTTTGTGATATCAAACCATAAGTGTTTTGATCTAATCAACCTCAGATATACGGACAGATAATTCAGAAACCTCAAATATGTTTCAGCTTTGTCAGCACAACTATAATATTTGGTTTTCTGATTTATTACTTTTACTACTAAATTGTGCCTTCGCTAATGATACCAGAAGTATTATTAGTCTAATAGCTAATTTGCCTTCTACATTGTTCTGGTCTATCGTATGATTCGTGTGGTCCCGGAAGTCAAACTTTAATAGATATTCCATTTCCGTGTAACGTAGTCTTCTGATATTTCCTTGTCTCACTGTCAGCAGTGTTAACCGTTTGACATTACTATATATGTAATCAATTACGATGATGTAACGTATAAACGCAAGTATAGTTCTAACTTCGCAACGTGTCGTCATTATGATGAGATGTCTAATAAGGCCTATAATTAATACGTCAGCTATATTTCAGCACAAACATTATTCTGATAAATAAGCAAGATGTATGATTTATCGACTATCCCATTACCCGATGTCAGAATGATACAACAAACATAAGCTTTTTAGGCTTTTCGTACAGACAACGTGTGTTAAGGTTACAGCATTAAGATATTACGATTTTTATTTAAAAAATTAATTCAATGAATTAATGATGCAACATTTAATAGAGTACACAAATGTCATTTCTGTTATTTATAAAAACATTTTCATTTTAGAAGCAATAATCCAGCCGTCTGTCGCAGCACAAAATCCTCAACGATCAGTGGCGTAACCTCCTCAATAAAATTAGTTTCCCCAACATAAACCTTAACAACTTGACAAGATCTCAACAACCTTTTAAAGTATGCATTCGTGACATCCGTTCGTCCTCGAACAATGTGCGAACTGGAACGGACGTCTCGAAGCATACGCCGTGACGACTTAAAAACACTCGCCAAGCTGGTGTACACAAAGAGCACGCAAACGCCGCCGTCTATCGCGAGCCCCGAAAACATCAGCAACATGGGAATGTGGAGCGAGAATCCAAATTGAATGCAGGCGTACAGCCCAATTGCATGGATCATCATTGTGCACACGATTATTACTGCTGTCATATACTTTGAATATAGACTTCTATAAATGATAGCGAGTATTTGAATTTCACGGTATATCAAGCAATTATTGTAGTTTCGTTCATCTTCTAGTTGCCGACCTGCTAACAAAATATATGCTCGGATGCAATGACTTTTCAATAGCAAAGCTATGATTATGTGGAAAAAGGCTCCCATCGTAATAAAACTCCAATTAACGACAGCGACTCCCAAAACTAGCAGCTTATTCTTCAATTCCGTTCCACTCCAAGTTGGCGCATATCCCGTTCCGACGTTACCACTGCACTGTTCCGTAGCAAGCCAGTATCCTCCAAGATGAACGGGCATGCAAGTGTTGATGAACAAGTCGCCATAGAAAAATATCTGAAGGGAGACACAGCTCACCTCGCTGACCCGAATCACAAACTTGGTTAGCCTTCGGGAGTCTGAATTTATTGGCTTCCATGACTTTGCTAAAATTTAGAACTTCATAAATCAATGTTGCTTATGTAAAAACAAAACAGGGATATCTTTCTGGAATCCTTACAGTTTCTTTGTCGTTCAAATTTTAGCATTGCGTTGATAAATGACACTATTTCCAACTTCCTTGACGAAAACACAAAATGGGAATACAACGCCATGGAAAATGCAGCAAGTGTGGAAACCGTGTACAATTTTACAAAAGTTTCTGTTCGATGCCAGGTGGAAAACACTTGAAGCAAAACTAAGAAAAGGTACAACGAAGCAGCCCAGAGTCGAAGCTTATGAATGTAATGTTTTTGTTGGGATTTCGTTTCCATGCATTTTCCGGTCTCATTCCATTGGAACGGTATAGTTGCTACGAAGTTGGAAACCTTAAGATGTTCGATAAGGTAACCCAACAACTTTTCTGATAAAAGCATATCTGATAGGGGTTCCAATTTAACGACCTGGTATGATGTGGTCTTCGGGGAGAAAGTATCCTGGCAGCAACTATGCAACATGAACTAATAAATTGACATTACTCAAGGTTTCCTGCGTCAATATCGCATTCGGAATCTGCATAATTTTCATAGAACGAAGCATTTATTACTCAACCTACATGACAATGGAAATGGGTTTCATAAAACACTACAATTAAGACATCAACTTACTGCTGAAGCTATTATTATGCGACTAATGTTACGGGTATAATTGTAGGATACGTAATTGTAAGACGTTTAGCCTTCAAAATTAAACTCATCTAGCAATTGGCAACATACAATTTATAGATTCATGTCTAATGGTCACTGAGCAATACTTGTTTTAGTTGGAGAAGAAGAATCAAGGCCCGTTACATCACAAATTGAATAATAAATGACACCTCAAGGCAATTTCCGATAGGAAAATCTTCTGACACCATATTTTATATACACGTATTGATGGCATGCAATAATTACCATAATTATTATACAAATTCACAATAATGCGCGAAATCTACAATATCTTACTCCATACACCAATTGTCATCATCCTCAATATATATTTATCAATCGACTTAGTTACTGAATAATTATTATGTTAACCAAATTTACATCAACCATCGCATCACGAACAATAAAGCTCCAAATAATACAGATACTATCCTTTCTCATTTTCGAGCAACAGCAGTGGAACTGCAATCGTCGACGAAAGATCTAAAACCGGTCACAGGTGCATATTCGACCTTTAGAGTTGGGCAGGACTTCCAAACTCTTCCAGTCCATTTTCGTTCTCGTAAGCCGTGGAATCCTGAAAACTCAATTGCCTGAACGAGACGAGAACAATGCATCAACTGTTGACACTCCTGATACATATTTGCGAGCATTCCAAAGCAGGCAAGTATTACGACAACAGAATCCGTTCCCATCATTAGACTCAATGCAACAAGCACGGCAGCTTCGTTGCTGGTCATCCCGCATCTAACCGGAACCGTGAATCTTATTCCGAGTCCAAGTACGGATTCCACTATGCAAGTGGGTAGGATTCCAGTTTGACAAATGTTGATGCCGATGATGGACAGCACTTGTGCGTATCTGTAAACCTTAATAGCTTCGACGTGCTTGTCGGGATAATTGGTATTTTGTAGGTTAATCCAAATTCTATGCAAAATTGTAAACAAATCATTTATTTGGTAATTGTTATGTATTATAAAGTATTCAAATATCCGACCTGCGCCCGCGGGTCTTCATCGCAAGTTATCGAGTCACCAATACCCAAAGAATGACCCCTTGTTTGTATTCGACAAATGAAACCCAAGTACAAAGCCGAGCGGGAAGGTGCGAGAACTGATTCGTGCCACGTAGATGAAGTCTTCAGCGAGTTTCTCCATCCAAGCCCTTCCGCTATTAGACCTTGACGCTTCAATATTGCTATTACTTTTATGCAGGAAACCGTTGACATAAATGCATATATCCTCCACCTTGATGATTCTGGTTTGCAGAAATACCGAATTCAGAGTGAGAAGTACGGGTGCAGTCCATGCAACTATTTTGTCGACAATACTGTCATCCCGTTTCAAGACTGCTTGCAGTACCATGACAATACTAGCTACCGTGTAGCAATGGCCATTCCATTTCAACCGCTGCATACTTGTTGCATGTATCTGTTGTAAGTTCACGATATTTATGTTAGTTCCTTTTCCCTTTGTTTTCACCACTTGAGTATAAAACGGGGAAAGATTCAAAGATCTCGCCAGTTTCGTGGATAAAGAGACTAATTTAGCGAAATCATTCATTATGACGATACTTTCACGTA
Source organism: Sinella curviseta (assembly GCA_004115045.4). Taxonomy (NCBI): domain Eukaryota; kingdom Metazoa; phylum Arthropoda; class Collembola; order Entomobryomorpha; family Entomobryidae; genus Sinella; species Sinella curviseta. The sequence continues at coordinate 16,504,607 of CM023203.3, forward strand.
ATCGTATCACCGTCGGAATAGAAGGGTTTAAAAATTGGCATGGTTCATACTAAATTGACCTTTTATGCTTGTAACGAAAGTGTTTATAGCTCAGAGAATATGTATTGTAAATGATCGGGAGCAATTTGCTAGTAAATCGAGTGTACAATATTGTGCATGAAAATTTTAACAAAATGGTTGATTGATTGACAGGTCAAGGGTAAATATCAATAGTGCCACGTCTACCACACTTTTGCTGTGAGAATTTAAACATTTACATTGTTCTAGTTCAAATTTGGTAAGGAACTACAGAATACGCGTATTTATAAATTATTTATAAATCAGCAAACATCCAAATACAACGTATATGTACAAAGTCAAAGAAGTTACTAACTTCTGGTGATAACAAATAAACCATTACTGCTTTATTGAGCACCAGCAATTGCACTTCAATCGTCACCGAATGGTCAAGACACTTCAGGGGTGCCAATTACTTAAATAGGTTTCGTGAACCTAATTTGACCTTTAGAGCTGGGCAGGATCTCCACACACGAGCTTCTGAATTGATCCCAAATCTACAAGTTGACCCCATAAAGTGCCAACTTGATCAGGCAGTCAAATCCAGCAACTGTGTGACTGGCATGAATCCAATTCAAGTTGCGTAATCGCCAATACCCAACAAACAATGCATTGTGTGGAGTCGACGACTCCGAGTCGTGAAATGGGAGCCAAACGCAAATCCAATTGGGAAGGCAATACGACTGATTAGCAATAGGTAGACGAAGGTTTGAGCGGGTTTGCCATCCAAACCATTCCGTTCCCTGACTCGGGTTCTGGAAATCTATTTTTGTTCAACAAACTGTTGAAATAATTACATATATCTTCAGCCTTATTGATGCGCGGTTTGCAGAAATACCAAAAAGACAGTTAGAATTAGAGATCCGGTAGATGCAATTATTTTTCCAATATGATGTCATCGTGTTTGAAGGTACCGTATTTCTTCTAATAGAAGCCCCGGTTTCTATTTTAAATTCGGGATCAAGGGTCTCCTATCCTACAATGTTAAACGGGGTATCCTCTCCATGTTAAAAACCCGGCTTGTATTAGAGGCTGGCTTCTAATGGATGAAATACGGTAACTTGTAATACCATGACGATATTAGCTATTATGTAGCAACAACTTTTCCATTTTAACTTCGTCATACTTGCTGCATCTATCTGCTGAAATATTAAGATAAGTAAATACATTTGGTTCTCTTTCCCTTTATCTAAATAACTTAAATATAAAGAGGAGAGTGATTCAAAGTGATTGCTAGTCTTGTGGATATAGGAACCAGCTCAGATAAATCTTTCATTCCTATGAGGATTAGTAGTGAATATGCCCATACGTTATGAGGTGAACTGTTAAATAATTGGAACGCTTAAAACCGAAGATGTTTGTTTTCCTTTTATACAACGGCAAACGTTCTGATAAAGCAAAAGAATATTGATTCTATGCAATCTTCTATACCTGTCGAACCATTAATATGACTCGTTGGAAATATATTTGTACTCAAGCGACGGAGAAAAATTATATATTTAGTTCTGACTGAAATGGTTGATAGGTAGATTGGCAAATCGTCCATACCACTCATTTCGACAATTATACATTTACATTGCTTTAATTCACTGTCTACATTATATTGGCAGCTGTCAAGGTTTTAATTTTTTGCAGAATTCCCAGATTTATATATCTATTATTCGTCAAGCAATGTGAAGATAAACATTTTGTATATCATAATTTCGATCGTCCATTTATTTATTTGTGCTATGAAAACATACGTGGCGTAATGATCGGAAGCAAACATTTGAGTCAAAGAGGATATACGAGAAACGATTCGGACATGTCAATCGTACAAGTCTAATTGGAGCACAAGGCAACACTATTTCAATATAATGACCAAATTAATCAGAGGTTACCAGCACATTTTCGGTAAAGCCATGTCGAACTGATTTTCCTCAGAACTGATTCGTGCCTTCAATACAAAAAATACTGTCCGCTGAAGCACAAATCTGATTAAAGCTGGCCCTCTCTGCCTATCCATTTTGTGAAACGCGCCAACACTCAGGGCTATTGGTTTAGAACTTTGTAAGAATCTGGTTGACCATGGACATCCCCTCCATAATTTTATATCTTTAAGAACAGCCTTTGAGTAAATTATCGTTTGGCTCCCCAATTCCAGCACAATACAGACCGAGCAAATGATGACTACAGCAACAAAGACCAAGCCAATCCGGAATGAATTGGTAAGCCTCTCATGAAATGCCAGCAAAGGAAATAGAAGAGCGATGATTGCAGATGCTCCACAAAAATGGAACATAGGCCAACGAAAGGTTTGAAAACATTGGTCGCTGAGAATTACAAGAATTTGCATCTGTCGGTAATGCGAAGCAATAAATCTCCGCGTCTTGTCATTTCTCACGAACCGTGTTGCTAGCGAAAATGATCTGTTAGGAATACATTGGCTGTTATAAGGTAAGTAGCTGTAGGATTTGTTATAGAACGGATACCTATGTAGATTAGGTACCGTAGTTGTTTTAAACGTTGTAGAATTTCGTCTAAAGCTATGAATCCAACAGAGGGTGCGAGAAATGCAATTGATCCAATCGGCAGGACTAACATGCTCAGTGCAATTGATTTGAGAATCCTTATGGCGAAGCTGCACTCAAAATCATGAAAGCCCGTTCCAAGCTGTATGAGTCTAAAGTGAAAACTGGGAAAGTAGAATACCGCAATAGGCAAGACTAAGACGAACATTGCCAGTGCACCCACACTACAGCTCAGTAACCCGAATACAAATAATCGATTACTCGATTGTCCGATGTTACAATTACTTTGGAACGTAGTCGTATCTTCTATTGGGTTTCCGAGAATGTAGTTAAAAAATTGGCACGCTTCTAGCGTTTTGTTGTTATACATCAGAAAGCATATTTGTGCTGCCACGTTGGCCATTATGAGAAAGCTGTGAAATAAAACTGCCAACAAATTTATACCCGTGGACTGTTTCCAGTAGCCGTAGAGTTGGTAGATACTCAGAGAAAGTAGCAAGTAAAAATACGTAAACCACAAGGGACAGTTTCCGCTTCTGGGCGTTAAGACCAGGCAAGATCTTGGGTATGACAATCGTATCGGAACAAGTGCAAACAATGCGCTGCCCAACTTTATCGCGGATTCGAATGTACGGAGTACTAAAACTGTTGGCATTTTTAGGTTTGGGGTGCACAAGTTTCTTTCGGAAACGAGAATGGGCAACCTAGTGCAGTAGCAGTTAAAATGCAAGTTCGACTGGCGTATTGTAGCAATTGCAAACTTTTGAAAATAAATTGCCAATTCGTTGTCAAAATGTTTGACAATTTCCAGCTAGTATTTTGGTCGGTTACGCAAACAAAAATTATCTAAAGTAAAATCCTTCATATAATTGCGCTCATTATTTTCTGAAAGTGGAATTGAAAATACATGTACAGTTTGCAAAATGTTTGTTTTCGTTTCTTATCAAAAAAATGTTCTTAAATGTAACTCCAAATATTCATAATTAAGGCTACGACTAATATCATACCATCAAACTCACATATAATTAATACTTTGCTCAACTTCTTGAAATAGTCACGACGCATAACTTACATTGTTGTATTAATTAAGTAAGCCTGAGTTCCTTTTCCTTTCCGATATAAAAAATCCGTCTTGGGAAATATTCAACATGTTCATTTTCTCATGAATTTCATGTGTGCGCAAAATGAACTAAAATTTTGACATTTTGTCAGATCACACTCGTCAGTTTGATGCAAATGAGAACCTGAGAATTAAACATTATCAGATAAGAGATTTCGTGTTTTCGGTAATAGTGGCCCAACAACATTCAAATACATTGAATCGCCTTCCTATATGTACAAATCGTTTTCATTTTACTTCAGAGCTAAGAAAAAATTGGCACGACATATCCATTCCATATTGTCAAGCAAACATGTAATTTGGAAACAAATTAGTAAGGTTGCTACATTCTTCAACCAAGCACTTCAACGGCGTATTACTTGCAGTGGCGATGTAAGAAGGACTGGTGACCAATCTGTTAGTAGTTGAACAAGCAAATTTTTTTCAGTATTTCCGAATGCTGCCGCATATTAGTGTCAAGATTATATATTAATTATCTGTGTCATCATATATGACGGCAAACATAATGCTGCACCCCAATAATTAATGCTTTGGTGTCTCTAGATACCGATTTCTCTCCCGTTGTTTCATATTGAAATTTACTATAGCTTCTCATTTTTGTAAATTGTAATGGACGATAAATCTCATATATATGTATGTCCCAAAGCATTACCGAAATATATGGTTAAATATGATGCACGTTACACCTAGAGAAATCATTAGACCGAAAATGTCAAAGACAACCAGTCATTTGACCACCAGTCATTTGACCGGCATGGAAATACTCTTGAACTTCTTTCTGGTTTGAATATATCATTGTCCTCCATGTGTGCAATTCAGAAAGATGTATTTTGACCGACGCCTACTGTTCACTACAATCTCTTTTGCACACGCTCCCAGACTAAATACTTAAATTTTGACGTTGCTACATCAACAGATAAAAAAAACTTTCACATGGTATTTCGTTGAAGAATATTCCATAATCAATTACTCTGTTCAAGGCGCAAATTAAAATCAATCCATGATACTAGTGTATGAATTACTCATGTTTCTTGCAGCTATTTCATATGGAAATAATTGGTTCTGCACTCGTTGACTAGTCATCGTAGTCAAGTTGCTTTGTATTATAGTGATTATTCGTGTCTTGTCAAAGCCAAAAGATTGATTTCTATGTCTGCAGACGTAATAAACATGATGTGGAGACATACAAATCCCAAACTGTCCCACAAGACTATAATTTGGAATATTGTACAATATTCATTTATTCTTTAGCAATATATCAATGCACTGTAATACGGACTGTTGGAGAATGAATCATAATTGAAACAATAATGATGCCTGGATAGATGACAGTCCCGGAATTAGATAAAATCAAAATGTATACAATAAAGCACTGCAATTACTTCTGAGTAATTACTTTCCTTCGGAAATTCTGGGCTTCAACGTAATATTGGATTACTTAATAGCAAGCAGAAATGGTCGCATGTATGACGTAATCCTCCAAGCTTGTATTGACGTCCTCGATAACAAGTTTTGTTGATTATATAATATTATAAGTTCCAATCCTGTAATTTATCTGGAACTTTCAAATATACTTGTTCCTTGATATGTTTTATCGCAAAACCAGTCTGTTGCTATATGGATAAGTAATGTGGAATGCCACGCAATCCGACTATGAAGCATTTTGCATTGGTGGTGGCTCAAATATAGTCTCGATAGTTATACGTGGCAACAGTTCTGGTTGAAATTTACTTTTAACATGTTGGTATCCGAGGGGCTCCTGGGGCCCTTGATCGAGCATCTCAAAATTTCTGACATACTTGCAACAATTCCGTTCAAATGGAATCGATTTGAGAAACGTTTTGAAATGAAGTCGGAAACAAAAGTCTATATTTACAAATTGCGAGTGAAAATAGCTGTAGTATACTTTTTCTTTATTCTTGGACAAGTTATTTGGACTTGGAACCTTACCAACATCTTTGTGAAACTTCACACGGTTCTCAATCTTGGTGGATTCATGATGGTTTGGTATACACATCACGTATTTAATTTGAAGTCTCGGGATATCGTTGCATTTTTAAATGGGATGCTACAATTTGAGGATCTGCGAAATGGTAATTGCCAAAATTGTCGGCGAATACAATTTTGAATGTACCGTGTTATCAAATACATATCTTAAATTATTATAGGAACATCTTGGAAACCTGACAGTGCTATTCATAGGCACGTCACCAAATTACTATTGAAGACCACGGCAATCTCGTCACTAATAATTCCAGTTTTCTTTCATTCCGACCTCCTAATAAATCCGTGCATGCCGATACATCTAGGCGGATACTGGCTTGTGAAAGAACAGTGCCGCGGAGAGCCAGGATCAGGATATGAAGCGTCTTGGAGTCTAGAAGAAACGATAACAAAATTAATAGTGGCCGGAATATCGTTCTCGAATTGGAGCTTCCTTTTAATTGGTTCATTCTTTCATATTGCCGTAGGCCTACTTTTGAAAAGTCACTGCCTTCGATCATACATCCTTCTCAGTGGACGCCATTTCAAAACGAATGGAAAGAGACAGTCAACTTACCTAATTTATCGGGAAATTCGGACACTAGCAATAGTCTATCGAGACATTTATTCAAAATATATGACAGCAGTTGTGATACTTGTCGTGATGCTCGTTCAAGTGATTAGTCTATTTGCGTGTATAAAGTATGGACTGTTGCTGCCATTGCCGCTATTTTTATTCTTTGTGATTCTCGTCATCGACTGCGGATTGTGCATTATTTTCATATACACGAGCTTGGGAAATGTCTTCAAGGTTTCAAAGGCTCTTTTGAAGAAACAGTTAAAAGGAAGGGATCATTCTAAGGAAGGATGTGGCCACTCGCTTATGTGGTTCAAGCGGTTTCTTAGATCCTGTCAAATTGTTAAGGTGTATGTGGGTGAGGTGAACTTTGTGGAGGAAATGACGCCGCTAATTGCGGAAGGGTTTGTGGTTCATCAAACGGCTAGTTTATTACTGGTGAAGTGAAGGTTGACAACAATTCATCTATTTATACAAATTAGACTTTTTGTGATACCAAAATATAATAATCCGTCTTTACTTGGTTATATGTAGCATAACTGCATTAAAAGTACAGCACCTTCACTTTTTTATAATACCGATATCGATTTTCTGATAATGTGTCATATTTCTCATCAACGCAAGCAACTGGCATTTCATTTGGAGGGCTTTAGTTGTCATGCCAAGCCGTCAGTCGCAATCTACCTATTTAATGCATGTAACGTTACGATAATAATCGGGTGGGGCTGTTTAACCGATATATTCAAGGTACGGTGGCAAGTAACTTTGCATCCCATTGCTTGATAAGGTGAAGTTTCATTTCCTCGAATACACACAAATCGGAGCAACGTAAAAGGTCCATACTGGCAATAGCATTCTGTGAACCCTAAAACCCGAATTTGCTTTGGTAGCCATGTAAACGCGGTAAGCTTTCTCAAAGAAAGTAAAATGATATATTTAGAAATTTCCAGTATGTAATCAGTGTCCGTAGCTGTCAATTTCAGAAATGACTATATTATTGGAGCAGATGCTTTAGCCGTAAAGGAGCGTATAATGCGAAAAGTATATATGAATGTCACTATCATTCCTAAACTTTCTCCAATTGACATTATGTGTGAATTTGCGTAAATATATATATAATAAGAAACATATAATAGTTTTATCTAATCAGTATATCATCATTACGCTACATTATAAAGCATAAGATATAATGTTACGGTAATTTAATTAATATGCGCATTGCTAATGTTGTGTTACTATTCGGAATAATAAATGAGTACATATTTTGGTACATCCTTGGCCTTCAAATATGTGTATTGCTTTTATATCACGGTTCTCCTTCAATCTCGTCACCTTCCTCAGAAAACCCTATAGCGATCTTTTAAGTCGTTCCAAGTATGCTTTTAGTGGACGGGCTACTGCTCTTGCTTTTGGAGCATCTAAAATTTTCAGATTATATTGCTGGCATTCCCTTCAAGTGGAATTCCACGTTGGAACGCTTTGAACCCAAAACTAAAGCCAGCATGATTGCTTATAAAATTCGTCTATGGGTTTCAACATTCTACATTTTCTTAGTTTACTTGCAGGTTGCATGGACGTGGAACCAAATTGAAAGTTTCGTAAAGCTTTACTCAGTTGGAGTACTAAATTCGTTAGCCTTGACCTTATACGTTCAATTCGTTTTGAGCTCCAAAACAGAAGAGATTGTCGCATACCTGAACGGAATGCTAAAGTTTGAGAAATACAGAAATGGTAAGCCTTATTTTATTAACATTAATTAGCTAGTAACTTTATATCATGTACATGGATTTTCTCAAAACACTCCCTCATTTTGAAGGATCGGCGTGGAAGTTGGACAACAAGTTCTATCGTAAAATTATAACCGTGGTTGTTCGAATCAGTGAAGTGACTTCAATTGCAATTCTACTCTTCTTCTACATGGACATGTTCATTAATCCCTGTCTGCCAATTCACCTAGGAGGATATAAACTTGTCCATGATCAGTGCGGTGGCAAGGTCGGGGTTGGTCTCAAAGCCACTTGGAGCATAAAGGAAATATATGCTAAAATTGCTTTATTTGCATCATCGATTCCACTGACAAGTTTCCTGGCTGCGGGATTGTTCTTCCAAGTGACGACGGGGCTTCTTCTGAAAAGCTATTGCCTCCAATGCTACATTCAGTTAGCAGAACATCGATTAAAAAAGCAAAGACGTTTCTCAACTTGCATGGCATTTCGGGAAGTTCAGATACTTGCGCAGGCGTATAGAAACATTTACTCCAAATATATGACAGCGGTAGTCCTCTTTTGCGTAAACGTCAATCACATTATTAGCATTTACGCCAGCGTTAAATTTGGATTCGAGCTCCCACTTCCGATGCTACTCATGTTTCTGGTTGTTGGAGTTGACACAACAATATGCACTTTATTTGTTTACAGTAGCTTAGCTGGTGTATACATTTCATCTAAATGTGTTCTAGAAAATCAAATAAGGATTAGAAGACTCAAAGGTGAAAGTGCATACTTTAGTGGATGGGCAAAACGATTTTTCAAGTCTTGTCAGATTGTCAAGGTCTTTGTTGGTGACATCAATTTTGTAGAGAAAATGACTCCACTCACTGTACAAGATTATGTTGAACGACAGACATCTAATTTATTGTTGCTAAGATGAAGCTGGTCTTAATACACACAACTTAAACTAATAAAAACGATTCTCGAATGAAATGTACCTAAGAAATAATTGCATCAAGCCTCTTGAAGGAGAAGTAATTGGACTGCAATGTCAACTGCCTGGTCAAGGCACTTTAGTGGAGTCACCTCTTCCAAATAGTTAGATACACCAAATTTGATTTTTAACGCTGGACACGATTTCCAGACGCATTGTATCCATTTCCGTTCCTGTGAACTGGCAAACTTGTAGATATCTGCTGCACTTACTTGTTTAGAGTAGCATATCAACTTCTTGGATTCGAGATACACATTAACTAACATACCAAGGCTTATAATAATTACAATGATTGAATCCAGGCTAATTTGTAGACATAGCAACACCACGAACCAGTTTTCACTCGCCTTATTCCCTAACTTCACCAGTAGCGCTATACTCGACCCAAGACCAAATATTACGGATAGCATCGCAACCACAAGTATTTCCCTTTGCTGTATGCTGTTGGCAAGTACGCAAAGTAATTGAGCTACTCTGTACGACTTAGCAGCCACTTGGTGTTTATCCTCGCCATCTGCCAATAGCTTTTTCCAGATCCTACCAAAATTAATCAAACCAGGCATGCTAATAGATACATCGTTTGGATTAAAGGGCAGCCATATTTTTCTTAAGCAATCTTACCTTTTAACAATCTGATGTATTGCAAGTGGAGATATCAGAACCATCGTTAATCCCGTGAAAACTGTCGCCGACAGTCCATATGTCCACATCCATAAATTGATCAGATAGAGTGCCACCTTAACCATTGTCGAGACTACATCTGCTGTCATATTAGCTGCGTATTCACAATTAACGAATTTTACTAAATCGGGTATCCAGAAACCGAGAAATGACGCCTTATTGGTGTTTCCATAATGAAATCCAAAGACAAATCCAACTGGAATTGTTACGCAAGAAACGAGGGCAACGTATATTAGCGGTTTAGCCAACATTTCGGTTACAGATGGCGCAGCATTCAAATTGTCAGCATTTCGGCGCATGGTAGTCATCAGCCCGTTAACAAAAACGCAGACATCGTTAGCTTTTGCTGTACAAGCATGCAGAAATATGTCATACAATGTCAGCAGTATTGACGCGGTCCAAGCAGATATTACATCGACCAAATTGTCTTCCTTCTTTAACATGAGTTGCAGCACAAACCCAATATTTCCGACGGTGTAAATGACGTTTCTTATTTGTAACCGTTTCATCGACTTGTGGTTTATTTGCTGCAGAGCCAAACTTTTTTGGTCGATTTGGTCGTCCCCGTTGTTCATCCATTTAACCTGAACCGGGATACATTTAAGGAATTTTGCGGTTACAGTTGTTAGATGCACTAAATGAGGTAAATCCTTCATTATGTACCTAGTCGCAAATTATGTTAGTTGGTTACTAGAGAGTATAATGAAAACTAACCCAAAACTACTGGAAAATTAAAGAATTCTGCTGAATACATACGACCAAAATAAAATTTAAGATGAGTGTTACGGCGTCGAAGGATATTTATAATTGCTACTTGCGGACATTGGCCTGAATATATTCCGTGTAATTTATTGTTTCAGATATGCATACTAAATGACTAACATCAATATTTGCCCAATCGCTATTTATCTTAGTAATACTTTCAAACTGTAGCACACTGAATACGTAAGATGACACCAGGAAACCTGAAATCAAGATCACTGTTTGCGAGTAATGACTACATTTGAGTTTACCCATGTCTCGGCTCTCTTAAGAAGTCACTAAACACGGGAAATGTTTATTCCCCACGGTTTATATCATGATGATGTTATTTAAAATAATATAAATATCATTTTCACAAATTCAGCAAAAAATTATCAACATATGGTTTTAACAACAGATGGGTTTGATAATTTATTTTAAGTATTAATTTCAATATGCTGCCCTTCGTCTTTCACAATTTAATTGCTCGTGTTCGGTAAGACATATCCTTAGCAAATTGTACATATCTATTGCGTTCCATAGTATTTACGTTTAAAATACAAATGCCACCACCTGGCATATCTATTAAAATAGTCATGTATTATTTATTTTGGGTTATGTTAGTTGTCTACCAATTCAACATTTCGGTATTAATTAATATGTATGTGTAATGTGTACTTTGGATCACAAAGACATGTAATGGGTGGAAAGCAAACGGCCAACGGCGGACAAGATTTAAGATGTAAGATATTTAACTATGATCGTATGCATCATGTCCAACCGAAAGATATTCAACTCATTCCTGCATTTTAACTGTTCGATTTGTTTATAGAAAATGTTGAAGACCAGGACTAGATTCGTGGGCCTGAAGGAACATTTTAAGGTTCAACCTGACATTTTTATATGCGATATGGTTTGATATGCAGATGATACAGACACTTTCTCTGACGGAATCTAATTAAATGTATCATTTGATTCGGATGAGAATATTTGGAAGAATAAGCATAGCAGTTTTGTCGCCTGAATGTTTGAAGGGTGAAATCAAACCAATGTGATTGGTTTTTTTACAACTAAAAACTTGCTCTTGTAATCTCCCAATCACTAGTGATTAATTTGCTATTGTTTATTGTCATTGAGATAAACAAACTGGTTGGCTTCTATACGTTTTGTTGTGATTGCTCGATAGGAATATTCCCAAGGTCTTGTTATCCATTTTTGTTTCAGTTTGTGAATATCTGATGGCTTCAAACTACCAAAATGAATTTGTTTTGCCACGCTATATTGTTTTCGTTTTTACGATTGGGCCCAAATATACTCCAATGGAAACAATGTTAATTTAGTTACAGGTTAATCTTCCATGTTTTTACGCTGTAAATTATTTTCCAAAGAAACCAAATTATTGTTGACGTCAAAAGCGGTAAGACTACTGATGGCTCTATACCAATCCACATCATCCAGTCATCATGTTGACATCCGAATTCCAAAGCTGCTTCAAACAGAAGCTTTTCTTTTTCTACCTTCCCGAATTTATTGTAGCATGGAACCCTGATTTCAAATCAATATCTTTGAACAAATCCCTTCTCTTGTGGGCAGTATGGATATTATTCATGCTGAACGGCGTCCTTGTTGCCACCACAAACACATATGCCGTTTACACTCACTACTTTTTTCACCACCGCAAATACTTTTACCTCACTCATGTATTCGTTTTTGTTTCTGGGGCAGTATCTGTACTCGTCGTTTGTCTGATTGCTGGCATGCTACTTATGCGAAGAAATGATTTAATTTCTGGCTTCAACCAAATTCATCAATTGGATATACAGATGACAAGGCGTAAGCTATTTGTTAGTCCTATTTCTTCGTTGCACTTGTTATCATATTTAATTTCCTCTTACAATTTTGTAGAATACCGACCAAATATGTTCAGTACAGAAGGTAGGTTTACCAACAATGGAAGCCCATACTATTTTGGAAGAGCTGTTTGGGTGGTTAACTTGGGCTTTGCCACATTTCCGTACTGGACCATCATGTTTCTCATTTTTGGCCATTTTGACTCAATTCATATTCTGATCGAACCGTTTCTCCCTGATGCCATGTATCGCGATATGACAACAATATGGCTGTCAATTGTCATTCGCATTTTGCTCGCATCACCCCCAATAATTGAAATCATCCGCTCAATCACTTTCTTTTTTCCCCTGTCCATGTTATTTATTAGTTTCTTCTATGACTGCCTTCAGTACCTTGTCCGCGATATTAAGAGATTGGACGAATTCATTCGCCACTACATTTTGTACACTCTGGTATACAAACAAATTGAATTTGTTGTGGGAGACGTATTGTTCGTTGTAATAACTGCTGGCTATTTGGGAACCGTGATGGGAATCGGATTTTGCATTGTTGGCTACGACAAGATTGAAATAATGATGTATCTTACGCTACTGGCGGCAATCGTAGTAAGCATTCTGTTTACTGGTATTATGTTGGTTAAGTTAAAAACGGGCAGTATAATGATGGATGAGGCGATACAATACCGGAAATTTGTCGCCAAATTGATGCATAACCGAATGAAGACAAGAAATGCAAGGTTGGTGAAATGTCGAATGATAGCACTAAGGCTGCTCAAAGTACCATACGGTTCATTCTTTTATCTTGGGAAAGAATTTGCACTAGAATATTTTGGGTACTTATCGGAACATGTTTTAGATGCGGTTCTTATGTACGACCTGAAATAGGTATTTAACGTCATATGAGTAAGATAATTAATGGTTTTATAAACAAACTTTTTCACATAACCCAATTTCCAACTCAAAAACGATATCGGGCCGTCATACATGCGCTACTTGGGTAAAAAAGCAGCAAGCCAAGTGAAATGGGAAAAATGAGTAAGGCAAGCTGCAACGCAAGTTGAGCAGCTCAGCTGCTCTGCCTCTCTTTCTATTCGTCTTGTTTACTCGCTTTCTGGCTTGTTTACATTTTTGTTCCATTTCTGCTGCCGTATTTACAAATTTAATTGTGATCAACATAGAAACATCTTATCTTTGTTCTAGTTTAATTGTTGATGACACGCTATTAGTCTGTGTAGTCAGTTAAAAGTTAAAATAATGAAGGGTGGAACAAGATCCTTCGTATCGTCAAAGTTGCTGGAGGATAATCAAGACGACAGCTTATCAATTGCTTATCAGTGCCTACTGTGTTGGAGTCCGTGTTCGGAGGATGATGTGGAGGAGTTGAGTGGTTATCCGGAGATTGCTGGTGCGGAGGGAAGTGGTCAGTTGAGGAAGCAGTTGAGTCACTGGTTTATTCTGAGGAGGCTGCTGGATGTTCCCAGGGACTGGTGTGAGGAGAGGATGATGGGTTCAATGAGGGGCCGGGAGGCGGATAAGCTTAAAGAGGAGGATAAGGAGGAAGACGTTGGAGGTGTTGGTCCTGATGGCTGGTTCCAAGTTTGTGCAGGCTGTCTTTCCACTTTGGTGACAGAGGCCTGGCGAGTTCACGAGCAGATTCTGAGGCTGGAGGGGAGGATGAGGAAGGTCAAGGAGGAGGCTAGGAGGAAGATTAAGGACAATTGTGGGATGGGGCGGAGGGATTCATGTGATCGTGTTGCCATGGAGATTAGGAGATTTGTGGTGCCTGGTATTATATTTAATTTTATTACAGTCATTTACACTTATATATTATTAAGTTCCACGCAAGTTCATATTTATATTTATTTTGCTTGCATTCTATTTAATTGTTCTACATGGTCTTAATTGCAGAGATTGATGAAATATTGGAGAAACCTGACAAGGAGAACAAGCAGGATATTCAGCCTGAAGCCGTGGGGGAACTCGTTGATTTGGACAATCTGGAGGATTTTGACTTGGACGATGACCCCAATGACGACAACTGGATGCCCAGTGATGATGATACAAAAGTCTTCGCGCTTGACGATACAAATGAAGCAGTCAACCATGACGAAAATAGGTCTACCCGAAGCACTACCCCAGTACCAGAAGCGAAAATCATGCGAGTTCGAGGGAAGGACAAGAAGAAACGGAAAAGGAAAAATGAGAAATCACTCCCTCCACCCAAGCGAGCCAGGGTTCGACATCGTCCTCCTCCCAAGAAGAAAGATGAAGTGAAACAAGAGGAGCCTCCATCCGCTGATAACCCTAATGAGGGGGATGGTGGCCCTCCTTCCGCCGCGCCCAAGCCCAAATACAAGCCACGAGGAAAAGACAAGCAGAAGCGAAAGTCAACACCGCGGATAAGAAAGGACCGCCCCAAGAGGATCCTGTATCCTTGTACGAATTGCTCATACGTTCCATTCGCCACCCCCGAGGAACTCGAATCTCATGAAAAACTGCATGAGGAACGAAATGCATTGAAGCGGCTTATCGACGAGAAGGGTCCCTCCCGAGAGAAGCTGGACTGTGACCAGTGCACGTTTCCGGCCCGTGACGCAGTAGAACTCAAATACCACATGCGCACCCGGCACACGGCCACCATGTCCTGGTGGAACAAGAAAAGCTATCCCTGTCCCATCTGTCCCAAGAACATGCCCTGGGACAAAATGGCGATCCATCTCAAATGCCGACACGGGTCACCCGAGGAGGAACCCGAGGTTACCTCGTTCAAGAACGGGTATCTCAAATGCGACCAGTGCGACTTTATGGGCTCCCGGCCCAAAGACCTCACAAACCACACCAGACGCCACCATGGTAACCAAGAGAAGGTGGAGCCACTGAGGGAGGATCACCTGCGACCATGCAAAGAGTGCGGGGTCATTTGCGCCTCGGACAAGGAGCTCCAGAACCACATGTTCAACAAGCACAATCGGGCGGACCGGTTCGTGTGCGACGAGTGTGGGGCAGGCTTTCCGTTCCAAGTCCAACTCCGCACCCACAAGGCCGTGCACAACAAGCACCAGAACAGGGACTTTGTCTGCGACGTTTGCGGGGTGGACTTTAAGAGAAGCGACCAGTTGACCAAGCACCAGCGCAAGTATCACGAGGGGGATGGTGGAGGCGGAGGAAAGATGTTCAAGTGTCGCTATTGTGACCTAACTTCTCCGTTCAATGCGGTTATCCGAAAACACCTCCAAACTCACAAGGAACAGGGGGAACATCGCTGCGAGAAGTGTGGCAAGTGTTATATGAACGCGCAAGGGCTCAAGAGACATTTGAGGATTAATCATAATGAGAGCGGGGAGGAGGTCAAGTGTCCTCATTGTCTCAGGGGATTCCCCTCCCGGGAGTACATGATGTGCCACGTCAAGCGCCGTTGCAAGCTGAAGGGGTTGGCGGGAGGGAATCTGTTAGAGGCGACGTGACAGGGAAATTATTAACGCGAGGACTAATTTTGTAGTAAAATTGTTTTGGCATGTTTGTATATATTTCTTAGATATTAGAATTTTGAATTCTGAATGATAAATTAAATGTTTGGAATTTACTATAGTTGTCATGATAATGCATTTTCTGTTCTTTCAAACAAATACTTTACCCTTTTTATAATTTATTGTGGGTTATACAAGGGTATAGTTGTCCTTCAATTTTTAATTTCAGTTTTCTCTCTAGCAATATGCATTAATTTTACACGAGTTTCAGTATCGATTTTGAATTTCATTTAGAATTCCAAAAATTACTCGTATTGTATTTATTTTCAATTCATGACGACAATAGCGACCATTTGCCAAAAGTTAAAAACGTGCAATTTAGTTCAATATGCAACAACATATTTTCTTGCGTATAGTGCATTTGTGTTTTAGACAAGGGAAATTCGATTTGAAATAAAGATTTTTAAACTTTTTTTTAAAGGTGCAGAGCTGGTTTATGCAAACTGCTAACTTTTTGTATTTTCATCACTATTACTTGTCATATTTCCATCACTCACACAGAATTTAACGGATATAAACGTTAACAGTTATTCGAATTCCAGACTTTAAACGTTAAAGACAACAATTTTAATATCCATGCCAATATGATCAAGCCGACACCATTCAAATTATTTCTGCAGAATCCCGAAAAGAGTGCTGAAACTTTGCGGCCATATGAAAACCATGAAGACATTTTAAACTGTTTGTCTCAATACTTGAAAATTTACTTTGATTTCGTCTATTACACGTGCATATGTCCATTTCGTCTCAAACTACAAAATGGGCGCTATATTCTGCATGGCTGGTGGCCCCAAAAAATTATTTGTGCCATTGGTTGGCTTCTGTCAATATTTTGGTACTTTCGAGATGCACGTCTAATCGAATGGCACAAAACCAAAAATCCGACAGTATTTTTCAACATCGTCATGAGAGCTGCGAGTAGCGCCATGAGGCTCTTTACAGCAGTTCAGTTTTGGCGTCGTGGCGAAAAATTTCTGGATCTTGCTAACTTTCTGCGGTCACTAAATACGAATGGCGCAATCATTGGGTCTGGAAGATTTACGACAAAGTCTGTGGCAGTCGTTATTGCTGTGATTTACGCGCTCCTTTGCTACGCTCAGATATTTCTGGGCAGAAACTTGGGCGCCGTTCCAGGCGAAGGTCACATTCAAAACTGGTCCGCAAGCTGGTGGTGGTCCAGAATAGTCATTGCGGGACAATTCAACTTTTTCCTAACCGGAAATGATGTGAACGGGCAACAAAACGATATTGGAGTGGACACTTTACTTGGTATACTGGCAGCAATAGGCTACTATACAAGGTATATACAAAAACCACCTCTATGCACAATTCCACTTGTAATTTATATTTTTAGTGCTAACTAAATAAATTGGTATATAGGCGATCAGTTGCCAAGTACACCGACCTGCTAATTTTGATGAGCGTGCTCACATTGTGGAATACAACCCGACGTTTCCAGGAGTCCATCAAGTCGTCATCAGAAGAAGAGGGTGAGGCTGAAGAGAATCCGAATGGTATTGCCAACTTGAAGAATTTCGGACTCAATACTGTAATAGGGGAGGACGGTAATAGTGATGGGTGGAATGCAGTACGAACAAGATACAAGCAGGTCAAGAGAACATCAAATTGTATCAATGCCAGGATTGGAGTTCAAGTTTCATGCTTTGCGATATATGTCATGTTCTACTATTCCATAATGCTGAACAAAATATTCTCCACGGATAAGCACAATGTGAACTTCAACAAAAGCTTCTACTTTGCCGTGATGCTTGTGAAAACGTGCTGCACCATGACAATTGCTGCTGATGTTCCCCACGTTGTAAGTAGAAAGTAACTTTGCCTTATATATTTACATAAGCACGTAATCAGTCTGCACCAAAATTACTTCTAATTGTCTTTAAATTTGGTCAGATGGCCAACTTCAAAACGTGGCTGTCTATGGATAAAAACAGGAAATATATTCCAGCAGACCTGGTCAATATTCTGATTGACGAGGTCAACAACAACGAGGTATCCATTAGGGCAGGCAACATTTTTGCCATTACTTATTCGACATTAGCCAACGTGAGTTAAATGACTAATTATTTATGTTCCTCAAAATTTTCAATTGATTTGAGCTGCGGAAATGTCATAGGTAAATTACATGACCATTGTTGAATCTCTGTTTATTTCAGATTCTGGGGCTTACGATAACATATTTTATCATCTGTCTGCAATCACATTAATTTGGAGTTGTTTTTGTTTTTGGATACAAAAGTTGGTTACCTGAAATAATTTAATAGGTAATTTTATCACGTGATCAAAAGGTTGATATCATTTTGGAGTTATGGAGTCGATAACAAAAACAACTTACGTACAGACGGCAACATTTGGCAAAACATGCCAGCAATTCATGGCTTGCTTTGAACCTTTGTACTTCGAAAATGAATTGACTAAACTGCACAAAGGGTTCATTCAGCATGAACAAGGGAGCCTAACTGATCGGTTTGAATAGACTTAAATTATATATATATATATTGTCCGCAAGCTACGGGACTACAAGTTATTTATCACTCGCACTAAAATGTGATTATTATTCTCCATTGCTTCAGTGCAAAAAGATTTGCAGAAAGAGGTATACTTCATTTGTTTGTCCTCGTCACATTATATCCTGCCAACCGGATTTTCAAATATGCGATCGGTCAACAATATCAAGAGGTTTTTGTAGATTGTACATGATTGAATGTTACCTTGGTTTGACCATAACAAGGCAACCTGTAGATTACATTCTCTTGATACCAGTACGGAAACTCTTAAACCAGAACTAATTTAGTATCAGGTCAACTAAATTTCAATGCCTGCAAGTACGTATACACTCACTCAACGACTGATTCGAATAGGTACTTATATCGTCACAAATAGCGTTTCACTGTAAATACATATATAAAATGAAGTAACAATGCTCACTTAAATTTTCCAATTGGAATAGTATCTTGACAACAAAGCAATTTCAGTGCGAATAAATACACAATATTTGGCAAAAATATGTTTGTTCGTTGAATGAATAAAATTCATAATAGCTGCAAATTATAAAGCCCAGGATCAATTGTGATATTTCGCATTGCCTTTGAAGGACGATGACGCAAAACTACATTTCCTTCAATAATCGGAATTTAAGTTGAATCCCGAATCCTTTGAAATCGATTTTGATTGTCGGCTCTGGTTAAAAAAATAATCGTTTAATGTTCTGGATAGAGACATTCATATTCATTTTCTCATATGCATCTTCTTGGTTTTCGTCAGTAGTGACAAACGACGTTATTGATTTAGTTGTCAATGCCTCGACGCGTACCTAGGCATGACTTGTGAAAATGGCATCAAAACCTGAACCATTTAAGTTGTTTCTACATTTTCCCGAAAATGACCAAGAACATCTGGAGGGGCAGTATCCCTGGTCCCGTCGAAGCAACTACAATTGTTTGTCCAACTATCTAAACACTTACTTTGAATTTGCGTACTACTCAGGCCTATGCCCGTTTCGCATAAAGCGAGAAAATAACCGCTACATTTTGCACGAATGGTGGCCCCAAAAAATTGTTTGCGCCGTTGCATGGCTTGTATCCATGTTTTGGTTTGTGCGTGATATTCGGTTGATTGAGTGGGAACATACCAAAAATCCAAAAGTATTTCTCAACATGATTTTGAACACTTCAAGACACATGCTGAGAATATTTACGGCCGTGCAGTTTTGGGCACGTGGCAAGCGATTTGTGGAACTTGCAAACTTTCTGTTTCTGCTAAGAACGTCATTCAACGTTACTGGAACAGCCTGGAGTAGAAATGTAACTGTCAAATCGGTGAGTATACTGATTTCTCTGATTTACATTGTAATTTGTTTTACCCAGATTGTTAGTGGGCGAAATTTGAGCATGGTGAAGGGAGAAGGTCACATTCAGAACTGGTCTGTGGGTTGGTGGTGGAAGCGAATGGTTGATGCCGGGCGATTTAACGTTTTTCTAAGCTCAAATTCCACGCAATGGCAACAAAGTGATTCCAGCTTGGACATTTTTGTGGGCTTGATAGCAGCAATTGGATATTATTCAAAGTGAGTTCTTTCAAACATTTCCTAACCACGTTGTAATCATTTTGGAATATATTTACGAAATGTATTACTTACAGGCGATCCATTACAATGTACACGGATTTGCTAATTTTCATGAATGTTCTCACATTATGGACTGCGTGCAGACGTTTCCGAACGACCATTAGTACACCATCAACCTTCACGGAGGACAACACAGACGTGGAAATGGGCGGTGTAGGAAGCTTCCAAAATTTCGGAATAATAACGACCACTGTGAAAAATGCGGATGGTACTGGAGAGTGGACCAACATCCGCAAAAAATACGAGCAACTCAAGAGGCTAACAAATTTTGTAAATGATCTGATGGGACTACAGGTCACCTGCTTTGTCATATGCACAATGTTTTACTATTCTATCAGACTTAACGGGTTGTTTGCTGTTGATAAGTACAATGTGGATTTCAACAACAGTTTCTACTTTGTCGCCATGCTGCTAAAAACATGTTCGATTCTGGCATTTGCAGCCGACATACCACATAAGGTAATTAGTAACTTGCCCCACAACGTGCAATATGACTTGCTCTTCGAGTGTGTTGCCTACCTTATAATTAATTTTTTACCCAAATCGGTTTAGATGACCACCTTTAGAACGTGGTTGTTTGTGGACGAAAACAGAAGACACGTGCCTACAGACCTGGTCAACCTCATAGTTGAAGATGTGAATAACAAGGAGGTTTCCATCCGTGGAAGTAATATTTTCCCAATTACTCACTCGACATTGGCCAACGTAAGTTGATGTAACGTAATACTGGGGTCGGAATCTAAAGTACATGGTTTTTATAACGATTGCTAATCATGCCTGTTTTTCATAAATTTCAGATGTTAGGAACAATGATTACTTACTTTATCATTTGCCTGCAGTCATAGCGTAAAACGCACCTTTCCACAGCATGAAAATATTACTACACATCATTTCTTAACATTGCATGTAACGATGAAATAATAATTGCGTTTATTCTCGGTGGAGCACCGATATGACCTTGCTTGCGCTCCGGTCATTCTGTGGTGGCATAAATTTCTCTGATGACAGCATATTCAATTGCTCAAGCATCCAGTATTGGTTGAAGAATTGCTCCGAATACCGTACTTGCTTTGACTTGGACAATGAGTACGGTACTTTTCCGATTTTTCGGGGTCATGTAATTGACTCACTGCTGATGTTTGACCTAGAGTTGGTTTCAGAATGAAAGTGGGATATAATGTGTTTACGTGCTACGCATATTTACCAATGTCATGTAAAATGAGTGTAATTATTATGCTGTCGTACTATTAAGGACTGCAAATTTGCTTACAAAATCATATTACGGCGCAATTTACATTAAAATAAATTGCATTGTTTTGGTTGAAGTGAATTGTAAAATAAATGTGTTTGGTGCGACTGAAAACTACTTGGTCCCATTTTCCGAAACAAACAAATGATTAACTTAATTATCAATTTACATAATGTAAAAACACGTAAAATTACAACCAATGGAAAGTTAATTTTGAGCAATGGAATACCCCATAATTGTTGCTAGTTTCCACTAAAGTATCCAAACTATTGTGGTATGCATATGATGCGCGCGTTTTGTGTGTAAAAAAACAATACATTGTTATCATTTATTAAAAGGGTTTGAGCATGCTCAATCTTCATCAATTGAATGTACATTTATGCCGGCTAATTTACGTGACTTGAATGGAGTGATTATGTAAAGCTTATCGTTTAAGTGCAAAAACCGTGCGAAATGTCTTTCGATATATGCCCTTCAAATATGCCAACACGGATGACCTTCCATACGAGAAATAACCCTTGTAGCCTACCTTAATGGGTTTGCAACTCATTCCAAACCTTCGCACGTACTTGGCATTAAATGACGATTTCCAATTAGTTCGATTCCATGATACAAAATTCCGTTTTGAGATCACCAGAAACAGTCGACTAGCTTCCAAAACAATTACCCACGTGGCCTGAGACAGGAACCCGACGACAATAAATATTGCAATGGTTACATTGTCCAGAACTTTATGTTTGGAAATTAGCGTCACGTTGCAGAGCACTGCCACAGTTGCCGTCAGTCCATGCCCAGGCATCAGGAACATTCCAATAATGTTTAAGCATGCCTTCAGTAGGATTTCCATGGCACGATACTCGATGAACAAATTTGGAAGTTTTCGTAGACCATCCTTCGTCTCATAACTCGTTTTGCTCAAATTGAATTCCGTTCGGAAGAGTGGAAGAAACTGTATAATAACTTCGGCTAGAAAACTATTTAGAAAGCAGATGGTAAAGTGCACTTTGAATTGAATGATGACTTGCACAACAAGAAAAATAAGATACAGAAATATTTTGAGCATAAAAGGGAGAAAGCGGTGAATGGGACCGAGATAGTGAGTTGGGTATGCATGGTCCATTGGGAATATTATGAAATGAGAGGAACACAAGAACCATAGGAGAAACGCGTTGACAAAGTTGGAAATGGTGGCCTGGTCCCACATTTTTGTTGCCTTTTGGCTCTTTTCGTTCCTCTGACTCATGGTATATTTTACTGCAAATGTTTATACAAAAATGCGCAGTTAGGTACATTTTTTTGACAACTGAAAGCCAAGAATTTCTGCGAAATGTTACCTGCCATCCTGTCGGTTTGAAACTTGATGGTATTCAGCACCGTAACAAACTCGTCACGCTTGAGCCGAAATACGTACAGATCCGAGTGCAGGATGGACAATCCAATTACAACCAAGTAGAGATAGTAAAGGTGACTGCATGCCTCGTCTGAGAACATTTGTAAACGAATTACCTCCTCCACAGCAAAAATGTATTGAAGCAAACAAATGAGTGTTGTATTCATAAATCTTTTGTATGATTTGCTACATGACTTGTACTTTTTGGTATGTGGATCCCAGGTGAAAGGTAGAATGCCGAAAACTGAGGAGATTCGGGACTGGAAATTAATCAGCTTGTATTGTAAATCTGTGTGCAAATACATGACGGAAAATTTCTGAAAAATTTGCTTCTGTTCCCTGTCTTTACAAAACTGGCCACGGGTTATGTCTGCAAAGCAACGCCGTGCTAGCTGGGCATGTAATACAAGACCAATTTCAACGGTATCGCAAATATCTGGATGATATGCGCTAACTGATAGTTTTGATCATGAAACCAATTTCCGTCATAGATACCAGTGACCAGATATCAACTAAAGAAAGTAATACGGTTGAAATCTGAGCACGTAATGCAACTAGGTATGAATCCATTTGCTGACTTGATTCGTTTCTTTGATTTCATTTGAATTTCATTTAATGGAAATCTGATTGCCAATTTTGTGGCACAAATCGAATTGAATCGGGAATCTAAATACTCAACTAACTAAGTTTCCGCAAAAGTCATTTAACAATTTAAAGCATTCGGTTAATACATTTTTAATTGGAAGTATAAAGTGATGCGAATTATACGAAAATTTCAATTACGTCATTTTTGCGGAATTATATCCATGCTCAATTGTGGTCGTTTAAACTAGTGAAATAAATGGGTGTATGGAATATTATGATTGAATCCTTAATGGAATCCTGACTCGCATTTATAACCTGTTCATCATTAAGTTGCAAGGTTACCGCAACCAAGTTTTATTGGAGTCAGTAGAGAATAAATAATGCACCGTTACAAACCACGTAAGTAAAAATATCCAACATTAACGTTTTAATTATTAAATACTTTTTTTGCGAAAACGACAATAAATACTTACGTTATCTAGCCAACTAATAACTACTATGTTCATAATTAGCAAAAATTAAAAGAACCACTGAAACATAAACAGCATGTCCTTGGCCACCATTTTCACGATACTTTCCAAAAGAAGCATCTCCCAGCCTTGAAGGTCCCATCCAAATCCACTCAGAAATCCTCGGGCCATGTCTAATGCATCTCGCTGAATTTGCGCCAGCATTCGCTGTGATCCTGTGCAACGAGCAAATTTAACACAAAACTATAGTTTCTGACAAAAAATGCTTTCCATCATCATATAAATTTTCCAAACATCTCACTTATTTGAGCCTGAGCTTGACTCTGTTGCAGCCTATTTCTCCAGTAATGCTGATACATTGTTGGTGGAAGTCGCTGAGGATAGTAAGGCGAGTAGGCTGGAGATGCCGTGGCAACGACTGCCGTCGCGGTGTCGTCACTTGGAATACTTTTGCAGTGACCATCTTCCCCGGAACAGGGTTCTTCCTCAGCAGCAGAATCCTAAATCAAAAAATATTGATTTTTTTAAAATTCTGCTCCACACTAATTACATGCTTCATTTTGCCAGGCAAAAAAACTTTTGAAATAGGTATATATTTTTTACCGATTCTTTTACTGATGACGACGTTTTGACTTTATGTTTTATCGACTGAACCTGTGGCTGATCCCCATCTTCCGTTGAATTTGCAGGTTTTCTGATAAGCGCACTATGCTTTTTAATTGTTCTCCCTGCACTCGTATCATTTACTAGCACAAGCACAATCGCCACAAGAAAAGCTAGTCGAAACATTTTTTAGTTTGTCTTTTCTATAGTTAACTTAAGAATGGTAATAAGTAAACACTTAGCACATATAGTACCCGGAAAATACTCCCTACTGCCGCTATGTCAATTGTTTGCTATGTCAAAAAAACGTGCGAGAGATGTGCTTCGATCCGGTTTCAGTATCCGACTGCTCGTCAAATGCTCTCTTCACTCGTTTTGACCAGTGCAAAATTCCAGTAGAAAGTGTAACGCTGAATACTTTATGTTCAGAGTACGCATAGTTCTGGATGAAAATGAAAGTAAAATTTCACTTTCATATGCTCTCATCCATTTCACGTACCTAGTGACTCTCACAGGTGTAAACCAAAAGGGTTTATGAAAAAAGGGAATGGGTTTTTGGGTCAGCAGAGGAAGCAACTCTCCTCTCGCTCTCACTTTCAGTTATCATTACTATCATCACTCTAACAAAAGGAATTTTGGGATTATGGACTGGAGCAAAGCAGCAAAAGGGTTTCACTTTTCCTCTCGTTGAGTGGTACGCTCATACGTTACGTTCTAACTGCTACATTTGTTGCTACTGAAGGATCGGAGACCCTTTCCATTTTTCCTTCTCACCTTTGAACAGACCTATTGTGTCAGGCATACATACATCCCATCTTGCTGCTATGCGTATGGGAGAGAGTTTTCAAGAATGAAAGTAAAAGTGTAACTAAATTTATTACCACTTTGTTATCTTTGCTTATCGCACATGATAGCTAGGAAAATGAATGAGTTTAGACTAGTTTTCTATGAATTGATGGAAAGTGCTGTAGTAAAATACTAACATAGCAAAGTGGGATGGATTCATTTTATGGCGATTGAAGACAAATAATAAAATAGGTAATCATAATTCCCATGATCTATAAAGTAAAAATATATCCGCGAAATTAGCATTTTTATCATTCCTCTATTTGCATAACTTTAAGTAAATATCTTAAGTCTCACGCTAGCAAGGGTGGTGTACGTCACGGAATATATATTGTTTGCCTTAATTGAGACCTCGTTACTATTAACCTCGTCAATGACTATGTTGACCAGGTCTGCCGGTATATTTCTTCGATTGTGGTCACCGGCCAACCACGTTTTGAAATTGATCATCTAAATCCAAACAGTGAGTTATTTCAAGAATTAAATTGAATCACAGTTCTCTTACTTGGAATTAATGTCACGGTTACGACTTACCATGTATGGAATGTCCGCTGCGATTACCAAGATCAAGTAAGTTTTCACGAGCATGAAGATGAAATAGAGAATTTTATTAAAATTCACGCCGAATCTGTGCCCCGTAAAAACCCGGTTCAAGCTCATGGAGTAGTAGAAGACAATGCATATCACGAAGCAGCTAAATTGCAGTCCAATCAGCTCGTTAATCAAATGAGTTAGCCGTTTGAGTTGCTCATATCTTCTTCGAATTATGAGCCATCTGCCATTATTACCATCGCTGTTTTTGTTTGTCGTCGTCACTCCGAAACTTGTTTTCCGGGAATTGGACACCCCTTTCAGATTTACGGCTTCACGTTCCTCTACCATTTCGTCACCATCCTCAGGATCTTCTGTCACGTGCACGGCCCGACGGAAGCGCCTGGTCGCTGTCCACAATGTCAGCACGTTCATAAAAATCAGAAGGTCAGCATACATGCCCATTGTCCGCCTAGGAATGAAACAAATTTTAAAAGTTGCATAAATTTCGCGTGAGAATGTAAGTCTCATTTGTAATATGTATATGAAATACTACTTTGAGTAATATCCAACTGCTGTGAGCACACCGATAAGTGCATCTACTCCAGCGCCACTTCTCTTATATTCCTTTGGATCGGGATTTCCAGTTAGAAAAAAGTTGAAGCGACCGGCAGCAATCATCCTTTTCCACCACCAGCCACCCGACCAGTTCTCAATGTGACCTTCGCCTGGTACAGGTGACACATTTCTGCCGATAAATATTTCAAAAAAGCATACCGCCGTGTACACCACTGAAATGATGATAGCAACTCGTCTTATCGTCAGTCCTTTCATGTTCCTGCTGGCATTCACTTGCGTATGATTTACAACATGCACTAAGTTTGCAATTTCTACAAATTTGTTGCCGCGTCTCCAAAAGTGGATCACAGTAAGGTTCCGCAGTGCTACTGTTGCTGTAAGCAAGATTATGTTGAAGAACACGGTGGGATCTCTGGTTTGATGCCACGGGGTCAATCGAAACTCTCGTAACCACCAGAAGACGGACAGAAGCCATGTCAGGGCACAAAATATTTTTTGAGGCCACCAGGTCTGAGAAATGTAGCGCTGGTCTTCAATCTTCAAACGGAATGGACAAATTCCAGTGTAGTAGGCAAAATCAAAGTAGATTTTGAGGTAGTTGGACAGACAGTTATGAAGGTCGCGGGAAGAGGGCAACATTTTTGGACTTCCGGCGTCATTTTCGAGGGCACCTAGGAATATCTGGAATGATTTCGATTTAGCCATCCTTGCTTGTCACTTACGCAAAAAACTATTTCTCGACAGTCCATTGTGTAATGTTCTGGCAACGGCTGGGATTCCAATAATTTGTTATTGGCAGCAGTCCATCGTTTCCTGTTTCAAAGACCGTTTTGTTATTTTTGCGATTGTATAATTCAATTGTGCAATGATACATTCTGTAACAAAATAGCTTCTCTGTCGTATTATAGTATAAAAGTTATTTTGTGAAATCTTCAATTATGGTTACGTTACCATTGAATTAAATGGAAGATTGTAAACAAAAGAGACATTACGTGAAAGGAGAGTATTGTTGGTGAAAACAACTTTCGTCAACAGCGCATTTTATTCACAATAACTTATTTGTTTGCCTCGCATTATATGTTTTTCCTTGTAATTCAACCAATGAGATTCAACCAGAGAAAAAGACGATAAACAGCATTTAAAGTTCAGCAACAATAACGTACAGGATGTTCAACTGCTAGTAAATTACGACAGGAATATATATTTTATTTAATGAATTGATTATGTGATTAAGGGGCTACATATAATTTTCGTATTGAAAGTGATCCAGGTTTTACCCCTTCCCAGCAGTTTGTTAAGTGGATTCTATACAAACAAAAATTTACAGATTGTTGTGTAAGAAGCAAAAAAAGTAACGGAAGAAGCCATCTTCAGTAGTAGTGCTTCATATACGATCAAATGAAATTAGGATATGGTATCATTGATTTTTGGTACATAACTCTAACCGCAGATAATGCGAATAAATCACAAGCTAAATCAGTTTTAATTTTGCATGGGCGTTTCACACGGATCATGCACGTCGTGACTAGCATAACAATTTGGTTAACTTCTCGACACTTTCAAATTTTAGGAAATGGTGGGACACTGCTTTGTTGGAGTGAAAGATGTTTCTTGATTGATTCATAAGCTAGGGTGATTGCAAACAAATAATAAAGTAAGTTATCGTAATTCCCAGTATCTGGAATTCAAACAAAACCAATGCTTCAAATCCGATAAACCCGATGAACTTTAGAGACGCCAAAAAATACGGCCATTGCATAAAATATTACTAGGTTTATGACAACTCACGCTTGCCAAGTTGGAAAAGGTTATTGGGAGAATGTTACTTCCGCGAATTGAAATCTCGCTGTTGTTTATGTCGTCAATTAGTACGGTCACTAGGTCTCCGTCCAAGAGTTTTCTGTTGTCGTCAAACGACAGCCACGTTTTAAAGCTGGTCATCTGGCAACAAGTTGAACATAAAATTTACTGTCGGGTCAGCTAACATAAGCAAAATTGGCGCATCTTCTTACCATATTTGGTATGTCAGCCGCAAAGGCAAGGGTCATGCATGTCTTGGTGAGCATGAAAACAAAGAAGAATATTTTGTTGATGTTGACGTGGTACTTGTTGACCGCAAACACCTTGTTCATGTTTATGGAATAGTAGAACACGATACAGACAACAAAGCAAGCAACTTGGGCCCCAATCAGGTCATTCACAAAGTATGTTAGCCTCTTGAGTTGGTCGTATCCTTTGCGAATTTTTAGCCACTTGTTATGATTGCCACCAGTTTTGTTTTCCTTGGTCATTCCGAGTTGTTTGCGTTTCACGGCGTCCAGCTCTTCACCAGTGCCTTCGTTACATTCGATATCTTCCAAGACCTTTAGGGTCCGTCGGAAGCGCCTTGTCGCGGTCCACAATGTGAGTACGTTCATAAGAATCAGCAGGTCGGTGTACATTGAAATTGTTCGCCTAGAAATATAAAATTGGTTAGTTATTTTTCAACAAATTTGTATCAACGCACAAGTATATTTACAGTTTCTTAACATCTAAAAATACTTTGAATAGTATCCAGCTGCCGCAAATATGCCAATACACGTATCCATCCAAGCACCATAATACTTTCTTTCCACGAGACTATCAGTTAGAAACAAGTTGAACTGTCCTGAATTGGCAATTCGAGACCACCACCAAGTTCCACTCCAGTTTTCAACGTGACCTTCCCCCGCCTCTGTACCTATATTCCTGCCGACAAATATTTCAAAGAGACAAACAGCGGTGAAAATAATACATACAATGACAGCAATTGATCGTATTGTCACTCTTTTCGTAATCCCAGTAGCAGACTCATCTTTGGTCGTAAGAACAAGCAGAAAATTTACAATTTTTTGAATGCGGTCGCCATGCCTCCAGACATGTAGTGCTGTGAATGAGCGAAACACGAAATTTGCCATTGTCTTGATGATGTTGAAGAACACGGTGGGATTATTAGAATGGTGCCACATGATCAGACGGAAATCATGTAAATACCAAAAGAGGGATAGAAGCCATAGAACTGCACACAAAATCTTTTGGGGCCACCAACGATACAGAATGTAGCGCTGACCGTCCAGCGTCGTGCGAAATGGAGAGATGCCTAGGTAATAGGCAAAGCTAAAGTAGATTCTTAGAAAATTGGACATACAATTTGGAGGGTCGACGGAGGTGGAGAGCATAACCGATTTTTCTGCATCGTTTTCAGGAACTATGAATATTTCACGTGGTTTGGATTTTATCATGCTTAAATGTGTGAGATTTTTTCAGAGCTAGCAATAATTTGGTTTGAGTTGTGGCCGTTTGAGTTTCAAACGACTTAATAATATCAAGTCTATTCCGTTCAATTTGCAAACATTTTCCAAGCGCGTGATAAGATAATTGATGGTTCCAAGCAATGTGGCATCCATTCACAATTCAATTGAAATGGTAGTCTGTAAGACCAGTAGATTTTGCTTTCGTATTCAAGTATGAATGTAAAATATTTAATTGGCATCTAGCATTTGCCGATTAAATTAGTGATCTCGTTTTTGTGCGGAAGGAATTACTTTATTCTTGAAATTCCTGAATTTGTAAAGCTAAAATTGACATGTTTCATATTGTTTGCCGATATGTTTGTCATCCATTATTTGAATTCATTCTATGAACGATGAATTACAACAATCTAAATTACAGTGTCAATTGTACTTCAGCTCAGATAAAGTACTCCGGATAAGCTTTAATTAATATACCAAACAATATCATCTAAACTGAATAGCACCCATTCTTGCATACAGAAAAACATATTACAATATTAGCCGGTTTATAGCTTACAACATGAACTATATATACTCTAGGATATTCCATGCACGTCTCGCTAATCGTGAGCAGGAAATACATACTTTAATTCAACTCTGCTGAATATGATATTAAACAATAAAAGCATAAGCATTTCAACTTTGGTCGGTTTCCTGGTTCCTTTGTGTACTTAGAAAATTTGACTAATAGCAAGTTGAAAAGAAGAATTACGAAAACGTGCGGTGATATTTACCATGACGAAGAAGCGAAACATTAGGAAATGATATACTTGAAAATATGAATTATAATGAAACAATGAATTAGGACTGCAAGCAAATAATAAAGTAAGTAACCATGATTCCCAGAATCTGAAAATAATCAAGAGAGAGTATAACAATTGTCGCTGATATCAAAATCTGATACCGATAAGTAATTCGATTCGACAATTTTGGTACAAGATTATTATACTTACGTGGGCCAATGTAGAGTAGGTAATTGCAAAAATGTTGCTTCCCCGAACAGAAATCTCGTTGTTGTTAATGTCATCTATCAACAAGTTCACCAGGTCGGTACATATATGCCTTCTGTTTTTGTCGACAAATAACCACATTTTTAAGGTGATCATCTGAAACGAGTTTCGTTTTTTTTCAATTTTAACCTTGAGAGTGGGTTACCAGATGTATTACCAAAATTATAAATACAAATTACTCCTTACCATATGCGGAATATCGGCAGCAAGAGTCAGCATGGCGTAGGTTTTCATCAGCATCACAACAAAGTAGACGCTCCTATTGAAATTCATGCTGTGTATGTCAACAGCAAATATCCCGTTGAGCCGAATGGCATAGTAAAACATTATCGATATCACAAAGCAGGTAATCTGAAGCCCCAACAGATTATTCATGAAATGCGTCAGTGTCTTAAGACATTCGTATTGGTTTCTAATTTGCGTCCAGTCCACCTGGTTGCCAGTAGCTCCCATTGTCATGGCCATTCCGAAATGTCTTAGATTTGTCACGCTGCCACTGTACTCATCTAATTGATTGTTCAGACGTGTTTGCGGAATCTTTAGTCCTGCTCGAAAACGTGAGGTTGCGGTCCACAATACGAGTATGTGCATGAATATTAGAAGATCGGTGTACATGGTGATAGAGCGCCTGAAATGATTTAACATATGAAAAATATTATCGATATTTATATTTTCATATAAAAATGTTATATCAATCAATCAATCAATCAATTAGAGATATACTGTGAATAGTATCCAATTGCTCCGAGTACACCGACAAGAGTATGCAATCCGGTACCATATTGAATCCCATCCGTCAAATTTTTGCTGAGAAAAAAATTGTACGTTGCCGCATCCACCATTCTCGTCCACCACCAAATTGGGGACCAGTTTTGAACATGACCCTCACCTTTGACAGTGCTTAGATTTCTCCCGCTGACTATCTGGCCAAAGCAAAATACTGTATATGCGAAGAAAATGCAGATGGCTACTGATTTGGGAGATAGCTTTCTACTCCAGCCATGTCCTGCCCCATTTGACTCCAGTGGATTTCGCATAGAATGCAGGAAGTTGGCAAGCTCTACAAAAGATTCGCTCCGTCTCCAAAACTGAATCGCTGTCAAGAATCTCAGCAAGTGGCGTGAAGCGGTCATGACAATGTTGAGGAACACTTTTGGATTCTTTTTCGTTTGCTCCCAAGCTATAAGTCTAACATCCCGCGCGAACCAAAAGAGGGACAGAAGCCAGGCCAGCGCACAAAATAGCTTTTGTGGCCACCATTCCTGGGAAATGTACCGCCCCTTCTCCAGCTTTAATCGAAATGGACAGAGGCCGCCGAAGAAGGCAAAGTCAAAATTGATTTTGAGGTAGTTGGACAAACAGTTATGTTTGTTGCGTGGTTGGGGTGAGTAAAACGTCGTACCAAAATTCTCGTAGTCATTTTCCGGAAAAGGAAGGAATATTTTGAATGGGCCTGATTTTGACGTCATCATGTGAAGGTGTCATCAAGTGTATCCGCTGGTAACGAGAATGGGAAGATGATTGGTGGCGTAGCCGACGAAGCAGAGAAATATATTTTGTTACAATGAAGGGATTTTCGCAGAACGCTCAAATTAACTCATTAAATTTTTTAAATTGGCGTCATACCTGAGACACAATTAGGGATGGATTTAAATCTTAACAAAAATGTTAAATTGTGGGACATATTCTTTCATACAGAAGCCTCGAGGGATAACAACCACTCCTTTTTTTAAGTTGTCCCCCAAGGTATTTAAACATTGCGACCAAACGATTTACAGATTCCTTTATTCTGTTATTATTCATACAAGAACGCTATTTCGTTTTCATCTGGAAAATTGCAAGTTGCGTCAATGTAATACTGTCTTTTCATTTGGTAAACACAATACATTGCTAAACCGAATTCAGCAAGAAAGAGTGAACTATATTGAAT
The DNA here is from genome assembly GCA_004115045.4 of Sinella curviseta. Classification (NCBI taxonomy): domain Eukaryota; kingdom Metazoa; phylum Arthropoda; class Collembola; order Entomobryomorpha; family Entomobryidae; genus Sinella; species Sinella curviseta. Next base: position 16,537,004 of record CM023203.3, read on the forward strand.
AGATAAATAAATACGTCAAAAGCGGTACATTATTCTTTACGTCTCATTGTATCCATTTCATAAAATGATGATATAATGATGTATCCGCAATTACAATGGAGCCAATCTATAGCGTAATCTGCTAAACGTTGCTCATATTACTGGCCGATCGGCGTCTCAAAAATTGGGTTTACAGCAATTACTAAACATAGTTGGCTAAGACAAGTAAAAACGCTTATTCAAGGTTTAAGGAATGCTTAGCATAGAATGGAATAAACAAGGATTATCGAAAGGTTTGATGTATTATTAACGTAATTATGTCCATCCATTAATATTGCAGACAAAATGATGATATATGTGATTACTCTATTGCACCCAACCAATACGGGTTTCCTGTTCAATCCTAAATGAAGCCTTTGTTGCCTGTTGTCGATTCGTTTTCCATCCACCAACGTGGAAAAGAAATGATTTCGTATTATATTAATATGATAATGTAAATTATTGAGTAAAATAGTATTAACACTATGTCATTGATGAATGTGTGCAAACAAATTTTAATCAACCTCAGCTATGACAAATGTCACGACAATTACACCTACGACAAACCATGAGATATATGATAGAATCCCCAGAATCTGAAAGGTAGCAAATATTAGAAATCTTCATTCAAATATCCACCAAGTTCCATAATAATCCACACAGGATTTTCTTGCGAATTTCATCATTGAAAGTACTTGAAACTCTTGCTATTGTTAACGTCGTCGTTAGGTTTAAAGCTAGATCAAATGTGTAAAGTTTATACGCCTAAACTACTCCACATAATGCTAATTGAATGCAAGTTTTACAAAAAACTTGAGAAAACATGCCCCGGCATGAGCAAAGAGACATATCATCTGATGAATCAGTTGATATTGAAATAAAATGTTTAAAGCCATGAATCACCTTAATTGAGAGCGTTTGATTCCTACTGCTTATTTAGGATTACATGCAAATAATGAAGTAGGTAATCATGATTCCAAGTATCTAAACATATTTAAAAAGCCAGCCTTTATCACTCCATATGACCCGACCACTACATGGCGTATCACGTCGTTGCAACGAAATGATTTAGGTAACTTACATTAGCCAGAGTAGAATAGGTAATTGGGAGGATGTTACTTCCCCGAATCGAAATCTCTTTGCGATTTATATCATCCACCAATAGTTTGACGACGTCAGTACCTATATGCTTCCTGTTGTCGTCTACAATTAGCCACATTTTAAATGTAGCCATCTGCACAGACATTAGTATAAAATGCATGTTTAACCTCACCACTCATATATTCTCTGGATAAAATACGGACGATATATAAAAGTGTGGATTCTTACCATGTGAGGTATATCGGCAGCAAATGCAAGGTGCAAGCAGGTTTTGATTAGCATTACAATATAGTAAAAGCTTTTGTTAAAATTCATTCTGTTCACATCAACCGCAAACATCCTGTTGAGCCTTACGGAGTAGTAAAACATTGTGGATATCACAAAGCATGTAATCTGCAGTCCCATCAGATCATTTACAAAATACGACATCGTCTTAAGATTTTCGTATTGCATTCTAATTTCAGTCCACTTCCGCTGATCATCTGAACCTCTCGTCGTCATCGCCATTCCAAATCGTATAAGATTTGCAGCGCGCCCTCTTTCCTCATCTGGCTGACTGTTGAGCCGTTTTTCTGAAATGTTTAGTCCCGCTCGAAATCGACAAGTCGCCGACCACAATGTAAGTACAGTCATGAGTAGTAACAGATCGGTGTACATGGTGATGGAGCGCCTGAAATGGATTTAAAACATGCCTAATTGTATACGTTTTGTAGTTTTTAAAACATAAATCTTAAAAAACATTAAGTTGAAAATATACTTTGAATAATATCCCAATGCTGCCAGGACACCTATTAGAGTATTCAAGCCAGTATTGTTATTCGTTTGCGTGAAATTTTGGCCAAGAAAAAAGTTGAAATGACCAGCTTCAATCATTCTCGTCCACCACCAATTTCCAGACCAATTTTGAATATGACCCTCGCCTTTGACTGTGCTTAAATTTCTCCCGAGGACTATCTGCGACAGGGACAATACTGTGTATGTGAAGCAAATGAGGAAGGCTATCGACCTGTTCGTCACTTTTCTACTCCACCAATTTCTGGGGCTCGGATCAGATGAATTCCGCATTAGCAGCATAAAGTTGGCAAGTTTTAGAAAATGTTGACCACGTCTCCAAAATTGAACTGCGGTGAAAATTCTCAACATGTGTCGTGACGCACAGAGGATTATGCTGATGAACACTTTGGGATTTTGGGTTTTGTGCCAAGCTATCAATCTTACATCCCGCAAAAACCAAAACATGGACAGAGCCCATGCCAGGGCACAAAATATTTTTTGCAGCCAACAGTCATGAAGAATATAGCAGTCGTTTTCCAGCTTTAAACGAAAGGGACAGAGACCTGCGCAGTAAGCAAAGTCGAAAGTAATTTTTAGATAATTTGCCAGACAATTCAGTTGATTACGGCAACCTGATGAGGAAAAAGTTGTTCTGAATTTTCCGCCATAGTTTTCAGGCAAATGAAATATTTTGAATGGTTCCGATTTCGACATCACGATATCAAATTATAAATAATATTAAAAGCTTGCGTTCGCTGGATATGTATTTCTATCGACTAAGAAGAGAAATACATTTGTTTCCTTTGGAGCGGTTTGAGCATTCTTATATTTAAGCAACTGCTTGACACTGGCGCATTTATGAGACGCAGTTATCAACTTGAATGGATAATTGAGACATTCTCTCAAGTTATAACAATAACCTCTTAAATTTAAAATGCTGTTGCTATGCATGCATACAATAGAACTACGCTGCTACTACTACGCTAATACTACGCTTCTTGTATTACTTGCATAAACATATATGTTTATTGCAAAGCATATTTTCGTATCACCAAATGTACTACTTGGAATGGAGACATGTTTCGATAAATTGTATGGGAGTGGATGCAAACGTTATCAAAACTATATCTTATTCTTGACAAAATCGTGTCTTTGACAATTTAGTGTGTAGAAAAAGGGGCAGTTATGGTGAATGAAGAGGATTTCTCTGGAATGCTTACAGTAACAAAGAGTAGACTAGCGTAATTTGTAATCGCATGTTAGTGTCGTTAGTGAGAATGCAATCTTACGCTTGCCAACCCTTGCAGACAACTCCACTGATGCATTAGTCCATGGGATGGACTCCATGCATTCATCAACCAACACGGGTCCCAGTTCATATTGAATGATCCCTTTTGTTGCGTTCTTTAACTCAGCTTCCAAACATAAATTTGTTATAAACCCGCAGCTTAATTTTTAAACCCTCCATCTTCCGCCAATTACAATATTACTTGTTTATACATGAGGGACCCAAAACTAATCGTGTAAATACCATACAGACAAGACAAATTATTGTGCAACGCATTATTCTTCTCCGATTAAAGAAAATGGAAACGCGATTGTTAATTCTTCAAGTTCAGTAATAGCGCCAGTGGTTGTATAACTTTTAACCAGGTTTTATTTAATCGGCTTACATGGCCGCAAACATGGCTTTGTTCACAGATAAAGCTTGGAAAAACTAATTGAATACATTTGAATTAATTCATTAATTAAAATTCATTAAAAGTGTTTTCACCATATATAAAGGAGTGCGCCAAGTCACGTGTTAAAAAATTACATACATATTTTGACATCAACAATGATGTCGCATCAATCTTATGTTGGACTATAGGCAGGCGCAACGGAAAAGAGAAAAGTTAAATTATAAATGCACATGTTGTAGTTGGAGGTAAATGCATGGTTTGGACCTGTTCGCCTATATTTATCCAACATTCATAGATTAGAAGCCAATGGATGCCATCGATTGATGGATTTATGAGAATCAAAATACTACAATAGCAAAGAAATGAAAGTAGGAAGTACAATAATATAGTATGGTATTACGATATAATGGAAATGATTCTGGGTGAAATAAGTTTCAAAATGAAATGGCATTTAATTAGCTCATTAGCATCAACTTAATTAAACAGCTCCTTCCTTACATTAGAAGGAATTTTTAAAAAATTACCAATTAAATAATTATCATAAATAATTGGACAAGGAAATAAGATATAAAATAGAATGATTGAAAGTTTCTCACTTTCCGGAACATTGCCAACCTATGTGGTTTGAAACTGCAGACTGCGATGATGTACTCTATCAAATTGGGATAACATTTTTGGGACGAATATCAGAATCCAGTAGTTAGCTTTAACGTTGCACGGATACCGAAACGTGTAGAAATGTTGTCCCTTCAACAGCTATTCGAATTAGTTGACAAGACCATTCCCCTTTCCTATCACTTCTGCCTTGCTTCTCTATTCTTCTCATTTCAATTTTCGTCTTTTCATTCCATTTTTGTCATTTATATATATATACATATATGCCCAAACACTTAAATTACACGAATTATAATGGCCGGATTTGGAATTGTCGACTACGACTGCAGACAAATAATAAAGTAAGTTATCATAATTCCAAGAATCTGAAAAATAGAAACGGAAACATTCCATCAGTAACCATTACCAATACATTTACAAAATCACAACAGACAACTAATTATCTTTGTTAATTTTTGCAACGAAATATAGTTCAACTTACGTGAGCCAAAGTGGAATAGGTAATTGGGAAAATGTAGCTTCCCCGAATTGAAATTCCGTGATTATTAATGTCATCCAATAGTAGATTCACCAGATCTGTACCTATGTGGCTTCTATTCACATCCACAAACAACCACAATTTAAGGGTAGTCATCTGAACAAGAATCAAAAACAAGAAATTAAAGACCCCACACATATATACTTCGAATCACTGGATATGACTGCACTAAATCTAACCTTGTACGGTATGTCTGCCGCCAAGGCCAGGATCGAGTAGGATTTCACAAGCATCGCAATAAAGTAGATACTCTTGTTAACGTTAATGTTGTATATATCAACAGCAAATAAACTGTTGAGCCTTATGGAATAGTAAAACATTGTGGATATCACAAAACACGTTATTTGAAGTCCAAAAAGTTGGTTCTCAAAATGTGTTAGTCTCTTTAGATTTCCGTATTGGTTTCGAATACGAGTCCAGTCTCCTTTATTGCCAGAACATGCCACTGAAATTGTCATTCCGAAGCTTGTAAAATGTTCTGTGCCATCTTTTTCCACGTCATGTTTATTACCCAACTGATTTGTTGAAATGTTGAGTCCGGATCTAAAACGCCTGGCCGCAGTCCAAAGTATGAGAACGTTCATAAAAATTAGTAGGTCGGTGTACATGGTTATCGATCGCCTAAAAGATTTATATTTCCGTAAGTTAAATTAAAATTAAATAAGTTTCCGTAAAACCACGGATGCATTCTAGATAATAAATAAAGTAAATTCAAAATGTATGTACATGGAATAATATCCTAACGTTGCGAGTGATCCGATCAGAATATTTAATCCGAAATCACTGAGATTCCGCTGCGTGAAATTGTTGCTTATAAAAAAGTTGTACTGCCCAGCGTCCACCATTCTCGTCCACCACCAAACTCCGGACCAGTCCTGAATATGACCCTCACTTTCCACGATGCTTAAATTTCTCCCGCTCATTATTTGTATAAGGTTCAAAGCTGCATAGGTTGAGCAAATGAGAATTGCTGTCGATTTGGTGCTTACTTTTCTACTCCACCAATTTTTAGCTGTCGAGTCAACAGAATTTTGGAATGACAACAGAACGTTGGAAAGTTTTGCAAAGGATTGGGCACGTCGCCAAAATTGAACCGCTGTAAATAATCTCAACGCATGTCGCGACGCGTGGAGAACTATGTTTATAAACACTTTGGGATCTTTATTTTGCTCCCACTCTATCAGTCGGATATCTCGAATGAACCAAAACATGGATAGTATCCAGGCCAGGGCACAAATAATTTTTTGTGGCCACCAATCATATATAATATAGTGACCATTTTCCATTTTCAAACGAAACGGACAAAGGCCACCGTAATATGCAAAGTCGAAATTGACTTTTAGGTAGTTCGCTAAATTATTTTGATTTTTGCGGCGGGTTGAAAAAAATTTCTCTCCTAAGTTGTCGTCGTCATCTCCAGGGAAATGAAGAAAGAGTTTGAAAGGTCCTGGTTTTGACGCCATAACGTTGAATTGCAAGTGGTTTATGGGCTTGCAGGCTTTATACGGGGATCGAGTCTGTTAGGCTTACGGATGCAGAATAGAAACAATTGGAGTACTTATGGAAACGAGCAGTATCCCAAAAATGAACTAATTATTCATGCATTTTACCAAATCTCAGGGATGAGGCGTCATTGATTTTCAAACAATCCGCCATACGATAATATTCCCTACATTTTGTGGAACTGTAATCGAAATTAACGGGACAAGCACCTTGGTCACTCATGGAACCTCATTCTACTGCTGTTATCCCCTCAAGTACAATTGTGTCTCCTGAACGCAATGCCTTGTTTACATAACATAAAATCATAGACTTTTTTTTGAATATATAATGCTTCAAAACATATCTGACCGATCGTGCTCAAAATTAACCAAAACATTGGCGCATGATAGAGCCAATAAAAGCAGTCCACTGAATTTGGTTTGTATTGCGTGAATTAATGCCCGTCAATGTTTGCAGAAAACTCTGATCCAGTTCTGTATCCTGCGTCATACTACATTCTTAATGGATCCTTTGTTATGATTTATCCACTTAATTTCCAACCGCCAACATAGAAAAATAGATAATTTCTTTTTAAGTGGTTACACGTGTTCCCGTTCATTGTTCTGTAACAATGTTCCATATAGTTGATCACGTGCAGTAAGGGCGTACATATGTCATTAATTATCCTAAATGTTTCGAATACGACACGAAACCAATTGTATTTTCATAACAAATGGGTAAACAAGCACTGTCTAAAATTTCCTCAAACCAGTGTAGAAAACTCGAAACTCTTGAGCACCTTGGAAATCTCCTCCCTAATTTAAAATGTTTGTTCAAATACATAACTAAAACTATACTTTGAAATTTTCAAGGAAAACCATTGTCTGTTGTCGTCCGTCCCATAATGTACTAGGCTTTCAACAGTAATTTGCAATAGACGCTACTAGAGCATGCACCAAATATTGTAAATTTTGAGTTCACATGCAATCGATTATGATGCCATTACTATTGTTCCTTGCAACCCGATGCGAGATTAAAACTCGCACAATTCGACCGGATTGTGAATAGCATTGCATGACTCTCAAAATCGATATGCAATTTTCAAGTGCATGTTTAATCGTTTCTTATGCACTCAAATTGTATTAGCACTTTCGATAAGAACAATCTTTTCGAAAAATCATCACTGATCATCAAGCCGTAATGCATGTAACATGTTTTTTTCTCCGCATAGTAATTTGCACCGTTGCATGTTAGCGTGTGCACGTGAATGTTAGCATTTGTAAATACAGGCACGAATTTGTGTACAATTTCATTCTATGCGCCGAGTGAAAATATATGCAAAGAGGTAAACGTAAATTTTCCAGAACAGACCAAAATATTTTAAAGGGAGCTGGTTTGGTCATTTTGGGTAGGATAAATAGTGTTTTGGGGTATGTGGTCTGGAACTCGAATAAATTTGATTTTTTTGTAGTCAACAACAGGATAGTCAATCTATGAGAGTGATGTAGGTAATAGTGGTATGGAATAGACATTCAAAAAAAATACAGTTTCAACATAACAGCACTGCAACTTGATTTGAAATGCTCGATGAAATTTCAAATCGATCAAATTTCATTGTCCCATACAAATGCACCGAGACCGAATGTGATAAAAAGTTGTTACAGATAATTTGAAAGAAATTGCATGTTTTTGAACTTTGAAACGACCGTGGCTATTTATTGTCGTCATATTACGTTCTTCATTATGGTTCAATACAACACGCTACATATTTAAAGAATTCTAAACACTTAAAAATCGATGCTTTAACAATTGTACAAAAACATTTAAACTTTGTAAAATCATTGCTTTGTTTCATAAATTGATGTGCTACTATTACTTCGCATAATAAAATCCTACCATTAACCATTACACGTTGCCCTTCACGCCGCATCTTCATCCTTCCCTCCCGCTAATCCCCTCAACTTGCAGTAACGCTTCATGTGACACATCATATACTCCCTGGAGGGGAATCCCCTGAGACAATGAGGACACTTGACCTCCTCCCCGCTCTCGTTATGATTAATCCTCAAATGTCTCTTCAGTCCCGGTGCGTTCATGTAACACTTGCCGCACTTTTCACAGCGATGTTTCCCCTGTTCCTTGTGAGTTTGGAGGTGCTTCCGGATAACCGCGTTGAAGGGTGACGTCAGATCACAATGGCGACATTTGAACACTTTTCCTCCAACGCCTCCATCACCCTCGTGGAACTTGCGTTGGTGCTTGGCCAACTCGTAGCCCAGCTTAAAGTCCACCCCACACACGTCACAGACGAAGTCCCTGTTCATGTGCTTGTTGTGCACGGCTTTGTGAAGGCGGAGCTGGACTTGGAACGGAAAGCCGGCCCCGCACTCATCACAAACGAACCGGTCCGCGCGATTGTGCTTGTTGGACATGTGCTGCTGGAGTTCCTTGTCCGAGGCGCAAATGATCCCGCACATTTTACAAGGTCGCAGGTCGTCCTCCCTCAGGGGTTGGGGCTCCACATTCTTCTCTTGGTCACCATGGTGGCGTCTGGTGTGATTTGTGAGGTGGATCGGGCGGGAGCCGAAAAAGTCGCATTGGTCGCATTTGAGATACCGGTTCTTGTAGGAGGTCACCTCGGCTTGCTGCTCGGGTGACCCATGTCTGCATTTTAAGTGGACCTCCATTTCCGCCCATGTCAAGTTCTTGGGGCAGATGGGACAGGGATAGCTTGTCTTGTTCCACCACGACATGGAGGCGCTGTGTCGGGTGCGCATGTGGTATTTGAGTTCCACTGCATCGCGGGCCGGAAACGTACACTGGTCGCAGTCCAGCTTCTCTCTTGCAGGGTCTTCGGCATTGATAAGCTGCTTCAGCTTGTTCCGTTCCTCGTGCAGTTTTTGATGAGGTTCCAGCTCCTCGGAGGTGGTAAATGCAACACAGGAGCAATTGGGACAGGGATAAATGATCCTTTTAGGGCGGTCGTTTCTAATGCGCGGTTTTGACTTCCGCTTCTGCTTGTCTTTTCCGCGTGGCTTATATTTCGGCTTGCTAGCAGCGGGAGAAGGAAAGTCTCTAGTACCCTCATTTGGATTATCAGTAGGCGCAATATCCTCTTGTTTCACTTTTGGAGGAGGACGACGAACTCGGACGCGCTTGGGAGGTGGGAAGGGTTTCTCGTTTTTTCGATAAGGTCCCCGTTTTACTCCTTTGACAATCGTCTTCCTTTTCCGTTTCTTCTTGTCCTTCCCGCGAACTCTCATGGGCTTCATTTGTGCTTCTGGAACACCACCGGTCGGAATGTCGTCTTCGTCGACTGCTTCAATTTCATTTTCTAGGACGAGGATTTTTGTGTCCTCGTCACCACTTGGCATCCAGTTGTCATCATTGGGGTCGTCGTCCATGACGAACGAGTTCTGATCACAGTCCTCCATATTGTTCAAATCCGAGAGCTCCTCAGTGACCTCATGCTGAATATCCGGATTCTTCTCCTCATCAAGTTTCTCGAGCACTTCATCAATATCTGCAATTAAAATAATTTACAAGCAAATCAATACAAGTGAACACAATATGAACCTGGGTTAATGATTGAATGACTTTATAAAAATAATACCAGGCACCACAAGTCTCCTGATTTCCATAGCAACCCGCTCACTCGACTGGTTTGATCCCCTCCGTCCCCTCCCACAATTCTCCTTGATTCTCCTCCTCGTCTCCTCCTTGATCTCCCTCATCCCCCCCTCCAGTTTCAGAATCTGCTCGTGAACTCGCCAGGCCTCTGCCACCAAACTGGAAAGGCAGCCTCCACAAACTTGGAACCATTCATCCGGACCAACGCCTCCGCCATCTTCCTCCTTATCCGCCTCCTCCAGCTTATCATCCTTCCGGCTCCTGACCGAATCTATCATCCGCTCCTCGCACCAGTACCGTGGAACACCCAGCAGCCTCCTCAGAATAAACCAGTGACTCAACTGCTTCCTCAACTGACCACTTCCCTCCGCACCAGCAATCACCGGATAACCATCCACCTCCACCACATCATCCTCCGAACACGGGCTCCAACACAGTAAGCACTGATAAGCAATTGATAAACTGTCGTCCTGATTATTGTCCACTGTCGAAACGTAGGATCTGGTTCCTCCTTTCATTCTTCTAACTGTCTAAACACTAAACTGCTGAGTAAAAACTCCGTCCTCCCAAAAAACTGTATTTTATACAATAGAATATTAACAGCAATTAAACTTAAACAAACTACCAGGTTAAAGTAGTATTTATTAAATATTGCTCTCCATTAAAGTAGGGCAAAAGGGAGCAAAAAATGTAAACAAACCAGCGAGGAGAAAAAGAAGAAGAAATGGGATGAGGAGGAGAGCAGCTGAGCTTACTGTTTGGATCATTTGTTACCCAAGCAGGGCAAGCAAGGCGGCCGGGTTTCGTTGATCGCATGGGTTTGTGTTGAAAATTTCAACTTGAAATCCCAGCCATTCCAATATGATTGCAAACCATAATTGCGTTAAATTAGTAAATTGTATAACTGTTGCTTGGACATTTTTGTCGACATGTGGTGGCCTTTTACCTCAAAACCCACTGGCGGCTTTTTACATCAAACCCCACTGGTGGCTTTTGGAAGCTGGGCGATTTTGGAGGCACCGTCAACTCCACTTTACATGTGTTGGCCATGCTCAACACGCCGACTGGGATTTCTCTCAAGTTTGGGGTGTAGTATATCCGGCCGCCCGTTATAAACTCGACGTTTCTCAGCTTTTCAGGATTGTCGTAGTGGATCCCGATGACGTAGGATCCCCTACGTCCCCACGGTTCTGGCATGGGAATCCCAAACTTGGGGCCAAACACTAAACCGTTGCTCCATTTGCTCCAAAAGCATAATATGTTTTCATGTTTACCGTTATATCCAATTTGGCGTATTTGTCGCCATCTATTTCCTGTCCATCCCCGCTCAGGTAAAAGTTGATTGTTTTTGTTCCCCTGCAAGTAGCAGCGTGATAGATGATTGCGTCCGTTTCCCCCAGAGCCCAAGCAATTCGCATAGTATCATCCTATATATTATAAATACCTATTAAATATCTTGTTGATAGATATACAAATGAAGAAATATAACTTGTGTATCATTTCACTTCACCGTACCGTAAATGTCGTGGCCATCACATCACAAATATTGAGGAGTCGATGAAACTCAAATAGTGTGTGCTTGTCCGTTTCATTCCCCTAGACTACAACCCAGTTCGCATTCTTGCCTTGTACCGGCTCACGGTGGTCAACACCGGGACGGTCCTGGAAAACAAACGTCGTTTTTATAACGATATATAATAACGATAACAATGTACAGAAAGTTGCCCCAATAAAAAAGACCTGAAGCCATTTTCCACAACTCACGGAATAATAAATGGTTCCGTCTGGCTTAACCCCAGCAAACAGAATGTCCGCTCCATCCATTCTGCCATTGGGTGAGATATCCCGAATCCAATATATTCTTTAGTTCTAGCAGTCACTACAAAATAAATGCTGGTCTCGTCATCATCACAAACCATTGACCATTTAACCAGGAGCTTTTGTTCCGTGTCCAGGTATTTAGAGCCCGAGATGGTGGCGTTGATGGGACGACCACAGACATGTGAGGATACTTGGTTTGTGTGCCATGACAATAGAGTGACAACTGTCATTGCAAAATGTCCTGCCAGTGTCTTCATTATATTGTCGGAAACTGTCTGAGTAGCTCTTGATTCTATTCTCACAATTCACACTCAATTCTGAGTATCATTCAGACACTACTGAGGTACTTACTGAAGAGGCAAGAGACGCATATGGAGCTTGAATGATTATATTGCTAGCATAATTGTCGCTCAGAATAATAACATATATCTTAATAAAATAAGAGTCATGACATCAACATGCACAACGATAAATTCAGGATCAAGTTCATGCAGAACAATTTAAGACGGTACAAATTGGGGTAATTCATATCTCGTGTCCTCTGGTCAGTAACTGGTGAATAAAAATACCAGTCACTTTTCAATATCACGTAAAACAAATGGGACAAATATACAAAATGGCGAATTACGGCGAAAAGTAGATTTAATAGAACAAGTTTTTGCAGGAGGTGCTGTTGAATTTACGAGGTGCTAATTGCTTCAAAGCATTGATTCATGATTTATCGTAATGCGCTCGGAATTAAATGTACTTGCTATAGGAACATTGTGTCTTAAATCAAGTTTCATTTCTGAACATGTGTCTGTTTCAGTAGAGGCAGAGTTAAGAGTGGTAACTAATCTCAAGATACAATCTGGTTTTCCCAGTAACCCATCCTTCACCATTTGTTATAGATTGATGCAAATGCAAGCACTTCTGTGCCTCATTCGGGAAACAAAGTGATGTTCGTTATGAAAGCATGTATCAAGTGTATTCATCCATGGTAGTAGCCTCCCTAATCACTTGTGTCGTAACAAGTTCAGTATCCTCTGAAATATTGTCAAAATACTTTGACCAAAAATAAAATTGCTGATGGGATAATCCATTACATTTCGGGATGTTGTTTCTCTTGTGGTCAGAAACGGCGACGGATTTCAACATTATTTCTGAAATCTGCTCACGAAAAACTGTGAGTGGATAAATTCTTGTGATTCATTTCTTCACTTTCATTCATGGAAATAAGGTACCTTATGTAAATATCAGCATGATACCCACAGGCGACTCTAGTTCTTATTTTTTTACAAAAGCGTCCCAGAGGGTCATCACATGGAGGAACAACGAAGTGTTTTTTATATAATGACATGAGAACAACTTAAAATGGGCATTTCAAAGTACCTGCAGAAAACTTTGCAGTTACTGAAATTTATTGTTAAAATATCCAACTTTACTCACAAACGGGTTTTTTAAATCTACGGTTAAGATTACGTTATGCACTTGTATATAATAAGCTTAATTTCAGTAATTTTCCAATGAAACAAAGAAAGGTATTTTGATTCAGTCAGAATTATCAACACGGGGTGACGCAGGAATTGTATGTTCTTCCTTGCAATTAAATCTCTCACAGTATCAAACTTGATTCATTCAGATGCGCAATATCCGTCATTCGACGTCCTCATCTGTCCAAAAGGCAACAAGGTACTCTAAGGCAAACTTCAAGTCATGTTTAATAAACTAATTCAAGAGTCATGGTCTGTGATTTTTTAACCCACGTCCGATTAATTTATCTCTGCAATTATCCGCTTGCAATTATTTTTCCAGCTAAAGATTACTAAAGATTGCTGGTTCGGTTTCGTTTATTTAACCTTTGTCTCTGCCGCCATTTATATATGAGCTATTTTAACGCCAATAACACATCCAATTTATTTTTTGAATGAAAAAAGAACATTTCATCATGTACAGAATGTCTATAGTTGGATTTTTAGCAACGAATGATGTTAGCTTCGCCGAAAACGGTGTATTTATTCTAAAACATTCGTTTCGTTTCGTACCTATCCGTGTGATTGGAAATTAGGTGATTAGCTATGTCCCTTATCTGAATCCGTAATCGCAATTTCACACGTTGCTCAAATTAGTTTGCTCAAAGTCTATACCCAAAAAATGTGAATGATTTCGGATGCGAGGATACTATGAAGTGTTGATGGAATTTCGTTGCGAGTGATTTTCAAAATATTACCTGGATTAAACGACGTGACATGAAAATAAATGCGCTAGTAACAACACAAAACAAGCTTATTGTTGTACATGCATCATGCAGAGTACTTATGCCATGATTTCTTCTTTGCAATCCATTTATGACGTGATTTCGTCATTCAGATTCACTTTCCATATTGAGTCATTTGACTTCCAAAATGTGCCTTACAAGTTACAACTTTCTATTTTGCGTATAAGATCAGCGCTAAAAGCCAAAGCAGGCAGATTGCCTTGGATGACCATAATTAAAAATACGACCAAGATGGCTTTTTCAAGGAAATTTAACAACAATGACTTTTCATGTCGGTCCGTTTCCAGTATATATTTTTACAATGAGAACAGGTAAAAATATGTACTGAAAATACCTGTATTAATTATGGCGTCATCAACGTGAACGCCAGAAACCATTTCGGCCAAAATACGTTTGAAAAAACAAAAGCCTTTATAATTCATATGAGAATTATAGGGACATGGATGACACTCACAATTCATACAGTTCCTAGCAATTATAAATCTCATCAGATTTGCACTCCTCTGTCGGACCTACGTCATTCTGTACATGTACTTTATCCGCATCTGCTGCAAACATGTACTTAGTATCAGCTTTAATCACAAAAATCCAATTTATTTTAAAACTAAATTTAAAAATAACCCTCTACTCATCTTCTGCACACAGTTAGGTATGCTATTTATTTACATCCAATTAATTATATCCAAAATTGTTAGATACACTGGAATATCTTTAAATGAGGTTTTAACAATGAATGATCCTAGCCCTACAATGTACCATGTATTTATTTTATAACAGGTTTCGCTTCGTATTGTTCTGCATCAATGTTAATTAGTAATTAGTTCTGTCCCTTATCGAAAACCAAAATCCAAAAACTTCACACGAAGTCACTGATTACCTTGTTTAAAGTACGCTGACGTGCAGAATTTCTGACGCAAGGAAACGACCTGTTTATTATTCAAAGCTGTACACGTCTAACAATGGTGGTATCATGATCGTAATAAGCCTGTCTATCTAATTGAGAAAGTGAGTGTCCTTTGTCTGTCTAGACATTATTCCGATAAGTTTGTTCCTGCTTTGGCCATAACAAATATAATTCATCCATTCGGTACCATTATCACAGCCTATGACTCAACGAAACAAAATTAAATTTTCAAATTTTAACCTAATCATATAAAAGCCACAATAGTTTTTTTGTACCTATAACTATATTTATTCACATCCAATTATTATGTATTATCGAAATTGGTAAAACAAATTTATTGGTTATTCATAATGAATGTTACAAGTAGTTCGAAATGACCGTGTATTCTAAAACATGTTTCGTTTCGCACTTTTCAGCATCTCCATTAATAATAATCAATATTCTCAAAGTACAATCTTAATTACATGCTAAATAACCCATTTAAAGCAAGAAAACGTAATACGCTACACGAAAATACAGTCTTAATGCACATGCATGAATAATCAATTGTCTGTGGGCAGCAACAAACAAGGTGGTCGGTAGACTCATACTTACTCACTTCATGCATCATCGGTAACTCTGACATGATCAGATAAAAACTCTGTGTGTCTAATTCATGTATTAAAGCTGCAAACAGGTATTCACGTAAATTTATTAATTGCAAACCATAATTAAGGGGCGCCCCAGAAATTCTCACAGCATCCACGTGCATTCCAATTTTCACACGATGGATTAACTTTTGAAGGTGTGAAGACGGTGTATTTTCTTTCATAAAACGTAACGAGTTATAAGATAAGAAATGTCTAGCCACCGAGTTCAGTATTTCGATAAATATTAATTAGAACTTATCATTTCGTAACAAAAAAGTATAATCTTTATACTACATTATCAAAAATGCTCAAATAAATATGTATGTACTATCAACACCTATCAATTTTCCTCAATCCTCACAGCCATTTCGAACAATTTTTCAAATTCCTTCTCCACATGCCCCGATAATTGGTCCAGTTCCTGTCTAGACAAAACCGCTTTTTCGGCCACAAGATTCACTTGGATTTTGTCGCCAAGGCTCACTGCCATACAGCCCACACCAACAACTCCGGTCAGCAATCCAGCTGCGGAGAAAGCTGAAACTAGCTTCCGCCCGTCCCAGTACACCGGAACGCTGGGACCCGGGAAACTGGACATTCCTGTAGGCATGTACCTGTTTCGTTGAAGCCATTCCGCAGCTACAGTTGGATAACGGCCATAAACGCTGGAGAGAAAGTCCCCAATCCACGGCACTGACGACGTTTTCATCTCCACCATACTTTTGTCCGTCTTACGTAATCGTTCGACCGGACACATTTGTATCCCTATAGGCGCTTCATATGCAACGCCAGCCCTGAAATGAAAATATTCACTTTTTTAGTTATTATTAATTTATGCGTATTCCCAGCGCAGAAATGTAAAAAACATACATGTGATTTATCAATCTGTTGGGGTGATTTGGCTTCGGAATCACGATAGCATAGGTCAAGCTGTCGGGCATTTCCTTCCCTTCACCCATTTTGGTACTCAGAATTTGCCCAAACGCAGCCGCCACAACAGAGTCCAGAACCGCTGCAAAACTCACCCCAAATTTGTTTTTGATCTGCTTGACCTTGTCGACGGGAATAGTAGGACCGCGAACAAATATCTGGAACCAAGATTTCTTGCTATTCTGAATATGAAATCGGGTCTCTGGTTTCATAAATGACCATATTTGCTTTCCTAGTCTGTGATAAAGTACGATGGACGCAGTGAGAGCGCGGGTAATTCTGGCAATTAGATTCACGTTGTTCCGAGTTGATGACCTGACCACATGACCCGCTTCAAGCTTGTGACCAAACAACTGTTCAATCATTAAATGCATAATGGCAAATCCATCTCCCATTCCGTGATGAATTCTGAGTAGGAGAAAAGTCATTTCCTTTTCCTGCAAACGAGAATCCTTGTAGTTTTGGACCATGTGCACTTCCCATGGGCTTCGCCCCGGAGTCCAGCTCTCATTTAAAAGGCTTTCAACAAGCTCCTGCATGAAACTATCTGCCTCCTTTGAACTTGCATGTTCTGCAATTTTATGTACTTTGATGTGATCCGCTAACACAAAATCAGAGTCCTGCTTCCAGAAGAGGAAACCCATCCAGTTTGCAAGGTGCTGCTGAAATTCGGGATATTTCAAATTTCCGTCAACTTCCGAACTGGCTCGAATCCACTTTTCGTCTATGCTGTCGTATAGCTCCTGGTACGTCACGTGACCTTCCAGCACCGCACTTCCTGTCAGGGTATTTCGGGGTGGATGGTTTGTCTCAAGAACGTCAAGGGACAAGCTTAATCCGAGCCCGGGACTCGCTGGTTTTCTCAGGTCGGTGGGCCCGAAATATGGAGCACAGACACTTGTGATGAGCCATCGATAAACTAAAACTGGTAAACTTAAGATTATGGTTATTGCGAAGCAAAAGGAAACTATCACCCCAAACGCCACAAACAAGAAGTATTTAATTGATGTTGCTATCCAGTTCAAATTTACAAATATTGTTTTTTCTAGATACGCGTCAGAATTAATTACGGTACCCATAGTTCAATAGGCAAAATTTGTGAATGTGTAATGTAAATGGTTAAAACAAATTTTGGGGATGCAAGAAAAATATTTACTAATTGGCATCAAGGTGATTAGAAGAACTAAAGTGAGCGTGTTTGTTTCATGATTTTCACTGGATGTGTGTAGCTTGTGCAATTGAAGCTTTCAGATTCGCTGAGCGCATCAGAAACACGTTATTAGGCTAACACTAACAACCAGCTATCGTGGGAAAATTTATTTCATGGCGTAATGCAGAATGCTCAGGGCTCAGGAGTTACTTGTACTAAGTTTGGACAGTGCAAATTACAATGTAGTTCGTTATATTATTGATTACATTACAACCTTTAACAAGAAGAAACCGCATACATTTTTGTTTGCGTAGCACTAATGAATAACGATTCGTTTGTAAGAATTACTGAAAATGTCTACTTCAAAATGTCTTGAATGAATTCATAATTATTCATGCATCCGAATGTCTCTGTCATTACATCTCCGAGTATTGTTTGCTGTTGTTGCTGCAACAATTTGCTGAATGAAATTCAGACATGATCAAAGTGGATATTATTTGCAATTGTACATACCTACATGTATTCATCCTGAAATTTTCCAGCTTACCTTCCAGGAGCGCAGGACTTGTCTGTAAATATCACCATGGTACCCACAATTGTCTTTAGTGCTGTAATTAATTTTTAATTTAAAAACCTCCCAAGATCATCGTCACAATGAAATGGAACTACGAAACGTTATTTTTTTATTTTGGAGTTGTCATGTTTTTCGTATCATTTCATTATAAGGGGATGATAACAAGTTCAATAAAGTACTTAAAAGTACCTGAAATAAAAATAGCAGATGTTAAAAATATATGCTAAAAATATCCAAACTCTTCTGACAAACGCATAGGGTTTTTAATCTATGCTTATCATATGATCCGAGTTAGAAATTGAATTATAATGTTGTGCGTCATACGCGTGCAGACACCAAGTGAAATTTCAATGAATTTCCAATGAAACAAAGAAGTGTATGAAAGTGTATCTAAAGATAGCATAAGGGAAATGTAATAAGCTATACACAATTTCCGACCACTATAGCTACTTTATGTAATGTTTTTGCAGACACTTTTAATCTCCCTGGGATAATTATGATTAGTTTTGTCTGGTCAGGTACATGAAATATGTATTCTAAATTAGAAACTATAACCTTCCAGTGGTTTTTTCACATTTGTAGACATATTGTTTATCCACATCCAATTAATTGTATCCAAATGCTATTGAAACTGTAATATTAATATTTGAATGGTTAACAATGAATGACGTTAGCTTCATCGGTCAGTGTATTTATTTGAGAACATGTTTCGTTTCACACCAATTTTCCCAATCGCTGGAAATTGGGAAATAGCGATGTTCGTAACCTCAAACCGTACTAAAATTTCACATGAAGCCAATGATTCCATTGATCGAGCTATGCTGACATATGAAGGATTTCGGAAACAAGGAAACGGTCAGTTTATTTCTACCAACTCATTATTATACAGATTGAGTATCTTTTGTCTGTCTAGACAATAATTGAGATAAGTACTGCCTCTTTGTTCATTAATAAATAATATATCAGGCTGATCGGTTCAATATCGAATATGATAATGATAGGTCGTACTTGCAACCATTATTCGTATTAACCAAGAAGCCGTGATATTTGGATTTGGATCCAACGAATGGAATATTTTTCGTGGATAAAGGACACAACTTTATTCATTTTCTGGTCATTACATTTATCGTCATCAAATGGCATTACATGAAAAGTGCGTCATTCAGTACCTGAGTTATGGCTTTTCATTTTTCAAATTGTAAAACATCCTCGTTGTATCTAGAATGAGATTATAAATTTTGTGCATCAGACATTTTTATCAGTGTCTGGAAGGTGTATTCACATCCAATTATAAAATATGTTCGAAAGTTGGATGTGTTTTATTTAGTTTTTCTTAATGAATGCTACAGGTACTTTCAAAAAAGCGTCTACTCCAAACAAGTATCATTTCCCACTTTTCAGCATCGCTGTGAATAAATAATTGGATATCTCCAATCTCAAAGCGTAATCTTAATTACAGTCAAAACACCTATTTATTCAGACATTGCAACATGCTACACATAAAACAAAGTCGAAATATGTATTTAAAAAACCCAATTCCGCTGGTATTGTGGCAACAACCAATATTGGTTCAACCATGTTCAATTTAAATAATAATATGTTTAATTTTGATTTAATTTTAAAGACGGAAACTAGTGTTTTCATAAAATTACAATTTACAAAAATTATAATCTAGTGTCGCTTTTGTTTCTGGCGTAACAAATGACGGTGGAAGGGGCAGAAAGTATATGACACTCAAATTTATTCATGAATGCGGACTGCAGAAATTCCCACAGCAATATCCACGTGCAGTCCAGTTTTCACATAATGCATTAAAAATTTTACACGTGTGAAGACAACTTGTTTGCGGTAATAAAACGTAACGAGCTACAAGACAATAAATGTTTCTCCGCCTTTTAATGTATTTCGCTTCATCATTAAAAATTTAGTACATAAATATAACATCATTCCTTAACCTAAAGCTATAATATATTAAACACATTACTCAAAATACCCTGCTGAAAATTAATATGTACTTTGCAAAAAAATGAATGCGCGTTTCACATTGTCACTTCGTCCCTGTCGAGATTCCGTTAAGGCGCTCCACAATTTGTTGAGGACGATTATGACATGATCACATTATCCACTTCTAAAGCTTGTCCCCAAACAACTGCTCAATCATCAGTTGCATATTGAACAATCCATCCCCAATCCCATGATGAATTCGTAACAATAGGAACGTTAGATTATTTTCCTGTTTGCAGGAATCCTTATAATCGTGTATGAGATGCATTTCCCACGGGCTTCTCCCCGGAGTCCAGCCCTCATTTAAGAGGCTTTCAATAAGCTCCTGTGTAAATCTCTCTGCCTCCTTGTCACTGGCCTCCGCCCCAATTTGGTGCACTTTAATATGGTCCGCGAGACGGAAATCCGTGTCCTGCTCCCAGAACGGCAAGCCCATCCAGTTTTCCACGTGCTGCTGGAATTGAGGATATATCAAGTTTCCGTCAATTTCTGACCGAGCACGGATCCACTTGTCATTTAGTCTGTCGTAAAGCTCCTGGTACTGTACGTGACCTTGCAATACCACACTGGCTGTCAAAGGTTTTCTGGGTGAGTGGTCCATTTCATGGAAGCAATGAGACGGGCCTAAACCGAATCCCGGACTAATGGCTTGCGGAAGGTCGGTGCGCTCGAAATAAGGAGTACGAATATTTATAGTGAGCCATCGATATATGGCAACTGGTAAACTTGGAATAATTGCTGCAGCAGAGCAGAGTGAAAGTATCCCTCCGAGCACAAGTAACAAGTAGTTAAGTGACGGCTCTGTTCGATATAGATTGGCCATTACCGTTTTCTCTAGGTATGCGTCTGAATTAATGTAGGAGTCCATATTTCATTACAGTCACCTCCTTACTAAAGTCAGTATAAGACCAAATATTTTAAACCATTGGATCTCACACACTGGTTGCTAAGTAGCAGCAGAGTAATTTTTAGCAACTAAATGGGTTTTGGTTCATGTCAGGTTTGCATGCTATAGTTCAGGTATGCAAACTGATTGAGAGGAGTAGCAAGTCGTTACCAGGTACATATATTAGCTACATGTACAGTGGGAGTAAATCATTTGGTGTAGAGTATTTGAGCATGCGGCTAGGCTATATGTACATTCTGGGTTCAATAATACATGTGTTGTTCTGGAGAAGTTTTCCTTGAAATTCATAATACCTCAAAAATAGATATTTAGAATTATTGGGGGTTTTGTATTTCAAATTGTTAATAGAAAAATATTACTTTCAGCATGACACCATGACTGTATTTTGAGGTATTTACACATCATGAGAATTCGTAAGCGGTGTACGACTCTCAGTACGTGAACGAAAATTTGTACTTCCTTGCAATTTAATTCCACGTTATCAGTTTATAATTACATTTGCTCACCCTGCGTCACTAGACATCAACTTGTACCTTCATGTCTGGAAATAAAGATTATCTTAACGCCCAGTAGATACAAATACAAATGGTATTTTCCAATTAAGCATGTACCTATCATCCAGTTCGAAAAAATCTAATCTGCAAATTGGCTTCCCGTCTGCTGCTTTTATTCTCATTCGGTAAATCGGGATGATCGCATAAGAAGCTGATGATGCCAGCATTGCGATAATGAACTGTGTATAACCAACATGATAGGCATGTATATTTTTTAACAAGTCTCATTTCGTATATTTCAGAGTTCCATGAAAATAAATAATTAGATATAAGAATACAGACAGATTAATATAAAAATGTAATAAGCTATACACACTCACTAATGTTGTTGACATGCAAATAGAACCTTGTAAATACATATATTTGCAAATTATATTGCGGAGAATAACGATTATTCTTTAAAAATAACTTGTATGTATGGCAACGTATTCTGGAATCTATCGCAAATCTCCACGTGCAATCAAGTTTTCTCACGGTCCAAGCAGGTCATTAGGTACGAAAATGTAACTTGTTGTTGAGCATCAAAACGAATCTGGCTATATTTCAACGTTTAATTACAGATGTAACTGATTGCGCACTACATTTCCCAAATAACTATATTAAAATAAATACATAAATACATATATATTGTATTACACCAAACATTTTCTAAATTCCCTCATGCCGAATTTGTGTGCTCAGTCTGAGACATTTTCTTTCTTTCTCCCCTCTCTACAGCAACTGCTGCTGCATTGAACCGAATTCATGTTCATTTTTTAAAGCAGAAATTTGTTGCTATTTGTCCAGGTTTGAATCAAGATTCGTGATTCTGGTTTCAAATCTAATCAGAAAATTTGTTGCAAATCCTTTCCGTCTTTTCATCTCAGTATAAAGTATCGGTTGTCTGATCGCCCATGCCTCATTCCGTATCTCCATTCTCACCTTCAACTGACATAGTCAATTTGGTGAATGAACAAAGCAGAATCCGTTGAATTTGAAGCATCCGAGTACCCAAAATAATTTTAGCATTATAATTAATTTCTTTTCAGCACATATAATTGTACCAAGTATGTATTATTTTGAATGTAGAAAAACATAACCGAAAGATTATTCAAGTGTATGTTTATCATGCTCCTTGTCGGTTCATTTTCCGCAGGTACATTTGGAAATTATATGATTAGCGACTCTAATATCCAGATATGATATAAGTTTCCCACGACCTTATCGCATGAGAAGATCCACGTGCCCTTAGCAATTAAATTCCATTATGCAAAACCAACGTGTTTGAATTTAGATAGTGCACCAGAATGTAAGAAGCTCCACAAATAATATTAACACCAAATATCTTTTCAGATTAATTCGCATGAAAGTTGGCACTCACCTTTTGATCACATACGAAATCTTGTGGTGCTGGGTCAGTTCCCTTGTCATTGCTTTTCCGGCCGTTGTGATGCGAATAGAACTTGTGCGCTTGCCATTTTAAATGAAACAGGTTGTTGTTTCGCATCTTAAAAATTTCGGTTATATTTATATGGCAATATTATGATATAAATTATCCGTATATTTATTTTGACAGAAAGACACGTTATTTTATTTAGAAAATCTGTTATTTTGGAGGATTAGCGGCTAGAGTTAGTGTTAGAATAATAATCATCCTCTTGTTCGTCATGCAAGTCAATGGATATGCTCAGATATATTTCCAGGCGGACGACACTCAAAACTTCATGTAAGTTTATGTCCCATTACATTCGGATTCCCAAATGTATTTGTGAAACATGCGTCACTCCATATCTTCAATCTCACCTTGATATGGCAAATAGTAACGGCGCAAATGTACACAGCAATGTTAATTTTAAATTTCAACGTTTCCTTGTACCCACAACCATTTTAACATGGAAATGGTAATGCTCTGATTCGAGTCCCCAGCAAAATGGATTGAATTGTTAATATTGGATTAGGTGCTCATAATTAGATTACTGTCTTTAAAACATGTTTCCTTTGGCTCCTTGTTTCCGTATACGTGCAAATTACATGACTAACTGTCACTAATCTCAAGATATAATCAAATCATCCCAGTCATTGAGTCATATATCCTTCGCGTAGATCCAATTGAGCCCAAACCGTAATTTGGATCAGGCGATCGAAAGTCATTTTGCACAAAAGTAGTAACTTTGTTTGCAGAAAAATTTTCCGACTGATACAAATCCAATTACCAAAAATGTGTCATTCCCAATCTCCATTCTCATTTTCATTAATGACTAGTCAGCACATTATAAATCGCAGCAAAATAGTGTTTTATTCTCTTTGTGCCTCAGAATGACGTGCACAGAATTTCTCAATGGGTTTAAGCATATCAGCATTTAAATATACTTTTTTAGCTGATTTATTCTCATCTAATTAATATTCTAATTCAACAAGCTGGAATATGTTTACATTAAATTTGGAGCAATGAATGAGTAACGTCTTTCAAAGGAGAGGGTATTTCGTTTCAGCACCCATTTTTCGTTATGGAAATGGTAAAAACCAACGGTGCCTACGGTTGGCAAGTAATCTGATTTTCCCATGACGGGTTCCATCGCCTTGTTTAGTCAAGTCTTTAAAGCGTTCCATTATGAGAATATAATCTACAATTGACGTACGCAACAAACCTACATTTGTGCCAATGCTAACATCATACAATTACACCACACACTGTTCATAGATTGTCCCTGTACTCTGATTGAATTATGATTACACTTTTAGTCGGTTATTTATTTGCTTGAACTCGAAATTATTGCTGCTGGGTCAGTTCACTAGTAGTTGTATCACTGGCTGGTGTGTGTTTCACGGAAAATTTCCGTTTCATTATAATTTTTATTTGGGAAAACTGTTGGTTTTATTTCAAAAGATCGTCGTTACTTAAGTATTTAGTTTCTGGAGGAAAATATGAGTGGTATGTAGGGACGACCGGAATTTTACACTTTAATCAAAATATAATTTCAAACTAAAAAGTGAGTAAAACATTTCCTTTTTTACAGGAAACCGGAACTTTGCGTGGGTGGTGGTGGTTCCCAATGGCGACTCTGTGGAAAGTGCTATCCTTTCGGCGAAAATGCTGCGAAAGCACGAAACGGCAGCAAGTGTTGTGGCGCTTGTCTCTGATTGTGTTGACAAGGAAAAGTTGTAAGTTTTCGGCCACGAAATATATCGATAAATGTACAAACATATGAGTTTATAATTTCATTTTGCAAATAGGTGCAGACTGGACGACGCATTTAATTTCCTTGTTATCCGCGACACAAAACTCTTGCTGAGCGAGAATAATACATCGGAGTCCGTGAAAACGGAAGACTTGTTAATGGCGTCAGCACTGACATTGACCCTATTTGCGAGAATTATAGTTTTGGCACCGGGCGTAGTGCCTCTGAGGCAGTTGGACCAACTTTTTGATGATACCGACGGAATGCCAGATGGAAGCTGTGTGCTGGTCTCGAAGGATTCCGATTGGAAAGTTGTCCAGGTGGAACCTACTGGGCTCAAGTATACAAGTGTGAAAAAACAGGCTGTGGGTCGGAGTCGGAAGGAATTTCTAAGCCTTTATTTGGAAGCGGACAAACCGGAAAGCGGCGTACTGATCTGTGATGGCAAAGATGTGTGCTGCTTGGCCGACCTTGAGACAAATGCCGCGTACGGGATGGTTCAACTGGACCAGGTCACAGCGACTCAGATGGAAATGGAAATGGAGAAACTCGACCGGAGGCATTTGGGGGAATCTGCATCATTCAAAACGGAAGAGAATACATCGGATTGGGTAGCTATTGTGGGAATGGCTTGCAGATTTCCTCAAGCAAATTCCTTGGAGGAATACTGGGATGTCCTTGAGAACGGCCGCAATACCTGCAGCACACCGCCAAATCATAGAATGTCGCTAGTGGACATGGATCCGGATATCAAGGCAAACTTTTTGAAATGCCCTATTGACCAGTTTGATGCGGCGTTTTTCGGAATCAGCCCCAGTGAGGCGGGCTTCACGGATCCGCAAGCCAGATTGCTGCTAGAGGTGAGCTGGGAGGCTTTCGAGGAAGCCGGGATAAACCCGGAAGTTTTGAAGGGCTCACGAACCGGAATATTTTACGGAAGCTGGCTTCAAGAATACAAGGAAGCGCTAAATGACAACGCGATACTATCGCCAAATCAGGACTACTTGAGAAAGTACCTCGGAAATGCATTTGGGAGCACTGCAGCAAAGCTCTCCTATTTTTACGGCTTCACCGGACCAAACGTTTCCACAGAGAGCGGATGTTCCTCCTCCATGGTCGCCGTGGACATGGCCTTGAAGAGTCTTCAGCGGCGGGAGTGTCCTGTGGCACTGGCCTGCGGCGCCAATCTAATTCTTTACATGACTCGCCAGCAAAAGGTGTGGGCGGTGGACGGGAGATCAAAGACATTTGACGCGGCCGCGAACGGCTACGCCAGGGCGGAAGGGGTCGCAGTGCTTGTTTTGAAGCGCTACTCGGATGCCATTCGGGATGGGGACCACATTCACGGGATCATCCGGGGATCCGCGTCTAGTCAGGAGGGACTCAGCAAAAGCTTTGGGGCGCCCACTGTCGAAAGCGAGTGCAGCTCCATGCGGGGTGCGTTGAGGGCGGCGAGGGTGGATCCGAGTCAGGTGGACTATTTGGAGGCTCATGCAACGGGAACTGCGGTGGGGGATCCGATAGAGGCTGCGGCCATTGTGAAGGCGTATTCGGGGAAAAGGAGATCCGAGCCGCTTTGGATAGGATCGGGGAAGACCAACATGGGGCATTCTGAATCATGCTCGGGAATGGCTGGGATCATCAAAGTCGTCTTGGCAATGCAACATGAAACCATTCCGAGGCATATCAATTTTACCAGTTTGAATCCCCAAGTCAATTTCAGCGCCATTCCGGGGCAAATTCCTCTCAATTCAGTGCCATGGCCTAGGAGACCAAACCGTCCTAGGATTGCCGGGGTGAGCAGCTTTGGAATTACCGGAACGGACGTCCACGTCATTATTCAGGAGACGCCAGAAGAACATGTCGCTAAAAAGAAGACGCCATTGCTGGAGAAGGGATGGGATTACATGTTAACATTATCAGCAAAGTCAGAGTTGGCACTTGACCAGGTCACGAGTCGCTTCCGGGATCATCTAGAAGCCACCTCTGACTCCATCCAAGATATCACCTTCACCGCCAACACATGCCGCACTCATCATCCATTCAGAAAATGCGTCGTGGGCCGAAACAAAGACGAAATGATATCCAAGCTCCAATCTGGTGACGTCATATGCTATCCAAGAAAGTCTGGGAAACTCCAGCCGGACCAGAAAATCTGCTTTACATTTCCGGGCAAGTTTGGAGATATGGACGCCACGCCTATTAGAAATCTATACGACTCGCTGCCATACTTCAAGAGCACGATGGATGAGTGCGATGACGCCTTCATGCGGGTCACAGGTCAAAATCGGTCCCTAGTTGCGCTCCTTTTCCAGCCACTGGCCGAATACTCGGGAACGAGTAACATTGACTGGTACGCCCTCATCCCAACTTGTCAGTACTCTCTCGCCAAGCTGTGGATGCACTGGGGCGTTCAGCCAGACGCCATTTTGGGACACTGCTTTGGGGAGCTGACCGCATATCTTGTCACAGGTTGCCTGGAACTTGACGAATTTTACAAAATGATCAACATCATCCCGCATTTTGTGCAATGTCAGCAACAAGCACCGGCATTGACCATGGCCATTAACGCGAGTTCAGATGTCGTCGAGGCAATGATCACTGCATTCTTAAGCGGTCATAAACCAATTTCCGGAAACAATGCGTGGATTGACGTGGCAAGCGTCAACTCCAGCGATCAAACTGTTGTCGCCGGCGGCATGGAGACTATCCCATTCTTCAGAAACTTTTGCAAGGAGAAAGGGATACGATGTAAGATCATTCCAATGGACTTTTGCGTCCATTCAAGGGCAGTGGAGCCAGCCTCCAAAATAGCGATGGAGATATTCGACAAATTAAACTTCAAGCCTGTCTCCATTCCGTACATTTCCAGCGCCACAGGTAAACTCGTGGGACCAGGGGAGCTGGGTGGTCGGCATTTGTGGAAGGTTCTTCGAGACTGTGTCAACTTTTCGCAAGCTTGCCAAACACTTCAGGAGCAGGATTTAGGGGATATCTTCCTGGAAATGGGTTTCGACTGCTCTCTCACGAAATTCACTCAAGAAAACTTGGCCGGAGCCAAGGACGACGCGGTTTGCCTTTCAACCTTTTCTAAACGAGGCGCAGGTGGAATCGACAACGCGCTCGGTGCGGTCTACACTCTTGGCGTTAATATCAAATGGGACAATTATTACAATGGGAGGGTTTTGGGATCCAGGGTCAAGCTTCCCCACTATCCATTTCAGAGAAAGTCGTTTTGGTTTGAGCGGAAGTTACGGAGTTTGGGACAAGTGGAGCGACCACCTCTTAAAACTGTCCATCCCTTCTTGGGAGTCCGTATGGATAGCCCCGGGGGGATGGACAAGTTTGTGATTTTCCAAAATGACGCATTTTCATTGATGCTTGAAGAGAAGGAGTGCAAGTTTATTGGAGATCACGTCATAGGATCCAAGGTGATATTCCCAGGCGCTGCCTTTCTAGAAATGATTTTATCGGCGTGGGAAATTGCGAATGCAGAGTCACACGGAGGGATTTCATTGAAAAACTTTAAAATACAAGCGCCGCTTCTTGTGGATCCCAACGCGCCGAGAAAGGTACAATGTGTGGTTAACAAGGAGTCCCGAACTGTTTCCGTGTACGCGGCCACTGGCGGATCTGGCGAAGGAGGACGTCGATGGAGACCGCATGCGTGGGCGGAAATTCTTGAGAAGGAGGAGATCCCAGCTGAAGGGGACATGATGGCCAATTTTGGAGGAAACTTGATGAATTATGACGGAGCTGGAGGGTCTGCTGAGAAATTCTACTCTGCTGCCACGGCAGTTGGATTAAATTTTGGGGAAGAATTTAGGACCCTGAAATGCATACATGGAAACGGTGACGACGTTTGGATAGAAGTTGGAACACAATTAACTGCCAAGTGTGGGGGAACCCAAGACTTTTTGTGTCATCCCGTTTTGATTGATGCGATGATCCAGGCGTTCATGTGTCACAAGAAGCCTGACCTAAACCGCCTCCACGTTCCGGTTCAATGCGGCAAGTTTACATTGTTGGCACAGAAACCTTCATCGGGCGAATGGGTCCAGGATGACCAATGTAAATACTATGTCCATTGCAAAAACAAGTCGCCCATAGTCTCGCTGATGGATCAAAATGGACATTTGGTTGCGGTTATGGAGAGTCCCGAGTTGGTGGCAACGTCGCTAGAATCTGTACTAGGTTCTGCGGAATGGCCAGAAGACAACGTGAATGGCGAAGACGGGAAGGGTCAAAAGCCTGTGAATATTTATGATGTGACATGGCAGCAAAGTCAATTTTATCAACCTGCCAATAATTCCGGCAAGGAATTATGTTCAAAAAGTGGCAGCGTGGAAATGTCCTCAAACTTGTCTGAAATTGCCAAGAGTTTGGAGCCCTTCAATAGATTCCATGGCGAAGATGCGGAACTGGAGCATGCTTTGAATAGACTATGTTACCTTTACGTGATCAAGGCATTGTTTGAGCTAGGCTGGACACCGGAAGTGGAGCTTGCTGAAGCGGTCAATAGGGATTGGGGCGTTATTCCGGGACTGGTCCCGGCACTAAAGCACTATTTGTCGTACTTGAGGGCGGAGCCGTTCGATAAAAAATCTGGATTACCGAAAGTGGAATTGGAGATTTTGGAGATATTGGGGCTCTCTGTTGTTAAGGGATATGGCGCCATGAAAACGATTCATGAATGCGGCTCCAATCTAGCGGGGATCCTGAAAGGTGCAGTGAGTCCCCACAAGATCCTGTTTGGCGAATCAAGTCTGGCGGACCACTTTTACCAAACGTCCCGTTTCTTCACTTGTATTGTTCACTTGGAGACCGTTTTCAAGCAGCTTGTATCTATGGGGGATAAGGACAGGGTCTTTAGGATTTTGGAGGTGGGCGCCGGAACTGGGACGTTCCCTAAGAAAATGGTTCCGGTGCTGAAGCAATTGGGAATACGATATGAGTACCACTTTACCGACATTTCCCCCACATTGGTGTCCAAGGCACACAACGTGTTTTCTGAGGAGGATCGCAAGCACTTTGTTTTCAAAACTTTGAATCTCGAGGTGGATCCATTGAGCCAGGGATTTCCGCCAGGATATTTTGACCTTGTCATTGCGCTTGATGTTCTACACGCGACCAGGGATTTAAACAAGACGCTGGCACATATATCTCAGGTGACGAATGTGGGAGGGCGGATATTTTTGGTGGAGACGGAGAAGCCGGTAAGGGAGGTGGACATTTGCTTCGGGATTTTGGAG
Source organism: Sinella curviseta (assembly GCA_004115045.4). NCBI lineage: Eukaryota > Metazoa > Arthropoda > Collembola > Entomobryomorpha > Entomobryidae > Sinella > Sinella curviseta. The sequence continues at coordinate 16,566,984 of CM023203.3, forward strand.
GGATACTGGCTCTTTGAGGATGGGATCCGCAGTGGTCACTGTACGGTGGACAGTTCGACATGGCTGAACATTTTTGCGGCGCATGGCTTTGCTGGGGATCCTTGCAGCATGCTTCTTTGCGAGGACCAAGTGTCCGTAGTACTTGCCAAGAAAACGGAAGCAAGGCAGTTGGCATTGGAGGGGCGATCCAAAGCGGAAATGAAAAATTGGATAATATTTCATTTCGGGGAGAAAGAACAAGTAGCCTATTTGAAAGATGAGATGGAGGCAAGCGCTTGTCGGAATGTGTCTTACGTGGAGTTAGGCGTGACTGGGAATGAATTGGAGGAACTGATCAGGAGTACATTTGGCGGCGTAGTGGGCAATTTGGAGGGAATCGTAGTTTGGGTCGGTGGGCCGAGTGAAAGTAATGAAATGAATTCCAGAAACATCCTGGAACCGTTGATGTATATTTCGCAAATTTTGCTTCAGGCAAAAACGAAAGTATTTCCAAGATTATGTCTAGTTTCTGAGGGATGCTGGAAGATATCCGAGCAGGACGCTGTAAGTGTGCAGGCTCCTGTCATGGGAGCGGGATGGGGCTTCATGAGAAATGTAAAAAGCGAGTTGAGTGGAATTCTATCCAAATGCATTGACTTGGAACGTGGAAGCGGGGCCCAGGAAATTGTTTCGCAGGTTACCCCAGAGTTGTGGATGGACGATAAGGAGAACGAGGTGGTGTACAGGCAAGGGGTCCGACACGTCAGACGGCTAACGGAGCAGAAAGATGACCACAGAAGGGAACTAAGAATTCCAGAGGACGGGAAGTATAAAATTGAACTTCCTAGCTCCAAGGTCATCAGCGACATAAAATTCGTCGGCATGGAAAATGACGGCGATAATGGCTGTTTGGAGAAAGGCAAAGTGAAAGTAGAGGTACGCTCTGTATCCCTAAATTTTAAAGATGTCCTCGCGGTGATGAAGCCAAGCAGGGATTTTGAGGAGATCACGTCAATTGGTCTGGACTTTTCTGGGGTGGTCACTGAGGTGGGGGCGGATGTTGCGAGATGGAAGCTGGGTGACGCGGTTTTTGGCTGTGGATGGGAATCGGGTTCCATGAGAAGTAGCGTGATTACTGACGAAATCAGCTTGGCCGCTATGCCTGCCCGAATGGCATTTGCGGAAGCTGCCACACTTCCGGCGGTATTTCTTACCGCTTGGTACTGCATGGTGGAGGTGGCTAAATTGGAGACGGGGCAAACGGTCCTGGTTCACGCTTGTTCCGGTGGCGTCGGTCTCGCTGCCATTCAAATAGCAAAGCTTTTAGGAGTCCGGGTTATCGGTACGGCAGGAAGTGAGAAAAAACGAAGCTTTTTGAGGGCTCATGGAGTGGAATACGTGTTCAGCTCGAGGACGCTTGATTTTAAACAGGAAGTCAAAAAGGTTACGGTAGGTCACGGAGTGGACATGATACTGAACTGCCTGACCGGTCCGGGCTTCAAGGAGGCGAGCCTAGAGATTTGTCGGGATGGGGGCCACTTTGTGGAAATCAGCAAGCTGGACATTTGGACAGTGGACCAAGTAAGAGCACAAAGGCCACTGGTGAAATACGACATTGTTGACGTGTCACAGTTACCGATGAACGAGGTTGCCAAGGTTATCGACAAGATGGACCACTTGCTGGAGACTGGAAATTTAAAACCCATTCCACACGTGACGTTTCCGGCTTCTCAGCTTGTTGATGCGCTTACGTATCTGCAAAAGGCGAAGCAGATTGGCAAGGTGATTGTCAACATGCCCCAAATTGTTGAAAGCGAGCGTAGGGAACTCATTTTCAATGACAGGAGTACTTATTTGATCACCGGGGGAAAGGGCGCTATTGGTTTCGCTGTTTGTAAATGGATGATAAGACAAGGCGCCAAGTATGTTGTGCTCGTGGGGCGCGGTGAGCCAAGCGACAAGGTCAAACAGGAAATTGGCCGCCTTGAGAAAGATTCTTGTGCGGTGGTCATTTGCAAGCAACTGGACATTTCGAAATACGACCAATGTACGAAATTAATTTCGGAAATTTCCGAAGATTCTAAGCTGCCGCCTCTAAGGGGCATTCAGCACTGCGCCGGTGTCCTTTCCGATAAGCTAATCGCTAACCAGGACTGGGATAACTTTGAGTACGTGTTCAAACCGAAGGCGGACGGGATCTGGAATCTTCATCGGTGCACATTGTCAACGCCACTGGAACATTTTGTCATGTATTCCAGCGCGGCATCAACTCTTGGACACTTGGGCCAGTCGAATTACGTGGCAGCAAATGCATTCCTGGACCACTTGGCACAGTACCGCCATTACATGAATCTTCACGCGCTTTCCATAAACTGGGGTAAATGGAACGTGGGTCTGGCCAGTAATCTCACGCTGGACTGGATTCCCGACTTTTCGTTGGACGAAGGTGTGGGAACACTGGACGGGTTAATGAGACGTAACCCGGGTAGTAGCCAAAGCTGCGTCGTTGCTGGAAACTTTAATTTCACGCTAGGTCTCAAGCACATGCCATATTACAGGAATACATTTTTGGAAACTGTGGCGACACAGGAAAATGTGGGCCTGAATCAGACTGGTCAAAAGGGTGACAAGTCAAATGGACAGGCGAAGGAAATATCCTTGGCGAATAACTATGGATCTTTGGAGGATTTGGATGCCAAGCTAAATCTGGTGCGGGAATACGTACTGGGAATTTTATGCGAAACGTTGGGCACAAACGAATCCGAAATTCTGGCGGACGCGCAGTTCTCGGATATGGGCATGGACTCACTCATGAGCATAGAGTTTACGAATAAAATTCAGTCCGGAATGGAGTCCAGCTCGGGGAGTGGAGATGGGATATCTAGTGGTAGTAAGGGGGAGATATTTATCGATTTGGAGGAGAACGGAACATTAAATAAGTTAACAAAGCTCGTATATTCCGTTCTTGAGGGTGCTGCCTAAGTAACGACGACACTATTTCTAACGCCCCGGCTTAGTTAACAAACCTGTGTTTTAATTTGTAAGGATTTTGTTTTTGAAATACAAGGTGAAATGGTGTGGATGGATATACTGAGATAACGAAATATTTAGTCAATGCGTTATGCTCTGTAAATAAATAATTTATAAATATTTTATAATTTCTCAACAATAAAAAAACTGGACTATTATTAATTATTATACATTACATCAATTATCTTATTATGGCGCATGTTATCTGATTCATCTTCCTTTAGAAACTGGGATTTCACCAAAACGTGCCGATATCCGGCCGCATTATGGCGTAAAAAAAGCTGCTGCAAGTCAAGTGAAAAGGGAAGAAATGAGAAAGGCAAAAATGCATCTAATCTTGAGCGGCTCAGCTGCTCTGCCTCTCGTCCCATTCGTCTTGTTTACTCGCTCGCAGCTTTGTTTACATTTTTTCTAAATAATCTGCCGTACAAATTTAATTGTCAGCAATATTTAAATATGTTAACAGTTCATATCATTTAATTGCATTGGATACAGTTAATTTTTTTCGGAACTGCTGCATGGCCAGTTTAGCCAGTTAAAAGAATGAAAGAGGATACCCGATCCACCGTGCCCGTGTCAAAGTTACCGGAGGAGAGTGAGGATGGGAGCTTATCAGTTACTTATCAGTGCCTTTTCTGTTGGAGCCCGTGTTCGGAAGATTGCGGGAAGGAGGTGGGTGGTTATCCGGAAGTTGCTGGTGCGGAGGGATGTGTTCAGATGAGAAAGCAGTTGAGTCACTGGTTATTCTGAGGTGGCTGCTGGATGTTCCCAGGATCTGGTGCGAGGAGAGGATGACTGATTCAGTAAAGGACCGTGGCACTGATAAGCTCAGTACAGATGATAATGGGGATAATGTGGGAGGTGGTAGTGGCGTTGGTCCGGATAAATGGTTTCGAGTGTGTGGGGGCTGTCTTTCCGGTTTGGTGACGGAGGCTTGGAGAGTTCACGAGCAGATTTTGAAGCTGGAGGGGAGGATGAGGGAGATCAAGGAGGAGGCGAGGAGGAGGATTAAGGAGAACATTGGAAGTGGACGGAGGGGGCCTTCATGCGAGCGGGTTGCTATGGAGATACGGAGACTGGTGGTTCCTGGTATTATTTGTGAAACTGTTTAATTACATAACTAGCAACACTTTAATGTTTTTGGTTATATTTCAGTTTTAATTGCTTTAATGGTTTTGATTGCAGAGATGGATGAAGTACTCGAGAACCTTGACCAGGAGAGGAATCAAGATAGTCAGCATGACGCCAAGGAGGAACTCCCAGATTTGAGTCCTCTGGAAGACTTTGACTTGAAGTTGGATGATGACAATGACGACCCCAATGATGACAACTGGATGCCAAGTGATGAGGATACAAAATTCTCCGTCCTGAAAGTTGACCCCGAAACCGTCGACAACGACGATGATAAGCCAACCAGCAGTGTTCCAGATCCAAAAGTGAAGCCCGTGCGAGTTCGAGGGAAGGACAAGAAGAAACGTATGAGGAAGACGGTTGTGAAAGGACTTATGGGGAACCTTCTCTAAAAAAGGATAAGCCCTTACCACCACCCAAACGCATCCGAATCCACTGATAATCCAAATGAGGAGAATCAGGATCCTCCTCCTCCTAAACCCAAATATCCACCACGAGGAAAAGATAAGCAGAAGCGAAAGTCAAAACCGCGGATAAGAAAGGACCGCCCTAAAAGGATCGTGTATCCATGCAAACGTTGCTGCTGCGTTCCATTCGCCACCGCCGAGGAGTTGGAATCTCATCAAAACCTGCACGAGGAACGGAGCAAGCTAAAGGAGCTTATCGACAAACAAGGCCCTGCCCGAGAGAAGCTGGACTGCGACCAGTGCACGTTTCCGGCCCGCGACTCCGTGGAGCTGACGTACCACATGCGCACCCGCCACAGCGCCTCCATGTCCTGGTGGGACAAGAAAATGTATCCCTGTCCACTCTGCCCCAAGAATATGGAGTGGTCGGATATGGAGATCCATCTGAAACGCCGACACGGGTCACCCGAGGAGGAAGCCGAGGTCACCTCGTACAAGAACCGCTATCTTAAATGCGACCAGTGCGACTTTCTGGGCTCCCGCCCCATCCACCTCACAAACCACACCAGACGCCACCATAGAGAGAAACTGAAGAATGAGGCGGAGACTAAACCCCTAAGGGAGGACGACCTGCGACCCTGCAAAGAGTGCGGCGTCATTTGCGCCTCCGACAAGGAGCTCCGGAGCCACATGTCCTATGTCCAACAAGCACAATCGGGCGGACCGGTTCGTTTGCGACGAGTGCGGGGCGGGCTTTACGTTCCCAGTCCAGCTCCGCCTTCATAAAGACATGCACTTGAACAGGGACTTTGTCTGCGACGTGTGCGGGGTGGACTTTAAGAGGAGCCACCAGTTGACTAGACACCAGCGCGACTATCACGATGAGGATGGAGGTGGTGGAGGGAAAATGTTCAAGTGTCGATAGTGTGACCTCACGTCACCCTTCAACGCGGTTATCCGAAAGCACCTCCAAACTCACAAGCAGTCGGGGGAGCATCGCTGCGAAAAGTGTGGCAAGTGTTACATGAACGCGCAGGGACTCAAGAGGCATTTGGGGATTAATCATAACGAGAGCGGGGAGGAGGTCAAGTGTCCCCATTGTCTCAGGGGATTCCCCTCCAGGGAGTACATGATGATCCATATCAAGCGCTACTGCAAACTGAAGGGGCTGTCCGGGGTAATGAATGATGTCGCGGCGTGAATGTCTGAAATTCCTATGCAAAATTGTTAAAGCAATTAACTAAATGCGTATTTGAGATTGATTAATTATATCTGTTTATTTTTACAGAAAAACGTACGTATTTATATATCCGTTTTGAATAAATGCTATTCTATTATAAATACTCTGGTCGCAACACAATTAGTTACTAAGAATTGTTGTACAAACTACTGATCATAGTCCAGTGATATAGCAGAATTGTAGGATTTCATTCACGAAACTCAAAACTGTCTGCTCTTTACAATTCCTTTACTGAATACAAAGGTCATCATGACATGTTACTGTAGAGTAGTCACTTATCACCATTTGTCATACATTATCACGTGAATATAATATGCATTTAATAACATTGAACCCAACGACGGACTTTATCCGTCGGTCACATTTAATGTGTCTGCTATCTTATCAAGTCATGTTATCTGATTGCGACAAAAGTGCAAAATTTAAAGAGCACCAGTTTTTTCTTCATCTCATTTCATCAATGAATCATATGCAAAACTCACTTCATAGTGATCCGAATAGAACAAAGACTTTCCTTTTCCTATTTAGTTTGATACCGAATTTCTTTAAAAAAATGTTAAAAACTTTAGTTCACGCAGCAGGTGTGGCCTGCTTTGGCTACGCCTTGTACGTTCACCCTGGCAACAATGGTGGAAAAGTTCCTGAGCATTTGTCATCCAATGCCGTGTATAAGGCAATGAATGCCTATCCGGGAAAGTGGAAGTATTTAACCATTTGGGACGTAGTAAGTTTTCATTAGAAATTCCATGCCTTACTACTATACAGACTTTGTTTAATTAAAGCTCGTTTCCACTTTGGTAGGTCCTTCAATTCGTTTACCATTCCATTGCATTGCTAAATGATGTAGTTGGCTCCAACGAAACTAATGCCAAACGCCGGACGGTACTGCAAAAAATCCGAGATGCCTTCTTTGCTAGCTGGGCATTCCCAATCGGATTGGTACAAAATCTTATTTATAATTTTCCAATTTTAGGTACTACCGAAATATTTTAACTATATTTTTAAATTTCTGTCAGTTTGTCTCGTCATCATTTTGGGGGCTGTACGCAATAGACCGGAAGCTAGTTTTCCCGAAAGAGGTGGACGTGTTTTTCCCATCATGGCTTAATCACGCAGTTCATACCGCACCTGCAGTCCTATTGCTACTTGAACTTCTCACCACTCCAAAGGCCAAACCGAGCTTGAAGGCTTCCGTGAACGGAAATATTGCATTCACCGCCGTCTACTTGACCTGGATAACTTGGGTGTATACTCATAATGGCGTATGGGCTTATCCCGTTCTCAACATTCTGAATAATTGGCAGCGCGCTCTCTTCTTTGCCGGAAGCTTTTTTAACGGTGTCATCTTTTGTGTGCTCGGAGACAAGTTGAGTCAGTGGAGATGGGGTAAGTTGAAATTACAATAACTCCGTCCCATATCTTTCATTTACTTTGGAACCACGACTTATATACAAACTATATGTAGGAACTAGTAACGAAGAGAAAGTTGGGTCATCTGAGGAAAAGCCCAAGAAAGCCAAAAGTCCTAAAAGCCCGGGTAAAGGAAAAAAGAAATACTACAGCCCGAAGAAGAATGCCTAGTACAACACGAGTTGATTAATTTTTTGTGAAATATTATGGAAAATAAAACATTTAAGCAAATTCAAAATCCTTTTATTAACAACATTATTTTTTAATTATTTTTTACCGCATGACGGTTACATTTTTCATCTTTCTGTGCATCACACAGAGGAGCTTCATTACCAATATAAAACAATTATAGACACCAGCAATTAAAAGTAATGTACCTCCAACACCTATTGTCAACACTGAACAAGATAAGCCGATTATGCCCTTCAATGCTAGTGGCTTTGGCGGAGCTAACGCGTCTGCTGGCCTAATGTTCAATTTGCTAAACCGCTTCCGTATCTTTGGGGACATTTCCATGCGCTCCCCCATTATAAATAGTCCACCTTCCACTGCTCGCGCCAAGCCTTTCGTCATGTATAAAGACATGTATCCGCGGAAATATGCTCCCATGTGTACGCTATATCTCACAGATCTTTTCATATCTAACCCAGTGCAAACGTATTCATTCATCACAAAATTGAGTTTGTTTCCGACCAGAACGGAATACTGCCAGTGACGAAAGTTGGCAAGAAACAGCTTCTCCTTCACAAATTTCCGAACGACGCTGACGGGATCGTCGTATGAAAATGGCTGTCCACCTGTAGTAAATAGATGGCTCATTATTTTATCCCCGGTAATTTCTCGATACTTCCGTGGGGCCTTTGTTGTCCAGGATGCACCTGGAAACAGTTTAGATACCAGCATCGGAGCAGCCATCATGTCAAAAAGTGCCAAATAAATTCGGTAGCCATTATCTACGAATGGACTGATCGTGTCAGGAAAGTCGCCGAGCTTCATATTTTCTGCCGAGTAATAGGCATCGTAGGTAGCCGATATTATGGCAGAACATAGAAGATAGATTCCAACCAGTTTTCCGTTTCGAGACTCTGCAAATAAACTGGGAATACCAATTAACGGCCACAATAAGTCAAGCGCAGCAGAGATGCTTCTAAACAAGATAGTATGCGATACAACTACCAGGAGAAGTAGTATCCAAATAGAATATTCGACGATGGTAATCAATCCAATGTGGAATACGGAGAAACTGTAAATGGTGTCACAGGCAATCAGTTTACACTGCCGTTCTCTCACTAAATTTTCAGCGCATCGTGATATTTCATGCAAATCTCCTGCTTTGTATCTTCCAAGCCATTTACGCTTTGCCGAATTTTGCAAAGAGAAGTCGAATGATGGTGACATGTTGTAATGCGCCATTAGCTGGGCAACAGTTATGTGCTCATTGGGATAACATGTCGCGAAAAGATTGTAAAATGTAGACCGATTCCGAAATATTTTTGCGTCGGGATAGCAGGGAAACAATGGAGGATAATACACCGTGTTAGGAAGATATTTTTGACCGTATCCATTTGTGTTGTATTGACGCCAGGCCGATATCAAGTCCGACATTGACGGGTTTTTTCTTAGTATAATTGGGTAATCCTTGCAGAAATAGCAGTGTACAATGATTTCATTTGTTGTAGAACAGTAGAAGAATATCTGAGCTTGAAATGTGAAGCCTAAGCTTGTTGTGGTGAGCGTCTTGTGGAAATAAAATATAATTTCGTTTAGGAGTATACTGAGCGAGTCGACAAGAACAAATACTTTGGCGTACGACGAGTGCCCGAATCCAGATTTACGTATTGCATGTACAATTGAATTAGAATTTTCACCAAATATGAAAATGTTTACGCATTTGGTATGTTGCTGGGTTGTAAACAGTTTATGTCTTGACATTGTCTTTCTTCGTTCCTTTTCAAGCTGTTTGTCTAGCGTAGTCATTTTAAGCAACATTAACGGATTGCCGTGTTTGGTAGCTGTAGATATTAGGGATAGCAAATAATCATCCCACGATATATTGATTCTATCGTGGATAATGTACTGAAGACAGTTGGAGTCTCGAAACTGATGCGGTTTTACTGATTTTGTAGCTATGCACACCAACACAAAAGATATCAAGATTGTAATATTGAATTCCATAATTCAAGACTAACTGTTTTCAGGCTATATCCTAAACTATTCAGGAAGATTTGTAAATGTTCAAAGTTTCACCGTATTTTTTCCGCTCGGTAGATTTCAATCGAATGCAAATGTTCCGTGGTAATCCATTTTGAACTGATGTATGTAAATGTATATTTAACAGAATGCAATATGTTATTCGACACGATAACGACGTGAAATAATATGATTTCAATTGAAATAACGGACTCGGCTGTAGTGAACAAAAAAAGCATGTCATTATTATGCTTTAGCCGAACAGAGCCAAACAATTACATGCGGAAGCCACATGTACATTCCTTTTCTTTACAATATCATTTCATAGCCACATGGAATGTTTACTTGGGAGGTAAACACGTCATTGCTATTGTCCCCCATCAATTACGTATTACAGGATCTAATATCCGTGTGACAAACCATCCACAGAATTACAACCGTGCACAAAACATCATGCCGCATTGTTCCGGGTAATTTTATTTTCATTTGTACAACAAAACCACTTTTACCTTAAACATTGCTTGTGTACCACCATCTTTTGATATATATTCGTAAATTGTCAAAACTAATATTTAAATAATAACCAGCTGTGTGGCTTTACGTGCTTGTTATTTGTATTTGTGAAATAAATATAAATGGCATACTTATGTCAATGGACAAATAGTTATTAATTATCACTACTTACGTTTAATTAAGAATATTTAGTATACGACCTTGTATCTATTTAATAAAGTGATATGCAACCGTACACGTTCTCATAAGCTAACTTTTTTAAATCGTAAAGTGTGAATGTGAGCTGAAGCAACAATTAAATTAAGGTGTTCAGAACAATATTTATATATATTTACAATATACTAAGCTAATGTAAACCATGATCAAATAGTCTTAGAGGCATCTAATGATTACGCGTTTCCGCAGATAACATTTCACAAAATTCTCACATCTACCAGAGAATCCTTGATATTGCTTGCAGTTATTGCTTGATAAATACTTTGATCGCAAAACTCCAGAAACGTTCCCCTGTCCACATTGTAGAATGGATATGCTACCGGAATGTACAGTGGTGTACCAGAAGTTAAGTTAAGTGTAGAGAACCGTCTGCTGGCGTAGAATCACTTCGTCTCCACCAATGTCTCCACCGATATATCCGTATATGCTTTTTAAGTTTTACAATGTGATTTGCAATGTTCAAAATGAATGGTACAAAGTGCATGACTACATAAATATGTATGTAAAGTGGAACTTACGACTGTATGTATGTATACCTCGTTGTTTTTTGGCAAAATTAGTCGCTTCCTTGCAGCGTCCCAGCCAAATGTGGTCATTCGAAACTTTGGGAAAATCCTTCCCCGCAGGTCCATAAAATGAAAGGCTGCTTTGGTTATCATCTTGTAATGTTATCCCTCTCTTTGATCTTTTACTTGACGATACAACTCATGATTTAATTTTATTTTGGCGTCTTCGTTGGAACTGAATGTCAACTGGGATAAAAAAGTGTAAGCGAGAAACTCAGATAGCAACACGAGAAGGAACAGGCAAATAATGTATCATTAGCATTATTCATACATGAAAGGTGGACCACCTTAATAATTTATTACGTAGCTGAGACGAAGTTGAAGCGTAGTTATAATTTTAGTTTGTTTGTCCGTCTGTCCGTCCGTCTGTTCGCGCTATAACTTTGATACGCCTTGACGGATTTAGCTGAAACTTGGTATACAGGTTCCTTATAGGACAAGGAAGATCGGTATTGAGTTTCAGGTCAATCGGTTAACAGGGGTCGGAGTAGAGGTCAGAGACAGGTCACATGCTTTTTAAATGGCAATTTTTTTTCTTCATGGATTCTGATAGAGAATTGAACGGTGATCATTTTCTCTTCAGGAACTATGGGTAAAATCGGGTTACTGTGACCTCCAGGGGTCAAAGAGTGTTCAAGGTTTTCAGTGTTCAGTTTACAGCAACCTCAGTTTATGAACAGCAATCTCAGTTTATGAACAGCATCCTCAGTTTATGAACAGCATCCTCAGTTTATGAACAGCAACCTCAGTTTATGAACAGCAACCTCAGTTTATGAACAGCAACCTCAGTTTATGAACAGCAACCTCAGTTTATGAACAGCAACCTCAGTTTATGAACAGCAACCTCAGTATTTAGTGTTCAACCTGTTCAGTTGTTCAGTGTTCAAGCAACCTCAGTATATGAGCGAGAGAGATGAACGAAAGAAATGTCATTTTATGCTATTTGATATGGTTTGTGTCATTTGATGCTATTTGATATGGTTTGTGTCATTTGATGCTATTTGATATGGTTTGTGTCATTTGATGCCATTTGATGTCATTTGATATCGTTAGATGTCATTTGATGTCATTTGATGTCGTTTGTTGTCATTTGATGTCGTTTGTTGTCATTTGATGTCATTTGATGTCGTTTGATGTCATTTGATGTCGTTTGATGTCATTTGATGTCGTTTGTTGTCATTTGATGTCGTTTGATATCATTTGATGTCGTTTGATGTCGGTTTACAACGCCCTTTTTAGGTGTGTTATTTCGAACACTAGTGCATCACTGCTTGTGATGCCTGTATAATTGAATGATTCATCCTCTTTGTATTTTTAAATCCCTCAGCTACGTATTTTCCATCGTGGGTTAACACGACTAGTTTGAATTGAACTGTTGTCTTCAAACCTTGATTTTGGTTTTTTGAAATCAGTTATAACACTGAATATAGTGCGCTGGAATTGAACATTTTTGCCCTTGGCCAAGGGAAATGACGCAGCATATATGCCTTTTAACGGAAATCTAGAATTCATCTTTTCTTGACAAACTGGAGTATCGAATATGTGAAAAACTATGCTGCAGTTACATGTTAGGATAAAAAGGAATTTAAATATTAAATATGTGCCCATGAAAGAGGTGGACTGAACATTAAAGAACATAATGCTTTATTTGAACTATGAGAACAGGGGAAGGTTAAAATTTTCCATCCGAATTCCAGATGAATCTGACTTCAGCTAAACACTTTATCAAAGGCTGTTCCAACAAAGTTTTATTTAAAAAAATCTCTTCCTCATTTATTTACACGAAATATATTATATACATATTCCAAAGAGGCCAAAATGTATCATCTGCATAAGGATGCAGAGGCTGAATGCTTTTGATCTACTATAAATTTTGCTGAAACATTTGAAGGCTATGCTTAGCCAATAAAATATTTTGCATTGAAATAACAGTGTAATCGATTTTTATTTATGTAATTGTTCAAGCGAATAATATGCAGCAATATATTCATAAATTATTCTAACGTGATCACGTAATAACAATAACCGTTAATTCATACATACACACACTTGACATTGATCAGCATCACTTATCAATATGCATTAGCTGCTTTAACTTAGTTTTAATACGAACAAGTTTACATATATAGAACTCTAATACTTTTATGCACTCTGACGATGTCACTTTGGCAATTAGTTATTGCAATTATTCGAAGTGTCATTAAGTTATAAAAATGTCCTCTAGTTATACTATGATATATTAAAAACTGTGTCATGTATATGCTACCAAAATAAGACCATACACATAACTTTTACCTCTGCAGTAGGCATAATATGCTCAAGTATTTGGGGGAACCAAGTGCATAAATAACTATTAGCTCTGTTATAAATACTTATATAAGATTGATATTCTTAGCCTATAAATACGACAGAAAATTAATTAAAGATATGAGGTCATTAGTACCTAGTATCCAGTATTTACAAATTGCAAATAAATATTATTTTGGTTTCACCTTAGAATCCCGTTAGCACCATGCGACCATTCGTTATTTGGCCGTGCTCAAGATTTCATGGTCAACTATTGACCATACTTAACCACTTACCACAACATCAATGTTATTGCCCTGTCGATACTCTGATCACAGAACTCAAGAAATGTTCCTCGGTCCACGTTGTAGAACGGAAACGCTACCGGAATATACAACGGCACGCAGCTCTTAGCAAATTTCCTGAACATTTTGGTATTCCGTCCACTTTTCATTTCCAGTTTCCTTCCACACACGTCCTTGAACTCCTCGGACGTTTCCACCAGCGCGCCACATTCCACGCTCTGAATGTACATGACGAGCAGGGGACCCATCAAACAACTGAATACTATTATGTACGCCGCAATTCCCTCCTCGGCAATCACCCCCTCAAATTTGATGACGAAGCAGAAGAGAACCGAAAATGTGGCCATCAATCCTACATGATGGAACGCAATTGTCGCATGGCCCAGTATTTCCTTCAGAAGCAGATTGAATACCTGTTGCGTCCTGTACATTTTGATTATGTCGACATCTTGCATCGTTCCGTAGAACCTTGTGACGAAGAAGTGACTCGACGTTCGCCCCCTTTCCTTTTCAATGTCCACCCTCACAGGCGTCATATCCTGCAGACATGTCACAGCAATGTTGGCGTACATGGCCATCAAATTACACAGGACTGCTGACGTATTCCCTTCGTTGAATGTTGCTTGAACAAACATCCACATCCAGTAGCTCATTTGCCATCGGAATGAGTAGTCAATTTCGATCCATTCCTGCATCATGATATGTGTCGGCTCAACTGGGTGCATCAGCGCAAAGACAATTCCGATCGGGATTACTATCGAAAAGACAAACGAAAGGAAAAGTGTGGAGTCACAGACTTTCATCGAGTTTTTGTGTTCCTCGTCCAACTCAATTTGTTTGTCATGTATCATTTTGAGAATGTGCTCGTTGTAGTCCATTAGCTGGTTATTGGTGTAGATCACCGTGTCCTTGTGTCGAATTGCCTCAAAGTTGATCAGAGTGAATGCAATGATTAGGAGCATCTCAGCCCATAGGACGATTAGCGATGCAAAATCCAGCATCTCGTCGTGCTCGGCTGATGCGAATAGGGAGTCCTTTTGTTCGGTTGTGGTGTCCTCCGGAATCATGCTGGACGTTGCTGTGATTTTCAGGTAGAGTTGGATACAACATATTATTACGTAGCCGCCGCATCCAAAAAGTCCACCGATGACACTATCATCTCAATAATATTGCATTTTAATACTTTGTTTCAGATAAGAATGTCTTAGCTATAAAGATAAGCGTGAAAACTTACGAAAGCAGATACATGTAGTAGCTTTTTGCACGCGTTAGTCGCTTCTGGCTTGTGTCCCATCCAAACGCGGTGGATCCAAATATCGGGAACAGCCTTCCGCGCCAGTCCATAAACATAATCCCTCGTTTTGTCAGCATTATCACCTTACTTATGATCCTCAATGAATCCTAGTAAGCATATATATTCAATCACATGAATATATTTTTAGTTCCTTGCTTCCGCTTGTCATTGCAGCCACGTAGCATTGCTGCTGATGTTGAGACTGCGCTTTGACATAGGCTTTGGAATGCACTGGATCCACGCTTAGTGCAGGAAGCTACGATATTATCGATTTTTAAAAGTCTTGCATTTTCTGAAATATTTTAAGCCTAACCCACCCTCATAAAATGCTGAGTTTTATGAACGTGATTGACAGTGACAATAGATTTTCTAGTTTAGATTTGACCGTGAAAGTTAGAATAGAATAGCATATCATTCATCACATGGAAGGAACTATTAGGCGGAGATGAACATGTGGCTTGTGAAAACCTGTCATAGCCATTAAAAATTTAAAAAATATATACTTAACCCCGCCAACGTATTTTTTTATAATTTAAAAAAATCGGAACGCATACCAACTTCACTAATGGTAAGTAAGCTTGAAGGTGAGGCATTGCTGAATATTCTAACTTAAATTCCGTGCTGGCCACACCCGATAAGCTTCTCCAATCGTTAATAATTCATGATGCAAGAACTCCAGTTCAATACCTACCCATGTCGCATGACAATTGTACGTAGCAATAATGCATTAAAATCAATTCATGGTGGTTGGTAAGGTGCACAAATTCCAGAATCCTGAATGCAGTGTTAAGGCATTCTGCAAGTTTTTTGATTCAGCATCACACGTACTTCCGAGAATTGTTTTGTATTAGTCGAAACAACTACTTAATGGTTTTAAATTCCAGCTGTAAACTGGTTGCATGATGTAACGTAAACGTCAACATGCAGCTTCAATTATACTGAGATGATGATCGAATTGTCATATCACGAACAATGTTGTTTTGTTAGCAATAACTATCATTTGGCAGATGGCTTAATATAACATTGAAAAACATATATCGGACCATGCAAGTAATATGTAGCGCGTTAATTGTATGATCAAATATGATAGTTCAATTTTATTCTGTTTTACTTAATTCCCTAACATATCATCCATACAGGAATTGCATACAGCATTAATTAATATCAACTGTCTAAATCTTAATGAGTATGTGCCAAACAATTTGTGTACAATTGGCGCATGTTGAATTTACTTCTTTATCTAGAAATGAACTTGATATAAATTAATTACATTCATATAAATGATTTTCCTGGTTTACATTTGTAATTAACAGTTTCTATAGGACATTAAAACCAACTAATGTTACAACAATCACATTACGTGTACACTGCCACTTTTCTTCTGCCCAAATTTACTCTTATATTTGCCAGTGCTAATTTTCATCACACTGAAATTTAGTTAATTACAACTAACTATATTTATGCTAATTAAAGTCTACAAGACTTTCACTAAGAATACATAAACACTAGTGAGTAATATTATAAAGCTGTAACATTAATAATACATCCAGCGATATGTGAATACAATATAACTAATATACTTATATACATGGCTATATGGTGACTTACCATAACATTAACGTAATTGCTCTATCAATACTTTGATCACAAAATTCGAGAAACGTTCCTCTGTCCACGTTGTAGAATGGATAGGCAACCGGAATGTACAGCGGCGTGCATGTCCTGGCAAACCTGCGAAATATTTTCGAGTTCCTCCCATTCCTCATTTCCAGTCTCTTCTGACAAGTCTCCATGAAATCCTCCGATGCCTCAACCAAGAAGCCGCATTCCGTGCTCTGAAAGTACATCACGAGGAGCGGTGCTAGCAGGCAGGAGAATACAATCCCATACGCCGCAAAGCCCTCATCTGCAAGCACACCCTCGAACTTGACGACAAAGCAGAAGAGGACCGAGAACGTGGCCATAACACCGACATGGTGAAATGCTATGGTTACGTGGCCAAATATGTCCTTGATTAGAATATTGAACAGCTGCTGGGTCCTGTACATGACAATTATATCAATGTCCTCCATCGTCCCGTAGAATCTTGTCACAAATAAGTGACTTGAAGTTCGTCCATTTTCCGCTTCGACGTCAACCTCTTCTGGCGTCATATCTTGCAGACATGTGACGGCAATGTTTGAGTACACGGCCATCAGATTTCCCAGAACTGAGACGGTGTTTGCTTCATTGAATATCGCATGCAACCAGAAGAGCATAAGCCAGACCATATCCCAACGCAACCCGAAATCCAGTTCAAACCACTCCAGCATCATGATATGGGTCGGTTCGACGGGATGCATGATTGCGAACATGAGACCGAATGGGATGATCGTGGAAAGAAAGAAGCCCACAGTCACCGTGATTTCGCACATCCGCATTGATTTGAGATGGTCCCTGTCCCATTCTATGCCTCGTTCCTTCAGCATTGCTCCGACGTGCTCGTTGTAGTCAAGCAGTTGGTTAAGAGTGTAGAGAATCGTTTCCCGACGCCGGATCGCCTCAAACTGAATGAGTGAAATGGCGACAACAAGAAGGAATTCAGCCCAGAGAACAATTAGCGAAGCAAAGTCTAACATGGCGTCATGCTTTTCCGAGGCAAACAGTGCTTCCTTTTGCTCATCAGTCGTGTCTTCTGGAATGACTCGGGACGATGCGGTGATTTTGAGATACAGTTGAATCGACCAGCAAAACGTAAAGCCGATTCCTCCGGACATGGAGCCGTACACACTAAGGGAAAATGTAACGGTTTGTAGTACGCTGTTCATCAGGATAACAAAAAATTAAACTTAAAATGTTACAGCTTACGACAACATGAACTTGTAGTAGTTTCTAGGCGGCACGAGACGTTTTGTTTTGCTGTCCCAATCAAACGTGGATGCTCCAAATGATGGGAAAAGCCTTCCACGTAGGTCTATAAAATGGATGGCTCGTTTGGTTATCATCCTTATTCCAAAATGATCCCAAATTTTCGGTTTATTAATTCCACTTTATCTGAATCTGTGACTTAAAGCCCAAGGCTGCTAATGCGTTGTTCTACGTAACTCTGTCCAAATAAATATTATTTAATGGTGCAGTCCATGTCTTGGTTGTAGTTTGGCTCATGGAGCAGCAGATCTGCATGCTAACTTGCATACAATTAAAAGGTCTACTGAAGCAGCGAGGGAAATGGAAGGAAAAGGAGCTCAGCCTGGTTTATATCGCATTATGCTTAAGCTGGTTAATAATTTATTTGTTTGTACTTTTCATAAAAGCTTGGATATTTTCGACATTTATCCTTGACAATACCTAAGACTGCGTTATTGTAGAAACTCATGGAACAGCCGGAGGAGGGATTAAGTAGGGACATATATTTGCAGTAGTCATACATGAAGGTTAAACCGAATTAATTATTTATTCGATGTGAACATTTAAAAAAAAGGAAAAAGTATTACCCAAAATTCAGGAATATCATTGGATATAGTGCGTTGGAATTAAACATTTTTTTTACCTAGGACACGGGAAACGACGCAGCATATGCTTTTAAATGGAATCAATATTTCTTCCTTTTTTTGATGAACTGGAGCATGTAATCTGTGATCAAGTAATCTGTGATCTGGTTAGCAGAATTGAATGCTAAAAATATGTCCTTGCAAAAGATGGAGTTAACATGAACTGGCTGTTTGCTTTATTTGAAATTCTATCACATGGAACGTTTGAAATTTTTGAATTTTTTATTCAGATGCATTGTCTTCAAATCAAATTTGCAATCAATTTTCAATCGTTTATTTGCTGAATTGAATAATATACACAGTACAATGCTTTAGAATTGTGTGAAAATTATCCTTCAATTATTCTAACCCTAAATATATGCACAAATATGAATTGATCAACATAATTATATCTAAATAATCCAAAGTTGAATATTATTTGCGTACAAACATCGAAACAAATTAATTGCACTTTTACTCCTAATTAATGCACCTAATTAATACACCTCATAGAAACACTTATGATGCAGCGTTTACAAATTGCATAATAATTGTATTTTATTCACCTTGTAAGATTATGCAGTAACAGTATGTTGCTTTTATTTCGTTGGCCATGCGCAAGATTTCATGGACAACTATTGACCCATATAAAACTTACCACAACATCAATGTTATTGCCCTATCGATACTCTGATCACAAAATTCGAAAAATGTTCCTCTGGCCACATTATAGAACGGGAATGCCACCGGAATGTACAACGGGACACAACTCTTCGCAAACTTCCTGAACATTTTGGTATTCCGTCCGCTCTTCATTTCCAGCTTCCTGCAACATACGTCCTTAAACTCCTCGGACGTTTCCACCAGCGCACCGCATTCCACGCTCTGAATGTACATGACTACCAGCGGCCCCATCAGACAACTGAACACTATTATGTACGCCGCAATTCCTTCCTCGGCAATCACCCCCTCAAATTTGATGACAAAGCAGAAGAGAACCGAGAATGTAGCCATCAAACCTACATGATGGAATGCAATTGTCGCATGGCCCATTATTTCCTTCAGCAGCAGATTGAAAACCTGTTGCGTCCTGTACATTTTGATTATGTCGATATCTTGCATCGTTCCGTAGAATCTTGTGACGAACAGGTGACTCAACGTTCGCCCCCTTTCCTTCTCAACATCCACCCTCACAGGCGTCATATCTTGAAGACATGTCACAGCTATGTTGGCGTACATGGCCATCAGATTGCACAGGACTGCTGACGTGTTTCCCTCGTTGAATGTAGCCTGGGCGAACATCCACATCCAGTAGCTCATTTGCCATCGGAATGAGTAGTCAATTTCGATCCATTCCTGCATCATAATATGTGTTGGCTCGACTGGATGCATCAGCGCAAAGACAATTCCAATCGGGATAACAATTGACAGAGAGAAGGATAAGAAGAGAGTTGATGCACATACCTGCATGGACTTCTTGTGGTCCTGATCCAAATCAATGTTTTTGTCTTTGATCATTTGGAGAATGTGCTCGTTGTAGTCCATTAGTTGGTTATTTGTGTAGATGACAGTGTCCTTATGTCGAATGGCCTCAAAGTTTATCAGCGTGAATGCAACGATGAGAAGTGTTTCAGCCCAGAGGACGATCAGTGATGCAAAGTCCAACATTTCATCATGTTCAGCTGATGCTAATAGCGCGTCCTTTTGCTCGGCGGTGGTTTCCTCCGGAATCATTCGGGATTTCGCTGTGATTTTCAGATAGAGTTGGATGCAACATATGATGACGTAGACGGCACATCCAAAGAACCCACCATTGACTCTGTTATCTCAATAATTTTGCATCTTTATGCCTTGTTTCAGATCTGAATAGCTGAATATAATAATACATACAAATAATTCTGAAAATACTTACGAAAGCAGGTACATGTAGTAATTTTTGGCATGGGTTAGACGCTTCCGGCTGGTATCCCATCCAAACGCGGTTGATCCGAATATTGGGAAGAGCCTTCCACGCCAGTCCATGAACAAGATCCCTCGTTTCGTTAGCATCACTAGCTTACCTAGGATCAACCCAACATATAATCAGATATAGTGATCTGATTATCTACTAATGGAATATATTCTTACTTCTCTGATTCGGTTTATGGTTGATCAATCGCAGGATAAAAGCTGAGCTTTGCTATATACTTATGGAATGATGTACAGTGACAATTGATTTTTTTAAATTTAAAGTTGACCGTGACAGTGAGAATAGAGAACGTCCAGTTGTTCTGAGAAAGTCAGAATGGAAACTCATTTTTCAGCATTTGAGCAGAGCCCAAACTTTACAATGACATATAACTATGAAGGGCAAATGCAGAAATATATGCATGGTTAGTCAGGACCAATCATTAAAAATTCAAAACATTTAATATTATTAACCATACGATCATTGTTTTAAATTAAAAAAAAACCAAAAAGAATATGAGTTTATGGCAACTCTAGGGTGATTTTATGTAAAATATTATTCCAAAATCTCAATGTTGGCCACTCTCGAAATTCTCCTCCCACCCATTTGTTAATAATTGATTATATCAAAACTTGAATCTAATATGGATTTCATCGCAGTATTTTCTGATGGAATTTTGGAATAAAATAAATTCTTTGGGGTTGGTGTATCGCGGAAAGTTTTTGAAAGTGATGGGCACTTTCCAAATGCAATATGAATTGGAAATATCACATAAGGTTTTCACCGATGCATCCAGCAGCTGGGAATTATCTGGAATTGATTGGAGCAGGTTTCTAAAGGTTCTGATTTCAGAAGTATGGCTAAATTATCAAATTTAGTTAGTGCATTTATTCGGTATACTATGATATTGCAAGCCAATGCATGATTGTAATATTCATCCAACAGTTAATTCATGTAGCATTAAAAACATGAATTAATTTAACCATGAAACTGTGTGCACTATCAACATATGCATGCTTATCAAACTCATTATTGATAATTATAAACAGTAATTCCATTTCTTAATAATTTATTTGTTTTGAACTTTTAAAAAGTTTTGTTTTTTTACATAAAAAATCCGTTTAACATTTATTAGCTTGCGTTAGAGCAGAAAATGATGTTTTGTTAAACAATATTTTTGGAGCAATGCTGATGACGCAACCTAAGGTTTCCAAAGACAAAGCGACGTATTGTGCGGGGCAAAGGGGAATAAAAACATGTAGATAAATTATATATCATGGGAAGGTTATTGGGACATTTTGCAACGCAAAACAAATAAAAATACGCAACTGCTGGTGGAATTATTATGACATGATGCTCCGCTCAATTTTATATGATATAACAAAGAAACTCCGAAATGTTACGTATATTATTTTCGGATCTTATTGCATGGAGACATAATCATTTAATAAAGATGTTCTGACCAAACCGCAATTTTTAAATGCAAACCCTTCTTTGGCACATATATGTCAATTACTTTTCGTCATGACATTCTTGCAAAACATGAATGCGTTTGTATAGATCTGCCTGCTGACTAATTATTGTATTAAACGGAGAGAAAGTTCATTTCATTTCCTTTTTCATTTTCTAAACCACAAACTAACCATGATTCGCTAAACAAACAAGTTTCCAAAATGCAATTTATGAATGCAAACTTGTGTCACTTTAAGGGTACAATGCTGTAGGATAACTTAGCCCCTACCGTTGATATTCTTTTTGAAAATTTCTGTTTCGTAACTTGCTTATCTCTACATAGAAATCATGTAACTGTATTAAATCAAATGTTGATTTAAAAAACAGTTGACAGCCCAATTTAGTCTCGTCATTTTCTCATAAATTGTTTCTCATTTCTCATGTTATGGTGAACATAAATACATTTTTCGCCTTTTCGTTTCTTGGAGACTCCCTCAATAACTTATTTAAAGGGTGAGTACAAACGTGTTCCTAAACAAAAGTATAATTCATAAATATATGTTAACTCATTATTTTCGGCGTCGTGAAATACTTTACAGATCTCAGAGGCTGTCTGTTTGTACTCGCTACAGAAGACTACAAATCCTGTCAATTTATTTGAACGCATTTCAAGCAACTCGCTAATGAGTTTTTTATGTGTGTTCATATCCACCATCAATATTACGAGCTGCTACCTATTCATCAGCTTCGTTCGCCATGGTGACAACCTGCCCCTGACCATGTTCCTTCTGCTGCTCTTTGTTGACGTCGTGTTTGTGATGATGGTCATTTTTGTTTATGCTGCCAAGGTGAACAGCACGTCAAACTGCGTCAAGGAAGCTGCATTTCAATTGCGCTTTAGCGGCATGAATGGAGGTACATATTCGGAAAAATTATTTTTTCTGAAACATGTCAAATCTTGGTCTCCGCTCAAGATTAAATTTTTTGGGACCAACTACTTTGAAGACACGACTCTACTTAATATGCAAAATTTCTGTATTGATAACACAGTAAGCTTATTGCTTATTAACTAGGTACGACTTGCAACGGCTCAATCGTCCCGAATATCGTTGGGCAGAAGAAACGGTAATTTCAAATATTGTTAACAAAAAACAATTCCAAAAAATAATCAAATTTTAAATTAAACTTTTTAAATTATTTTTGATTTTCCCATCTGTAGTTAACCATTATCGAGCGATATGCCCAACATGCAAAAAAAATCAATTTAATATTTTCCACGTGTATGACTTCTTAAAAGAGAAATCTCCTGCTTTTTTTGCACAACTCTCTACATTACTTGCTTTTGATAAGGAAAAAAGAGGGTTGGGCAGATAAAAATTCTAAAATGTTTTACCGTAAATTCGACAAACGAATGCCAACTTCAGAAACATTTACAATCTTGATTTCGAAACAGGAAGCCAAGTGAACAAGCTTACGTGAATTGTTTTTTGCCGATATATAGATTAGATGCAATGATTTTAGAATTAGGCTGCAGCCCCAAGGGCCAGCCAATTTATAGCTTCCGATTCAGTTACGCATTTACATTCCAGAATATCGGATAAAGTTTTACCGAAATCGGAATTTGCATTCGTCGAGCAAAACAATATGGAAGTTCGTCTTCAGACGCGACTTCATGCTCGCTCGTTGCCATGGCAGACCCCATTATTTATCCGGGCTCTTCGGATTTACCAAGCAACATTTGGACGCTTGCCGACTGCATCCATGCAGATCAGCATATCAGAGGAAAACGTACCCTTCGTTTTAGAACCAAAAATATCCACCTCAACTTGCATCGTGTTGCTTCTATTCGCACTTCAAAATTCTCTTGTGACCTTCGCGTTTCTGAAAATTATACTCGGCTCAACTTCCGAATCGCAAAGCGGAATTGAAATAGTGAAAATCGGAGTTGCAATCTTCATGGCCATTTGGGCCATTTTCATTTGTCAACTTTCCCGCATCCAAATAATTCGAGAAGGAGCAACATTCTCTACCACAGTGAACACGTTCATGCAAGCAAATGTTTCAGTTGATACGTCCAAAACCATATTAAACGACTACTTTGGCAGTCTTTTATTGCACTCTGTTCTCGCAACGATATTTCTGGGAATTCCGACACCGTACGTGTTACGGTTTATCAATATTGATGTCTGGTACTTCATTTTTGAGAATTGTGGATTGAACCCGGATGAAAATTGGTTTTCATGGATAGCGTCTTTGACGCTTGCTGTCGTTCTATTTGCATACGGTTCCCGAGATTTTCTTGTGGTAATGTTTTTGGAGCACGGAATTATCGTGTCCATAGAAAATCATTTAAAAGTATTTACGGGGCCACAGCAGCTAATTAGTGGTTCCATTTCTGATTTGAGACAGTACATATTGCTCCGTGTCACTTATAGCAGAATCAGCAGCATTCATAGTCAAATGGCACAATATCTGGTACTATTTACACAAATTATTCTCACTACTTGTCTTTGGATCTCGGTCAACTGCGCAAACATTGTGCCGGCGTTTGTTGTCATAACATTCTCTGTGGCCTTTATACTTGGATTGGGTATCATTTCATTTCTTTTGCACACTTTTGCGTTTGTCAGGATTCGGAGCGACAAATTGATTCAACAAAATGTAAAATACAATCGACGAACCAACTCGGAACTTGTCAGGTGCGTCAGGCGATTATGGCGTGCGCAGCAGCCACTTCCAATCAATTGCGGTAGCCAGTTCACGTTCAACAAGGAAGCTATTTTGAATTACATGTTCGTCCTAAACACAAATCTAACTAATGCACTTTTGCTAATAAAAATATAGGTGCACGTGTGTAGTTTATTTTGTTTGATGCGCATCTTAAGTATCGTATTATGTTGATACATAAGTAATACGATACTTAAGATGGGAAATATATTGATTTGTGTAGTGTATATACATAGAAATCATCTAGCTATGTAAAATCAAATTTAAATTTAAAACCGAGCTAACCAAAAAACAGGTGATGTCTTTCCCTTCTTATTATTATAATGGCCACTTAAAACATCATAGTTTACTCGAGAATCTATTGAAATTGTATTCCAGTGCTTCTGGTGCCCCATTATATCTCTCGATTCTACATATATATTGCCTTCCCTGCATCTGACGTCTCCCCAATTTTCTATTTCAAAATATTTTAAGGATGTACATAAAACCATTTCATAAAACCTGTAATGGTTAATATTAGCGATATATTAGTTTTTTGTGCTAACTGATATCCATTGCAAATAATTAAATGTGATTAAATATGCACGTGTACTTTTAAAGCTACGACGGAGTACGAATTTACTCTTCTGGCAAATGCCCATCGAGAGCTAATCCAAATTTGCAAAAAAAAGATACCATATTCCAGCGGAAACTGTCGCAAAATGTTGGGCTCTTCGAAGGACACCCAGTAGACAATAAACATCCCGTCCCAAATTAATTTGTGCATTGTCGCTTACATTGAGATATCCAAATAGCTTAAACTTAAAGGATTTCTATTTCCATGTGATGTGTATTCAATCGATATATCGATTTCGATTAGATAGTTTCGTACTTTTACAAGACGTTGTAAATTCAAGGAGTTTCCGTTCGTCTGCAGTATTGTGGTCTCACATCATTTTTCCTACTCATCTCCGACATTGCCTTGTGGCTACCTTTCGGATGTAACGCAATCACGGAAGGATTTGACGTCAAAATTATTTATTTCCGTCCCATGAAGTTGTACATGTTTCTTCAGTTATTCATCAGCATAGTTTCCATCTTTGTTGGTTTTAGCGTCGCGGATGTTTCCCTGGTCCCAGTATCCCAAAAGAATCGGTTTTGGGTGCCAATGAAAGAATAGACAAAGAAACAGCTCCAAAAATACTTTAGAATGATTATTATTTGATCCGTCGCATCTAAAATGTATAACTTGCATATTCTACTTTTAATTACTCGTGTAGATTTAGTTTGAGTGTATAAGATTCCAATCCATGTATAATTAACTTATTTGTCTAGTTGACTCAAAGATAAAGGATAATTTTATGGAGAAATCCTCGAGTAAATAATTCACATAATTTCGAGAATTGGCAGCGAATACTCATACCGACATCGGCTTATTTGCAATTAATTTTTAAACGGCCCATGGTTACCCAGTCTTCCCAAAAAGTGATAATATATTCATGCCATACGCGAGAAAGGAAGTTTTAAGATTTATGAACCTATCTTCGACAATAAAAATTGATTTGTATTCTGTAGCACATATTTATTTATTTGAAATTGGGAGCTAAGCGATATCTTGAGATGAGAAAAAAATATTAATTAAGATTTCTATACGACTGCATATGATGTGGTGTGAGTTGCTTGATAAATGTTCCCTCATAGCACACGTGCTCAACATTTGGTTATTTCGGTTCGATTCGCGTGAAAAAGATCCAATATTTGACCGCAATACATTCCCATACTGTTGCAATTTTTACGTCAAACTGTCAGTATCTTTTAAATTGTTATGCGAACAAATTGTCGCCAACACTTGCAGAAACCAACAATATACCTGAAAATCTTAATATCTCAAAATGGTTTTTAAAAAATCTACCATGGCAAACTGCATTCAACACACAAGAGCTTACAGGTCGCACGGTGAACATCTGTATTTTTGGAAGCATATGACATCCTGGAACCCACTCAAAATTCAGTTGTTTTCGGCTCACTATTTTGAAGGCACTACCGTAATATATAATGCGCCCATTCCATTTCCATTAGATATGCCAACCAATTCGTTCGTATAAAATTGCAATACAATTATACTTATCTTTCTTGAACCATCGTCATAATATCTCTAAAGGGTTCTTTTATGGGGAAAGTCCATAATACATAATTCAAATTATTTAAAATGAGAATATACTTTTTGTGGTGCTCTGCCTACTAAATTATTTTGTTGCCATCCAGTGTTCGCCAGTGGACAAGTACTAAATATGGAGAATTGATTGCCGGTATTCACCGGGCCGACCTCATTAATTAAAAACACGTTTTTCAATATGTTATTTCGGACTGTAAGGTAAATGTGGTATGAACAGTATCATGTTCTCCAAGGGCACACGTGCTTAAACATTTGCGTTTAAGCTGCGATAAATACACTAATTATAGTGTGAGTGGCTCCAACATATTCACCGCCCAGTTGAAATATTTACTTTAGATTGTGGGTTGGGCGGAATTGACAAGCATTTCTCCTTTCATACAATACATTTCACCAGCATTTAGCACAGTCAGTAATCTATCAACAAATTGTAACATAAACCTTCATTCGAAATTTTTGCCTCTCAGGAACTAAACTAGAATACTTTGTTTTAAAGTTTCAAATCTATATAGTAAAACCAAAGGTTTATCAAAATGTTGCTAACGCTGTCGTTGTTCAAGGAAATATTGAAAATTCAGGGAATATCTAAAGGACCCAAGTCAATCAGCGTAATGGGGATATATCGGCTTATTTCAGAATTCTCCACATTCCAGCCATACGGTTGGAACGCATCCTCACAAAAGTTCTATCCCAGGTTGTATTCGCGTCGCTTCCTCCACTCCGGCTTGTTACTGCATGTAGTCTTAACATTTTTCTCGTTTGCTGCAGTGGTTTTCGGGGGCGATAAAAAGTCCGAAAATGTAATCATGCATGCATTCTGGGGATGTGCGTACTTGGGCATCACATATGAAATATATTTTCATCACACCATATGCAAAAACTTGTGCCAATTTCTCAACGCGGCGTTAAGTATATGCCGGCGTCTTGATTTGGATGCGCCGAAAAGTGGGAACGCTCTTTCGAAATCATTCTTGGGAATGTTTTGCTGGATTTCTCAATGGACGACATTATGTGTCCCAACGGCCACTGCCGCCCTTGCCGTAATAGTACCAGCGTCGGGTTTTAACCCGTTTGAAGTCCTGGACGATTACCTTGCATCAAGGTCAAACTTGATGTATCAGTTCTCAGCTTTTCTGCTATTGTACAGATTTATTCAGTTCTGTGTAGTGTGGCTTGGGATGAATTTGTTTTGTCCTGTCGCGCTCGTTGGTGTGATGGCCAACCTGTTTTTCGCTTTTTCTTGTTTTAAGGATAGCTTCACCAACTTGTTGCAAAGGTGAGCCATAGTTAAATTTTTAACAAAATGTGTTCAAGTTTGTTTCTATTATAATTTTGATACTGAATTGTGATTTTGATCCACAATTTGTAGATCTGGACTGCTGAAGCGTTGCGAGTACTACAGGAAGCTGCAAATACTTTGCACATATTTGAACAAGTTTCAGGCAAAGTCATTCATGAACTTTGTCGTTTCGTATTTCGCGTTTGTGAATATCATTAGCTTTTATCTTTTTATACATTATTTGAGTTCTGGAGAAAGTCTAACGGTGGCCCTGTTTTTTCTGCTTATTTTGGTCAACATGATTTTCATCATTGTGGTGGTTTTGGGCTTTGCAGCGAGTGTGTACTCATCCTCAATCCATTTCCGGGAATCCACGTTTGGCAGCTGCCTCATGCATGTTCGTGGTAACAAGTGTTCTCTCTGGAACTATATGTACTTTCGGAAACATTTGGCATCGTGGAGCCCCCTCAAAATTCAGTTCTGCTCCATTAACTATTTCGAAAGCACGACTCCACTGATGATGCAACAATTTTGCATAAATAGCACAGTAAACTTGCTACTTCTTAACTAAGGACTTTGTAAATTAAATCGACTTTTGTAAAAGAAACGTTCAGTGTTTAAACAATACAATTGATTACAAATAATACTTCAAGAAATCCCATTGAAATGCTCATCATTCGTTTGATGGCAGCCAAAATATATAATGCGAAATGAATAGTTGGCACATATTTGAATTATTTTCAAGCAAAATCACTGATGAATTTTATCGTTTCCTTTATGTCGTTTGTGAATATGATTTCCTTTTATCTCTTCATCCAGTCTTTAAGTCTGGATTTTTTATGTTTATTCGTGTTTTGAGAAGCGGATAGAATGTTGCAGTGGCCATGTTTTTTCTGCTTGTTATGGTTAATATGATTTTCATTATGATGGTTGGTTTGGGTTTTGCAGCAAGTGTGTATTCATCGTCAATCCATTTTAAGGAATCTACGTTTGCAAAGTGTTTGGAAGATAGAGTTAACGGAAGGTCGCGGCGTGAAAACTTATATTTTAGAAAGCATCTATGCTCTCATCGTCAGGCAACACATCACTTCTGCAAGCTCCCATATACCAGAGTTGTTACCTGTTCAGAGTCAACCCGCTTACCTCTTGATTCTTTCTCGCAAAAAATATTCTTGTTATTAATTAACGTTATGTCCCAAATAAAAGCATGCGCTCTTTCTGTTGATCTCTGACGACGTTGTGCTTGATATGATAATCTCTAAATATACATATTTCGTGAAAAACATTTTACTTTGAGTCATGGAGGTTGAGATTGCATTTCAATTTCGCTGTTGAGGTGGAAGTTGAAGTATATACTCCGATAGATTATTCTGTTTGAAGGATTTGAAGTGGTGACGTCTTCTGAAAATTAACGTCTTTGGATCCAACCATTTTGAAGGTTGCAATTATTTTAATCAATTGTTTCATCGTATCTAAACTAAATGATACGCCTAATCCGCTTTCATATTGTTTGGTATCATATTTCAGTTTAATTATTCTTAGCTTACCTGTTTAATGGCTACGTAAATAAGGATTTATTTCTGAACATATTCTGAAAAGCATAACTAACATTATTGCATGCCCGATGCCAGTATATAAATATTTGATTTGGCTCTATATACAATCAATTCATAAACGGTGTATACCTACCCAATTTTAACAAAAAGTGATAATGTCTTTATTGTAAATCGTCCTTACCGGGAAACTGGATTGAAAACTTAGGAAGGTATCTTTTAATATAATGACGATAATTATATTAGATCGACGACGATTCGACGACATATTCGGGATCTTGTTGCTATTGACATCAGTGGCTGCTAGGCCGATTTTGAGCCCAACTTCGGTGGTTGCCCTTAGTTACGCCTTTTCGTGTCTGAGATATATGACGCCAAACATGAAATTGTAGATCCGGTTTCATTTTGCCATTTTTCATCAGCTTTTCATGAAACAAAAGCCAGTCGGTAGTGTAAGGTATGTAGTTTACTACATTCCACGTCAACGTATGTCGTATTACTTTTGTTCACACTTCAAAACT
The DNA here is from genome assembly GCA_004115045.4 of Sinella curviseta. Taxonomy (NCBI): domain Eukaryota; kingdom Metazoa; phylum Arthropoda; class Collembola; order Entomobryomorpha; family Entomobryidae; genus Sinella; species Sinella curviseta. Next base: position 16,596,692 of record CM023203.3, read on the forward strand.
CTCTTGTGACCATCACATTCATGAAGGTTCTACACGAGAATCAAACAGCGGAATCGAAATAGTGAAACTCGAAGTTGCTATCTTTATGGGCATTTGGGATGTTTTCATTTGTCAACTTTCCAGAATCCAAATTATGCGGGAGGGAACAACATTCTCCACACAGTCAATATGTTCATGCAAACAAATGTTTCAGAAGATACATCCAAAACCATACTAACCGACTATTTTGGCGGCCTTCTGTTATACGCCGTTCTCAGAACCATTGTCATGGGAACACCAACTCCGTATGCGTACCTGAGAGTATCATGGCGTACTCAGCAGCCACTCCCCATCAATTGCGGTAGCAAATTTGCATTCAACAAGGAAGCTATTTTGAATTACATGTTCGTCCTAAACACAAATCTAGCTAGTACACTTTTGCTAATAAAAATATAGGTGCACGTGTGTAGTTTATTTTGTTTGATCAACATCTTTACTGTAGTATTATTCATCAACAGTCTTCTAAAATATATTGGATTGTTCAATGTATATACATAGAAATCATGTAGACATATTAAATCAAATTTCAATTTAAAACCGAGCTAACCATAGAATACGTGATGTCTTTCCTTTCTTATCACTATAATGACGACATATATAAATCAAAGTTTACTCGGGAATCGAATAAAATTGTATTCAAGTTTTGCTGGTGTCCCATTATATCGGTGTCAAATCAATACAGCTCAGTTTTTTCTCGTTGCTGATATTCTGTGCAATTCATAGGTAAGCATGAGAGACAAGGACAAAGTTCTCTATGTATCTAAAGTATAAAACCAGACCAGTCGTAAAAATCTTTTTAAGGATGTTCAAAAAACCATTTAATAAAACGGTAATGGTTAATATTTTAGTAATATTATTGTTTTGGTGTAATTAGTGGGAATTGCAAATAATTTAGTGTGCTTAAATATACATGTATGTGTTTAATTTTACGACCCAGTACTGCTCTACTCTCCGGAAAAATTCGTCTCGAGCGCTAATCCATATTTGAAACGGTCGCAAAATGTATTTCTCGTAGAAATACAGAATAAATGTCCCAACCCAAATCAATTCCCACATTGTCGTTAATGTAGAGATATACGGTTTTTTTCGCCTTGCCGTCTACTCACTTGCTATATCGGTTTCGTCTTCCTTATTACAAGACATGCTTAAAATTCAAAGAGTTTCTTAACATCTGCAGGGTTCCAGTGGTCTAATATCATTTCATCTACTCATGTCCGCCATCGCCTCGTCGTTACCTTACAGACAGAACGGTGTCTCGGACAGATTTTACGTCAAATCTTTTTCTTTCCGTCCCATCAAATTGCACAATTTTTTGCTGTTAGCCATCAGCACATTTTCCATCTTTGTTGATTTAAGCGTCGCGATGGCTTCCTGTTCCCAGAATTTTAAAAAGAACCGGGTTTGGATTCCAATGAATAGATTAGACAAAAGAAGTTGCTCAAAAATACTTCGAAATGAGAATCATGAATTCCATCTCATCCAACATGTATTATCCGCATATGATATTTATTTTTTAATCATGAGAATTTGGATTCAGTATATAAGATTACAACCAATGTATACTTAACTTACTGGTAGAGTTGGTCCAAAAATAATGAACAATTTTCTGGAGAAATTCTCGAGTGAATAATTCACATAATTTCAAGAATTGGCAGCGCATATGAATACTGACATCAGCTTTCTTATGCAATAAATTTTTAAAACGCCGCTTAATAAACCAGTCGTCCCAAAAAGTGATAACATCTTCACGCCACATTTCTATAAGCGAGAAGTGAAGTTTCAAAATTTATGAACCTACCTTTGCCAATAATAATTAATCTGTATTCTTTAGCACACAATAATTTATTTGAAATAGAGAGCTTTGCTTTAACTTGAGATGGCATTTAAAGTATTAATTAAGATTTTGATGCGATTGCGAATAATATGGTATGGGATACTCATGAAATGCTCTCCCATGGCACACGTGCTCAGTCCTCAATATTTCGTTTTTTCCGATTTGATTGACCCGCTAAATATGCAGCATTTGACCCAATACATTCCCGTGCGGGGGAAATTTATATTTCAAACTGTCAGCAAAGACGGGCCTTTAATTGGATTGCATGGTTATCCGAACAAATTGTCGCCAGCATTTGTTTAAAATAAAAAAAATCCCGAAAATCTTAATATACCAAAATGTGTTTTAATCTGACTTTACTGAACTAACTGAATAACTAGTGTGTTCTCGCTGTTAATTTGTTAAAGCAGAAAAAACAAATCAAAATGTCGCTAACGTCATCGTTATTCTAAGAGATTTTAAAAATTCCAGGAATTTCTAAACGACCCAATTCAAACGGTTTAATTGGAAAGTATCGTGGTGTCTCCGAACGCGTCACATTTCAGCCATACAGTTGGAACCCAACGTCACAAACTTTCCATACCAAGCCGTACAGTGGTTTCTCGCTCTACTTCGGCTTGTTGCTTCACTTGGCCTTCAGCATTAGCTCGTTTGCGGCTGCGGCTAACGGCAGTACCAAGAAACAAGAAAGCGTAGTTTTGCATATGTTCTGGGGATGTTCATTTTTGGGAATGATATATGTGTTATACTTTCATCACGTCACATGTAAGAACTTGTGTCAATTTCTAAACTCGGCTTTGAAGCTCTACAAAACTCTGCCTTTTCAGACATCCAAGCATGGGAACGATTTTCAGAAGTCACGCTTGGGAATATGTTGTACAGTAGCCCGATGGACGACATTATGTTTACCGGCGGCCAAAGCCGCTATTGCAGTAGTAGCACCCACATCAGGTTTTAATCCGTTTGAAGTGCTGGATGACTTCATTGCGTCAAAGTCAACCTTCATGGATCGCTACTCCGTTTTGCTGCTATTGTACCGACTTGTACAGTTTTTAGTATTGTGGTTTGGAATGAACTTCTTTTGTCCTACCGGATTTGTCACTGTCATGGCGAACATGTTTTTTGCCTTTTCGTGTCTTAAAGATTCCTTTACGAACTTATTACAAGGGTGAGTCTCTGCAGTGATTTAGTCTGTAAATTTATTTGATTTTAGGGTAATTAATCGTAATACTTTTTTCAAATATTTCAGACCTGGAATACTGACGCGATGTGCGTCCTACCGGAAACTGCATATACTCTGCACATATTTGAATAAGTTTCAAGCAAAGTCATTGATGAATTTTATTGTCACGTTTCTGTCATTTGTAAATAGTGTTAGCTTTTATATGTTCATTCATAGTTTGGGAAGCGGACAGAGTCTCACCGTGGCTTTGTTTTTTCTGCTTATGGTGGTTAACTTGATATTCATCATGGTGATTGTTTTGGGTTTTGCAGCAAGTGTATATTCGACATCAATCCATTTCAGGGAATCCACTATGAGATCCTGCATTAAACACGCAAGAGCTCACAGATCGAGCCGTGAAAATTTGTATTTTCGGAAGCATTTGGCATCCTGGAACCCGCTCAAAATTCAGCTATTTTCGGTTAACTATTTTGAAAGCACTACGCCACTGTTGATGCAACAATTTTGTATAAACTGTACGGTCAATTTGCTACCTATTGACTAATATTTTTTTGGGATCTCGGGCTTGTGGACATGCTTGATGTGTAGCTTTAGGATACATATTCAGGAAAATTGTCATAATAAAATTATTTATGCATGTTGTGATCAACATAATGGGATTTACATACAGTTTGGCAAAAAGCATTAGCTTTGTACATGGCTTACACTACAACTATGTAAAATAATATCATCTGAAATTGAACAACAACCAAATAAACAAATATACGGAAAAGATGGCTACGGAAATCGGTGTGAAGTACCAATCACAGTCAAGGATCAAAGGAAAAAATCCCTTTAAGGGAAATATTTTTATATTTCTATTTGATGGAATATTTTTCGTCCGTGGAAATATTTAAACCAATCCTACAATCTTACTATATAAACGGATGATTCAGTAGACGGAGTGTCATAAAATGTACATAACTTAAGTATATTTATTTAACGCAATATAATTCATTATTACAATTGAAGGCATAACATGGCAATGGGAAAACGTTGGCAATTTTGGCAAAAGGTCAATTTGACATCGAAATGTCCGATTCCTAAATCTTGTCATAGAGGGCTGAACTTTAAACAAATGTAATTTTCAAATTATAAAGTAGACGTTAAAAATCTTTGCATTTTTACCTATTTTACTCATTTTATAACTAGTTTGCTCATTTCATAAATAGTTTAATCATTTTGAAACTAGTTAACTTATTTTTACCTAGTTTACTCATTCTTAACTAGTTTTCTCATTTTCTAACGATTTTACATATTTCATAACTATTTTACTCATTTCCTACCTATTGCACTTATTCGATATCTTTCGTATTCATTTGCTACCCAGTGTACTCAATTGATGAACTGCAAACTCATTTCACATTAATTTTTAACTGGTGTATTTATACGCGTTACCTGTATGTAGCGGGGTTTCTCGTATTTCATGATTACGGCGTAACCTTTATTAAAACTTTTAATATTCAAATTCAATTATAAAGTTAACGCCACGGTAAACTTTAAATTTACCACTGCAAAAGGTTGCTAATTTTGATGGTCTTTAATGACCATCTTGAAATTTGCCTGTACTCGGTAACACGTTCTGGCCCGGGCGATTTTAAAATTAGTCAGTGATGAAAGGGAAAAACTTTTCCCTTTGGAAGTCAAATGGTAATTTTTCTTACATTTCAAGGGAAAAATTTTTCCTTTGAGCCTTGACTGAATAATATTTTCCATGACACTCGTAATTTATAATGCGCCTATTCCATTTACATTTGATATGAAATCGAGTTTGTTTGTATAAGATTCCCATGTAATTATACTTAGTTACCTAATATTATCGCAAATATAACGGACTTTTGCCCAAGATAGTCCCTTATGCAAATTTCAAATTATATCAGCCATCAGAATAAATTTTTTTGTCGTGCTCTGCCTAATTAATTATTTTGTTGCCATCCAGTGTTCTCCAGTGAACAAGTACTAAAAGTGGAGAATAGATTGCAAGAATTCACCGGCCCGACTTCATTAATTAAAAACAGCTTATTCAATCTGATATTACGGGCTGTAGGGTAAGGCGAAGTAGCAAGTTCTGTATTATGATTTTGGTACGATCGCAACAAAAATATCGAATGGTGAATGTGGTATGAACAGTTTCGAGTTGTCCAGTGGCACACGTGCTTAAACATTTGTATTTTATATGCGATAAATTTACTAATTATAGTGCGAGTGGCTCCAACATATTCGGCGCGCAGTTGAAATATTTACGTTGGATTGTGGGTCGAGACGGAGTTGGCCAGTTTTCCCGCTTTCAGACAATACATTTTGCTAGCATTTAGGGTATTCTGACATTTGTCAACAATTTGCAACGTTAACTTCCATTGTAAATTATTTCCTCTCAGGAACGAATCGACATCATATTTCGCAAAACATTCAACTTCATAAACTGAAAACCAGCTTTTGTCATAATGTCGCTGACACAGTCGTTGTTTACGGAAATTTTGAAAATTGCAGGAATTTCCAACCGACCACCCCATTCAACCGGTTTAATTGCAAAGTATCGTGGTGTCTCCGACACTGCAACATTTCAGCCATACGGATGGGACCATGCATCACAAAGTTTCTTTCTCAGGCCATACCCGGTACGCTTTCTCTACTTCGGCTTGTTGCTTCATTTAGCCTTAAGCATTAGCTCGTTTGCTTCTGCGGCTAATGGGAGCAATAAGAAACCAGAAAGTGGTGTCTTGCATATGTTCTGGGGATGTGCATTTCTTGGAATGATATATGTACTTTACTTTCATCACATAACATGTAACAATTTGTGTCAATTTCTAAACGCGGCGCTGAAGATTTACACAACACTGCATTTGGAGAAATCCAAACGTGGAAACGATTTTCAAAAGTCAATCTTGGGAATATGTTGCACGATAGCGCAATGGACGACACTATTCTTACCAGCGGCCAAAGCAGCTATTGCTGTAGTAGCACCAAGATCAGGTTTTAATCCGTTTGAAGTCCTGGATGATTTTCTGGCATCAAAGTCAAACTTGATGGATCAGTTACCATTTTTGCTGGTATTGTACAGAGTAATACAGTTCTCAGTATTGTGGTTTGGAATGAATTTATTTTGTCCTACCGCACTTGTCATTGTCATGGCGAACATGTTTTTTGCTTTTTCTTGTCTTAAGGACTCCTGCACAAACTTACTAGAAAGGTGAGTATCTGCAATATCAAGACTTTGTTGTATAATGTCGTTTACTTAATCCGTAATTTAATTTAATGTAATAATGGTAATTCCTGTTAAAATATTTGTAGATCTGGATTATGGAAGCGCTGTGACTCCTACCGGAAACTGTACATACTCTGCACATATTTGAATAAGTTTCAAGCAAAGTTGTTAATGAATTTTATTGTCACGTTTCTGTCATTTGTTAATAGTGTTAGCTTTTACATGTGCATTCATAGTTTGGGTAGCGGAGAGAGTCTCACCGTGGCCCTGTTTTTTCTGCTTATTGGGGTTAACTTGATATTCATCATGGTGATTGTTTTGGGTTTTGCAGCAAGTGTGTATTCTACCTCAATATATTTTAGGAAATCCAGTATGGCAAACTGCATTAAACACTCAGGAGCTAACAGGTCACGCCGTGAAAATTTGTATGGTCGAAAACATTTGGCATCGTGGAATCCACTCAAAATTCAGTTTATTTCGGTTAACTATTTTGAAAGCACTACTCCGTTGTTGATACAACAATTTTGTATTAACTGCACCATCAACTTGTTACTTATTGATTAATGTTTTTCTGGATCTCCGGCTTATTGTGTAGCTTTAGGATAAATATTCAGGCAAATTGGCGTAATAAAATTATTTATTCAAGCCTTAATTATCATAATGGGATTTACATACAGTTGGCAAAAATCGATAGCATTGTACATGGCTTACACCACAACCATTTAGCATAATATCAACAGAATTTGAACAACAACAAATGGACGGAAAATATCCTTCGGATCCTACGGACCATCGCACTCGTAATTTATTATGCGCCTATTCCATTTACATTTTATGCCATCGAGTTAGCATAAAATTCCCATGTAATTATAGTTGGCTTACTTGTAAGATTATCGCAAATATAACGGATTTTTGCCGACGAGAATCCCATATGCAAAATTCAAATTATATGTCAGGTATAGCAATATAATTTTTGTCGTGTTTTGCCTAATTAATTATTTTGTTGCCATCCAGTGTTCGTAATTGGACCAGTACTAGATGTTGCGAATTGATTGCGGCAATTCACCAGGCCGACTTCGGTAATTAAAAACACGTTATTCAAGCTGATATTACAGACTATAAGGAAAGGCGAGGTAGTAAGTTCTCTATTATGTTTTTTGCATGATTGCAAAAAATATCGAATGGTCAATGTGATATGAACAGTGCCATGTCGTCCAAGGGCGCACGTGCTTAAGCATTTGTATTTTAGCTGCGATAAATATACTAATTAAAGTGTGAGTGGCTCCAACATATTCACCGCGCAGTTGAAATATTTACTTTAGTCTTTTGGTCGAGCCGGGGTTGACCAGTTTTTCTCTTTTCAGGCAAAACAGTTCACCAGCAATTAGCACAGTCAGAAATTTAGCAACAAATTGTAACATAAACCTGAAATTTTTGTCCATCAGGAACTAAACTACAGTGCTTTTCTTATATAATTACTTTGAACATAGTTCCTGTAAATCACCACAACTTCTTCGTTTTCATTCCTATCGTGACCAGTCAGAAATGTGGACAGAACATCTCAAGGGAGCACTTTAAATGTTAATCATTTGTTCAATATACAATCGAAATCAACCGTGTAGCATAGTACTAACGAATCTTGTACCGTACCCATCTGCTTTGAAATTCAAATCATCTTTTCCATCGCACTAGAAATTTATGACGGTCCTAGTATTCCACTTACATTTAGATATGCATATCGAATTCGACCGTGTAGGATTCTAATATACGTATCTATGCCTTTAGCTGACTTATAACATGAAAATATAAATAATGAATTATTTTCGGGGGAAACTCCCTAATACATGATACAAATAATATCAGGCATGCGAGTCTTATAATTTACCGGTGTTCTCTCAACTAAATATTGTAGAAGCCTGTAGTCGCCGTCCAGTCCGTGCAAGCGGAAAAGTGCTAAATACGGACATCTGATTGCTAAAAGTTGCCAAGTTGTATTCATTAATTTTAAAATCCATATATTTTTCAGCATATATTTCTGAATCTGATAATGCGGGCTGAACGATAAAGCGAGTTGGCAAATTTATTACAATGATTTTGGCACGGCTGGCAAAAAAATATGAAATTGGTGTGCAAAGCACAATGTTCCATCATATTACACGTGCATAAAACTTCCCTTTAATAAATTTGCTAAATATAGAGTTGCTAGGATATTCCTGGTGCAATTAACACCATTAGTTCAAATTGTCGGTCGAGGCGGAGTTGCTTTCGACTTTGCGAAAAGTTGAATTCTGAATTTTGTATAAAAAATGCAGTGTTCTCTCAGGGCACACGTGCATCCACAAACGATTTCAATTTCGATATGCCATATATAACGGATGTGGATACTAGACATTCTCCACAAGGTGGAAATAATTACTTCAAACTGTTGGTTGAGACGGAGATGCTTCGGTTCTCCTTTTCCAGGAAATGACATCATTTAGTGGAATAAGAAACATACAAAAATCGCAGTAAAATTATTTGTCTAAAGATTTTGGCCGTTACGAGACAAACTGGAAATACGTTTCTTGAAACCCCCAAATCTACGGAATAAAATCAACAGTTCATCATAATGTCCCTAACACTGTCGTTGTTGAACGAAATACTAAAAATTCAAGGAATCTCTAAACGACACAAATCACCTCTCTTTATCGCCATATATTATGGTGTTTCCGACTGCTTCGCATTTCAGCCTTACGGATGGCACTCAACGTCCCAAAATTTTTATCCCAAGCCGTACTCGCGTCGCAGCTTCTATTTTGGCCTGGTACTTAATTTAGGAATAAGTTTTTGCTCATTTAGTGCAGTGGTTTCCGGGGGCAATACAAATCCCGAAAGTGTAATCATGCACACGTTCTGGGGTTTTGCATTCCTGGGAATGTCGTATATATTATACTTTCACCATATCACTTGTAAAAACTTGTGTCAATTTCTCAACGAGGTGCTGACGCTTCACAGAGGGCTGCATTTGGATCAAGCTGAACATGTGAACGACTTTCATAAATCAATCTTGGGAATGTTTTGCGCAATTGTGCGATGGACGACATTGTGTCTGCCAACGGCCACATCCGCTGTTGCGGTTGTGGCTCCAATCCCGGGCATTAATCCTCTTGATGCCCTGGACGATGTAATACCATCTACATCATTGACGATTCCGCATGCAGTTTGGCTGCCTGTATACAGATTTATTCAGTTCGGGACCATGTGGTGCGGTTTAAACTTCTTTCTTCCTGTCGGGCACGCAATGATAATGGGGAACATGTTTTTTGCATTTTCTTGTCTTAAGGACGCGTTCATCAACTTATTACAAAGGTAAGTACTGAGATGTTGCAATACATTTACGTTATTATTCAAGTGACTAGGAATGGTAATGATTAAAATTTGAAATTTGTAGATCTGGATTAAGGCAACGCTGCGCCTGCTACAAAAAATTGTACATACTTTGTGTGTACTTGAATTCTTTTCAAGCCAAGTCATTGATGAATTTTCTTGTTTCGTTTTTGTCCCTTGTAAATATTATTAGCTGTTTTATGTTTATTCATATTTTGGGAAGCGGACAGAATGTCGCAGTGGCAATGTTTTTTCTGCTTGTTTTGGTTAATATGATTTTCATTATGGTGGTTGGATTGGGGTTTGCAGCGAATGTGTATTCATCGTCAATCCATTTTAGGGAATCCACGTTTGCAAACTACATGGTGGCAAGAGCTCAGGGAAGGTCACGCATAGAAAATTTATACTTTCGGAAGCACCTGGCATCCTGGAAGCCCCTCAAAATTCAATTCTATTCCGTTGAATATTTCCAGAGCACCACTCCGCTGATTATAGAACAGTTTTGTATAAATGGCACCATCAACTTGCTGCTCATAAACTGAGCTGGTTGCTGACAAAGACTCGCGACTAATTGTGAAGATAACGACCAAATGAATTAGCACCACGGCAAACGCTGTGCTTTCAGCTTCAGACAACTCGTGACTTCTACAGGAGCCCAAAGACCGTAGTTGATACTAGTTAAGAGTCAACGCGCTCGCTAATTGTTTCTTGCAGAAACATTCTTGTGATTAATTAACCTTGCGTCCAAAATTAGTAGTTTGCGCTCGTTTTTCTGCTCTTTGTAGACATTGTGCTTGCTATGGTAGCTTGTGTTTGCATTTCAATTTCGACGTTGCGAAGGCAATGGATGTATGCACTCATATAAATTATTGTTTTCGAAACAATTTAAATCTTAACTTCTTCTCAAGATAAAATACTATGTATCCATCTACTTTGAAATCACGACGCCACTTAGTTAGTATGTAAAATTTCTGTATCGACAACAAGGTAAGCTTATAGCTCATTAGATAGTAAAAATACATGATCGGCCGATTGAGCCTGAATCAGGCTTGGAGACATAATATCGTCGTAGAATCACCAATGTTCATACACATAGTTCATAGCTCTTATGTAAACACTAAAAATCCACTAAGAAATTCAACATGGTCTTACATAAGCCAACAGAATCTACCGCCCCTTACACTCATATGTAATAGAATCACGGCTGTCAGAACTTAATCCAGCCCATCAGGGCAAAGTCAATCAGGCTGACCACGCTCACCATATATTCAAAGTTCTTGATATATTTTTGCGTGTTATAAAAGCCGTGTTTAAATAGCTTCTTGTTATAAAGTTTCCAACAATCTATTCAAATAATCTGAATGTCAATAAATATCATTAATCATTCACGTCATCATTTTATGGTCGGATTTGGGATATGACATTAGGATTGGCGAATTTGTAAATAATTAGAAAGCATTCGTTTTGTAAACATTTTTAGATTTGTTACATATATGTATCCTAAATTCTTTATAGAGTTGTCTACGGTTCCGACAATGTATGTACGTATTGCACACAAGCCAAAGGTAGAAATATCAATGCAGAGGGATTTGCAAATGACAATTAATGTTATCACTGACCTATTATATAATTACATGCCCAATGCGGATTCGTGTGATATAATTTTGACTCGTAGTTGAAAACAATTGTTTGCATGAGGCGATCAACTAATTGACATGTTTGGGTGCCGTGAATGTGTTAAAAATTTATTGTGCACAAATAGAAACAAGCTCAGTTGGAAATGACAATTTAAATAAATGATTCTTTATTGGAAACACGTTAATACATTATTAAACCAGGTGACATTTGCCTTTATATTCTTTACATGTATACTTCGAAATGTGTTAAATTTTTAACCGTTAGAATATGCACCAAATAAAAATATTTTTTTCCAGAGAGTTCTCAGATATGATCGGTTCGTGCTTGCGGGATAATTCATAAATTTCCACAACAGTAGAAGCAATTTCGGAAGAAATTTCCAGTAAACAGTTAAATAATTTGTTCATCTATTTTTCCAATCATATTCATACATGTAAGTGTACTCTGGTCTGATTTTTTGAAATAGTCAAGTGTGAAAAGTGTAGTTGCTATGTGAGATTCTGGTATCAACCAATAAGTATAAATGGAGTTGCTGATAAAATAAACTGCATACATTCAATAGCATCGGCATAGATTGGATTCTTATTTGATATATAATAATTTAATTTGCGATATTTTAAATTAATGATTCCTGTTTTTATTTTTCGTTTTTTGCTGTGTATGGCAATCGGCTATTTAAATAAAATATATGATTCGGTGAAAGTGATGTATAAAATATATATTTTCAGAGTGAGCTGATACCACATTCCAGCATTAACTTGCTAAACTTTCTTCATTTTTGTTTTTCTCTGCGATATATATCTTGATATGGTGATAGAACCAAAAGTTGAAACTGTTTAAGTTTTTGAAGATACCAATTATTAATATTGCCGAACATCATTTTGCGATGCTTATCAAAAGAGAAAGTATTTGAAGTCATAGAACGGACATGTGAAAGGAATATGAAAATATAATAAATATAATAATTAATCGCAAAATAAGAGAAAGTCCTGATACCAGGCTGCGATCAAGTTGCCCCGTTTTGGCGAAGTTCATTTGCTGTTAGCAGACAATAAGCAGCTCTCGCTAGAAGTGAAATAAAACTCCGTCATAGGACATTAATATTTTTAGCAAACTGAAATTTATATAAATCTACAATCACAGTTCATAGACCATGCTTATTGCTGAGGAACTACTCCAAACTCTAATTGGATATATTAAGTTGGTAAACACATTTGGCGCACTTCCTTTCATATGGAGTGATTCAAAAAAGCACATTCAGCTGAAAGAGAAAAGACAAATTGACATCTATAAATTCCGATTACGTATGGCAGCGGTGTACATTAGTCTGGTTTTCTTACAAGTTATATCAACGTGGAAACAGTCCGAATTATACATCAAACTATCCACAACTCTCAACTTTAGCACGGTTGTCATGTTCTGGTACACCCATCACGTTTTCGACACAAAGTCGAAGCAAATCACGTCATTCATTAACAACATGCTACAATTTGAAGTTTTGAGAAACGGTAATGCAATAACATGTATGGTTACGGGTATGTAAAGGGAAGTAAATTCACGAAATTATTAATTTTAATTTCAGCCCACTCATGGAAACCGGAAATGTCAGCGCACCGATGGCTCACAAAATGGGTACTAAAAATTCTTGGAGGATCCAGCGTGACGATTCCGTTATTTTTCCACACGGACCTCTTCATGAATCCATGTATGCCCAGCCATCTTGGTGGATACTGGCTCGTTACTGAACAGTGCGGAGGAAACATTGGTGTTGGGCTCGTGCCAGCATGGAGTGTACAAGAAGTTTTGACAAAGCTACTTGTCATGGGAATCGCATACATAAATTGGAGTTTTTTGTTGACAGGCTCGTTTTTTCACGTTGGCCTTGGTCTGCTGCTAAAGAGTCACTGTCTGCGCTCCTACCTTCTACTCACTGGGGAATTCGCAAAGTCAAAGTTTAGTGCATCGGCATACAACATGTACAGAGAAATCCAAATCATGGCAGCAGTTTATCGAGACATATATTCCACGTACATGACTCCTGTCGTTGTTATCGTGGTGAGCATGGTGTCTCAAGTAATTAGCCTGTATGCATGCATCCAGTTGGGGTTTGAGCTGCCGCTTCAGATGATGTTGTTTTTTGTCATTTGCGTTTTGGATACCGTGCTCACCACCATGTATGTTTACAAAAGTCTGGCAAATGTTTTCAGCGTTTCTAGAAATTTGTTGACTCAGCGGTTACGAGCTCAGGGTGGGTATTGTTTTGGGAGGTCGACGGCATGGAGAAGGCGATTTTTGAAATCATGTCAGATTGTCAAGGTGTATGTTGGAGAGATCAATTATGTTGAGGAGACGACGCCGTTAATTGTTGAAGATTTTGTGGCTTGCCAGACGGTCAATTTGTTGCTGTTGGAGTAAGGTAACTCAATTTGCACACATTCAAACATAGATCGATGATCAATGGATAAACTTTCTTTCGGATTATTTAATCCAATCGCCTGACACTATTCGTGGAAACATATCGTCGGAATATCACCATAGTACATAAATATAATTGATTACAAGATAGAGCTCAAGAATGCGCTTTGAAATGCTAATCAGTTTTTCCATCGCATCAAAAATAAATAATGACCCTATTCCGCTTTCACGGCAGGATGGGCATCGAGTTGTTGGCTGTCAGATTTCATTGTAAATATTCTTAGAATGTCTTCTAAATGGCTTCGTAAATAAATGATGATTTCTGAAGATATTCTCTAGTGCACAATTTACACTATTTCAAACCTGACCCAAATATATAATTTATTTAAATAAGCTTTCTGATATATTCAATATATGAAAGTAGTATACCTACTCAGTCTCTACAAAAAGTGATAACATCTTTACTGGAAATTGCCATTAGCGAGGAAGTACTGTTGTCAGACGTAAAACTTCTTTCGTGGTGGTATAAAATTTTGGGTTGGATTCGGCTTAAGTTGGCAGGCACGAAATTTTTTACTTCTTTTCGCAACAATTATGTTACTATAAGAAGACTGAAAATTATTTTTTAGTAATGAGGAGGAATTGCAAAATCATTTGGAGACTTTCCACCTTTACCTACACTTCCATTTAAAACCTAAACGTTGTTTACCGAATCTTTATGCCCCTTCTGCCAAATCCAACCCAAATTTTTATACCACCACGAAAGAAGTTTTACGTCTGACAACAGTAAGTTTTGAAATTTATGGCTCTATCATTTCCCATGATAAATTTGGTGCACATAAATGTTAATTTGAAAATGGGAACTAAAAGCGATAGTTAGAGAACACAAGTAAAATATTGATTATGATTGCGGTACGCTCGTGAATAATGGGGTACGATGGATTTTATTTGAACGTATAAGGCATTGTTTTCTCGCAATCAAAAACTTTAACATTTGCTTTTCTTATTTTTCTTCTGAGTACACAATAGTTTGGTATAGTATATTTCACATGCAGGTTAATATTTATTTCAAGCTGTTGGATGTCTTTTGTTTTCTACTTTCTACAAATAAACTCCGCCAATATTCTTTAGAGCCGCGCATAGTTTCGAAGCTCCCACTTTTCACTTATAAATAAAGTCTTAAGCCTTTGTCACAAAAAACTTTATTCGCACGGTTCACTCCATATCCAGAAATCCATATATGACAAAAATGTCTCTGGCACTATCTTTATTTCAGGAGATTTTGCAAATTCCGGGAATTTCTAAGCGATCCAATTCATCCGGCTTAATTGCCAAGTATTATGCCCTCTCCGAGCGTGCCTCATTCCAGCCATACGGATGGGACTCAACCGCACAAAGGTTATATCCCAAACCCTACTCGAGTCGCTACCTCTACTTCGTCTTGTTACTTAATTTGGCCTTGAGCGTCGGCTCATTTCTAGCTGCGATTAACGATAGCACTAATAAACTGGAAAGCGTAATCATGCATACATTCTGGGGGTTTGCATACTTGGGAATTATTTATGAATTACATTTCCACCACAGCACACGTAACAACTTGTGTGAGTTTACCAACGCGGCGTTAGAACTCTACCGAAATCTGCATTTAAAAGGACATGGACATGGAAACGATTTTCAGAAATCAATCTTGGGAATACTTTGCATGGCAGCGCGATGGACAGCATTGTACTTTCCAGCGGCCACGGCCAGTATTGCTGTTATGGCGCCAGCTTCTGGTTTTAATCCGTTACAAGTCCTGGATGATTTCCTTGCGTCAAAGTCGGGCTTCATGGATGAGTACTCCGTTTTGCTACTAGTGTACCGACTCGCCCAGTTTGGGACTGTCTGGTTTGGCCTCAACTGCTTTTGTCCCGTGGCCCTTATTACGGTAATGGCGAACATGTTTTTCGCCTTTTCTTGTCTAAAGGATTCCTTCACCAATTTATTAGAAAGGTTAGTGGCATTTTTAGTAGTGAGCGAATGTGTCCATTAGTCCGTTCCTATAATCAGTATGATTTCATATCATATAATGTTTATTCAACATTGGCAGGTCTGGATTATTCAAGCGCTTCACCAGCTACAGGACGTTGCAGATACTATGCACACATTTGAATATGTTTCAGTCAAAATCGCTGATGAATTTTGTCGTTTCGTATCTCTCGGCTCTTAACATTATTAGCTTGTACCTCTTTGTTCATTATTTGGGTGCCAGACAAAACGTAACACTGGCAATATTTTTTCTGCTTATTTTGATTCAAATAGTTTTCGTCATTGTGGTAGTATTGGGCTTTGCAGCGAGTGTATGTTCATCTTCAATCCATTTCCGCCAACTCACTTTTGCAAACTTGGTCTGGCACGCCAGAGTTAGCAATAGTGCACAACGGGAACAGTTATATCTTCGGAAACATTTGGTATCGTGGAATCTTCTCAAGATTCAGTTCTTTTCGGTTAACTATTTTGAAAGCAAAACTCCACTGATGATGCAGCAATTTTGCATAAATAGCACCGTCGACTTTCTACTAATCTACTAACGTGTTTGGTCCTCTACATCTACCAAGTAATATTTATTCTCAAGAACATTTACGTATTTGTCGCTGCAAAGCCAAAGAAACGATGCAAGTAAAACGCCACATTCGTTCCCACAATACAAGAGGGCATTCATATCAACTTCTCAATTGAAGCCATAATTAGGTACATATCACGTTACTAGAATGTGAGATTGAGTCATCATTAAAGCTGGTATAAACCGTTCTACTCTAATGTGTGCTGAGCAGTACATCAGGAGAAGCAATTAAAACATATTTTACGAGGAGCAAAATGGTTTGGCATCTCGACTACGTAAACAACAATTTGGATAATAAATGCCTATTGCGAGCAAGAACTGCCTCTCTAAACGCAAAACTAAATTATAGCCTTACATTTTCATGAATAACCCCAACAATTTATCGGAGAGGGTGTATACTATTAGCAAAGTGCTGTGGGAAGCGTTTGCAGAAACCAGTGGCCAATAATTACGCAGGGGAGCGGCGTCACTTCTGACCAGATCCAAGAGCCAGCTTGACCTTGCTCATCCCACACTGTACCAAGTCAAAGCGGCCGCAACACAACAGTAATTTTCCATTCAGTCGCTAGATATCCAGTGAGAACAGAAAATGGTCAGAATTTTACAGTCTACCATTTCAGTGGCAAAATACGCCACTCTAGTCTTCCTAGGCGTTGGCCTCTTCATCGCACTAATCTTGCTTGTACTTTTTGTAGTCATTCCATGTCACCTGTATCGCTGGTTTGTGCTCAAAATTTGTGCAAGATTATTTGGACCATCGGATCTCCGCAAAGGAACAAACTCGCTTGGAAATGGCCTGGCTGGGGAATTCCGGAAATCTGGTGACGTGACCTGGTCACGTTTTTCCATTGTCGTTAATATCACCATAGCGGGTCATGTGACATATCAGGACATGTACGACAGGGTTCAGGAGAGATGGATTCGGGCAAGAAACGACGATGGGCAGTTGAAGTACCCGGAATTACAACAGTACCTATCAAGTTGGATGGGCTTCATGTTTCTGAGACAGAATCCCGACTTTCGTGTAGAAGATCATATCAAATTGCATGTACTGGACGAGACCGGGGATGATGAATCTTCGGAAAACTTTTATAAAGAGTTGGTTGGAAAGCTTTTGAATAACAAGTGGAAGGCCGGACGGAGTCCTTGGGAAGTGCATCTAGTTCACAATTATAAAAGGAGCAGCTTGATTGAAAACTCTGATGACGGGGACACGAATATTAACGACAAATTTACCTTACTTCTATTCAGATTTCATCACGGCCTCGCTGACGGTTTCGGAATTTTATTTACACTTGTCCGTCTAGTTGGTGATCTGGATTCGGACGCAATTCCAAAACCAGCAATATTCACCCAAAAACGAACATTTTGGGATACAATTATTTATTATTCAACACTACCCGTGAAAGTGCTTCATGCAATGGGATTCCTTGTCACTTTGGTCCTGAGAAAGAAGAATGCGTTTCATTGTCCAGCAAACGAGAAGAAGACTACGCAACTGTTTGTAAAGGGATCTGTCGTTCCTGTGAATACAATTAAAAGGATTAAAAATCAGTTTGGTGTGGGATTTTCGACAGTGCTGGATTCTGCATTGGCGGGTGCACTAGGGAGAATGCTGGAGCAGAAAATGGGTTCAAATATGCCTGATATGCTTACGTATGGGATAGCGATTCCTGTTCCGGGCCATCCACAAGTTTTAAGAAACCATGCGTAAGTTCATTACATAGCTTATTGTGGTAATTTTAGCAAAAAAATGCACAAAATTATCACCTATTTTGACATTATTTGCAGGTCAATGGTAATTTATGACGTGCCCGTGAGTCCCGAAATGAGCGCCGTGGATAGACTATATGCCTGCGAGAGAAACTTGAGAGAAGTGAAGCTCTTCCCATTTCTGATGTTGATCAGTTGGGTACTGCGCTCAGTTTCCGGAGTGCCGACAAATTTGGCACTGATGCTGGCAACCAACAGATACATTTCAACAGGAGTTTCCAGCTTTCCCGGAGGACTAGGGCAGCTGTGGTGGGATGACATGAAAGTTGCAGCGGGTGACTTTGTCGCAAATACTGGCTCCGGAGCGGGAGGCATGGGTTTTTACGCGCTCAGCTTTGTTGACAAGATGCAGGTGAATGCGAGTGCGGAAATGGCGGTTTTGACAAAGGAGGAGATGGAGCAAATTTTTGGCTGGGTGGATGAGCAAATAGACATTTTGTATCGTTTGGCCATAGAAAAGGAGAGAATGAATGGGGATTTAAACAACAAAAACACGGAAATTGCCATGGAAAAAATGTGATGAGTTATTTCAATCAATAAATAGTTTATCCTTTTTTATGAGCAGATAGTCAAAGTCGTAAACGATCCATTTAGTTCATTTTTTCTCATCACATCACGTCGAATAAATACCTAGTCAAGATCAAGTTCAAGAATTAAATGTACATTTTGCGCTGAAAATTGCAGCAATTATTTTACCATCAACTTCATACCTGATATAATGAATAATTATTAACTGCCGTTTTAATAGAAAAACGCTTACGTAAATGGACAAACACATCATATATTCCCACGGGTAATGTGATACATATCATTAGATTTTTAGCGCAAGCTGAAGTCAAAAGCATAATGACTACAAAGTGAACTATCATTAGGCTGCAAAACAATAGTATGTTATTATCGGTCAAGAATGTAACTAAAATGAAGATATCGTACAAGAGCAGTAGAAAATATGGATTGATGTATGTGGTAATATAATTAGAAAATGTTATGAATGATGTGGCTTGAAACTTATGAAGAGAATGAACTACGAATAATGTCGATGAAAATAAATTCAACAAAAATTCCAAAATTATTTCAAAATTTATAATTCCGAAATCATTATTTTTAAAGTAAAAAATGCACACAAGTGGTCAGTAATTGCACTATAGGTACTTATTCTGCTAAAAGTTGCAAAGTAGTTTGACCTTCTCAATACTTCATTGTACCAGCCACCACAGTGCAAAAACACATTAATTTTCCAGTCGCCCTGAAGCTACTCAATGGGAGAAGATCATGGCCAAAATCATGCAGTCAACCATTTTAGTGGCAAAATATGCAACTTTGGTCCTGCTCGGCCTTGGACTGTCCATCACACTAATTCTGTTGCTAATTTTTGTCCTCCTTCCTTCCCATTTATATCGATTGTTTGTGCTCAAGATTTGCGCAAGAATATTCGGACCTCCACACCTGCGCAAGGGAGCCAATGCGCTTGGAAATGCCTTGGCTGCAGAATTCCGGAAATCCGGGGACGTGTCCTGGTCCAGATTCTCAATTGTTGTGAACATCACTGTTCAAGGTCATGTGACGTATCAGGAGATTTACGACAGGATTGAAGAAAGATGGATAAGGGCCAGAAAGGAAGATGGACAGTTGAAATATCCAGAATTTCAACAGTATCTATCAAGCTGGATGGGTTTAATGTTTTTGAAGCAAAATCCCGACTTTCGGCTCGAAGACCATATCAAATTGCATGTGCTGGATGAAAACGGGGATGACGAAACTTCAGAAAGATTTTATACCGACTTGGTTGGAAAACTCTTGAATGAAAAGTGGAATGCTGCGAAAAGTCCTTGGGAAATGCATCAAGTTCAGAATGATCGCAGGAGTAGTTTAATTGGGGCAAGTGACGGACAGGAGCCAGTTGACAATAAGTTTACATTATTTCTATTTCGCTGTCACCACGGTCTCGCCGACGGCTTTGCCATTATGTATGCATTGGTAGGGCTGGTTGGAAATCTCGACTCAGATGCCATTCCCAAACCAGCGATATTTATTAAAAAACGAGGCGCTTTAAGTACAATTATGTATTATTCAACGCTGCCGGTGAAAGTACTGCATGCAATGGGATTACTTGTTACGTTGATCCTGAGAAAGAAAACCGCGTTGCATTGTCCTGCGAGCAGGAAGAAAGCAACACAGCTTTTTGTGAAGGGTCCCGTCGTCCCAGTTAAGACGATTAAAATCATTAAAAGTAGATTTGGGGTGAGTTTTTCGACAGTTCTGGACTCTGTGTTGGCTGGTGCACTGGGTAGGATGCTGAGGCAGAAAATGGGCCACGATATGCCGAAAATGCTGACGTATGGAATAGCGATTCCGCTTCCAGGTCATCCGGAAATTTTACGAAATCACGCGTGAGTAATTCAGGCGATTTGAGGAAACATTCCGGTTCATTTAGTTCAAGTTAAAAATAGTGCATACATTTTTAAATTATTTGCAGGTCAATGGTTTTTTATGAGGTTCCAGTCAGCCCTGACATGAGCGCAGTTGACAGACTCTACGCCTGCGAGAGGAACCTGTCAAAAGTGAAACTGTTCCCATTCCTGATGATACTCGGTATGATATTTCGAATAGCGTCAGGAGTGCCGACAAGGCTGGCCCGCGCGCTGTCCATCAACAGATATATCTCCACAGGAATCTCCAGCTTTCCGGGTGGAGTAGGGCAACTCTGGTGGGATGAGCGGAGAATTGCTGCAGGGGATTTTTGTGCTAATAACGGTTCAGGAGTTGGAGGTGTTGGATTCTATGCGCTCAGCTTTGCTGACAAGATGCAAGTTAACGCCAGTGCGGAACTGGCCGTTATGTCAAAAGAGGAACTGGAGCAAATTTTTAGATGGGTAGACGAACAAGTCGAACTTTTGTATCGTTACGCCTTAGAAAAGGAAGAGAATGGGGAATTGGGCAAAAATGCGGATATTACCATGGCAAACATGTGCTGAATCGTATCAATCATTAAACAGTTTATCTTTTTTCTACGATCAAAATTAAAAGTTAATCAAAATCGGACGTAAATTTCCATTTACTGCAATTTCTCACACAACATGACGCGGAAATCCCACTTACGGAGATTGTGAATAACTACCTAGTCAAGATCAAGTTGAAGAACAAAGTGTTGGTGCTTCTGCAAATTGCAGCAATTAATTTATCATCTGCCGATTACCTGATATTACGAGCAATTATAAACGACCACTTTTTAGGAAAACGCTTGCGCAAATAGAAACAAGAAAAAACACATTCCCACGAGTATTCCGAGAGCTATCTTTAGGCCGCTAAACATAATAATGGCTTTGTTGACGACGCCATAAACAAGTGAATTTCCATCATTTACCTACAAAGTGGTGAAGTGCAGCGACTATGTGAACTACCTAAATCAAAGTGTAGTAATTTTGCTTTTTTAGTAACAACAAGCATAACTATTTAGTGAATCGTATATCTTTCGTTTAGTGTTTTCCACTTGCTACCACACGTTTTATATGTAAAAACTTAAATGATTACGCGCAGGTTAAACGTTCAATTCTGTTATAATTCTCCCACAGAGCAACACTTTATTCCATTTTTTTCTGACCATCTATCACATTCATACGTAATCATATAATACTTTATTAATAAAAATGTTAGCACATATTTCAAGTAGCTCGTATTTTAGTATATGGATAAATTCAGTCAATGATAAGTAGGTAGGTAATCAATATGGGTAATTATTTCCGCAATTTATAAGTCATATTGAAGACCCGCTCAGGCTTCAAGTTAATGTCCCAGCACAACTTAACGTCCCACAAATTGTCAGTGGTGGTCACATCAAAGTTTCTCAAAATCCAGGCTGCATACACCTTCAATTGATACAACGCAATCTTCCAGCCAATGCAATTCCGCATTCCCATCGAAAACGGGATGAAGCTGTGGGAATGTCGCTTTTTCACGTTTTCAGGGAGAAATCTGTCCGGATCAAACTCGTTAGGATTGGGGTAGATTTCCGGATCTCTGTGGAGCGCCCAAATGTAGATCATCACGTTTTCTCCAGCTTCGACGACGCAGTTCTCTTCTATTTCCAGGGGTGCATCTAGGCGACGGATGTAAGCTGGTACTGCTGGGGTAAGCCGCAGCATTTCCAGAACGCATCGTTCCAGATATTTCAGGTTGGACAGGTGCTCCAGGGTCATTGTCGTGTCAGCGTCAAATGTGTCGAACAGCTCGTCAATTTCCATTTGGCAATTTTTCTAAATTCATAAAAAAAATTAGAATTAGATTGATGGGAACATTT
Source organism: Sinella curviseta (assembly GCA_004115045.4). Taxonomy (NCBI): domain Eukaryota; kingdom Metazoa; phylum Arthropoda; class Collembola; order Entomobryomorpha; family Entomobryidae; genus Sinella; species Sinella curviseta. The sequence goes on from CM023203.3 coordinate 16,619,083, forward strand.
TTGAAACAGAAATGGTAACCAAGTGGGTTTATTACCTGATGCTCTGGATATCGAGCCAAGTGAAAAAGTAAAACGTTGAGTGACATCGCAACAGTATCGTGACCCTGGAATAAAATAAAGTAAAATAATTCTACTCCCAAAATGTCTAAAATTTATTATGAAATGTATATACATGTTTCGTATGAACCTACCCCGACCAAAAACGTGTTGACCTCGTCCATGATTTCCGTATTAGTATGACCCGCCTTTATCATTTGCTGTACGAGACACTCAAAATGCTTGACTCCGAGCACATCTGCAGCGAAATCGGAGCTCGTCGTTCCGATATCCTCCTTCTCAAAAATGTTCGTGTCCGTGTCAACGTTACCCTGATTCTGAGACTCTGTCACGTCGACAATTGTCCTTTTCCTGTAGCTGTCAATCAACTGTAACAAGAAACATAATTGACAAATACTTATTATATAAACGTTATAAGTAATTAGAAATTATTGATCACGCACATACCTTGTTGGTAAATGCCACAATAATTGGCCGGTTCTGATCATAAAGCCGCTTCTTCTTGTGAAACATCCAAATGGGGCGTATCAACAACTCGGGCTGGTAAAAGCGGTCTACTGTTATTTTCTTCATTCTGCGGAAACAAAATAATTTATTGGGATGCACCCAAAAAAGCTTGGGTTCGATAAAAAAATACAGGTGGCTAAATGGCCATTACATTCCAAATGATGTAAAGTACGCGGTGAGTTCCTCGTCAGACATGTTCAATGTCTCCGAGCCCAATATAATTTCTGGAAATCAAAATTAAATTCAAGCAAATAGTTATTAACGCGTCATAATTAATATTTTAAAAAATCATTTGGGTTCATTTTGAAATGATTTAACCTGTTGTAACTTTGATGGTGGTGTAGTCAATGATTTCGTGAAAGAAATGATTGTCAACAGTCCCATCCGCTGCGGCTGCCCTGGCACATGCCTCCTTGACCATGGCTTTGGCTCCGTCGTCAACGAATTTCAGATATGTTGGAAAGGACTTGAATGTAAAAGCTCTGGAAATTACCTTCCTGTGAGCGGACCAGAGATCCACGTCCGCAACAAAAAGACCGTCTTTGAGAAGGTCAGAAAATATCACTTCGTAAATGTGTTTTGGCTTGTTCAAATGTTGCGGAATGTTTGACGTTAAAACTTTCTGAAAAATAAATAAATAAATAAATACAAATTAAAAAAATATTATGCACAATTTACTCTGTAAAACATTTATGGTAACGTGTTTGCACCTTGATGAGGTCGGGATCACTGATGGCAAGAAACTGGTGGGGTCCAACGTAAATGCTCATCTTTTTTCCGTACGTTTTCACCAGATTTTCAATGTGCATGGCGCCCACTGTCAAGTAAACATTTAAGGATACATTTCAGTAATTTCCACAAAATTTGGGGAAAATCATGCAAAGATTACATAAACATTCAATATGTTACCTTTCCGAAGATAGTAAAGAGTGTAGAGACCTTCCAGAAGGTAGAAATTGAGCGGCGTGGATCTCACAGGGGGCAGCGTGTTCCGAAAAATGAGCTTCCCGTCTTTTGTTCTAGTTCGCTTCCGGCTAAACACTTTCACGCACAATATGGAAAGGATTAGAACTAGAGATAATAAAATTGTCGGCTCCATGGCTTTTCCGGGGTCCTTTAAAATATTGAAGGCATTTCCGACTAGATATTGACTTTGTTGAATGGGACTCGTTTTATTTAGTACCATGTTTACTATGAAAAATAATTGAAAAATTATGCGGAAATGTAAAATAAATAATTCGCGGCGTTCCGCTGCTTCCGAAATCCCTTCTACCGGCCAACTAACAAAATGTGCGATGATAAGAATAAAGTATGATGATGCTCAAAATATGATATAAATGTATTATATGAGGGCTTGGCCACTATCCGTTTTACTTCCATATTTGTTTACCGTGCTGCATTGCATGAACGTCAGGAAAACCTCTTTGTTAATTAACTACCCACTTATTTTTTTGCAAAGAGACGCCCTTTCTATTGCGTGTGTTAAATCAAATTTTCCATCCTATTAATGGAAAATTTGTGGATTTTACTTTTTATTGCCATAATAAACCTAAAACAGACTTTAGAATGCATCATATAAACTCATACGTGGGTAGATGGGTGGTATTTATATCCACATAATCGCATACTATTTCCGCTGTTAAATAGAAACCAGTTTTCTAGTCAATGTCAGTTACAAAAATACTCAATTTTTCCACGGTATAGCTGAAGGATATAGGTAAGTGATGTGCTTTAAAAAGTAGCTAACCAATTCAACACGACCGTGGAAATGTGTTAATTTTATACGGTCTGGATGAAACGAATTCACTCAAATGTAGGAAAGTTTATATTCATTTTTCTTGATTGATGTTCTAAAATCAGATATTGATTGAAAACAACCAACATTCAGACGTAGCAAAAATTGTATAAAATCGTAACCAATCAATAAGGCATTTATCCTTTTTATATAACCAATTAATCAATCGCGTAAAAGTTGAATTCATTTCATTTCTCACCACATGCCTCGGAAATCCCAGTAATGAAGACCATTGAAATGCGTATCATAATCAAGATCAAGTTCAAGAATAAAGTTCTACTATATCTATATGAAATGCTATTGCCGCACTTACCAAACCATACCAGTTATTACCATAATTACCTATTAGTCTATATTACGAGTTATTACCAGTGCTCGACTTATATAGAATTGTGCACAACAATACACACAAGAAATGCATTCCCAGCAGTTTACTCTTGCCAAACTTGAGCAATTAACACAAGTTCAAGTTACGTGCGTTAGGAGTAACCACTGAACCATATAAACGCCGCAACACATTATAACAGCATGATCCAGACCAATGGGGGGTACAAAATGTTTGTAGATACGTAAATGACAAGTAATATTTCTCATTTATTTTCGCAATTTATAAGTTATATTAAATAACCGCTCAGGCTTCAAATTAACATCCCAACACAGCTTGACGTCCCATAGCTCATCGGTGGTGCTCAGCTCAAAATGTCTTAATATCCATGCTGCATACACCTTCAATTGATACAAGGCAATTTTCCAGCCAATGCAATTGCGCATTCCCATTGAAAATGGTATAAAGCTGTGTGAATGTCGCATTTTTATATTTTCTGGTAGGAATCGGTCCGGATCAAACACGTCAGGATTGGGATAAATTTCGGGATTTCTATGCAGCGCCCATATAAATATCATCACCCCTTCTCCCGCTTCCACAAAGCAGTTCTCTTTAATTTCCAATGGCGCATCCAGGCGACGTATGTATGCAGCGACGGCCGGCGTGAGCCGCAGCATTTCCAGAACGCACCGTTCCAAGTACTTGAGATTGGATAAATGCTCCAAGGTCATGGTGGTATCGGGCTCAAATGTATCCAAAAGCTCGTCAATTTCCAGTTGACAGATTTTCTGAATCTCCGGATAGCGGGCCAAATGAAAAAGTAGCATGTTTAGTGATAAGGCCACTGTATCATGTCCCTATAAAAATTGAAGAAATTGTCACGTGATAATTACTTCTTCTGAAAAAAAATCTAGTTAAAGGTATGATTTTCACATGAAGCTTACTCCAACCAAGAACGTGTTGACCTCATCAGTAATTTCGGAATTACTATGACCAGCTTTAATCATTTGCTGGACAAAGCATTCAAAATGTCGTACACCAAGTACATCTGCGGAATAATCCGAACTGGTGCTCCCTATATCTTCCGTATCAAAAATGGTCGTGTCTGAGTCAACACCAATTTGCTCTGCCGACTCGGCCGTGTTCACTGTTGTCCTCTTTCTGTGATTATCTATCATCTAAAATCAATGGTTTCACAAAATGGTGGGTTTGGCTACTTTTAACATGAAATCAAAAAGCAAATACTATAACAATAGTTTATAACTGCACTTATGAAGGACGAATTACCTTATTTGCAAATTCAGTCACAAATGTCATCAGCCTGTCCATCTCTCTCTTTTTCTTGTGTAACAGCCAAATGGGCCGAATCAATAACTCTGGCTGATAGAAACGGTCAAGGCAAATCGTCTTCATGCTACATACAAATATATAGTCATTTACAAGAGAATTATCCCAAGACCGTGCCAAAGAGTGGACGACCGGCCGGTAACTTTTCCAAACTCCTTGACTGGAAACAGATTTTTTTTCATATTGCACATTACCCCACGAAAGCTTCAAAGTATTGGGTAAGTTCTTTGTCGGACATGTTGAATGTTTCCGAGCCAAAAATTATTTCTGTCACGAAATCACCAGAACAAAATCCTCAAAGATTGTCCATGCATTCAACAAACATATAGGCTTGATGCATATTATAGAAAAGTGTGATTTTTTTGCTCACCTGTTGTGACTTTGATTGTCGTGTAATCGATAAACTCGTGAAAAAGCTTGTTGTCCACGGTCCCATCCGCTGCACCAGCTTTTAGACATGCTTCCTTGGCCATGGATTTTGCTCCGTCGTCGATGAACTTGAGATATGTTGGAAATGACTTGAATGTAAATGCTCTTGATATTACCTTTCTGTGGGAAGACCAAATGTCCACGTCCGAAACAAACAGACCATTTTTGACAATGTCGGGGAATATTTTTTCGTATATGTGTTTCGGCTTGCTCAGATGCAGCGGGTTAGTTGATGTTAGCACTTTCTAAAAAAGAACCAAAAAATGTGTTGAAACTTTCACGGTAAAAACGGTCCCAATCGACACAAAATGGCGATAAATTGAACCTTGATTAGTTCGGGATCACTGATGCCCAGAAACTGATGGGGTCCAAGGTATAGGCTGAAATTTTTTCCGCATTTCTTCACCGCTGAGTCAATTAACTTGGCGCCGTCTGCAAAATAAAGTAATGCAGGTGCGTGAACAAAATAAAATAATCATACGTGCCTTTTCTTTCCGAGTGTTAGGTTCCTTACATTTTCTAAGATTTATCAGTGTGTATAGCCCATCCAGAAGGTAGAAATTGATTGGTGTCCATCTTAGTGGGGGCAGCGTGTTACGGAAAAGGATTTTACCGTCTTTGCTTGTACCGTGCTTGCGGCGTAATGCTTTTACGCACAAACCCAGAAACGTTGTGGTTAGGAGTAATATCACCAAGGCTTCCATAATTTTGGCCGGATTTCTGAATAAGTTTTTTAAAAAACCTGCGTCCGCTCTGCCCGCTAGCTTTATAGTGTTCAGTGAAACTGAAACAACAATTGCTCATGTAGTAGAAAAATTGGACAGGACAGATGATGGGAAAAATAAATAACATAACATAACATTTCAGGTTACAAGACGCCATCCCAGCATTTGGTTCTGGAGGATTTAAAACAATTAATTGTATGTTTTGGCCAGATTCGCATTCACCTTATCAAAGGATCCTAGTCTGCAATTTCAGTACACGATTAAATTTTATTATCCTCTTCGTTCAAATGTTGTATGACGCGCAGAATTTGTTAACAATGTATTTTTATAATATTTTTTTCACGGCACCTGAAATCATGTTGAATCGCGTTTGTACATTGTCCAATTGACGTAGTATGAGGGAACCGCCCATCTGATTGAACGTATTAAAAATTGGTACAATTAAAATGCTCATGTACCATTTTTATTGGTTGTATTCCAAAAATTGGCTTTATAGAATGCGCCACGTGTTTTATCGCAATCACATTTATGATTTTTATAATTAACCTGTTTTTATTTTGCTTCCCATTGTCGGCGCTGCGTAAAATAATACATAACGTTATCACAGCGCTGTGGATTGCTTGGTCGTCAAACGTCTTGATTTCAGTTTTATTTAATTCCGACTGTGTTACAAAATGTATATCCATGTATGTAATGCCAATATTAAGGTATGGCAAACAATTGCATAAAATCGTAACCAATCAATACAGCATTTATTTTTAGATAACCAATTAATCAAACACGTAAAAGCTGCATTCATTTAATTTCGCATCACATGGCTCGGAAATTCCATTGCTTAAGACTATTTATGAACACCCATCATAATCAAGATCAAGTTCAAGAAGAAATTGGCTGCTATATCTCTATGAAATGCCATTACCCTGATTACCAAACCATACCAGTCATTAACATAATTATCTATTTGTCGATACTACGAGTTATTACCAGTGGCCGGCTTAAATGGAATTGTAAACAACAATGCAAGCAAGAAAATGCATTCCCACGAGTTTCCTTGCTCTAAATGCTGGTTCTGGTTACATGAAATAAGGGCAACGTAGAAACCAAAGACGGCAAGTTATTTTTATAGATACGTCAATACATATTAATAAGTCGCATATATTCTCGCAATTTATATGTAATATTAAACGGACGTTCTGGCTTTACATTGACCTCCGAGCACAGCTTGACATCTTACAACTCATCAGTAGTGCTCAAGTCAAAGTGTCGTAAAATCCATGCCGCATACACCTTCAACTGATACAAAGCAATTTTCCACCCAATGCAATTTCTCATTCCCATCGAGAACGGGATGAAGCTATGCGAATGCCTCATTTTTACATTTTCCGGAAGGAACCTGTTCGGGTCAAACATGTCAGGATTTGGGTAAATTTCCGGATTTCTATGCAGCGCCCATATAAAAATCATCAGACATTCCCCCGCCTCTACAAAGCAATTCTCTTTAATTTCCAGTTGTGCATCCAAGCGACGTATGTAAGCTGCCACGGCCGGTGTGAGCCGCAACATTTCCAGAACGCACCGTTCCAAGTATTTCAATTTTGATAAATGTTCCAAGGTCATTGTTGTGTCTGGATCAAATGTGTCGAAAAGCTCGTCAATTTCCATTTGACACGTTTTCTGATGCTCAGGGTAGCGGGCCAAATGAAAAAGTAGCATATTTAATGATAATGCCACGGTATCGTGCCCCTATTAAAAATAATGAATGAGTTAAAATTGTATTAGTCCTGCAATAAAAACCAAATAATTGTTTTGTTTCTCAAACTAAACTTACACCACCCAAAAACGTGTTGACCTCGTCAGTAATTTCGGAATTGCCATGTCCAGCTTTGATCATATGTTGAACAAAGCACTCAAAATGTCTTACTCCAAGTACGTCTGCGGAATAATCAGAACTGGTGCTTCCTAAATCTTCCTTGTCGAAAATGGTCGTATCTGTGTCAACGCTGCTTTGCTCTTGCGACTCGGTCATGTTCACGGCAGTCCTCTTTCTATGGCTGTCTATCATCTAAAGGCAATAATTACACAATTAGTTTGGGTATATAATAATAATTAATTAATCAAGGTTTTCATTTTGAAAAGTAAGTACCTTATTAGAAAATTCTGTTACGATTTTCATCTGCCTGTCCATCTCCCTCTTTTTCCAGTGGAACATCCAAATTGGGCGAAGTAATAGGGCTGGCTGATAGAAACGATCCATGCAAATATTCTTGATGCTATACAAAAAAAATATAAAATCATTTACTATTGAAACCCTAGAGCAAAGTGACCCTAGGCTCACGACTGGCCAGTAACCTCATAAGATTTTACATATTAACAAATTGCACATTTACCTTACAAATGCTTCAAAATATTGGGCAAGTTCTTTGTCAGACTTGTTGAATGTTGCGGAGCCGAAAATAATTTCTGTATTCAAACAACAATGCATTTACAGTACGTATTACATAATCATATTTTCCAACAATGTTCAATAACTTTTTTCTGACCTGTTGTGACTTTGATTGTTGTGAAATCAATTAGCTCATGAAAATACGTGTTGTCAACAGTCCCGCCAGCTGCCGCAGCTTTAGCGCATGCTTCCTTAGCCATGGCTTTTCCGCCGTCGTCGATGCACTTGAGATATGTTGGAAATGACTTGAATGTAAATGCTCTCGAGATAACCTTTCTGTGAGAAGACCAAAGATCCACATCCGAAACAAATAGACCATTTTTGAGTATGTCGGAAAATAACACTGCGTATAATTCTTTTGGCTTGCTTAGATGTAATGGATTAGTGGATGTTAGCACTTTCTGAAAATAAAATTATAATAAAATGTGCGCTAAGTTTTCACTTTAAACCTTCCTAACCTCATAAACAAATGATTATAAGCCAACCTTAATAAGCTCAGGATCGCTGATTCCCAGAAACTGATGGGGTCCTAGGTACAAACTGAAATTATTTCCAAATTTCTTCACCGCAGTGTCAATTAGTTTGGCTCCATCTGTTAAAAAAATGTAATTGTTGGCCATTACTTTGATGTCCGGAACGTTAATGACAGACGTTCTTTTCACTATTGGGCTACCTACACTTCCGAAGATTAATCAACGTGTAGAGCCCCTCTACAAGGTAGAAGTTGATTGGAGTCCATCTCAGTGGTGGTAGCGTGTTCCGAAATAAAATTTTCCCGTCTTTTCTTTCATTTTGCTGCCGGCGCCAAGCTTTCACGCACCAAATTAACACCGTTGTTATAAGGAATAGAATCAGCGCGGGTTCTACATTTTTTCCCGGATTTGTGAGTACGTTAAGCAATGTTTGGATTGCGTGCTCATTTGGTTGAGTGGGAAAAGGTATGCTTATTGTCATGATGATGACGAGCAAATCACAACAGCAGCAGCAGGAATGGAGTGAAATAAATAAGTATTAAGACCTTTAATTTCCAAACGCCATTAAATGATGCTGCTAGTAAAGTATCATTTCAAGTAATAACATTTTGAAAATGGTTTCACGGTTCAAACATAAATACATAATGTGGAGCAGATGCAATATATTTTCTCATCATCATCATATTTCGGATGATATTTGAAAACCAGTTTCTCATTGTTTCCCATTACTGGTGCTTTAAAAACACAATGTGTAATGCTCCGATATCCCTCTTCGTGTTCTTTGGAAAAATTTATTTTTAGACAGGTTTTACCCCTGTTTGCCTTAATAATGACCATTTAGTAACCAGTTTGCTAAAATGGGATTCATGCGTATGGTTACAAATGGATGAAACCGAATTAGTATTTATTTATGATTGAGATAGAATGTGTTGGGAGTTTTGGTCCTTTTTTTGTATTTTCGTATTATAAGCGGCCTATGAATATGAAATTGCTCGCACCCGTACAACCAGACAATTTCATTCCCACGACTTCCCTCCTACATAACTTGAGTTAATAATTCAAGTTCAAGTTGGATGCAAATGCAATAATTTCTCACAATTTTGATTGACTGTTTTCAGTTACCATATTAATCGGTACAAGTAAACGTAGCAATTTGACAATATTAACAGAGTGTCGCATTCATATTTATTCCAAGGCAAATCATACAAACATATTTTTAGTACATACTATTGATGTCGATTCATCTTCGCAATTTATATGTAATATTAAAAAGCCGTTCTGGCTTTACGTTGACGTCCCAACTCAACTTGACATCCCACAAATTTTCCGTGCTGCTCACCTCAAAATGTCTCAAAATCCAGGCCGAGTACACCTTCAGCTGGTAGAGCGCAATTTTCCACCCAATGCAATTTCGCATTCCCATCGAAAACGGGATGAAGCTGTGGGAGTGCCTCATTTTTACATTTTCCGGAAGGAACCTGTCCGGGTCAAACACGTCAGGGTTTGGGTAAATTTCGGGATCTCTATGCAGCGCCCATATTAAAATCATCACGCTCTCCCCGGCTTCCACGATACAATTGTCCTGTACTTCCAAGGGCTCGTCTATGCGTCTAATGTAAGCGGGAACTGCTGGGGTTATTCGCAGCATTTCCAGAATACATCGCTCCAAGTATTTCAGCTTTGATAAATGTTCCATGATCATTGGTGTTCCTGTTCCGAATGTATCCAGTTGCTCGTCGACCTCCACGTGACATAATTTCTAAATTCCCGAAACCAGTCAAGTCAAATTTTCAACTGATAATGAGTAGGTAACACAGAATAAATTTTTGAAGTATCTTTTGACCTGATGCGCAGGATTTTTGGCCAAATGAAAGAGCAGCATTTTCAATGACAACGCCACGGTATCGTGTCCCTACAACAGGGTGAAAAAATAGAGATAATAAAAAAACCAAAGCCAATAATATTTCTCACTCAGTCCAAACTTACCCCAACCAAAAATGTGGTGACCTCATCAGTAATTTCCGAATTACTGTGTCCTGCCTTAATCATCTGTTGGACAAAGCACTCAAAATGCCTTGTGCTGAACACGTCTGCAGAGTAATCTGAACCGGTGCTCCCTGGATTTTCATTCTCAAAAATATGCGTATCCGTGTTCAAGTTGCTCTGCTCTTGTGACGGGACCATGCTTACCTTTGTCCTCGCTCTATGATTATCTATCAGCTTAAAAATAAATAGTGTGCTTAAGCATTACAATGAGATTTGCATTACTTTTATTAATAATAATAATTACGCTACCATGACTGGTTTTTATTACCTTAGTACAAAATTGGGTTACAATTTCCATATGTCTGTCCATCTCCCGTTTTTTCCAGTGGAGTTTCCAAATGGGACGAATTAGTAGTGCAGTTTGGTAGAAGCGATCCATGCAAATCGTTTTCATGCTACAAAAAACGCAGAGTGGACATGTACAAAGCAGTCTAGCGATCAGGATGACACGAAGACCACGCGACTAAGAATACTCCTGAATGATCTAGTTTTGAAAAATAAAATATTTCAAATTTTTTATATTTACCCTTCAAATGCCTTGTAATACTGGGCAAGTTCAGTGTCTGACGTATTGTACGTCTCCGAGCCAAAAATAATTTCTGAAAAATATGCACAACGTTATAAATGTTAAACATTCATCGAGTAAGTGAATTCTCCAAAATTTTGAAATCACCAAAATGCTCACCAACCTGTAGTGACCTTGATGGTGACGTGGTCAATCATTTTGTGAAAATAATTATTGTCAACTATCCCATCAGATGCGGCGGCCGCGGCACACGCATCCTAGGCCAACCAATTTGCTCCATCATCCATGAATTTCAGATAGGTTGGAAATGACTTGAATGTAAAGGCTCTAGATATTACCTTCCTGTGAGCGGACCAGAGGTCCACGTCCGAAACAAAAAGACCGTCTTTAAGGAGGTCAGGAAATATCACTTGGTAAATGTGCTTGGGTTTGTTGAGATGCTTGGGGTTATTTGAGGTTAAAACTTTCTGGCATAAAATACTGAAACAAACGTAAACACACGGTAAATTATGAGCCATTTTCACTATGTTGGTAAGAGCGGGAATGGGTGGAAATTGTCGTACCTTAATTAATTGGGGATCACTAACGACGATAAATGGATGCGGTCCCAAATAACCCTTAAAATTCTTTCCGTATGTCTGCACCAAAGTTTCAAGCATCTTGACGCCAACTGTACTTTGTAATTGGGACTCATTATAACATTCGTTTCAAAAAATCTGCAATATACATCAGTTGGGTTTAATACCTTTCCTGAGATTATACAGGGTGCAGAGGCCATCCAGGAGGTAGAAATTGAGAGGCGTCCATCTCAAAATAGGCAATGTTTCTCTAAAGATAAGTTTACCGTCCTGAGTTTTAGTTGGCTTCCTACGAAGTAATATTGTACACATAACGCAGAAAGTGAAAGCCAGAAAAAATAACAATTCAGGCTGCATAATTTGGCAAGGTTTGTTTTTTGAAAACTTTGGAAGTTTTTGACCAGATATGGATTCTTGTGGACATGACTTGTCTCGCTGGTAGTCACGATGATAAATAACGACAACAAAGTAAAAATTATTGTAAATCCAAGAGAGATGTAAAACGTCTATATATAGTAAACTATTTATGATAACATTCGGCTTTTCCATAATTAATGTTTATTAAAATGCAGCAACAATTGGTTACGTTTGAGGAAAAAATGGCGGGACTAATGATAGAGGTAGTTTAAAAAGTTCCATCATTAAACTTTTGTTATCAGTCAAATCATCTCTGTTGCCATTTTGGCCTAGTGGATGCCATAGCGAAATATCTGGAGTCATCGTGACCTTCGCCGAACGTACAGGTCTTCGACTTCGACAGGTCTGAATAATATAACACAAGCATGTAATTGGCTCATTTTTATCGACAGAATCAATAAAGAGTGCCGGGTAGTTATGACTACAATCATTGTTGTCCCGGTGTGAACAAAGTCTCATTAAATATTTGCTCATAATTATTTATGCACAACGTCATATTAGTATGCCCGCTTCCAACAAATGATTGCCGGTTTTAACACCAATATCAAATGGGATTTTGTAATCATCCTGCATTAATAAGACATTATGATATTTTGTATTTTCTCATGGCAACAATTCGGTTTTTATATGGAACCCAATTTTCTTGTATGATTCACAAATGCATCTTCAAGCAGATACTTGCATCATAAAAACATAAGCTGATTGATTATTTATTCACGAAACATGTATATTTCAAAGTTTTGAACAATGAACAACGTTTATTTTGTTTCACGCCGATATAATAAATTAATCTGGTTGACAACGTGTGTCGTCGTTGGTAACAATTGAAAATTGCATTGAGTTAGACATATCGTTTCGTTTTTTTATAATCTATATTATTAATATTAATACTTTCCCAATGCTAGCGCATGCAGAGACTCAACCTCCTCTGTAATAAAGTTGACAAATTCTTTAGCTTCCTCTTTTGTCATTACGGCATTCTCAGCAGATATGCAAAATCTTAAATGATCTGAATGACTCATCACTGCAACGGCAACACCTGTGAATGCAAAAGTCACAAAATGAACACATTATAAATGTTCACGGGATATAAATAAAGTTTTTATGATTTTCAGCTAGTCATTCTTACCGCAGCATCCGTCCAGCGCTCCTGATAATAGGTCGCTGTTAACATATTCCCGTCCTTTTAGTTCAAGGTCGATCGGAAATCCAGGGAAATTTGTCAGTCCTTTAACAAAATGAATGATCACATAATTTTAGCACACAATTTGTAAAACAATAGCGAGAAATATTTAAGAAAAGTTGTTTCAAACAATTACTTACCCTGTCCAACAAATCTGTTTTGTGTCAGCAGCTTGGCCACAGGATAAAAGTGAGCTCCGGCCACGGTCATATAGTGCTGCATAATATACGGAATCACGGACCGTTTCGTCTTTTGCAGGACATTTTCAATTTCCTCCAGTCGCTTCACAGGACTCTCGAATCTTGAGCAAGGCATATCAAACAAGGCAGCTGCAACGTGATTATTCAGCTCTCTAACTTTGCCAAAGCCAAACGCCGGAAATGAGCTCATTGTCAACACTGACTTGTGTTCGTAACCATTAAATTTCATTCCCTTTCTCTTCTCTAAACTTTTATGTACGGCTGCTGAAACTACTGAGAACAAAACACTTGTAAATCCGACCCCAAATGCGTTTTTGATGTCCTTGAATATTTTGACCGGAATGTTATCCGATTTGACCACAACTTGGTACCATTCCTTGTTTTCATCCGGGATCTTCCACGGAGTGCTCGTATACTGATGCGAAAATATATACGACATTTCTCCAATCACGTTTAGGGGAAGCGTGGCCAGAAAACAAAACTTTTCCCATGTGGACCGTTTTGGGGGAACCGGATCCGCGAATTTGATGGAGTCCATGTCAGCCTGGAATAATCCGTGCACAAGTGACGTGACAACGCCATAGCCATCCGTTAAGCTATGATGAAATCTGAAAATGATTGCACTATGCCTTTCCTTTGTATTGACCGGATTCTTGAAGTTTTCTATCAAATAGTATTCCCAAGCGCTCTGATATTTTGGCATGGGGCTATTTAATAATTTCTCCACGTCTTCAGTTAGCTGGTCATCCGTGACAAGCGTGTCCTTTCCGTACAAAAGATGAATATGGTTTTCAATTCGGAACGACTCGGATGCATTTTTCCAGAATGAGAATCCGAGCCACCGCACAGGATACTGCTGAAGCCGCATGTATAGTAATTTTCCTGTCTCTGGATCTGTCGCCCGTACCCAATTGTTTAGAATGACGGCTCGGACCTCGTCAATGTTGAAATGTCCCTTGAGTACCACAGTCACAACAACGTTTGCACGGGGATTCGTTTTCCCAAAGTAGTCGTTAACAAACATGCTACTTTGACCGTTCAGAATTTCGGCAAGGTCTGGGCGATAGTAGCGCGCTAACTGGATAACGAGAAACCGAAATATGTAGACAGGAATGCTGAGGAAGACGAAAAGGAGAACAAAGATGCAACATAGTCCACCCAGTAGGGTGAAGAATGCGTTGTTGATGACACGCAGCAGCTTTGCCATTTTGTGCATTGTTGCTAGCGAGTTAGATAAATTCCGGAGTGGAAATGAAACGGAAATAAAAGCTCCCAGCGCACCAGTGCAGGAAGTTGTAAATGTAGACTAATAGCAGTGTAGTTTCATGGATAAGTAAAATGAACCAGAATGAAGGTAGCAGTGGTAGTGGCTTACCTAGATTGTTTTTACAAATACATGGGATGAATAAATGTAATAAAGCAACAAATCCTAAACTGGCTTTGCCAGTCCAATTAAAACCACCATAAAGAAAACGTAGAGAAACCAATATATTTATAAAATGAATTTTCGTTGGTGCTGAATGAGCAATTTCAATGAGTATGGAATTTAGGTATACACACATGTAATTTCTAATAGGTATATAGTATGTATCGTGTATTCATATTTATGTAGCTCCATTATGATTTTACTATCCAGATCCACAAACTAGTATTGTGTGAATGGTGAGAAATTTCACAATACTTCGTTGCAGGGTTACACGTGGAGGACATTTGCCACTGGATTCAGCTAAAATGTAATAATTACTTTTTGCAATTACTTGCGAACCATTGATAACACTTTATGATGGCTCGCCACATTAATGTTGTTTATTACGTAGCTGAAACGAAGTTGAAGCGTAGTTATAATTTTAGTTTGTTTGTCCGTCTGTCTGTCCGTCCGTTCGCGCTATAACTTTGATACGCCTTGACGGATTTAGCTGAAACTTGGTATACAGCTTCCTTATAGGACAAGGAAGATCGGTATTGAGTTTGAGGTCAGTCGGTCAACAGGGGTGGGAGTAGAGGTCAGAGAGAGGTCACGTGCTTTTTAAATGGCAAATTTTTTTCTTCATGGATTCTGATAGAGAATTGAACGGTGATCATTTTCTCTTCAGGAACCATGGGTCAAATCGCGTTATTTTCACCTGTAGAGGTCAAAGAGGTCACATGAATTGAAAGTGCCATTTATGAACGCCATTTGAAAGCGCCATTTATGAACGCCATTTGAAAGCGCCATTTATGAACGTCATTTGAAAGCGCCATTTATGAACGCCATTTGAAAGCGCCATTTATGAACGCCATTTGAAAGCGCCATTTATGAACGCCATTTGAAAGCGCCATTTATGAACGCCATTTGAAAGCGCCATTTATGAACGCCATTTGAAAGCGCCATTTATGAACGCCATTTGAAAGCGCCATTTATGAACGCCATTTGAAAGCGCCATTTATGAACGCCATTTGAAAGCGCCATTTATGAACGCCATTTGAAAGCGCCATTTATGAACGCCATTTGAAAGCGCCATTTATGAACGCCATTTGAAAGCGCCATTTATGAACGCCATTTGAAAGCGCTATTTATGAACGAATTGTTTCAGCTACGTATTTTCCATCGCGGTTTAACGCGACTAGTTGATTAAAATATTGCCAGTTTCACTAATAGAGATACATGTAATGCACATAGTTCAGTTTTGAGGATGCCGTAATCCAAACGTACTGAATAAATATTGTAAATTGAATAAGTTTAAACGGAAGATGAAAAAATAATATTTTGTATCAAGCGTGCGTACGATGCATCTTTACGAAATTCTCAACAGACATACAATTGCCTATTCAAATTCTGTAGTCACCTTGAAAACGGTGACGAGACAAATGTAATTGAATACCTATTTTTGTTGGAGATACAAGTGTATTGCTCAGTGCCGAGGTCTCGTATCAGAAACCAAGTTTGCTTTCTCACGGCAGCAAACAAATTAGAATATAACACGCCCAAATTCGGTCGTAAAGAGTGCAAGAAATTCCCTTCATGGCTTTCAATTCATAAACATATTTTATATATTTTTGGTTTAAAAAATGTACCGAAAAAAAAAACAAGCGGCGTCACAAAACTGAAAATACACCCCGGCTGATCAAATTAAATTGATGATGTTAAGTTTACCAGAGAAACATTTTAGTTCTGTGAGTTTTGGAGCAAATTTACTGCTTACATTATATATAACATTTATTAGAAAGTCAACAAGGTTTTAATAAAATGCACCTTCACACAAGAAGTGCATTTTCGTCACCAAAGTTGGATGGAACTGAATGATTAAAACGATGATTGCAAAAGTCTTCAAAACAAAAACAAACAATCGTTGAATGCTCCATCTCCACTTTCCCATCTTCCTCGTGACAACCAGCGCCCTTTGTTTGGTCCCATTGATTTAGGGGTGCACACCCGCGTGCCCTCATTTGTCCCGACACGCCCACGAGAGATTCCTCAAAACAAGCCAGTTTATACTTGTTATTCCGGGGAATTCCACAGTCTTCACGAAATCCAATTCCTGGGACGGTGCACTTTGTCGTGTTTCCATCCGCTTCAACGTTGCAGTAGTTTTGGTAGCATTTCACTAGACACAAACAATAACTACCGCTAATATAAAACAATGGTTCCTGATTTCTAATATGCTGATTTATTTGTTAATTTATGCCAACTTACGTGACTCTGCTGTGTCTGTCTGCAGAAATAAGTAAATCACTGTAAATTCAATAAGGCTTGTAGATGTGAGCCACATTTTGGTTTTAAATGTGATCGGGATTATTTTTCTTCAGGAATAAATTTTTGAATAAACTGGAAATCATGAGGCAATGTGTTTTGTCTAGTAGAATATTACGTACTGATTTGGAATACTGCCTTGCCTGGTTCGATACGTCCCTATACCTAAATTCCATTCATTCAATTTACGAGAAGTATGAATGAAATAAGAATCTAAACGCCATAACATGAAAGTAAACAGGAAGTCCCTGGTTTTATATGCTCAGATATAATTCTAGATGTGACGATAAATCCAGTCGACTCCGCAGTTTCCTTGTATCTTGTCCCAGAAAAGATCAAAATGGAATATTATTCTGCAATTCAAACCGGTCGGAACAAAATTGTTCCAGAAAGTACGAGCTAGTGGTGCCTAATATCTTATTTTCTATCATTTCGAGATTCACATGACTAGAATTGCTGAAAAGTAGATATTACGACATCTGCCATGATATGCAATACAGACAGTAAGGGATCGTCCATTTAGGATGTCACGCCTCGAGGGGGGCTACTTCTGTGAGCGGGGTAATTACATGTTGAAATGGGTGCCCTGTAAGCGTGAAATGGGGGAGGGGGTCTCAAAAAGTGGTAGTTTTGCGTGACGTCCAAAATGGACGATCTCTAATCCCGAGAATTAAATTTTAAATCCAGACTAACAAGTTCTGATAATACCAAGATGTGTTTCCATTGATGTTACAAACTATTTTTTTCTCACTCAAGTCGAAATAAAACCTGTGATAGACCGGGAAAACTTGCTCACATTGATTCAAGGATTGGAGTAAGGTACTGCATTAATTTATCGTCAATGCGGCAAGAAATACAATGGCATGTTAAGCTACAATGTACATGCCGTTTCACTCTGATGAATTCCTTCATTCACTATTGATCTCCGCCCACAAACTGCAGCAATAATTTAATATGTTTGTTTTCTGGTAGCATGCATCCAGTTGTAACCAGTTTCTCACGGTTCGCTTCACTACTAAATTTCATCATTTTTCATTATTACCGTCTTCCATGAGAAATCGGAATGAAAAAAATATTACTTAACAAAGTATGTCATAGACATTACATTCAGTGGAAATGCGATTTCAGATGACACCATTTCTAGTGTCACTCGAACAGTAGCGTTCCTGCGTAATTGTAAAAATACACTTAGATTCCAAAAAAACCGTTTACGTATAGTTTATGGTAAAATAATACTCAAGAGACATTCATGTTGTGGAGAATATTACATAACTGGAGTTATCATGAATTCATAAACAACTCAATCCATGATAATATGACGGACAATTGTACTAATCAAGATGATTCTGTGTTGAAATATTCGCATATTTTGCTTCATGTACACTGACTTATTTGATTAAAAAATACGGAAAATGTGAGGCGTGCACGTCAAGGCATCATAAGTTAAATGCACGTCAATTATGTTGCTTATGCTCTCCTGTAAATGAAAACCATATGAGTTAATCAATAACGTAACCGATTATTTACGTCTTGTGATTTGGAAATTTCCGCAAAATTGGTTCATTATTCCTACATATCTGACACTCATGCCGCCGTTCATCACTCTAGGTCTGAAACCTCTTGGTTTGGTCCATCAGCAACATTTTATGAGAAATGGGAAATCCGCTGGCTAAATAAGTATTGTAAACGTAAATGATATTAATAGCATGAGAGTCTAAGACCATTGCCAGCAATTACTTAAAGCTATTAAAAAAAACTTGTTCCGCTTTTCTCAACAAACCTTTTTAATTGCCCGACGAGAGATGCTGATTTGAATTTACTGTATACCGATATAAATGAAAATAGCTCCAGGTACCTAAAATGATCACCAGTCAAAATTCCAATATATCATAAATAAATGGAGGTTAATATTATATAAAATGCTTGACGTACGTGTGTTTACATTTGTTCCATCTATGTTTGCGCATCCACAATTTATGCACGATGTGAATTTTCTAGCATCAAGTGTGCACACGTAGCCAAAGGTGACTGGTAAGTGGCATCTTAATAAAATGTAATTTACGATTCATGAAGTCACCACAAACAAGATCTAGTGTATTGGGATTCAAACCTGCTCCATCTAATGGCTCATATTAATATTACGGGAAGGAAATATTACAAGACTGTCGTAATGTGCATTTATTATGAAAAGGTTTTTTTTTGCAGAATGAGCGTTAGAGCATTTCAGCAACCATTTCTTTGCTTCTTGTATGATGCAATATATAGTTTAACAGAAGGGAAATAATTTATATATTAATTTAATGTTGATTGACAGAGAAGCAGTGATAACTGACCACCTTTTAGTAAATAACATGATTCGACAAAAAATGTGGACCGTAATGGTAATGTCAATATGAGCACGCAAGTTGGTGGAAAGGTAAAACTAAAGAATTGGTCCCTTAAGCTGGTACAAAAGAAGGAACTGTATTGATGGTCTGAAACCGAATTATGATCACCCTCAGTGAGCTGTTCCGCTATTTTGCTTTCTGTTATATTGGGAGATGAGGGCCCAGGCCAAACTTGTAATATTAACGGCAAAATTCACTGACTGAGGTAGCTCCGCTGACGTAACGTACACAAAAACGACATCCATCATCCTATCTGGTGAAGACACCGTTCATTTAAACAGACCAGGGCAATGTGGGTGGCCAAGTCAAATTGTTTGTTTTATTGCATTGCTTGTTTTGTATATGCATTTTAGACAGCGGTGGCGAGGTAGGCCGTTGTACTACTGCAAGTGTGTACGGCACCACAATGGAAATGGAGATCCTCTGACGGATAACACAATCCGCCAGTGAATTTGGCCGTTAATATTTGAATCTATGTCGAGGCATGGCCTGTAACTCCATCACGTAGATGGAAAATAGCGGATCAGTTCACGTATGCTGATTATGATTCAAGCAACAAAGGAGTACATATAGCACAGTTTGATGAATGTATGGTGTACCTGTTACTTGGTAGGATGCCCGCACAACTTTTTTGGTAGATCGTATATTTTTCGGTGACTGCCTCAACTCCGACGTAAAATGCGGCGACAAATTATAATCCTCTTTAGAACAATAGGAAAGGGTTTAAGACCCAAGGATCAGAAAAAGAGATAAGGTGCAGCAGAATTCTCCTTTAAATCAGCCCACTGTCATCTACTCCGACAATTTTTGTACAATATATAAAAGATCTAATTTGTACAATTGTAGACTATCATATGATGACATAATACACACCATCACATAAAACCTCACGTACATTTTCAATTTTTTTCAATTTTCATTTCAATTCCTGCTATAAATCTCACACAATCATTATCTTTACAAATATTGTAAATTTCGTTTGCCATTTTTCTGAAAACTTAAAATCACTTCCAAAAGATATTAATTATACCGAAACAGCAAGGTAATAATAACTTAAGCCAACAGATTAACAAACTTTAGTGTCAGTAGATTGTCAGTTAATTGTTAAGATTACTGTACATATTTGGTAATTCATTTGAATACATGCATATTGAAGTTAAACTATTTTTTACATGTTGGCAAATGTTAGCATATATATCAGTAAGCCGTGTAAAAACAAGGATACTTTTCTTTGATGTATAAATGTTTCATGCTAAAATAGGTTTGTGTAGTGTATATTGTTACAATTTTATCCTGGATGTGCATTGCTAATGCATGCGACACAGACATGACTTGTCCAAAGAATGAGTTGTCGGGATATATGACATTCGACTTTTTCAAAATGCATTCCTGTTGCAATTTTAATACCTTTCTTAATCTGTTTGTCCTTACCTTTTTCTATTGTTTAAAAAGAGCGTATGGCAGGAATGAGAAGGTGTACTAAAGTCAATTTGGTAAATACCGGTATATACCGGGAAAAACGGTATTTACCAGTACGAGGTCACTGGTAAAAACCAAAAATCATAGATTTTGGGGTAATGTGACTTAAATATTCCCCATGTTAATTAATATTTCCCATTTTGGTCATTTTCCCACTAGCCGGTATTTACCACTACAAAATAATAAATCCCGGGATTTTCTCATTCCTGGCCTATGGTTTGTCGCCGTTTTACACGGCGCTCGGGAAAGCACAATCTATTTTTCAACTATGTCAAAAGCTGCATGCATGCAGCGACTACAGTGCTAGCCTTAATACACATAGTTTTATTTGGGGTTTTGTATTTTCGATAATCTACAGAAAGTTGAGAAAGAAAATTGAATTTGAAGTGATATATGAATACTGGTGCCTTGTTTTTTCTAAAGCATTTCTTTGTTCTTAGGATGTCAAAATATCATGTACCGTACACTTTTTCAATTGAATGCGAAGCACTGTTTCAGGCTTTTCTTGAACTATGATCGATACC
The DNA here is from genome assembly GCA_004115045.4 of Sinella curviseta. NCBI lineage: Eukaryota > Metazoa > Arthropoda > Collembola > Entomobryomorpha > Entomobryidae > Sinella > Sinella curviseta. Next base: position 16,640,254 of record CM023203.3, read on the forward strand.
CTTTTCCGCTTTTTTCTGCTTGGTTCAGGGCACCATTCATTCGACTGTCCTCCAAAATCTTTAAGCAGCTTACGGTTTGCTTTACATTTTTCCATATCATATTTGTACCTTGTTCGCGTTCGACAAGTAGAGTACAAAACTTTAGAAATGGATCAAGCAAAGCTTTCAGAGAAACACAAGTCTCAATGTTCCTGGATAACGGCAGCATAACCTTCACAGGCCAACAGCTCTATTTACCCTTAGTTCAAAAATAGATTTTGTTCTTCGTTTTCCGTAAGACAATGCACCACATTCATGGGGAATATTGACAGCCATATCATCCATGGCTATCATAATTCAGTTAGACGTAGTCGTGTAAAGTAATTCATTTCAAGCAATACATTTCACAGTTATACAGTATTACGCACGCATTTTGCATTGCATTACACGCATTTACGGCATATTGTCATTATAACGACCAGAAATTTCATAATTACCATAAAAATGTCAGAATCTAAAATGTATAGCTCAGAGAACAGATTATGGGAGTGCAAATTTTGCAAAAAGAGATTCAAATTTAAATCAAATATGTCGTCTCACATACAACGGATCCATGAAGGGACAAGGAACTTTAAATGTCACATTTGCAGCCACTCCTTTTACGCCAACCATGAGCTTAGAGATCATCTCAATATCCATAGTGGAAATAAACCTTACAAATGTGAGGTGTGCAAAAAAGCTTTTGCCCAATTACCGGGCCTCCGAAGCCATCGTTTAATACACACGGGAGAGAAAAGTTACAAGTGCGATTTATGTCAAAAAGCATTTGCTCGCTCGGGTGAGCTGACCTCCCACCTTTTACGGCATACCGGCGAGAAACCGTACAAATGTAATCAGTGCGACAAGAAATTTGGACAAAGAGTTCACTTGGTAGGACATGAACGAATTCATTTGGAATTGAAGGGAAGGAAGTTTTCTTGTGAGTTTTGTCCGAAAAAGTTTAGATATTTTGAGCACCTGAAACTCCACAAGGTTATGCACTCCGACAAATATCAGTGCTTGTTTTGCAACCGAAAACTGAGAGAAAAGGCTTCGTACGAATCACATATATTAATTCATATCGGCGAACGACCATACTTGTGCGATGAATGTCCCTTAGGATTCACGAGTGGATACGGCTTGCTAGAACATTGTAAGAATCTACATCAGGAAACTAATTCGTTTACGTGTCCATTCTGCGAACGCAATTGTATTAATTTCACTCGACTAAATAATCATGTCACTCAAGTCCACACTTTAGAGAGACCGTATGAATGCAATATATGCTTACTCTTGTTTGGGACGAAATCCAGCCTAACGTCACACAATAAAAAGCGACACTCTCAGCTCCCCACCCATGACTGCAGCGTTTGCGGATTAAAATTGGCGCAAAGGAGGACACTTCAGCTTCATCTGGATAAATATGGACCGCAACATTTTTCTTGCACGATTTGCAAGTTTACCTTCTTTGACACTGACCGACTTGCGGAACATGTGCAACGTCACAATGTGGATAAGCCTAACACATGCAAAATTTGCGGCAAGACGCTGACGAAAATGGCAAAACTAAAAGAACACATGAAGATACATAGCAACAGCAAGCCATACTCTTGTGAGATTTGCAAGATAGGATTTAACCAGAAGGGTAACTTGGACACTCACCGGAAGAGAAAGCATTTGTTTGGCAATGTGAGGAAGATTGCGTGTGAAATTTGTAATATGCGGTTTCATTTTAAAAGTGAAGTGATGTCACACATGGCAGTACATACTGGGGAGAAATGTTTCAAATGTGAGCTTTGTGGGAAGGGATTTGCTCAAAGTCAGGGCCTTCGAGGACACATGAGAAGAGATCATGGGATAGGTATGACATTGGATTGCATATTTTGTGGACGAGTAAGATTTTCCAATAAATCGGAATTTGAGAACCATATGCGAGGCCACACCAAGGAATCTCCGCACAGGTGTCAAATTTGTGGAAAGGAGTTTACGACCCATACTTCTAGACAACTTCATTTGAACACGCATACCAAGGAGCAGCCTTTTAAATGTGCTATGTGCAAAAAGACGTTCGGGAGAGCTAGCTACCTGAAATACCATTTGGCTGTTAACTCACATTGTAATTGAAAATAAAGTGCTGGATTTGGTCACATTTCGTTAATGATCAAATCACGTTGAAGATACTTAACTACTTTTTGCATTCATTTGTCTATTATAGCTAATTACAAGACTTAAGAATTACTTGGATACCATCAGTCCGACATTTTGTTCCAAAGCTATTCATCGTCTTTTTTTGTTACATTTTTTCTTAAGGCGTTGTCAAAAAATAATACAGCTATTATTTAATTTAATTGTTAGTTATACTAGGCTAGTTATGTTAGGTATATTTATTAGTTATAGCGGTACTGCTCGATATGGACATGAGAGTGTTGAAATGGAAAAGCCACACAACGAGAAACAAAAGTTAATGTTACATTATTGGTCAAAATCTACATGGCGCCTGGAATGTTACAATGGCGCTTGTCAGTGAAGATCTACTTCTTTAAAACAATAGTACTTTTTTCTGTGTCAATAATTAATTCGTTTTAAATTACTTTAAAACTAGATGCCTGTTAATAAATATTGATTTACCTGACAAAATTAAATGTTCAGTATGTCTTTAAAAAATCAATTACGTGTGAAATTTCTTTTAAATGAAATACCGTACGATATATTAGTACTAAAGTGATGACTTTCTGTGGACGAATAAAATATTGTATTATCTTAATTTTGTTTCTCCGATGACGATATGTGAAACGCTCCTGTTTACTCGTGTTTACTTCCGGCCATAACTTACGTGATAAAGATATGGCAAAGAAATGTCAAAAATGTGCTAGATTCGGCGGCTCATTTCGTCGACTAAATAGTACATATTTAGAACACATTACATGCATATTGGTAAGTCGATGTATTTGTAAGTGGATCATAAGCGCCATGCTGAAATCGGAATTATAATCTACAATTCTTGACATGACAGATTAAAAAAGAGTCTGCTTCCAGGTTGGCGCGATGTATGACACCTACGCAGAGAGTAGCTAAAATATGTGTCAATGAATGTTTCAACTATTACGCGTTTCCCGTTAGACATTCCCGTTTCATCACCACCACTGTTTAAACGTCACATTAGACATGAAATAAATTTGTTTACTGAAACATGGTCATGTTTATAACTGTTCACAATAATATTTATTATTTAATTTGAACTTTGTGCTTACATCACTTGTCTGTGAAATATAAACACCGCCTACGTGATGCTAGGACCAAGTGGTATGATCAAAGAAGTCACTTCGTTTTTGCTTGTCACCCATTCATTCACAGGATAAAATTTGATAATGTTCAGCCACGGTGAATGTATCTAATCACTTATATATCCACCGTTTCCGAAAACCGCACGTACTTTAACATGGCATCTGGCGGAGACTATTCGCACTACATGAAATAAACACTTAAAGTACGAAGTAGGTAAATAAGCACCCGGTAGGCGTCGAAGCTTTTTTCGAGCTTTAGAGTCACCCGTATATGAATAGTATATACCCGGGTGCCCGTTCTAAATGCAGGTGCCCGTTCTAAATGCAGGTGCCCGTTCTAAATGCAGGTGCCCGTTCTAAATGCAGGTGCCCGTTCTAAATGCAGGTGCCCGTTCTAAATGCAGGTGCCCGTTCTAAATGCAGGTGCCCGTTCTAAATGCAGGTGCCCGTTCTAAATGCAGGTGCCCGTTCTAAATGCAGGTGCCCGTTCTAAATGCAGGTGCCCGTTCTAAATGCAGGTGCCCGTTCTAAATGCAGGTGCCCGTTCTAAATGCAGGTGCCCGTTCTAAATGCAGGTGCCCGTTCTAAATGCAGGTGCCCGTTCTAAATGCAGGTGCCCGTTCTAAATGCAGGTGCCCGTTCTAAATGCAGGTGCCCGTTCTAAATGCAGTAGCCCGTTTTAAATGCAGGTGCCCGTTCTAAATGCAGGTGCCCGTTCTAAATGCAGGTGCCCGTTCACAAGTTTGCAAACATGGGACATGGGAAAAGTGGAAGTCTTACCGGAGCGGAGAGGGACAATATGCTGGGGAGGGTGGCTATGCTGGGAAGGGTGGCTATGCTGGGAAGGGTTGATATGCTGGGAAGGGTTGATATACTGGGAAGGGTTGATATGCTGGGAAGGGTTGATATGCTGGGAAGGGTTGATATGCTGGGAAGGGTTGATATGCTGGGAAGGGGTGATATGCTGGGAAGGGTTGATATGCTGGGAAGGGTTGATGTGTTGGGAAGGGTTGATATGCTGGGAAGGGTTGATTTGCTGGGGAGGGTGGCTATGCTGGGAAGGGTTGATATACTGGGAAGGGTTGACATGTTGGGAAGGGTTGATATGCTAGGAAGGGTTGATATGTTGGGAAGGGTTGATATGTTGGGAAGGGTTGATATGCTGGGAACAGGTCATATTTTGGCATATTGTGTGAAATGCGTGAAGCTGGGCAGATTATGCATGTTGGATATGCAGCGGCGGAAACAATTGTCGAGATCGAGGGCACGCTGAGACATGTACAAACTTAAGTTTTTGAAATTTTTATTTCTACGTTCTGCGAAGGATAACTCATTTGCTAAGCGTAGCTTGCTGGCATTTCTAGTCATAATTTATTTTGTGTATACATAATTTCTCTTTAAAATGCCAATCCGGACGAATTTGAAATTCCAGCAAATATCTATTACATTTTAATTCTTGATTTGACATAGCTGCTTGTAGAATGCGTACATGGAGACGTAATAATCATATTATAAGTTACAAAAACTGGGAAAATACACTGCCTGCGTTTTCAATATTCCTGCGTCACGCACGTGTTTCATGTTTGTCGTCGCCCCTCGCTGGCCCTGGGAAATAAATTCCTGGGCAGTTACATTTTCTAAATTGCTATGTCTAGTCAGTGAAAACGGAGACTGAAGAAGATAACCACAATGCTTTATGCCGAGGGCCTTCTGGGACCATTTCTACGCTTCATGCGTATGGCCGATGTTTTTGGCTGCGTTCCATTCGAATGGAGCAGAAAGGAGAAATGCATGGTGCTGAAATCATCCAAATATTTACAAACCCACTTTCGTCGCCTAGTCGCCGCATACATTTACAGCGTGTTCGTCCTACTCCAAGTGATGTACACATGGAACATGACTAAAAATTTTGTCAAATTCCACAGCATCTTCCAGTCCATTGTAGTACTCCTGAGCTGCTACACACATTACGTGTTTTACACAAGGGCGGATCAAATGGTGGCCTACTTCAACCAAATGCTGCTCTTTGAGAAACGCCGAAACTGTAAGAAAAGTGGTATTGATTTTGAGAATCCTGAAATTATTTACCTCACCTGCATTCCACATTATTTCAGGCATGTTGTGGACTCCAGAAAACTTGTGGCGCACAAAAATTACCCACTGGACCTTAAAGGCGGTACAAATCAGTGTGGTCTTCCTGCCACTATCCTTCAACCTGGATCTCTTTCGGAATCCCTGCATGCCCATCCATCCATCTCGGTGGCTACTGGCTAGTCCACGATCAATGCCAGGGACGCTTTGGCACTCACCTGAAGGCCACCTGGTCAATGTACGAAATCCACATGAAATTGCTGGTTCTTTTCGTCTCCTTTTTCCATCGATACTTTCTCGTCGTCGGACTAATATTTCATATACCATTTGCCCTGGTCCTGAAAAGCCATTGCCTTTGATCCTACATACTCCTCACAAACGGCATACTCAAATCCTTGCGAACGGATTACAAATATTACAATTTCTTTATTTACTGGGAGATCCAACTCATGGCATTGGCGTATCGAAGAATATATTCGGACATGACGGCTACTGTCCTGGTTTCTGGAATTGCCATGCACATCATTAGTCTGTATGCATGCTTCATGTTTGGGTTCGAGTTGCCACTACCAATGCTTGTTGTATTCACCTTTGTTGTTGTTGATGTCGGGATCTTGGTGATGGTTGCTTATAAAAGTTTGGGATGCGTGTTCATTGAGTCCAAGAATCTTCTACGGATCGAGCTAGTGCGCTGGTTTGTTGCACAGCGGCTCCAAAATGTCCGACTCAATTACAGATGCTTGAAGTGGATTGACAAGTATCTCAGGTCTTGTCAAATAGTTAAAGTGTATGTGGGGGAAATCAACTATGTGGAGGAGCTCACGCCGCTTAATGTTGAAAATTTTGTGGTGAATCAAACAGTGAGTTTGATATTGATGAAGTAGAGCTGCAGGCGTAATGACGTAGGAATAGTTAATTTGAATGTTGCTATTAGCTCTTGTAATGATTCCTGGAATGATCATATGCTTTGTTAATTTGCGGATGTTGAAGGGTTGTAATTCATGCACACTGAATGAATATTGTGAATATCAAAAATAATTTTAGTGCATTTGGGTGCCATAACTCTAGAGAATGTATTGCATTTTAATCACGAAAAAATAGTATATCTATTTGGGGTAAATATGTAAACACTTTGCGCCCAGGCCACTAAATTACCAATTGCGGGCCATACACTACGCTATAATTTCACTCAACAAGCCTATTATTGTCGCTATGTTTTGACGAATCAGTATTGTTGAAATGATTGTTGCAGAAATCTTTAAAACAAAAGCAAACAATCATTGCATATCCGTGATACCGCTTCCCATTGTACTCGTGGCAGCCCGGCCCCATGACCCGGTCCAATTCTGAAAGGGGTGAACATCCGAGGGCACTCATTTCACCATTTGATTCCTTGAAACAAGCCAGTTTTTGCTTGTCATTCCTTGGAGTTCCACAATCTTCCCCAATTCCACTTCCTGGGACAATGCATTTTGTAGCGTTTCCATCCGGACCAACGCTACAATAATTATGGTAGCATTTGACTGCAAACAAAAAGTGATGACTGGTAAACTAAAGTTAATTTCCCTTTTTGCATTATTTACTTGGGCGTTTAAAAGTAATGCAAACTCACGCGCTACTGTCATTTCCGCTTGAAGAAGTAAGTGTAGAACTGCAACCTCAATAAGTAATGCAAATGTCAGCTTCATGATTATTGTGAATGTGATTACTAGGAAAAATAAATTTCGGAATAAAAATTGCAATCCAGCCCGTGTGCGTTGCTTAGAAGTATATTGCTAACTGGTCTCCATTACATAGTTTGTAACATTGGCACATCGTTGTACTGCACTTTGTCAGCATTTCTACTTGCTTGGAATAAGAGATGGCATTTTTAACAATAAGGTCAGGTATAATTATAGATGCGACGATAAATTAATTCCGCGTCGCAGTTTCATTCCCTTTTACGGTCGAATAAGTCAAAAATAAAATATAATGATCAACTGCAAACCGGTTTTAGCGACTCCATTCATAACAATAATACTCTTGGTCACTTGATATATTATTTTCTATCACTTCTAAATTTTGAAGACTGTATTTGATGGAGCCATATTTTTGTAGCATGTTTCATAACGTCCAGTACAGCAAGGTTTGCGCATACCTAGATATGACTTGCGCTTGTCATGCATTAACCTAGTTCACGCTGAACATTATATTACATTCAAAAATGCATGTAAAAAAATTAAGTACATCACATATAATATAATGCACTGTTTGCCAGAGACGATAGCATCGTTATTCTATTCCAATTCAAGACATGTTTGAGCGGAAGAGACCAGGCATCCAAAAACTGGTACAAGTTGTGTTTTATCAGTGCGGCCATCAGGAAGCTTCCATACTAAGCTGCGTTATAGTTACATTTTTCGAATGAATGAACTCAACGCAGAAACTGGTGCCACAATAAAAACCGAAGGACTAGTTTAATTTGTATGTTTTGATTCCTTTCCGCCGGCAAAAAGTTGTAACCAGTTTGTCATGGTTTGTTGCACAAACAAATAATATCAAGTTTTATTATGTACGTCATCGCGGCATGAGACAAGTAAATGAAAAAAATAAAATTGTTGTTAATATAGGTTTCTTCGATTATTTTTTTGGACGTGGCGCATTACGTGTTTTTTGTATCGCCGTCAATTTTGTACTTGAACTGCATCGTTTGACCAATAGGATAGATTTTATATGAAATGAGAAATACGCACGATAATGAGAAATTGTTAACGAAAAATTATATCAATAGCACGGTAGCCCATATCAATTTGCGGCAATTACAAAAACCGTTATTAAAAATAACCAGTTCCACTTTTCTCCACAAACCTTTTTAATTGTCCGTTGAGAAACGGGTATTGGAGTTTAATGTTTGTCGATGAAAAAGGAAAGTACCACCACGCACCTAAATTCATAAACCTTCATAGTACTCATATATAATAAATGAGCTGATGCAGTGATTTCATTGTTGTTGGAATGAAAACGTCATTATCTTCATAGGGAAAAACAACATCGAGACGTACGCCTATCAATTTTTGTTACATCTATATGCGCAAATTTACATGAAAAATACAATAATGGGATTGTGACTGGTTGAGAAGCAGTAATTACCGACCAATTTTTGGTAAATGGTACTTATTTTCTTCTAAACCATTAATTTGTGCGTACGATACCGAAATATATTTAACCGTATACTCCCTCCATACTGGTGTGAAGCAATGTCTTAAATTTCCTCAGTCAGCATAAACACATTTTCCCCTTACGTTGTATTTGGTCCTTATTCATCCGACTGTTTTTACTCTAAAATTTTTAAACAGCTTACGGTTAGACTGTATTTTCTCCATTCACCAAACGAGTATGCATTTGAGCGATGTCGCGAGGAAGACTGCGCGCAAAATTTGCAATAGATGGTTACATAAATTAATTTATTTCTCACATGGCAGTGCATTGTGAGGAGAAAAGTTTAAAATATGCGCCCTGTGGGAGAAGATTTGCTCAAAGTCATGGACTTGAAGGACAAATTAAAAGAGACCATGGGAGAGGTATGCTAATTGAAAATTTTGAGAAGAAGTAAGGTCTATTGGTTTTGCGAATTCGGTTGACCGGTTATATAATGCCGATATGAGCAAGTATGATTTTGTAAAAACACATCCATCCACATTTGAAAAAATACATTTATATATGTATATTAGACCCTCCACATGTGTTGACCACTTTTCAAGATAATTGTTCCGAAAATCGATTCCAATAGAAAAACTTTTTAAATATTATTAAAAGTTGACAATTGTCCCCCTTCAATTACTAAATTTTTGTCATGTTTAGGTACATAAGATGTTACCGCAAATGGGGAAAATTGGATACATCTCCACATTTGAAACTGATAGGCTCATTTAGGAAATGGTTATATCCAATGCAGTCAGCACCGAAAAAATATATCATGTATTCTTGAAACCGATAGTCTTATGGTCATTTCAACCACTATCATTGTCAGTGTTAGAAAATCACGTTTTCAGTTGTGTATGCAAAATATTTTAAATTACTCCTCAGCACATATTTATTGAGGTATGTATTATTAAAATTAAGCAAGACCACTTAATCTTACTCCGTTGTCTAAATCTAACGAATTGTGAGGAGCGAAGTGCAATTGCGTGATTAGTATTTTAAGGTAATATTACAAAACGTTTGTTATTATTCTTCCTATAAAAGTTGAAGTTCAGTACGTATTTAAATTACATTTCGTGAGTTGTCTTGTTGAATAAGGCGCACAATTTAACTGCCAAGACAGGCGACATAATGCAAAAGGTGCCACAAGAAAACAAACAAATTACGATTGCGCCACGTGTACATTGTATGTAGAGGAAGTCTCAGTGAAAGCCGTGCATAAAGTTCTCGCATGTCAAATATTAACCCACTCACATTTCCCGTGATCTTCCCAAATGTTACACTTGATCCAGCAGCAGCTTCCGGTCAAAGTTCAAAAGTTTGCTTTCAAAAGTAGGGGTCTAAGGCAATTCTGGAAAAATCTTATTACGTTGAGTAATTTGAACGAAGGGTGATGAAGAAAATGTTTTTTCATGATTACTATTGTCAGGTAGATTTCGTGATACATAAGGATATTTTTAATGCGCAGCCAATCAAAGCCAATATACAATGTTTCACTACACTTGAAATTTTGAGCAGTCTTTTAGCAAAGCACTTAAATTAATTGATAAGCACTTATACATAATTTTAAGAAATGCGTCGTAAGTATATTGTCACCTTATCATATCTTCATATATCCAGGTTAGGCAGAATATCCAAGCAAATTCAATCATGCACGTATAGACTCCTCTTACAAAAACCAACGCCGCCGTTAATTCCACTTTTACTGGTTTTTTGAGACGCAGGAGCATTTTGGAAACTCATGGAAGTTTTAAATTTGCATATCTGGTACATTTCCGTGGAGGAAAATTAAATTATGCAATCATCCACATTAATTCTGTAGCCGAACCAAATTAGATTTTCAAGGCATTTCAACATCGCAAAACGATAAAACGGACTTCTAATCCAATCCAGTGTTGAGCATAACCATATCGAAATGTATTGCCTACACTTATTATTTTTAGTTGTCTCAAGATGCAGTATAATTAATTCATTCACATACTATACGCTTGATTACTTTTATTCTCTAAACATAAACCTTAGTGACTACCACAAACCCTATATCCCGTTGCTAGTGGACCATAAATCGCATTCGATCGGATATAAACCGAAAGCAGATGATATCCTAAACACAATTCTGAATTTTTTCGGCCAACACCATCATATATTTATAATCAATAACTTTCAAAATGTGGACATAGAAAATCCACAATTGCCAATTGTGCTGAGGACTATATCACCAAGAATACGTTTCGACCCAGGCTATGAAGATTACACGTCCGTGTGGGTTCCATCGGGTGGAGCCTCGTCATGCAATGGAACTTGCGAACATAGTCATCTTACTTGCACATCGTCCCGATTTATTCACCGGATGGACGAAAATGAAACATATTACATGTGGCCAGAGTACTGTCTTCGACTGAATTACTTCACCTTTTCCGCATCGTCGAGGCCATGGAATGGCGTTGTTCAAATTGGACTCTTTGCTCCTGCATACGTCGTGCTGCCAACCAGACTTGGACAATTACATGCATTCCGATATGAATCGGAAAGCGTGTCGAAGAATACTTCAATGGAATTCCTGCTACCAAGCTCCAACCCGGCATACAATATTTTGGTTTCTAGCAAAATGCAGCCGCAATATTCCAAATCGATTCTGTATGCATATATGGATGACTCGCTTGCCAATATGCATAATTTTGCCGCTCATCACGATATTTGGGTGCTGATAACATTGGAAGGCAAGAACGGAAATTTGGCTCGAATATCTGTATTAAAGCCATGCTACTGTAGTGAGCAAGTGAAGCAAACCGAAATTCAGGTGGTTGAACATTCTACTAATGCAAGCTTGATCGCTGATGCGTATCCAAAGGTCCCATGGGATGGATTTTGGTCTAGCACGCATAACAGCGACGAGAAGACGTTGAACGACATCGCAAATATATTTGCAATATGCCTGCGATACCGAGAAAGGATTGACAACTTTTTCAAGGGACATACATCTGCTGACCAACGATTTGCAAACGCGCTTTCAATAATAATGTTTGAAGCGATGGATAATCATACGTATTTCATGAGTTCTTCTTTCGGTGGAAAGTTATGTATGGATGGAAGTACATCTCAAATAGAGTATCTTCCTACCAATGAATATTACTATTCTTCTTATATGCATCCTGTCTGGAAGGTTCAAATTGAAAACGGAAACGTCGAGTACGAAAGACATCAAATCCAAGTGGAGAATCACTTAAGTTCGTTGCGATTTGTTAGTTGCGGTGTGAGAGGAAGGAAGCCATATCCATTCGAAGAGCTGGTTAATGTTTACGATAATTCCGTGTGGCTTTGTATTGGATTAGTTGTTGTGATCCTACCGTTGACAATTGTGGAGCATGGAATCACGTCAGTCTGTTTGAAAGGCTTCAAACAGATTGCTAAAAAATGGCCAACAAACAGCTTCTCCTTAACCAAAGTATTTCTGGAGCAGGGAGACCCGTTCACGCAAAGCGTTTCAGATACACCGGCACTTCGTTGGATAATCGCGGCATTTATGCTGAGTGGACTTGTGATAAGCAACGCTTACAAGAACAACAACGTGTACAATATGATTACCCACAGACAACCCCTTTTATATGAAACACTGGATCATCTCGTGGAAGACAACTTTTCCATTTACAGCAGAACGACGAAACTGTCTTTGCAGCTGAGCGACATGGAGGCCGACCTGCTTCCCTTCGAGTATACGAAACACGAGATATCCCGAAACAGGTCGTTAGTAGAATTCGCAATAGATTGGTTTGCTAAGGAGTATCAATTTGTTGGAAGTGGAAAATCGTTTTATGCAGAAACAGAAGTTTCAAATGTGGCCAGAGAATACACGGATCAAGCCCAAAGTCCGTCCGATAAACAACATCTTAGGGACCTCCTGAATAAGTCTGAAATCCATCCGCAAGTAGGCGCTCACCTTCAACGCTTTATCAAAGCTTTCGTACCACTTGTGAGAGGGGACTACATACCGAATGATAAATACTTTCTTTCCAACGTTTTCGCGCAAGCGTTGAAGGACTGGTTTTGGGAACAGGAACACAAATGGCATCTCAAGGATCTAGTACGCTGCAACAAAACTGCGCTAGTTATGCCAGAGATCCACTGCGTCGACATTGCAAGGCAGGTGACAGCTTTGGGACAGGACTTGGTCTCTGTGGGAAGGGAAACGTTTGGCAAAACTAGTGTATCATTTGACATCAAGGGGTATGGATCCCCATTAATTTGGCGGCGGGTCGGTTGGCTAAAGGAAAGTGGGATTGTGAACTGGCTACCGAAACTTGCGGGTGCAGGTCATTTGGTATTCCGACAGGAGGACGCAGGTCCTCGAAGTGCAGCCTTGAATGGAAATGTATCCATGCTATTCCTGATACTGGTTATAGGTTACTCCATTGCAGTGTTACCATTTATGTATGAAAATAGGCAGAAAATTGTTAAGAATATTAAACGATTTGTTCAAATGTATTATCAGCGTCTATTTTAGACTAAAATAGACGCTGATAATACATTTGAACAAACCTCTACTTTTGACGGCACTAAAATTTTTAGTGCCGTCAAAAGTAGAGGGGATGGCATGTGGGGACGTAGCTGGCGCCGAATTCAACGGCCAAAGTTTAATTATTATTTTGGCATTTCAGTTCCCGTCACTGTAAGCGAAATATAGACAAATAATATATTGGTATGCATCTATGAAATATTGTGATATGTAGATTACGTGATTATGCTAAGAAAATAATGTATTAGGAATTACACAAGGTTTATGAATATGTGTAGTTTTAATTCATATATCTTATCTTACTCACCTCTGTATTTCAAATATTTTAAAATAAAATTATTACATTACTTATATTATTAGATGCTTCGAATATCGTCATATGAACTCACTAAATATGTTAAGTGGAATATTATTCATACATTTAGAATTGATTAATCAGACTGAGAGTCTTGTAAGACGGGTTAGCGTCGTTCACTTCCTGCTGTTGCATATGTAATATCTGAACTAGAATTCTCAACTGCTTCACGGAAGGTCATTCCATATACCTGACATTGCAAACAGGAACATGCAACATCTACTTCCGTGTACATTGTTTCCTAGTGAGGTACTTACGTCGATTGCTCTAAAAATGGAGTACCAGCTGGAAACCGCTGTCGTCCTTATGGTACATTGCATAAACATTCCATCAGAACCATTACACTTCCGCTAAAACATCATGTTAACGTTTCTCCCTTAAAAACACGGAAATATATAAACAGGAAATTCATACAAACTGTTGTCAATAAAGGGTAATAGCTTGTTTAAAACTTATCTTCCAGTAGGCAAACTAGATTATGAATACCATTTGCATGCTGAATTCGGAAAAGATTCGTGGGTTTCTCAGAAATCCTAACAACAATGAGTTATCGTCTATTAGGTTTATTAGTAACTTGCTATAGTTTATGTAACGTTATATCCTTGACATATTACACTTTGGATGAGTTTCATGATTTAAATGTAAACATTAGCGATTACGACAAACCAAACATACCGTTGGAATGGGGTCATTAATCATTTTCGTTGATTGAGAAACCCGACAAAGTTTAACTTCTAAATACAATATTTACAATATTTGGAAACGGAAACAAGTTTTTTGTAGTCAATAACTTTCAAGATGTGGATATCTCTGAACCACAACATCCCATTGTGCTCCGGAGTATCTCCGCAAATATTAGATTCGATCTAGGTTATGAAACGTACACCTCAGTGTGGATCCCAAAAGGAATATCGGTGTACAATGGTACACGCGAGCACCAAAATGTCTCGTGTACGCCATCTAGGTTCATACATCGATTGGAAGAAAACGAGACTTTGTACACGTCACCGGAATACTGTCTCCGGATGAATTACTTCGACATGTCGTCATCGTCCAAGACGTGGAACGGTGTAGTACAAATTGGCCTATTCGCACCGGCACACTTGATACAACCGACCAGCCTTGGAAAGTTACCAGTATTCAGATACGAATCGGAAACGGTATTAACGAATCCATTGTTGGAATATATGCCACCCGGCTCTACTCCAAACATCAATATTTTAATTAATAGCGACCGACAACCCCAATATTCCAAATTCGAATTGCATACATATATTACGGACTCTCTGTCTAGAGCAGAATACATCGTCACTGCCTATCCAGAAAATCATCAAGACATATTCGTTCTGATTACGGTCACTAACAAGCAGTCCGATGTGTTCCGCACATCGTTGATAAAACCTTGCTATTGCAAGGAACGTGTGATTTTGGTAGATAATTCCATAAATAGGTATACATCTCCGACTAGATACAACTTAATTGCTTCATCATACCCCAATTTGCCATGGGATGGATTTTGGTCAAACATTCACAACAGCGTTGAAAAAACTGTGGATGAAGTTGCCAGCATGATCACCAAATGCACGGATTACCGAAAGAGGATGGACGACTTTTTCCGAGAACGTCATCCTGCGGACCACCACGTTGCCCATGCACTCTCAATAATCATTTTGGAGGCCATGGAAAACCGAACGTACTTCATGAGGTCCGCGACCGGAGGTAAATTGTGTCAAGATGGAAGAACATTTTTCGCTGAGGACGCCACTGTAAACAAAGATTATTACAATTCAAACATACAACCTTTTAGGAAGGTTCGGATGGAGAACATGGAACCTGATAATGTGGTGCATCAAATCCAAGTGGAGAATCATTTAAGCCCTTTGCGACTTGTTAGTTGCGGCGTTCAAGGTACAAAACCTTATCCATTCGAAAAACTTTTTAATGTATATGACGGATTTGCATGGCTATGCATTGCACTAGGTGTACTTTTTCTTCCGCTATTCATAATGGAGACAGGACCCGTATCCGTCAAGTCAATAGCCTTCAAGGTGATTGTTGCCAACTGGCCAAGAAATTGTTTCTCGTTACCAAAGGTATTTCTGGAGCAAGGAGATCCGTTTCCCAAATGCGTCAACGATGCTTCGGCAACTCGGTGGCTAGTTTCCGTATTTATGCTGAGCGGACTTGTCATAAGCAAGGCGTACAAGAACAATAACGTATACAATATGATAACCTTCAGGCAACCCCTTTACTACGAAACATTGGACCACCTACTTCAAGACAACTTTTCCATCTACAGCAGGACCACTAAGCTGTCGTTCGATATTGGCAAAAGTGAAGCGGATCTGCTTTCTTTCCAACACACCCAACACACAATCATTTCAAATGGGTCTTTAATCGATTTTGCGGAAGACGTGTTCTTAACAGATGATCCACATATTGGCAGTCGAAACGCCTTCACTGCGCGAACCGAAATATTAAGTTTAATTTGGTTCTGCACAACAACATCTCAAAATTCGTCTAGTATGCAGCTTCTAAACAAACTACTCGATAAGACATCGATGCATCCGCAAGTTGCAATTCAATTTGTACGCTTCATAAAAGCGCTCGTTCCACTTGTGTGAACAGGTCTCATCCCAGAACATAGACAGTGTCTAAGTAACGTTTTCTCGCCTGCACTTAAAAAGTGGGTTTGGGAACAGGAGTATCAGTGGAACTTGAATGATATACTGCGCTGTAACAAAACCGCACTAGTTATGCCCGAGATTGACAGCGTTGGCATTGCTAGACATGCACGTTTGTTGGGACAGGAACTGGTCTCGGTGGGAACGGAAGTTTATGGGAAAACGAGAGTGGCGTTGAACATACAGGGCTACGGACCTCCATCAATTTGGTTGCGACTCGGGAGGCTAAAAGAAAGTGGGATTGCTAGCTGGTTACCGAGACTTGCGGGTGCAAGTCATTTACTGTTTCAACAGGAGCCGCCTGTTCCGCGAAGTGTATCTTTGAAGGGAAACGTATTCATGTCGTTTCTGATACTTATTGTAGGTTACTCCACGTCGCTGTCACCATTCGCATTTGAAAATAGGTTGCGAGGCATGCAAGTCGTTAGCAGATGTGCAAAAATTAGATGTAGAAAAACTGCAATTTTGGAAGTGAAAATTTGGAAACGCGTAAATGAGTAGGACGCTAAACAATTTAAATTGTTGGTTCCCTTGCATTTGATATTGTGACGTCGTAACTAACTAACATTGTAAAAGGCAAACATTTCAATGTGTGGTGTCGTTTAGATAGTTTTTATGCAGCATATTTAAATAAATGGGAGGTGAAGCAACTGCGTAGTTCTTTGCCTAAGTGAACAAGAGAGTTTATTTTACAAGAGAATATTTCTTTAACATGAAATAGAATATTTCATATTTGTGTTTTCTCGGAAGGAGCAGGAAAATCGGTCTGCCTTGTTGGCAGGAGCAGCAGCAGAGAGAAGGCAAGAAGGAGAGATAAGAGTTTGTCTTATCTCGTTTTTCATGGAGACATCCAATTAGATTAATATAAATTAAAATAATCTAAAGTCGTTAAGATTTTGAGGATGTGGATATTCTGCAAATATACCACATTTTCCTCTCTTTCCAATGTCTTTTCAAAAGAGTGACAATTACAAAAATTGAAAAATAATAATGAATGTTTGAGAGAGCTGAAGCTGCTGGTCAGTGGCATGTCCTTCAGATTCCCTCGTTGATCTCGTCCAGCTCCAAGCCACGCCGTGCGTCAGTAGCGGCGGCTGCTTCAGGAGCCTCCTTCGAGATGGTGTCGTCGTTGTCGGCTTTCTGCTGCTATTGTTGTGCTCGGCGGATCTGGTCAGCGTGGCGTTTCAATTGGCGTCCGCTGACATCCACCATGAATGTCACAGGGCCACGGGAATGGAGAATGCGGCCATAGCTCCACTTTTCTTCATTCTTGGCAAATTTCTTGATCCAAACTGCTTGTCCTGGCTGGAGTTCTCGAGCTTTTGTCTTTTTATTGAACGCTGCTTGTTGTCGTGTTTGAGAGCTGCTTACACTGGCTTTCACGTCCGGATGGACCAAATCCAAGCGTGTGTGGCCAAGTAGCAGCTGAGAAGGAGGAACTCCTGTTGTGCTGTGTGGACTGCTCCGGTACTTTCGGAGGAACTCAGCCAAGCGTCTGGAAACTGGATGGTCAGTAGGCTTCATCGCCTCTTTAAAGGCGCGAACGAAACGCTCTCCCTCGCCATTTGATCTAGGGTGATAGACATTAGAGAGAGAATGTTTAATGTTGTAATTTTTTTAAATATTTAGTAAAGTTATCAGATGCAACCTGACGACCATTGTCAGTTACAAGTTGAGTAGGTAGCCCAAAGCGGGAGAACGTCTCGTCCAACTTCTGGATGACCACCTGCGACGTCGCACCGTGCACAGGAATCACTTCTGGCGACTTGGAATGCGCGTCGACCAGGATTATCCACATCTGGTTGAGGAATGGCCCGGCCAAATCAAGATGAAGGCGTTCCAACGGCTTCTCGGGAAACTGCCAAGGATGGAGGGGGCTGTTTGGAGGATCTGCTATCTTATGCTGACAAGTTGCACAGGATTTGCAAATTGTCTCAATTTCACCATCCAAACCGGGCCACCATACATGAAGTCGTGCCAAGGACTTCATCTTCACTATGCCCGTGTGCATACTGCGGAGTTCTTGCAAAATGTCTTTTCGAAACTGGGACGGGATGATGACACGGTAGCTCCATAGTAGCACGTTGTTGACTACTGTCATCTCCCTTCTCACAAAAAACTGTTGTAGGTGCTTTTCGTCTTCTTTCAGAGTATTGGGCCATCCTTGTTGTTGATATCGGAGTACTTCCGATAATATCTTGTCTCTAGCGGTGAAAAAGCGTATCGTCTGACTGGTGACTGGCAGGACTTCACACAAGTCATCAGAAACTCGTTTAACTGTTTTCTCCAGGGCAGAGTCCAGTGGTGTTGCTTTCTCTAAGGAGCACCGTGATAGTGCATCTGCGTGGTCAGCTGACTTCCGGAAAATAACGTCATACTGGAACTGCTGCAGGAACTCCAATGGTGTAGTCGGGAGGCCACATAAACTGGCAAATTAGTTTTTGGGGTGGAAGATTTTGAGAAGAGGTCGGTGGTCCGTTACGAGAATGAAACATAAATACCACAAACAAACGGCGACCACATAAATACTTATAGTATGTATTAATTCCAAAAATTATGGAAACGCCCTCTTTCTCTATCTGAGAATACCGTTTTTCGGTTTCGGAATGTGTTCGGCGATGGGGCGTTCACTGCCGTCAGGGTACTTGTGGAATAGTACCACTTCAGCGCCTACTGAACTACTGTCGCACGATACCCCAATAGGTAGAGAAGGGTTAAAGTGGGCTAAAGTGGGGGATGTGGTGATCTTTTTCCTCACTTCTTCGAAAGCGGTTTGGCAACGTTTTGTCCACTGCCACTCCACATCCTGTCGTTTTAAGTTGTAGAGGGGCTCAGCTGTCAGATAGCTGCGGTCATAATTTGCCGTAAAAATTTACCAGCCCCATAAAACTGCTCAGCTCGCTCACTTCTGTTGGCGGCTTGATGCTGCTGATGGCTTCTACTTTCTCTGTTGTAGTAGAGATGCCTTCTGCTGAGATGCGGTGTCCAAGGAAAGTAAGGGAGGGCTTCATGATTTCGCACTTGTACTTACTCAACTTCAAATTAAATTTTCGTATTTGTTCAAAAACTGTGCGTAGCGTTGCCATATGTTTTTGAACGGCGGTGTCGGCTGCCAACGTATCGTCTATGTAGGCGTTAGCTTGTGGAATCCCCAATATTTCGTCCATAACACGTTGAAATATTGCGGGGGGTAAAATATTGAAAGTCCCCGGTGCGTGTTGATCACTAAAAACTGTTTGGAAGCTTCGTCGAGTTCAAGTTGGTGGTAAGCGTTGTAGCCATCCAACTTGGTAAACACTTTTCAATCATGTAAAGTAGCGAAAATGTCTTCTGGTATGGCAAGCGGGTACTATGTGATGTTTAGTTGGTTGTTGACTTAAAGTCGCCTGTGATGCGAACGTTTCCGTTTTTGTTTGGGAACGACGACGAGAAGACTTGCCCAGTCGGATGTTTCCACCTTCGTTATGACTACCGTCTGTTCCATGAGCTGAAGTTCCTGGTCAACCTTTGCTTTTGTTGCGTACGGCAGTGGACGAGCCTTTAGAAAGCGTGGTGTAGCTTCGTCCTTTAAAATGATGCTTGCCTTGTAATGCTGGATTCTGTCTGCTGCTGTTGGGGTGGAGAAAATATCAGCGTACTCGTTGATTAATGAAGAAACGGAAGAAATACTGACACTTTCACTTACTTTTCATTAATGCTGCTCCAATTAAAGTTGAGGAGGCGTATAAAATCGCGCCCAAAGAGAGATGATGTTGACGTTCTTCCTTGTTTGTTGCACTCGTGTGATGTTGGTAACACTGTTTGTCTTCTTGGCCGATGATAAACAAACATTCGCAAAATGCCCCGATTTGTTACACTTGTAAAAAATCACGTCGGTGGGCTTGCACTCAAATGTCTTGTGCTTATCAAAGCCGCACCGTTTGCACTTGAACTGTTGTTGATTTCCGGGCTTGGAAAAATTCTTCTGTTGGTTATTGTTGTTGCTCTGAATGTTGTTGTGTTTGTTAAAATTGTTGTTGCTGTTTTGTTGCTTTTTTGGAGACCAAAATTTTCCAGTGTGGTGACCATGGTGGGGATCCTGTTGCGGTGATGAATCACCACGGATGAGGGAAGTGCTCGTTTCAGCCGCTTCCATAGCAACAACAAGTTTGAGGACGTCGTCCAGTTTGACGTCGTCCTCACGCGTAAAAATTGACTGTTGTGCGCGGTCGTGCTCCAGACCAAGGATAAACTGGTTGTACGAAATAATTGGATTGTGCTATTTTACTCTCAGATATTTCTGCGTACTGGTTATAAGATATCTATCTTGATAAAAACGACATCAATGTGTCTCCATGACGTGTTATCGCGATTATTTGTGCAGCATGTGGAATGATGAGGTTTATGTTTTACATGTAGTAGATCAGCTTATATGTGATATTTTTAGCTTGTGAAGCAGACTGATAGAATAATTTATTTATTTATTTAATAAAACTGTAATTTAATTTTAAACGAGTGATTGGTTTTAAGAAATCATACGCTCCTGATCACATAATAGTAATTTTAATTTTCCCCTTTGAATTTTCCCCTTTGAATTTTCCCCTTTGAATTTACCCTTTGAATTCTCCACTTTTAATTTTCCTCTTTGAATTTTCCCCTTTTAATTTTCCCCTTTTAATTTTCCCCCTTGAATTTTCCCCTCTGAATTCTCCCCTTTGAAATTTCCCCCTTTAATTTTCCTCTTTGAATTTTCCCGTTTTAATTTTCCCCCTTGAATTTTCCCCTTTGAATTTTCCCCTTTGAAATTTCCCCCTTTAATTTTCCCCTATGAATTTTCCCCTTTGAATTTCCCCCTTTGAATTTTTCCCCTTTGAATTTTCCCCTTTGAATTTACCCTTTGAATTATCCCCTTTGAATTATCCCCTTTGAATGTTCCCTCTTGAATTTTTCCCCTTTGAATTATCCCCTTTGAATGTTCCCTCTTGAATTTTTCCCCTTTGAATTATCCCCTTTGAATGTTCCCTCTTGAATTTTTCCCCTTTGAATTTTTCCCCTTTGAATTTTCCCCTTTGAATTTACCCTTTGAATTATCCCCTTTGAAGTATTCCGTTTTATTTTTCTCCTTTTAATTTTCCCATTTTAATTTCCCCCTTTTAATTTTCCCCTTTTAATGTTTCCCCTTTGAATTATCCCCTTTGAATTATCCCCTTTGAATTTTCCCCTTTGAATTTTCTCCTTTGAATTTACCTTTTGAATTTTTCCGTGACTTCGTTGTGCGAGAATTTAATTGTCACATTTAGTGTGACTTAAGAATTTGATGAAGTATAATCCAAGTACAAACAAGTTGGCTGTTAAATGGTGATTCCTTCGGCCATAAAGATTCTACAGTAACGAACATTTGAAATTTGCAAAGCATACAGTCCCAGTCCCATAAATATGAATACGATTTGTGATGCTCTACCTGTTAACCTATTGATATTTAGTTGATGCTCATAGGTAGGGCCTTTTATATATGAGTTCGAAATCTCTTCCGAATGAAAGCATGCGCATTTTTTATACCTAGACCAATAGCGTGTGCAGTTATATTTAATTCTGTGGGCATTGAATGCCAGTCGTTTTAAAGGAACATGCGGATTTTAATGGTCTTTAGAAACAGTGATATTACAAACATATTTTATCTGCTCATAATATGAATGATGAACTGTAGGTTTTTACATGTTTGGAGAGAAAATTAAAACGTAAAGTTGTATTATCAAAATAGCAAATAATTGATTTTCCTTACATACGCATAAACGAATTCATAATACTCCTCTATATGTTTCCACTTCAATTTATATCTTCCAGTGTTTCAGCACAAACTGCATGCCGCTAGCAAAACTGATAGTTCAACATTAAAATATTATTGTGGACGAGGCCATACGTTTATTTTTCTCTGCTTTTCTCTATAGCAAATTCAAACATCCTACCAGTTGCTATTATTTATTATTTATAACGGAAATCAATAAACCGACGTATGTGCTTTCCTCCTTTTCACGGTCGCTGCTTCAATGTAGCTTAGCGTTGTTAAGAGGTATAAAGCATTACATGTCCCAACTCACTCAAGTTCTATTTCTCTCAGCTGTTAGGTTCACATTGTACTCTATCTGAATATTATAAAAAATGTTTTGAAAGTAGGTTTTATTTTGTAATGTGCCTGGTGTTATAATTTATAACTATTTGCTGTGAAAATGTCAATTATATTACTGCACATGAGCATTTTATTCTGACTGACTTGTACGGAGGAAAGTCAGAAAAAATGGATTTGTCTCCATCAGAACTGGAAAAACTAAACCGATTTTGGTCAGGGAATCATCATCACTTTGCTGAGCACATCAGTACCAACCAAAATGAATGGTTTAATTGGGCTGCGGTCAAAGTTGACAAGGTTTGTTAGAAACGCGTGTTTTATTAAAAACCATTACAACTCAAACCCGTATATGAGATTAAAGCGCTGATTTTTTAAAATGAAAATTTGTATATGTCCTTAATTATTTCAGCTTTCCGTGAAAGTACTCATCATAGTTTTGGCGTCCTCACTCGTCGCTGGCGGATATGTAACATCAGGATACATGTCCCTTGGATACCTTCCATTTGGTGTTGCCAAAATGTTCAGCGCAGGTAATTTTTTTCCAAAATAATTCTGCATTTAAAATTAATCAATATTCAACAAGAACAACAATCTCTTTCTTAAAAAGGTCTGATATTTCGGATATACTGCATCGCAATGCAGTCACTTCTTCTCATTTGGTTTATCTTCTGCAGTCGAGCTATAGGCCGGGATGTAAGCTTTGCAAAATTAATAAATTTGTACTTCTTTTGCAACATCAAAATGATAATTGGAAGTTAATTCATATGTTTTTTTTATTTGGTTCTCATTAACAGGGAAACAATCCGTTGGACCAGATTCGTTCATGTAACCGATTGCGAACCACAATAGCGGTGTATTTAATGACACATGTGGTCAGTCATTACTTTTTCACTCCCATGACGAGATGCGAAGCCTGGGTGTTTACAGTTTACCTGTGTTTAGTTCCGGCCATAACACACGTGATAAGGATATGGCAACGAATTATCAAAAATGTACTAGATTTGCTGGATGATTTAGAAGACTAAAATAATCTAGTTAGCACATATTGCATACTAGATAGTCTAGGTTAATTCTTAATTGTAATTAAAGCATACTTGGTTAATTGCATAAAAATTAGTGTCGGAAGGTGTAGGTGTGTAGTATGGATACCGATAAATTTGCATTTGATTTAATTTCCTTCGTAGAATAAATGCCGTATATATGTAGCTTAGGTTCATAACAATTGCATTAGCTTGAAACTGCACGGCTTTCAAATCAAAACAACTTTTCCGTGCAATGAAAAACATGCATGGATTGAAATGATTTGCTCAATAATTCAAACCGTTCGGTAAACCCGTTTCCGAACCAATACAGTGATACTCTTTATTACTACTTTGTAACTGAAATCTCCAAAAACATTTTCCCCTACATATAATTGATCTATACACATAATTCTCGGTATCGCTGAAGTTGTGCCATTGTTTTATTATGAATTATTCACTCAAGAAAGCAAGTATGCTGTCTCAGTGCGAAGCTAAACATTGGGCTTACTGAGCATCCGCACTTCATCGTAAGTGAAACAAAGAACGAATAAAAATGCTCATCCATAAATGTTTATCATAAACGGTTTGCATTATGTGTGAATATGACTATTCTATACTAATACTAAGACGCTTTCCTTCTTGGTAATGAGACATTGAGTACATTTCTTGGAATTTAAAGAATAATAGAAAATACTATCTACTGCGGAAAATGTCCAAAACGTTTTCTCCTGGTCGAATACGAAGCTTATCTTTCAATGAATATTATATTCACTGTTTCTACATCATTCTATCCACAGCTCTTTGCTTGTCGTACTTGGAAACTGATGTATTGACACTCGAATCTGATCTCCAAAATTCTTAGGTTTAGACCAGAGAAGACAGTGTTGCCCAAATCTGTGGTTAGTCATCATCATTGGTACTTACTCAACAAATTAGATATATTATTGTATAGCTTGTGGGACTAGCTAAATATTTACTTTGAAGTGTGAGCATGCTATTTTTGCATTTGTTTAAAGTTTGGAAATGTATTGGTTTTGAATCGCATTAAAGTTAGAGGAAATAAGGGCGCTGTGTCTTGCATTGCTTTCGTGCCACTGTTTTACATTAACAATGCAATTTACGACCCCTCAAGTGCAGAAATTGAACAAATTCTGGGAAGCAAAGAAGCGACACGAGTCTGAGAATGGGGAGGAAAATGGTAATTGGACCTGCTTCTCCACAACAATTGATATGGTAATAGTGAGGCTTATATTACAGGTGCCTGATAAAAAATAATCTTCCTTTTAAGCATTCTTGGAGTCGTTATTGCTATCCAAAGTGACTTATACTTTTTTTTAAATTTAAGGTCGCCTACAGATGCGCCCTCTTTGTTCTCCTGGCAGCTGTCACCGTAGCAACTTTCGTGACAACAACTTATTTGTTGCATGGGGATAGCTCGGCATTTATTTCTCAAGGATTCGATGGAGGTACAATGACGATATATCTAATTTTTAATTACCATGTAAAACATTCCAAAATCTGCACTTCAGTTGTATTTTTCTGTATTTTCATGTAGAGTTTGTATTGGGCACATGGATTAAAACATTTCAAGCTGTACTGGGCGTTTGGTTTGCGGCCAACAATGGAGTGGTCGGCCTTACTGTATGTGCATTTCGAAAGCGAAACTACAAAAGCATACTACGACATGTTGAGTAATCATACATGTAGGCATTATATTTTATATTTTGTTCAGGACGGAGGCCCTCTAGATGAACTAAAATCATGTAAACGTTTACGAATGGCCATGGTTGTGTATATTCTGGTGGAGGTGGTCATTCATTTCTGTTTTACAACGCTGGACAGCTGGGACACGGTGGTTTTCCTTTTATTCCTGGTTGCTCTGCCAGTTATAAACCACGTTGTTGATGAGTGGGAGAACCTAAATAGTCATATAATTAACTTACCTGATTGATATGTGCGCCCGGCCAAAGAAACCTGGTGACCTGAATACAATCAAGAGAACTGGAAAATGGTCGCTTCATTACTGTACATGTAGCAATGAACCCTTAATAATGCGGCGTTGCCTTATTATACTTTTAAAACTATTACATGCTAACGGTTTACTTGTTGATAAATTTATGTGTGAATTATAATCATGTTTATGTATTAAATATTTAAGCTCTGCACCATTGCTACAACAACTTCGGTAATTATATTGTGCCCCAGAAAATGTATCATTAAACACATACAACTGGGTATAGTTTCAACAATAATTGCCAGCATACAAGTTTTTCATTCTGTGTCAGCATATTTAATTAGTGCACCATCTACATCAATAGTAATGCAATTTCCATCACTGTCGTTGACATTTGAAGAAACTTAAATCGCGCCTTAGAAATGTGTCAATGTAAGTCAATTACTTCGTAAAAATGTCGTAGTGCAATATTGGCGTATAATCACAAAAATATCTCCGTGTGCTTATGAGCAGCAAATCATATTTATAGACTGTTGAACATGTTAACAAGCAATTTGACACTCAATTACTTAATCTTATGCGTTCATACTTTAATTACATTGCAATGTTGCATCTATTCATGATATGTTGATCTCATAAGGATTTATCCTATATCAACCATGTGTATCCGTGTTGCGGAACCCGGTCCATATGAAACGGGTCTGCACTTTATTTTGAGGACGGCCAAATTTCATTAATTTCGAGAGCTTACTTGTAGATTGATTATCCAAATGTTATTGGAAATTTAGCCCATCGGAATGAATAAATATTCGTTACAGTCCTTTTGCAAGGTCATACGGACTGACAGGCACACATAAGGAGTCCATACACATATATTCTGAGTAATAGTGACATTTGGGTTTTACCTTTTCAAAATATTAGAAACGTGTATAAGGTCAGTTGTATCGCACCAGCTGTTAAATAATAGTAATAATATGCAAATAGTCGCAATAAAAGTGCAAATCAGTCAAAGCTGGAGATCCAATGTAATATATAAAATGTACTACTTAGAGATGTATAAAATAAACGGTATTCGTGTACACACAAGCAGTCGTGTTTCTTTTTTATAGCATCAGCGCCTCATTAGAAAGGATATCGGTATATCATTATACTAGCGCATAAACGACATGAAGGTCCTTCTCATTTTTGGAGTGGTGGCGGTAATTGTCCCATTCGCTCAGTTTGTGACTTCAGCCAATGAAAGTAAGGCTTCATTTTTATACAAATCAAATTTACCTGTTTCATATTTGTGGTGCAAACGATTTTCATGCTCAAAATTAGCATTTTCAGGACCAACAAAATTTGTGATGGAATTAGTGGCTACAGCGGATAGGAAAAACTTTTTTGCGGAAGCTGTGCCTCCCAGAGTATAGCAAGTTGCATGTGTAAATTATATAACTTTTATGTTTCTACGCATGCAATTAAAATGTTGTTGAATTTTCTATCACTAGAACTGGACGGAAGCAATAACATATTGCCTCTCCATTGGAATGACAATGGCGCAGATTACTTCACCGGTACAATTGGCAGCACTGCGAAACACCACCTCTCCCAACTTCCATATGAACGGTTTGTAAATTGGATACTTGTGACATAACTTAAAGGGGAAACATAATACTCAATTGTTTGTTTTAGAATACTGGTTGGCGGCAAGGGACTCCAGGACCTTGAGTCAGTTTGTGTGGCATCCCTCCCTTCAAGCACTTCCCCAATTCCTGGAACTCAGATTCACGACCCTTCAGTCAGCGCTCACCTATTTCTCATCAGGACCGACTCTGAGCTATTTGGTCAGCCGACAAATTGCGCAACGCTGGGGAACCATGTGTGAATTTACCTTCCCAAATTAGTGACCAGTTGACACCAATTAAATAATAATTATTTGTAACCACGTTTTGTACATTCCACTCCTTACATAGTTTATCAGTACATTTATTACCTATTCTATAAACTTAAACGTAAAGAACAGAACGCTTTTGCAATCAATAATCTTTTTCTAACTTGATATTATATGAAATAAGGCATACATTTTTCCGAATAACTTATTGAAGCCGCTGACAACTATAGTTTCAAGTTTCATCGGATGACACCTTTTAACGTCAATGCTATCAACAATAAGTCTGACGTTAAATTAAAGCAGCCACCGAAATCCGAAAACAAGAAACTGTTAACGTCAGATATACTTACATGTGTAGAGTTGATGACATGTGGTGTTATCAGGTTCATATGGGTTATCTCACGTGAACGACATGCTTGTTTTGTTTCATCTCACCTTGTCGAATAAACTCTTATCATAAATAATGATGCAATAACAAGATCATCGAAAAGGATATATAAAGCTGGTTACATTTGATTTCAACAGTTAATTCCATCACGAATCTTTACAACATCAGACAACCGCGAAACGCATAAAGCTTTTAAATTGAAATATTTGAGGAGAAATCATATTTTTTCAAAGGTATTACCGATAATATGGCACCACTTCGTTGGGGAATATTGAGTGCGGGATTAATTTCCCATGACTTCCTGGTAGCGAGTTCGGTTCTGTCAAAAGATGAGCACAAATTTGTTGCCGTTGCTGCAAGAAGTTTAGAAAGTGCCAAGAAGCTGGCAGATTTGCACGGCGTTCCAAAGGCATATGGGTCATACGAGGAACTTGTCAAGGATTCGGATATAGGTACGTATTACTTTCACTTGAATTAAGTTTTAGCTATACACATGTGAATGAAGTAATTTGTTATAAACTTGTTTCATTATATTGTAGACGTGGTTTACGTGGGTTCCATAAACCCTCAACACTTTCCAATGGTGAAACTTGCGCTCAACCATGGCAAACACGTACTGTGTGAAAAGCCACTAGGTATGAACGTAAAGCAGGTAAAAGAAATGATTGCGCTGGCACAGTCCAAAAAGCTGTTTTTGATGGAGGCCATCTGGAGCCGCTTCTTTCCAGCTTACCAACAACTGAGGAAGCAAATTAACAATGGTGACCTTGGAGATATTCTTCAAGTGGCTGTATCACTTGGAGCGCAAATTAGTGACATCGGTCGCTTAAGGTATGCAAATTTTATTCAACCGGCAACTTAGTTCTCTTTTCCAACTGACTTTAATTAAACCGAGTGAGTATTTCTTTTGATTTTAGCCAGAAGGAGCTTGGTGGTGGAACGGTGCTTGACCTCGGAGTCTACTGTGTCCAATTTGCGCAGTTTGTGTTTGGCGAGAAACCTGTTCAGGTGGTGAGTGGTGGACATTTGAATGCAGGTGGGGTGGATGAAAGCACGAGTACAACTCTTGTTTACTCCAGAGGTCGAACGGCAACATTAATGACGCATGCTCGTGTTGACCTTCCAAATGAAGGCGTAATATACGGAACCAAGAAAACGCTCAGGGTAAGAATATATATGCATATAACCTATGTAAATCAGTCATACTGACACCATGCCATTTATATAGAGCAGTATAAATAACAAAATTCCATTTATGATAATTAGGTGAAGTTTCCATTTTGGTGTCCCACTGAGCTTGAAGAGGTTGGCGGTGAGACAAAATCTTTTCCATTACCAGCAGAGAAAATAAAGTGCAATTTTAAGAACGGTACCGGAATGCATTATGAATGCATTGAGGTTCGGAAATGCATTCAAAATGGTGAGCGCATTTGTCTTGAAATATTTTACCACTAGTAACAGGATGGAAACAAATGAACATGTATTTTGGTTACTTGCAATTATAGGTACAATTGAAAGTCCAGTGGTGAGCCATAAAGAGAGTCTGCTGATCGCAGAAATTATGGAGTCGATACGAAAGCAGGTGGGTGTTGAATATCCACAGGATGCGTGAATGTAACATAAAGTGTTCAAAATATAATTTTTCAAGATGTCTATGTTATTTTTTGAAATAAGTAGACTAGCAGAGTTATTTAACTGTTCTATATAATATATACAAAAACATTCAACGCTAAATGCGAAAATGTTCTGACTTAATTACCTAGTTAACGCCCAGAGAATCCTTAAATGTCGATATTATTCATTCATTTAATGTGATTGTAAGAATTTAGAATGCAATGATTGCTAGGTTAAAGGTATGAAATAAAGAAACAAACAGTGAACTTAATTTGGTGAAAGTTATTTTACTCGCGCATATTCATAATGATGGCTAACTAATGAATAAGTTATAGTTAATAATTGCCACGCTTTATCTATATGACAAGCCATCTGCATATCTAACCGGAGGCTCCTTATCATTGCTATTTGGTATCATGATCATACGGATCAATGAACACATCTAATTCCTTTAGCACCGCAGAAATGCAGTTTAACACTCGTTAGTTATTTTGGGTTTTACAGTTTTTGTAAAGTACCTGTATCGCTGATATGATGATACCCGCCAATTAATCAGTAAGCAATTTCATATATCGGCGAATCAAAATTTATGACATGACAAAAATAAACACATTGCACATATGAACAAGCAACCGAGTCAATGAACGGGATGCAATTAGTTTTATAATACTTTGATAAGAACAAGTTGACCTGGCTCTTCTTTGTCGTCTGCAACATTTTGAATCCCGATTGCGTCAATACTGAACGTATACAATAAAAGTTGGTTTGCTGCGTTTCTGTGGCGGTGCAGCAATAAATCAAAGCAGTCCACATGAATCCAGTGTATGCGAGGAAAATTATCATATAACACATCAGTGATATCAAAGTTGTAAAATGAATGCTTATTGCAGACAAAGCATATCATAATCTAAGAACTGCCGCAATGTAAAAGTGCATAGGTAATTTATTTGTATAAATCACGATCATTAAACACACTTGCCAGTTATCAATGATTTTGATAACTAAACTGTCGAGATAAGTAATAAAAGTCGTCAACGGTACATTTGATGCCTGAATGTATCTGGAATATTCTACGATCAGTTTTTAATGCTATATCCGCTCCAGTTCATTGAACGCACTTGTACTTTTTTTGACAAAAACTTATTATATGATTTAAACCGGAAATGGAAGCATGGCAGGAATTGAACATTAAAAACAATCTTCCCAATTTAATCAAATACACAGTAGTGAGCCCAGTATTTTTGTCAATTTTGGGCCAGGAAGGTGCGATTGGGGACAGTGACTTGGCCGAACTGGTATATAAAAAATATATTTTTTTCGCTCCATCGCAAAACTTTTATTTTTGAAATTTTTGCATCAATTTTAGGAAGCAAAGCGAGGAAACAAACATGACCAAGTACGCTGTTTGTACGACATACTAATAGGAAGATCCAATGGTTATGAAGTTTTGAAAGTTGCTCTCGAACGGACCAATCAGTCAGGGGCGTACGACATCCTCAACAAGTTCAATCCGGGAACTTCGAATATATCTGATTGGGTCACGTCAAAAATATCGTACAACAGAAGTGACCTGATTGGAGAAGGCTGCTATAGCACCAAAGTATACGGTGGAAAATGGGGGAACAAAAACGTGGCTGTAAAGCGGATATTTTGTGATGGCGAAGAAGACAGGAAGCGAATTATGGAGGAAATTAGACTGATGGTGTTTCTCGATTCCCATGAGAATATTGTCCAGTATTACGATGCCGAAGAGAAGGATGACTTCGTCCTAATTGCCATGGAGAGATGCTCCACTACTCTACACGACCTCATTGAAAATGGAGTGTCTAATTTCAGAATAAGAAATCTTGACCACTGGAGCGTCCTAACACAGACGTCACTTGCCATAAACTATCTTCATACATGTAATGTTATCCATGGCGATCTGAAACCGTCAAACATTTTGATTTCGGTGACGGGAGCTAAGGAAGTGACTGCAAAGATTTGTGATTTTGGGGTCTCAAAGAGACTGCCCAGAACACGCACCAGTATGACGGTACGCTCTTCCATGGGATTGGGGACCGAGGGTTGGGTGGCGCCTGAAATTCTTAAGGAGGCTTCACCAAGATTGGTAAATTGATTATTTGATCACAACAATGGCAACTAAAATTGAGGTGAATTTCTAATTATTTATAATGTTTCTGTTTGTACAAATAGTCGCTGGCCAGTGACATATTTTCTCTTGGATGCATTTATTATTTTGTTCTGACAAACGGGCGTCACCCTTTTGGTGATGCAATTCGTCGTCAACCTAATATTTGCGACGGGAGGACCCTCATTGTGGACCAAGACTTCATTACAATTGCTTCCATGAATGTTACTGCGGTGAAAGCTCTTATTCAGTCAATGATAGCCGACGAGCCGAACGCAAGACCATCCGTGGAACAGGTTCTTGCCTTTGACATTGCAGCCTCCTTTCCTGATGATAGTAGTCGAAGCAATGCCTCTTCTTATGAACCATCACAATCTGCTCATATTGTAAATGTCACTCAAGGTTGTAGTGGGACGGCTGCAGACGTAAGTGCTATTCCAGTGGAAGCCTCTGTCCCTACTCCAACACCTCTGCCGCCAGAACAAAATATACATCAACCCACTGAAGTACCCGTAAAGAAGAAAGTCCCTTTGGGACGCATATTGAAACGAGAGACGAATAGAGTATTTAAGCAAGCCGGGGATTTGTTCTGAAATAATCATATTCGTATACACTTTTGTTTTTGTACATTTGGATATTTTTAATGTAATGCGTATCATACTTCAAAACACAATATTTTGTTGTCACAATATTTATCCGTATTAAACATAGCTTGCAGGTAGTTCAAAAATGGAATATTAAATTCATTTATTTACAGCAATTTAAACATTCCTGCATTTACTTTGCCCCAGTGCATAAATTGTAGCAGACCATTCCGGTACACAGATTGGAGTCAACAAGTGACATGGAAATTATTATTGAGAGAATTAATGCTTTCATGAAATCGGACACGTTTTGCTGTCAAAGAAATACGAAGCTCTCAAATTCTTGCTAACATTTCCAATCGATATCCATTTCTAGTAAGTACACGTGTCCATATTAATACGAGCAATAATGACCATCGAATAATTACACTGAACTGAATAGTTAAAACTCCACACGCGGAACCCATCGGGTCGTAAATTAAAAGAAGAAGACATATTCATGTTTTTCGCCTAGACCTGATAGCAAATTATTTAGACTATTAAAAAGGTAATCAGCAGACACATCCGCTATACAAGAGAGTATATAACCTAAGAGGAAAACCATTATCGGGATACGACTTGGTCAAATGCTGTCGCATACAATTCTACAGCGCAGTCTTGGAATAATAAACTTGAGGATGCCCTAAACTTTGCACTACCTACAATACTGTAAAGCTGCTAGAAAACCAACTAGTTTGATTTTTTGACGTTTGAGGTATTCAAACTAGCTTTTTAGAACCTCGGTGCCACATACATAAGTGAATAAAACGCACATCATAATGGCCAATCTAAATGTAGTTGGCACGGTTTGGCTTGGTCTGACTTTATTTAATTTTTGTGTAAGTCTACACCCAAACAATATACCTGAACCGATTTTGCAATGCCTTTCAGCCTTGCCTAGCAATGTTTTAGGCGCCATGAATTCTCTTCTCGAAACTCATTTTGGATGTTTTGAGCTGTACCTCCACTCATTACCAGCTATCTGCGATATTATCATTCCACGCGTTGTATCATTAGTATTTCATAATAATTTTACTGACGTGGAAATACCATTCAATTGGAGATTCTCACATCCTTCACATATCATCTTAGCTCCACTTCAACTAAGGCATGAAAATTACGGCGTGATGGAAACGTTCTATCATTTTTCACTATTCATACACACAGTGTTTTTATTTGTGTCTCCAACAGAAAAGGTTCAGAATGAGGCCGAATTGTTTGAAGTTAAAAACCTTAACATTCCGGCACTCAAATTGATACTGTTTCAATCGGAGGGCCCTCCTGGATTAAAAATGAGTTACCATGTGGTTTGTAATGGCTATTGTAGCAACGCCCATGGCTTGCTCGACCGGAATTTGCTATTTAAAACTTTAGTGTACCCGCAGCAAGTTCATCGAAAATATTTCAGATTATCGAATATGAGAAAGTTGGACGCCGTTGCTGACATTACTGGCAGATTTATTAAATTTAAATATAATAAACGCGAAAACCCATATTTGGAAAGTGAGTTAAAACCTTCAATTCATTGCCTTGGCAATTTTGAATTTATGGCGGTTCAATACATTTCAAGTATCCACAATTTCTCTACAATATTTCATTCAAGAAGTTACGCAATAAGCCCAACATATAATGACCAACATGTTATCCCAAGGGTTGTTCGAACTGGGTATACAACACAGTGGCGCAGGACTGGTTTGCACTACTCCGACCATCGAGAAAAAGTTTTAACCTCGTGCGACCTAACAACCAAATCTACTAAACTAAACAGTTACTTGGATTATGCAGTATGGCTTACCCCATTCTCATGGAAGACTTGGATTTCTTTGCTAAGTTTACTTTGTCTAGTTTGGTATATACCGATCCGTTCGTTCACAGCATTTAGAACATCTATGTACGTTATCGCCATTGACATGTTTGGAATATTTATTGGATTATTTTTGCCGAAACGGGGTTGGAACCGCATTCTGCAATTCTCAGTTCAAATGTTAGGGCTGTTCACTTGCAATTTCTACAGCAA
Source organism: Sinella curviseta (assembly GCA_004115045.4). Taxonomy (NCBI): domain Eukaryota; kingdom Metazoa; phylum Arthropoda; class Collembola; order Entomobryomorpha; family Entomobryidae; genus Sinella; species Sinella curviseta. The sequence goes on from CM023203.3 coordinate 16,674,107, forward strand.
TGAGATAACTAGCATTTTGTCAGTTCCAGAGTTGCCAAAAGTATTTGATACATTAAAAGAAGCCCTTGAAGCGGATTACAGGATAAGATGGCCTAAATCATATCTAGGATATTTTGCCTATCCCAACGAGTCTCATTACGATGATTTTAAAACGAAGGGAGTTTTGGATTTCCTGGATGCAGCCTTCGTAACACTTGAGAATGAGAACACGACGTTTGACAAATACAAACCTGGCAAAATTCTGGATATCATGCAGTCCAATCCTCTGGCTCAAATGGAACAACAGAAGATTTCGAACGAACTTGGAGACGACGCTGATGTTGTCTGTTTTACAATTCCGGAAGTGTTTTCAAGAGAAATATATTTCATGGAGACTTACACCAACAATAGGGATTGGATCATTCAAACGTTTACGGCATTTCTTGAGAGTGGTCTGAAATACCAGTGGGATAAGTGGGCTCACCGAGAACATAGAATTCGTTGGAATATGACCGTTTACAGTGCCCTCAAGCAAAGAACTGTTATCCAAAACGACCAAATTAACTTTTCAAAATTTTCTCCGGTTGGATTACTACTGCTTGTCATTGCAGTTTTTAGTGGTCTTGTGTTTCTGTCAGAATTAAACTGGAACGGGTTAAGATTTACATGTCGCCGTGGAAGTAAGGGTTTGAAGGTACAGGACGTGGACAATTTTAGATCCAGTGATACTCCAGAGAAAATGAAGGAGGAAATTTTCTCCGAAACGGAGAAAGAGCATTCAGAGAATTTACGTGAAACTTAGGAACACGGCTATCAATCATCAATTGAACTATGATAAGAGTTTATTCATTCGCACGTCTTACAAACTATAAAGCATTGATATCATTATAGTCGTTCACTATTTGAAATTACGTTCTTCAAACACTGGAAATCTGTATCGCACAAAGTAATTAATACAAATTGACAACTTTATGTAAAACAATGTTACAGAATCAAACACATTAACCGTTTATAGTAGCAACTATTTCACGGTTAGTATACATTTGTCGCTATTTTTATTACAAGTAACTGGTTTTGTAATTTGCAAATAACATACTAAATATTTTAGCGCAGCATGAGCAATTCTATTACCGCTCCCGTTTACAAAAATGTGTTTTACTTTCGTCTGTAGGTGCACAACTCTGCATTCATAATTCATTAGTTTTGCCAGACTAAACAGCATTACATTATTATCTATTCAATAGGTATATAATGCATGACCACTGTTTATATATTCATATATACATGACAGCCAATAATGTATTGTATATTTTTAGGTGAAGGCAAATATATATTCTTGCTCTTTGGGCAATGCAAAACTGATCTCATATCCCGAAAATCAAACACGCTGCTTATAACCATTCTGATCTCAAGTTCAAAAAAATAAAATAAATGACAACAAATATTTTATTGCAGCAACAGTAAACTCGCCGTCTGAGATGCCACGAAGTCCTCCATGATCAACGGCGTCGTCTCTTCAACAAAGTTGATTTCCCCAACAAATACCTTAACTATTTGACACGACCTCAAAAACCGTTTCCTCCATTTCATTCCATACCCCAAATCCCGTTGAGAATAGTTGGCCTTGAACCGTTTCTCGAGCAAACTTTTCGAAGTACTGTAAACACTAGCCAAGCTTGTGTACACATACATTATCGTAACCGCCGTATCCAAAACGCACAGCCCGAAAAACAAAATCATGACAAAAGGCAAGTTGAATCCAAGCTTTACGCAGGCGTACAGACTAACAATCTGTGAAATCATGACGACAACTATAACGACTGGTGTCATGTACATTGAGTAAATGTCACGGTAGACCACCGCTAATACTCTGATTTCTCGGTACATGAAGTAAATTGAAGCGTTCCCACTGAACTGGTCTTGTTCAATGAGCATCATGTAGGTTCTGATGCAGTGACTTTTAAGAAGGAGACCAACGGCGACGTGGAAAAAGGATCCCATTAGCAGAAAGCTCCAGTTTACATAAGAGACGGCCATAACGAGTAGCTTCGTTAGCACTTCCGATCTGGTCCAAGTGGATTTATGTCTTGAACCGATATTTCCACCGCATTGCTCCCGCACGAGCCAGTACCCTCCTAGATGACTTGGCATGCAACGATTGAGAAACAAATCGGTATGGAAAAATATGGGAATCATCACTCCGGATAGTTTCAGAATGTGCATCACAAATTTTGTTATTCGTCGGCTTGTCGGGTTATCTGGTCGCCAGGAATTTTCTTAATGAAAAAAATATTCAAATTTTAGTATCCTTATAAATAATAATGATCATTTTGTGTATTGAAAATATTACTACCATTTCTAATGTTCTCAAATTTTAACATGCCATTGATGAACGCCGCAATGTCAATAGCCTTGACGTTGAAAACGTGATGTGTATACCAAAACATGAGAACAGTGGCATAGTTGAGAATCGTGAATAGCTTGACAAACAGTTCTGCTCGTTTCCAAGTCAACACGATTTGCAGGGAAACCAGAAAAATGTAAATTGCAGCGGCTCGAAGTCGAATTTTGTAAATCTTTCTTTCAGACTTAACCTCCATTCGTTGCAGAGACGGATTCCATTGCAATGGAATTGTACCCCATATATTTGCAATTCGTAGGTAACCTATGAAAGTCTCAAGCAATCCCTCCGAAATTAGCATTTCGATTATAATTGTATTTTTCGGGTTCTTAGAGTATCGTGCTGTAAATTATACTGACATTGAAGCGAGCTCTAACAGTTCGCGTCGTTATTGTACATCAGTAACAACAAATTGGCCACAATCATTTATTGAAAATGAGATGTATAGGTTCCATGTAACTCGTGTTTTGGTTCACACGTGGCGACTGAACTTGTTTGTTGACAAGAGATGATATGTAATAATAATTTATTCGAGGTTTTGCCAAGTATAACATGACATTTTCCGAAAACGGTCACCACATTTGCTACGGTACAATGTGTCGAATAATTAACCGCCTTCATGTCTATGATAAATACATATTTTATTAATGGATACCGTCATCCAAGTTGCCAACTCAAGAAATGTGAACGTGCTTTTGGCTTACTGCGTATCTAAATAATCATCTATGCACCTATTCACAGCTATATTTGATTTAGTTTTAATGTTTTGCACCAACATATTTTTTCTGCTACTGATAAACTCAAAGTATGATATGATGCTTCTTCAAAATAAACTGCAATATATTGCGCGACAAATGCTTACAATACTGTTATGAACCCCGGCAATTTGCATCGCACATGTCCTACTCCAAGGACAATTATGTAAGCATGTCAAATAAGTGTAAGTCTAGGCATGTCGGCCAAACAAGCTGAAAGTTTCAGCATCCGATAATTTTAACACGCCAAAACAATACTCATACTTTATTTAGAACAAGTAATTTATACAAAGCAGAGAAAGTGTGCTTCCTTTCGTCACACTGTCATTAGGCAGCAGTTAGATATTTGACTCGTTGGTAAATAGTATCTTGCTGTCCACGTGTTTACAAGTTTTTCACTAACGTGGTGATGCATTCGAGTAATAGAACCACAAAAGTCATAGAACACAAACAAAACCAAAGAAGCAATACTAATTTTAAGGCATCCAATTTGCCAGAGGAAATGTCTCCTCTGGTATCATCGCTATGTATACAATTAGACTTGCCTTCATTGCATAAAGCGGATGCAAAATTGTGTTTAACAATGCTGTGCACATGACTGTCAAAATAATTCCTGAAGCGATCATAAATTCCCCCTTCCTCCAAACTAGCAAGCTTCCTTTGGAAATCGTCGAGATAAAAATATTTCATATGCGTAAACCAAATCATTCCCTGCGTAAACAATGCTGGCTGATTGACATGCGCGATAATCTTTCTCGTTTTCATGGATTCAATGACCGGCTTCAAAAAGCGCATCGTATACGCTCATCTCCATCCTATCGTACTATAAAGAAGAATGAGTCTGCCTGAAGTATCGCAAATACTTTCACCTAATCGATGCATAGCGTCCATTATTGGACCACACTTGATGCTTCTACCAGCAGATATGTTACGAATAAATGACGTCGGGCCGTCGATCATTGGCAAAATCATTAAACTGCTGGATATTCCTAGCCCAACTTTACTTTTTGTAATCTTGCTTGCTTCGAGATATTCCAAAACATTTAACGATAAAGAAAACTCGGCAAAGGTGGAGACGGATGTGTCAGCATTCTCTGAAGTGTTTTCGCTTTGGATTGCGAAAGCGTCCTCGAATGTCTCGGGCACGTTGACGGGTGTGTACACTTTTGTCAAGCTTACGTAAATATTGGACGTGTAAAACGTCCTTAGAATAAGCGCCGAAAATATCCAAATGCAAACTAAAATAACGACGCTTTTCCTACTCAAGTATTTCAGCTTCAAGTGTTTTTCTTTTTCCATCAATGCCGATATCAACCAGAATCCAAGTTCAATGGTAATCAAGTATTGGCCACCATCTGACACTGACATTATGAGCACGAAAAGCATGAGAGATGCCGCCAAGCAAATCCATATCCCATATGAGTAAGGCGAAAGAAATGCAGAAAAGTTAATTCCAGGTTTGCCTTCATTTGGATCCAGCAAAACGAAAAATTGAATACGATCAAATTGAGCTCCGACAGAGAGTACATTGGGAATTATCGGATAGCCAAAATACGAGTACTGAAAAATCAGTTCATATGACATGTATGCTAGACAAGAATATGTGCAGTTGCGGTATCTTGCGTATGTTGTGGCAATACATTCCTGCTCGGTTGGAAATTGAATGGAAATGTTAATGGGGTAATGCGAGTGTTTAGGCTCACATAGCCGAAAAGGAATTATGTAATGCTTAGAGTCATTCAGCCCTAGTCCAAAATTGTTGATTGCGAAATGATTTGTTCCCAAAATTGTCCTTAACTCTGCCCTTGTATGGACAGCTGTCCATTCCGGTATTAAAATAAGCGCGACTGTAATGACAGCTTTGCTCAAATACGTGTCGACAGTTGAGGGAACACCTACCACTGCACATGTTCGACATCCAATATACAATTTGGTATATTGCGGTTGACTTCCACTCGCAAGTAAAATTAGTATAGCACTTTCAGTAAACCGAGGTACCAGTATGTGCTTGTGACCGCTTCTTGAAAAAGGTGTGTTTGATTGGACTGAAATTGCTATCAGGTAATTGGCGATCATTGTGTCGCGATTAACTCTAGGCATGACCCTATGAGCACTAATGTTCCATTCATGATAGTATAGAAATGAGACATCGGCGTTGAAACTGATTCCCCAAGAGACAAACAATTTCACTATGCACAGTGTAGAGTATCTGTTAGTGTAAAAATAACTGCTGTTAAACGTGAGATGGTCCAAAATACCGTTAGGCCGATAGATAGTCACTGTATTGTTTTGTCCCTGTATAGAACGGTTTATCAAGTTCAGAACATAATTATGGGGATAAAGGTTTAAGATGGAATCTATATTGTTTTGAATGTGTAAGCCGTTATAGCCAGAGGATATTGCGCATGTACGGAATAGTTTCACGAGTTGTCCTATGGGATAAATATAATCGGTTTCTTCGTTCATGGCGAATGATTGAACCATGAGTATGATCGGAACGATACCATTTGGAATTTTTTGCATGTTGGGTTTTAGGTAGTCATGGGAAGATTTTGCGATATGAAAAAAGTCAGAATGAAGCTTGAAGCGTTGGCGTGGATTCAATCATCGTCATAATATGTTTGCCAGCTTCATGTTCACCAAGCAATTGTGGTTTGTTAATATTTACATAATATTAGATTCAATGCTTAAACAATTCGTTATATGTATCTCCCAGCTACGCAAACCGTTTGGTAATGCTATTTGTCATAATCATTCGAACATGTATAATATAGCGAAAATTCACGCTGCCACTCAAACCATATCATTGATTTTAGCATATTATCAATGTAGAATATTTGCATATTCAAGCGTCGTTAAGGATGGCTTATCTGCATTCCTAAATTGTTCTTGTAGACGATCGTGGCGATTGGGTATCATATGACGATTATCCTGGCAGAACAGAACTATCTGTAAGTTGGCAAAGACCTACGCTAAATAAAATCCTACTCTCTTACTATTGGAATTAACGACTGCACGTACGCATACTCATTTCTCATAAATAGAATATCCAACAATCAATATCTTATTTACATCCGCAATTACAATTCCGAGCAAATTGTTCCTCTCGACATCAATTTCCCCAACCGTCATCTCCGCCGACGAATTTTAAAGTCATTATCATGTCAGTTCAAAATCATGTATAGCGTACAGTTTGGATATTTCATTAACAACGAATGATATGGCGGTAAATATCTTGATCGCTTGAGTGAAGCCCATAATCTTGCTCTTTTAAACAGTAAGCCTGTTGTGTATTTTATTGCATGAGTCAACTGAACAAATAGACCTTGAACGACCACAGTAAATATTGGATCGTTCACAACAGATTTCTATCACTACCAGTTTAATGCATACTTGAAAGCATAGGGATTCTAATATTCCGAATTTGCAATTTTAGATAATTGGGCGGCATCGCCTTCTTTGACAGCTGCGCATATATTAAATATAAATGAATCTCCAGAGTCCTGTCAAGTTATCATTTCTCTCGGATCAGCCCTAAAGCGTCAAACTAAAATATTCAAAAGTTTTCATCCTAACTGATTCTCCAAATCCGAACGCTGATGTATTCATATTTAATATACATAGTACATAATTCATAGACTAAAATAGCTGCCGTCGAGAACGAAAATTTATGCAAGGCTTGGTTGCAAACATTGGTCAGTCTCGCTAAATATACACCTACCATAATCAACGCATTCTCTGATAAGTGAATATACTAACTTGTCATTGGCAGAATGTATACATAATTACTGCTTACGGAATGTTGGAATGTGACGCGGAATTAGCAAATGAAAACTTAAGCTACGTCAGTACGGTTGCTTGACATATATCCTTCGTTGGAAAACGGGAACATCATTTCGTCAGATCTTAAACTGAGCAAACGAAATACAGATTGAAAGACGAACAGGTTTTAAATTTTTGAAGCATAGATTCGCACTTCCAAACGTTGAGTGTTCATCAAAATGGCCGCGTTGGCCGTTGTTCAGTTTTTCGTACTCTTCATCAGAATCGGCAATGCCGTGTTCTCAGTTATCCCAATCAATGTTTCCAGTTATCGCCGAGTTTATCGTCTCTCAGTGAAATGGGAACACAAGCGAGCAAAGCACATCATTTGGGCAACATATTTTTGCATTTCAATTATTTACACTTTAAGGGAAATGTACAGAAACGTATTTGAGTCAGATTCCATCAACCTGATGCTCTTCCTCTTCCACTTTTTTGTGCTAACTTGCAAATCAACGGCAATCATGGGCTTTCAAATTTTCAACCGAAATACCTTGCAGACCTGTCATTTCTTTAACTGTATATTTAGAAACCCGCGTGGAATTACTGGAAGCGCAGCCCATTATACTAAATCAAAAGGGGGAAGACCACAAGGCCATATATTTTTGATGGTGGTCATCATGTGCTCCGGTAGTATACTCTGGACAAATGTGTTCACAATCCCCTTAACAGGTTATTTCTTACCTTGTTTGACCTTCAGGATGAAAGCTGTAGCCAAAACATCAGTTTCCTGTGAATATCCACCAATATATACTGCGTTTATCCATTCTCTGTTCATGATACCAATTGGAATTGCGGAAGGAAATATTTGTAACGTAGCCTTAGTTTCTATAAATGAGATACTCAGCTATGTCAAACAGCTAAGGTGACAAAGTCAACTTTTTATTTTCCAGCCCATTGGAAATGCGAGTTAAATTGTAATAATTTGTATGAATTTACTATACTCAGATTGCTGACAAAATGGTCAAGGCATTCGGCTGACCATCTACTACATCATCGAATAGCCTTACTCTATCGACAAATTCAAATTTTAGTTGCGATCAATAATCAATGTTGCCAAGCCCTCCTATGGCCATCCGTCTTTTTCATCGGCGCACCAGCAATAATCATGATGTTGTACACTGTAATTTCCTACAATTACGAATTGATTCCAATTTTCCAGATGGGTATCATGTTCTTTGCATTTGTTCTTTTGGTGATTTGTTTTATAATATTGGGCTTGGGAAGCGAGATATTGCTGCATTCGCGGAAAAGTTTGAGAGACATCAAGTTATGGAGGCATGACAGGTGGTCTAAGAAATTTTATCGGAGTTGTCCACCAATTATGTTGAGTGTTGGTGAGTTCCATAAAATGGATCGGGGAAGGTTTCCTGCCTTCATCAGATTTGTGCTTCAGCGGACTGCCTTTTTTGTCATGAAAACAAAAGCTGACAGGCTTGCATAATATCCTTAAATTGTGAATTTTTGTAATTGACTTGAAATTGTCAACAAATTTATTCGTATATTTAGGACATTCCACTATTTGATATAACATTGGATGTGCGAATCAGGTAACACGCGTAAAACTATCGCGAAGGCTATCATTCCTTAAATTTTGACGTCTAGGAAAATGGTGTTGGTTGTGTGGAAAATTATCATAAATATTTATCTTCGTTAGTTGTAATGTAATAAATTTCCAAGTAATTGCGAATTTATTTCTGTCTAAAATGAACTACCATCGTCCAATTGTACAGGAAAATGAAGCGAACGAGGAAAGTGAAATATATAAGATCATATATTTAATGACAGACTCCCATGCTCAAATATTTTATTCTTTTCCGGGATGATACTATAAGGATAATTTTGTGAATAATTGTAAATTGAGTTACAGGAATGACTTACATATCAGTAAATAAATTATCACATAACATTGCAGCTTTAAAACGACCAGACATAATTATTATTTTAAGTAGTTTGATGTGATGATCCAGATGAATACTTTCGGTTGTTATATCTTACTTGCATTACCGTATCAATCCAACAGGTCAATATTTCGCAAATCAAATTCATGACGTTCAGATTTATTGCCGTTTCATATGCCTTCCCAGCGAAGTAGCAATGGTAGCGGAGGAATATTTTTGTGTTGATCATGAAATAAGCTTTTATTAGCTGTTACAATCATTACGATTATATTTTACGCACTTGCAGATTGATGGTATGAGCGTAAGTTTTTTATCCAATAAATTTCAGTACGACTTATATCTGTAATTGACATTTATTGCCGGTAAATACGTATTACTCCTTTTTATCTGAAATATATTCCCCAACGCGTCATTATCATTGTATTCATTCAACCACAACTATGTCGACTATTAAAATGCCCGTTTGTAAATCATTTTCACAAAAAGCCCCAAAACCGTTTCCAGTTTCTGGTCACCTAATTCCGCGAGAGCATTTTGAATGTCCGTGTGCACACTCTCCTGATACTGCGCAAATATCCTGGGCAGTTCCAGCTCCTTGTATAGCGTCCTAATCACCTCCACCTTCTCCACGCTTCCATAATTTCCATACAAACTCTTTAGCTGCTGCTCATCGCAAATCTCCTTGGCCTTGACAAAAAGCCATGTACATTTACCCTCTTCGATATCCGTCCCAATTTTTTTCCCAATCACGTCCTTGTCCCCGAAGCAGTCGATATAGTCGTCTTGGATCTGGAATAGTCTACCAATGTCCAACGTGAGTTGCTCCACCTTCCGCCATAATCTCTCATGTTCTTTGTTCTTCAGCCCGATGCCAGCATACACCATTCCCAATGCCACGGGAAGGTAGACAGTGTAGTAGCCCGTTTTATAGGTGACAATTGTGTTGTAGAGCTGATCGTTGTAGCCCGTCATGTCCCTCGTTTTGCTTATTCTGATGTCCATGCCCTGACCCAAAATGGTTTTGTAGGTTACCCCAAGTAACAAACTAAGCAGATCTGACGAGCAGGCAAGGTGACCAAAGTATTTTAGCAAAATTTGGTATGCTGCATGCTCCAAGAGGAACGAGTCGTTCAGCGCATTGTTTCCCAAATCGTTGACCAGATACCAGCAAGGCTGGCCTCGTCTTGTTTCGCCGTTGTCCATAATGTCATCAGCCACCAAATAAGCTGCTTGAAGCTAAACATTCAACAATGCAAATCACCATTAGATTTTATGCAATTGTCAATGAAACTGATTATTTTGTTGAAATATATGCTTACCGCTTCGGCACACCATCCAAGAATTCTGGCCAATTTTAGTTCTTCCTGAGTGGCGTTTGGCACAAGACTCTTGTATACCATAACGACCATTTTGCCTCTGATTTTCTTGCCGTGCGGGACATTGTAGTTCATACAGGTTTTAATGTACTCGTTTGTTTCGGACATTACCTTCATAAAGTTTCCGTTGGGATCTCCGTTCAATGAGTGGATGTCGTCCAGAATCCACTGATATGTTGCCTGAAATTGCGACTCTTCGTCATCTTCCTTGTTTGTACTGGAAATGGCCTGCCCAGTTGGTATACTTGAAGGAGTGCAGACGGCTGCCATGGTCGACATTTCGATTAAAAATTGATTCAGAAGACGGAATATATCTCACACGAACAGGTATATAGGTTTGTTGGTTGTTCGCTCTAGCACAGCTCGGCTTATATAATCAAATTTCTTTGACGCAAGTTGTACGTAGCACGGTAATAACACGTTAGGATATATTTTAAAGGAAAACATAAATCAGCAATTTATTTTAGCGGAATCATAAATCAGATGATTATGGACATCGCAAATGGGTGAAGCATATCCATTTCGTCACAGACAGAGTGGAAGGATGGCTTTCGTCAAAAATATTTTGAATTCAACTGCTGTAATTTTATTTTAGTAGTCCATCATCTCGATTTATTATTTGTACTAGAATTGTGGAGACTAATAAATGCTTACGTTTATATCTAAATGGCGAAATAGAACGGATTCCAGTGCTAGTCACTGACTCTTAAGTTCGAAACGTTCACGGATCTTCATACATTACGCAATATTGTTAGGTAGGAACCAATTACTTGTATGGGGCCTATTAAACAATTCACAAGGTGAATTTACAACATCCTAGGTGGATTAGGTGTCACATCGGTTTAAAGATATTTTTATTATGTCTTGGTCAGCTACGTTTTCTCATTCATTGGAGCAAATATTCCATTGATTTGATTAGTTCCGTGAACTCAAACGCATTACACAAATTACCAAGATATTCATTACCCATTTGAACCATTCATTCATTATATTCATGCTGGATTATGCTTTTATTGTCAATGATTTCATTTTTTATTGTACACGTGTATATCATTATAATCATTTTGTGTGGCTACGTCGACATCCGTTACCATGTAGCTGTAATAGTAAATGACCAAAATTGATGCAACCATATTTCGACGGAAATACTCACAACGGAATAACAGCTCATGAATGATGTCTAGTGCGTTACTCATCTACACGTGCAGCAGTTCATGTTGATTGTAACATAAACAAACCAGCATAGGTTGCGAATAGTGTTTACCTCGTCTCACTGAAATTTTACTTTATGAACAAAATGAGTTTTCATTTTATTAACTACCGGAAGCATGAAATGGTTGAAAGGTAGTTATAGCGATAGCGATTGATCTGTTTGTCTTTCTGTCTGTCTGTATGTCTGTAAACACTCTAACTCTTTGGCATAGAGGTACCTTGACTCATGGCCACGTTCCCTATTGATTTTCAGCCATATACCTCAAAAGTGACCGGAATGAAGGGGGGTCGACGTCTTTGGGGTGGTGGGGGTGACTAAATAGTGAAAAAAATTATTGATTGAATGGATAGAGGGGTTCAAGATGATAATTTTTTGCCAAGGCACCATAGGTCAAATCGGTGACCTGGCGGTGGGAGGGGCCCCCCAGTGTATAGGGGTCCCATGCGTAAAATTTGTTTATTGCATATATCGTTGGATATGTTTAATTTGAACATACTGGACGCAGTATAATGGTCAAATAAGTCTTAAAATTAGTTAGTTCTGTGTGCACGAGGACTCTTCCGGTAGTTATGTATTAAAGGTTACACCTGACTAGTTGTTTTTCCATTGCGTTAGTGTTGGTTTGAATTAATATTATATATATGAGTGTAGAACATTTTGTTTTGATGCTGATGAAAAGGATGTTTAAATGTTTTGCAAAAATGTATTTGGTAAATGGCACGTTTAATTTAGATCTGCACAATGATCACTGGGAGGTAATCACTGTTCATTCCAGATGCTCAAATTCAAATTTTTTTTCTAGTTTTGGTAGCAACTTTTGCTTTGTGTACATTCGAAGCCGATCTAATACTAATTTCATTAGCAGTTTTCCACTTTCCTTGTATCGACTACCGACGCGAACAATTCAGCAAGCTTTTGAGTATTGATTTATTGGTTCCATTATTACGCAAAGTGCATTGTTAGCACTTGTAAAAATCATGTTGATGGTGCCATTCACAGTAGGAGAAGCAAACATTACAACTGATTCACTGCTTGCTGTGCATCACATGCTGAGTAATATCAAAGATCTAAGGTTACCACTCTATTGAACTTTCTGTTTTGATTCTAACTTATTTCGTCACTGGGAATAATTAGATTTTGTAGAATAATTACAAAGCATTAAAAATGCTCGTTCAATTATTAATCGAGATATTTACTGTATATGAGATATATGCTATATAATGGTGCTGTATTAGGCAAAGCAAGCACTGTTTAGTGGCGATCAGTGACAGCTGTTGCCAATCAATTCTTTGACTGTCTGTACTAATTGTTTGTAACTCGTCAATGATGCTCATTTTAGTTGCATTTCAAACCCACACCCATTTCACTGGCCGTTTGTCCAGCTTGCATTGTCGTTTTTAGCTATTGTGGTATTCCTGGGTTGTTTTATCATACAGGATTACGGCATGCATATGCTCTTGTGTTCCGAGAAAATGCCGAAGGATATTCGTTTGTATACACGTTTTCGCTTGTCCGCAAGATTTGTCCGAAGCTATCGTCTGATTGTGTTTGGTACAGGAAAATTTCGCAAAATAGATCTAGGAATCGTTCCTGGATTTATCTGATTTTTGTCGCAGAGGACGATGTTTGTGGTTATCAAGACTAGAATAAGTGACGTCGGATATCACTATTCTTACGAAATATTCAGTAAATATATTCCACACTATCTATTATGTATATCTTGATGCTATCTACGTCAGTAGCTTGACAATATAACGAAACTCAACTATCCATTACCTGGGATATTTAAGACAATCCGTACACAATACCAAACTGAAGAATCCGATTAAATCGCACTTTAAATACGGCTTATGATTTTGTCGTTTATGTACTCTAGCCTATATCCAGTCTATGTGTCATGTGACGGAAGCATTTTATATACAAAGTTATAAAGGCAGCATGTATTCGTTAACATAGGCAAACATAGTAACCAAAAAGTTTCCAAGCCGTACTGATAAATATAATTACACGACTGTTTGCAAGCTGCAAACATTCGCTACATTCTCTCTCATTAATATAATTACCAACATAAGATATACGCATTGATTCCTTAAACCACGTCCTGAACCGATCAATGAATAATTCTTTATTTCGGCATTCACGGTATAGAAAGGTTCCACGTAACCGCTAACGTTCCAAATATGGCGACGTTAGCTGTAATTCAATTTATGTGTATACTCCTAAACATGGGACATCACCTATTTTGTCTCATTCCATTAAGGTCGAATACCATCTCCAAACCACCCCACATTTCTGAACAATCTGACCACATAAAACTAAGATTCATTTTCTGGACTTTTTACTTCAGTATATCAATTATAATTACACTGATGGACATAATGCTGTTCATGGGAAATGAGACCGAAATGGATTTACTCTTGCTCACATTCCATGGATTTCTGCTAATTTCCAAGATGGCAAGCGTCATATGTATCTTGGTTTTCTACACAAAGACTACGGAAATATGTCAATTTTTTAACTGTTTATTCATGAATTCAAAGGGATTGAATCCAAATAATATATACAAAGATGCAAACTTCATCAGCGGCAAGGACAATAGTGAAATTATACTCTTGGTATCCATGCTGGCTTGCTGCTCCGGTTGTTTATTTATGGTGATATTTGTAATCCCACGTGGCTTTTTCCTCTTCCCATGTTTCACAAAACTTACAAGTTTCACAGATGGCAATAGTGAGAGCCCGAGTGCTTTAGTTCATATGGGCTCTACCCTGATTCACTTTCTAATGATGTTGCCAGTTGGGATTATTGCCGCATCTGTGACTGGGATGGCTTTGATTACATTAAGTGAAATTCAGAGAAATTTGAAGCGGTTGAGGTAATCAACAATGCATGCCTTTCGGGATGATTTGCTAGACAAATAAAATGATGATCCTAAATTTCTATCTCCCTACAGAAAAATTACCAAAACAACTCGACAATCAACCAATTATGGAACAAAATATCGAATTGTGCTCTATTTTCGAAGTATTCAGATATTGGCGATTTGCAGTGATCAGTGTTTTAAAATTTATATTTGGCCCGCATTTTTATGGCACGGCGCCTCAGCAGCCATTTTGCTGCTTTATCCATGTTTGTCGTTTGGCAGTAAACTGTCAAAATTAGTCCTTGCGTGTCTCGTAGTTCTGGTTGTAATTATAATATCAATTAGCAGCATCATACTTCATTTAGGAAGTCAGTCGATTATTTACTCAAACAGGATACTTAAGGACGTCCGCTACTGGGAGCATTGTCGCTGGTTAATGCGATTTATCCGAAGTTGTCCCCCTATCGCATTAAGTATTGGAGAATTCCACAAAATGGACAAGTCAAGAGCCCCATCCTTTATTCGATTCATTATACAACGAACCGTGTTCCTGGTATTGAAGAGAAAAACCAGTTAGGCTAATAGGATGGTATTCCGCTTCAAAATCTCCAATCGGTTGACAACGGAAATCAACACATATTCGGAGTCATAATAGCCAATGGGGAGTAACAATTTAAATCGCCTTCACAGATCACTTGATTAAATCCCATTTATTAATTGCTATTCGTGTGTGGAGTGCATACATATTTAAATTTTATACATGAAAATCACGCTTTAAGGCAGCTTCTCTTATATCTATGCCGAATATAACTAGACTTATATTAAACTTTGCCGCTAATCTTTATTCGGCGACAAGGGAAAGGTGTTGGTCATCAGCGTAGTTTAATCAGCGGCAAAACTAGATGAACTTGAAATAAAATTTAGGCAGTGTAGAATATCCAACATTGGAAAGGTTGAGACGGTGTCTCTTGATTTATCTAAAACATGCAAAGGATATGGATTTAGTCACGCGGTGTGGGTGTCTCTGACACATTTACACTTTAATTTTTTAAAAAAGTCTACAATTCTTTTAAAGGACATCTCATTTCTCATAACTTGAGAAGAGAAGTTTACACTCATCATATTTCGTTAATTCACAATGCCAACGCTAGCTGTTATTCAGACTCTCCACATTCAATTTGCTGCCGGTAGCAAGCTATTTGCCATAATTCCTATAACCCTGTCCTCTCATCATATCCCCAGACTTTCAGTCAATTTGACTGGGAGGGAAGATGGGCAACGGTACTGGTTAGGGTTCCTCATCCTCTCACTTTGTGTTACGGTAGGGGATGTATATTTTACGGCGACAAGCGAGACACTGGACTTACTTCAGATTATGACACACTGCTTCCTGCTGATTAATAAAAGTGGTGCCATTGGGATCCTTCTGATATTCAATCAAAACACGCAAGAATTCTGCCACTTTTTCAACTGTATTTTCTCTAAGCCCAGAGGATTATGTTCCGATTCATTTGAAAATAGGGTGACACGTTTCTCAGCTAACAATGCATTACTCTTTTGGAGTATAGTAATATGTAGCTCATCGGCGTTCGTTGCATATTCAGTCGGCCTACCAGGACTGTTTCTTATACTGCCTTCTCCTCGAACATTCGATAAGCTACTGGGAAACATCTTGCCTACAAGTAATTCCGAGTACACTTCCTGGATTTTGGAGCATATTTTGGTGATTGCGCTTCAACAAATCATGCTAACACCCATAGCGGTTCTTAGCGCGAACGCCGTTAGCGTCGGCTTTGTGACGTTGCATGAAGTTCGAAATAATCTGAAACAGCTCGAGTAAGTATATCATATTGTTATTTACGGACGATATATCAAAATATAGCAACCTCATTTTATCCATCGCTTTGTTACATGAATCATGTATTTCTAGACTACTTGTGAAAAGTGTGCATCCGTCAACGCCGTACGATATTGGTATACTATATCGACAAACACAACTGCTAGTGATAATCTGCAATCAGTTCCTCCAGCATTTTTTGTGGCCCACCATGCAGTTTTTTGGAGCCGTTGCGATAATCGTACTTCTCTATATAGCGCTTGTATTTCAACATGTTTTGCCGAATCACGTTATCATTGGAATGGCATCCTTTGCCATAGTCATCACATCAATTTGCATCATCGCATTGAAATTGGGAAGCGAAACAATTGAGTCATCGAAAGCAGTTCTTGCTGCCGTAATGATGTGGCGGGATTGTAAATGGTCAGCAAGATTGTTTGGAAGTTGTCCTCCGATCGCCTTCAGTGTGGGCGAGTTTCATGAAATGGACAGGGACAGAATCCCGGCGTTTATCAGGTTTGTACTTCAGCGAACCGTGTTTTTGGTTTTGCAGACCAAAGCTTAGCTTACGAACATATAATTGTGCTGTCGTGAGTAAATGCACAACACATGGATGTAATTGACGTGGGTTTGTAGTAATCCAGTCACATTGAATAACTGGGATGATGTATTTGTTTGCTAGAAAAGTGGGGAATAGTTGCCATTTTGATCACATTTTATAGGATAGGGTTGTTAAGCAACTAGCCTTAACTTGCCTTTAACTTGTCTTTAACTTTAACTGTTAATCCTTTAATATGTTTCCGCGCTTCTAAAATAAATTAACTTACCTATGCACGTAAATTATAATAACTTTTTATGAAGATTCATGTCGGGATATCGTGAGATCTTTAATCTTCAAGTATGTGTATAGAACGATTTAAAACAATACTCTAATGCGTCAAATAGTTGCGAATATATTTTATTATACATCCAAATCTATTTAATGAACCATGAAATGTTAGTTGCTCTGTTTCAACTTTGGTAAGGTGATTTTAGCGTTAACTTATTTTTAGCTTCTCTGATAACTTGCAGTTCGTTGTCTCTCACTACGTACCCCATTACAGTACCAGCAATGTTTTTTGTTCTTCAATATACTTACACTTTACACAAAATATTGAAAGTATCTTTATAGATTATGCTGTTACTATTAAAACCCTTAATACACTAAGCAATTTGCAGACTCAATCCTGAGAATTCAATTTTCGTTTGCCTCGAATAAAGAGGACACTTATTAAATATATCTTGTTTGTTTAAACGCTTCGTTCGGTAATGCGTCATGATTTCAGTTGACTTATCTGAGAGACGAATGTTTTTTTTCTGTCATTTTAATTGACAGTTAGAACGAGGGTTTCACTAATAACATATAGTTTGTTTTCATATGAGGAAAAGTGTGAACAACGTACAGGCACAAGAATCATGTTTGCTGGAAGCAACACTGAAAAGGAGTAATCATTAACATAATTAATTGTGAATTAATTAAAGTCTTTTAAACAATTGGGAATCGTAATATTTCAAATTATCATACTTGACTATACGCATATGGTCCTGGGAAATACATCGTTAAAGCGATAAGATATAAAATGTTAGTCTTGAAATGCACATCAGTACAGTCACAGTAGTTAGCAGGAATAGCAGCATTTTACGGAAGAATGTGTCTTGCAATCTTCATCTAAAATATCTACGATGCCAAGATTAGCGGTTATACAAGTGGTCACGGGAGCATTTGAAATTGGAAACACATTCTTTTCCATAATACCTATAAAAATAAGTGGCGGTCAACCCACAAAATTTACTCCAAATTTGAGATACAAAAGGGAAAAATTTATATTTTGGCAAACGTACCTCACAATTTCTCTATCCGTTTCCATCGTCGACGTATTTCTTTATCTCACTGAACCCACTAAAAATCTACTGCTAGTTATGGTTCACTGTTACTTGGCAATCGTAAAGTGCGCAGTTGCAGGTTACTTTTTAGTTTTCAATATTAATACGTCAGAAATTTGCCTCCTGTTTAACTGTCTCTTCCATAAACCTAAAGGTTTTGTTCATCACAAAATTAGAAATAACGACAATAAGATGTATCGTGGTGACAATTCAATATTTCTAATGGCTTTAGTAGGCTGTAGCTGGACATGTTTAATTTCTTACTCCATCGTCGTGCCGGCAATGTTTATAGTCTTGCCATGTCCGCCAACATTTTACAAATTTGTTGGGGAGGCTGGAGGTTTTGGGAAGTTCTTTCTGCCATGTCTCCTGCAAACGCCATTCGGGGTTGTTTCGGCAAGCGCCATCTCAGCTGTGTTGGTAACGCTGGACGAAATTCGAAACAATTTGTCACAACTCAGGTATAGAAAGCACTGTATTGTCAAAAGTATTGACAAACGGTGTTTTGTTTTGTCCCATATACTAAAATTTATTGATTTATTTCAGATTTCTTACAAGAAAACTACATCCTCATCAGAATCAAGCGATATGGTTCCAAGTTGCATTATTGTATCGGCAAATTCAGGTTTTGGTAATCATCAGCAACCAATGTTTTCGAGACTACTTGTGGCCTCTAATGCAATTTATGGGAGGTCTTGCGGTAATCCTGCTTCTCTACGTGTTTCTAATATTTCAATACATTTTGCCAAACCATTTTATCCTCGGAATGCTTATCACAGCCGCTGTCGTCTCTTCTGTTGTTGTCATTGTTTTGGACTTTGGAAGTAAATCAATTTTGCATTCCAATCATGTTCTAATTGACGTCAGACAAGGAAATGGATGTAAGATATCCGCGAGATTCTTTCGCAGTTGTCCGCCTATTGCGTTGAATGTGGGCGATATTCATAAGATGGACCGAGAGAGAGTTCCGGCTTTCATCCGGTTTGTGCTTCAGCGCACAACGTTTCTCGTTATGAAGACAAAGACCGGTCCATTTGAGTATCACTTTAGTATGACATAAGAAAACATCTTCGATTTTGCTAGCAAATTATGAATATTCCACAGTCATATATATCATTATCACTAAACGCATATTCGCAATATGAATACGTATGTATAACGTAAATTAAGTATTTGCAAAAAGGAAATATTAGAACACGTGAAATACGAGGACCCACTGTCAGTGATGATCGTGATTTTTTTCAGAGCTGTCCCATTATCCAATATTAATGATTGGAGAATTCCACAAAAAAGAAAAATCTTAAGGTTCGTCGATTCACACACATTTGCTTAATCGCATTGAAACCGTGAAGCGAAACAAATGCACCGTCATAGACGATCTGGCTACTGCTAAGATGTTGCTGGATTGAGATTGGACAGCACGATACTTTCAAAGTTGTCACGAAATGTACAGTTGTCAGAATTCCGGCATTCATCCGATTTGGGATTAAGCTAACCGCGTTATACTTGTAAAGACAAAGGCTTGGCATGCGAACTGATAGCTCGGCAAATGGGAGTATATACCACACCAACCTAATTGACATGGATTTGGTATATAATTACGTCAAGTCAATTCGGGACGATATCCATTTGCTTGCGTAGTTGGAACAAGCGGTCATTACAATGACCAACCATAAGACAACATAGTTGTTCAGTTACGCCTTTTATACGTTTTCGTGCTTATACAATAAGTTATCGGATATTTTAATATCTTATTTAGAATAAGTAAGTTGTAAGTTTTGTTGGATCCTGATAATGTCTAGTTCTTTGTATGGAACGCCTTAATATAATGATCTGAAAGGGTTAACTATTTGCTTTACATATTTTATTATGTGGCGAAATCTATTGAACTTGTCATATCATGTAAACACTTCCTATGTAAACTGACCATCGGTTGACTAGACTGAAGTAAATCAACAGCGCAAGCACCGCTATAATTAGCTTAACAATTACAATTAAAATATCAAACAGGATACCTCAGCAAGCCTTCAAGAGCATTATTAACTGCTACTTTTATTGACGTTCCCAAAATCTGCAATGCATATCATAAGGTACATAATCAGCAGCAAATTATACATATCATACGTCTTTGTGGGTACATATTTTAAATCTACTTCAACACGGGATTGACTGAGCGATTCCCAAACTAATCTGCAAAAGTTGTTGACCACGTCAAGCGCTCACTCGCACAAAAGGTCTCTTAAGAGTGCGTCGGGATTGCATGCTATATACCAAAATGCCTACGCATGCCGTTATTCAGACACTTGCGGTTCTATTTAAACTTGGTAGCAAGTGCTTTTCCATCATTCCAGTGGTGGTTTCCTCCAATCCTACGACCCATTTTTTAACTAAAGTGGATAGAGGGAAAGAGAATACAATTTCTTGGACACTTTTTATCACCATATCTCTTTGTCTATCGCTTGGAGACTTGCATTTTTGCCTGAAGGAACCGTCCCCTAACTTGCTTCTGATAATGCTACACAGCTATCTTGCAATGGCCAAGAGTGCCATTATGGTTTTGTTTACTATGTTTAATAGCAATACAATCGAATTGTGCCAATTTTTCAATTACATTTTTCTGAAACCAAAAGGTCTTATTTTCTACGAGGTTGGATACCAAAAACCAACAAGTAATTTTAGATGCAACGTATTTATAGCGTCTCTGGTAACATGCAGTTCATTCGCAATACTCACCTACTCCATTCTAGTGCCAGCAATGTTTTATGCGTTACCATGTCCCAACACGTTAAAGAAGATATTGGCTGTGTTTTTTCGTGAAAGCGAGCTGAGTGACGTCTTCCCTCGTATAATTGTAGTCGTCATCAAGTTCATTGATATGACGCCGATGGCAGTTATTGGCGCCAATTCCGTCGCCGTTGGCTTTGTTTCGATGCATGAAATTAGCGGAACGGTAAAGCAGCTCAGGTAAGCGAATTGCTAACTCTAACGGCTAACCAAATGCTTTTTTCATCATAAGATATCCATTCCCAATTTCAGATTCTTTACCAAGCTCACGCGGTCAAAACCTAAAATACGCTACAAAGTTGCCCTAGTATACAGACAAGTTCAGCTACTTGTGACTGTTTGCAATCAATGCTTCCATAATTATTTGTGGCCGACGATAAACTTTTACGGCGCCGTGGCGATAATCATGATATTGTATACTCTGCTGGTATTTCAAGACGGCCAGCCAAATGAAATCCGCGTTGGAATGGGGTCGCTCGCGTTGGTCATTGCTATCGTCTGCATTCTGGTACTCGACTGGGGAAGCCAGACAATGTTGCAGTCCAGACGAGCTCTAATGGACGTCAAAGCATGGGGAGGCTGTGGATTTTCGGTTAGATTTTTTCGAAGCTGCAGATTGATAGCTTTGAACATTGGCGAGTTTCATAAAATGGATAGAGACAGGATCCCAGCTTTCATCCGATTTGTGCTTCAGAGAACCTTTGTCTTCGTTGTGAAGACCAAAGTTGCACACAATGGCACTCATTTTGGCATATCTTGAAGGATATTCGACTTGGGAAAGGGTGCCAATGGGCGGAAAAAAATGTCCTAAGTTGCCCACCAATTGCGCCTAGTATTGGAGAATTTCATAAAATGGATTGTGGGCAAGTCCCAGCTTTCATTAGATTTATTCTGCAAAGGGCTGTGTTTCTCGCGCTAAGGACAAAAACAAGTAGGGTACAGTACCACTTTAGTATTTTGTTGTAGAACATGACTTGAATTACTTTAATCCAATGAGCGGGATATGTGTCGATGTATTATTTGTACTTATGTGGCTGAAAAGTTAGGAATTCATTCGGTACTGACAACACCATTTGTGGATGGATCAATTATATTGAATCCGTATTAGAACGGGATTCGTCGATTAGTTGATGACTAGCAATCAATAAAGTCGACCTAATGAATACCAGCTGACGTCATTGCGAAGGAAAATTTAAAATGCTTTCAATGTACACAGAGCAATGTGTGGTGTAATAATTAAATTTGACATTTTCCTTCTAAGTTTTTCTTCCGTATCATAATGTGTTTGCCGACTGTATTTTCCCAACTATATTCTTGCCATATATTTAAACAAGAGTATCGTAATCGAATCATACGCAAATACTGTTGGACAATAGAGCCAACGTCAAACGAAGGCTATTTACACAAGTGCGCAATCAAAATTTTACATCTTCAATTTATACAGCAGTGGTTCTTTGCAGTTTGTTAGCAGCGTTGCTAACAATTTGTCGAGCCGCAGCATTTAAAATTATTGTCGTGTACGCTCAACATCATCATCATGATCAGCATGTGTACAACATGCACCGCAGCTCGCTCACTTTTCAGCACCGCAGTTCTTTACTTGTTTTGTACCCCAACTCTCATCTCACTTTCTACTATGTAATGCAATGCTCCTGTTTGAACTCTCTCTTCTTGAATTATGAATGACTAGGTATTTGTAAGTAGATAAGTTATATCATGTAGATAAGTAATGTTAAAGGTAATGTTAAGATAATTATTATCGTAGTTAATGTTATTTCACTTTCTTATTTTATGTAATATTGGTGTTATAAATAATACGTTTTCATATCATGAATTATCCTAAGTACCCCGGTCCCTTTACATATAAAAGGGGATCATTTCAATAAATGCACTAGTAGAGTTTTTATATCCGTCCCTGCGTGTTGTTCATTTATAGCATCATAATTTGCCACAACAAATTGGAGGCACCACCTCGCGTACTCTCTTCTGTGACTGCTTCGTGGGAACTCCGCTTCTTCGGAATTTCCGGTGAGTTTCCGGTTTTCGGAATATTTTATTTTTACCTACCACACTCTCTACTCGCATTCTGTGCTGCAATCAGACGTGATATCTTAGGTGCATACACTGAACAAATAGGTGCATATGCTAGACCGTTAGGTTTTTTATTCTTTCTAAGTCTGATCACCTTGGATTGAAGTTTATCTTGGAGATACATATTAATGTCAGGCCGCCCGAAACGCAAACTCGTTACTCGTAAATCACCTGTCGCCACCAGAAGCCGTGCTCGCACTACTCCTTTACCCAATATTCCCCCCGCCGATCCTACCCGTATTGAACGAGAAGCAAACAAAAGACGAAGAATATTGACGCAAGTTATTGAGTCATTAGATACATTATCCCTTTCCTCCCCTAGATCCATACATGATCAAATAACAATAAATTTATCCGAAAGTGCTACTCTCCTCCCTGATTTAGTTAGTGAACCGGTCTTTGCCCTACCGATAATTGGTCCTCAGATCTCCCCATCTTTTGTGATTTCTGACCCCACTACTGCCGTTTCTGAATTACCATTTTTATCTCGGCCTGTTGTTAGACCAAACTCCCTTAATGTAGTTAAACGACCCTATTCAAAAAAGATACCATATCCTACCCCGACTAGTAGCACTCCTCCTGACTCACTTATTTCCTCAACATATCAACCTTTCCCCTGGTCACTTTCAACTTCTTACCCTCCCCCAGTGTCCTCTGTGCATATGTCGACCACTACTGCCACCACTACCGCGACCTCAACTTCCAGTACCACAACTGCGGCTTCCACTTCAACTACGTCTACTACTTCTTCGTCTTCCACTAAAACCTTAACTCACACTACTCCCAAAACTCCGCTTCCTCCTGTAGTCACAATGACTACTGTGATTGTGCCCCGTCCCTGACAATTTACGTTTCGACGGCACAGGCCGTGTAAAACATTTTTTGGATTTGTATGAATCCGTGTGTGAAGATTATGGTTGGAAAGACGATCAGAAAAAGATTACTAAAATCTTCCAGTTTCTTAAAGACTCCGCTTTGGATTGCTATAAGATTTTTCTTACTGATTATGCAAAGTCACAAGGCGTAGCTGAGGCTGATTTGTGGGATTCTAAAATTTGTAGTCGCCCGCCTACTTGGAGTAATTTCAAAAAGGATTTTAAAAAAGCTTTTGATGTACAAGATACCCCTGAGGCTTTGGAGCGTCAGCTCGCTGAAAGTAAATATGTCAAGTACGATTCTGCAGCAGAATATATTTATACGCAATTACGTTTAATGCACCGTCTCGATAATAATATGACGGATGCTCGCAAAGTGCGTTATTTGTGTAAGGGTTTGCCTGAGTCTTTAGGTAAAGATATATATCTCCAAGAGCCTGCGGATCCAGCTAGTTTCAAGAAAAAGCAATGGGAGAAATTTAGGGATTTATCGGGTAAAAAGGAATTGAATACCCTTGAAGAAAATGAGCCAATGATGAAGGCAATCAAATAATTAAAAGAGGAAATAAATAATATTGTGAACCGTGATAAAAACAATTCCCCCAAAAATGAGAATTCTCAAAATCATAATGGCCGCCAAGGATATTTTAGAGGCAATAGAAATAGAGGCAATTTTCGGGGACATAACCGTGGGAATTTTCGGAACAATTATCAAAGAAATTTTAGAGGTAACAATAGAGGATATTATAGGCCCCCACAGCAACAAATAATCGTCGTTCCCCAGCAGTCAAGCCCTGCACAGACTTCCTCCCGAGGAAGAGGGTACAATAATAATCGTGGTAGAGGTTTTGGTCGAGGAAACGGCCAAAACTGGGGACAAAGCAGCAATTATAATAATAATGGAAATAATGGAAATAATGGCAATAATGGTAACAATAATCCTAAGTGTTATCATTGTAACTTGTTTGGCCACATTGCAAGACATTGCCCTTATCAACAGGGAAACGCTCAATAGCCAGTGCGTTAGGTGTGCCACTGGCTATACACGAAATTAATCATAAGCACACCAATCTCTCTCTTAAGCCTTTAGTTTTTATCATTTTACGCATAAACCAAATTCCAACTGTTTGCCTTCTTGATAGTGGTTCCACTTGTTCTGTTTTATCATTACAATTTGCTCAAAATGCAAAATTACCACTACATTCGTGTTCTTCAGAATTTACGGCAATTACAGGAAATATGCATATAACTACAAGCACGAACATAAACATTGAGATAGGTACACTTTCATTTTCACATTTTTGTTACGTATTCGATGAAATGAAACGACCTTTATTACTTGGCATGGACTTTCTTATGAAGCATGAACTTGTTCTTGACTTTTCATCACGCATAGCCACTTTTCCTTTCAACGTTACATTGCCTCTCTATCTTAACGAAGATGAAGCGTATTTCGCATTATCCCCATGCAATTCAATCAACAAGTAGGCATACCAGTTCGTGCAGCAGAAACATACACTCTCACTCCTACTGCTTACTCATCCGTTGGGTTAGATTATAATATACAGGATACAAATCAAGTCTATATTTGTGAACCTTCATCGTCTTTACTGCATCAGCATTGTGCACTAACAACCAATATTTTAATTCAGCCTGAAATCATATCAGCAACTATACCTATCTTAAACACGCGTATAGAACCTTTAACCTTACACAAAAATACGTGCATAGGTTATCTTCATCCTGTCAATGAAATCTATGAAGTTAATCACATCTCCCATGTTACTCGTTCTCAAACAACTGATATTACCCCTTCTATTTCTCTTTCGTCTCAATTCTTGCGTAAGCAGCGTGAACTCACTGAGTCTGAACTCAGTTCATTACATATTAATGCAAAACTCACTGATTCAGAAACACAGCAACTCACTTCTCTACTTAAGAAATACGGCGAAGTATTTTCTTTTTCTTCTACCGATTTAGGTTGTTATTCTGGTACCTATCCATTAGGTCAGAAGGTACACATCGACACTGGCACTCATCCACCTATTCAAATCAAACCATTTAAACATTCGATGACAGAAAAAATCGCTATTGATAATGAAGTTAAAAAGTTGTTAGAAATGAACATTATCAGGAGATCCAACTCAAGTTGGAGTGCTCCTGTGCTACTGGTAAAAAGAAAAGATGATCCCAGTAGGCCTCGTTTGTGTGTTTCATACGTCGCCTTAAACAAAGTCATTCCTGATGACAAATTTCCATTACCTGATATCCAAGATATATTTCAAATCTTGAAGGATTGCAAATATTATACAATCTGTGATGTCGCTAGCGGGTTTCACCAACTCGAATTAGATGAGGAAAGCATACCTAAGACAGCTTTTTCAGCTGCCGGAGATCATTTTGAATATCTACGTTTACCCTTTGGTTGGAAATCGTCTCCTTCAATTTTTGCACGTTTGATGAAATATCTTTTTGATGATATTCTTTACAAAGGCACCTATATCTATATTGATATCATACTCTACTCAAAAGATTTTACCAGTCATCTGTCTATATTGACAAAATTACTAGAACGATTACGCTCAGTAAATCTCACTTTACGTGCTACCAAATGTAAGTTTGCATTTCATGAGGTAGCAATGCTGGGCTACATAGTTAATCAACATGGCATAAAACCTAATCCTAATAATGTAACAGCAATCAACCAAATGCCTCGTCCTCACACAGCCAAATTAGTAAAAAGTTTTTTAGGCATGTGTAGTTTCTTTCGTAAATTCATTCACTCAACATGATGTACCGTTTGTATGGACGGACGCATGCGAAACTGCTTTTTTAACCCTAAAAGAGAAACTCTGTACTGCACCCATTCTCAGCCAATTTGACCCCAATCAACCTGTTGAGATTGCCGCTGATGCAAGCTTATACTCGATCGGAGCCATTCTCATGCAACGTGACACTAGTAATAGACCACGCGTTCTTGCTTACGCTTCCCGTGTGTTGAATGGAGCTGAAAGGTCATATTCTGTTACTCATAAAGAAGCGCTTGCCAGCATTTGGGCAATAAATTATTGGCGTCCGTATACTTTTAATAATAAAGTCAAACTGCTTGTTGATCACCATTATCTCTGCTCTCTTCTCAAAATGCCTGTACCTCGTAATGCACGCTTGGCGAGATGGATCACATCTCTAATGGACGTTGATTTTAGTATTCATTATGTTCGTGGTGAGAAACATATTAGCGACTGTGTATCACGTCTCGTTCCACTCGCAGATCCTTCTCACATGAAAGATGGTAACGTGAGTATGCAAGAGCTTCTTGCTCCCAACATTGAAGCTATATTTCATTTAGAAAATGATGATACGCGTGAAGGTTTTCACAAAGCACAGTTAAATGACACCTTCTTTGGACCTATTTACATCACCACAAATCTCTCTGAAAACAAGCATCGTTATCCTTTCCGTATTATCAATAATATTTTATATTACTGTTCACAAAATGCACTACGCTTAGCCGTTCCTTCTTGCCTTAAAACTCATTTACTTTCTTGTTATCATGATTCTCCTACATCCTATCATGCAGGCATTCACAAAACCTATTATAGATTACAAAATAGATTCTATTGGCCTGGCATGCATTCTGATGTTACGACTTATATCAACTCTTGCAAATCTTGCGCTGCACACAAACCATTTACTCATAAAAAATCTGGTTTATTAATTCCGCATGAACTACCTGCTCCTTTTACAAAGTATTATCTTGATTTTATTGGCTCGCTCACTTCATCTATCCCAGGTCAATACACTCACATTGTTGTTGCTATTGATGCTGCCACTCGCTTTGTTATTGCCGAGCCTTTACGCACACCTACCTCAAAACTTTTAGCTAACTTTCTTCTCAATCGCGTTTTTTATGTGCATGGTGTACCTAAGGAGATTGTCATGGACAATCAATCATGCAATCGTTCACTGCTTATTGCAGAACTTTGCAAAGCACTTCTTACCTCACCTGTATTCACGTCTCCTTATTCAAAATCAGGAAATAGTCCCGTTGAACGCGTTAATCAAAGCATAGAACATGCCTTAAAACATTATGTATCTTCTCGCACGAATGACTGGGCTTTGTTTTTACCTGCTTGTGTTTTTGGTATTAATACTGCTAAAGATGAAAGTCTACAACATTCAGCTTTCTATCTTTGTTACGGTCGTTCCCCTGTTCTCCGAAACGATATCGACTTGCCGTTACTCAATGATCTGAATGCACAACGTTTGAAGGTACTACAAGATGTGCGCCTTACGGCTTCCTCCATCATGATGCGAAAGCAAGATTTGGCCACTGACAATTATAATGCGCACCACGTCGAGAATTCCTACCAGGTCAATGACCAAGTTTATGTCTCGTTTCCCAATCTTGCACGCCCTGGTTCGTCCCCTAAGCTCTCACCTTATTTTACAGGTCCCTTTCGAATTACTGCCTTGCTTCCTAAACATAATGTCCTAATCTGCTCCGAACACCCTAAAGCTTTACCTATCAAAACACACATTAATCGGTTAAAACCTTTTACCTCTCGTCCTCCCAATCTAATTCCTGCTTCGGATTCAACTGTTCTCCCACTTCCTTCCGATACCTCTATAAATACACCTCCCCCAGGAACAGCCGCTCCTCAGTCTTTACCCGTCGTATATACAACTCGTTCAGGTCGCCCCGTGAGAAAACCTCGTAAATTTTTACCATGATTTTTATTTTATTTTTTCTTTCTGCAGTTTTAGATGATTCTTCAATCGATTACTGTTGTCAGACGTAAAACTTCTTTCGTGGTGTTATAAAAATTTGGGTTGGATTCGGCATAAGGGGCGGCACGTAAACAACGTTTAATTTTTAAATGGAAGTGTAGGTAAGATGGAATGTCTCCAAATCGTTTTGGAATTCCTCCTGATTACTAAAAAAATGATTTCCAGTCGTCTTATAGTAACATAATTGTTGCGAAAAAGAAGGAAAAAATTTCGTGCCCGCCCCCTTATGCCGAATCCAACCCAAATTTTTATACCACCACGAAAGAAGTTTTACGTCTGCCAACAGTACCAGTATATGGTCAGTCATGGATTCATCCTTCAGGAACAGTCTGACCACCCGTTCATCTACACCGAATATACAAATCTGATTGTTCAACATAACTTTAATTTTGTTCCTCCCACAAATTATTATAACACATATTATCATATGGCTTGTAATAAAACAAAAATTCGTGCTAATGTGGCAGATCAAGCTGGTTGCCTCGTGGAACCTGAATTATTACAGATTTTGGACTATCTGGAATCCCGTGTCGACCTTTTGAAATCTTCATTCACTGATGAGGAATATACGGTCCATACACCCCCCGCCTTCGACCATGATCTTCATTATGTTCCTGAGGTCCATCCCCGTACTGGACGTCAAGTGTTTGTTGCTGCTGGTCTTGCTGGTTCGTACCTTGGTTATAAAGTTTATGACTATTTTCACTCCTCTTCCGATACATCTCAGGTATATAAGGAGTTGACGACCGGCCTTAACCATGTCCAGTCAGGTATCATTCAGCAATCACATATTATGAATTCCATAAAAACTATTAATGACCAGAGGTACTCTAATATGATTTCAAAATTTAATTCCCTAATTCAAGTGGCTGAAACCACTACCGGTAATGAACAGATTCATTTTCGTTCGCTTTACAATGGCGAATTACGACAATTTTTATTGCTTGCTAATCTCGCTCGCGACATGGCACAACTATCAGATTTGCTTACCTATCTGGCAGCTCTGACAGATTGTCGTCATCATCGCTTACCGCTGGTAATAGTAGAAACCGGCATGTTAAAACACGAACTCACGTTGCTCGCACCGCAATTATTATTACGGGATTTCGATTTAGTTTTTCCTTTACAAAATTTATCTCCTTATTATCATCATTCCTTAGCGACTTGTCAAATACATACTAAAAAGAATCAATTTACTATAACTTTAAGAATACCAATCAAGGGAAAGCAACATGAGTATCGTTTATCTTCCGGAATGTCAATTCCCTTTTATTCCAATAATAAGATATGTCAATTTCCTATAAGTACATTTAAAATACTATATAAGAATAATAATCCGTTATTGATTGATAATGGAGATGCCTTAGAATGCACTCCTGATCATAACTTATGTCTTTTTAGAGAGTATATAGGTAGTCATAATCTAAATGTAAATTACTTATGCTTACAACAATTACTTAACGGTATCAATTATAATAGGTTAGAAACTCAATGTCCTATGACTTGTCGAAATACTACTAGTTCAGAAATCTTTATAACACAATTAAATGATAAGTATTACGCGATTACTAATATGCTTGAAACGGCTACTTTACGGTGCTATTCGAGCTTGCATTTTACCAGTACCAATATAATGCATGAAGTGAAATTACGGAACGGATCACATCCCCCGGGGACCTTTTTACTCCGTTTGGACTGCTACTGTGTAGCACACATTTCATCCACCCATCATTGCTCTGCCGAAACGCCGCTGCTGATTCATTGACAACGCCATTGACCGTCCTTCTGCCTTCTCGCTGGACGAACGCGAGTTTTGATAAAGTTTACATGTCCACGCTGGAAAAACAACTATCGGCATCTTGTTATCGTAACTTATCATCGCTTTTTCTACACAACGATCATCGTTCTCCGGATGATTGGACTTATCAAAAATACAAATTCCCAACTATCCAGCAAGTCACTGGTCATCTGATAACCTGGAGTGAAACTTATCTCTTGTACTTGGAAATTTTTTGGAACATTATGCTTTCTGTCCTGTTATTTCTACTCTGGTGTAAAGTGCAAAATGTTTCCATTCGCATGTATGGTAGTTCTGTGCTAGCCAAACTATTACCCACATCTCAGGCAATGAGTGATGAACAAATCATGCACAAAAATTACGTCCTTTTCATTACCATTGGAGTTTTAGATGTAATGTTTATCGCTTGCTGTCTTTTCTTATTATTTTTTCATTTCAAACGGAAATGGTCTCGTAGAGGTCCTGGATGTGTTTATGCAAATGACAATGAATCATCCTCGCCTTATCTATTAAGAAAGCAAGTCCCTACGGCTCCTTTACTGGATTTGACTAAACAAACAAACTCAATAGCATTATCCGCTGATGGCGTTACATGCAATGCAGAATCCAGATACTACGGATCCCACTCGAAATCAATCCACACCCGGTAGAAAACGTAGTAATCCTGATTGACCACAACCGGCTACAACAAAGCCGTGAAATTTATTCCAAATTATTACTTCATTAGAATGACAATGATAAAAATGATCTTAGCCTATCATTTGAAGCACTTGACCAGCAACGTATATCACAGAATCTTGTACTATCTCTAATTCCCGTTTTTTCATGGCAATAATCCCCTCAATCATTGAATCTACCGACTGCTGTATCTGTTCAAGCGCCTTCCGCGCCACTGTCCTCACCACCTGTTTTAAGTTTTCGCTTTCCTCCGTTAGAATCCCTGTAACATTGCCCACTGCGTTGATCGCCGCATCTGCTGCCAGTATCGCCATTCTATCGGCCCTCCGAGTCGGTCCTGCCCCGTCCGCTTGGAACTCCTGTATGTCCGAATCCATTACCGTCCCGTTCCTTGTATCACCCGCATGGTCCAGGAGGAGACCTTCATCCACATGTTGCCTGAATAATGCTCCAGCTGTTGACCAACATACCCATAGCCCGATTAATACATGATATTTTTTTTGTTCAATTAGTTTTACCACAAAACCCAAATTAACTTACGAGCGTGATGGCTGATATTTTCTGTTGTGTAAAGTCGTTCCGTGTAACTTAGTTTACAGTCCTCCGGGTGGAGGACATAGTGCGCCACGATCAACAACCTGGTTGGAGGAAACGGCATACAGCTTCCGTTGCCCCCTGGATATACCACGAAGAATTGCGGTCCGCTTGTGCAGGACACGCACTCCGCTCGACCTTCAGTGTCCAGACGTGTTACCGCTCCGGCAATGCCCACCAACAATAAGATGGCCAAAATTTGCTTAATTTTTTTGTGCTTTGGTGATCCGCGCACGTCCTTGGAATATTTTTGATTCTTAGTGAATGTGCAGTGTTTGTGTTGTTTTCTGTGGTTTGACTGATGCCTCTCCCATCATTTTCGCTTTCTTTATATATGTTTTGTCGTATTATTCGGACGTAATTGCATGTACTTGCGACTCATTTATTTGACGTCAAGCTTTTTTTAAGTGATTTATCCATAAACTGGAATTATCGTTTCAGTGATAAGTAATTTGTTATTTTTCTTGCTTCACCTTCTGATGCCGCATTTCCGCTGACCTTGCAGTTCTTTTCTTCTGGATTTGCGCAAACTGGAGTTTGCTTCTTTAACGGGAAAGCTGTCGTGTACGCTCAACATCATCATCATGATCAACATGTGTACAACATGCACCGCAGCTCGCTCACTTTTCAGCACCGCAGTTCTTTACTTGTTTTGTACCCCAACTCTCATCTCACTTTCTACTATGTAATGCAATGCTCCTGTTTGAAATCTCTCTTCTTGAATTATGAATGACTAGGTATTTGTAAGTAGATAAGTTATATCATGAGATAAGTAATGTTAAAGGTAATGTTAAGATAATTATTATCGTAGTTAATGTTATTTCACTTTCTTATTTTATGTAATATTGGTGTTATAAATAATACGTTTTCATATCATGAATTATCCTAAGTACCCCGGTCCCTTTACATATAAAAGGGGATCGTTTCAATAAATGCACTAGTAGAGTTTTTATATCCGTCCCTGCGTGTTGTTCATTTATAGCATCATAATTTGCCACAACATTATCAAAAATTAAAAAATGCCGACCTGAGCAACAATACAATTTCTCGAGCTGCTAGTGAAATTGGGAAACATTTGTGCATCCTTAATCCCTATTAATTTTTCCTGCTCCCGTGGTCAATACATTCTTTCCGTAAATCGGAAACATAAACGGGATAAATGTATATTCTGGCTCATGTACGTTATCACCTCCTTTCTCACAAGCTTTGCGGAGTTTCTCTTGAATTTGGAAAACGATTCGCAGCACAAACTTCATTTGCTTCCCATTCTTGTCACCGGATTTCTTACCATAATCAAACTTGCTGCTTTATTTGCCTGTTTGATCTTTCACAGAAACTTGCCAAATGAGTTGGAAATTTGCCAACTCTTCAATAATTTGCTTAACAGTTCCAACCGATCTTCTGTAACGTTTCATCTATTGCACAGACGACGTGGGCGAAAGGAAAAACTACATATTTCTGTTCTTGTTGGTGTCATCTTGTACTGGACTCATTCTCATGCTTTCGTTCGTGGTCCCGGTCGCATACTACATGTATCTTGTACCAACAAACCGTTCCCATGTGCACTTTGTTCAGATTATACGTTCTTTTCATGTGGGAGTTTATGCGGCTATTTCTGTTGCCGCGGCGCTAATCACACTTGATGAAATTCAATACGAGTTGGCGAAACTATGGTAATCATGGATAAGTGAACTTTAAAAACATCAGTTGCATCGATTATGCTCAAATTTGATTTCCTTTTTTCATTAACAGTTACCTGACTAAAACGACAAGACTTGGCGGTGAAAATACAACTCGATTACGAATTGCGCTATTGTATCAAGAGTATCGAATTTTGGTCGTGATCAGCAACCAATGCTTTCAAACATATCTGTGGCCAGCATTTCAATTTCTTGGAGCTGTTGGTGCAATATTTGTACTTTACAATATGCTGTCTTTCCAAACTGAAATATCATCAGGTGTAAAAGTTTGCTTGGGATTGTTAGCAATTACAATAACTGCATTGTGAAAAAGAAAGGTCTGGACCCCAAATCTAGCTCTAATTATAGGCCAATTGCTCTGGCAAGTACTTTCTCCAAGCTCTAAGAGTTAGCAATCCTGTATTTGTATGCTGATCTATTCTACACGTCTGCCACACAATATGGCTATAAGAAGGGCATGGGGACAGAATTAGCCATCTATACTGTGAAACAAATAGTTCACCATTATGTTAGGAATGACACGCCTGTTTACGTATGCTACTTAGATGCAACAAAAGCCTTCGATCGGGTGAATCATTTTACCCTGCTATGGAAATTATGTGAAAGGCAGTTTCCGGCCTTAGTTATAAAGATTTTGTTATACTGGTTTCGAACTCAACAGTTTTCTGTGAGATGGGGGAAAGCACTTTCTCCTACTTTCCCGGTGCTACTCAGTTAGGCAAGGAGGAATTTTGAGCGCGAAATTCTTTGCAATTTACATGGATAGGTTAAGTGAAAAGTTAAGTGAAAGTGGATTAGGTTGTCAGATTGGAAATGTTATGTGTAATAACAGTTTCTACGCAGATGATATCTGTGTTATGACAACTAGTATTGACTCGATGAAAAAACTACTTGCAATTTGTGAAGATTATGCTGAATTGCATGATCTTACATTTAACCCTAAAAAGTCAATTTGCCAAGTGTATGGAGACTATACCTATGAAGATACGCGACCACTGGTGAAACTTTGTGGTAGAAATCTAGAATGGCAGGAGACAGTACGTTATTTAGGCTATGACATGAACTGCAAAAATCGTGACCATGATGAAATGATGAGGAGGCGAAGAGAATTGTACACAACAGCAAATCAGATTAATTCTCGCTTCGGTTCATATAGTAAATTTGTAAAGTTGTATCTCTTCAGAACTTTCTTCTCGACAATTTGTTGTTGTAGTTTATGGGTGCCTGTCTCGTCAAACGTCTTCGATAAGCTAAGAGTTGCCTACAATAACTGTTTTAGGATCATTATGGGATACGGTAGGCGATATAGTGCATCTGGAATGTTCAGTGAAAACAGAATCAAAGACTTTCATGCTCTTCGACGAACTGCTGCTTTCTCTCTTTTGAACAGAATTGCCATGAGTGACATTCCAATAATCAATGCAATAACCAGTTCAAATGCTTTTACAAAGTCATCAATTTCTCGATCGTGGAAACAGATTCTATTCAATATATGAATATTTGCATCAAATATGTTCTTTCTAAACAATTTTGTTTTAAATGTTAACTGCTTGAAATTTTAACGGTCCTTAATTGTAAAGAAGTTTTGTTTTCTCTTTAAACGCTATCTAACAATTATCTCTGTAATGCTATATATTGTTTGATTATGACAATGTTTTTGTAGAGTAGTAACTATATGGATTCTCCGCCTTTGTAAGAATGCGTGATGTTGTCTGTAATAAATCAATTCAATTCAATTCAATTAGTATATGTTCTCATTTGGAATGGATACCGACTGGATGAAAAATGTGTGACTAGATGTCACAAAGCTACTTTCAACATTGCCGGGATTGATTTCCCAAGATGTATTGGGAACTAGGATGTGTGTTGTTATATCCATTCTAGCAAGGACTGTGTTCCAGTGATTTGTAGTTTCTTTAATCAATATCGAACATCGCCTGGATAATTCCTGGCTTTTATCATTAAGCATATGATGTTTATAAGCGGTTAATGCTTATTTTTATTTTATTATGTTTTAGGAATTGCAATTGGATTTACTATACTGTACCTTTATTAAGCGTACGAACAATCAGTTTGGACGACAAGAACGATAGTCCGCTGTAAAATAAATCGGATGAAGAGCGGCGCCCTTTTCCTGTCCATTTGATGAAACTCGCCCACCTTCAAAGCTATCGGCCGACAACTTTTCCAAAATCGGTTTGCCCATCTATCATAACCACTAACCTTCTGAGCACCACGTAGAATACCGCTAGAGATTATGATAGATCTGCTACCCAAATCCAGAACAAGGCCACAAAATGACATTATCACCACGGCAAGAAGGAACAAGGCTAATTGAAATACGACGCTCATTCTATTTTGGAATGCTATTAATGGATACAACAAACAAATTGTTGTTGCGGCCCCAAAAAATTGAAAACCAGGCCAAAGAAAGTTTTGGAAACATTGGTCGCTTAGTATCACAAAAACCTGAAGTTCCCGATAATGCACTCCGATCAATGCACCCGTGGATTTATCGCTGTATAAAATTGACCGTTTTAGTATCGCTCTGTAAATTCACACAAAAAATGTTAATGCTAAAATTCAGGTAAGATATCACAAATGATGGAACATGAAAAAACTCTGACCGTAACTGCTTCAAAATGTTGGAGATCTCGTCCAGGGCAACCAAAGAAATTACTGTTGCTGCGGCTCCTAATATTCCATGCGGTGCCATCATTAAGACGTCCAGAAATATTGTCGGGAAATTGGTATGCTCAACAAGGAGAACAGATGCGATGGGCGAGGCGATAGATAGCATACAAATGCATCCAGTGGAGCCAGCCATCATTAAAACCAAAAGACAGTATTTGTTGCCTGTAGTCCGTTTTGTGAAATGGTTGAATAAAAGACATTTCGGCTTGCTCAGAATGATGTTGAAAAATTGACATAGTTCCACAGCGCGTGTAATAAAGACCAAAAATACAATGTTGCCGCTAATTTTTACAAGCAATTGAAACACAAGGTAAAATATAAGCAGCAAATTGTTCGGGCTCTGTGCAACCGTTGCAGCTGAGTATAATTTGCTGTGGCCGAAAATATTTAAAAGCGCCAAACGAATGTTCGAATCCCATTTCGCTGGTTCTTTAGACAAAGCGAGTATCTTTGGTCGCGGTTGATACAATGCATTGGCAACAAAGAAAAATAACTGCTACCAATGTTTATGATTAGTTGAAAAAATTGAATAACCGACAACGCTGGCATCGTGAGTTTTACTAAGACACTGAAACGTTTGTGGCCAAAGCAATCAAGTATAAAATGTATTCATATACTTCCGGACGTGTAATGGCAGCAGTACCTAAATCATTTGCGTTGCATTATTTGAATTTATGATGGATTTCTAGTATATGTAGTTTGAAAGTTTTTAATTACAACGAACATGAATTGGTGATATTGGATTATATATATAAATTCTAGCCATTATATATATCGACACGGATTCGGACGTATAAGTGTGGGTTATCACATGTCGATGAGAAGGAAGAGCTTAGCTAACAAATTAACACATCATTTAAATTAAGACATTATAAGGGCGGGCCATTATAATTCAAAGTCCCAACGAGAATTAAATTCATGACACACTCCCCAAAAATAATACATTTTATCCTAGTATTAAATTTAATAATTGTTATTTATTCCAACAATAGTCTGCCAGTGAAGTACGCCCTTCACGATATACGTTCGAAACCATACTTCGCTTTCCCCGCTGGCTCCAGTTATAACTTATAACAATAACAAGATACTATGTTCACTGTACAGACATTTTGTTAGGCCAGGATATATATTCTGGGTTACAGTTACATAAAACAGAATAACGTTAGGATATTGTTTGCGAGTCAGTTTGTGAGGCATGGTTTTGTTTATAGCCAAATGGAACAACGTTATTAAACAAGATTAGGTACATGGATATGTGCAATCAATTGGGGGCGATAGGAAGCGTTCAAATTGACCCTGTGCCCCGGCTCCGTAAAGCATTTTGAGGCAAAGAAAGAATATTCTGGATTATCTGCCTGAAGACGGGGTAAATACGTCTTTGTGATGAAAATAGTCTACAATGCCCAAGGCGTGGTTAAATTTATTTATAATGATTAATCCATTTACTGGTTGTAAGAACACTGAGAAGGAACTATTTATTACAACATTTGTGACCAACAGTTGTCAACAAAATTTAATATTTCATCGACTTATAGAAGAATAATGGTATTTACACTTTTACATAATTTTAATCGTAATCTAATACATATCTATCCTGACACAACATTTTAAACAAATCTATGCTATCCCTAAAACAACCGTATTTAGATACGGAGTACTACTAACCCATGCCTTAGTTATCCATGTGGCATAATATTACATAACTAACATGTCAGAAGTGTCAGAGCTGCCATTACATCGCTGCCAGAGAGCCAAGGACATGTTCCCGTCCGTGTATTCACGTTACTAATTCGTGTTCAATTAATGTTTGCCAAATCTTTAAGCACTTAATATTCTATTGAGCATGCACAGGAAGAAAATCTATCCCTGTCACTATTTGATCATTTTCATTATAACGTACCTAATGTTAGCTAAACGAGGAAATTTTTGGAATAAACTGAACCGTTTCGTCCTCATGTTCATTCTCAAAACTTATTAAAAATACATTGAAGATTGGCTGTATATATTCCCCATTAATAATTCCTCCGAGTCTTGGTCTAGCTCTCACCGGGTACGGAGCTCAATCAGTCTCGCTAAACTGGTTTTCGTCAAAAATGGCCTTCAACAGAAGGAAAGTTAAAATGGGAAACACGTCTATACTGAAAATTCTAGTGCGTCTAGAAGCAAAAATAAATAGAGTCGAATCGAAAGTCGATAAAATAAACTACAATTACTGTCAAAGCGTGTCAAGTTGGCCAGGTCAAAGTGGAGGAATGATAGAAGAAAATAACAGGTTTAAGTTGAAAGTAGATGTGGATATTGAGAAGGAACTAAATAGTTTCAAAGTGAAATGTAGAGAAGAAGTTGAGCAAATCCTTGTGGAAAGGAACAAGGAAGAAGATAAGAAACGAAATATCATCATTTATGGTTTGGAGTTTGGTGACAAAAAAGAACAAAGCAAATTTTTTGCAAAGTTTAGGGGTAGAAATCGAAATTGAAAAAATGCAAATTATTAGAAGAAGCAATCAGCCGCGTTCTGTGTGCTTACTTCGCCTTAACACATTGGAGCAGAAAAAGAATGTGTTTAAAAACTGTTATAAATTGAAAAAACTGAACACAAAAATTTCAATATGTGATGATTTAAAATTTTCCGAAAGACAATTGCGAAAAAATATGTTGCGTAGAAAAAAAGTTGAGAAGGAGATGCAATATAACATTCAACCAGCAAAAAGTAGTTTCAAGGTGAACGACAAGGAGAACTTGGGGGTTGCTGAGCAGTTAGGCATTTCTGATACAGAGTATGGTAGCTACGGTGATTCTGATGACGTGGATTCAATCGTAAGCGACAGTAGCGAAAGCGTGAGTACTGAAGATATTGCAGAGTTGAAAGACGTTATTATGAGAGAGACGGGGGACCAGCTAAGCAAAAAACCGGATTTTTCATGGAGAGATTAATCCCCAGTACCCTTCCCCACTAACATGTTACATAAAGAACTCACAACCGATGATAGTGAAAATGGGAGTACCGAAGAGATTGCAGAGTTAGAAGACATTATTATGGAAGTATCGGCCGTCAAGCAAGAAACCGGATTTTACAGAGAGAGATTATTACCCAGTGGCACACTCCAGTAACATGTTGCATAAAGAGAGACTGGATTTTTCAGCCCCTACGCACGGGGAGTTTACGAGAAGAGCATATCGAACTACAGCACAGCGGATAACTAAGCAATGTAAAGGAGAAGCAAAAAGTGTGAAAAAATCACTGAACTTTTTAGCGGAGATGAGGAATATAGCCAA
This sequence comes from Sinella curviseta, assembly GCA_004115045.4. Lineage (NCBI taxonomy): Eukaryota > Metazoa > Arthropoda > Collembola > Entomobryomorpha > Entomobryidae > Sinella > Sinella curviseta. The sequence continues at coordinate 16,713,458 of CM023203.3, forward strand.
ACAAAGCGCAGCTTTACATAACAATTTTCGGCCCAATAAGCCAATTACTTGCATTTGTGGAGAACTAGATGGGCTAGGACATGTTGCAACAAGGATCACAAACAAACGAGGAATCAAACACATTATATATTTGAAGGTGGTCGAGGAACTAATACATCTAATGCATGACTTGAGAAGCGTGTTTGGAGAACAGAATTGTGTATGCATAGCAGATGAAGTTGAAAAAGAAGTACTTAAATGGATTGACAGAGGCAGAGAAGACAAGTTTTGTGCTGTTGAGTAGCAGCGGACAGCGGCCTTGAAAGCAAATCATGAAAAAAGATGCAACAAAAAGATGAAAAGTAGAAATTTGCTTCAGGGCTTTTTACTAGTCTGCGTCTACTTGTCGCATTGATCTTGCATACCTGTCTATGTGTTAATATTTTAAAGATATTATTCGCACAAGTATTTTTTAAAAACTCTATACCCTACCTTGTATTAATAAAATTTATGATAAGACTCATTGTAAAATTGAAATAGTTAATTTTGAATGGGAATTACTAATGTCAGTTTGAAATTGTAATTTTTTATGATATTGAATTTGTAAGCAATTCTTGTACTTATAAAATGTTTTATGTAATATGTTTATTGAACCGGTATCCATGGGCATTCCGAAGGATACTAAGCAATAAAATCAAATCAAAAAATCAAATTAATAATTCCTCCTAGCAGTCGATTAGAACGGACCAGTGCTTCCAAGTGATAGGATGAAATGAGCAAGTGATCAGTCTTTGACATAGCCAACCTTGAACTGAGAATTGCATTGCCAATGTCACAATGTATTTCCCCTTTGTACAACAAATCGTTTCCCGGACGTATATGACTGCTTCATGTTACTCATATGCAATGACGTCAGTAGATAGTCATTCAATGTAATTCGATCAAAAATCATTTTGTATACAGCCGAGCTTTGCTTTCACCTTTCAGAAAATTTCGGAAATGAAAGTATCATTCTCAGCAAAGTGCTATACGCAGCAGGGATCAAACCGGGGATGTTAGGTGCAGACTATTGGCGAAACCGAAATGCTGACGCTTAAGCATAGATATTTGGATTTCGGGTAGCACGCTTTATTGAAAGCCTCTCCATTTATTCGTAATGCACTGAACATTTTTGAATCTTGATACCTGTTGGTCAATATACACAAAAATGAATGATATATACCAACCCATAACTATATGATTAGGATATGAGATTAGTACGAATTTTCGTATTTATTTGACTTTGAAATCACATTTAAGCATTATATATATTGAGCCTACGAAGTATCAGTTTGAACGACGAGAACAATGGTTCGCTGTAAAATGAATCGAATGAAGAGCGGAGCCCTTTCGCTATCCATTTCATGAAACTCGCCCACCTTCAACGCTATCGACCGACAACTTTTGAAAAATCGTTTCCCCCATCTATCGCAGCCACTTGCCTTTTGAGCACCACGTAGAATGTCACTTGAAATTTTAATAGATTTACTGCCCAAATCCAGGACACGACCGCAAACCGACGTTACCATCAGAGCAAGAAGAAACAGAGCTACCTGAAAAATGACCGTCATTCGATCTTGGAATGCAATCAATGGATATAGCAAAGATATGGATGTAGCAGCCCCGAAAAATTGAAAGCTGGTCCAAATGTACGTCTGGAAACATTGGTCGCTGAGAATCACAAAAATCTGAAGTTTCCGATAATACATTCCGATCAAAGCAACTGCGCTCTCGTCACTATAACGAATTGTCCGTTTTTGTATTGCCCTGCAAAATTTACAAAAAAAAACAAGCAATGCTCGTCTTCCAAACCATGGCTTGCAGTATAGATGAAATATGCATCGTATCCTACCTCAGCTGTTTTAAATTGTATGCAATTTCGTCAAGGGCTACCAATGCAATTACTAATGCTGCGGCTCCCAATATTCCATCGGGTGCCATGAAGAAGATGTCCAGGCAAATGGTTGCCACATTGGCACGATCGGAAATAAGATTTGAAATGGCAGGTGAGACGACGGACAGCATGAAAATGCATCCAGCCGAGCCCGCCATCACAAAAGCGAGAAGAAAATATTTCCTGCCTCTATTCAATTTTGCGCAGGCATGGTTGGATAAAAGTCCATTCGGGTTGCTCAAAATTGTGTTGAAGAAATGGCATAGTTCCATGTCACATGTATTAAATACCAAGTATATTATGTCACTGCTGACTTTTACAAGTAATTGAAACCCAAGGTAAAATATAAGCAGCAATTTTTTCTCCTTCTGTTGCACCACTGCCGAGTATAATTTCAGAAGCCATAACCGTCGCCGAAAATATTTGAAAGCACCAAAGAAATTTGTGGGTCAAATTTCTGTTGTGATTCTTGGGACAAAGCGAATATCCTTGAGAAGAGTTTATGCATTGTATTGGCAGCGCAGAGAAAAAGTTGTTGCCAAGATTGATAATTAGTTGAAAAAAATGAACAACTGACAACGCAGGCATTGCGGATATTATGAAGACGTTGAAGATTTTGATTCCCTAGCAAATCAAAAAATCCTTGTACGCTGGTACTCAACTTAAAAAGTTGCAAGACCTTGTAAACTGAACCGTGACTGAAACGAAAGCTTTTCATCATGTGAATATATTTTGGACCACGTATGGCTCGGATTTTTAAATTACGGCGAACATGATTTGGTGACATTGTTTTTAGTATAAGCGTACAAATTCCACGCATAATATTTGTAGACCAGAAGTGGTACGTCCATACGATATCACACGGAGATGACAAGGTAGAGCTTGATGTGCCTATCAACTCTAAATTTAAATAAATACACCATAAGGGCGAGTCAAATTATTACAAAATCTTAAAATGCAAATCAATTTGGTGTATTTACAATTCACAAATAATGGAATTTTATTCTTATGAAATTTAATTATTGTTCATAGTACATATATATTCGGTAAGTATAGGTTGGGTAGCAAGCAACATGTTCACAAGCGCAACCAAGTTCTTCAGTAAATTAATTTATTGGCTTCAATGTCACGACATGTCCTCGTGAAATAGGTATATTATACAGGATAACATCTTTGTCACAATTTCATGTAGTTTACTTGTAATTGTTTAAATAACTTTACTTCCTAATGGATCCGTGAGATTGGAATATTTTTAAGGAACTCCACCGGCACCAGAAGACCAGCAGGACTGCATGTTAACCCAACCATTTACCTTGCGTCAATAGAATATTGCAAAAGATGGCGAAAATCATTTTTCTGTAATGCAAATTTATTTGGCTTCTATTTCACATTGGGGTTGAATTGTATTATGATAATATGTCCGTATGGTCATGACGCAAAATATATCACGTCGCCGTAAAGTTCACATTTATTTCACATGCGTCTGGGCGTATAAATAATAATAATTATAAATGACTCAGCATTTATAATTGCAGATAATGAACTCTTAGTACACGGGCAACAACTCAACACACATACAAAATGACGTATCCATCAATAAAGCACATTGTCTCCAACCAAGTAATAAAGAAAGACATTTATATCCCTAGACGTCATTAATCCGAAACGCATGCGAATGATGGCATCACGTTCACAAAGTCGTTAGTAGGTCGTAAATTGTCTATTATAAGTAATGACACTAGAAGTTTTTTTTTGTTAATGATAACGTACAAAACATGTTACTGTATTAGTATTGTAGTCCAGCGTAATAAATTGCTAGGACAGTGGACTGGAATGTACTTCACTTGGGTGCTATGCGTGGTTACCTTAACTACGTGGGTAACTATCAATGGTAAATATTTTACTATGTATGTTGTAAAATGTTAAATATAAATAATATCATTTTCTGACAATTGGCTTAAATTGAATTGCAGGTTACCAGGAAGAAGGCTTTAAGCGTCACAACGAGTTGCGGAGAAAGCATAATTCTCAACCTTTGGAATTGTCACCGATCGTAAGATTTACGTTTAGAAAATACCTCGTACATTGTTAAACATTATGGATTTAATTCAACCGTCCTTGATGTCTAGTTAAATGAGCGCGCAGAATTGTGTGCCAATTGGTACCTGGACAACAACAAGATGAACCACCTGTGTCCAAACAAAACAAAAGTTCCAGAGTTTGGTTACGTCAGCGGCGAGAATCTGTGTGGCTTTCTCGGAACGTGGTACCCACCCTGGCAATCATTGATCAAAGCCACTGAGACGTTCTACCAGGAAGTGAAAAACTATGACTACAACGAAGGGTGCAAGAAAGGGAAAGTGTGTGATCACTTTACCCAAACGGTATGGAACTCTTCAACTCATGTTGGTCTCGGATTTGCAAAGAAGGGTGGTCATCAGGTTGTCGTAGTTCTTTACTGGCCACATGGAAACTCGGTTGGGCAGTATAGGAAGAACGTATTCCCTCCGCGGGAGGATGACGACACCCCGGCTATTCAACCCAGAAGTTATTATGAAAACTTACAAACTAATTCCTAGTGATTTAAAACATTCCCGTTTTGTAATTTCGCCAGATTTTGCCGTTGAGATCAAATAAATGCAAGACCAATATTATTCAAATGTATCATGTTTTCAGTAATGATCTGAAATTGGTATTCTGCAATTACGCCGAAATAGTTTGCAAAATATATGTGCAGATGCTGTCAATAATAGAGTTTGGCATGTTCATGCAGAGTGTAATTCGGCAACAGTGGTCTCAATAGCATAATTGGCAGTGTCAAAGTCCTAATTTTGAAACAAATTCTACCAATATTATATACGAAACAAATGAATCTAGAAGATGATTACTAGATAGTCTTCATTTTCCAGTATACAATACGTGCTATTAAGTAAAATGATTCACCAACATTACTCCAGCATTTTCAAGGTCTACCAGCAAATTGATTACGAGAATGTATATTCCATTTTACGCTAAATGTTGCATGCATACTACACAAATTATGATGGGAGGTAACTTTGTATATTAGTAATTTCACGATGTAATGTCGCGGCGTTTCGTGTAGTTTAATGGCATCAAAATTTAAAGTTGTTCTAGAAATTGCCTATACTTGCTGTGGAGATGGTTTGGTGAAAAACTTTAGAAATATACCAGTGACGCATTTACCCTGTTTTAATAAAGTAGGCGGATACAGGATAAGTGGGCAGCTAAATAACTGCTTTTGATCATTCCGATTTTTTGCAAATGGAAATTCTTAGGGATATACTGACCGACAACGTGCTTTAATATTGTCATGCTATCTGTAAACCACAATTTCACAAGTTTGTATTAGTTTTCACGAAAACTAACTGCAACAGAGCATGCAAAATTGCAATTTTAATGGCTAAATCTCTATCCAATTACTTAATTTTAAGCAATTTATCAACTTTAAAATTGATACGGCACAGTATGGAGTCATTCCTGAAAGTTTGTCTTCAGAGGTTATCGCGAGCATTCCAAATAAAACAGAATCAGGAATATCCTATGCAAGCAATAATGTTAAGCGAAAAGTATCGAAAAGCATTTCGTTCCCAAGTTCATTCCGCGGGAAATATTTGGGCATTTCCTTTCGATTATGACAAATCCAAAGGGTTCCAAGTATATCCTCAGCAGCTCCACAAGTATGCCTTCTTCTGTTCCCAAATCTGTCTCTACACTGTGTACCTTGCACTACAATTGAAATGGTCATACTGGCTCGAACAGGACGACGCAACCGGCCGCTCACTTGAAATAATTTTCTCCTATGTAATATTTCTAGCCACTGTAAACTTTGCTGTGTTCACTGTGCAATTTTTGCTAAAGGTGTATGAATTGGCTGCGTACTTGAATGAGTGGACGCGATACTTGGAATCCGTTCAAGGTAAATCTTACCAAATACTACGTTTAGAAAGTTAAATTGTCCAGATTTAACTGAACTTTTTTTAAATCCAGAAATGAGCATACCAACACGGACGGCATTGGAGGACAGCGGGCCAAGTTTAGCGGATAGGTATTTTGATTTTGCTATCCAAGCACTTGGAATGCAGTTCCCGTTGTTTGGCCTCGTCCACGCCCTTCACTGTTGGATTTATCCGTACTGGTCGGTTTACATATTATCCAACTTTGAACAAAGGACAGGTCTAGTAGCATGGCTACTATATCTTCTCCAATCGATACACTTTACCTGGATGATTCAAGGCATTTGGAGATGCTTGCTAATGGTCGTCAATGTCTGCCTCCTGAACGCATGGCACACCTGGAAGATTCTGAGGCTTTGTATTTGTGACGATGGACGATCCTCGACTCAGGCAATTCTCAAAAACAGAAGAAACATGATTTCGAGTAGTCATTTGATGACAGTTTATTTGCAACTTGAAATCATGCACAAAATGCTCCTCGAAATCGTGTCCCCAATTTTTATCCCAGTAAACTCAATCGTTGGGAATCTTGTTCTATTTTGCAACTGCACCGTCATTCGCCACTGGAACAGTTTGAACTTTCTTTTGAAATTAATATTGCTTCTCTTTGGGCCAATCTGCTCAGCTGGGGGATTAATGATTATGTACGGTATGTTCGGAAAAATGCGGGATTTGGGGAAGCTCAGTTTACTAACCATGAAATATAAACGTAATGGATGGGGCAGCAAGAAACGCAGCAAAGAAATGAGAAAATTTGTCAAAAGCAGGAAACCAATATGCTATTGTTACAGAGATATATTTGTTGTTAAAAGGATTACTTGGTTGAGGCTACTGAAGAGCTATAGTAAAGGCACATTCAGAGCTCTCTTGGCTCTACAGAAATAACGGAATAAGCAGCGGACTGACTGGAAGCGAATTCAAGGTGAAATGTCAGTTTAAAATCAGATTTCAGCACACTACATGAATTTAGAAACTTATAACTTTGTGTTGTTCAATTTGAGGAACCAATACAAAAGTAATTATTTCTTTAGCAAGATATAGAAAATAGTTTAATAAATTGCCACTAATTCGATACTTGTTGCCAGTTTATCTACAATTATCGTTTAATGGATAGGTATTCAAATGTTCCGACAGCCATCTCGAACAAGTATTACGTACGCGTGACTCTATACTTGAAATTGCACCTTGTCAAATTTCGAACGCTTTAATTAACATCCCTGTTTGTTTGGATACGCAGTAGATATATTTTGGTATTACTAATGGGGCACAGTATGCTGTTTACTATAAACTATACAACAATATTAAATACATTTATGTTCAAATGATATAATTGATTATTATGTTTTACTTCTCCCTACCAAAACATCTCAGCAAACAGCTTTATTTTTTTACTCTTTTGTCAATTGGCTAATTTCAAGCAATTTAATTAATTCAAAATAGCAACATACAAATAAATGTTCATGAACTTGTAGTTAGAGCCAGACTATCTAATAGTTGTTTATCACGTGAAAGTTGAATCTCCTTGCAAGATACCAAGGGCAGACAGCAAACAAGAGTTCAGTCGCACGAGTTCATAACAATGTTAAGTGGCAAATTTCAGAAAATATTCCGCTCCCAAGTTCACGCCGCTGCAAAAATTTGGGTATTTCCCTTCGACTACCACAACTCCAGGGATTATGCCGTAACGCCCAAGCAGCTACGGAAGTATATATTCTTCTGCTCCCAAATTTGCGTATACGCTCTCTACCTTTCATTCCAATTGAAATGGAAGTATTTGATGATGCTGGACGATGCAATCAGCAGTCCTATTCAAGTAATATTTTCGTACGTCATGTTCTTGGCCATCGTAAACTTTGTCGTAATAACCTTACAAATTCTGAGGCAGGCACATGTCATGGCAGCATATCTGAATGCTTGGACAAAGTATCTGCGCGCTGTTCACGGTAAGTATCCTAATGCTTAATAATTACTTTAAATGACCATTAGATGATACTCTTAATTTCATTTGTATATTGCATTATAAATGCAGGTGTAACAATGCACGGACGTTCATCTGTCGTCAATAAATCGAATTCGAGAGACGTGTACTTTGACTGGCTAATTCAATTGCTTGGCATAGAATTCCCATTACTCGGCCTCGTTCACGCGCTTCACTGCTGGCTTTACCCGGACTGGTCGGTATACATATTGTCGCACTATATTCAAACGAATGGAATACTGGCCTGGTTCCTATACATCTATCAGTCACTCCACCTAACATGGATGTTTCAAGGATGTTGGAGGTGCGCACAATTGTTAGTCAGCGTTGCAATTCTAAACGCGTGGTATACCTGGAAAATTCTCAAGCTCTGCATTTGCGACGATGGACGACCGTCAACACAAGCACTTATTAATCGGCGAAGCAGCTCGATTCCTAGTATTTACTTGAAACAGGTATACCTTCGTCTGGAAATTCTGCACCAAGTCATCCTGGAAATCATAGCGCCCATTTTTATCCCAATCAATTCAATTGTCGGGAATCTGGTTTTGTTTTGTAACGTTACCGTAATTCGATACTGGGACAGACTAAATGTACTTTTGGTGGCAATATTGATTTTGTTTGGACCGATATGTTCCGCTGGCGGTGTGATGGTCATGTATGCAGTGTATGGACGAATGGGGGATTTGGGGAAGCTTAGCTTAATTACCATGAAGTATAAACGTAACGGTTGGGGTAGCAAGAGACGAAGCAAAGAAATGAGAAAATTTGTGAAAAGTAGGAAACATTTATGTTACTGTTACAGAAATATTTTTGTTATTAAGGGAATCACGTGGTTGAGACTTTTTAAGAGCTACAGCAAAGGCACTTTCAGGGTACTCTTGGCACTATCAAAACACACGAAACGTTAAGCATCTAATTGTATGTACAGCAAAACACTGTATTGAATCATATGTACTGATATATTAGTTAATCAATAAAAATGGAAAATAACATGGGAACACTTAACAAGCGGTTTAAACTCATAAACGGTTGGCACGGATTTACCAAATGTTAGATAATGTGCACGTTCAAATAATTTTATTACTCAAAACCACTGATAAATGTTTCTTCATAAAAGTAGTAGTATTGGTCTACTCCGTTTAACATGCTCGAGACTTCAAAAATTTGATATAAGATAAGTGAGCTTTAATTTAAATGCAAAATTGGATTCCGTTTTGAATATTAATTAGAAATGAATCCGACTAAACCTCCTGATAATTTTTGGGCAACTATACCGTTAATGTATACCTGTTAGTTTAAAACTTGTCACTAGAAATGAAGAGACTGCATTCCAAATAAACTGAATATTTTTGAATAAATGTGACAATGTGCGCGAAAATGTACACTATCTTTTTGTTGGCCGTTGGAAAGTTGTATGTTCGGCACATGCAAAGAACATACAACTTTGCAACGGACAAAAACATGTAGTGTACATTTTCGCGTACATTGTCACAAATATACTAGATACATTTCTACTGAAGACAACATCCGTAAAGGCAATTAGATTTATTTAAACGTCTTTTAATTGAATTTATATTACACAATTCGAATGGTTAGATTGCACAAAAACAGCATCTCTCCTCTGCGAAGTCCACTTTGAAATGTTGTTTGGTGCGTTTTCGCTTGAGTCCTCCATTTCCTGGGAATATTTTACAAGGTTCATCCAGGTTTAAATTATTATACTTGATTTAGTGTTGGTTGGTGCATTTCCAAATACATTGGAGTAGATATGTCGTCGTCATAATTTGAGTGTGCATCGTCTGCAAACATTTAAATGTGTAATTTGTAATGTAGCTTCTAGTTCCTAAGTACTTTTCAAAAATCAACAGTGCGCATAACTGCTCGAAAATAATGAAAACCACTTCTAGGAAGGGAAATAAATACAAATGAACTAGTTTCCTTCTGCCTTATCTAACAAATTCTTGTCTGCAAATGCATTCAACAAAGGTACATATTATATTAAGTTTGCCACCACAAATGGTGCATGTAATGTTGAGGTAATTTTAGCACGTCTTTTATGCGTACCATTTCCTAACCAGTGTTCCAAATCAGCATATGACGATCCAATAAATTACTGACTAAGAACGTTGAGAAGGTACATCCCATTACGCTGTCGTCTTACCAGTTCAATAGATATTATGACAATTTAACAAAACTTTTGCACATGCGAATAATGAAATTTATTTCTTGTCATCAAATAATGAAAGTTGTTCAGATGTTTTTAGATAAAGATTTAATTTAGATTAAATACGACACGGCTTAATACTTCTCCAACATTTGACTTCTCGGCGTCGCTGTATATTGCGTAACCTCCACATCAGAGTCGGACATTGCGAACTGAAATTAGCAAGAGAAAACAAAATGTTGACGTGGGAAGCATTAAAATAGCATATATCAGTCTAGTATTAAGATTATTACGCATTTATAATATGCAGCTTCCATTATATTGACCTATTAAATCCGATTTACTCATATTCGCTTCGCAAATGTTATGATAGTGATATAGATTCATAACTCTTGCTTAATTTTATCATCTCATAATCATGATGTGTACTTTTTTTCTTGTTCTGAAAACGAAAACCGACTAGGTAATGACGAGTGAGTGGTAGCTAATGAACATGTGTTATTGGTATAAAAATTTGTGTAACGACTCTGTCGACGATGCTACATGGAATAGTCTTGGTCACGTGTGTCGCTATTGTTCGGCGGTAAATATTTGCTGGATAAGTTATGAAAGTTATTTAATTAGAAATATAACTTTTCAAAACTAAATTTGCATTTGATCCAATTGAACAGGAATTGGTGATATTGGGTTACAAAGAGGCGTACATATTTTACCCATAATATTTGTCGCCTGGGTTTGGGATGCCAGTAAGAAATCTTACTGAACTCCCATCAACTCCAAATTTTAATCAAGAACACCATTAGGGTGAGCCCCAATGTATTATATACGTTATACTCTATTCTGATGACGCCCATATTGCCTTGGCCCAAAAAGACGTCCAACCTCCTTCCCGTAGGCGCCTAGTTCAGTTTTATCTTGATTCAGAAATAATAATATTGAAACATGATTAAGGATTACACGATACAATTGGCATGAATAATGAAAAATTGCATTATTACGGTCCTAGCTCAAAATGAACTGTAAAGATTTTATTTCCAATGCTATCAACTCGTTCAACATATATTTCAAGATCCAAGAAATGTCAGGTTACCTTAGACACAAAATATATTTTAATTTTGCTGACGGACCTGTCACTGATGTTGTAAAATATCCCGATAACATGGTAACTCTTGTTGACATTGTTATGCCTACCTGCTTTCAGTTTGCACTGCAAGAAAGAAGGTCCTCTGTAAAATGAATCGGATCAAGAGCGGAACCCTGTTTCTGTCCATCTGATGAAACTCGCCAATTTTCAACGCTATCGGTCTACAGCTTTTATAAAATCGTTGTGTCCATTTGTTATTGCCATCCAGTTTGTGTATGCCGCATAGAATTTCATTGGAATGTAAAATGGATTTACTTCCCAAATCCAAGGCCAGACAGACAACTGATAGTTCAATGACAACCACAACGACAATGGATGCTTGAGCAATAATGACAATTCGACTTTGGAAAGCAATCAATGAATATAACAAACATATTGTTGCGGCAGCTCCGCAGAATTGGAATCCAGGCCAAATGTATTTTTGGAAACATTGATCGCATAGAATTGAAAATATTTGAAGCTTCCGATAACATGTTCCAACATAGTCGACAACTTCTTTATCTCCGGATAAAATTGCCAATTTAAGAAGTATCCTGTACAAATATAATGGATTAGATTATGATAACAAAAAAATGTTTTTAAAAGTTCCGAAATAGCAAATCCAATTACTTCAATCGTTTCAAGTTATTGTATAGTTCCTGCAGTGCTATCAAGGCAACAACTGATACCGTGGCAGCTAATATCCCATCAGGGGCTCCAAATATCAAGTAGAGACAGAGTCTAAAGAAGCTGCAGTAAGCAGAAATAAAATATGATGCAACTGGTGCTACGATTGAGAACATAACAATCGTTCCAGCAGAACCAGTTGCCATTAGAGCCGGAAGAAAATATTTATTTGCAGCATTGCGCTTCGAGAAGCGATTGCGTACAAATCCATTCGGCTGCTTCAAAATATTGTTGAAGAACTGCACAAATTCTAGTGCATGTGTGTTAAAGGATACGAACACAAGGGTAGTACTAAATTTAACAAGTAGTTGATATCCAAGGTAAACAATTAGCAGCAAATGTTTCTGTTCCTGAGCAATGGCTGCGGAATGCAATTCTACTAATGCAAAGAGTGTAGCTAAAACAAAGTGTAAGTGCCACGCAAATTTGTTGGTTTGGTTTCGTTGGCTATTAAGAGACAGCGTGTATTTGTTATGAGAGTGGACGCAACTAATTGGTACCAAAGACCCAAACTGGTTGCCCAGGTTTATAATCACACTGAAGCACTGAATTTCCGACCGATTCGGCATTGTGAGCTACTGCTAGGTAGTCACGAGTTTGAGCTAGAGTGGATCTGTGAGATGGGCTAACTCAGATATACCCAACTTAAAAACTCTGAGAGGGGCGTGAAATTCAACCGTATTTCAAATGATTATTTCCCACTATCAGGATTTTGGGTATACATAATATGGTTAGACTGTTTTGATTAAACCTGGTGAAGGTTTGTGAGGTAGGCAATTTTATTATAGAAGGGCAAACCCTAAATCCAATATACATTTTCGAACTAAATTTGGGATGGCAGTAGGATGTTGCATGGGGCTACTACATTCGCGTTTTACATTATTTAATAGCTAAACGTTTAATTGGATTCAAGTATTCTCTCAACATTACAAAACATATTCATTGGTAAGAATGCTGGCGTGAATATAACTTAATAAATGACACTTAATGTCGTTCTTGGATTTAAATCAACATGCCTTTTTTAGCTTTAATTTTTGACATCCGGAAGTATGAGATGCTTATAAGGTAGTTATTGCGATTATGTTGTTTGTCTGTGTGTCAGTGAACACGAACAATCTTCACCACATTGACCGATTTGGTTTGAATTTTGCATGCGGCTAACTTAGGGCAAATGTAAATATACTATTGATTTTGGGATTGCAGACCTTAGTCCTTGAGGAACGGCGGGGTTAGGCCCCCCATACTTCGGTATTGACAATTTTGTTATTTGCTTATGTGATATACAATTAAAAGTTGATATTATTTGTCATGACACCACGGGACAATTCGATCAACTGTCGGAGTAGTTGCACAACAAGGTTCGGATCGACTAAAAGTCAAAATAAATTATTTTTTAAATGTATCTAAAAGTTTACGACAAACATCTTAGAAGGTGAAATGACTGTCCGATTGCCACATTTGACATAAACAACACTCCCGGTAGTTCTTTATTTTGGTTTACACCCGTCCCAGTTCTGTTGAGTAAGAATCTGTAATGGATTAATTAAATGCGTCTCAAATTGAACCAAAATAATATTTTGACACGTTTATATTGTCTCAAAATTAAGTTTTCGGACAGTGTGTAACACGCCTCCAACATTTGACTTCTCCGAGTGGCTGTATATTGTTTAACCTCCACGTCAGAGTCTGACATTGAGAACTATATGGAACGTAACATAAATGCCAGTTAAAATATTATCATGGTCATCTCAATGTCAGACGAGTGAAGTAGTTAATCTTTGAAGGTCCATATACCGTGGTCGGATATACACAATCCATTGACAATTTTCATCCGACCGTTTTAAAAGTTTGATATTTACTACCTTAGGTACTGGATACATATGCCTTCATTAGCGGCAGTTCAGACACTTCAAATGGTACTGAGGATTGGCTGCAAGCTGTTCTCCATTATTCCAATAAACGTCTCAGCACATGTTCCTCCTCATCTGTCTGTAAAATGGAAGGGACACAAAGGAAGGCATTTGTTCTGGTCGCTCTTCCTACATATATCCATAGGAATCACGTTCGGAGATTTGTACTATTGCCTCGACGACCCCATCAACAATGCGTTTTTGATTTTGCTGAATAGCTACTTGGCCATCCTCAAGATTGGTGTAATGGGAAGCTTTATAATGTTTTACTGTAACACATTAGAAGTGTGTCAATTTTTCAACTGTATTTTAACGAGTCCCTGTGGCTTTGTCCGTAACGAATTTGGGTGGAAAGCAAAAGGATCAGATGACATAAAATTTCTGGCGTTTTTACTGATTTCTATTTTCACAGGTTCGGTCACATATATAGTTATCGTTCCCGCTATGTTCCTAATTTTGCCGTGTCCTCATACTCTTAACAAAATCGGGCAACTTCTCTACGGTAACCGTTCAAGCAAAGAGCTCTTGTTGCCCCCGATGGTCGTCGTAATCACAGAATCCTTTCTGTTGACACCAATTGGAGTAATTGGAGCGAATGCAGTAGCTGTCAGCTTTGTTGCCTTACATGAAATCCTCAACAACTTAAAGCATCTCAGGTGAGCCAAACAGTATTTGCCTAAAAAAGGGGGTACATGATCCATACTTGTAGTAATAATTGACATAATCTCTAATTATTTGTCAGATTGCTGACCAGATCGCAGCGATTTACCAAAAAGTCTGCAACGAGATGCAAGGTAGCTGCAGTATACCGACAAATACAAATTCTAGTGATTAGTAGCAATCAATGTTTCCAGACATTCTTGTGGCCAATGTTCCAATTCTTTGGTGCGGTTGGCAACATTGTGTTATCGTACACGTTTATTGCTCTCTTCGACGTATTGCCATATTCTATGGTACTCGGATTGGCTGTTTTTGATGGACTCGTTGCGTCAGTAATCATCACCATCCTGAATTTGGGAAGTCAGCCAATTTTGTACTCGAAGGGAATTCGCAACAATGTTTGTTTATGGCGGGACTGCTGGTCTGTTCGATTTTTTCGAAGCTGTCCTACTATTGTATTGAAGGTGGGAGGTTTTCATGTCATGGACAGAGCAAGGATCCCGGCCTACATCCGATTTGTACTTCAGCGGACCTTTTTTCTTGTTCTGAAAACGAGAACGGACTAGCTTGGAATCGCACTAGTCACCGCTGCTGCTATCGGCAGCGGTAAATCTTGTTTCTAATTTAGCTTACATTTGAGTAAAAATTACACAATTTTTATGATAACTGGGCTCATTTGACTCGATGTTATCAGGCGGATTGCATGGAAATATTATTATTACTATAATCATATGCACGTCGCTTCAACTCGGTGACCATTTGCCGTTTAAAATGTTATTGAACATAATAATTTGTCTTGTGTTATATATGTTGTGATAAATGTATTAAAACTCATTCTTATCGCCAAAGCAGCACTCTGAAATTGCAATAAAAATATGTACAGTGTAAATCGCCTATATATGTAACAGCATGCCCTAAATATGACGTCATCCACTGGGTTCGGCATTACAACATGATGGCTAATGATGAATCCAAACGAGTCATATTATTTCGGTTTGATACAATCTTTTAAAGAAATTCTTGAATAATACACATTTAAATATGATTTTAAGTTATAGAAAATTGTCTTATCTCCATTTAATTAATAGTATGAAATCGATTCCACAAGTAATGGCAGACAGCGGTTATAACAAATTCAATAACGTCGGCCATCATGCTTATTCAAGCAAAATTGCGCATCACATAATATTCTATTTCTGGGCTTTCAATAAATATACTTTATTTGTTCAAATCCAGGATCAATAATGTAGAGCTACATTTCACAAAAAGTTGGAATAACAAATATATAATGCAAAAGAAAGCTTTTTGACAGTTGCTACCGAAATATATATTTGCGTGGGCAGCATTAAAACATTAAAATAGCGTCTATCAGTCTATCAACTAAATTATTGCCAAGATCCTTACAAAAGTTACTATTTATGACAAAGAATGGTTTGTACATGATACGCAAAGAATGTAGCGATATAGTCAGCTTGTATAAAATCAGCATCTCCCTTCTTCGAGGTCCACTCTGAAGGGCCGCCCTATATCCTTTAGCCTGAATCCTCCAATTCTGTATCATAATATTTCCCGGTTTGTCCAACTGGGATACCGTAGTCGTGCCCACTGCAAGAAGCATGGCCATAAGCACCGTCACCAAAATTACAAGCAAGTATACAAGCAACTCAATTAAATGAGCCGCCCTAATGGAAACCCAAGCTGTAACTATAAGACCCCAAAACATGGCGGAAATGCCAAAGGAAATTAATCTCATGAAGGGATCTTCGATTACTGAAAAGTTTACAAGAAAGCGACTGTGCAGCCGTAGGATATTCAAACTAGTCTCCAAATTGTCCCTAAGCTGAGCCATGCTCAGGAGGTGTACTTGCTCCTGAATTCGAGTAAGAAGAATGATGCTACATGCTATCATCAGATATACAGTTCTGGAGCATTCAAATGCGCCAAGGACGGTGAGAAAACGGAATGCAAAAAACAGCTTAGACAAAACAGTATTTCGATATTCTGGAAAGTATTCCAGAAGATCTTCAAAGACAAAGTAGAATGGATCGAACGAAAAGTACAATGAAGTGACAAGGATTGTTCCAGGGATTAAAATTGATACGACAGCAACACAAACTGAGATCCATTCAAGAAGATTCAAACCGTTATTTTGAAATGGGGCTCGAAGTTCTAGAGACCAAAATTAAATATAATTTAGTAGTTGAGTCACATGTTCTTAAAAATGTAATCCGTCATTTTTTACTTACGTCGGCGGAGATTATTTGTCAATCTTATGAGCTGCACGAATCCTTCAATTATCTCACTTCCCCACCAAATGGTGATGGTCAGCACGGGAAATATTCCACATCCCAGCATAGAGCTTGCATGAAGTCCCATTTTACCAACATTATAGTTTCTTCTTCGTTTGATGGCCAAGTGACTGAAAATGTCGTAGAAACTGGCAAGAGATACGAGAGAGCTGAGAATGAACGACAGTCAAAAATGAATCCAGAGAAATTTTCGTCGAGATATGTTGAAGCCTGTGTAGCTCCTGTTCCACCACAAAGGATGCTTCGGCATGTAGAAGAAGCCTAGCGCGTGGAGCTTGAAGGCAAACAATTCCAGTTGACTTAGCGACATTTCCCTATTTTTTCACAAACTTGAAGTTTGAAGGGCACATGTGTGTGGAAATAAAGGATGATGGCAACTATCCAGAGAATGCTGAGCTCGGTAATGATGTATGTTACAATATTTTGTACGAATATCTGCCCCAGCTCTCAATCCATTAATATTTAAACACGGACATGGATATAGAATAAAACGGTTAAGACTATTGTTTAAATTCATGAGTGCAGACGGGTTTGCCCGTCAGTCGGATATGGCGTCGTGCAGACATTGTAGTTTTTAATGATAGTGCCAACATCGTACTTGCAAGTGGAATGAGCTACTACTTTATGCAACGTTTAATGTAAATTGCATTGCGACGTAGAATGATGACTTGTAAATACAGTTACTGTACACCAAAAAACAGTTTCATATTTCTATGAATAGTTTAGCCATTTCACCTCGCTACGTATATATATATACTGTCCAGGTAACTAAATTACAAACTTAGTAGCTTAGGTAATATGTTTTTAGAAAATTGTTTCCTATACCCGATAGGACAAATTTAATTTTTTAATTTTCAGTGAGATTGAAAATACTGTGGTAATACATCGTCGCCAAAATTGTATTTTAGATGTAGGATCGCTTGGTGTAGTTTAGCAAAAATTCAATTAGGAAGATCCTTGAATCCTTTTATGAATGTGGAATTCACCACAGCCATTTTATTCATCTTTATATCTAAAGCTGTGCATGTAATGCTTACCGTGATCAGTGAGATCTATCTAAAATGAATACCAAAAACTCAGCAGTGAGTATTTGCGAGCCTAAATTTTGCCTCGAATTGATGCCTCCTTTTCTCCTTGATTAAATAAAGAACATCAACTGTTTGCCTAGTTCGTCGGAAAATTTCGTATTCTTTATCATATGGCATATTACACACTAAATTGAAAATTTGATTCTGTAGCTTAATAAGATATTGATTAATTGTGTGGTGAATAATTTATTTTATACATTATGAATCCTATTTTATCCAACTCTCGTTGTAATATGCTTTAATATGTTATAATCAAATATATTTACCGACATTTTTTGAACAGCATTGGAGCCGGTCTGTGCCAGTGTTCGTCTTAACGTCCTAATGTGCATGGTGTTTACGTATTTTAACTTCTTACAGCAATACGAGCACCAAAAATTAATTGTAAGCATAGCGATGAAGAAAAAACTTTTAGCGCATTTTAATTGCTTAAAAATATGCAACGATATAACGCTTTCTTCGCCCAAAACAAAGGTCTGCTCCGACAACATGCCATTCGGTTACTTACACCATGTACCTTGGTATGAATGCATCCTTCTCTGCCTATGCCGTTCATATTTTTCATTAAAGATAATGCATGGGGAATGAATGGCATGGGTGATATCTTATTATGTCTTTTGAATTATCGTTTAATTAATTTATGCGGAACTGGAAATTATTTAATACAGTTATGCGGTTATTTAACACAGGTCATGTGGAGGTGACCTTGAGTATAAAATCTGCACTACGTAATTTTCAGCCATTGTCAAGAACCATAATATTCAGTCAACAGCAATCAATGTTGGATATCAAGTTTAATGTAAATACTGATTCTGTATAGCATAATCTGATTGGTGCATAAATTAGATTTACTTTACAAATGTGTTGTGTTTACCAAAACCAGAATTTTACAACGTGCATACGAGAGATGAGGATACCCTGATGATTAGTTGTCAGTTATTTTCGACGTTACTGAATACTTGTGTGTGCTAATTCATACGTCAGTATTCACTTGCTTTATGGCATAATGCGTAATGGGGTAATGCACAAACCAATTGTATACAAGAGCAAACAAGAAAATAGATTACAATTAATTGACAATATGTTGTGTATAAGGCTTACCAGTTTATTCGTACAATAAGAGCATGATATTAGTAATATAATGAATGCAATTTAATGCCCACTTGAACCAGTTATCCAGACGGAGTGACCACTCCCATTTCCGGATTTACTGAAGTCTAGCCATAACGACAACAATGAAAAAACGGACGTATATGCTATTGTGAGCTGTCAAATCTATTCATTTAATTAATAAAACCCGGAACTGAGTTCCTCTAATTTCATGACTCATAAAAATAGTTAAATTATTTGTTTTGACACAACGATATTTAAAGTAAAAGTAAAATTATATTTAAGTAAAATTGATTATGATAGTTCCGAAAACTAAATACCACAACGGGCCAGAACCAGTTTAATCCTGCACAGGAATTAATTGAAAATAACAAGCTTGAGCTGGTGGCCGTTTGAGTTATGTCGACTTTGTGCCGCTAATTAATAAGGGGGTTAATTAATATTAAACACTAAATGCCAACAAAGCAGTAACAACATTTTTGAACAACACGTCGAAATACATCAATGTTGAAGAATGGGTGATGCAGTAAAGGGAGCCGCACCATGTCGTTAATGGCTGAAGTGCAGTAAAT
Source organism: Sinella curviseta (assembly GCA_004115045.4). Lineage (NCBI taxonomy): Eukaryota > Metazoa > Arthropoda > Collembola > Entomobryomorpha > Entomobryidae > Sinella > Sinella curviseta. Next base: position 16,732,948 of record CM023203.3, read on the forward strand.
TCCTTGTCAAGTTGTTTCCTATTTGCACCATTACCAAACACATATAGTCTCCGCCAGGAGCTTTTCAGTAGCGATAATTTCCAGTGAGTAATTAGCTTTTTTGTTAAAAAGTCGACAACCGACACCGACGTAAAAATAATCCCAGTAACCAGGAGAAGAAAAGCGGCATTAAGAACAATAGTAAATATCCAGAAGATCCCATCAATTTCACCGGGCGCCTTTATCATAAGCCAGAAAACCCAAATTGATATAACGTGGGCAATTATGACAAACGCAAAGAAAAAGTCGGTTGCTATAGCGCCAATGTACCGGTAATACAGTATTTGCTCTATTTTGTAACATTTTAGAAACAGCAGAGGATTCTTGACCTTTGAAATTGTACCAAGTCGAACTAGCAGCAAAATGTAGCCCACTACGGCATAAACCATGAAAAATGCAGTGAGACGAAAAAATTCGACGGAAAATAGGAATGAAATTACAATTCGAGCGACTAAGCTGAATATAAATGAGATGAATGAAGAACCAAAATTAGTGATTGTGAATTGGGCTACTTGTGCTACAAATACTCGGGTGGGGTCCAGATCAGAGTATATAAGAAATGCTGTCAGCATTATCGGTGACGAAGCCAGAAATAGAATAAATGTTTCCAGCATCACTCGAAGTGCTACCAATTTCAACCACATGTTTTTTTATATAGGCGTTGAATTGAGTGGATATTAACGACTGCATTGTGCAAAGATGGGAAAAACTTTTGTTGAAAGCAGAAGCTAGCAGTTGACGGTGATAAAATAAAAGTATAGAGAAGACGCAGACATGAATCAAAAGAAATAGTCCAGCCATATCAATGACAAGTTGTATGGTTCCCTTTGGATACACGAATGCCTTCATATACAATGAATACGCAGTTGATGGGATTCCAAGGAGAATAACAAGTACAATCACATTGGCGTACCATGATATTAGTTTGGGATGAAAGGCGGATAGACTGTTCATCTTGTATGTTTTGCTTTCCCAGTGCACGGGGAACGAATATGTGAACGAGAAGCAAAAATTGTAAAAGTCTAGGCTCTTAACAAGTGACAACATCTTTCCATTGATCATTATTCGTTACAAAGGTGTGGTAAATACCTAGATATTTCGTCTAGTATTCTGTATAGCTGTATCGAGCAAGTTACATTTAAAACATAGAATTGCTGCTCAAAATATGTCGCGTGCATTAATAGCTGAAATATGTTTGCGCTATTACCAAGACAATTCCAAAGGAGCATTGAGAGACTGATTTACTTTCTCCTTGAGCTGCTAGTTGTACTGTATGATTCAAGTTTCGGTAAGATAGCCAGAGTAATCTTTAGTGAATCGCTAACTGCAATTATTTGAAACTGCACCAAATTTATACCGATAAGTATAGAAGTTATTTTAGTTAATAATATGCTGCAGCAATACTATCGATACAAAACCTTCAGCGTTCTATTACAATGGCAATGTTTGCTTCAGCAATGTCGTTTTGAATGATCCCTGATCAATATGCAATTTGAGCCGATCCAAAGACGTTGCATGAGTTTATTTCCGCGTACGCCTTCACACATGCTAGTATATCAGATAAATGACCCACGCGTACATATATATGGGAGTTTCTAGTTTCAGTATTGCCTTGGAAATTGGAATGACGAAACAAATATATTGGCCTTCGATTTCTATGGGCCAGCAGCCAGTTTTGTAATTTGATATTTGCAGGAAGTAATTGCCGAAAAGTCACTTTCATTTTCCATTCGCAGTTCAAGGAGACGATCAGAAATTACATAGACGTTACAATCAACTATTCAACATAAACGAGCTGACGACATTGGAAGCCATCAAAAGGCAATTACTACAATTCAATTAAATGAAGGCATAATTACTACAATAAAAATTAATCGCATTAATAAAACCAACTAAGATCCAGTTTATCTTTTCAGTGCGCAATAACAAACGAACGTATTTCCGTTTATTATGGAACAGACGAGCGTATTGTCTGATGATGTAGTTAATTTATTTGTTGATACAGTTACGCAGGTGAATAAATTGAAATGATGATTGCACGTGTTTGTGGTGGTTATGCAAACGCGGAAATATACCATTAGTGTGAAATGCATTACCATGTAATTTGGAACATCGTGATTCTTCAACTTTCAATTCTATTCTCTAACGTCCATGGGGGAATTCTTGGAGGTAACTATTTAAATTATATCGTGTCCAACTAGTGATTTCAATAAGCTTGTGTGTTATCATGTTTTGTTAATGTGTTGGTGTAACTTTAGCCGATCCAAAATGCTCTGCTTCGCCGCATGCAGGTGATTGTGACATCGAAGAGGAGAAGTGGGCATATAGCTGCAAAGACAACGCATGTGTCCTTGTGAGCCATGGTGGCTGCAACAATAATCCCAATCGGCACAAATCAAGGCGAATTTGCGAAGAAACATGTATGAAGGAGGGGGAATGGTGTATAACTCTTTCAAAGAAGGAAACTCGAAGCGGCGCTGGAGTACCTGGAAAATCAGAGGAAATTGATGGCATGGTTGGGGTAGACGTTGGCGGCGCCGACAAGGTGGGTAGGAAACTTGTGTCCGGTTTAAAGGGGGAAAAGGGAGGAAGTAGCGAGGCCAAAGATAAGTCTTCAAAGCACAAACTGTTGCCCACTAAGAAGCCCAAAAAGAAAACTCGGACGACTACTTCAAAACCACACGGAGCCGGGAAGACCACTCCAAAAACCATGACGGGCACAATACCCAAGGAGCCGGGAAAGATCACAGATGATTCAAACAGTGATGAAGTTAATATGGGCCATGTTGGAAAGCAGGATGGCGGAAATACAATGAACAAAATGGAGGAGCAAAATAAGCAAATAGAGGCAGAAAATAAAAAAATGACGGAGGAAAATAACCAAATCAAGGAAGCAAACAAGAAAATGGAGAATGAGAACAAGCAGATGAAGGAGATGCAAAAGCGTATTGAGGAGGAAAATAAGAAGATGAAGGCCGAGAATAAGCGCATAAAGGAAACGAGCAAGCGAGTGGAGGTGGAGAATAATAAATTACAAGAGGAAAATAAAAGACTGGAGGCAGCAAATAAACCAATGGAAGAGGCCATTAATACATTGGAATCTGAGAAAGAAGGACTTGGGGAGAAGATTAAAGAAATTGAGAAGGAGAATTCAAAATTGAAGGAGGAGAATGAACGATTACAAGAGGAAAATCAGAGATTGGAACAAACCAGTTTGCATGACGATGACAACAAAATGATGGGATCGATGATTGAAAAAATTCAAGAGGAAAATCAGAGAATGAAGGAGCAAATTGCACAATTAGAAGAGGAGAACAAACAACTGGATCAGGAAAATAAAAGAATGAAAGAAGAGAATAAAATAGTGGAGAGCGCAAGAATACAAGAACTGCAAAAAATTATTGAACATATGAAAAAGCTGGAAGACGCGAATAAAGTTTTGGCAATGGAAAGGAAATCGTTGCAAGCGGAGAATCAAAAAGTGCGGGATGTGGTGAAGCAAATGCAGGAGGTGATTAAGCGAATGCAGGAGGCCATTAAACGAATGCAAGAGGAGCGAAAGCTACTGGAACAGGAAATTAAAAGATTGGCGGTTCAGAACAAAATAATGGCAGAGGTAATAAAACAAGTGGACGAAAGCAATTTAATGCAAGACGACAAGAAAGGAAAGGAGGACACATCATTGAAAGATCAACTTGGTCCGGCAGACAGTAGTTCGAGTTCAACAGAAGAAGGTGATATTAGTGAGTCAATCGAGTTAAGTAGTGAAGAGGCTTAGAATTTTCAATGAAACGTATTGAACGTACAATCTTGTTTTTGAATACATTGACTCCGGGTTCTAGTGATAAAGGTAAAAGGCGGTTTATAAAATAGTCGCAAGATGATTCATGTTAAGCAATCGTATTAATACCATGCATTATTTTACAATGTTACCAAATGCAATTAAATATTCAAGCGTTTTGAAAATTAAAATGTATGCATTTTCTAGTTGATGGAACTTAACCGGAAACAAAGCATGGTCCTGCCAATTAGAGAATCTTGCATAAATGCATCTCGTATTTAAAACATAAATTGTCTAGATGTCACATTGATTCGCATACTTCTTATTTCATACTTCCATACCACAGAAACTTTCATTTTTTACGCAAACTGTTGGGTCGAGTGTTATTATTATGACTAGCCGTTCTTACAAGCCGTTCCCCTGCAGGATTTCGCTATTTTATCAAACTGGCTTGAGCTCAATGATTTCTTTGTCCTCAGGGTTTCCATTTTCAATTGTCGTACTGTACGGTGTCGGGTGAAATATGATAGATTTAGGGATCTTGTGAACAGCAATGATTATGCATCAGTGTCTGGGGTAAAATGAGAAGGGCACCTGGGGCACCTGAGGTGGATGATGAGTCAAAGGAATAAAAAAGTATGGATGCTTGAATGGTTTTGTGTCTCTAAAAATGGTACATGAGAGCTTGAGTTTATTCTAAGAGACAGGACAAGAAAAAGACACATTATGCTTGGGATCTCGTAGCAGACTGACTTGTCTCGAGGACAAGTCTTGAGATATATTTCATTTTTTACATTGTGCATTGTCAAAGATATATTAATACATATAAGTAAAGCATTCAAGCCATTTGCTTGCTTGCTTCTGGAAAGGTTCATAAAAAGGTGAATGTCACCTAAAAAGGTCGATGAGCTTAATTTACATTATTATTAAATTATGGTAAGTAGCTTACAATTGACGTCAAGAAATATTAACATTTTCATAGTTTAGGTAAATCACAAATAACTTGGTAGTACATTGTGGTACGAACACGTACGATATCCTTTTGATTTATCGGCAATTTTAAATTGGCTAAAATAAATTGAATGCAGTTGAATTTAATGTTCCGCCGCTATGTTTGTGCCACGGCGAACGCGGAAATGTGTCATGAAAAGCAAAAGAATCGATCTTACCAGCAACGTTTCATTATAATATTCATTTATGACAAGTTAATGTTTTGACTCCTCTATTGGCCGCGCATCCAATCAAATTCTTTGGACTAATGCAATCAAACGTATTTATTAATTTTTGTTAATCTATCCCTAATGCAACGCAGCAAGAAAACCACAAACTGTTTAATGAATAATTCACAATTCGTATTTTATAAATCCAATTTTATTAGAAACCAAATTATAATACAAAACCGACGAAAACGCATCAACCGTAACTGCAACGACCAATAATGTATGTCTGTCCGTGCGACATGCAGATTCGTCGTTACTCTGCATGTACAAATCAAAGGGGTTATGGGTGACTCCTATTTACATATTTTTGGCTAATATACAGCAATACCGTACATAATATTAGTGTCTCAAGTCGATCGGTTACTCCTAGTTAAAAATTAATATGACGTAAAATACGTACCGTCAGTCCCGCTGCATGAGGTTGTAAGTTTTATTGTGATTTGAACTCAATAGGATTTCTCTTCCGAGTTTTACAGACTCAAGCAATATCTTTCTGATTTATCAGCAACTTATATTTTAATGGTTTGAATATATTGAATATATAAGTAATTTCTTAGCACGTGCATACACGGACATGAATAATGACGAAAACAGAATGTAATCGTTATAACCCGCAGTTTCTTACTGAAACTTTCGTGTTCTAGCGAAGTTCAAATTTCGATTCGTTCACTATACATCATAAACTTTTATTGACGCATACAATCCAAAATATTTGCTAGTTAACAGCTACCAATCCTTTACACACAATATATACGTATCCGTATACCCTACCAGTTTCTCGTCATGTGCAGAGTCTACTAAGAAGGGTTGTAAGACATAATTCAAAATAGCGTCAGAATACTACAAGTTTTGCAAACGGCCAAACTTGCTTATATTCGGGAATTATACTTCAAGAGATCAAGTATGCCAGAAGACAAAGAATTCCATGTTAAGACATTTGACTTTTACCATTTTTGTTTTTCCCTTTTGTACCCGTTTCCAATATACTAGAATACCTCAACCTCAAAATTGTGCTCCCTTCCTGTGTTATCCGTCAAACGTTTCAAGTGGTACGTAATACAACTGCTAATTGTTTACCTCCTTGGAATTACTTCCAGTGTTTACTCAACGTACCTAGAGTCACTGAAATGTCCCCGTGAAGCAACCACCATAGTCCTACATCTGACCGGAGGGTTTCTTGTGCTACATGTTGGTGTATTTTCGTCCATGGTTTTTCACCAAAAACATATATTGGCGCTGGGCATGAACAAATGCATTCAGCATCTTGACTGGTTACAGATTATACTCCCGGTTCAAGTAAAGGCGTATCATTACAATGTTCAACGGAACAAATTGAAACTGGTCCGCGCAGGATTAGAAATGTGTACCTTCGTCTTAGCCTCCTCCCCAGTCGCGGCTTCAGCTTTCCTCGTCTATGCCGACATTGATCCTTGCTATCTATTGGCAACGAAAATAGCTTCCATCGAAATTATAAATCTCTTACCACATCAAACTGTACGTATCATTGGATATTCTATAAGAGTTGTGCTGTCGTTGATATTCCCACTTGAGTTGTTTCGGCTGACTGCGTTTTTGATGGTGTTCGCAATAGTCGGTTACAGTTTGGTACTAATTCAAATTGCCGTAATATCAAATCTTAGGGATCCTAACATGATTCTTAGAATGTATCGAATGGAACAAGTACTGTATTACCGTTTCATTCATTCTATTACCGCAGACTTTTTTTGCATTTATTGTAATGGTTCACGCTGTCTCTGTCACTGTTATTTGTCTTGCGGTAAAGTCTGGGAAGGACATGAATGGAATATTCTGGATATATACGATCGTTTTTGGATGGTTCATTATTTCAGTTACCGCCTTCATTCCATCTACAGTGTCAGTAGTTGAGTCTACGACAAGAAAACTGATCACAAAGTGGAAGAGAAACTTCATGACGAGCTGATGGCGACGACTTGATCGGTACAAGAGGAGAAGCCTTGTAAGAGAGTTTGGAACGCCTCAAACAATTACCACAAGGTGCGGATCCCTGTATACTGTCACACATTCTTTGATGGGCTGTTTACAAATGTCATCACTGCTTTGTTGGCTTTGAGCTGAATCATAATTTGGGTTCAAGAATTCATACCATCATGAATGCATTGGGCCGTCGAATACTAATTTTTCTTTGATACGATATAAACTTACCTATAACATCCTTTGCGTTTCTAGTTCATATGATATACAATTAAAACAATAGTACCGCGTCGGTAAGTCGAATGACTGCATTTCTAGCCAAAAGCGTGCAAAACTCCCGATCCAGAGCAAAGAACGGTTTGTACGTTATACGCAGCGTATTTAAGGATCTGGTAATCATGTATAATTGTCGGCTCTGTGTCCTTTGAATTCTGTTTCTGAATGACAATAGCGCCATGGTTCTTGCTTGAATTCTCCATTTGCCAATACCAAGTTTAGCCTGGTACTCCATCGTAGATAGTGTCATAGCAGCGACGGAGGTGGCAACTATATTTGTCACCAAAATCGATACCGTCACAAAGTAAATGGAGATTGGCACAAACTTCCTGCCTTTTACGGTCCCCCAGCCTGTCACGACAAACGTCCAGAAACCCACTGAAATCCCGGTAGATATTTGCTGAAGCATGGCTTCTTGAACTATTGCGAAAGTGATTTGGAAGCGTTTATATATTTGCAAAATCATGCAGCCGTCATCAAAACTACCATGCAGAACGAGGCTGTTCACCAGTTGAATTTGTTCTTGAATCCTAGTAAATGTTATCAGTGCGCAGCAAAGAATTAAGAATATCGTTCTAGAACACTCGCAGGCTCCAGTCACGGTGATGAATCGGAAAATGAAGAAAATCGCGGTAGTCAATGTTGTATTCCATTCCGGATAGTTTCGAAGTACGTCCTGGAATACAAACGCAAATGGGTCCAAAGAAAAGGAAAGAGCGAACACGAGAATGACAACTGGAATAACAGCGCACATAACGACGAGAACATTTAAGCCGTAGTCCAATTGCTCTGCCAACTGCATTCTTGGTGGCATCCGGATTCCTGTAAATAAAGTTTTTCCTGTAAAAAATAAAACCTGAACAAGTGAGTTGACATATAAAGTGTTCTCACCCGAAGGAAGTCTGTGTTTCAAGGAAATTATTTGGTTAAAGCCATGAATGACTTCGCGGTGTGCTAATATAATCGCCACAAGTAACGGAACTACTCCGCATCCCAGCCCTGCGCCAAGAACTAAACTGATAATGCCCAGATTAAAGTTACTTCTTGCTTGGATAAAGAGGTGACTGAGAACATCATAGAATGCAGCCATTGAAAGTAGGCAATTGAGAAATATGGAAAATGAGAATGGTATCCATTCGAGCTTGCTGGTGGTAATTTGTAAACTTGTGTACTGGTTGTTCCATCTAACGGGATGTGGGAGCATGTAGAAAAATCCGAGTTTATGCAGCCTGAATGCATTCAATTCAAGCGGATACAGCGACATATTGATAGACTGTTGGGAAGTTACCGCTACTTCAGAATAATGAATTTAATTGGCTTTCAAAATGCGTGGACGGCTTATTACTGTATCTATTTCAGACAACTTTCAAGCTTGTTGATCGTACTAATATAAGATGAGAAATGATCGCGTTAATACACCGCTAAACTCGCGAAACTATACTATTTTCTGATCACACATGTATAAAAGGTATGCATACACGTATAGAGCATGTTCAAGTCTTGTCGACAAAATGCAATGACTATTTACTACTTAAATATAAGTGCAAAGGTACAGGGACATGACCCCGCTCTGGCAATGAAAATATTCTGAAGGCGACCGTTTAATTTAATAACACTCCGTCTAGTTGGTACCAATAATATTAATGCAATTTACGGTTTTGATTTCATTCGGATAGACCGGAATGTCGATGTGTTATTAGCTACCGGAATTGTACAGTACATAGTACTCGGATTCGGTAGATGCCCTTCAGGATATGCACCGTTTGCGTTATTTAAATTGTACCCAGAATTCCTTAACGACACGTTCGTGGATAAAAAACGGGCAGCGTCATTGGATCCACAATTGTAACCACTTGTTGTATATCTACTACTAATGAACCCAAGATGGAATTATTCCAACAGTTGGCTTATTTTTCATATAAATTTACATTAAAAATGTTTTTATGATTTTGAACGATGTTTGAGGACATTTTTTTGATAAAAAGATTATTTTATTGACGTTTCGACTTCAAAACTGTAAGTCATCATCAGAATTAAAAATGTTTTGACGGAAAGGTACATCCACGCAGTATAGTTCGTTCTCCAAACAACATAGCAATACATTCATATAGTTAGTGATGAACAATCGAAACAGGTCAAATATACTGGCAGCGGTTGAAAAGGCATTCAGAAATACGGACACGGCGAAATAAATTTTGTCCGTTTCATTACTACTTGTTTGAAGATGAGTGAAGGACATATTCCGTCGTATGGGATCCATGGGCATGCAAAATTATCCTAGTTTATCATTATCATTATCATTAAAGCGCGCAATTGTATCTGATTCAACGACGTTTTTAATACGTTGGGATTAATGGTCTTCTGGAATGAATACTAGTGAAATGCTGTTATAATGAACCAATAATAAACACTTCCGCATACGTCTGCTTTAAAAACAGTATTTTGAAAGGTGCACTCAAATTATAGGTGTGTGGCAATACCATTTTCGACACCGGATGTCCGGAAGTCCTTTGATCTTCCTAATACATACATGTCGGGACTATTTTGTAGACAGTGATCAAAGGTAGCACAATTGTTAGTTAGATAGAACTGTTTGCTCTATAATTGAATACATACCAAATTACATACATACATAAATTAAGCGTCGGAAAAAGTAGAATGTGCAATAAGATATTTATGTGGCTAGCACGCAAAAGTATGAATTGCTCCAGCCAGGCTCGAACTGGCATCTCCCAAGAACATGTCGGGTGTGCTACCGATTACACCACAGAACGCAACTCTTGATTGCTAGCCACTTTATATCTGTTTTAATCTGTCGCGAGTGCTTAACTACCTATTTGTGTGATCAGAGCGGATCTTGATCATCATCTTTGTTTCATGAGAAGCTCTAACAGCTTTGGCTTCTCACGGTGCTTCATCGACCCATGTAACATTGTTTGTTGAAAAGAATGAGCCCACTTGTAGTAGCATTTTAGCAAATTCTAGGACCCTATTTATGGTATTGGTCATATGAAATCATTCAGCAACGTATAGGGAAGGAAACAGTCTGGTTGAGCAGTAGGAAATTTGAATATGTAATCAGATATTTCAGTTAATTTGACATTGGATTCGATCACCGGTACGATTATCAATCCTAAATAAAAAGCGTTAAACAAAACTACGTTTATTTATTTATAATTTAGTGCATCTGTTTGATGATGATGATCGTGCTAATTTAAAAAAACTGATGTATGACTGTTGAAGGACATTCTTCTGCCCTTCGGATTTATACAAGCACCACGAGAACTGTTCTCATAAGACGCCAACCGATATACTACTACAACGTTGTTTCATCAAATTTTCCACCTATTTCATTGGGTGTGTAATAACATAAATAAGTTTAAAGGACTAGACAAATGCTTAAACAACTTGCTTTCATTATACGGATTCACAGATATAGGGGCAAGCTGGGGCTTTGTGTATTTTATGATTGTGCATGGGCAACAAATATAGTGTTTGGTAATGAAGAATTTCACTAATTAAAGCAAACACTTTTCATTTTATTTGTTATCTGGCCACATGTGTTCCTAGAACATCAATACGGCGTCAGCCAAACGATAAGTAATATTTCTGAATATATCCGTACAAAATTGTCGATCAATTACCACGAATGGCTTGTACATCATTCGCAAGCTGTTTAAGGAGCTAACCGTTTTGTAAATTATGAGAAACTTTTTCCGTTGGTCACTTGACTGTTTACGCGACCTGCTCAAACACATCCTCCTCGACTGCCGTTTCCATTTACGAATTGTACATTTTGCTGTTGCATCCATCATTGAAATTGCGGATGCTCCCATCCATAGAAACAGGCCAATTATCACTACCAGCATGACAAACATCCAGTAGAGTCGTTCCAGTATTAACCTTGGTCCCCTAATAGCCAGCCAACCAGTAATCACAACTCCCCAAAACCCAAAAGAAATTCCTATCGATAGCGACTTGAGTATAGCTTCTTGTAGAACAGAATACGTAATCATAAAACGGGAATGTATTCCCAAGATGACACAGCTCTTTTCATATTGACCCTTAAGGTCAAGCGAGCTGAGGAGTAGAATGTGCTCTTGAAATCTGTTCAACAGTATAACGCCGCAAGACATAATCAGAGCTATACTTCTGGAGCACTCGAATGAAGCGAAAAGTACGAATACTCGAACGGTAAAGAATGCAATTGATATGGCGGGCACGTTGTACTGCGGATGCTTGGCCAGAATGTTCTCGAAAATGAAGTAGAATGGATCAAGGTCAAAGTACATGGCGACTATGATGACGAAGAATGGAGCACAAATGCAATCTATCATTAGGAATATTAGGCATTGGTCCAGTGTTTGTTGCAATTTACTCCGAACAGGCAATCTGATATCTGGATCAAGAAATATCAAGCTGAGTTTCGTTTCAAGTATTCAAAATTCAGCAACGATAATATCGAGTTATTCTTACCGGGCGGCAGATAACGTTTTAGACATAGCATTTGGTTGAATCCTTCAATGACCTCATTGCTGACATAGATGCATGCTACAATCAACGGAAATCCTCCACATGCCAGCACTGAGGCAGCTTGCATTCCCGCGTTTCCAATGTTAAAGTGTTTCCAGGGATGAATGAAAAAATGAAAAAATATATCGAAAAGATTAACAGAAGCCGTAAACAAGCTGAGTACTATCGAAAACAAAAACTGAAGCCAATCCGCTCTGCGTGTGGTTATCTCAATGCGAGTGAATGAAACATTCCACCTTAGTGGATGCTTCGGCATGTAGAAATATCCGAGCTTGTGCAGTTTAAAGGCAAATTGTTCCACTGGATTTAACGACATGGTTAAAAGGTTTGACGGAAAGGATTGAGAGCAACGTTGCAGTTAGTCACACCGAATGTCAATTGGACGCTCAAAGCGATCTCAGATGTTCCGGTTGATTCTGCACAGGATGACGATATCGAGACCACTAATAACGTTATTCAAAGGAGGAAATGGAGAGTTTGTTATTGAAATCAGTATTAAAGGTTAGCTTGTATAACCGTCACATGGAAAGTCATGTCGCAGTGACCGCATGTAGCATAAATTACGCTTTTGTACATGTTCAGGAAATGTAATCCCGAATTATAATGTGGCAATGCTTCTGCTCCAAATTGTGTTTCATGTAAAATTATTTTCTTTCAGGGATGATAAATTGCATATATGACTAAATTAGTGGATTTATAAGCATACATATAAGCTCATGGTAACTCTAATTACATATGTTGATCAAGCTCAGCGTTTCTTTTCCCAATTTAAGTGCAATTATTGTAATTATGTTACCTTCTGGTCAACCTTGCTTTCATACTGAAATCGCTAAATTAAGTCATTAAATTTATGCACGGTTTCTTACGACTACCAAGTTTCGAATTCGAGGACAAAGTAATATACTTGACTCACATAATTTACGTGTTTTTATGTTGAAATTGACCTCGAGATGAGATGCTGTGTTTGACAAACTTAACCATGATAGTCTGGAAGCGTTTTCAATGCCACATGTGAAACAATAGGAAGCGAAATAGTGTATAATATTTCAAATTACTCAATTTCGATAAATCAATCAATGTATTAAAATCATTACTGTGAAACTTTTATTGAATTACTGGTTTTTAACATAAGAGGACACAATGTTCAAAATAAAGAGCTTTTTAAAACATCATCACAACATCTGTCAAACGGTCAATAACATTCCTAAATATATCGATACAAAACGTTCGATCGATAATGAAAAATGGTTTGTACATGATCCGCATTGTGTGCATGGAACTTGTGATCTTGTGCAAAACAAGCGCATCTTTTCTTTGAATTGCCGTTTGCATATTCACACGTTGCCATCTAGCCTCTTCTCTCCATCTATTCAACGTGGATTTCCCTATATCATCCAAAGATGACAATGCCATTGCCGCAACTAGAACGAAAACTACTACCATGATCTCGATAGCAACTATTACCCAGTATACGTATGGCGGTATCAAGTTTCGTGCCTTGACAATTATCCATCCTAAAACTACTATTCCCCAGAACGTCGCCGAGATCCCTACCGACATTATATTCAGGACAGCTTCTTCTATAACCGCGTACGCGACTAGAAGACGGGAGTGAATTTTTAGAACCGAAAAATCAGTGCCCACATTGACTGTAATAAGACCAACTGTGCTGAGTATTTGAACTTGCTCTTGAATTCGCTTAAGTGTGATAACGCCACATGAGACCATGAATGATATTGTTCGGGCGCAGTCAAATAGACCGAGTTGAGAAATCAAGCGAATTGCAAGGAATGCATATTCAAAGCATATCGTATGGGATTTTGGATATGTTTCACGGATATCCTGTACGACAAAGTAAAACGGATCCATCGAAAATGGAATTGAACCGAAATAGAGAATCGGAGGAATCAGCATGCTCACCAACACAATCAATGTCATGCTAAAGTCCAGCGAAGCCATCGATCGGTTTCGAGCAGGAAGTTGGATTTCTGAAAATCGTAAGTACGGCTACATATACGTTTTACTACTTACTATACGCGCGTGATCATGTCAACGTTTACTTACGTCGAGGAATTTGTCCACGTAGCAACAGCAATTGATTGAATCCTTGAATCACTTCATTGTTCCGCCATATGATGGTTGTTAACACGGGAAATGAACCCGAAGCCAATAGTGATCCAATTTGCGCACCAAGAGTTCCGAGATTGTAGTTGGTTCTTGGGTGGATGCAAACGTGGGTGAAAATGGAATAGAAACATGCAGAGGTAAGAAGGGAAGTGAGAAGAATGGACAAACGGAAGTGTCTCCATCTGAATTTGTCGGAACTTGTACTGAGACGGGTGTATGCCTTGTCCCAGTTTATTGGGTGTGGTGGCATATAGAAAAATCCGAACTTGTGAAGTTTGAAAGCGTATTGTTCCAGATGACTCAGCGACATGGTGTGTGGTTATAAAGGCAGGCGGAGTTATAGACGCTTCGTATGCCAGACGAGAAGCGTCTGACCATACGGCTGAAATGTCTTGTAGAATTTGCCATGTGTAAATCCTATTAAATTTACCATTTCCTTGTACACGACCAAGACGAGCTTGGATCCCAACTACGTAAGCATATTTTTTAATTTCCGGAATCTTAATTAAATAAGCACCTTTACGTAACTCTGTGAACAATGTAAATATAAACCCGGAAGTCGGTTCATATGTGGCGCTGGAAAAATTGTTCTGAAATTCTTATTTACTGTGGAATTCTGGTGTGATTTAATTGGTTACGGAATTTTAATACGACATAACCTTGATTTACGATGTTTCCGGTAAAAACCATTTACAAGGCAAATTAATTTATTGTGTCATAACTTTTACTAACAACATTTTTTTCAATCAATTTGTTTTGGAACTCAATTATAAATTTACATAAAACATATATTTGTAATAATGCAACGAGCGGTAAGAAGCACATGGTATATATGCTTTAATTATAACGCCGATTTTCAACTAGTACTCAACTCTCAATTAGCTATTGTAAATTCGGAAAGTACAATGTTAATAACAAGCAACATTTTAAAACATCACAACTGAATCTGCCAGTCGGTCAGCACCATTCTTGCAAATATTTATACAAAATTTGCGATCAATCTTGAAAAATGGTTTGTACATAATGCGAATTGTATGCAGCGAATCGGTGATCTTTAGTAAGGCAAGTGAGTCTTTTCTCAGAGATGTTGTCTGCATTCTAACATGTAATGATCTTGCCTCTGTCCGCCAAGTCTTTATTGTAGATTTTCCTAGGTCATCTAGTGAGGACATTACCATTGCCGCAACTAAAACGAAAACTATTACCATAATCCCTCCAACAAGTATCATCCAGTAGACGTAGTCCGGTATCAAGTTTCGGGCCTTGATGATCATCCATCCGGAAACAACAACGCCCCAAAACGCCAGCGAGATTCCTACAGACAAAAGATTCAAGACGGCTTCCTCCACAACAGCGTAGGCGACCAGAAGACGCGTATGTGTATTGACAATCGAATAATTGTCACTCATATTACCTCGCAAATGTAGTGTACTGAGAAGTTGAACTAGCTGCTGGATTCTCTTAAGCGTGATGCCGCCACAGTAGACCATCAAGGAAATTGTCCTGGCACACTCAAATGCTCCGAAAAGCGAGATTACTCGTATTGCCAGGAAGGTGTAAGGAAGGAAGCGTGTGGACTGGTATTCAGGATGCTTTTCAAGAATATCCTGGACGACAAAGTAAAACGGATCCATAGAAAATGGAATGGAGCAGAAGAAGACAATCACCGGAATTACTGTGGCCACCAGCACCATCAATATCAGGCACCAATCCAGTAGTATCACCCGATCGTTTTTGTTGGGCATTCTTCGACCCGACGGAATTCCTGAAAATTTTAAACATCGTTTCAATCATTGCTAGCATAATGCGTTATTATTCCTTACCTTGGGGAATCTTTCCATTAAGCACCAACAATTGATTGAACCCTGGGATGACTTCATTGTTTCTCCAAATTATGACCGTCAGCACTGGAAATGCACCACAAGTCAACAGCGCCCCAATTTGCATGCCTAGTGTTCCTAGATTGTAGTTGGGTCTTGGATGGATGAAAATGTGGGTGAAGATGGAGTAGACACATGCGGCACAAAGAAGGCAGCTGAGTAAAATTGATACGCAAAAGTGTCGCCATCTGAGTTTCTCTGAGCTGGTGCTGATATAGGTGCAACTAATGCTCCAATAGACGGGGTGTGGTGGCATGTAGAAAAAGCCAAATTTGTGAAGCTTCAGAGCGCATGTCTCTAAGTATGTTAACGGCATTATAATAAACGGGGATTAGCTATGGGGACAACGTTTGCAAGGGTGTGGCGCGAATTGTAATTCCACATTGCCATTACATTGGATTAATATACAGTTTTTGGCATGTGGAAACCTCACCATCTTTCCTTCTTCCGGGTACATACCCACAAATAAATATGGCAGTAAATTATTCTCGTTTTTAATTTCCGGAGTTTTAATTAAACGTGTTGTGCAATCGACCGTACAAGTCAATTATAAATAAATTAAATTTCCTGACTTGATAAGATGAGAATTTTTTATTGGCAAAAGAAATACAATAGGCATAACAAGCAACGTTTTAAAACATTAATATTGCATCGGTGAAACGGTCCATAAGATTCTTAAACATATTTATACAAAACTTGCGATCGATCATGCAAAATGGTTTGTACATTATCAGAATGGCATGCATGGACTTTGTCATCTTGTACAAAACAAGTGCATATTTTCTTTGACTTGCTGTTTGCGTTAGCACACGATGCCATCTTGCCTCTTTCCTCCACCTCGCTATTGTGGACTTTCCTACATCATCCAATGATGACAATGCCATTGCCGAAACTAACAAGAAATATATTATCATAATTGCCACAACAAGAATCATCCAATAGAGGTAGTCCACTATCAAGTTTTTTGCCTTAACAGTCATCCATCCGGCTACCACAATTCCCCAGAACGTCGTCGAGATTCCTACCGACATTATTTCGAGGACGGCTTCTTCGACAACGGCGTACGCGACTAGAACACGGGAGTGCATTTGCAGAACCGAAAAATCAATGCGCATATTTTCTCGAGTAAGCGCAAGCGTGCTGAGTACTTGAACTTGCTCTTGGATTCGCTTAAGTGTGATAACGCCACATGAGACCATAAAGGATATTGTTCGAGCGCATTCAAACGCACCGAGCAGTGGAATCAAACGAAGTGCAAGGAATGGGTATTGAAAGGATATCGTGTCGAATTCAGGACACATTTCAATTATATCCTGAACGACAAAATAAAATGGATCCAACGGAAATGGAATTGAACTGATGAAAATGATGGGAGGTATTAGCGGGCTCACCAAGTCAATAAATATCATGCTCCAGTCTAGTAAAAGCATCCGATGGTTTCGAGACAGACTTGGAATTTCTGAAAATCAAATTCCGATTGCGTTTCTGCTTTATGTATTAACTATTATAAATGTGAGATCATCATAACGATTACTTACGTTGCGGAAGTTGGCTCTGTAGCAACAACAACTGATTGAATCCTTGAATGACTTCATTGTTCCGCCAAATTATCACTGTCAACACTGGCCATACGCTGCAAGTCAAAATTGCAACAATTTGCATGCCTAGAATGCCGAGATTGTAGTTGTTTCTTGGATGGATACAAACGTGAGAGAGGATGTCATAAACGCATGCAGCGGCGAGTAGGGAGCTGAGTAGAATGGATACGTAAAAGTAATACCATTTGGATTTTTGGGACGATATGCTGAGGTGAGTGTAGATACTGTTCCAATTTACGGGGTGTGATGGCATATAGAAGAATCCGAGCTTGTGGAGGTTGAAGGCACATTTTTCCAGATCACTGAGCGACATTGTATTTGGTTGTGAAGGCAAGCGTATTTGCTAAACGACGCGTATAGGTAAGGCGAGGAGCGTATAATATACAATACATCAAAATTTCTTGTAGTATTTAGCATGAGTAACTATTATTAACTTTGCTATTTCTGTGTCAATGTCATTGAATATCTATTAACTAAGCATATTTTTAATTTCCGCAAGCTTAATTAAATAAGTTCCATTATGTAACTGCATCAACAAGGTCAATTGAGACGCGGAAGTATTGTCCATTGATGTCGCCTATAAAAATTGCCTATTTTTTAGTATGGGTTGGGTATGTACTTTAAATCGTCTCGGATGTTTAATACGACATGAACGTGATTTACGATGTATCTGTTAGAATCCAATTACTAGGCACATCAATTTATTGTGTAATGACTTTTATTACCAAAATAGTTGTTTTTAAACAGTATGTTTTGGAACTCAATTACAAATTTACTTCAAATCCATATCTACAATAATGCAACGAGAGGTAAGAGTCACATGTTTTATTTTTGTTGTTTGGATCAAATTCCAATTTTCAACTGGTACTCAATCCGTGACGTTTTCGTCTTCAGCACCAAGAACACGGTCCTTTCCAACACAAAACGAATAAATCCTGGAACCTTCCCTCTGTCCATTTTATGAAACTTGCCAACGCAAAAGGCAATCGGCGGACAACTTCTAAAGAATTTTACCGACCACTCATCCTTCCACATACCCACATCAGTTAGAATGCACTTTGAGTACATTATCGACTGACTTCCCAAATCCATCACGATCCAACTGAAGGATCCAATCGTTGCTGTCAAACTGGCAAGTCCGCACAGTAGATGACTTGGTAGCTGATACGGAAAGGCAAGTAATAGATATAATAGCAGGATTATTGCAAAAGCGGTGAAAAATTGTAGCACGGGCCAAAGATAAGCTTGAAAGCATTGATTGCTTATGATCACCAATACTTGTATTTGGCGGTAGAGTTGTCCGTAGTGCTGCCGTAATTCCAGTTTGGTCGTAAATCTGGTTGCTTGTATGACCATTCTAAAAGAAAATGAGAATCAATTGATTAAGATTATATACGCCAGCTATACGGATAAGTGCCAACTTTTTTCATTTGTACCTTAATTGCTTTAGATTGCTACGAATTTCATGCAGCGCAACGAACGAAACAGCCAAAATATTTGCTCCGATGACACCAACAGGTGTGAGCAGAAGACTCTGAACTAACACAACTGAAGTTCGAAACAACATATTATTTCCGTGAAAGTTGCGATCTCTAAAAATCAGTTTGTGCATTCGCGTAAAGCTTCGAGGACAAGGTAAAACGAAGAATGTTGCCGGTATTGCCAGCGTGAATGTGAACAGACAACATAATATACAGTACAACAGGAAGACTAGCAATAACTTGCTGGTGAAAGTCGTTTTATTTAACTTGAAGGAGAGACAGTGAAAGAGGATGCCTTTGGGCTTCCGAAACACGCAATTGAAAAAGTGGCAAATTTCTACAGTGTTCTTGTTAAAGACAAAGAAGCAGCCAATGGTAGCAATTTTTGCTACTGCCAGATAGCTGTGAAGTATGATAAGAGGGAGATTTCTGTTCTGAACTTTTCGGTAAAATAGAACGTCGCCAACTGTGAGGAATAAGGAAAAGATGAAGTAGGTCAGCCAAATAATCTGTTTCTCTCGTTTATGTTTCCAGTTGACACTTAAGTGTGGGGATCGTGTGGGAGTGAAATTGACGGGAACTAGACAAAAGAACTGACGACCAATGGTAAACACTATTTCCAGTGTTTGGACTACTGCTTTGGTTGGCATTTTGAGGATCCGAAATCATCAAATAACTGTTTAGTCGTATATGCGCACATGAACCAAATAATGGTTGTATTAATAACTTTGCAACAGGCAACGTGTAAGTTTTATAAGCGTGTATTCAAGACTTTTCTATGTAGTAACTTTGCTGACTTTGCTTTTTCAAGACTTTGCTGACGCAAATAAAAGCAAGCAGCTGGTTACGCTTAAAGTTTGCATATTCCATGAAGTCTGGCTAGCCAGCAAATTGAATTCATTATCGCTTCATTAAAATCAAATGCGGACAGTACGTGATGGGAGAATTGATTAAGTTATAACTATAGACAACTACAAGATGTTCGGTCCGTACCACACTGTTACCCGCCTGTTGTATGTATGCTCTGTATAAATTAATTGGCAGCAAAACGAATTCTTGGATATCATAATACAAAATTATAAAGCGGACCAAGAAATATGTACGTAATTCTCCGAAAACGACGAAGTAAGTTTCGATTCGGGTCGTGTAATGGGGCAGCTCCAATAATTATTATAAAACGCGACATTATAGTACGATGTTGTTTTGCGAATACGTAAATTGTTAGTGACTTTTATAATAAGAGCAGCGAATTGGCGTAACTTCATCCAGTCGGATACATGATATGTAATTAATTGTTGTCCTTTATTTGCCATTTCAGCCGACCATATTACAAATATAGTATATAGTCGGTAATAATGTAAAATAAATCTTTATTCTACAAAAACTACATAAATATTTGATTTCAAGAGTCAAAATGTGCAATCCAATTTCACCTAAATGTATCTTATGGACTAGGGGCATGCGTAAATCCAACATAAAACCAAGCCTAACACGTTTCTAAATGCTTCAAGAGGTTTTTACTCTAAATGACAAGATATATTAAATGACGGACATGCATAAACAACTAGTAAGGTGTAAACATTTAATGCATAACTACCGGAAGTGCGATGTATGCCCAATTGACAACCAAAAGACGCATTTGATCAATTTCAATGTTTTGTAAGCTCAAATTGAACTTCCCATTTACTTTACAGAATAAACATTTTTAGGTCGGTGACCCCTCCCCATTCCAGGCTCCACCCTGACGACAGGGGAGTGATTTGACCTCTTGTGCTTTGGCAAAAAATGATCGTCTTGAAGTTCTCTATTCATTTCTACATTAAACTTTTTTGACAATTTTTGTCACCTCCACTACCCCAATAACGTCGACCCCCCTACTTCCGGTCAGTGATGAGGTAGGAGGCTGAAAATCAATAGGGACCGTGGCCTTGAGCCACGGTACCTCTATGCCAAGTTTCAGCCAAATCGGTCGGACAGACAGACAGACAAAGAGATCAATCGCTATAACTACCTTTCAAGCATTTCATGCTTCCGGTAGTTAATAAGTTTGATTAGTTATAACGATGGAACTTGTATTTATTACTCACAACGGAAAGTAGTTAACAACTATAACTTATATAATAGACCAGGAACTATCGGTCAAATGTTAAAGAAACGCTGACACCATCCTCCGCAAAGCCACTTGACCGCGTTTTAACGACTAGAAAGAAAGTCCTTTGTAGGACGAATCGAATCAGAGAAGGCGCACGTGCCTGGTCCAACTTGTGAAACTCTCCAACTTTTAAATATATTTTTGGACATTTCCTGAAAAACTTTCTGGTCCATAGGCAGCATCCGTAGCAACGTGTCGTCTTCATTTGACTTAGTACCTTGGTTGATGTAAGCATTGCTTTGCAGCCCAAGTTTAATGATCCCAACACAATGCAAAGCGCTACCACAATCGTTACGCAAATCAGAAACTGAATTTCACTTGCAAGATTGTTACCAAACACTAATAATGAGTATAAAAGGCTAATTATAAACACTGCGCCCACAAACTCAACTATCTTCAAAATGCAATTTTTCAGGCATTCGTTGACGAGAAGGGTAAAGATCTGAAGCTGTCTATATTTCCGTGAAATCTGGCAGCCGCTTACTCCAAATGATCCTTTTTTAGCTGATGTCACCGTAATCCTTAAGATGAACGCAAATGCAAATCAAACATTTCAATTTTCGGATTAAATATATTTAATATTTAAGCTATAATCATCACCAACCCGATATCGTCGAGCAAGTCATTGATATACTTCATTGAAAGGAAGCAAGATGCTACCATTAGAGAACCAACAACTCCGACAGGTAACATAAGAATGATTTCTACGACCCAAATCGCCAAACGGAATTTTAATGTTGTACAATTTCCAATCAAGTTATGATAGAAGGGACAGTTGTGAAGGCATGGTAGTATAAATGTTAATAACGGGACACTAATCGAGTAGAAAACTATTATTGAAAGGCTACAGATGTACAGCAGGAGTGTAAAAGAATTGTTTGAATAATTGCCCCTATATTTATATGCAATCCTGTGTTTAATTTTTGTGGTTACAATTGCGTTAAGTAGGCAGCAGAATTCTTCCGCTGAGCAGTTAAAGTCCAGAACAAGAAAGATAATGGGTGATTTGATAATCAGCATCAACCAGTGATAAAATACTAGCACCAGGTTCATAATATCCTGATCGAACACAAAGTGGGTCAATTCTGAAGATGTAATTGCGACTGAGACTGTACAAATGAAAAGCCAAATTTTCCATTGGATATTCTGAACATTGCTACGCTTCACTATAATTCGAGTTGGATTGTTTTTAAATTGTATTGGAATGAGAGAAAATACGTCATTGTTAAGGTAGAGAATAAATTGCAGAAGTTCTCGAACAAGCTTCTTGGACATTTTACCCTAACTAAAATACGTACCGGATGAATGTAAGCGGATGCAGAATGTTCAACATTCCAATTTAAAGTAGAATGTGTATGTTCTTTTCAGCTAATTTCTTATAATGTAGTAACATTCCAGAGAGCAAAAATGTGTTGAAATACATTTGAGTAACGGCCGTTAATTAAGCATT
This sequence comes from Sinella curviseta, assembly GCA_004115045.4. Taxonomy (NCBI): domain Eukaryota; kingdom Metazoa; phylum Arthropoda; class Collembola; order Entomobryomorpha; family Entomobryidae; genus Sinella; species Sinella curviseta. Next base: position 16,755,438 of record CM023203.3, read on the forward strand.
TCATAAGAACAAGTTGTTTTCAGCAAAGCAATTCACTGAGACAATTATATTATTCCAAAATTATCGTTCACCTATAATTAGTATAGAAAATGTTATGTAGTATGGTATAAGTTATATAAACTGTCAAATAATTATGAGTTGTTCGACCGGATGATATATCATGATATCAGTCATGTTTTCCGTATGAAATTCATTTTGGTCGTGTCGGATTTATTACGTGATTATTAAACCGTGTCAGGAGAAAATTAACTCCTACACATGAAAGTTTTTGTTCGCGGCCGAAGCCCACCATTTCAAGACGATTCAGACGGAACGTTCCTTGTATTATCTGTATCTTGTCCAGCTGTGCGCACTTGTGCTAGAAATGACGGAGCGACGTCACAAGTAATTTAGTCCATTGAGTTTTTATGTTAGCAAAAAAGATACATGAAGGTTTTGTTATGGATTAAGCGATTAATTAACTTCGCTGTCACGAACTGAATATTTAAAACTGTATTTAGCAGACAGTAACTTCTCAAATCTTCACCATTTGTAACAATCGGGATTATAATTTGTAGAGGAAGATAGTTATTAGAATTATATGTTGTATGTGATTATGTGCTTAATTGGAAATCAATGAGCAAGTTAAAAACTGTTCTAAACATTATCTATAGCAGATTGACCATAATAACTTTTGTAACTCTACAATGTTACAAGCGAAATCCGAGAGTGGTGTATCTGTCAATGCGAAGAACAATTTGCGGCTGATCCATTCTGATCAGGTGATGACTGGGGGCGGTTTTTCTGGATAGTAGTTTTCAGGTAACCTGCTTTATATTTAGAATTCACCAATCCAAGTACTTTGTTATTTATTAAGGGAATTGACGTACAAATGTGCATTATCCGATTAAAAGCGGCAGCGATACATTCATCTAACTCCTCATGTATAAAGGAAAGTTGTTACACTTCAAATGTAGCCATATTTATTATTTAGTCATACATAAGTGTTTGGAAGAACGATTCTACGGCATTCGTCAAACAAAAATGTAAAAATATTTTCTATCTTTAATCTATTCGAGTTTGTCCTTACACACTAATTCCTTTATTATTTGATTAGATGGATTATCAGCCTACTGGTGAACGGGAACAAAAAATATCATTTTAGTTTATAGATACCACATGAAAAAAGAAGTTAATATTTTCTCGTTTTCATATTGATGGAGTACGTAACGCTAAAAGTATACAATGTCTCAACGAAATTATTGTTTAGCAATTATTCTGACATGGGTGTTCACCATACCAATTTGCACTGGACATGACTGTAGCATCGGCGACCCTGATGCTGCTGCACAAATTGGACTCGTATATTTCAACATGGAGCTAGAGGACGCACAAAATTATTCCAAAAAAGCAAATTTCGTTCGCGTGGGATCAAATAGTAAGACAATATAAACAACTAATTTGGCCTCCAAAAATGTTAACAAAACACCTGCTTACCGAGATTAACTTTGTAAATTCTTCCACTACCAAAATTGTCTTCTATTTTTTCAGTTCCAATGTTGTATGCGGCATATCCCCTTTTAAACTTTTACAAACTCCTAGCAGGTAAATGCAACGCCACTTTGAACACAAAAGTCAATCCAGACTCCTTAAACATAACGACCTCAACAATCTTTGCGTCCACGACGGCATACCAGGGATCGGCTTATCCAATTTTAAACATTTGGCAGCGTTACCGAAACTATTCCAGCAACGTTGGAGTATTACAGGACATTAGTCTCGACTTCAACTTTATCTACTGCGATACACCCAAGTTGAAAAAGATAAAACCATGGGAGTTGCGCTACCTAACTCTAGCTTTCTCTGCACAAGTATGGCTAACCATTGTAGTTACGATTGTTGTAGTTATCGCCGTTGTGCATTTTGTGAATCGAACACCCCCAAAAATTGAGACTTCGGCACTGGTTTTGTTAGTGGTTGGGTCCATTTTTCCATACGATCCATGCGTACCAAGTGGAATGCGCAAATCCAAACTTTTGATATTGTGGATGTTTTCATGCCTGGTCATTTCCAACTTTTATTCTGCCATCATCACGTGCGGAATGATATCGCCACTTGAAGACGATTCATTTACCAGCATTAGCGGGATATGGAAAAATAATTTTAAACTCGTTTTCTTTGACAAATTTGTTTTCAAATACGTAAATGCATCGGTTCGCGCATATAATATGAATAAGAAGAACATATTGGAGTCTTGTAAAAGGTTTGTAGGATTTCTATGCTACACATCGCGAATAATTACATGTTGCAAAATCAACAGCCGGCTATGATAATGGTAAGAATTACTATTAAATGTCATTGCAGAAACTCCGAGGAGAACGACATGATGGCAGCTGGACAGCTTCTGAATAGTTTTACATCCAATATTAGTTTTGACTATTGGTGGGCCGATGCGATGAGAAAGATTATCCTGGTACGCAAAACGGCTGTTATGGACCAGTGGCCAGTTATTCTGTCTTGGTACGATGGGCTCAGGAATATTCTGATGTATCCGGAAGTTGTAAATCTGACAAGTGTACCCAAGTTGAGATGTCACATTGGTAAGAGATTGCTACCAGCTGGACAAACGTTTCATATGTTTTTACCACCTGGTGGAAAGGTTTTACGGAGTATCGCATTGAGATTTATTGAAACCGGTGTGTATTCCTACTGGCTGGAGGAAATGCTAAACATTTTGCAGGCCTTCAGGGTACAGGATAGGAACAGGAATGTGAGTCCAACGATTATGAAAACTGACTCTAGTTCGGATTCACCAGCAGAGGCGCTAAGGATGGAGGGGAAGCTCAATTGCTTATTTTTTGTGTTGCATGTCGGATTACTGTTGGCTATTGTTGTGAACTTTGCGGAATCTGCCTTACTCCGTATTTCAGCCTTTCAGAATTGTCATAAATCTCATTCAAGACTACTGCAACTGAATGATAAGTGAAAATATTTCCTAATGAGACAAACAATACGCAACATACAGGTATAACAAAGCTTCCTGACAAATTCCATGCCAATGAATTAAAAAAAGTAAAAAAATGTGGAATTTGTAATGTCGCTGTGACATATTTTATTGTACTGACATATTTATAACTTGTCCTACTTTTCAAAACTGATGATGAACAAGGTAATTATGATAGTCAGCATCTGTTTTAAGCCAAAGTAAAATAATATTATGTAAAATATTACCATTTGAATTTCACACGAAATGTCAAATACTTACTTGTGCAGCAAACGAATAGTCACACTTGTATATTCCAGCCACCCCAATCCCAATTGGACAAGATTCTAGTTCTTTGACTAACATTTTTAAATGTTTGCAATTAGCATCGTCCTTGTTGAGAAATCCTTGGCGCGTGATAAGCTCCAGTAACTTGGATCTGAAGTTTTCCATCTGTGGAAACATAACATCGCTAAGCATAAACTACAACACAATAATTGCATTCACTTACCTGATCGGATTTCGATATACAAATAGGGATTATATATACTGCCGTGTTACACTGTGACATTAACCGACCTTTCGATACACCTCCCCAGAGAATATTAGCATCAGCGTAAAGCAGCATATTGTCAGGGACTCCCCAAACACGCCATGAAAGTTTCCCTTGACGACCATGTCATTCAGTTCGAAAATGAGATGAACCGACCGATTTCCCATCCACATGAGTAGTGTTGTACCCCACGTGGAATTTATAGAGCTGGAAATATCCTTTAGATATTCATACCTTGCCCACATCATGTGAACATTATCTTGTGAGAAAAGTTCCATTGATCTTGCAATACTTTGAATGATTTCTGCAAATGCTTTGGACTCTAGCCAAATCGATACAGGAATTGCTCCAATGAAAAATGTCTCCATTGACACCTGAAGTGAGTAATTGGAAATTCGAAAAAGCATCGCGAGACCTGCCAGCAAGTAATCATCCAGCTCATAAGGTTCAGCTGTAGTATTCTTGCTCAACTGTAGTCGACGACTGGCAACAGAAATCAGTTTCGGAAACAGTTCTTTTGGATTGATTATTGGATCTCCTGGTCGATCCATCAAAATTGTCAGAATGATGATGCATCCGTATATGATGTAGAGTAGCGTTAGGTACAATACTGCAAACCGTTTAGAAATGCTACTCCTAATAAGCGACTGTGTCCAAGATTTTGGGAATGAGATTCCATTAGGAAATAGGCGATTGAACAAATGTTCAGTAGATTGAGAACATGTAGATGCAGTCCAGAGGAATAGAGCTAATTGCCAAGAATGCGAGACTTGATGGAGAATGGCGAAATAATTCTTGGGTCCCAGACCTCCAACGGAATTTCTCTCTCGAGCTATGTAGTTTGGAATAGATGCCAATTCAGTAAGTTGGTAGATTATAATCGGAATTACGATTAGAAGGATATGCAGAATCTGTAGGCATTGCAATTGAACTTGATTATTTAGCACTAATAATGGATCACAACTTAAATTATTCGGAACGCTGAATATCACCTTCCTTACCAATTGTGTGCTTGACCTACGGGCAACCCATCGCGTCGCTCCATTGTCCCAAATAACTTTAAATGGAATCGCTCCTATACAATATGCAAATGAAAAATGAAATCTAAGAAAAAACGACGAAGCATCATAGCAGGTTTCATCCGACCCGTTCGACTTCCTGCTGGATGAAAGTTGGGTTTCTAGTTTATATAGTTCAATTTTGTTGGTGTTTGCAACGAGTTGGGAACTTTGCGGCAATGTATTGCTATATGGAAACACCTCTATAACCTTTTTCATTTCTCTAGTATGGTGTTGTGAGTTTTCTTCATATAGTATAAAGGCTGATGTCATTGCATCTAATAGCTCATGTACCGTTTAAGGACATATGATTGGTGAATTGCAAATGGAATGTTTTAGTTCTATCTCGATGTAAGTTATGCAACACTTACCAAATTAAAATGACATTTACAAATGTATTGCGTGGTGAAGTACGACAAGTGTATTGATTCATTTAAAATATTGACTATGCTCCATGCAGACCAACATAATTTGATTAAATGTAGTCGCCTTTAATTCATGTTATTACTTTGCATCCTAGATATCATAATTCACGCTGAAGGGTAATGTAATATCAATTAGACAAATTGCTGGTTCAGTTGACATCACCTTTTCTATAGTGCATGCCACCAGCTTAAGTTGTGAATAACAACGGATAATCGTCATTACCTTCATTCTTTTCAGAACCAGAACGCATTTTGTTAACATTTCGAGCCAGCAGAATAGCATTGTGATGTATGCAGCGTAGGTACGTGTTGCCTCTACTATGCTCCACCTTCCCCGAAAATGTATAATTGGTGTGAAGATAGTTTGTGCCGCTCTGCATGTTCACGAATTTGCTTCGAAACATACCGATGAATAGAAATAGTATTGGAATACGTTGTAAAAAGGAAGGCTGTGATAAATTAAAAATGGAGATAGAAAAATGCCCATAGAGCTGAGAGTAAAGATGCACTTCAACGTTCACGTTAAACGTACTAGGTCGCAAGTATAACTATGTATTTATTCACGATTTAAAGGTACGCCTACACAAATTTTCCCATTTTATACGAATAACATGCATTTAATAAAATAAACGATAGGGGATACATCCTAGCCCATCCCATACCAGCCTACTCAATCTCCAGGTGACTTGAACGCTATTACCTTAAATTAAAAGCCCACAATCTCTATGGAAAACTAACTGCAAAAATACTCAAGCAATTACGATAATGGAATTTTCAGTTACCTACATAACTTTCTATACGTATTCTACTCAGAGTAGAGCAGAAACACATACACCAATGCTCAATTTTTCTCATGCCATAACAATGAATCCGAATAACAACGATTTCGAGAAATCCAAAACCCAACATCAAGTATCACTTTTAGCATCATTGTGGAATTTTTACTCCAAGTTTTTCATAACTCCAAGTAGGTTTCAGTGGTGTCCCGTGACGACATCGTATATATTATTGGAGCCTGGAAACTTAAGAAAGGTAGCAGATGTAGCTCATGTAATGAATTTATCAATTCCAAATATGTCTCGTAACGTGTGTTTGGAAAACATTATGTAGGCATGCTGCGCATTTGTGCACATATGGTCGCATTGCTTGTCGGTGTACTGGATAACCACAATACTCAAATCGGGAAGTATATCAAATCTGACGTCGAGCGAGAAGGCCATACTAACTTATAGAGTTATTAGCGAAATATCGAGTTTTCTGAAAGGACTATGCTTCACAAAATTGGTATGGACAAGTGGCAAACGTTTGGAAAACTTCGTTAACGAAACGCTACTAAACTTTTTGCTTTCGGCAAACATTCTCCAGGTCTTCTGAATTACCTAACTTTACATTCCAAAATTAAACGCGTTGAAAATAAAGATTTTTTGTCCATTCCAGATCATCCTATTCTATATGATGGCGATAACGTACTCTTTCGTCGTTTCTATGTACATAGTAATTGAATTTCCATTCATCCCTAACGCGGCAATTGGAGAAAGCTTGGGGACATGGAAATACGATGGAATCACATCCTTGGTAACTTTGGTTGTTGGAAGCTTCATCTTTGGGACGACATTCAGCGCTGCGAATTTATTTTTCGACTGCTTTGTCGTGACGCTTTGGCTTACCTCAAGAAAGTACGACAATATGTTAAATACATTCCCGTATTACTCCGTAACAAAACGGAGCAGAGCTACATATTGGGTGTCTGGATATCAATTGTACGTTAAGATGAAATATATGACGGACTGCGCGAATGAACTCTGTTCGCCGCTGGTACTTGCCTTGTATATGGAAGTCCTGACATATTTTGTCGACTGCGTGGGTGGAACATCTCCAGACCAAACTATTCAGTATAATGACATAATGGACTTAGCTTTCAGTATACTTATGATTGTTCCTGCGTATGTATTGGCCTGCGAGTTTCATCGTAAGGTAACCAAAATTGGACAATGCATAATTTCATCATATTGGTGTGGTTAAATACAACCTGATTCACTCGAGACAATACGATTGAATATGAGCAGGTGAATTCTGCCACGTCCAGGTGGATCGCCAGTGCACTAAGGAGCTCGGTTACTAATGGCCTTGAGAATAGATGTAACAACGGTTTTGAGTTAATGGTTATCTCTCAGGAATCCACAAAGGAGCCAATCGGAATATCGTGTCCATTTTTTACTATTACGTATGGATTTCTGGGCTCAGTAAGTTGAGTATTAGAAGCATGCATGCTATCGATATATATTATATATGATAAAGCTATTAGCTGATACTTCCTTATGTTCCAGATGCTTGGTTTAATCATTACTTATGGCTTAATCATACTACAAATGCATGCTGGCAAAAGTGGTGAAGACTAGCAATGTCGCATTTAAATTTCTCTGGAAATTCTTGACATCATATGACTTCTCTTCTGAGCCATTTCCAATGTTACATAATTTTTATTATAGATTTTGATGTTTGGATACCACATCAAGTAAGCACGGCATCCATGTTGATCAAAATTATGCCGCATTGCTGATAATCTAGCAACGTGACGTGTTTTAACTTAACCAAGTACATACTTGTTGTGGGCGTGATGAGTGAGGCATGTTCAATTTCCAAATTGCAAAGTTCTTTAGATTGAGTGGAATTAATTGGTCCACTAAAAATCCACTAACACATACTTTGTCAAGTAATCGAACTTTTTCAGCTTTCAAATTTATACAATAAATTACCAATTTTATTATCTCGTCCAAAAATTGGTGTCATGGGTGTACTACTGCTGAAGTTGGTAGACATCGCTGCGCGGGTATAAACAAATGATATATTACTTGTCGTTTTCGGAAATGAAGTTGTTTGGGCAAAAGCAAAACGTGCCAGTAAATGTTATTTATATCGTGGTTAGTTTTTACTCATTTCTTAAACTGGTTCCGTATAAGGTAATCTGGGATACCAATACAAGTTTGTTCAAATTACAAAGCAGTGTCATTCAAAAAAGCGTTTGTACATTATTTCACCTCTGCATCCTTTATCAAGCATGCCACTTTCTTTTTCAACGATTTTCAGCGCTGCAAACTGACTCTGGCAACATTGTCCATTTTTTCCAATTTCTCGAAACTGCCACAATTTGCACATTATATTTCTATTTAATATATTTTCTGTGGCACGGGCAGCTTAAACTGTTAAATATTATCAACACTGACAACAACTTCAATTTGGCAACTCCGCTGTCAGCAAACAAATATATCATTGCATGCTGCGGTTTGTTGATCTACAATTTTTTATTGTGTGCCCTTACCATCCCTCAGCTAATGGTATCAACTGGTAACGTTATAGACTATGTACTTCATGGAATTGGAATTTTCAATGACTACGCTAAATTTGAAGTTCTAGTGGCTTCGATTACTTCAGTCATAAATGTTGTGGTGATTGGTGGCTTCATGATTTGTTCAACATTCTTCATATTTCATAATGCGCTAATTCTAAGCATTTTGATTACTCTAAACGGAGTCTGGAAATATCACGAGGCCATTCTGATCGATCAATGCATATTGTCGTACAGCAAGGGCGCGTCCACATATTACAAGTTTAGGGAGTTGATCAAGAACACGAACGATATATTAGCTGTGCCGATGTTGTTCTTGTACATAAGTACCATTACATACTTTGCGGAACTGCCTGAGGATTTACTGAGCAATCCTAAAGGACTGAACATGACATCCTGGAAAATAACCATTGATCGAGCAGGAGTGCTTATGTATGTACTGTGGACTCTTTTCATCTGGAATTATGCAGCGCGAATCCAATACCAAGTAAAATTACATTATTGTGTGCCATTCGAACGTTATTGTCACTTTAATTGAACATAGTGATTACTCACTTGTTTCTTCATTTCAGATAGACAAAACCATGAAGACTTGGATGTACCGATTTCACAGCTGTGATGACATTCAGAATGAAGTAGACGAAATATCGGTTGTGGAGCGGATGAAATTGACAGGATTCATGCACGAAGTTGAATCAGACAAACTTGGGGTCTCCTGCCAATTTTTCACTATGACATATGCAAACTACAGAGCCGTAACGCCTAAACCATAATTCCTTTGCAATGTAGATAATGTTTACTATATTACTAGCACTTAACTCTAAATATGTTATTTTATTTCAGATGATTGGTCTCATCGCAACGTATGCGATCCTCGTTTATCAGTTCACAATCAGTAAACAAAATTAGTATTTTAAGATGCAAAGTTATGGATATACCAACTAAGTTATTAGTGTATATGTGTGTTCAATCGATATGCTTAATATTATCAAAACTTTGGGCGTGATGCCCAATTATGCCCTGTGATAATTTCTCTAATGTATTTGAAATAAATTTCTTCAAAATGATATTAAAATCAATTTTATATTACAAGGCACAACTTCACGCCCTATTCTGAATATCCATAGGACCGCGGAAAGCACAAAATTTTAATTGAAAATCAAATAACGACGGGCTTAACCGCTGCATAGAAATATTCAAAAATGAAGTTTCTTGCAAACCAAAATAGTAAACCAATCCACTTTTTATACACTGTCCTCAGTTTCTATTCATTCCTGAAACTAATCCCATTTGGTATAATCTGGAATCCAAAGACGTGTCACTTCTCTCTTCGGTCGAAAATCATTCAAAATAGTGTTTGCATCTTGTTGCATATCCGCCTTTTGTATGTCTACCTGTCATATTTACGCCACACTTTTTCTGCCTTGAACAGCGACACTAGAAATATTATTCACATTTTCAAATTTGTGGAAGCAGCCGCGAGTCTGATTTTGTTTTTGTATATTGTATTCTATCTTTGGAGACGTCAGTCCCAATTCCTTGACATTGTAAACATTACACATCAGTTTGCTAAACCGGGTGCATGGACTGGAAATAAGCAATACGTTACCGTATATTGCATCTTTGTCTCCTACCAATTCCTTACTCAATTAGTTGCCATGCCCGAGCTAATGACATCAGCTGAAATGACGGTAACAACTGTATTGGACATTATGGGTGTACGCCCAAAACCCGGTGAAATGGAATTTTTGCTGCTGCTTCTGTCAACATTTCTGAAATCCCTAGAGATCATGGTTTCAATAATTACAGTACCATTTTTTATATTTCACAACGCCCTCATCCTAGGCGTCATGGTTTCCCTGGATTCTGTTTGGAAATATTACAAAATTGAACTCGCCGTTCATTGCAGCAAATCATTAGGCGCTGGCATGCGCAATTACTACGAAATTGGTCGTTTGCTAGGAGCAGTCAATGAGCTGTTGTCTGTGCCCATGTTTCTACTCTATTTCAACACAGTTTCGTATCTCGCCGAAATGCCTCAAATTTTAATGTGCAAGCAATGCATCAAATCCGATGTTGAATTCTGGGCAGAAAATTTGGAAAGGCTGCGACTGGCTGCATTTCTGTTGTGTACAATGTTTACGTTTAACTACGCATCTCGAGTACATTACGAGGTAGGGTATCTTGTCACTTGTTGCAGTAGAATATCTGTTTTCCAATTTTTATACATCTGTTGTTTTGTCACCGCAGATAGATAAAAGCATCAAGGCTTGGATCTACGGATTTCACAGACGCCACTTGGACGACGCCAATGAGCAATATGAGTTATCTGCAGTTCAGCGTATGAAGCTAGTTACTTTCATGAACGAAGTGGAGTCGGAGAAATTGGGGATATCGTGTCAGTTTTTTGTAATGACATATGCAAACTTTAGGGCGGTAAGATTTTATTCAAAAGCAACGGTACGAGATAAGCTATTATAATAAACCGTTATATTTTCTTTTTTCTTTGATTGACAAAACATTTTGGTCGATTGTAGATGATTGGACTCATCGTCACGTACGGAATTGTCGTCTACCAATTCACTGTGGGAAATGTTGATTAAATTAGTTTGAGTCCTAGACAACTCACAATTGCATGGAATTAGTAGACTTAATTTCAAATAACACAAATAACGGTGTGAACAGGTTACCATGTTCATTTTAGTTATTTATTAGAGCCAGCTTTGACCTGAACGTCCCTCTCATAACTTCCTTAGCGTACCAACAAGCAAGGTCGTCAAATATGAATGGAAAATGGTAACAATGAGTTCCCATGGTAGCAAGCGGTAGTGGGATATTGGATTGAGATCACCGACCTATATGAATTTGCAGGAGTATGCAACAAACATGGCATACCAACTAGAAAGCATTCAATCATATCATCATTGCAGAGAAGAAACGCCGCGCCGTCCACAGCCCAATTCAGCTTATTCCTATTCGCGTCAAAGTTGGCAAGGTAGAGAGCTGTTCGGCTCGTAACAATTGGTTGATGATGCTTGTTGCAGCATTTGTTGTCATTGAAATATTGTAATAAATATAGTGCAAACTACTCAGCGAAAATGAATACTCAACTAACCAATACATCACTGCTTTGTCACATATTTAACCAACATAATCGTTTTATTGCTCCGTGTTCAGTGGCAGGACTAGTTTCGTTATATGGCTTACAGTTATAGTTTCCGTTCTTCTAATTTCCGTCACAATATGCTGCACCTCGAAGTCTAAGTATGGCCAAGTACTATTTGTTGTATTCGGATCAATGCTTCCAACCGACCCATTCGTTCCGTCAGATTTATGAAAATCTAAACTGTTAGTTTTGTGGATGTTTACGTGCCTTACATTGTCAAATTTCTATTCTGGCATAATCACGAGCGCCGTTATTGCTCCTCTTGAACATGATGTGATGACGCGGTTCCACTAACTCTCATTGAATGACTACAAGGAGCTCTTCACGGAAGACAACATTTTCAACATATTTAACTCAACTGTTCGTAGCTATAATGCGTGGAAAATGTATTTTGGTGCAGCAAGTTTTGTGTCATTTTGTCTCTTTTGAGACATTTTGAGAGTTTTGATAGGATAACTAATAACTGATTTATTTATGATTTTAGAAACAGCGAGGAAAGCGATATGATTGCCGCCGAGTACCTACTTGACAGGTTGCAGCGTGAAAATTCGACTATAGGATCATGGGAACATATACCAACAAATCTTCTGTTCCGGACGCTGTAATTGCACCATGACCTGTTGTCCAGACTACACTAAACATAGTTGCCATGTGGCAACGGCATCCTGAAATAATGAATATAACGGATGTTACAAGAAGAAAGCGTTGCCACCTTGGAAAAAGGCTATTACCATCCCCCGCAAATTGCCAAATGTTTTTAGGTCCGGGTGGAATGTCAGTGCATAAAGTTGTGCTGACTCTAGTGGAAACTGGTATCCACGGCTACTGGATGAACGAAATGCTGGCAATTTTACATTATGTTCTGAATCAAGAAAAAACTGTTCTTTTATAAAGTAATCTCTTGCGAAGAAATAATTCACTACTCTAGTGTCATTTTTCAGATGGTACGTCTCATTTTTAAGTACGCAATAGTTGTTGTTAAATTAAATTACTTTAAGTTCCAATTTAAATTAAATTTTCTAATTATAAATTTTTTATGGATGATTGACCCTTAAAACGAAATGGAATGGATTAAACCGGACGTAGAGTGAGGCCGTCGTTACTACGAGTGGAGGAAGAGCGCTCCACGCTAGAAGCAACAGTATGCCCCACTCCAGCCAATTTACTAGTTTCTCGCCAGGCATTTGGCGACATGGTGTAAAAATGGAGTTTGAAGAAGGTGTGTTTTATTGGTTAACTAATTACGCTGAGTTTTGTATGTACTACCCATCATAAATTTTTTGCTGGCATACAAGAAAGTAAAATGTCCTCGAAGCTGATTGATTCGTTGAACCCAAGAATGACTTCATTGTTCCGGTATATGGTTGCCACTTCATATGGTAATGATGACGGAATCGGATGAGAAAGTGACTCAAAACTACATACAGGTATGTTGCGGACACTATCGAGTTTAAAAGGAGGGACATGAAGGAGCATGTCCAACTGTAATTTGACGAATTGATGGAAAGTCTCGTGTAGGATTTGTTCCATTGTGTGGGATGTTTTGTCATATAGAAAGGCCGTGTGTGTTTAGTCGGAATGAAACTATCTATAAGCGGTCAGCATTGTTGTCGTGATGTTTATGCAGGCTTTAAGCTTGGTAAACCTCTTGGTAAACAACACCGTTCATACTCGCCGCGTAGCGACTTTGAGCATTCATAATTCAACACTATTGGCTATTTCACTCATTTATCAGCATCATCTTCATTTGCACATGAACCAAACTATTAAACTTGATCAGTTAACCAGTGTTCGTGATTTTTATAAAGCAAATGACTCGATTTCTGGTAGAACAGATTTCAGTGAATCTGCCAGTGTATTCATATTATCTGTAGAGTGAGTGTACGACATTCCGTAGGGATTTTAGTCAGTGATGTTAGTGTCCGTGCACGATTGCTATTTGTTTACCATTTGCTATTTGTTTGCACTGAGACAACTAGTGAAGACAGCAGTGCAGAAAATAGTGGTCTTCGACAACAATTGTTCCTTCGATAAAAGTAATTGTAATTAATTAAAACGAAAATCGGCGTCAATAATTGCAATGGTATTTATAGTTGCTCAAAATTATGTAATGAAATTTAGTTACTAATTTAATTGAAGCTGAAGTCTTTCAATTTAATCAAATTATGGGCTCAATTTACACTAAAATTTCAAGTAAAATCATAAAAATGTGTAACAATTCACGCATCCATCGCATTAAATAGTCCTTTGATTGTCTTAAAAATGTCAGGTTTAACCATTTTCATTTGTAGTAATTAATTTACAAGTATTTGTAATTGTAATTAAATAATTTCGATTGCAAGTAAATGTAATTAGGTATAGGTGCAACGGAAGTCTCGGGGACCTCAAATAATAAATTAAGTAATTGAATTATTCTAGCCCCAGTAATTTGGTAATTGTAATTGAAGAAATTTGGTTTGCGGACCTTTGTGATTATATCTCACCGGACATCATTCACATGTCACCTTGACATATGCTGTCTATGTCAATGAAGTTTGATAGAAAATAGACAAGGACACCCCATTCAAACATAATAATAAATTGGAAGCTGCAAGATAGCCGAATTTTTCTAGCCGAATTCGGATGCAAGTTAGCCGAATTTTTTCAGCCGAATTCGGATGCAAGATGGCCGAATTCTTAGGTTGGTGAATGAATGCATATCAATTGCACTGTTTGAAAATCGCTTATAAGTCACTGGTGTCTGTTTTTAAGCTACTGTGCTGCAAACTTCAGCATATAGGCTTTCAACAATATGGAATTCGTTGAGCATAGGCTCGTGACCTCAGCTGACGCCTTAACACCAAGGGAATTAATTTTGAGCACTTAATTTTGAGCACTTGAGCGGAAAATTTTAGCATGTACATATTCGACAATGGCGAATTCGTTGAGCGTTGTAGGATGGTGTAAAAGGTAGTTGTGGCTTAGAGATTTTGTGCAAACATTTTCGATTTTATAAATCTTTTGAGGAAACCAAAATTTATTTTTTAGAAAATTAGAAACTTTTCGAGTAAATTATAAACTTGTTTACAAAATTAGAATTTTTGTTGAGAAAATTAGAGATTTTTTTAGAAAATTTGAAATTTGTCGACAAAATTAGATATTTTGTGAGAAAATTAGAGATTTTTGGAGAAAATTAGAGATTTTTAGAGGATTAGAGATTTTTCATGAAAAATTAACGATTTTTTATGAAAAATTAAAGATTTTTTATGAAAAATTATAGATTTTTTATGAAAAATTAAAGATTTTTATGACAAATTGGAGATTTTTTATGAAAAATTACAGATTTTTTATGAAAAATTAAAGATTTTTTATGAAAAATTAAAGATTTTTTATGAAAAATTAAAGATTTTTTATGAAAAATTAAAGATTTTTTATGACAAATTGGAGATTTTTAATGAAAAATTAAAGATTTTTTATGACAAATTAGAGATTTTTTTAGAAAATTAGAGATTTCTTGTGAAAATTCGATATTTAATGAAAAAAATACCGATTTAATGAAAAAGTTAGTAACAATAGGTTAACTCAGCTCTGAAAAAAAAAAATTTTCGGTCCGTATTTCAAATTACAATATTTAACCCCTCTCCATGTGGTAAATGGGTGAGTTGACGTCACGAGCCTATGTTAAAAAATCGCCATTGTCTAAAGTGTCTATGCTGAAAATTGCAGCTCAATTTCTTGAAATTCAACATTTGCTCCACCCCCTGTGGTAAGGGGGTTCGCTGAAGTCATTAGCATATTGTAACAATATGTGTATTGTTGTTTCATGATTTTGTGTAAGGCTTGTAGCGCCAGCTAGTTGTTGTTAGCTGAGGCAGAGTCACGCTGTGAGACCACGCTCTCCTCAGCTCATCTTCTCGTTTTGTGTTGAGAGTAGGCATTAGCTATCTCACGAGCCGTACTGATACACTCACATTTCCTTGAGAATAAACCTCTTACATTTGGATATATTTCTAACTGATGATGAAATAAAGTCACTGCTGACAGTTAAAGTAAAACCTAAATCTGTCTTCTACGATAATATCAGAGCATATTATTACACATATGTCCAGCAAATTCGCAATTGTCGAATGTGTATATGCTGCAATTTTCAGTTCAGTAGTTTAAAAAGATGCACCAGTGGAGTATCTCATAATGTTGTCATTTGATATACATGCATTGATCAACCTAAGAATTCGGGCCGAAAAATTCGGCTATCTTGTACCCGAATTCGGCCAGTTTTCATCCGAATTCGGCCAGTGTGCATCCCAATTCGGCCAGTGTTCATCCGAATTCGGCCAGTTTGTATCCGAATTCGGCCAGTTTGCATCCGAATTCGGCCAGTTTGCATCCGAATTCGGCCAGTTTGCATCCGAATTCGGAAAGTTTGCATCCAAATTCGGCCAGTTTGCACCCGAATTCGGCTTAGCAAATTCGGCTAGCTTGCACGTTCCGTCATAAGGTTAGGCTAAGGTTGGGGTAATCCTTTGAATGCTTCTGGAGGCCAAAGGTCAAATTTTCAGAAATTTTTAACATGCATTTGTCATAAGGTTAGGTTAAGGTTGGGTTAAGCCTCTGGAGGCCAAAGACTTTATTTGCAAGCCATGGCTGTTGAACAAAAAATGATCAGCTCGAAAAGCTCTATCAGAATCACCAATGTCAAATTTTCAGAAATTTTTAACATGCATTTGTCATAAGGTTAGGTTAAGGTTGGGTTAAGCCTCTGGAGGCCAAAGACTTTGTTTGCGAGCCATGGTTGTTGAACAAAAAATGATCAGCTCGAAAAGCTCTATCAGAATCACCAATGTCAAATTTTCAGAAATTTTTAACATGCATTTGTCATAAGGTTAGGTTAAGGTTGGGTTAAGCCTCTGGAGGCCAAACACTTTGTTTGCGAGCCATGGTTGTTGAACAAAAAATGATCAGCTCGAAAAGCTCTATCAGAATCACCAATGTCAAATTTTCAGAAATTTTTAACATGCATTTGTCATAAGGTTAGGTTAAGGTTGGGTTAAGCCTCTGGAGGCCAAAGACTTTGTTTGCGAGCCATGGTTGTTGAACAAAAAATGATCAGCTCGAAAAGCTCTATCAGAATCACCAATGTCAAATTTTCAGAAATTTTTAACATGCATTTGTCATAAGGTTAGGTTAAGGTTGGGTTAAGCCTCTGGAGGCCAAAGACTTTATTTGCAAGCCATGGTTGTTGAACAAAAAATGATCAGCTCGAAAAGCTCTATCAGAATCACCAATGTCAAATTTTCAGAAATTTTTAACATGCATTTGTCATAAGGTTAGGTTAAGGTTGGGTTAAGCCTCTGGAGGCCAAAGACTTTGTTTGCGAGCCATGGTTGTTGAACAAAAATTGATCAGCTCGAAAAGCTCTATCAGAATCACCAATGTCAAATTTTCAGAAATTTTTAACATGCATTTGTCATAAGGTTAGGTTAAGGTTGGGTTAAGCCTCTGGAGGCCAAAGACTTTGTTTGCGAGCCATGGTTGTTGAACAAAAAATGATCAGCTCGAAAAGCTCTATCAGAATCACCAATGTCAAATTTTCAGAAATTTTTAACATGCATTTGTCATAAGGTTAGGTTAAGGTTGGGTTAAGCCTCTGGAGGCCAAAGACTTTGTTTGCGAGCCATGGTTGTTGAACAAAAAATGATCAGCTCGAAAAGCTCTATCAGAATCACCAATGTCAAATTTTCAGAAATTTTTAACATGCATTTGTCATAAGGTTAGGTTAAGGTTGGGTTAAGCCTCTGGAGGCCAAAGACTTTGTTTGCGAGCCATGGTTGTTGAACAAAAAATGATCAGCTCGAAAAGCTCTATCAGAATCACCAATGTCAAATTTTCAGAAATTTTTAACATGCATTTGTCATAAGGTTAGGTTAAGGTTGGGTTAAGCCTCTGGAGGCCAAAGACTTTGTTTGCGAGCCATGGTTGTTGAACAAAAAATGATCAGCTCGAAAAGCTCTATCAGAATCACCAATGTCAAATTTTCAGAAATTTTTAACATGCATTTGTCATAAGGTTAGGTTAAGGTTGGGTTAAGCCTCTGGAGGCCAAAGACTTTGTTTGCGAGCCATGGTTGTTGAACAAAAAATGATCAGCTCGAAAAGCTCTATCAGAATCACCAATGTCAAATTTTCAGAAATTTTTAACATGCATTTGTCATAAGGTTAGGTTAAGGTTGGGTTAAGCCTCTGGAGGCCAAAGACTTTGTTTGCGAGCCATGGTTGTTGAACAAAAAATGATCAGCTCGAAAAGCTCTATCAGAATCACCAATGTCAAATTTTCAGAAATTTTTAACATGCATTTGTCATAAGGTTAGGTTAAGGTTGGGTTAAGCCTCTGGAGGCCAAACACTTTGTTTGCGAGCCATGGTTGTTGAACAAAAAATGATCAGCTCGAAAAGCTCTATCAGAATCACCAATGTCAAATTTTCAGAAATTTTTAACATGCATTTGTCATAAGGTTAGGTTAAGGTTGGGTTAAGCCTCTGGAGGCCAAAGACTTTGTTTGCGAGCCATGGTTGTTGAACAAAAAATGATCAGCTCGAAAAGCTCTATCAGAATCACCAATGTCAAATTTTCAGAAATTTTTAACATGCATTTGTCATAAGGTTAGGTTAAGGTTGGGTTAAGCCTCTGGAGGCCAAAGACTTTGTTTGCGAGCCATAGTTGTTGAACCAAAAATGATCAGCTCGAAAAGCTCTATCAGAATCACCAATGTCAAATTTTCAGAAATTTTTAACATGCATTTGTCATAAGGTTAGGTTAAGGTTGGGTTAAGCCTCTGGAGGCCAAAGACTTTGTTTGCGAGCCATGGTTGTTGAACAAAAAATGATCAGCTCGAAAAGCTCTATCAGAATCACCAATGTCAAATTTTCAGAAATTTTTAACATGCATTTGTCATAAGGTTAGGTTAAGGTTGGGTTAAGCCTCTGGAGGCCAAAGACTTTGTTTGCGAGCCATGGTTGTTGAACAAAAAATGATCAGCTCGAAAAGCTCTATCAGAATCACCAATGTCAAATTTTCAGAAATTTTTAACATGCATTTGTCATAAGGTTAGGTTAAGGTTGGGTTAAGCCTCTGGAGGCCAAAGACTTTGTTTGCGAGCCATGGTTGTTGAACAAAAAATGATCAGCTCGAAAAGCTCTATCAGAATCACCAATGTCAAATTTTCAGAAATTTTTAACATGCATTTGTCATAAGGTTAGGTTAAGGTTGGGTTAAGCCTCTGGAGGCCAAAGACTTTATTTGCAAGCCATGGTTGTTGAACAAAAAATGATCAGCTCGAAAAGCTCTATCAGAATCACCAATGTCAAATTTTCAGAAATTTTAACATGCATTTGTCATAAGGTTAGGTTAAGGTTGGGTTAAGCCTCTGGAGGCCAAAGACTTTGTTTGCGAGCCATGGTTGTTGAACAAAAAATGATCAGCTCGAAAAGCTCTATCAGAATCACCAATGTCAAATTTTCAGAAATTTTTAACATGCATTTGTCATAAGGTTAGGTTAAGGTTGGGTTAAGCCTCTGGAGGCCAAAGACTTTGTTTGCGAGCCATGGTTGTTGAACAAAAAATGATCAGCTCGAAAAGCTCTATCAGAATCACCAATGTCAAATTTTCAGAAATTTTTAACATGCATTTGTCATAAGGTTAGGTTAAGGTTGGGTTAAGCCTCTGGAGGCCAAACACTTTGTTTGCGAGCCATGGTTGTTGAACAAAAAATGATCAGCTCGAAAAGCTCTATCAGAATCACCAATGTCAAATTTTCAGAAATTTTTAACATGCATTTGTCATAAGGTTAGGTTAAGGTTGGGTTAAGCCTCTGGAGGCCAAAGACTTTGTTTGCGAGCCATGGTTGTTGAACAAAAAATGATCAGCTCGAAAAGCTCTATCAGAATCACCAATGTCAAATTTTCAGAAATTTTTAACATGCATTTGTCATAAGGTTAGGTTAAGGTTGGGTTAAGCCTCTGGAGGCCAAAGACTTTGTTTGCGAGCCATGGTTGTTGAACAAAAAATGATCAGCTCGAAAAGCTCTATCAGAATCACCAATGTCAAATTTTCAGAAATTTTTAACATGCATTTGTCATAAGGTTAGGTTAATGTTGGGTTAAGCCCCTGGAGGCCAAAGACTTTGTTTGCGAGCCATGGTTGTTGAACAAAAAATGATCAGCTCGAAAAGCTCTATCAGAATCACCAATGTCAAATTTTCAGAAATTTTTAACATGCATTTGTCATAAGGTTAGGTTAAGGTTGGGTTAAGCCTCTGGAGGCCAAACACTTTGTTTGCGTGCCATGGTTGTTGAACAAAAAATGATCAGCTCGAAAAGTTCTATCAGAATCACCAATGTCAAATTTTCAGAAATTTTTAACATGCATTTGTCATAAGGTTAGGTTAAGGTTGGCTTAAGCCTCTGGAGGCCAAACACTTTGTTTGCGAGCCATGGTTGTTGAACAAAAAATGATCAGCTCGAAAAGCTCTATCAGAATCACCAATGTCAAATTTTCAGAAATTTTTAACATGCATTTGTCATAAGGTTAGGTTAAGGTTGGGTTAAGCCTCTGGAGGCCAAAGACTTTGTTTGCGAGCCATGGTTGTTGAACAAAAAATGATCAGCTCGAAAAGCTCTATCAGAATCACCAATGTCAAATTCTCAGAAATTTTTAACATGCATTTGTCATAAGGTTAGGTTAAGGTTGGGTTAAGCCTCTGGAGGCCAAAGACTTTGTTTGCGAGCCATGGTTGTTGAACAAAAAATGATCAGCTCGAAAAGCTCTATCAGAATCACCAATGTCAAATTTTCAGAAATTTTTAACATGCATTTGTCATAAGGTTAGGTTAAGGTTGGGTTAAGCCTCTGGAGGCCAAAGACTTTGTTTGCGAGCCATGGTTGTTGAACAAAAAATGATCAGCTCGAAAAGCTCTATCAGAATCACCAATGTCAAATTTTCAGAAATTTTTAACATGCATTTGTCATAAGGTTAGGTTAAGGTTGGGTTAAGCCTCTGGAGGCCAAAGACTTTGTTTGCGAGCCATGGTTGTTGAACAAAAAATGATCAGCTCGAAAAGCTCTATCAGAATCACCAATGTCAAATTTTCAGAAATTTTTAACATGCATTTGTCATAAGGTTAGGTTAAGGTTGGGTTAAGCCTCTGGAGGCCAAAGACTTTGTTTGCGAGCCATGGTTGTTGAACAAAAAATGATCAGCTCGAAAAGCTCTATCAGAATCACCAATGTCAAATTTTCAGAAATTTTTAACATGCATTTGTCATAAGGTTAGGTTAATGTTGGGTTAAGCCCCTGGAGGCCAAAGACTTTGTTTGCGAGCCATGGTTGTTGAACAAAAAATGATCAGCTCGAAAAGCTCTATCAGAATCACCAATGTCAAATTTTCAGAAATTGTTTAGATGCATTTGTCATAAGGTTAGGTTAAGGTTGGGTTAAGCCTCTGGAGGCCAAAGACTTTGTTTGCGAGCCATGGTTGTTGAACAAAAAATGATCAGCTCAAAAAGCTCTATCAGAATCACCAATGTCAAATTTTCAGAAATTTTTAACATGC